>CM062917.1:106173293-107423293 GCA_031878705.1 Tapirus indicus
ATCTTCATGCCTCACAGTTGTAAGTTTTGTCCCTAACCAAAATTTTAACCTTTTCTATTTAGCTATTCTTGTTTTCCCAGTCAAAAAGCTATACTCGTCTTATTAATGCCCTTCCCTCATCCCTAAGCCTTTCACCTGCTCCCCGCAGAACCTCTCTTCCACTCGAGAACAGTTTGCCAATTTCTTTAAGTTAACATGGAAAATTTCCTCCATTCTCTTTCTGATAGAATTTGGGAGGTCCCCAAGATACTACTTTCCATGCAGACGGCTTAAGTACTCACTTTATATGTCTAAACGGCATATGTCCCCAAAGGAGAGAAGCAAAGTTATTTACATTTTTTTCTAAAATTAAGAATGATTATTTTGAAAGGTAGTGAGTAAAAACTATCAGTGTTAATACTGATGTGTTTTTGAGTCATGCTAAACTTCTTATAACCATTTCCTTCCTTTTTTCCTTCTTCCCTTTCTTCCTTCCTTCCGTCCTTCCTTTCTTCCTTTAAAAAATACATTGGCACTTGCTTAAGTTCTAAGTGCAGCAAATTCCCTGTTTTAATGAATTTTACATTTGTATCAGTTGTCTATTGCTGTGCACCATCTTACCACAAAACTTATAGGCTTAGTACAACACACATTTATTATCTCACAAATTCTGTTAGCTAGGAATCTGGGCATAATTTAACTGGGTCCTCTGCCTCAGTCTCTCACAAACACGCAACCAGTGTGTCACCCAGGTCTACAGTCCCATCTTCGTGTGGTTCCCGACAGGATTCAGCTCCTGTTGGGCTGACTTCCTGAGGACCTGAGATCCTTGCTGGTGGTTGGTCAGAGGCCACCCTCAGAGAGAGAGGGAGAGAGAGACTGCTAGCAAGAACAAAGTCAGAGTCTTTTGTACCCTACTTATGGAGGAGATATCCCATCACTTTACTGTAGTCTTTTTTTCTCTATTTTATTGAGATCATAATGGTTTATAAAATTGTGTAATTGTTTCAGGTGTACATTATTATTTACCAATTTCTGTATAGAATGCATTGTGCTCACCACCAGTAGTCTAACTTTTATCCGTCATCATACATATGTGCCCCTTTACCCCTTTTGCCCACCCCCCAGGCCCCTTCCCTTCTGGTGACCACTAATCTGTTCTCTTTATCTATGTGTTTGTTTATGTTAGACCTGAGTGAATAAGTCCTGCTCTCACTCAAGAAAAGGGGATTATAAAAAGGTGCGAGTACCATGGAGTGGGAGTAACTGAGGGCCATCTTTGAAATCTGCCTGCCACAACACGCCGTCGGGGAAGGGAACTTCCCACTCTTAACTTTTCCTTTATGTACCACGTGCTCTGCCTCTAGGCCTTTGCATGCATTTTCCCCCTGCTTGAAAAGTGCTTCTACAGTTGCTTCTTCACTCTTTTGTTGGCATATTTCCTCATCTTCAAGATATAGTTCAAGATCATCTCTCTGGTAATGTTGTCTTTAATTTTTATCTAAAATTTTATCTCCAGATAAAAAGGTACAAGAGGTCATTTTTAAAAAATATTTTTATAATCATAGGATGCCGAAACTTGAAGAGACCAAAGATAACATCTAGTTTCTTCTTACAGGCACTGGGTAGGTAAATTTACTTTCCCAGTGTTATATTATAGTACACCAGATAAGAAACTTAGTCTTTTGGTCCTGAATCTTCCTGCTAATCTTATTGCTTCTCTAAAGCTAAGTGATATTCTATTTCTGATTAGTAAACTCATCAAATGACTGTTTTAGTTCATAGTAATGGCTTTGTTTTTCTCTGATGGTGGCCATATCTGGATGAATGCTAGTGGATATTTCAACTTGAAGTTGTATGTTATTTTTCTATGGAGACAGGTGTATAAAAAGAGCCCTGTTCTCATAGATGATCCAGAATAATTTTTCAGGTAGAAGTAATTTTAAAAGGGTGATATTGGCTGTTTTAGGTTATTTGTGTGCTAAATTTACAAAATTAACCTTATAAACATGAAACAAGTTAACAGTCCTTATGAGTAATCATGCATTAAGGAAAGACAGTTTCAGTTCAGAGTATTTGACTTTATCCATTCAATTGGTTAATGTAAAATAGTACTTATTTCTTTAAGATGCACATTGTTTTGGAGACTTCATGCAAGTGTGTATGTACATGTATTTGAAGTTTATGAACACACACACACAGCATTTAAAAGGGCATTTAGAAAATAATTGAAGACAATGAACTAAGCCTCCTATCCAATAATCCATTATTAACCGATACAGAAAAGGTACTGTTGAACAAGCAGGAGTACATAGCTTCCAGAGTTTGAAGGTCCAAGTTACATATCTAGATAGTACACAAGGCTGTTGAAGTCTGCATCGACAAATAAAATGGCAAACATCAGTTGCTGTGCTTGATTTGTGATAATGAAATGAATGCAGGGGCATGGCTGCCTGCATGATTATAGGCCTTTCACCAACAGAATGTGAATTTTAGCACTGAGTTTTCTCTCACTTGAGCACTGATTCATAATTTGATCATATTCATATTATACAACTATTCATATATACAACTATTATACAACAAAAAAAGGAAAGTTTTCCACTCTCTTCTCGAATTGCCCCACTGGCCAATTACTGTGACATTAAGGGATTATTTCAAAACTGATCTTTGACTGCTTCCAATCGGATTAATTTTTGAACTACCTTCTTACATAGAATTTCTTTTTTCACTAACATGGGGAAAGCGATATGTGCCAACAGTTAGCAGTTAAGGTGGGTAGAGGGAACTTAAGTGGCTCCACCATAGTTAGAGCATGAATGCCGTGAAGCACTGCCCTTTCTCTATTGTGTCAGCCATTTCTGTGACTCTACTTAATCTAGAAGTGGAACTATTTGAATTATGATGAAAAATGTCATGGCTCATGGGAGATAGGGGATAATGATAATGAGTCAAGGCTTGTAGCTCATCCGTGCTAGCTGTCTGATTTGTCCTGATGGGCTTGCTCTTCTGTGCCTAGAGGGTTAGCATTAGTATTTGACAGCATCCCCATTAAAGCTCACTTTGCAAAGAGCTAGGGCCTGGAAACCAGTTCCATCTCTTGTGCTTCTGTGATGTGTGACAGTAAGGAACTCCTACCCATCTTAGGAAATACCAGGGACCCCACTTAAAGCTTGTGCTTCTGAAAACCAGTCACATGAGATGGCACAAACATCTCCATTTGAAAATAAGAATTTTTTTTTAAAGTGCTGTTATTAAACTCAGCATGGGAGACAATATGAACCAGGATCTTCATCAATCAGATTAACTACTTTCCAAGATGAAAACAGACGAGGCACAGTGTGAGACTGAGCAGATATTTATCAAAAGCCATATTAATAACCACTTTCAGCTTTTTCCTGACAGTTTCATCTGAGGTTCCATGTTTAACATTTGAGTATCATATGTTTTTGTCAGGATGAGGCTGCTAAGAGCATCAATTAATTAATTCCTTTGAAGTAAGGCTCAGAAAGGTAATAAAGTAATCGTCCCTAAGGCCAAAACTAGTAATGGTAAGCAACATTCTGTAGCTGGACAATTTGTTACTTTGGAGAAAAATTAAAAGCAAAATGTCTTCCTGGGCCCGTCTAAGAATAAATTCAGGTATATTTTTGCAAAGTGGCAACAAGGTATATGTGCATTTATATATGTATAGACACAAATACATATTCAGTATGCATAATTGCCTACCTAGCGGAGATAGTCCTCATTTACATTCTAGTGTACAGTCTGGCACAAAAAACAAAAAAGAAAGAAAAAAAGAATGGCCTCTTTAATTTGTTTTATCTAAATGGACTGTAAATAGGGCAAAATTAAACTTGGAAAAATAATGAGAGTTTTATATTATTAAGATTATCAACTGTACTTTAGTGTTTGAGAAAATTAATTTGGTGGGTTAAAAAAATTCTCAGCTCATGAAAATTAACACTTCAAGAATGCAGCTCAGAGTGTAGAAGAAATTTGTACCTTGTCACAGCCAGATGTAGGCTACATATATTCAGGGATGTATTCTGCCATCTCCACTTTATGCAGGGCACATCAAAGGCATGGCTAATCTAGTTCTCACTTCAATGATGTAATATCAGCAATTGGCAATCAACCAAACCACAGTAATCTCAGAGAGACTGTGTATGTAAGGTGTCAAGACAAAGCGGGAAATAAAAATAGGGCAGGTGTATGCTGATGTGGGTTCATCTCACGTGGGATATTTCTTCAGTCTAGAGGCATACTTCCTATGAATAATTTAGAATGTGCTCTCTCTCTGTTACTTGAAGCTTCACATTATCCCTGTCTGCTTACTGTGATCCAATCTTATGACAAAAATTTGTTTCATAAATTCCTGGATGAGATGGTCCACTCTGTAAAACACTCAGACTAGCAAACATGGGGGCTAATGGGAAGTGGAGTGGGAGCTAGTCTGGGAGTTAGGTGGCCGGCCTGGGCAATGTAGGTAAGGTGCCCTCTCCCTCTAATGGACCATGGATGACAGCTCTCAATTACTGTGCTCCTGAGGTAGAGGCTTGGATCATAACCTTCTTGATATTGTGATGTGGGTCCATACATTTTGCTTCCCTTTCTTTTTCTTTCATTCTCTATCCCTACTCCAAGGTAATTTATTTTTTCTTCTAATTGATTGGACAAATAACATAGGAGACAGTGACGCTTAATCAATTTATACTCAATCTTCCAGTATAAGAGTCTTAGCAGTTTTGTGGTCCCATTATCCTTTTTTGTCAGCTGGGATTTCAGAGGTCCTTGAACTGCTACTCTCTTTATGGAAGGCTGGCATCTTGGTTCTTCAGATACGTGGAGAGTGCGAGTGGAGTGATGATAATACATTGCTGTGGAACAAATGATGAAGTTAAATGTTAGCAATAGTCACGGGAGTTTGAGTTGTTGAACAGAACCCTTTCACACCTCAAAGGTCAGATATTTTTTGAATCACCCCTTCAAAATAGATATTTATAATGTTAAAATATTCTATTGCTTTGTACTTTAAAGTGCATTCACATATGGCATCTAATTTCCTTCTCACGAAAACCAAGACAGGACAATTTTTAAACATTTGAAGGAGAAGGTTGTCGTAGTGTAAAGTGAGCCTGGGGAGAGACTAGGCTGTCTGTACCATCTGCAAGTGACATAGTTGGCCCTATTTTAATTATAGAGCCACAGCACCGGTGATGACAATATGAGCTGAAAGGAGAATGAGTCATGGGAAAAGGTGAGTAAGGGCGGGAAAGAGGGTGCGATTCTCTATCTTCTCCAGGAGTGACACTTTCCAAAACATGGCACTAAAAAATGAAACTATCTCATTGTAATTACATAGGTGATTGACTCCAACTGATTCTTCCTTTCCCCACCACCCTTCTCCCTCTTTGTGGTATGTTTTACTAAATTACCATTTTGAGTTTCTGTTATAAATATTTAGCTTATGGTAACTTGGAGCTGTCATGTCATTCTGCTGTGTTGATTTGTGCTCTTTTTTTAGAGTTCCTTTTAAATCCTGTCTTGTCATTTACTTCATGCATTTATTTCCTTTAAAATTATTTCTCTTTTAATCTTATTTATTCTTAAAGTTTATTTTTCTTAACTTCTAAAACATTAATATGGCTTAAATTTATTACCCAATATTATTAAAGTAAGAACAATTTATTTCATACTTATTTATTGAATACTTATCCTACACTAGGAATTATCCATTAATAATGTATGAACTAGGTTCAATTTAGAACTGCGTCTAAGCCACGTGTACTGGCCTGTTTGTTATTCTGAGTGTGAGGCTGAATATTGTTTCCAATTGTTTTCACTACTTTACTAGATTTTCTCTTCATGTCTGATGCCAATTTTTCCTTGAGGTGTTTATTTTTTTATATTAATTTTAAAAAAGAACCCTATAAAATTATGTACATTAATACATATGTTAAATCTGCCTTCTTAACCAATATTTATTGATTCTTACTGTGTGCTAGTGTTTGTACTAACTTTTTATAAATGTTATCCTACCTAATTTCCTTGATAACCCTATTAAATCACATTGTAATCCCCATTTTAGAGTTGAAGAAAAAAGGAGAGAAATTTTCACAATCTGTAGAAAGTCACATAGCTAGTAATAGACAGGCTAGTATTAAAGGTACATATATATCTCATTTCAAACCCATGTGCTTAACTCCTTTTTATGCTACCTCCCTATCTATGCTGTAATTATTTCCCCCAGGCTTTTTCTTTTAACTTAGTTAACAGTTTCTTTCTCCATAAAAATTGTTTATTATTTACGTAGTCAAATCCATCCACATTTTCCTTTAAGGTGTGTGGTTTTGCTGTTAATCTCAGGAAGTCTTTCCCTGCTTCAATATTATATAAATATCACTTATATGTTCCCCACTTAAGTGTGCTAAACTTAAAAAAAATTTAATTACAGATCCTTTCATGAAGCTTATGAAAGATAAAGACTTTCACTCAGAAATATGCACAAATGCTCATATACAGAAAATTTTTCATGACACTTCAGGAAGTTCATAGAATCTCTGAAATCTGTGCATCAGTGTCAAAAAGGTCATATTTTAGTTCTCTTTTTAAAAAATCCCTTAATTCTTTTGAAATGCATTTTATATGAGTGTTATGGGGTTAACTGTGTCCCGCCTCCATTCATATGTTGAAATTCTAACCCCCAGTCCCTCAGAATGTGATTGCATTTGAAGATAGGGCCTTTATAAAGATGCAGTTAAGGTAAAATGAAGTCATATGCGTGGACCTTAATCCAATGTGCCTGATGTCCAACTAATAGGAGATTAGGACACAATTACACACAAGGGAAGACTGCATGAAGACACAGGGAGAAGACAGATATTTACAAGCCAGGGAAAGAAGCCTCAGAAGAAATCAATACTGTTGATACCCTGATCTTATACCTCTAACCTCCAGAATCATGGGAAAATTTATTTCTGTTGTTTAAGCCACCCAGTCTGTAATACTTTGCTATGAAAGCCCTAGAAAACTAATACAATGAGATAGGGATCTAACTTTTTTGTTTGTTTGCTTGTTTTGTTTTTTGCAAATGAGTTTACCATCTCAACACAACTTATTCAATAACACATTGAGTACTTATTAGAGAAGTCACTTGAATCATATTCTAAATCCACACTCTGTGTATAATATGTGTATATTGACCTATGGAATGTATATACACACACACAAGAACTTATTCCATTTTCATTCTTGTGCTAAAATCATGTCTTTAATTATCCTTGTTTTTAAAGGTTACAGTTTGAAGACAAGTCCTCACATATTTCTTTTTTTTTTTTTTGCTCTTTTCATATCCTTTATATGTCAAAGTAGCTGTAGAATTGTTTTTCATAGTCTAAGGAAATTCAGTATTTCTTTGGAGGTGGATTGGATTAAATTTATTGTTTCATTTGAAGAGAATCAACATCTTTCCAATACTTAGTCTTTAAATTTAGGGTAATGTGTATAGCTCTCTATTTGCTGAGCTTACATTTTGCCCTCAGTCTGGCTCTCTAGTGTTCTTCCCATTTTCTTGAATATTTCATGTTTGTTTATTACTAGATATTTTATAGTTTTGGTGTTATTATGAATAGAATGTTCTTCATATTTTATTGTCTACTAGGTTTTTGGCAGTATGAGTAAAGCCATTGGTGATGATGATGATGATGATTAAGCATCTATTACAACCCCAGCTTTGTCACTATCTCCCCCTATTTTCTTTTCCTTAGAATCATTCTTCTCCTTTTTCCTTGTCTCTTCCCTATGATATTTATTTTGGGATTCAATATATCACAGAATCATTAACACACATTAAGATAGGTAGTCCCAAATGGTTTAGCTCTTAAGGTCTTAGTAGAATACCAATTCTGAAATTTTAAAGATCTTTTCTGAAGACCCCTTCTTTATAGCATGTATCTTCTTATCTGTGTTAAGAGGAAGAGATACCTCTGTTGATAGATGGCCTTCGGATAGTTCCCTGTACATCCTGGTGCTCAATCTTTTTTCTTTAGGGCCAAATAACTAATAGGAAAGGAGAATGGCAAACCTCTTGTCTGCCTGTGACCCTTATTGTTACCTGGGAGTCTACTGTTTGTCTGTGTCCATTTTATTATATTTTCTTCTTCACTCTTATTCCTTTCTCCCTCCTCTACCCCTACCACATACGCATGCACTCACAACTTTTCTTACATTTTAAAAATTAAAGCTATCACTCAAAAACATAATTCTTTTACAAGCTATTCCTTCCCTACTTCATGTAAAAAAACCTTTGGATTCTGTCTTTTGGACTCTTTTACATGAGACCAAATGAGAGACCTAGTTGAGAAGGCTGTGGAGGCAGTGGTATTGGTTACAAGGCAAGAATGGGAAACAAAACAAGTTGACTACTTATGTAGGTGGAAACTCGAAGAGTCTAAAAATAAATATTTTGGAATGCTGAGACTGAATTGTGTGGGAGCCTTCAGAGAGTGGGTAGCTGGAAATATAAATTTAGAGCTTGTGAAAAAAATTTTCTGTAAGGCAGTACTGGAGAGTAATTCTTATTTTTGTGTTTTCCCTCATCCTCTTAAAAGCCACATATAGTCACAAAATTTACCTTTGTCATGTCTGTAATGTTTCTCCAATTTCTTTTTTAATTTACACCCCACTTCCATTGCCTTGCAACCATTTTAAAAAATTGCATCTGTTTTCAAACTCTTCTTCCTTTCTCCCTTCTATAAAGGCCCTCTTCAATTTGGATCAATATATTCACTTGCCAAAAAAAGCTCGCTATAAATTGTTTGCAGAATAAAGTCTATGCTTTTTAGCAAGAGATAGGAGCCTGCTTTATTCTTACCTTTCTGTACATGCTAACTGGGCTCCTATGAGATACCAGGCTATTCTAGGTTTACAGCTATGAATGAGAGAGTCTTCTTAATGTCACTCACAGTATAATGGAGATATCAGAAAAGTTAATAAAGCTACATTTGCACTCAAATAAGCTGTGGCACCTTACTTTGAACCTTGTGCAGCAGACACACTCCACCTGCAGCAGTTGCTCTTTCTAGAACACATATGTTCTCATCGTATGGTCTCCTTTGACTGTAGTGTCCTGCTTTCTTCCAACTATAAAGTATCCTATTTTGTTGGTAAATGTTTATCAAATAAACATTATTGAAACTTACAATGAACTTTCAACTGACTTCTTTTAAAGACTGTTTAGCTCAGAAATCCTGTTTGTAAGTTAAACAAAGATTTCTCTTCAGATCCTCCCAGAAGTGCTTATCCTCCACATCCCATCCCACACAAAGTTCTACCATTTCCTAATTTCGATCTAAAGTGAATTGCTACTTCTAAAATGATCTTTTCCAGTGGGTTTAGGCAAGCTCCAATTTTCACACAGTTTTTGTTTATAAATAAGAAAACAGTTTTTATTTGGCCAGCAAAGGGCATACACAAATCTGTTTGCAAGAAAAGAAAACACATCAAACACTCTTGGAATTGGTACATAGTTTCAAAGAAAGACCGATGAAGTTAATTGTGACTTATTGATAAATTACAATAGAGCAGATCTGTATTAATGGTATTATTTGTGTTTGCTTTTCCCTTATATTTTGTGTTTTTTTAATCTCAGAAATACTCCGCTAACATCAATATTGCCTGATTGTGAAAGTTTCTTATTTTAAATCCAATTCTAATAATTTACTTCTCCATTACATAATTCTAATGATCAAATAACCTCAAATGCATTTAAATCTGAGAATTTTTAAATAAATTGAGCATACCCCAGTAAAAAGTTGTGGTCAGATAAAACATGAACTTTAAAGAGCATGCACAAAATAAAGAATAACATAAGGAAACAGATTATATCAAATAACATATCTTTTAATTTTAATTAATAGGAGAATTTATTTATTATCCTCTTTACTAATTATATATAGGTTCAACCTGTGACCAAACACTTAAAGCGTACTTTGGCTGTCTAACAAACCTGAGATCCAATAAATGTTTTGTTTCCAATATTTACTAAAATGATTTTTTCTTTAAAATTTCTACTCGTCAATACACTTATATCAAGAAAATTGCTTATAGATATGGATGCAGAATACATAGAAACAAAGAAATGTTGGACAAAATTATATTGCCCAATTCTCATGCTGGCATAGTCTTTATTGAGAGAGATAAAAAAGTCAATATCCAATATCTTGTTTGTGGGTGATCAGTGGAACATTTTGAAAAGACATCTTCTGTTCTCTTTATTTGTCAAGAAACTACAATAACACAGTATGACAAGAGGCAATGAAAAGAAACAGTCTTTAATGAAAGACTTACTATGGTGAAAGAATTGTAAAACTGAGTCACATATACACAACCCCCCATCAGCATGGTTAGCAGCTCTGGCTTTGGATTGTTGCCATGTGCTGACTAAGAGAACTTCAGTAAGTTTCTTAATCTTTTTACATATCAGTTGCTCATTTGTAAAATGGACTTAATAGTAGGGCCTGCACATAGAATTGTTAGGAGGAAATAAGATGATGCATGTAAAACATTTAATTAATAGTCTTTTAAAAAGTCAGCTCTTTTAATTTTTTGTTCATAATGGGAATCATAGTGATATGGACCATCCCAGACTAGGCTTTAGATCCATCGTCTTCATTACAGTGATGCCGTTGGGGTTTGGCAGTGAACATTAGCACTAGTGAGAAACAGTATGGTCCAGAGTGAGATAAGAGCACTGGGTTTGGACTTAGCAGATGAGCTTGAGTCTGGGTTCTCCCACATATAAAACATGTGACTTTGGACATGTTTCTTAAGTTTTTTGAGTGTGAATTTCTCAAGAGTAAAATGTGGATAAAAATAATTACTTTTGAGGGTGTGAGTGAGAAGTAAATTACAACATAAATTGCTCAGCACAAAGACAAACATACCAGTTTCAAAAATTAGTGCTTCCTTTCTCTTTAAATCATAGGGGCTCATTTGGGTGAATTACCTAGGCTTGATTCTTTGCCCACATGGATGATAATTTACTGAACTGATACTATTCAGTTTGGACGACTTGAAACCATTATCAAGCAATTGGTTGAACAACTGCTCAGTAATTGCATATCAATTAGAAAGGCTACAGTCTCCAGCCAATCACCTATATGGTGACCTGACCTGACAGAAGCACTATTATGATGTTTTGGTCTATAAAGACCAAAACATACAGCTGATACTTTACAGGTTTCTTGTGTGAACCTTGTAAAATTTCCGTGGGGGTGAGTAGAGCAAAAAAATACTGAAGTAAGTAAATAGCCTTACTTATGTCAGTGCCTTGGAATATATTGAACTACCATAGCTTTGCCTTAGAGAGCTCATTCTTTGACTTGTTAATGTAGTTCCATCAAGAGGAAATGGGCAAATTTAGAACTTCCAATGCTAACAGCACCAGTTTTCACTACCATCTCTGTGGTCTCCCTTCAAGAACCCCTCCCCATGCCTGGACTGCATTTTCCTGGAAAAGTTGATAAAATTAAAGCCATTCCTCCTTGGCCTTTGACTTGAGTATATTAAGAAGGCATGACCTTGTGTTAAGACACTGGGCCTTCAACTGGAAGGCAGGACTTCCATCAGTTTAGAGAGCTCACAGGAACCCCTGCAGAGCTTTGTAGATGTGATAGATATGAATGCTGGTGTTTCCTAAAGGAAGGTCTGTCCTTGGCACATTCTCTGCCCTGTGTTGGTCTAGAATTGAAAACTAGCAGACCAGATGGTCGCTTAGTAGTGGCAATACCTATTATACAAACTGAGAATTATTTTGTCTTTTATCGCTTCAGGTTTGCTTTTTTATTGTATTAATAGTAACAGCAGTGGTAGTAGTAATAATAATAGCAATGTTTTTAATAGTATTTTCTTGGGGTTGTAGATTACAAACAATTTTTTTAGAACAAATTTGTTAGCAGATTAAGTCCAAAGTATTCCTGCAAGGAAATTCTCTAGGTTTTATGAATGTGGGAATAGCATCACTTAAATGGGTTTAGGTCTACTTATGTAGGGAGGGTGCCTGGGAAGAAAGGGGGTGGAGCTGATTCCGCAGAGTGGGAGTGGTCAGATGATATGTTAGTCTTCTCTCTCTCTTCAAAGTGGAGGATATAACCCCAGAGTCTTGTGGCTTGAGGCAAGAGTGGCACTGATTGATCATTGCAAGCTTCACTGGCATTGATGCAATCTAGACAGCAGAACATATTTTTGCATTTTAAAAAATATGTAACATAATTAGATAATTTTATGTTTTATTTATTATAATTGTGCTATGTTTCATTAGGCCCCAGGGCATAGTAAAATTTGAAAATGCCAACAACTAAGTATTTTAAATCACTTAAAAATCAGTAAAACCCAAAGTCACAATCTTTCTACCAATGCACTCTGAACAAATTCAATTTAGAGTATTCATGAAGGAGTGAGTGAGCCTAGTCAAGTTTACAGGAAAATATGAGAGAGGACAGTGCTCCTCATAGCCTGATGCACAAATTAGGCAAGCATAAACTAAAATAGCCAATTCATAGTACCATGACTCACACCCAGGCCTATGAAAATTCAGTATTTTTCACTTGACTCAATTCTTTCCCCTAAGCTAGCGAATTTGAAGTCTGATCTTTAGCTCATCCATAGTCCAGAATTTTCTGACAGTAAGACCAAGGAAAATCAGATAGAAAAATCCATGTCCTGTGGCATCTTTCAAAACTTAAGGATACCTTCCTACTTTATACATTATTTTACATCCTTTTAAAATTGTTTTATATTTTAAGGATTTCCATTTCAGGAAATATATTAAACATAATGTTACATTTTTGTTATCTGTATAATATTTCATTGCAAAGAGGTACCATAGTTAGTATTATTTATTCCCTAATGCTGGAAATGTAGATGATTTGTAAGTGTTGGCTATTATAAAAAATAATATTATAAAACATAATATTATATTAAAAATATAATATTTGCTGGACAGGACAATAAGAAATCGAGACATCATTAAATGTTTTTTCAAAAATTCTTGTGAGACACAAATAACTAAAATCAGAAGCGAAATGGCACTATTACTACTGGCCTCCCCCAAATAAAAAGGATTATAAGAGAATTCTATGAATGTTGTATGTCAACAAATTAGATAACCTAGATGAAATGGACAAATTCTTAGAAACAAACAAATTAAGCTGAAAAATTAAATCTAAACTCACTCAAGAAGAGAAAGAAAATCTCAACAGAGCTATAACAAGTAAAGAGACTGAATTAGTCATCGAAACCTCCCACAAAGAAAAGTCCAGGATTAGGTGGTTTCACTGGTGAATTCTACAACATATTTAGTAGAAGAGGAGGAAACACTTCCTAATTCATTCTGTGAGGCCAGTGTTACCTTGATATCAATTCAGCTAAAGACATTATGAGAAAGAAAATTACAGACCAATATCACTTATGAATACAGACATGAAAATCCATAACAAAATGCAGGTCTTCCTTGACTTATAATGGGGTTGTCTCCCAATAAACCCATCATTAAGTTGAAATATTGGAAGTTGAAAATGCATTAAATACACCTAACTTACTGAACATCAAAGCTTGCTTAGCCTAGCCTACCTCAAACGTGCTCAGAACACTTACATTAGCCTACAGTTGGCCAAATCATCTAACACAAAGCCTGTTTTATAATAAAGTGTTAACTATCTCATGTAATTTATTGAATACTGTACTGAAAGTGAAAAGCAGAATTGTCATAAGTGTGTTGGTTGTTTACCCTTGTGATCATGTGGCTGACTGGGAGCTGTGGCTCACCACCGCTGCCCAGCATCATGAGAGAGTATCATACAGCACACTGCTAGCCCATGAAAAGATCAAAATTCAAAGTATGGTTTCTACTTCAAATGTGGAAATGTATATCATTTTCACACCATTGTAAAGTCAAAAAATCATAAATGGAACCATGGTAAATTGGAGACTGTCTGTACTAGCAAACCAAATTGAACACGCTATTAAAAGGGTTATATAGCATGACAAAGTGAGAGAGATTTATTCCAGGAAAGCAAGAGTGGTTCAATATAAGAAAATCAGTCAGTGTAATATAACACATTACTAGTATAAAGGAAAAAAAAAAAAAACACATGATCAACTGAATTAATGCAGAAAAGACACTTAACATAGTCCAACATCCTTTTATGATAAAAATACTCAAACTAGGAATAAAAGGGGATTTCCTCGATATGGTAAAGAGCATTTATGGAAAACCTACAGCTAACATCACATTCAATCATGAAAGAATGAAAATATTCTTCTAAGATTAGTAACAAGCTTTTTTGTGTGTAAATGGAAAAGCTGATTCTCCAATTCAACAATAAATAAAACAATATTTAAAAAGAACAAAGTTGGAGGACTCACACTTCCCAATTTCAAAGTTTACTACAAAGCTGCAGTAACCAAAACAATGTAGCACAGACATATGTCTATATATGTCTATGTATCAGTCTATGTAGACATATAGACCAATGAAACAGAATCTAGAGTCCAAAAATAAACCCATACATCTATGGCCAACTGTTTTTTGACAAGGGTGTCAAGTCCATTGAATGAGGAAAGAACAGTCTCATGGACAAATGGTTCTGGGACAACTAAATTTCCATAAACAAAAGAATGGAATTGACCCTTACCTTATACAATATACAAAATTTAACTCAAAATAGATCAGTGACCTACATATAACAGCTAAGCTCTTAGAAGGACACAACGGGGTAAATCTTCATGTCCTTGGATTTAGCAATGATTGTTGGATATGACGCCAAGCATGAGCCACAAAAGAAAAAATAGATAAATTGGACTTCATCAAAATGAAAAACTTTTGTGTATTAAAGGACATTATCAACAAAGTGAAAAGGCAACCTATAAAATGAGAGAACACATATACAAATCATATCTCTGATAAGGGTTTAATATCCAGAATATATAAATAAATACATTTAAAAGAATTCCTACAACTCAACAACAAATTTAAAAAATGGAGGGCCAGCCCTGATGGCCTAGTGGTTAAAATTCAGTGCACTCCACTTCAGTGGCCTGGGTTAGGTTCCTGGGCATGGAAACACACCACTCATCTGTCAGCGGCCATGCTGTGGTGGCAGCTCACATTAAAAAAAAAAAAAAGAGGAAGATTGGCAACAGATGTTAGCTCAGGGTGAATCTTCCCCTTGCAAAATAAAATAAAATAAAATAAAAATAAAAAGGGGGAAACGGACTTGAATAGACATTTCTCCAAAGAAGATACACAAATGGCCAATAAGCACATGAAAAGATGCTCAACATCACTAGTCATTATGGAAATGAAAATCAAAACCACAATGAGATATTGCTGCACACCTAGTAGGATGGCTATAATCAAAAAACTGGCAAAAAATACGTTTTGATGAAGATGTGGAGATATTGGAACCCTCATACATTGCTGGTGGGGATGTAAAATGGTGAAGGTGCTGCGTAAAACAGTTTGGTGATTCCTCCAAAAGCTAAACATGGAATTATCACATGACCTACCAAGGTATACCCAAAAGAATTGGAAAAGAGACCCAAACAGATACTTGTACAGCATTGTTTACAGTAGACAGAAGGTGGAAATAACTCAAGGGTCCATCAACAGATTAATGAGTAAACAAAACATGGAATATACATAGAATGGAATATTATTCAGCCATAAAAAGTAAAGAAGTTCTGATATATGCTACAACATAGATGGACCTTGAAGACATTATACTAAGTGAAGTAAGCCAGAAACAAAAAGGTAAATATTATATGATTACACTTATAGGAAATATCTAGACAGAGAGTATAATAGAGATTACTAGGGCTGGGGAGAGAGGGCAATGGGAAGTTATTGCTTAATAGTTATCGAGTTTCTGTTTGGGGTTATGTAAAAGTTTTGGAAATAGTAGTGACAGTTGTGCAACATTGTTAATGTAATTAATGATACTGAATTGTACACTTAAAAATGGCAAATTTTATGTTATATATATTACCAAAATAAAAAATATTAAAAAAAAAGTTCTTGTGGGTCTTCAGAAGACAATCTATAGTTACCTCCAGCAACAGCGAACCTTTATCTAGAGCTTCGTTCTACTTTCTCTTCTGAGCACTTTACAACAACCAGCTCATTGTACACTTCCAATAACTTTATGAGGAAAGTACTCTCGCTATATCCATTTTACCGATGAGGAAAGTCAAGCCTAAAGATGTTGAGTGATTTCCCCAAGATCACACAGCAGATTGGCGGCAGATTCAGGATTTGAACTCAGGCAGTTTGGTTCCGGAGGTTGCTCATATTCATCAGACTGTGCCGCCTGTATCCAACCACCATATTCTCTACTCATTACTTTTCCGAATATACTTAGTGTAAGGTTTCAAATATTTTACAAAAAAACATACACCTTAAGTCATGTATCATTAGATAGTGTATGGAGTTAAATAGTGTAACCCCCAAATTCATGTCCCCTCAAACCTATGATTGTGACCTTAACTGTCAATAAGATTCTACAGATGTAATCAAGGTAAGTTGAGGTCATACTGGATTAGGTTGGGCCCTAAATCCATTTTGATTTGTGTTCTTCTAAAAAAAGGGAAGTTTGGACAGAGACACATGACAGAAGGTCATGTAACAAAGAAGCAGGCATTGGAACAATGCGGCTGCAAGCCAAGAAGGGCCAAGGACTTCAAGCAACACCAGGAAGAGGCAAGAAGGATCCTCCCACAGAAACTCCAGAGAGAGTGTGGCTCTGCTGACACCTTGATTTCAAACTTCTGGCCTTCAGAATTGTGAGAAAATAAATTTCTCTTGTTTTAAGGCATTATAGATTGTGGTAATTTGCTATGGCAGCCCAAGGAAACTAATACAGATAGCGTCCAACTGTTGTGTTTAAAATTTTGCAGGTATAATTACGCAAAATATCTGTAAATATGTTTCATTGAGATTCAGCCTCCTCTTGACTGATGTTTCATTGTAGTATATTTGTGTCTGTTTATAAGGAAAGAAAATCTGCTTGTAACTTTGAGTAAACAGCTATGTGTTACAAAAGTTATGAAGTTATAGTGATACTAGTGCTGGCATCATATTTTGATGATAATAAACTTTCGTCCTAGTGGGTGGTGGGTAGCATAAAGAATAATCTGATAAAAAAGGGTTCTATTATTAAAATTCATTTGAAGAAAAAAAAGGTCAGCCATGGAGAATATATGATTATATATTGAAAATGAAAAAGGTAAGCAAACAAATTGCACAGCAATCTTTCTGAAGTATCGATGTTGAATACACTTAATAATCGTATGCTCTCCTTTCCCCCCCAGCTAGGCGAAAGTTCAGGCCCAGTTTATCTGAAAATGCTTTCGCATGCAGCACAGAACTTATTTCCATTGCTGGAATTCTGAATTTAAAAAAAATCAAACCCATATGCACAGAATTGAAGAAAACTTGAATAGATGTTTAAGAACAAAACAAATTAAAGTTATTTATATAAATGGAATTTCAACAAGCATTAAGAGATAAATGTAGTCTTATGGATGTATTTTGGAGGAGCAAAGTATCTAAATATTTAAGGAAAATAATACCAGAGATTGCACATTTTTTGCTGACATTTCAAAACATGTTATGAAAACATGTATAATATTTCCTTTTAAAATGGGACTTCTCTCTGAACAATAAGCTCCCAGACTAATTTTAGAAGTTCATTTGTGACTATTGACCTTAAGATTGCTCTTCCTTACTGAAAATGAGACTCAAACCAGTTGGCTTGATCGGAAAATCTAGTCAAGGCTTGACGTTCTGTTTTAGGTGCTGGTCTCTATGTTGGATACTGAGCAATTTATAACAAACAAACAAACAAAAAGTAAGAGGCAATTTACCATCACCATTACTTGAAGTATTCTGTACAATTGAATTTGAAATATAATTTTCCAAGCATTTTAATGTTTGTTGGAGACTGATTCAATCTTTCACTCATTTTGGCCATCTGCTGCGACAGGGGAAGAGCAGTAAGCAGGGCAGATATGATCCCTGCCTGCATGGAGTTTGTAACCTAGCAGTAGTGACAAATGCTGAGCAAATAATTATAAATAATAATTGTTACTATATGAATAATAAATAATTATTTAGTTATAATTGTAAGAAACGTAATGAAAAATAGTGCACTCTATTAGTCAGATTTTTGGTTGGAAGTCTTAGAAACCCAACTCAGATTATTTTTAACAACAATGGGAATTCACTGGCACGTCTACCTGAAGAGTCTAGGGGTATTCTGACTTTAGGCATAGCTGGATTTAGGTGTTCAATCAAGGTCCCTGGAAATCAATTTCTCTCCATGATTTGACTTTGCTTTCTACAGTTTGTCTTTATTCTCAGGCTGAATGGAGTGGCTAATTTCCCCACCAGCAGTTCTAGGCTTATATTCTACTTGCTTAACAACACAAACAGAAGGAAATGTCGCTTGCCTAAACACTGCGGCAGAAGCCCAGGGCTGACTGATCAGCACAGCCTGTCCATCTGTGAATAGATCACAGTCAAGTTCAGTGGCTGATTCTTGGTTTCCCTGTTAGGTAAACTCATACACCCGGGGCAACTAGGATCAACTTGCCTCAGACTACCTGGACTAAAAGAAGAAAATAGTTGGTTTTCTAGAGGAAAACTAAGACGTTATCTAAAAAATAAACAAATAAATGAACAAACAAAACAGGAGAAGAAATACTGAGAAAGCAAAAAAAAAAAAAAAAGATAGGTCTGTATAGCAGGTGGATCTTTCACTCTACTGTTCATTTTGTAAGTATACACTAATTACATAAATGCAAATCTTGGGTCCAGTTTAAAATTTAGGAGTAAACTAAATTAATGATATTGCCTCTAGATTTCCTAAGGTGGAATATTTCCATGAAATGCCAAGATCACGTATTTTCTACATGGTTTCCAAGACCACTTGGCACAAAATTCTTAGGGTTTAAGGTAGCTTGATTTTATTGTCAAGCCAGTTATAATTTCACTGTCTGAATGTTGTTGAGTGCTAAATGGTGGCCTTTAGATATCGTGCCTCTTGAGATAAAAATGATACTATTACATCTTAAGAGTCTGAAAAGATGATTTGAATATTTTTGAAGACATATTATGTGCTGCATGGTACAAAATATAAAAGATTCAACAGCAAACTATGTCTCCCTTCCATCTTTGTTCCTAAGCCACAGTTTTTAATGCCTGAATGCAATTAGTTTTAAAACTTTTTCATATACCTTTCATAGATATATGTGCATCCATCTTTTTAAAACATAAATGATATTGTGTTACAGGGCATGGGCATGTAGACTGGTAAGTCTTAGAATGGCCAGTGTAGAGGGCAGTTTCCACCAAGACTGAGATGTAAGTTAGTGTTAGATGATGGAGAAGATTGCATACTAGGTGATGGTGTAGGGAATTTGTTCTCAGAGAAACTAAAGGACTTTGAACAAGAAATTAACAAGCTATCTACAGTTAATATGTCAACAATGTGTAAACTGAAATGAAGAGGGATAGATTTGGAGTTGGTGGGATCTGTAAGGAGGTAAATGCTATAGAAATGAAAGTATGTGAAGCAGAATGAGGGTCTAGGAATGAAGAGTATGAGATGAATGAGACAGGCATTTTCAATGTAAAAATCAATAGGACTTATCAACCAATATGACAGAAGAGAAAGTGAGAGAAAGGAGTTAAAAGGAGTCTGAGGTTTTGACTTCTGTACCTGGGGGGTGAATGGTACTATCAGTGAAAACAGGAAACATGGCCGAAAATTTGGCTGAGAATAAATCCTCCAAGAAAACTCAGTATTGGGAAATAGCAGAGATCAGAGAAGTATGAGAAGCCAAGGAAACCTATTAATAATTAATGAGAACACCAAGAAAGAAAACCAAGAAATAACTGTTGGTTTTGGAGACCGAATATCATTAAGGGCCTTTTGGTGTCTCAGTGAGGATGGAGCCTATGTTAAGAGGATACGAGGTATTTTGCTCTAGTGTTTGGCATCAGTGTTCATTCATTCTTGCCAGCCTTAATCTGTGGCATTACGCTCAATGCCCATCTCCCTTCACCACTTTCCACATCCAATCCATAAACTTTCTATTGCTTTTACTCACTAAACGTCTCTCAAATCTGTCCACCCCTCCCTTCTCCCATTCCCATAAGACTTTTTCCAAGTTGGGTCCACCAGTGTCTCTCTACTTAACTACTGCAATAACATCACTCAATCCACTCTCTGCATAGCAGCTAAAGTGATCCTTCAAAACACACATACCTGCTCTTGGCACTATGCAGTTGAATATCCTTTAATATCATCCAGTTTCTCTTAAGATAAGGACCAAACTCTTTAATATGGCTTCCTTAGCCATGAATGTGTTGGATGTGATATCTCTCCAGCCTCATTTAGCATTACTCTTCTCCAAACATTACAATCTAGTTACACCAGCTTCCTTTCAGTTTTTCAAATATAGTAGTCTCCATTACCTACTGGATTGAAATGTCTGTTGGGCAGGAAGATCTATCATTTTCACTACTAATTCCTTTTTGCCTCCCTCAACACGTGGGGCATAGTAAGGTAGTAGGTTTTCAATAAATGTGGAGAAAATACACGACACGGTACATTCCTGCTCACGATGGTGATAGTGCCCAGGATCATAGAAAAATAGTTTTGGAAGACATTCAAGGTCAGTAAGACCTACTTTCAAAGCATCTTTTATGAGCAGGAAGAAGTCTTTTTGGATAATACAAATGAACAGGAAAACTGCTGATTTTAGATACTTAAATCATAGAGCCGCCTGTTCGGAAGCATGATTTAAATCATTATCTGAAGACATTTAGTCTTTCATGGAGTTAAACTAGTGAAACTACTTAGTATCTCATGCTACCTCTGACCTGCAATGTTTGTATTTAAATTTCCATGTTAGTTCTGTTTATAATCTTTAGGACAAACATTGTTCTTGTTAACCTGCTTGGAATTTGGTCATATTGTGTACATAAATGTACACTGTCATTGGGATGATTTTAAATGTTTGTTGATATTTGTATTTCTGGAAACTTTAATAGATATAGATTTCAAATTAATACAACTAAAACATCTTGATTGATATGTTAGTAATCTAATTTATGCTATCTGCTTAGTATTTTATATAACTATTATAGCAAAACATTATTTTCCTTGTACAGGTTATTTATTACTCGGCTTTCTTTACCTTTTCTGCCTGTCCATGCTCCCCTCCACCATGATTGTAGGTTCCTAGTCCACTGAAGCATCAGTGGGAGTGTAGACTTTTACATTCCTGCAAAGAAGGGTTGATTATGCCTTTCTAACATTGCATATTTCAGTGACTAGTACCTCCATCCTCTTGATTGGGTGAGCCAGAATCCTCCTTTTCCTTACTTCCCACATGCAGTCCATCAGCTCCAGCAACCTCAGAAGCACAGTCATTTGGGGCACAGGGTAACACGACTTTCTCTTTTGCTTCTCCTGACCTAGGAGTAGTAAGTAGTTTTCTGTGTTATTAATATTAACGTCTGAATAATCTCATTTCCCCCATTATTTTGGTTTTGTTTTCCAGCCTTTCCAATACTTCAATGCTCTGTTAAATCCCTGGCTGAGTGGGTGTAGAAAGGTGGACTATGCTGGTTGTTCTGCACTATATCCTTTCTGCTGTATTGCAGGGAGCTAGAAGTAAGATTAAACAGACTTTTCTGACAGTAGATTTCTGGTTAAATTCTTCAAATGGGACGACCAGACATGATATTGAAAACTAGAAAACAAAGAGATGCACTTTTTGTCTGCTCCTTGTAGAGTCTCAGGAAACAGTAGCTCAGAATGGGCAAATGCAGGCGCCTGGCTCTCTGTTTGGGCATCATGTTTCTAGTAGTATGATAAGTAGTGACATCAGTCAATCCAGCAGCCTCAGCATCTCCACACTCCTTGTCACTGAGCAAACAGCAGCAGTGGGTGCTCCCTCTGTCTCAATGAGTATTGATGGGCTGCTGCAGGCTTCTGCAGTGCCCGTGGTTGTTTGGCATTTTGGCTTCCTATGGAGCATCCATGGTGGTGTGTCCTACAGCAGATTCAGCAGCATAACAGTCCTGGACTCTCAGTTACGTTATATTTCCTTATATTTTTCTAGTCTAAGGAGTTGTGTCACCTTCCTGCATATACTATTCTCTGAGTATCCTAGTTTTCCCTTTATTTCTTTTTTAGCCTTTTCATTACTTTTGTATCTAATTCCCTGTATTAAATGCATTTTGTATGAAATACCTAGAATAGTTTCTATTTTCTTTTTTAAGTGGACACTTTTTTTACATTTTAAAAATCATACTTTTGTTGTGTCTACTCTGCTCGTAAGTACATCTATTGATTATTATTTATTTTTCAATTCTAAAATTTCTATTTAGTTCCTGTCTGTGGATTCTAGCTTTTCAATCACATTTTACATCTGCTTGTTTATTTTAGAGACATATTAATAATAGTTATTTTGAGTCCTATCATCTAAACTGTCAAGTAAAGAGTCATTAAGACAATGAAAGCTATGAGTACTGTTGGGGGGTGGTGAGTATTATATAGATTTCAAAGTGTTTATTATCATCATCATGACAAAGTCAATTCCAGAATAAAATTCAGACTAAATTATGTTCTCTCATAACCCAATATTTGGATTATCTAACGGTCTCATTTTATTATGTGTTTATATTTTGTTTTTTTTGACTGTTAGTCTCTTGGTCCTTTTCCTACCCCAACTTACATTTTAGAACAAATGCTTAACGTTTTATATAAAATAATTTTAGAGCCTCTGGACCGTGGTATGGTCAATTCTCACCACTTTCGGTAGTTACATTCTTTTTTTTTTTTTGTGAGGAAGACCAGCCCTGAGCTAACATCCGTTGCTAATCCTCCTCTTTTTTTTGCTGAGGAAGACTGGCCCTGGGCTAACATCCGTGCCCATCTTCCTCCACTTTATATGGGACGCCACCACGGCATGGCTGACAGGCAGTGCGTCGGCGGGCGCCCGGGATCCGAACTGGCGAACCCCGGGCTGCCAAGAGCGGACGAAACCGCTGCACCACCGGGCAGTAGTTACATTCTTTAAAGTCACTGAATTAGTAAATATTGAACCAATGCTCCTAGGGGAAAAACAAAGTAGGTTCCTGGGGGCCTCTGGTCATGATATTCTCACCAATCAATCTATACATAACCGTGTTTTATGTATTTTTCTGTTTAAAGAGACCTTATTTAATATACACTGTTGATTCATTAATGCTGAACTCAGCCAACAGCGCTGTAACCCATGCCTAAATGTAGCTCATCCAATGTGCATTTTCTCCATAAAGCAAACATCGCTTTCTTACACTTAGGAGCACTAGATAGCATGTCTATGCTTTGGGGTCATTTTAAACAATAAAATCACAAAAGAACAAAAACATGCAAAAATTTGGCACTACATATATCACAAAAGGGACACTTTACAGAATGAGAGCTGAAACAAGAAGGCTGAGTGTCACCTTACTCTACCTCAGCTGAGAATGTGAGCATCGGGCAACTCAAATTTTCACTACTCTGTCCATGTCCACAAAAGACTATAAAAACACTCTAAGTATTGATTTTTGGAAGCTACAAATAAATTTTAGTGAGTAGGCAAATTTGCAAATATGGAATCCTTGAATAAAGGGAATTGACTATATTTGTCCTGGACAGAATTTAATTTTCTCCTCACAGGAAAATTATCTTTGTCCAATCAGTGATTGAGATGATTCTAAGATCTCAGCTAAAAGCACGTAGAAATGCTTTTCTTCTTCAGTGGAATATAAACTCCAATTTTTGTCTCATTAACACCATAATATTTCCAAAATCTCATTTTAGCCTCTTAGCAGCTGTCTTTTAAACACTTATCCAGTGCATGTGCAGCTTAGGAATCCCTAGATGCCTTTGGAGAAAATTGTATAAAATATTTGACTCACATCCTTATTATCTCCTTATCTCCAGGACAATCTTAGCTCTTACCTTTCTTCTTGCTTCCTAGGAGCCTCAAACTCCAATTTTTGACTTCCTAACTCAATAAGACTTGCTCATCCTTCAAACCACAGGTTTCTGTTTGAACTCTATGCCCTGCAATGCAAATTAGAAAGAAATGTCCTGAGGAAAAAAGCAGTGGTGAATATAGGGCTGTCTTCAATACATTTTATTTTTTTCTCTAGGACCTTCATCTCTCAAATCCTGAGTGCCTTAGTTGCTCTTCTATGCTTCCAAAGGAATGTTTTTCTATTTCTCAATTTACATTTGCTACTGGTAAGAAGGTTAGTCTGATACAAGCTATCTTTGTTTTGGCTAATAGAGCAAGTTTGATATATGATTTATTACATGAATAATAAATAGACATTTAGTTCACTTTCCAAATGGTTTAATGATGATTCTTGAAACATATTTTAACACCTACTATGTGCCAAGCATTTGGGATATAGCATTGAATAAAATGCATATAATGGCTTTTCTCAGGGAGCTTATTATCTAATGAGGAATATAAAAAAGTTAAAAAAAAATAACATTGTGCTATAAGGGTGATAAGAGCAAAGATTCATTGTGTTGTAGAGATACATATAAGGGACTGAACTTGTGAATTCAGGGAAGAATTAATAGAAGAAAGAACATTTAAGTATAATTCTGAATATTGAATAGAAGCTAGTCAGGTAGGAGGTAGAGAGATTTGGAAGAAAAGGGAAAGAGAAATTTTAGTAATGAGAAAAAAGTTCATCAAATATCATAGAAGAAAGAACTGGCCATTAAAAAACTAAAGAGAAGAGGGGCCGCCCGGTGGCGCAGCGGTTTCGTCCGCGCTTGGCAGCCCGGGGTTCGTGGGTTCGGATCCCGGGCGCCCGCGGACGCGCTGCCTGTCAGCCATGCCGTGACGGCGTCCCATATAAAGTGGAGGAAGATGGGCACGGATGTTAGCCCAGGGCCAGTCTTCCTCAGCAAAAAGAGGAGGATCGGCAACAGATATTAGCTCAGGGCTGGTCTTCCCCACAAAAAAAAAAAAAAAAAAAAAACTAAAGAGAAGAATATACCAAAAGAATGACAATAGATGAGGTTAAAGAGGAGAAAAGATAACCACGGTTCATAAGAAGCCTATAAATTCTGTTAAGAAAGTTGAACTTGGCCAGCCCTGGTGGCCTAGTGGTTAAGTTTGGTGGTCTCTGCTTTGGTGGCCCAGATTTGGTTCCCAGTCATGGACCTACGCCACTGTTCTGTCAGTGGCCATGGTGTGGTGGTGGTTCACATTCAAAAAGAGGAAGATTTGTGATAGGTGTTAGTTCAGGGCAAATCTTCCTCAGCAAAAAAAAATAATAATAATAATAAGCTGAACCTTATCCTAAGATCAAACCCGTTCATTTAGGAGAGTAAATATGACCAACAGTAGTATAATGTTTACATTTTAAAATAATCATGTGGGTTGCATTTTTAACAATATATTGGAAGAGGTAAGATTAGAGGTAGGAGACTTGATAGGAGCTTATAAAAGTCATTCACTTCACAGATGAGTGAAGACAGTGGATTGAAATCTTTGCTTTACACAAAATACATAAAAAAAGTTTATTTTTATTGTAAAGTATTTGAAAAATCCAGGTATATATGAACACAGAGATTATAAGTCTTCCTGCCCTTAACTTTTCTCCCCAGAGTTAACTAGTATAACGACTATCAACAGCTTGGTGAATACCATCCAATAATTTTTTTAAACATATATTGTATTCATCCACAAAACAGTATATTGCAATTTTATTTTTTCCCAGGAAGATAACCGTTTATGAACTATAAACTCTTCATATGAATTATTCCTGGAAATGAGAGAATTCAAAGAAAGCAAAATTGCTTTAAAAAATAATGATTTAAAGGCTAATATGAGCAAAGGGATAAGGAGCCTTGAGAGGAGAGAGAGAGAGAGAGAGGGAGAGATTGATTGAAGATGAGGATGAGAGAGAAGACACAAACAAATGACAGGTAAGAGGATTTGGCAAGAGAACAGAAATGTCCCATGAGGGTTATTAAATTATTTTTCTCTGCTGTATGTAATATTTTCCTTTCTTTGATTTCTCTACAATGTCGAGAGTAAAAAGTTATCTAAAGGTTTATGGAATGGATTTGATTTGGGGAAAAGTTAAAAGTTTGGGATGTTGTCTCAACTTTGACTGAGATAGAAACAGAGTATGCGAAAAACAATCCCTCATATGGATAATATCTACCTATCAATTTATTCTGTTCTAAACATACATATCCATATCTGTATCTATACACAAAATCTATATATAATCTATGCACATAAATACATGCATGCACATGTTTATGAATGTATATGTGTACATTGTATGAATATAAGTGTGTATATCACGTTGTACATATATTTGTAGAACTCACTTTTTTCACTAATCCCGATATATATCAATCTGCTGAAGTTTTTCAGAAAAGTTCTCATGATTCCTACCATAATTAATTTAGCCAATCGCCTTTTGTTGACTATTTAGGTTTTCTATTTAGAATCACTTCTGATCAACACTCCCAAAGAACATTCTTGAAAGAAAAATTATTTTGCATATTCATGTTAAATTCTAAAGATTACATGTGTGGTAGTCATAAGATATCAGCAGGTTTGTTTGAAGATTTTGTTTGTTGTCAGTTTGGTGTTTGGAGGGTCTTTACCTATTTGTGTTCCCACCAGAGGCATTTGAGAGTGCTAAGCCTTTTCTAGACTGGACACTATGCTTTTGGTAAAATGCCAGAGCAGTAAAAACTTTTCTTTCCAGAGGCAGTAAAGTTGCTTCAGTAGCAGTTTGTACCACCTGCTTTCCTCACTACTTGACGCATCTTTTTTTCAATTGGAGCATTTTGATAAAGATTTCCCTTTCTCAATCTTATTGCTGATTTGGTCCTTAAATACTTACCTCCCTGGTAAGAAAAGACATTCTACTGTTGACTTTGCATGTTCCTGATTCTCTGTTCACCTAACGGCAATTTAGTTTTTAATGGTTTACCCAATTCCAACACCTTGGCTAACCAAGGGGAATATCACTTCCCCATAATGACTTGGATTCACATCTTGGCCAAAACCAATCTATCATTCTGATAAAATTCCTCTCAAAAGTGAAGTTATTTTATTGGGATAACATTTTAGAATCAGTCTATGAATTTTACATTTGCAAGCATACTCCATAATACTTGCTCAGTACCAAAAGATATAGTAGATAATTGTAATTACAAAAAGTAACATTACTTTCCTAAATTACTAGTAATATAGTAAAGCATTTATGTGAATCATGTATAGTATAAAGCTGGCAAATTATTAGTATTAAATATTTAAGAGTTAAGCATTTAAAACCATTGTCTTACTATATGCATAAGGGTTTGCAAATATTTAGCTTAAGTAGGCAACTTTTTATCTAAAGAACTACCTATTTTTGAGGTAATTTAAAATTTGGCCCTTAAAGAACTATATTAGATAATGATTTGTACTCATTGTTAAACAGATAATTTCTAGGGAATGTGTTCATTATTGGATTTTTTGTCTGTTTGACATTATAAATTTAGTAATTTATTATTTTCGGAACCGATATATTATAGTGTCCTTTTACTAAATAAATGCATTGCTTTAATTAAAATAATTTATTAGTTTATGAAACGCTAAGAGAATTTGTCAAAAAGTAATTAAGTTGTAATAAGAACATGCAACAGTTTCTATTGGGAAGTCATTGGTTGTTGGGCAACAAGGATCTCTTGACTTTACAACTCCTTTTTCTTTAGCATGGACTCACAGTCTTCTCAAAGAAATGATATGGAACACATGAGGATTTAGGTCAAAACCCATTTGAATCAGTATTAAATATTAAAAACTTTTTGAAGTTTTCAATAAATTATGATGGAAAATTATGTCAGAATTAATTCATACAAGGATGCAAATGAGCTTAATAAAAATGTGGTTTAAGCATTTAAATTCTTTCACAATCAACACTGAAATACATTGAATATGTTAATCAGGACATTAGAAATTTTATATTACAAGATTTACCATTCAAAATTTTAACTATTCATGAGAAACCTTGAATGTCTATGAGCCATCTATCTTGTTCACCGTCTTCAGTGTCTAGCACACTACTTCAGCCATAGCAGGTATTTAATTAAATATGGGTATGATGAGGTGGTATGAAAAGAGCGACTCAATTAGAGAGTTAGAGTACACAACTATCTAGCATCTGTGTTTAAGTAATGATTTCTTTTAAGCCTCATAATAATGCTTCAGTAATTATTGTTATTTCCATTTTCCAGGAGAAAAAATAGAATAGTAGTATTTGCAAGTTACAATTTATCAAATTCTCATTCAAGTCAAAATAACAACCTTGCTAGTATAAATGTTCTTACTTGAAGGAGTAACTGATGTATATCACGTGCTTACTATATGCTAGTAAATGTTTTAAGTTTTTACAATTAATCTTCATGTTAATTCTAAGATAGATACTATTATTTCCTCCAATTTATAGTTTTATGAGTTAATAATTTGAGTACACTTTTTTGAAAGAATGATGAATTTTCTCTTCTGTTAAAATTATATTCAGCTATTATAAAAAAGTCAAAGTAGTCAAAAAAATGCAATAGAGAAAAAAAACCCCAAAGTATCTGAGATGTAATCATTTGTTAACAAGTGAGTAACATTGTTCCACACTTCTACAAAAATATAGAGGCATATAAATAGAGCTAATTTTAAAACATGGGATTTTATCATACGTGATTTTGATATAAACCATTAAATAAAATGTACTTTTCAAAAGGAAAATAAGGTGAAACTGAAGGAATTGCTATATTTGTAATTATAATGATTAATAATTATATTATAATCATTGTATTATATATCTTACTATAATTACAATCTTATAATAATTTCTTGTTATTATCCTAATATAATTATTATAAATGTCTTAATATAATTATTGTCTTTATAATAAATGATATAAGCATCTAAAGAAATTTCTCAACTTGTAAATGAAATATTATGAAAACTCAACGTTGTGAGTTTACTATGTGTGTTTCTTTTAATATTATATTTCAATTTTAGGCTGTGTTGAATTCTTGAAAGAAATGATGAGGAAATTATCTCACATATTTCTTTCTCTTCCATCTCTACATTGTTTAATTATACTTTTATAAATAACATAAAATATAATTAAATAAATTTAAATATAATTATAATACATGTGCTGAATCCCAGTGTCCAAGCTTGCTAGAGACTGCCTATTTGTTATGGTATCGTTGAAAGACAAATTACCTACATATAAATTTCTTGTGCTATTGTCCTCTCAGAATTTTTTAGATATTATTCTGTTATATTCTGAAGTTGCATGTTATTAAGGAAGAGGCTAAACAAAACTCTTCAAAAGCATATTTGTACATGATTTGCTTTATCTTTTTTTTAAGCCCTCCAGTTCAACTCCTTAGTTTCAGAAATTTCCTTCAATTATATTTTAAAATTATTTTAGCTGATTTACTCTGTCTTTCTATTTTTCTTCCCAGAATCACTCATTATGTCCTTTGTCTTCCAAGTAAAATATATTCTTTATGATACCTGTCGTATAATATCTTTCATATAATAGTATCTTTGTAATATTCTTTATAATATCTTTTGTGATCATTTTATAAGTCCTTCTATGGAAAACCTAAACTTTTATATGATATTAAGCTGGATAAGTAGGGGAAAGTTTGTAGGTGGAATTGAGTAATTGGCTAACTTCAGTGTTCCTACATGAATAGATTAATTTTGGTTGAGTCAACATCTTTTGCTTTATAAAGAATAAGGTATAGGTTCTTAGTGACATACACCAAGTTGAGAGCAATGTTGTTTCTTGTTGTCTTGGTTTCTTTTTTATAAAAACGTATCTCTCTAAAATGCTGATAGAGCTGTGGGTTAGTCCATTTTAGCCACTAACTTTTCAAAAGCTTTGTTTCTATTCAGTATGATTTGCAAGTTAGAAGAAAATCTTAGAACATTAAGCCATCTTGGTGATTTGTGTTTATTCTGGTACTATTTCTATGAGATAAATCTTTTCTCTTTATCTTCCATCTTGTACTTCCAATGATCTAAACAATGGATTATTTTATAGCATTTCAGGTAAAGGATGTTTGTTTTCTGGTTCTTCTGCCGTAAATCTTTACAATATCTTAATATTATCTAGTCATCTCTAGCAAATTCCAATTTTAGTAGCATTTTCACTCTGTACAACTCAACTTCTAAGAGATTAAACTCTCAGAGCTGCCTTGATTTTTATTCTTTCTCAGAACTGAATGCTAAACTCTTTCTTCAATTCTGTGAACTGCATAGTGTCTTATAAATATTTGTTTTTTTGGTTGGTTTCTATTGCTTGCAACCAAATAACCACCTGCAAGTAAGAGAATAAAATGATTCTCCCGACCCTTCAAAAAATCCCTAATCTCTGACAAAAAAAAAAAAAAATTCTGAATGTTTACAAAGTCATACTCCACATGAATTATTTGTCTTGAAATATTTGGGATCATTTTATAAATCCTTCTATATAAAACCTAAACTTGATCTTTACAGTTGTCCAATCTGTTCTTGGAATGAGACTTTTCCTTGTATTAAAATTTTTTAGTAGTAAATATTGTTAATAGTTAGAAAAAGAATGAAATATAGATTTAAAAGTAAAGTATGCTAAAACATAGCAGAACTGAAGTAGTTTTGCACTGTGGCTTGGGAAAGGCAAAGGACCCCCCCTTTCTGTCGTTGAGAGAATAGAACCCAGATTTGCATGAACGGGAATCCAGAACGACACACGGTGTCTTGTCACATCCTAATGTGCTATAGGAGAAAGTCATAGGCATAGTGTCAGGCTCTAATTAGTATATTAGACAGGTGATTAGAGAAATACCAGGAGTCCATATGAAACAATCCTTGTGACTTTGCTCAGCCAAGATAATGCAAATATTTGAAAGAGTTTGCCCTGTCTCTAACACCCAAATTACTCCTTCTCCGGAGGCAGCAAATACTGGAAAAGTTCTTTAAAGCCTACCTTTTAATCTAGTAGTAAAAGGAGTTAGAGAAACTCACCTTTCAGGGTTTAAGATTATGGAGAATTGAATGAATTTACTATTCTATACATTAGTTTTATATTTTCAAATATGACTTACAATTTATTTGCAGTTAAATCTATATAGAAATACCAACTAAAGAGTCTTTTTGAGAAACCTCCAAATTCTATATTTACATAACAATAATAATTACATTTCTATAACAACAGTTCTAATTCCATCCTTTGATTTGGAAAAAAGAGAGTTGCTACACTGTTTGAACCTGGCAGTTTGTTCCAATGACAATTTTAAAGGAGACTTGAATGCCCAATGTATTGTTTAGTCTTATGCTCAGCTATTAACTCTGTTTCAACTAAAAGATTTTTACAAAAACCTTAGTCGCAATAAAAAGGTCCAACAAAAATATAACACCTTATGTTCTGTCAATAGGCAACCTAAAGACCTACAAGAGTGATAATAGAATGATAGATATGTAACAAAATACCCAAGAATTTCCTAATTGACTGTGTTCATAAAAGGAAATCAGTTTAGTTTAATAGCAGTAAAATCATAGGAAGAACCAGGACCTGGCCACATGCCTATATATTCTTGTTTTGGGCTGAGTTGTGTCCCCCACAAAGTCATATGTTGAAATTCCAACCCTCAATAGCACAGAATGTAACCATATTTGGAGATAAAGCCTTTTAAGAATTAATTAAGGTTAAATAAGATTGTATGGGTGACCTGAATCCATGTGACTGTATTTGGAGATAGAACCTTCAAAAACATGATTAAGTTAAAATAAGGCCAGTAGGGTAGGGCCCCAATCCAATATGACTGGTGTCCTTATAAGAAGAGAAAGAGACTAGGGATCTAGGGATACATGCATACAGAGAAAAGGGCATGTGAGGACATGCCTAGAAGACTGCCATTTGCAAGCCAAGGAAAGAGGCCTCAGCAGAAACTATATCTGCTAACACCTCGATCTTGGACTTCTAGCCTCCAAAACTATGAGAAATAAATTTCTGTTGTATAAGCCACCCAGTCTGTAGTATTTTGTTCTGGCAGTTCAAGCAAACTAATACAGTTCCCATCTTCCCAAAGATTTCTCTTTCATGATAGTGTTTTTTTACCCTCTTAGTATGAATTAGATCATTTTCTCTTCATGTGGAAGCACAGGACAAACCAACCAGTATTTATAGTGTAGTTAATTTTTCAAGCTTCTAAGTGTCTGATGCAGCACAGACATCATGCAGACTAAATTCATGCAGTGGTGTAACTATTGCTGTTTTCTCTAAGAACCCAATCCTTAATTCTACAGCATATGCTTTGATTATTGTGGTATGCTTAAAATTCAAGTGCATCCTGTTGAAACTCTCCCAGCAGCAGAGAATAAATCTAGCAAAAGAAAAATATTTTACTGAATTAAATTCGTGGTGCTTACACACACAGCCTGAGAAAAACTCCCAAAGACCTCAATAATATATTTCACTGTTTTAGTAGGCTACAAAGTCTCCCAGTATGAACCGCTGACTGAATTATTATTCTAAAGCCTGCATTGACCAAAAACATCAACTGAATACTGTATCTTCCCAGCTCAATTATGTGAAATATAAGTGTATGAAATAGAAAGATGGCTGAATTCAGTCTTGGAGAATTTGCTTTTGTTTATCTAATTTTACCAGGTTTTGATTTGAGACATTTGGTGACCACTGAAAAATTACAAGTACTTTGCACTTCCAAACTCTGATATTTTCCATTGAGAAAACAGTTGGCCATTGCTTTCATATGAAAATTCCCTGGTCAGGGTGTAAGCTCTGGAAATCATCTACTCCTTGCAATTAAGACTCCTAAATTCAAATTTCTTGTGACATTTTGTTTATTTATGTATACTTTAAGTTGACATAACATTGGTTTATAATATTATATAAATTTCAGGTGTACATCATTATATGTTGATTTCTGTGTATACTACATCATGTTTACCACCCAAAATCTAGTTACCACCTGTCACCATACACATGTGCCCTTTTACTCCTTTTGCCCTCTCCCCACCCCCTTCCTTTCTGGTAACCACCAATCTAATCTCTATATCCATGTGTTTGTTTATTTATTGTTGTTTTTTTTCTACTTATGAGTGAAATCATATGGTATTTGACTTTCTCCCTCTGACTTACTTCGCTTAGCATAATACCCTCAAGGTCTATCTATGTTGTCGCGAATGGCAAGGTTTCATCCATTTTTTTATGGCTGAGTAGTATTCCATTGTATATATATTCCACATCTTCTTTATCCATTCATCCATTGATGGACACTTAGGTTGTTTCCAAGTCTTGGCTATTGTGAATAATGCTGTAATGAACAGAGGGGTGCAAATATTTTTTCAAATTAGTATTTTTGTGTTCTTTGGATAAATACCCAGAAGTGGAGTAGCTGGAACATTTGGTAGTTCTACTCTTAATTTTTTGAGGTATTTCCATACTGTTTGTCATAGTGTCTGCACCAGTTTACATTCCCACCAGCAATGTATGAGGGTTCCCTTTCCTCTACACCCTCTCCAACACTTATTTCTTGTCTTTTTTAATAATAGCCATTCTGATAGGTGTGAAGTGATATCTCCTTGTAGTTTTGATTTGCATTTCCCTAGTAATTAATAATGTTGAACATCTTTTCATGTGCCTGTTGGCCATCTGTATATCTTCTTTGGAAAAATGTCTGTTCAGAACCTTTGCCCATTTTTAATTGGGTTGTTTTTGTTGAGTTTGTATGAATTCTTTATATATTTTGGATATTAACCCCTTATCATATATGTGATTTGCAAATGTCTTCTCCCCATTGTCATCTTTTCATTTGGTTGATAGTGTCCTTTGCTGTACAGGAGTTTTTAGTTTGATATAGTCCCATGTGTTTATTTTTTCTTTTGTTTCCCTTGCCTGGTGAGACATGGTATTTGAAAAGAGGCTACTAAGACCAATGTCAAAGAGTGTACTACCTATGTTTTCTTCTAGGAGTTTTATGGTTTCAGATCTTACATTTAAGTCTTAAATGCATTTTGAGTTAATTTTTGTATATAGTATAAGACAATGGTCTACTTTCATTCTTTTGCACATCTGTCCAGTTTTCCCAGCACCATTTATAGAAGAGACTTTCTTTTCTTCATTTTATGTTCTTGGCTCCCTTGTGGAAAATTAGCTGTCCATAGATGGATTTATTTCTAGGCTGTTGATTCCATCCCATAGATCTGTTTGGTTTTGTGCCAGTACCATACTATTTTGATTACTATAGTTTTGTAGTATATTTTGAAATCAGGGAGTGTGATACCTTCAGCTTTGTTCTTTGTTCTCAGAATTGCTTTGGCTATTTGGAATCTTTTGTTGTTCCATATAAATTTTAGCATTCTTAATCTATATCCATGAAAAATGTCATTGGGACTTTGATAGGGATTGCACTGAATCTATAGATTGTTTTAGGAAGTATGGATATTTTAACTAGGTTAATTCTTCCAATCCATGAGCAAGAGCACAGAATATCTTTCCATTTCTTTGTGTCTTCGACTTCTTTCAACAATGTTTGATAGACTTGTGGCATACTTTAGACTGAATTCCAAACATATTAGTATGCATAGAGCTAGACATAATCAACAGGTACTATCGTCCTGATTGTCAACTACCCTTCATGGCAGTTCTGCCTATTATAGGGCTGGTCTATTCTCGGATATGTAAATTGGCTTGGACTGAATGGAAGTTGCCAAACTCTATTGTTTTACTTTTTTAAGGAACATATGCAAGAAGTCACCAGACCAGCATGTGAAAAAGATGAAGGAAATCAGTAATGTTGAGTGTTTAACTTGGATCAGACACTTGTTATGAACCTTTGCTATGGCATCACATTAATCCCTTCCAGAAACCTTCTAAAGCAGATATTTGTATCCCCAATTTAGAGGAGAAACTGAGGCTTAGACTAGGCTAAAATGTTTATCAAATGGATATCTAATGTTATCTCAAGATCAATTCCTCTAAAACCATTTTAGACCAACTGAGTCATCTGTGTCTTGTAAATACTTAGTAACCCACTGTGCTTGCATTGTTCCTTGTGACATTTGAGGTCACTGTGAGCACTGAGATACAGCAGTGTCACCAGCAAGTGGCCATACCAAAGAAGAAATTCTTATATAATGAAGCATTTGGCCAGAAAAACAGTGTCAGATGGACTGTGAGTCAGCACAGTTTTTTTCCCCCACTACACAATCTGAATCCACTCAATTAGGGTCCTCTGTTAAATTGTTTGTGTGCCGACTGAGGATTATTCCACAATTTCTAAGTAAAAACAGTTACATTTTGGGTTATGGAATGTTTTCCCTTCTGAAGTTGTTAACCGGACTTTAAAAATCTGACATTAATACATGGGAGAAATGCTTATGTTATGGTTTGGGGTTTGTAAAAACAACAGTAATATTTATTTAGAACCCCTGTGTTAGGCACTATGCTAAATGACTGTACACATGTTAGGGTGGAGAGGCAGAATAGCTTAAGATGATTATTTAAGAAACAAATCCTATATGAGTGGATCATCATTAATATGTAAATTCACTGTATTATTGCTTTACTGGCAAATTTCTTTTTTATTTGTCCCTTTCACAACTCAAAAGAGAATCATTCAAGACTCAGTTACTCGTCATTCCTTTTTGACTAGACAAAAAGCAAAGAAAGAAATGAAGGAAGGCATTCGCTTGTGCTAAGAAAGCCTCCTTTAGGAAGCTGAAAGGGGCTGTAATTAGTTCTAAAATACCATCTTATATCCACTGTGCATATATTTTTTCACACAAAAAATTGAACATTGGAGACCAAAGGGCCCGGAATGTAAAATGATACAGCTAAACTCCTTTTGGAAATAGTCGTAATGCAATTCCCAGTTCCTGGATTGATTTGATCTTCTTAACTTGGGAAGAAATTGAACCCTGCAATGTCACCAATATTTTCTAACCCCTCTCTGATTATTGTTATAAACCAACAGTGATTGATTTTGAGTAATTATCCTGAAAAATAAATTAGATTAAAAAATAATCTTCCTGATTATAGAGGAGTTTAGCCCATATTTGTAATTAGTCCCTTTTTAGAAAGAATGATGATATCACATTTGACTAACACAATGGATTTTTTTCTTTCTTTTTTTTTGTTTGGTGAGGAAGATTGGCCCTGAGCTAATATCCATTGCCAACCTTCCTCTTTTTGCTTGAGGAAGATTGTTGCTGAGCTAATATCTGTGCCAGTCTTCCTCTATTTTGTATGTGTGACGCCACCACAGCATGGCTTGATGAGTTGTGTGTAGGTCTGCACCCAGGATCTGAACCCACAAACTCCTGGCTGTTGGAGTGGAGCACACGAACTTAACCACTAGGTCACCAGGCTAGCCCCCACAATGGATTTCTTACATGCTATTTGACTTTGCTTTGAAAAAAAAAAACTATATAAGTTAAAGGCCAAATTTTTAGTAAAATCCCAATTATGGGTAAAATTCTTCTGGAAGGATCAGCATATAATTAAAGTAATCAGAATCAGGGAGCCTGAAGTATATTCATAGCTTAGCCATCAGTTATTTTTGTGAGCCCAGATGACCTCTCTGGGTCTGATTTTCTGCACCTGTAAAATGAAGGAATTCAATGAGATGCTCTCTAAGGTCCTTTCCTCCTCTAACATTCTGTCCTTATGTATTACACAATTCCCCCTTATGTAAATTAACGGTCTATTTTCCATGTAGGGATCTAAAGTAACATTGGAGAGCAATTAAGGGAAGTGTAAAGAAAGACTAGGTAATAGGGGAAAAAATAATTCCTTTATGTTTCATTGCTTATAGGAAGATGCTTTCGAGAGCAGTGCTTCTTAAACTTTGGCTTGCATTCAAATCACTTGGGGATCTTGTCAAAATGCAGACTCTAATTCAGTAGGTTTCAGGGGAGGCCTGAGAATATGCATTGTCACTTGCATGTTCCTGAATGATGTCCCTGCTGCTGGTTCCAGAGCACATTTTGATTAACAAGGCTGTGACTATAAAACCAAAGTGTATATAAGAATCTGGGGGATAGTTAAAACATCAAATTCCAAGACTAACTCCAGTGATTCAGAGATTGGGATGGGGCCAGCCACTCTGAATCTTAAGCATTCTGTGTGGTACTGATACCAGTGGTTCAGGAACCAAAATGTTATACATTTGAGAATTATGAGCATAGAGTCATGGAAGGGATTTACCTACTAGCCCTTCTCTATTCTGTCCAGGTTCTCTTTTCAAACCTAGCCACTGACTAATTTATTACTGCATTTGTTTTCAAAATAACTTTGCAAAACCAATTCTATGGTTTGCTTGTATTACTCTTTTCATTTCATGAATAATCTGTTGTCTAGTTAGAATGGCAGTTGAGTGCGTACGGCTTTTGTTTATTTGTATTTGTTTTTTGAACTTGGAGTGCAGGAATCTTTCTACCTCTTTGACAAGTATTTGTGAAGTCATCATAAAGGAAGCATGTTGTAGTAGAGAGAAGACCATACCAGAAGTAAGAGAGCCCAAGCCCTGGTTCTAGCACTGCTAACTATTCATTCATTCACTCGCTTGTTCTGGGCTTCTCTCATGCTTGAAACTGGGAGATCTTGAGCATTACCAATTAAATTAGTTACTAAATTACTAGTTAAATTAGTTAGAATTGCTCAATAGCATGACGGTCTAGTGAGAGTCGCCAACAATGAAAACAATGATTAGAATTTAGAGGGCTAAATGTTATAATTCACAGAATGCTTTAAAGTAGTCATGAAGTTCTTTGATCCTATTTAATATATTTGACCTATCCATTTTATTTGTGAGCATAATAGGAGAAAATATGAGATTAATATGTAAACTGGAAATGGTATACATATGACCGTGTACATGTGGTTCTGTTGGGTTATATTGAAAGCTTTTTAAAGTCATTTTCATTTTGGAATCTGTATTAGTCAAGGTTCTCCAGGGAAAAACAACCAACAACAGATATAGAGATAGAGATAGATATATAGATAAGAGGAGATTTATTATAGGAAATGGCTCACCCAGCTCACACAAAAAGTACCCGGATATGCTGTCTGCAAGCTGGAAAACCAGGAAAGCCAGTGGTGGAACTCAGTCTGAGTCCAAAAGCCTGAGAATTGGGAAACCAATGGTGTAAGTCCTGGTCTGATTCAGAAAGCATTAGAACGAAGAGCTCTGATGTCCTACAGCAAGAGAAGATGGATGTCCCAGATCAACCAGAGAGAAAGCAAATTCACCTTCCTCAACCTTTTTGCTCTATTCAGACCCTCAACAGACTGGATGATGCCTACCTGCATTGGGGAGGGCCATCTGCTTTACTCAGTTCACAATTCAAATGCTAATCTCTTCTGGAAACTCCCTTGCAGAGACACCTAGAAATAATGTTTTACCAGCTATCTGTGCATCCCTTAGTCCAATCAAGTTGACACATAAAATTAACATCACAGAGACAGAGGGGAAAAAAGGGCATCAAAATATCATGTAAAAATTTTAGAGACAAAAGTTGGCAAATTACATTAAAAGCCTTGAATAATTTCTATCATGAGATACAGTAATTTTTCTTTTGTGCATCTAGGCCAAGAACCCTCTCTTGTCCTTCCCATGTTCATCTACAGTACTTCATTCAATGAATATTTATTTATTGGTTCCCAATATTGTACCAGAAACTGTTCTAGACCCTGGGGATAAAATAGGGAATAATTAAAATAAGATTAGCCTCAAGTACATCCCAATATTCTAATGGGATATATTATGAGGAGGGGGCAAACAAATAAGAAAATTAAACTTTTTAGCATGCCAGCTGGTACTAGTGAAAATTTCTGTGGAAAAAAAATAAAGCAGGAAAAGAGAATGGGGCATGTTGGGAGGAGAGTGATTGTAATTTCTTAGGAAGGAAAGGCTTCACTGAAAATGTGACATTTCATCAGGAATCTAAGGAAGGTGGGGCGTGAGCTCTACAGTGACATGGGTTCTATCAAGTTCTCCAGACATGTGGCATGTGTGTCTGTGGCATGCATGTCTGCATGCATGTGGCAAGTTCAATGACCAGCAGAAAGACCAATGTGGCTGGAACACAGGGAGCAAAATTGGGGAGACATATTGTTTAGAAATCCTGTATGCCGTATTAAGAATTTGGGCTTTGTTGCGAGGGAGATGGAAAGCACAAGCAGTTCTGAGTAGACACATCATGTGCCATGATTTTCATTTCCAAAGGATCGCTGTGGCCCTTGTGTTGAGTATAGGCACTGGGAAAGAAAGATGAGTCAGGGAGATGAACTAGAATAGATGTTAGCAAACTATAGCCCATAGATCAAATCTAGCAGGCTTCCTTTTTCAGTAAATAAAGTTTTATTGGAACACAGCCACATTCATTCAATTAAGTATTGTTTATGGCTGCTTTCACATTGTGGCAGAGGTAAGCAGTTGCAATGGGGGCCTTATGGCTTGCAGTACCTAAAATACTTACTCTTGGATCCTTTACAGAAAAAAGTGCACACTCCTGAACTAGAAGGGTATTGTGATAATCCAAGTGAGTGATAATGGTGGCTTGTATCAGGGTGGGAGTAATGGAGATAATGAGAAATGTTCAGACATTGCATATATTTTGGAGATAGAAGCAAAAGAATGTGCTGACAGAAGAGAGGCATAGGAGAAAAAGAGTAATCACGAATGACTCTTTTTATTATTATTATTTTGGCCTGAGCAATGGGAAGGACAGAGTATTGATTTATTTAATGATTTTAGAAAGATTGATTGATCAATTTTACTGATTTTAGAAAGATTGTGGGAAGGGCAAGTTTGGAGGTACAGATCATGAGTTTAGTCTTTGAGATACATAACACATCCTAACAGATACGTCTAGTAGACAGTTGCACAGCTAAGTCTGGAGTTCAGCAGAGAGGTCTGAGCTGGTGATATAAATTTGGAAGTTTTCAGCATATAAAATTCATGGAAGAGATCCTAGAAGAGTGACGGGATAGAAGGAAGAAGTTTTAAGCTTAGAACTGAGGCTTGAGGCTTTCCAGTTTTTGTTTTGTTTTGGGGTTTTTTGTGAGGAAGATGAGTCCTGAGCTAACATCCATTGCCAATCCTCCTCTTTTTGCTGAGGAAGACTGGCCCTGGGCTAACATCCGTGCCCATCTTCCTCTACTTTATATGGGACGCCGCCACGGCATGGCTTCACAAGCTGGTGAACCCCAGGCTGCCGAAGCGGAGTGCACGAACTTAACTGCTAAGCCACCGGGCCAGCCCCGAGGCTTTCCAGTTTTTTGAGGTCCTGTGGGTATTTTAAAACCAGCAAAGTGGAATAAAAAGGAGCAACTAATAAAATGGAGCGAGAAAGAAGAACACATGCAATCCTTGATGCCAAGTGAAGAGAGTATATCGAGGAGACCATCATCAGTCATATTAGGTACTGCTGGTCTTTTAGATAAGATGAGGATGGAGAATTTATTATTGGCCTTGAACAATGTGGAGATAGTGATAACCTTGAGGGAAGTTTTGGTGGCATATGGGGTGAAATCCTGATTGGAACGGATTCAGGAGAGAATGAGAAGAAAGGAACCGAAGCTTATAAAGAAAACTGGCTAGAAGTTTTCCTCTAAAGGAGAGCAAATAAGGTTACAGAAAGATGTAGTATTGAGGATTTTTTCCCATTTACTTTAAGATGGGAGAAATAGCAAAATGCTTTTATGCTCTTGGGATAATCTTGTCAAGAAGGAAAAATAATAATATCCAAAAGAAAGAAGAAAATTCTCTGGAGTGATGTGCTTGAACAGGTGCACAAGTGGCAGGGATGTCCTTCAACGAGAGCACAGGCTTTCAAAGTAACAGAAGGGAAGGCAGAGTGTATAGGCACAGATACAAATAGGTGAGTGGATATGATTGTAGCAGCTGGGGACATTCTATTCTGTTTGCTTCTTCTTCTGTTTTTGTAGCATAGGCTGCAAGGTCAATAAGCTGAAGGGGAAAAAAATAGAGAAGAGGTCTTGGAGGTATGAAAGGAGAGTAGGAGTAGAGAGGATGCAAATATCCTCTAAGAGAGAGGGTAAGTGAACAGACTAGGGGAATATAGTAGAACTTCTGCTATACCAAGGTTAAGATTCACAACAAAACATAAATTGTAACAATAATGTAAAATGAAAATATTCTAAATATCCAACAGGAGGATAATAGTGAGATAAATAATGGTTTAGAACTTTCAGTAAATGGACTGTTGCAACCATTAAAATAATTTTCTAATATGTTGAATAATATGGAAAAATCCTCGCAAACAATGTTTGTGGAAAAAGAAGACTGCAATTTTTTATGTTCTAGAGTATTATTATTGCAATTTGACAAGTAGCATTGATATTAAGATTCCAAAGTTCCATTACTGGGAGGTGATGGCCTGGATTATACCTCAGGTCTATCTGATTTTAAACTGATTACCACACAGCTTAAATTTGCATTTTATATTAAGTACTTGCATCACATAGTTAATTGAAATTTAGCCTTCATTTTTTAAACCTCCACATTTTTTAAAAATAAAAACTATTACATAGATAAGTATCTTCCATCTTCTGCCTGAACAATTGTTTCAGTTGCAATACATAACTTTTCATATAAACTAATTTCATTTCTTTATAATGTTTCAGGTCATCACTCTGAACTACTGAGTTTTTGTGAAAGCCATTTCTGTCAGTCAATATCTGAGCCATACCTTTGTCAACAGATTCATTAGCCAGCTCTTTGTTATTTGTAAATTTAAGTGCTCCAGTGAAGTCTTCATGTAAATCACCAATATCTTTAACATGCCAGTTCACTCTTTGAAAATAGTATATAAAAATGATAGAATTACAAGAGCTCTTTGAACAATGAGTGAGGCTTTCTACAACTAAATAGAGAGAATTTTAGGTGTAGGTGAATCAAGAAACAAAACCCAAATTTAGTGTGGGTCACTCCCCTATGATGATTTCCTTAGCAAAAATGGTTTCAAGCTTTAGGTTTTAGCCTCAGAAGACTTTTTAGGTTTTCTCCACTCATGTGACTTACCTCTGGTCTCTAAGGGCTGGCATCCATGACCATAAACACATAATATTTACCTATATGCTGATGATTCCCAAATTTATATCTTCTGTCCAGATCTCTTCTCTGAGCTTCAGTCACATATATTCAACTGTCTTCTTGACATTTCCTCTGGAGTAATTCAAACATAATACATTCAAAGCAGATCCCTTGGGCTTTTTGCCACATCTACTGTGAGAATGAAGACCATTCTCAGCAGACTGTCGACATTCCAGAAAATGTCGACATCACTCTGAAGGGATGCTTAGTTATTTTTAAGGAACCCCCCACCCCCGTTATTTAGAATGGGTCTCTTGTTGAAATGAAAAATTTCTTGGTTGAAAAATACATCTGCAGGGTTCGGATGAGGCAAAGCATTCTTGTTCAGTATCTCAAGTCGAGAAAGATGAGGTAATTTTTGTAGGAAACAACATTAAACTTGTATCAAATTCAGCTCCTTTGATTCAGCAAGCCACAGCAGTTAGAAACAAGGATATCAGAAAATTGGGGGATGGTATCTATGTCTCTGAAAAAGGGAAAGTTTAGAAGGCTGATGAGTAAGGTCTAAGAGTTGTCTAGCTATGGAAACAGCAAGATGCTGGATGATTTCTAAGACCTATCTGTGATATTTTAAAGATGCAATAAAAGCCCTCTATTGAAAAAACAACAAAAAACAAGTAAATTATCTGATTTCCCTCTACACTTACAGGGTATTTTCTATTTTTGTAACGGAACCATCACTTGCTCAAGCCAAGAATAATCCTTAGTTCCTCTTTCTCTTTAAACTATATTTGCTTAACGAACAAGTTTGCTAGTTCTACTTCCAAAATACATGTCTATTCAATCCGCTCTTCTGTCTCCCCTGCCACTCTCTAGTCCGAGTCCCAATCATCTCTAGCCTATATTGCTACAACAGCCTTCTAATTGGTCTGTTTTCCCCATTTCTTTCTTCTAATTTCTCCACAAAATGATCTTGAAAGATCATTCAGATCACATCACTTCCATATTTAAAACCTCTCAATGGCTTTCTGATGTGCTAGAATAATGTTGAAACTCCCTCTCTAATCTACTATGTGATTTGGCTTCTGTCTTGATTTCTACCCATCGTGCGCTGCCTAGGTTTTTCTTCAGTTGTACTGTTCTTTGTTTTCTTTGATGACATGGAGCTTTTCTGGCCTTAGATCCTTTGTATCCATTCTCACCCCTGCCTGGACCATTTCACATGGCTCTTCTTATTCTTTAGATCTTAGATGAAATGTCATGTACTGAGAGAGGTGTTGCCTGACCATCCTGTCTGGAATAGATTTCCCAGTTTGAACTGCTTTCTCTATCAAAATATCTGCTTATTTCTCCTACAGAACCTACCATAACCTTTGGGTATCTTGTTTATCCATGTGTTTCATTGCTTATTTTGTGTCTCATCAATTTCTCATAGTTTGTCACCAAAACCCCAGTGCCTGTCACATATCAGATTCTTAATGAGTAATTTTTGAATGAATGAGTGGACTATTTTCACTCCTTGCAGAAGCTATAGTTCACTTTCTTTTATAGCTTATAAATCCATTAGTTTCAACGTGCAGTCAATTGATATTTAGATTACAGGTGATAATTGCCTTTTTAACACTTCCTTCCTTATTCCCCACTTTTAGCAGGAAAGGATTCTGTTTTAAGCAATTTCTAGAGCCCTTTGGTATATCAAGCTTCTAAATCTTTCTTTGCCTTCTTTCTCCCTGGATAATTCCAATGGATATTTATAGGGAAACCGTTTAGCTGGACACCCCCAGCTGTTTCTCATTTTCACTCAGGTTCTTACCTCTGGGTAGCTGCTTTCCCTATTTAACCACTTTTGCACAATTTCAGCGTCACACAAATCAAAATGCAAATTTACAAAAGAGGATTCTTTATCCTCCTTCCACCATTTGCACAGGCTGTCTACATAAATTTATAGAAGGTAGTAAAGATAAGACAAAAAATGAGTTTGAATCAGGGGGAAAAGGGTTTAATCCAAAAAGCTCATCTCAAGTGACTGAAATCACAGCATGAGTCAGTGCATTTATTAAGATGCTGCATAGCCAGCTGAAATAGATCATATTTTTATATCACAAACCATGCCTTTGGCAAATAAACATGACCATGGCCACTCAATTTTAATTTTAGAGATGCCATTTCCAAACTTTCAGTGATGTTTAACACAAATTCCAGAATCCCACGGAAAGATATATCTTTCAGAAATCATATCATGTCATACCTCAAACATCTGCTATAGAAGTCATTAAAATTAAATTGTCTTTGGAGATTTGGCAAATTTGTGCAAAAAACATGTACTTGGTTATCCTTGTGTGTCATCCTTTCAGATGCTGCACTCGAATCTGGTGGGCCAAGTGACAGAGTCAGAGCCCACTGTTGCTGGTCAATATGTGGGCCCATATTACCTCATGTGGCACCTCCCCAGAGTTAGAAAACATGTACTTTCACTAGCTCATTTAATCTTCTTTTATCCATCAATAGGCACTTAGGGACCTAATGACCTCGTATTAGTCAGAGTTCTCTAAGGAAATAGAACCAATCATATATATAAATATATACACATCTTGGCCCCAAGAAAGAGAAGAGCAAATTGTAACCTCAGTAAAGTGAAAATGAAAGTAGTCATCCCCATTGCCAGAGGGGAGCTGGCTAGGCAAAGACAGAAAGTGAAAGATAAAACTATCCACTTTGTTGTCCCCTTCCCAGCTACTCAGTCCACAACATCATAATTCTAGCAATAGAAACAATAAATTTTCAAGAGTTCTAGAACGAAGGGTGTTGGTTTCTCACTTCCCTAGCTACATATTAGAAAAAAATCAAGATTCCCTTAGAGGAACGCCAGTGCAACACGTGGCCACCCAGGTGGTACATAAAGCAGTAGTATAACTAGTTGAGATGGGACAAAGGCAGACTCCCAATTTTCCACAGGACATTCTAGTTTTCCTTTAAGCCTAGAGAAGGAGGCAGCAGATAGCTGGGATGTGGTGTGGCTTGCCACCTCACACCAAAGTCTATCCAGTTGGGTAAAAGAGCCCCAGAAAAGGGGAAGGAAGGGGAGCAGTTATGCCTCTTTGGTATCCACAATGCCATGAGGCTGCAAAGAGTGTGCCCAGTTGTGTGTCTGAAGACCACTGAATGTACAGCATGGCAGAATAGTAGCCTACTTAGCCAGACTAGGTAACAGCATCATTAACCTGACAAGTCAGGAAATAGGCCATAGGTTTTACTTGCTATAGACATCAGCAGCTGATGCCAGCTGGGCATTAGATATTGTATTGGAGTCCAAGATATTTCACGAGAACCAAATACAAGAAAATTGAAGTCAGAGTAGTGGGTAATATTATCTTTGTAGACTATGTAGTATGAGAAAAGGGAAGCATAGGACAGAGCTCTGAATTCTGAATAAAGGGTACCAAAAGAAAAGAGTATTCTGAGTAAGGAGTATTCAACTGTATTTACTGCTACTGACTATTGACTAAAAATCTCCATTGGACTTGGAATTTGGAAGTCATTAATGACCATAATAAACACAGATTTTGTGAAGAGAAGAAGAATCAGAGACAGAACGGAAGGGCTGTTGAGTAAGTGTGAAAGTGAAGGATGGATGAGGAAATAGACATAGCAACTATTGTCCTTTCAATAAATTTGACAATGGACGGGAGAGAAATCAGGTAATTCTTGGAGAAGGAAGTGGAGAAAGACAAGGTTGTTTTTTGTTTGTTAAATCATTTGTTTGTTTTAAGGGAGAATCCTGAGCATATTTTGTTGTTCTGGGGAAGGAAGCAGAACATAGGGAGAGTAGATAATACTCCCCATAGACCCTGAGGTGAGCAGGAAAGACATCGTGGCCTCTATTTTGCAAATAAGAAAAGTGAGACTTTAACTGGTCCGTTGAAGATCACAGAGGTGGATGATCCATTTGGACAGGAAGCAAGACCTTTTTATTCACAGCCTTTACTCTTCTTTCCTTATGCTGAATATCTACATATGCATCAGGACACTGGTGGATGCTGTGACTGCTTAAATCACCTGTTACACCCCATCTCACTTACACTGAACTCCAACTACTAAGGACCCCAAAGTCCAGGTGTTTGATAAACATCTGAAGTTTTTGTGATCTTTGCATATGAGAGAGTCATGGTTGTAACCCCTGATGCTGTAATTGCTCGGTGCTGATACTCCAAGCACAGAGGGCTGCTGCTTTGTCCTTTCTAATCCTGGGGGAGAGGAAAAGAAGATGCTCAAAGGAGGGGAAGGAGGATGTAAACACTTCTAGTCTTGGGCAGTGGGTAGAAGGAGATGAATGACTTTTCCAGTTCTTGGTGCTGGGTCAACTGAAGGGCAAGATTCTCCACCCTGTTCATGAGTTTGGGGGAAGCCACAGTGCGTTTTTTTCTAAATGTAAGGGAATTGGAAGGAAAATTGAGCTGATGTTATTGGCACCGATTTTTAATAAAAACAGCTAACAATAGCTAATATTTATTGAGTCTGGCTATGTGCCAGGCACATTAAAGTGAGTACTTAAATATCTTATTGAATTTTTATAGTTTTTTGAGGTAGGATATGTTTCCCCCATATTAGGAATAGAGACTGACTGATTTAATATCCTCACTCTATCACTTCTCACCTGTTGACTTTTGGTCAGTTATTTAACTTCTTGTCCCTCAGCATCCTTATCCGTGAGATTTGAGTGATAACAATGATCCTTGAGTGATCATGATAAACCCTTCTTCATCGGGTTGTTATGAGGAGCAAATTAGTTAATATTTTTAAGGTGTTTAGAATCTCATAGTGAGCAATATCTAAGTGTAAAATAAAATAAACATCTGATTTTAAAGCACATATTCTTTCCACTCCACCAGCCCAGAACTATGTATCAGTTTCCTGACTCCCTTGTTGGAACTAGTAATGTATTTTCCCAGAGCAAAATAAGCAATTATAATTCTCATAACACTATAATTCAAATGAATCATAGATTAAATAGAATTTTGTGGACTATCTAAGAAACTAATGATCATGCATCATAGTTGAACCTGAAATATATTTTTTTAAAGAAGCAAAAATAAATATCAAAGAAATATTTCTTGTGGAATGGGTTGGAGATTGCTTGTCAATTAAGCACAGGAAATGGGAAGAAAGATAGTACCTTCCAGTGAGTTATCAGTGAGATGTGTTCTCCATTCCTATTCACCTGGTTCAGTTTAATTGCTTAACAGCTGGAAATACCCCTAGAAACCACAGCAGTAGAGTATCTGAACGTTTGAGAGAGCAGGGAAAATTACCCTTCTGAAGATCTTAGCACTTGCTATTCCTGCTGCCAGTAACGTTTCTCCTCTTGGCTTAATCACTTACATTTAACTTCTAAATTGGGGCTTTTCTGAACACCCTATTTAAATGAAATCCCATCTTGCCTTAGGCTTCCTTACACAGTGTTTTATTTTTTCCCCAAAGTTTTTACACCCTATTTAAATGAAATCCCATCTTGCCTTAGGCTTCCTTACACAGTGTTTTATTTTTTCCCCAAAGTTTTTATCACCAACAAACATATTTATTTTGTGCCAACTTTCCCTAAAATTTTTTTTAATTGCATAAAAATTGGTTTATTTTTGTTTGCCCCTGTGCTCTGAATGTCTAGAACAGTGCTTGACACTTAGTAGGAACTTACTACATAGGACTGAATGAATGAATGGGTACAGATTCCTCACTGGAGGTCAGTCACATTTTATTCAGGTCACAGTGACTTTAGTTGCAGTGTAGTACTAATTAAATTAATTAAATCAATTATCTAAGAAATTATTGAAACTAACAGTTCTATGCTAAAACTTTTGTTGCTCTCTGATACTTACATGTTTTTAATACAAATTTGCCTATACAAATAGGCAAATTACAATCTTAATTTACTGCTAAAACAATGGTTGAGAATAATGTAAGTAAAGTGAATCTGTAGATCTAGATTTTTGAACTAGTTCTATTAGTGACTTACACCACATAACCTAAGACAAAATCACTTTGATTTCTCTGTGCACCACTTTCCTTAGTTGTAAAATTAGAGAGGATTAGATGATTCCTAAGGTCCATTCTTCCTCTGAAATTCTGAGAGGTGATTGTTATGTAAAATACCTTTTGAATATATGTTTATATATATTTTTAAGTGTCATCTAAAATTATAGTGTAATCAATGCTAAGTATCACTGGTAAGTGACATCTACAGGAAGCACATAGAACTTATTACTATTTGTCTTTCATCTTCTTTGCTAACAGTCTATCATGAAGTCTCTTTCTGGAGGTTAAGAATGGATAAAATAATCAGGAGACTACTGATCACAGATAACCCATTGACTGGGAACAAAGTATAATTTTGAGTTAACTATTTTCCACCAATATATTGAGAATATGATGAAATATATATGAAATATGTTATGACAGATGAAATATGTCAATTTCAGATTACATTGCAATAAATATTTTTGTCTTTCATATTTTTAGAAATTTATTGAGTACTATCTCACAGATTTCCAAATCCAAACAAAGATTTTAAATGGTTTCAAATGAGTACTTTAAACTGAAGATGAACCTTTTATATTTGATGTATTTTTCACCTTTAGGATTAAAACTTGACCCAGGAAAAATTCATGTAAAATTTATAGAAGTCTCCAGATGGTTCTTTTGATCTGTTTATAGATCTGCAAATACAAAGCCACAAATTTCTAAATTTTTCTCTGTACCTGTATTGTGCCAACACAGCAAAAATCAGATGCTATTTATCACTTTTGAATTTTCACCACCAGAAATGTCATTAATTTTAATGATAAAATCCTGTTATACCTTACATGGAGTTGCCCTTTGGAGCTCTCAGACAAATTGTACCATTTAACCATGAGGTGGTATATTGTTATTTGGAAATGAAGTAGAATTTCTTATCCTTTTGTAATAGCACGACAGACAAAAATATTTTGTATCTTCTGTAATTTTTTCCTCTGTGCAAAGTATTAAATGCAATATTCATTTTGAAAATAAATATTGCCTATACACTTATATATGCATTTTCTTTGAAATTATTGGAAAGTAAAAACAAGCAAATATACACAATTATTTACGTGCTTCTAGCAGATAGCTGAAAATCATGCTTTTCTTACATTTACTGTTTTTTCTGCCTCAACTGTTTTCAATAAAATCTGAACTAAAATTATTAGTTATTAATATACCCAACCCCAGAAATGTCTTTTTATCCCCTTACAAAATCATTTTCTTCTGCATCAATTCATCTTGATTATGAAACTAAAAGAAATTCTCAATTGAGAAAAGATTCAGTGTCTGATTGTCAGACATTTGGACAGGGGAAAATTCTTTTGTTTGGAAAACAAAGAACTCACAATTTCTAGCCTCGTATGTTTGATGTTATTTGTTTCCATCATGCCATTTTACTTATTGTACAATACAGAGGAGAATGCTTTCTACTGGCTTCAAACGTAGTCTTATAACAGGAGTCGTTCAAAGAAAAGGTTCTCTACATGCATCACAATTTCTTCCTTGCTGCTGCCATTTCGTATACACTTAGGTGATACATCCATCCTCATTAGGAACCACTCTTCCTTATGGACAGACTATTCCCAACAATCAACCAGGCCACTTCTTCTCTTGGATTTAAAGTATCCTCACAACATTCCTTCTCACTGCTTTTCTTTTTGTGGTCCCCAATTAACACCATCTCTTTTTTTTATTTTTTAGAATAATATCTCCTACATTTATTTATGGCAATATAATGTAACAGACTTTATGGGTAGGAAGAAGCAAGTAATACAAAAGGCAACATCAAAAGAGGGCATTGCTAAGTACTGGATTTAAGTAGAATCCCAAGAGAGCAGCTCTTAAAAAGTACATTTAATCATTGCTACAAGCTTAGAGCATAACTATTTTATACTTCTAGTCACCTACCATTTAATATTTATAAAGCACATTTCTACATTTCATGAAGCTTAAATATTCTATGATTATTTTATGCTTAATTTTATTTTATGCTTTATTTTAAGCTTAAATATTCTATGTCTCCGTAATTTCACAAGAGCCCCCGCAGAGAAAGTATACTCGAAGCTGGAAAATTACCTGATGTGGAAAAGGGAACAACACATGCATTTAAGAGATTGTGTGATATGGGGGATAAAAGTAATTAACTAGGAGGTAGGAGATATTGGTTGCATTTTGGTGTCTGCCACTTGCTACATTTGTGACTGAGCAAATTCTATGGTTCCTATGTTCTTTAGTTTTCACACCTGGCTGTGAAAGAAATGGCTGTCTTGCTCTACCTTTTATGTTATTTACGAGTTTATTGATAATGTCAGTGAAAGCACTTTCCAAAGATAAAATGTTTAAAACTATTACCATTAAACATTACTTAAAACTCTATATTCCTGTCTATATACCACCACAGAATCAACTTTCTTTTCCCTCCACACACACACACAAAATTGTTCCCCATTTTATAAGAATATAAACAGTTGAAAACTCCCCCTCATGAGTCTGCACAATTCCAGGCTCTCTCTTCTATTATGTATTGATTGATTGTGTGTGTGTGTGTGTGTGTGTGTGTGTTTATGTCAGATTTTGTGCCCACTGTCTCACGCCACTTTTATAAATCCTTCAATGATAGGTCACCAATAAATAATAATAAAACTACATATGCATGGTTGTCAATTTCAAGATACTCACTCCCAATTCTACTATATCTTCACAGAGATGTATCTCAAAATAGTCCTTTCTCAAGCTTGTGATCCACTAGGCTTAAGCCCAATGCTCATTCCCTGTGCAAAAATATCTTTTTCACTTTAATTTTTCACTCAAATCATCCATAGAATAGACCAATTCCTCCCTTGTAATAGCTTTTATTTTCGTGATCACAAGATGACATCACATCTTGTTTACTGGACTACAGCAACTACTGCTACTACTAGCACTGTTTCTTATCACTACTCCATGTTTTATCTTCTCATCTATAAAAAAGAGATGGTAATAATAGTACCTAAAATTTTTATTTGTATTAAGTCAGTAAATAAAAAATAATGTACATATAAATTCCTTTATAAATTCCTTGAAGGAAGTATTCCATGAAATATACTATTTCATGTATATTCATATAGTCTCCATAATATTTAACACTATAGCAGTTTTCTGCCCATGGGTATAATATTTATCCTTTGAGCACACTGAGTGCCAGATAGCTAATATATTTGTGTGTTCATAGAAATTATATACACATGGACACATATGTATATGTGTCCATGTGTATATATATATATATATATATATATATATAGTATTTATGCATAATTTTTGCTTAATTTCCTACTTTCTAGCAAGTAGTACTAAGTCCTAATTGCTACCCAAAAGAACTCTGAGAGATAGATGTTACTATCCTCCTTTCACAAGGAAGAAACTGTGGCTTTAGGAAGTGATAACTTTGTTGGAATTACTCAGGTAGATAGTGCAGAACAGGATTCCAAACTCAGCTTCTTCTCTCATAAGTTAATGCTGCTTACATCACTTCATTTAACTGCCAGAAACTATTTTAGGCAAAGACGATGGGATTGTAATTAGAGTCGCCTCCTGTGTCTAGTCTCCCTTCCCACACTCAAGCCCGAGAAGAACTCCTTCATCAACAGTTTCGACTGGATGAGACAGGACATCATTTTCCCACTTTGGAAACTTGAGCAGAGTCTGGCCGCTTCCATTCTCTACTCTGAGAACATGTGTGACTTTCCCTACATCAAATCTGGTGATCAAGCATCTTTGAAACGCCTCTCACCCCACCAAAGCATTATTAGCTTTCAGTAAGCAGGTTTCCTCTTTTGTGAATTGAGTCAAGAAGATACTCCTTGAGAATGCAAGAAGCCCTTCACATCAGTTTAGATGTGTTTTAACAAAATTGGTGAAATTCTACTATTTTATGTATTCAACATAAAACTGGCACAAGTAGTGCCAAAAGACCACAGGTGAATTAAAAACTTTGACGAGTCAACTAGTTCCTCTGGCCCATGATACTCTCAGTATTTTAGAATTGAGTATGTTTCTCTAGATTATTCATAAATTATTACATCACTGTATGAAATAAAGTCACATTTTCTTAGATATTTCTGAAATATACTTCATAATGCATTTTAGGTAGAAAGTTCTTGCATTCTTGGCTTCCCACTTCCTGAAACTTAAATAGTTATTCACCTTAATCCTATAAATTCAGTGTTCTGTAAAGTATATTTACTTCAAATGAATACTTTCCTGTAAACATCCATGTGCATCATTTTTATTCTCTAGTGAGTCTGACTTTATTGCTCTAAGCAAATATTCCTTGATTTCATTTGTAAAATATTTCTGAAGAAACAAAGATGGCTTTGAACATATTTTCATTTTTCCCCTTTTACTGAGATTATAATGCCTTTGAACAGTCCTCAGATGAATTTCACCTTTCCTTTTTGTCTATTTCAAAGAAAGAGAGCCTTTGAAGAGCATTTTTTTTCTTTTTTAATATATCTAAATCTTCTCTCACACACAAATGAAATTTCCATTTAATACTTTGGGTTTTCACTAAGAATAGGCCATACTCAGTGGAGACAGAAGAAAACAAACCTATTTGCGACTATTCCTATTCTCCAAGGGGACCCATGTCCCGGTCACTTGTCACTCCTGCTGCTCTGCACACAACAGGGATGAAGCAGAGCCCCAGTAGAAGCACAATTTCCCACCGGTGTGGGCACTCTGAGTGTGCATAAGGTTGGTGCCTTTTGCTCTTCATTTTCATGAGTCATGGGTTAGTAAAGGAAGTACAATGGGAGAAGAATATGGGAGACCCAAGAAGCCAAATTATACTTCACCTCTTCTTTGCCCTTCCAAGCATAACTAACCAGGGATACAGAGTTTTCACTCTTTCACTGTGGTGGTTATCAAAAGCCTGAGTCTGTTTCTTCACTTTTAAGAACCTTTTTTATGGCATACAATAGTCATGCTATGGCTACCATACACTTTCTGGGAGTGGCTTTCTGTTTTTCCTCTTTGATTAAAACAATGTATTATTCAAGTTATGTCTAAGACTGTGAATTCTTGTTCAGTGGCAATTCTAGTTAGGGTGCTTATGTGCCAGCAGAATTTACAAACCATGGTTTGATTTTAGAAACTAAAATATGATAGGATATTGATTTTTATCTTAAAAAAAAAGAAATTATAGCTTGCATGGAAATCGACCTTATAAAGAGGACACTTGGGGCTGTTTCAGAAGACCTACTAATTAATTTTAAAATTCAATTGAATAATGACAGTACTTCACATAAATACATGGCAATGTAAAAGTAAGAACTTTTAGTTGTCCTTCTTTTCAATACTTAAGTGAATCAAAATTTGCATTCACAGAAGTAAAGTACAAAAAATAGGTGTTGCAGATCTGTGCTACAAGCTACAGACAGGAGACAAAAAGACTAGATAACATTTTAAAGTCGTACTCTGGGCAGTGGCATCTTCCTACTCCCATCCATTCTTCTTGCTTCCTGTTACCAAATAAATAAATAAAAACACTCTAATCATATATCTTCTTGCCAAATTTTTATGTCACTCTATACTGAAAAAATACATCTCCAAACTTTCTTTAGCTATTAAAGTTTCTGGATCACATGTCCCTGGTTTACCTTTGCAGTACTCTTCTACAAAAAACTTCTGCTATCAAATGGTTCTATTTGTTATTATCCAGTATTTTCCATTCACTTCAGTTTTGCTTGTGCCAGAAATGCAATGCCTCAATACACAATTCTGTCTACATAAGCATCCCTCAACTCATATCTTCAATCAAAGCTCTCTCTCTTCTTCAAGTGTATGTTCAAATTCAACCTCAAACATAAAACCTTCCTGATCAACTCACTCAATTCATTCTCCTGAGCACTTGTTTTGTACCATTTCTGGTACTTATCCTTAGTATATTAATATATACTAATGTATTAGTATATAATATATAGTATACAATAGTATATAATATATAAATAAATATATAGTAAATAGTAATAGTAAATTAAATAGTATATAATTAGTATATATTATACGCATTAATATATTTCAGTTGACTCAATTATACTTTTAATTCTAGGGAAAGAGTCATCAATATTTTAACATCTCTGAATTCCCCCAATACTTAAGGTAATGCCCTGTAGAAAAGATGTGGATGAAAGAATGAATTGCTCCTAAATGGCTTTGAATAGCTTGATTCCACCAATTATAAATGAAGGACAGTCTTATTATTTTATAGTTTACAACTTAAATACTATTAAAATCCATTTAAAAACGTAACTTTCAAAAAGAAAACCTGTAGATTATTTTTACTGTGTTCCCACTCTAGGGGAGCAGAATTTGCTACCCCAAAGTATGTCTCTTTGGCTTGATTATTTTTAAGAACAAAGACTCAGGAAGAAACTTTGACCTTTCCCCTAATTGCCTAAAGAATTTAAGATGGAAGACCTGTTTCAGGAAGGTGTTATCACTATAGATAACTATGATGAACTAGTATAATATGATGAACTAGTATAATATGAACTAGATGTGGTAGACAGGGAGGAATCTAGCAAGGCCCATTTGATCAAAGTCCTCTCCATGACTCATTGCCTTTGCAAGACCTGGCAAACATTTGTTTACCAAACATTTGCTTTACCTTCTCCATGTGAATTGCCTTCCTCCCCTTCGAAGTCCCAAACGACTACCCCCAACACCCTCCTTTGTCTTTAGCTGAAGATGGTATTTAATATGGTGGCTTCTTTGGCCATTTTGTTCAGTTACTCAGTTTTCCTGGATTTCTCACATGTATACATGTTATTAAATTTGTTTGATTTTCTCCTGTGATTCTGTTTCATGTTAGTTTAATTCTAAACCAGCCAGAAGAACCTAGAAGAGCAGAAGAATATTTCTTCCTCCCTTACACCCTTCTCACTTCTTAGTCTGCATCTCCACTCACACATCACACCACCTTTATGTATTTTTTAATCACTCTTTACCACCTCACTTTATTTCGCCACTAACAAACCTTCAGTGGATTCTTGTATTTATAAGACAGTGTACAATTATCTCAACCTATCATTTCAGTCTTATAATTACTCTTTTGGTGTGTGTGTGAGGAAGACCAGCCCTGAGCTAACATCCGTTGCCCATCCTTGTCTTTTTTGCTGAGGAAGACTGGCCCTGGGCTAACATCCATGCCCGTTTTCCTCTACTTTATATGGGACGCTGCCACAGCATGGCTTGACAAGTCGTACGTCTGTCTACACCCGGGATCCAAACCTGTGAACCCTGGGCAGCCGAAGCAGAGTGTACAAACTTACCTGCTATGCCACCGGGTTGGCCCCTTATAATTACTCTTACACAGCTTTTTTTCTCTCTTACATCTTACCCTTCTAGCCTAGATAGTCTCTTCATTGTCTCAGTATAATCATTTTTATAATATATATATTTCCCTTCAAAACAAGGAATAAGACAAGACTGTTCTTCATGTATATATATATATATATATATATATATATATATATATATAATTATTTGACATTGTTCTGAGTTAGCAGCTAGTGCAATTATTGAAGAGAAAGAAAAAGGAGACATAGAAATTAAAGAATAGAATGTAAAATTATCATTATCTGCAAATAATATGACTGTTTAATCTCAAAAACCTAAGGTAATCAACTGAATTTTTATGAAAAACAAAGAGAATCTGGTAAAGTGGGCACAGAGCACTATCAATTACCTTCATATAAATTGCCTTCATATATTGAAACAAGAAACTATAAGATATAGCAAAAGAAAACATTTTCTTACAATTGCAGCAAGATGAACTACCTAGGACTAAGAAAAGAATAATCGAGACCTAGATGAAGAAAACTTTAAAACACTGTAGAGATTCATGAAAGGATATTTTAATAAATGGAAAACATACCATGTTCTTGCAGAGAGAGACAGGAAACCATAAAGATGTCTATTCACCCACCAGCTGGGAGAAAATATTCGCAAATCATTTATCCGACAAGAGATTAATCTCTTTAATATATAAATAACTCACACAATGGAGCAACAAAAAAACAAAAAATCCAATCAAAAAATGGGGAGAGGATATGAACAGACATTTTTCCAAGGAGGATATATAGATGGCCAATAGACACATGAAAAGATGTTCAACATCACTAATCAGGGAAATGCAAATCAAAACTACGCTAAGATATTACCTTACACCTGTTAGAATGGCTATAATCAGCAAGACAAAAAACAACAAATGTTGGAGAGGTTGTGGAGAAATGGAAACCCTCATTCACTGCTGGTAGGAATGCAAACTGGTGTAGCCTCTATGGAAAACAGTATGTAGATTCCTCAAAAAATTAAAAATAGAAATACCTTATGATCCAGCAATCTCACTCTTGGGCATCTACCCGACAGACATGAAATCAACCATCCCAAGAGGCTTATGCATCCCTATGTTCATTGCAGCATTATTCACTATAGCCAAGAAGTGGAAGCAACCCAAGTGTCCCTCGACTGATGATTGGATAAAGAAGATGTGGGATATGTATACAATGGAATACTACTCAGCCATAAGAAAAGACAGAATTGCCCCATTTGCAACAACATGGATGGATCTAGAGGGTATTATGCTAAGTGAAATAAGCCAGAGAGAGAAGGACAAACACTGCATGATTTCACTTATATGTGGAATATAAATGAACACACAGACAGAGAGAACTGGTTGGTGGTTACCAAGGGGAAGGGGGGTGGGTATAAGGGGTGAAGGGGTGCATCCACATGGTGATGGACAAAAAATAATATACAGCTAAAGCCCCACAATGTTATAAACTATTAAGACATCAATAAAAATGAAAATTAAAAGAAAAAGTAAACTAACAAAAACAGAAGCAACAAGAAAAAAAAAAGACATCTATTCACCTTGAATTAATCTATGCATTTAATGTGATCCCAATAAAAATACCAGTAGCATAAATTTATGAAAATAAAAAGGCTGACTTTAAAATGTATATAGAAAAGGGGGATGCTTTCCCTGTGTCTCTGTTGTACACTTGCTCATGTTATAGCCTCACTCATCCAAGCCAAACTCATCTTCCTTTGGAACGGAGCACTGACCCCACCTCCTTTAGGAAGGTTTATTTTCACTTTCTACCCTCAGCTCATAGAATGCTTATCAATTCCTTCACTCTTTTCGACACTTTACTTTTTGCTATTCTAAGGCATGCCTTCTTGTGACTGTATTTCCATTTCCCCCCTAAATATCGAGTCTAAGTACATTGTCTTATATGTTTCTACATATCTCTAAGTGCCTATCCTGGCATCTGAATAGGTATTAGTGATTTGCAGTGGGAACTTTTATCCTATTTGATTTTCATTGTTTCTTTGATTTTGCTTTTGAAAATGTCTCCCACATATTAGCAGAGTTGATCCTAACCAAATTAAGCCCCAGGTTTACATTTGACACTTTGTTCCAGGTGTTCTGAAATGCTATGCCGGGCCTAGAAAGTTGGGCGTATGGTGTATAAGTCTGTAGCTCAAACAGGTCTGGCCATTCTGTGGCAGAGGGTGCATATTTCGGCTTTGTCTTGTGACCACGTGCAAAATATTAGCTTCCTTGATAAAGCCACCCTCAAGTGGCTCACGTTGCCTGGTACAGTCTGGAAGTTAGAAGATGAGGAGAGAAGGTGGAAGCTGAATCTACTGTGATATGTGAAACTTAGCTGAAAGGAAGAGCAAAGAAAACCTGAAAACAGAGAAAAGAGAGCCCAAGAAGCATTCCTCTAGCTTTCGAGTTGAAAGCCACTCAGTCTCCCATCTAGGTTATGAATCAAGAGAGTACAGAAGCAAAGATCAATTCATTTGTCATTATCCTGTTAGTTTTTAGTATTGAGGAGTCCTGTAAATACTCTTTTCCTTTACTATTCTTATATTTTATTTAATCTGGAGGTTTAAAGTACTGTAGTCCTATGATCTAAATTTAAAATATCAGAGAAAGTAGAGACATATTGATGAGTAGTGATTTCAGAGCCTGGGCTTTGTGAAATTAGCAGACTCAAGTCTGAATTCTGGCTTTGCCACCAGCTGATGGTATGACTGTGGGCAGTTCACTTAACCTCTCTGAGTCTCATTTTCTTGTCTAATAAAGGGAAGAATCTACCTCACTGTGAGTCTTAAGGGAAATTAGAATTCATTAGTGAAAATGCTGAACACTTTGCCTAACCCATAGTATATTCAATAAATATTAGTTTAAAATGTGACCTTTATTTTTCTAAAGTTCAAAAATATTCTAATTCTCTTAAAAAACTAACTCCTGATGGAAAACTGTTATCGCAGTTGCCTTGCTTTTACTTGTCTGTAAAATTCATCAAAAACTTCCTATCGTTGCTCAGAGCATTTAAGGTAGTAGTAAATTTATTTAAGGGTCAAGAGAAATGTTAGCATCCCACCATTTAATTAGAGTTTTCACCAGAATCCAAATTTGTAGGTTATTACAACTTCTGAATTAAATGCAGTAGAATTTTAATTTCATCGTTTTCTTGTGGCAATGAAATAGTGGCAAACATTTATTCGGAGTGGTACCTAAAACAAAACAAATACAATCCTAAGAACTTCCTCCCTTTCAAAATCTTGTGTGAATCTTAGTAGGTGCAGACCATTCTCCAACCTTCTCAGTTATAGTGCAGACAGTCTTATGGATGTGATGTCTGGGGAAAGTCACAGGTGTCTTCTGCAACCCATGCTCTTCTCCTATAAAAAGGGAACAATTAATACCTGTCTGCCAAAGTGTAATGGGGATTACTTGGAGGTTTATAGAAGGTTTTTTTGTGTGTGTGTGCAAGCAAGATTGGCCCCGAGCTAACAGCTGTGTGAATCTTCCTCTATTTTGTATGTGGGATGCCCCCACAACTTGGCTTGATGAGCAGTATGTAGGTCCATGCCCAGGATTCAAGCTCATGAACCTGGGCCAATGAAGCAGAGCATGCTGAACTTAACCACCATGCCACCGGGCCAGCCCCTATCAAAGTTTTTAAAGATACAAAATGCTATAAGGTCTAAGGGTCTCTTTGCTTGTTAAATTAGTTATAAAATATGGAGATTTTTCCAGGAAAAGTATTTAAACTATTGGAATATTATATCTCAATTTCAGAAGATAATTAAAATATGCAGCATCTTTATTATAGAATTCCTTGATAAGAATCATAGCTCTTTTAATTAGACGATTGAGGAGAGGTTAAAATCAAGTTTCTATTGATCCTTAATGATCATATAGCAGGGGTATTTCTTTATGAAAGTTACTGCAAATGAGAAATGAAGAATCCATGAATCTATGTGCATTGGCATCCCCTTTATCTTATCAAAATAACTCTGAATGTCTAAAAGAACTGGCCATTCTTTCTCTTACTTCTAACCCATGATATCCTATTTTCAACACTGCTCTCCTTTGTACATCATATTAGTTTTGATTTATACAAAATAGCAAGTTTATTAATTATTTTCGTACTTCAAACACAAGCTCTTGGAGCCAGTACAATGAGAACAGGAGAAATGTTATTGATGGTATATGAGAGGGTGAAGACAGAAATACCATAGATTTCAGTCCACTAGGTGATGGTTGTGCTGCCATGTTCAATGGTCTGTCTAAGGATGTAGGGGCACTAATGAAATTCTTCGATGGCATATCCACCAACAATAAGTGAGAATAAAACGTGTGTGAAAGCTATAACACTTGACGGGTTTAGTTTTAGACTCTGGAACATTTTGAATATGGAATACCTTTTTGTTTTACAATGCTACATGCCATGAGACTCTGCTGCACATAAAATATGCTGAAAAAACCTCTGTATTTCATTACATAAGTACAGAAACAGCAAAGTATTTTTTTAGAGCATTCCTATGTAAACCCAAACCTAAGCATAGGTGGTGCCCATGAATAGTTCCTCTCCAGAGCCAATGAGCCCCTTAGCCAATCAGAACTCTGAGGAAGAGAGAAAGTGTGTGTGTGTGTGTGTGTGTGTGTGTGTGTGTGTGTGTGTGTTGCACACATTCCTGTGGTGAGGGAAGTGTTTTGAGGTAGCGATGGAGGGTGCGCTTTGGTCCATGGAAAGGCAGGATTGCAGGTGGATATTTGAGTTTGAATTCAGGTTGACTTGGCTTTAAATTGCAGTTTCATCTTTCACACAATTGGGAGACCTTGGGCAAATAACTCTGAAACAATTTCTCGTGTAAAATGGAGGTAACAGGAATGCATATTATATAGATTAGTTGTTAGGTAGTCTTGTGTTTATGTTACAGTGATTAACAGAGTATCTAGTAAGTACAGAGTAAAAACTTAATAAATATTCACCATTATTATTAATATTATTATATCTTATTGTTAACTTATTGTTAACTAGTAACTATTGTTACTAGAACAATAGTTCTAGTAATAGTCTTGAAAACAATGAGCAGTTTATATCTGAGCAGCATAGAACGAAATTCACTCTCTATCTGCCTGCCCTACCATCCCCACACCAATCTCTAACTGGTTAAACCAGCAATTCTTAAATTTATTCGAAGCCCAACAACCAAAGGGATAGAGCACATTTTTAGTAACTGGACTCACCAATTAGTATTAAGAGGAGAGCTTCTCAGGGGTGGGTAGGAGGAGGTGAGGTGAGTTATAGAGACCTGTGTAGTATGCAGGAACCACTTAAAGTTTCTGAAATTCATTCATTCCTCTTTGAAAATCTGTAAGCAAAACACTGTTGGAGGAGGTCATGGAGAGGACATGACCACTGTTTGACCCGTCAGCTGGACCTGGGCAGTCAGAGGCTTCTCACCCACCCCCTTGTCCTTGGAATGTACATGAAGTCCACCACTCCCACACTAGGAGCTGTTTCAGGACATAGTCTTGAGAGAATAAGGTGTCATTGAGACCATATGGACTAATATGTGACTGATTCTAGTAAGGCTTCTATATAAACTTTTAAGATTCTGGATGGCAGGTGTAGAGATCTATTCATCTTTTAGCCACCCAAGACAAGCCTCATATCTAAGTTCCCTTGCTCATTAAAACTGCCAACTACCAATCTGGAGTGGCCTGCCTCTTTCTTTGGTCTCTCCTTGCCTTCCATGTATGGGAACCAGTTTGCAAAACAATAAATACAAAATGAGGACTTTGGGAGAGTAGGAAATAATCTCAAGACTAAACCCAAGACCAAGTTTTTAAAAGTATTTTGAAAATCCTTTAAAAACTTTTTGGGCATTTTTCAGTTCTGGCATCTTCCTGTCACTGTTTTATATTCTTATTGAGTATGCAAAAAAAGAACCATTCTGGGGCTGTTGACTGAAGGCAATTCTGATTCAAGATTCATTTCCAGGAACAATTCCACAGGCCTTATATTTGCAGAATCATACGTCGATTGTCTGTTAAGAGACCTGTAGAATCCATGTTAAGAGCGCTGGCCCTGGAGCCAGATATCCTCTTCAAAACCAGCTTTTGTCTCTTACTGGGTTGTGTCCTTGAGCAAGTTACTTAATCTATCTACGCCTCAGTTTACTCATGTAAAACAAAGATGAGAATAATTAGTTGTTATTTCATAGGATTTTATAAAGATGAGATGATAAAATATACAAACAACTTAGAATAGTGGAATGGTTTCAGGCTCATAATAATTGTTCAGAAGTGTAAGTTATTATTATTGTTATTATGTTGCCCTGTGGTAAGGTTATACTCAAGTGCTATATTAACAACCAGTTAATTGAATAAAGGCACTATATATATTTGCGTGATCCTCAATTTCCTCATATCAGGTATGCTTATGGATGCAGGGAAAACCAGAATGAAACCATTCATTGCACAGTTAAGTTTAATGGAGAAATCAGTAACTTCAGCTATTAATAACACCTTCCATTTCTTTAGGGCTTTATAGATTACAAATTTCTATGTATTACACTTGGCAGTTTGCAAAGAGCTTTACAATTGTTGTGTCATTTAGCCTTGGCAACAATCAAGCAATTCTGGTTACTATTTTCATTTTTAAAAAATGAGGCCAAAAGCAGTTAAGTCATCTAATCCTAGTTAAGCAGTAGTGCCAGTTAGTTTAAGTCTAATAAAACAAATGAACAGAGTTATAAACCACATAGTGTGCTGCTCTTTTCTCTTTGTTTCCCTCCCCCTCCGTTCCTCCCTCTTCTTCTCTCCCCTTCTCTCCTCTCTGTCTTCCCCCTCCATCATTCCCTCCTTCCTTCCTTTCCTCTTTCCTTCCTTTTTTCCCATCTTCCTTTTCTTATTCCCTTCCAAAATATGAATTAAACCTGACCATGTGCCATGCACTGCGCAAGACGCTGGTATGGAGCCATGAAATGCAGACACGATTCATCCCTCTTTGGAGAGAACATTCTGATGTCAGAGACTTAAACAAGTATATAAGGAAACAAATCTGTAAACCTAATGATGACAGATTTTGATACAAATCAGACAATGTGATAAAAAGAAAATGAGTTGGGAGTGGGGGTTACTTTAGGCAGGATGGTCAAGATATACTTCTATGAGGAAGTGGCATATCTGAGAGCTGAAGGAAGAGGAGAGTCTGTCAACTGAGGAGCCATGTGAAATGCTGCATAGGAGTGTTACAGGCAGACAGGCATAAGTTGTTTTAGGCCCCTGATGTCTTTCAGGTTGAAGTACCTGAATTGAATCTGGAGTACAAGCCCTCCAGGGAGCTGAGAGATTTTCAAGGTTGTGCTCACCCTGAATGTCTGCTTGTACTTTATTACATGATTCTAGAAGGGCTACCACAAAGTTAATATTCTGGAGGCACCATCAGCTATGATGAGTGGGGCTTACCACATATTATTTCACCCATCCCCAAATGAGTCTTCCAAGCCCCTTTCTCATAACTGCTATATTCAAGAAGTATTTTAAATTTTTCTTATATTTGTTACAAGGAGATTATTTTTGGCTGCTTTGATCTCCGGAGCTCTTTGTTAGACCACCAATGAGATTCTAACTTAGCATTGTCAACACTGAAATTTAGAATTTTCATTCTGGTCTGGTATGGGAGATAGAAATCTTTCAAAAAAGAATACTGATCTAGATAGGATTATAAAGAAATCTTATCCCCCAAAAGATGTAGTATAAATAGAGCAGCACATGGCCAGCTGTCAAAGAAAATCTCTTTGGCTTCATTCTCCCCCCAAGAGTACAGTGACCAAGTCCTTTCAGTATATGTCTACTGGGATACTAACAACATGCTAAATGAAAACACCTTTAAAATATCTGTACCTGTCAATAAGTCCTCAGGCTTATAGATCCAGTGGATATGTCATGCTGTTATTATGTGACTTACATTGAGTGTTTATTTTGCATCACCTAAGCCAAGCTCCTTAGCATCAGGTACAGAATGCTGAAAGATGCTAATACATTACATTTAAGGTTTCCTGCAGCATCTTTGGCATTTCCCATGAGACATCATCACGGACGTAGCTTTGAATGCAGAGTGATGCAATAAAGCAGGATAAAATATGTCTGCAGAATACAGTGATGGCACCACGGCAGACCTCTTTAGCTTTTTTCATATTGAAAATTCAGCAGGACTATTAAAGTGTAATGGCACAGAACATCTTGTTAGAAAAAAAGCCACAACCCTGTATGGTGTTCTTGTTTACGGATGATATTTATTGCTTTTGTATTCTTATTGTGTGCTTTCGAAGTCAATTGAAATGCAAGAGCTAATGAAACCTACACCATAACACATTTATTCTTCCCTACCCCAAATGAGTCTACAAGATGTAAATGACTTACATATATCAACTGCTCAGGTTTTATTGTTTTGGGTTAATTTATTCACTGTAATATTCTTAATGAAAGTAATGAGTCTTACACTAGCTTGTATATTCACATACTACAGTTTTATTAAATCATGCTGGGAAAGTTCACAGTGAAGGCCCTAAAATAAAGTTCCATGTTTAGTCAAATATATAAATGTAATCCATTTACCAAATATCAACACTATATTTTTCTCAATTCGTTGTTCTTCTTAGTTTCAGTTTGTCAAAATTTTAAGTTTAGGGCAGTCCAGGATCTAACATATTAGTCATATATTCCTACTACATAATTATTTTTTTGAGAAAGATTAGCCCTGCACTAACATCTGTTGCCAATCTTTCTCTTTTTCTTTTTTCTCCCCAGAACCCCAGTACATTGTTGTGTATCATAGTTGTAGAGTTGTAGCTCTTCAATGTGGGATGCCACCTCAGCATGTCTTGATGAGCAGTGAGTAGGTCCACGCCTAGGATCCAAACCGGCAAACCCCAGGCCACCAAAGCGGAGCACGTGAACTTAACTGCTATGCCACTGGGCCAGCCCCCACATTACATAATTTTTAAAAAGAATTTATTGGTTATGAAGACCTAAAGCAATCACTTCAAACTTTTAACCTCAATATTTACATTTCTACGAACATCTGAACTTTAAAGTCAACACTTTTGTAGAATTATTGAAATTCCAGACTGGGTGAAAACAGAAGCTTTCAATATGTAATTAATTCTAAACTATATGTGAGAAAAACAACAGCAATCTAAATGGGATGATTGTGAGATATAATTTGATAAAGTAACCTAAAATATTTTTCTTTATATCCATTCCTTTTCATATACCTCATACCTGGTACTGGTATGACACACAAGAGGGCTCTCCCCAAATTTTGCTGAATGAGTGAACAACCTACTAGTACTTGACCTCTTGTTGTCATCAATCTCAATCTGACCAAAAGCTGGTCCTGTTATTCCCACTTTCTTCCCTGATTATTTATTAAAAATTACTTCTCTTATAGGCATTTAGTCTTAGAATTTTGGAATAATCTTCAAATCAATCTCCCTAGAGGACCAAGTTCTGTTAATTATACCTTCAAAAGCCATTTCCAAATGTGTTTCTTCCTCTCCATCCCCACTGAATGCTCCAGACCTATCTTTTTCATGTTTCCTATTGCAAATAGTCCTCACATTGGCCTTGTGGATATCTTCCACCTCCAATCAATTCCTATATGGCAATCTATTTATCTTCCTAAGCTATCATTCTGATCATGTAACTTCACTGCTCCAAAATTGTAAAGGACCCTTATAATTCAAACTCCCCAGCTTAGCAAGTCAATCTAAGATCTAATGCCAACCACCCTTTTTAGATCTTTCCCACCACTTCTCCTCATTTATCTTATGCTACAAATAGTCTTGAAGTCTCAGCATCCTCAGAATACATTACTTGCAATCATTCTCCCAACTTAGATTGCCTTCTTGACCCTTGAGTCCACCAATATAGCTGAGGCTACATTCAGCTTTCTCACAACGTACCTCCCTCTCTCTGTGATGATCTGTCTGAATATCCCTTAGATCTACTGAAGCATTAACAAGAAACTGCAAATCATTTCTGTAGTTTAAAATATTTGCCTTCTACATTAAAGCCCCATGAAAGTCAATATCTTTTTTGTTTCTTTTTTATTCTCTTTTATAATGCCTAGCACATTTTAAGATGCCTATGATCAGTGTTCAACAAACATTTGTTGAATTGAATTGAATCAACCATAAAATACTCTACACTTTTAAAATCTTCACTTCTCCATCTAACGTCTCCCAAATAACCCCTAGCTCCTTTAATCTCTATTCAAAGCATAACTTACAAGTTATTTTAATTGCTCTTTCTTGAAGCAGAAGAATAAAGGAAGTGGGGAGATAAGGAGAGAAATGGAAGATGTAGGTGCTGAATGATGAAGGCAACCAGTAACGTTCAATGTTGCATGTGATCTGAAGAAAAAAAATCTGAGAGCTGCAGGTCTCAGAGGGCTTGTGCATGCTTCCTGAAGCGGAGAGTGGTTTTATCCATTATATGAAAAGCATTTATCACATGGTCAGCCATTCCATTTTAAAGAAAATATGTTTTCTGACTTTACAAAGGCACTTTCTTCCTGATACTGATTTTCCATCCATGTGGCAGCAATTTTAAGTTCATCTCTGAGTGACAGCTAATGTTGCATCAGTGCGAACTAGTGAATGATAGCTTCCAAAGAAACAGCCAAGAAACCCTTCAAGGTATCAAAAAGCTTTTGGTGAATAATCTGTTTTTGATTTAGAACCCTGTAAGAAAAGGGCTTTTTAAAGATGTCATGAGTTTCACTGTCCTTTTCCTTCTCTATCCCCCAATTCAGCCTGGGGCATTTATAGCACAGTAATGGTTACGTTCTTTGTGCTCAGGGCAGAAGATTTTCATTTCTTTATAAAATTAATCATTTATATGGTAGAAAGGATTTTTTTTAAGTCAGCCTTCGCATTTTGATCTTAAACTTAGTTTGACACTGACACTTTTTTTTTGTTTTTGTTTTTATTTTCTAAATGACAGCACTGAGAATTGATGGAAACTTTTTTTGTAAACTCAATGCACCCAAGAGAATCTGGGATGACTGCCCATTACAAAAACGGAGATGGGACATGATCTTTAAGAATGAAGTTATACCTCTCATTTTAGTGTCCTGAAGTGTTTAATTAACCACATGATCAGAAATTTCTTTCTTATATTCAATGGATTCTCTTTGGAGTCACAATGTGAGCCTATTTTTATCTGACACTCTGGAGTTAAGGTCAGACTTTTCCTAATAATAGTGACCATTTATTTAATGTTTACATATGTAGGCCCTGTGATAAGTAGCTTACATACACTCCTGATAAATATGTATTAGTATTCTGATTTTACAGATGAAAACATTTAGGCAAAATGAGTTACCCAAAGTTACATGGGCAAAACCTGGATTTGTATCAAGGTCTGTCTGACTGAAAAACCCATGCTTTTATGCACTCCATTCTGCTGACTCCCAACAATAAATTTTCAAGTATTTAAATCATGATGATGTAAATAACTTTCTCTTCTCATTCTTTTAGCTTTGCCCATGAGAACACTGATTATTCTTTGTTTATGGTATATGGCAATACTCTTCTCCAAGAAGTAACACCAACTGGTGACTATCTTTTGGGTTCTTACTTGATGACACTGACAGTTAATTGGACCTGCAACATACATTGCAACCATACAGGTTTCACCACTGTATGGCTTTAATCTGTTTTGTTCTGTTTTCTTTTCCCCCCAAGAGTCCTTTCCAATTTTAAATGCAAGCTTGGAGGTTGGTTTTCATTTTCAAGGGTTTTTTTTGCATAGATTTCTGTTTTGGGAGCAGACTAACATTGTTCCTTTTTAATGAAATGCTCTGTGATGTGAAAGCTGAGAGCTAGATGGAGATTTTGCAAAATGGCAAGTCTGTTGTTTCAAAATGCTTGAATTTGGCATTATCACATTTTCTTTTTTTTTGGTTAATTAGTCTTTTTATCTTGTTCATACTACTATCGAGTCACTGGGAAGAGAGTTTTTCTTTTTCAGCTTCCCACTCTATTATTTTTAGGAAAATCTCTCTGTAACTTTGGAGGCACGATTGTAAATCATGTTAAGGGATATATAAAGCCACTGCATTCTTTTTAAAATATGAATTTATTTACATGTTATGTACTGTGGGCCATTGGTGGCTACTAAGATGTGGCTGCATTCTAGAATAGTAAATAGAAATTTACGCGATTATAATGTGAATTGAACGTAAAGACGGTCATCAAAGAGTTCCAAAAATAAGTTGTGGGATTTCAGAGAAAGAAGAAATTATTTCTGCCCAAGGGATTGCTGGAGGAGTCCTTGGAATAGGTGGCATGTTATTTGTTTTCTGTTTTAATTTTCCCGTGAAAATGTTAATTTTATAATTAACCTAAATTTTCCTTTTTAGAATAGAACAGATAGTATTTTGACAAGTGGATGGATGGATCAAGGTGAAAAGTATATATTCTACATATTTTAAGTACAAAGCATAAACTTTACCTTGAAAAATAAAACACATGAGTTTTACTACTGACTTTTCTAATATCATGATAATCAAAGAAGGAAGAGAACAGGGAAGGTAAGGAGGGAGGGAAGGAAGAATGGAAAAAGGCTGGCGGGAAGGAAGGAAGCAAAGCCAAATACCTTGGCTAACCTGCTTAACCACAACTAAAAGCTGGAGTTGGTAGCTGAAGTACAGGAATATCTATAGTTTTACATAATTTCAGTGTTTCTTCCTCTACTTTTAGTTGGTGTTTCTCTATAAAATTCAAATTTATATTTGCAGGCTTTTCTTAGTTGATAATTCTTTCAAGTATGTGCACCTGATCCTCCCCTTCAATAAGGCAGAGAGAGATGGGGAATTCTCTTTCCAAGTAGTTCTTGGTCATTTAACTCAATGTGCTCCATTGCAGAGAACAATCCAATCCCTATTCCAGACAATATTAGCTTGCTCTCAGGTGTCTAACAATTTTCTGAGAACCAATTTTATCATTGTACTGTGTTGTGCAAGTGATAGCTTATAAGTGACAAGTAGTAACATTATAGTGTTTTCAATGCTATCAGATTGTGAACAGCCAAAAACATCATAGAGCTAGTGTAAAATAAATATTTTTATTGAAATGCATTAAGTGGTTGGGGAGTTATACATTGAAACAAAATAGAAAAGGAGCACTTATTCAGAGATAAATTTGACAGGGGAATCTCAGCGCTGCTTCCTACATAATCATGGTACAGGGAATGAGAGATCTTGTGATGGAATTTACAGTGATGGTTTAACATTGAATGACTATAATAAGGAAAGTATGGAGGCCGAACATTTTATCAATTATTGAAGGATACTTGATGCTGCTTGGGCTGTCTGGATATAATTCAGCCTCTTCAATTACAAATGCGACCCAACCAAATCACAGAGACCTGAAACAATGAGGAGCAGTTTCCTTTTCCTTGGCTGACCCAGAGAGTAAATGTGCAAAGATGAAGCACACATTTACTTCACCATGTTTGTGGGGGAGCCTTGGTTGTAGTTGTCACTATTTTCAATTGTAGATGTAGTGAGGAAACAGGAAATAAAGAGAAAAGGACCAAAGAATAAAATGAATCCTAGACATTCTTGTGGATTTCCTTTTAATGGATTTTCTCTGGAGCAGGAAGCTGGGTTCAAATCTATAACATCTTTTTGAATAAGAAACAAAGAATTATGTGTAGTTATCATTAAAACCATGCATAATTATCAGTAAGATAATAATTTAATGTTATTGCTGGCTTGTGGATTATTGTGGATCGGAATGGTAGAAATGTAAGCTTGTTGACCATTTATTTTGTCCATAAGTAGATAGCGACAAGAAATCTAGGTAGGTGCTACTATAGTCATGACAAGTATTAGGAGAATAGAGTAACTTCCAGTTTTGCTAACAGTGAAAATACAGTATTTTGCAACTCTTATTGAAAGTTTCAAACAAAATGCAAAATTCAAAATGCAAACAAAATTCTGTTAGTATGACATTGGCATTATTACCTCATGGAGATATCTCATAAAATCCAAATAAATGGGATTTCTAATTTTTTTGGAAGAGTCTAAGTCTCCAAAGTCCTTTAGACTTCCCAATAAAAAAATTATTTTGATTTTATTTAATCAGCATTTAATTGATTAAATAATTAGTTTAAAATTACCAAATTTCAAAAAAAAATCATATATTCTTAATGGATTTAAAACCTTGTAAAACTTTGCTTAAGTAATCATTACAAAATCAATAGTCTTAACAAAATCAAATGTTAGCATACACATCCACTTGAGGTGGCATCACAGACTATTCAATCTTCACCACATCTTTAGGCTTAATGATTTTGAGTTTCCAGACAAAGAAAGGGAAGATACTTGGAGCATATTAACTTGTCCTTTCAAAATAATATGTTTTTGTTCTTTTCCATGCTAGTTCTAAACTGTGTTTTCAGTTTCATTGCAAACTTCTATACAATTTACGCTCCAACTACACTGATTATTAACCATTCACTCAAAACATACGCACTTTCAAACTTCATGCCATTCCTTCCCTCTTTGCATGCTCCTCTGTTTATGAAATTCTTTCTCAACCTTGGTGCTAGGTGTAGACTCTAACTGGTCCACTATTAATTCCATCACAGTTGCCACAGCAATTGGTTCAGAAATGAGCTCATGATTTAAGATGATCTACGCAGAAAGAAGCCTGGTTCTTTTGGTCTGAAAGTTGAGAGAGAGATAAACTTTTCCCTCTCTTGGATATGAGTAACGAATAATAAACTTCAGGCTATCGCAGATAGTTCACCTGTGGTAATGAAGGCATTTCTAAAGTAAATTTGAGGCTGTCTTTTGGTTACATGCAACCAAAGAATTTAAATGGGTATAAGGAGAAGTGTTGTCTTCACTTTAAAGCTTTGCATGACTAGTCTACAAATATCCATTTCTTTAAGAACATAATCTTGTTAATTCAACAAATATTCATAGAGTTCAGGAGAAAGATTTGGGCTGGGGATATAAAACTGAGAGTGAGTAGCATATATATGATAAGTGAAGGCTTCAGACAGGGTGACATCAACAAGGAAGTGAGTGCAGATAGAAAAGAAAACCAAAGACTGATCCCTGTGCTCACCATCACAGAGACGAGGTAGATGACGAGGATCCTGCCAAGAACACTGAGAAGGAGGAGCAGTGAGGTAGAAAAAAAGCTGAGAAAGTATGATGTCCTGTAAGAAAGAAAATCAAGATGACAAAAGTGAATGTGTCAAATGCAGCAGATAGATGAAATAGAATTAAAACTGAGAATTCAAGATTAGATTTGGTAATGTGGAGGTCACTGGTGACATTGACAGGAACAAAGTTGATGGAATTTTTAGGTACAAACTGGTTAGAATAGGTTTTAAACAGAGGGGATGGAGAGGTAGTAAAGACACCAAGTACGTGCCTGATGATGTTTAATACAATTTCATTGCTTATTTGCCATCTGTATAAACAAAATATCCATCTAGTGTCAGGGCTAAGCCAAGAATATCTAGGGAATTTCTCTAACTTTCAAAGTTTAAATCATGAAAAAAATACCACAATATATATATTTCCTTTAGTATCACTGTTCAGAAAGGATATCATATTGAATTGACTGGCTTAATGTAAAACACCCAGTATTCTTTAGTTATTTCATTTTTAAACTTAAAGGCAGAATTCATGGGAATTTACAGAGACTTTGTACTAACTTTCTCTTCATAGGCATGTGGTACAGACTGTTCAAATAAATGCACCAATTACTTGTTGAAATACCATCTCTGTGGGCTACCTCACCTTTTCTAATATTTTCCACACATTTTCTTTGAATAATGAGTAAATTAGCCAAAAAGCAAGATTTTTTTTTAATTTTTATTTTTTAACATTTGTCTAAGTCCACATATTCCATCTCCAGAGTCTATTGTTCTGACCCAGCAGACATTCATGAAATCTTACCATCACAAAAATGTACTAGTCAAGTCAAAACATATATTATTCGCTCACTGGTATTTACCCAAATGAAGTGAAAACTTATGCCCACACAAAAACGTGCACATAGACTTTTATAGCAGCTTTGTTCATAATTGCCACAAAGCAATCAAAAAGCCCTTCAGTAGGTGAATGGACAAATTGTGGTAAATCCAAACAATGGACTATTACTCAGTGCTAAAGAAGAAATGATCTATCAAGCCATGAAAAGGCATAAAGGAAACTTAAATGCCTATTACTGTGTGAAAGAAGCCAATCTGAAAAAAACACACACTGTATGATTCCAACAATATGACATTCTAGAAAAACCAAAACTATGAACATAGCAAAAAAAATCAGGGGTTGCCAGAGGTTGGGGAGAGGAAGGGATGACTAGGTGGAACACAGAGAATATTTAAGGCAGTGAAACTATTCTGTATGTTACCAGAATGGATAGATGTCATTATACATTTGTCAAAGCCAAAAGAATGTGCGACACCAAGAGTGAACCCTAATGTAAATTATAGACTGTGGATGATAATGGTGTCTCGGTCTAGGTTCATTGATTGTAATCAATGTATCACTGTGGTGTGGGATGTCAGTAGTGGGTGGCGTTGTGTGTGTTGGGGGTGACAGGGGGCATATAAGAACTCTCTGTCCTTTCTGCTAAATTTTGCTGTGAGTCTAAAACTACTCCAAGAAATAAAGTTTATTAATTAAAAAATAAGCAACAACAATAAATATCTATATTATTTTCAGTGCTTGACTATGACTAGTTCCATCTATGCATTGTATTGAATTTCATTTGGAAGATTAAGAAAACCATTTAGTGTTCTCAAAAGAGTTTCAAATGGTTAATTTTTAAAACACGTAATTGCATAAAGCTAAATCTTGCTTTATTTGTTTTCATTTTGCAGCTATTTCAGGAACACAAAATTCTCAGTGTATATTTCTGTGCCACCAACTCTTACCCCAAATCTGCTGCGTGATTAAGAAAGGCCCTGCATTGTGAGTGAGTGAGTGAGTGAGAGTCACAGTAAGTGGAATCAACTGGTAGGCGTGTAAAGGGAGGTTCAGTTGTGGGCGATATTCGTGAACACTATAAGATGCTCTAGGTGCAGACAGGTTGATTCTGTGTCTTCATAGGGGATAGCTAATGTAATATTCTGTCTTCCTGGGTGACATAAAAGAACAGGGTTTACACTTTCTTTGGTATTTGGGGGAAATAAATGGACAAGGATGTAAGAAAATAGGGGGAAAATTAGGTATCAGTGTATCTAATATTCCCCCCCAACCCCCCTGAGCTGTAAACATACTTTACTGTATGATCGTCTTTACTTTGGCTGAACATGGAGTTAGCAACTACTCAGAACAAGCCTCCAGAGTTGTCGACTTTCTTCTGTGTTATTTATTTGCTTCCTGTTCTTTCAGAAAACATGAAATAATTATAATAAAAAAAATCAACGCAGCAAGGATTCCTAAGAATCATTCTTTCACTCCCACACCCAGGCTTCTCAAATCACCCAGGAATATTCGAGGACTTTGTTATCCAGTTTAAAATTACTAGTCATGTCATCTTAGCACAATGGCAATAAACACTAGTTATGCAGCCTCCCTGGGATTAACAAGATCAGGATTTGAGGAAAAAAATCTGGCTCCAAGGGCCCTGGTGTTTTCCTGATTAAATGGGAAAAAGGCTTTAAAATGAAGCCAAATGAAGGCATTGCAAGTTGAAAATTAACAATTACTAACATTGTATTTTTTGCTTTTTCTTATCATTTTATTTTCAGTTAATAAAGAGCATAATCTATTTGTACCTGTTTGTGCCCTAGGAGTTAGAGGAGGATAATGAAAATGTTTTACTATCTATTTTCAAATTTTAAGCTGTTGTTTCCAAAGAAAGTCAAAACTCATGTATATTATCTCATTATTGTTCTCAGGGGACTGCAGTCACCATAGTGATTGTAATTACAGGGCTTCATTAACTTTATACATTCTACCTGTTTTGGGGGGGTTCACATTAAGAAAATTTGCATATGCAGGAAATGAATGTCATTTGCAGGGAGCTAATGTCATTAAACATTTAGGCAGTCCCTATCAGGCAAAGGGGTTTCCACTGGGATATGCTTTTCAGCATGCCCTTTATAGTCATTGTGGGCACAGGAATCTATTTCCAAACCCTAAAAGTAAAACCTTTTTTAGAGGAAAATATTAGAAAGCAACAGCTATTTTAACAAATCTGACATATGACCTGAATTTCAAATTGCTGACACCAAGATTATTAGAATACACGATCAAGGACAATATGGTTCTGAAAAATGTGAACACTTTGAATAGTTTGGGGCTGTTGCACAGCATGAGTGTGTGTGTGTGCATGCACATGCACGCATGTGCAACTCGATAGATTGAGTGGCCTGTATTTTAAAATGCGTATTGTTACATATTGGTACTTTTCTATTTTTACTGACCAATTTAATCTATTCACTATTTAAAAATTTTTTTAAACTCTAATATAATTTCAGGTGAAGAAATCAGGATAAAGAAACAATACACAAGAAAAGAAAAAAGTGAATTTCTTAAATAATAAATTCATACTGATAATTCCTACAATGAATATATTTCAGACATTTTGAAGTGTAGGATAATAAAAAAGGGTTTCATATACCTTTTTATTTGGAGTAGATGTTCTTGACCTTTTAGTAACACCAGAGTTCTGGGTGGTCTAGAGAGGAAATCTATAAGGTGGGAGCAGGTGAGGAATGGGCGTTATACTCTCATAGTTTTCTCATACCCTCAAACCCCAGCACCCTTCAAGGAATGCTCAGAAGTTCTTGCCTCCCTAATTTCTGTTTGCCACACTAGGATCAATATCAACTATTAAGAGCAATACTATTAACAACAGTAAAGCACTCATTTTGTACATAGGGAAATAGGGTGACATATGACAGGGCTATAGTAATTCCTAGCGAGCTGTCTTCCAAATAAGATTCAAAACAACTCATAATTTCTTTTTAGCTATTAAAATTCTTAGTAGTTCACAATAATAGGAAAATTATCTATTTTCTGGTACAAAATTACATCCTAGAGAATTACATTGCACATGTAAATTATGGTGGGTTCTTTTCAATCTGTACTGTTTTGAGTTAATTAATTCAAGAGAGGTGATGTATGTCAGTATTGAATGAAAAAAAATCACTTATACAGGTAATTCACATAGATATTTTCAATTAGGGTTGAAAGCAACAGAGTTAACAATGACAGGGTTCAGAGGTGGCTGAGAAAAATCAATTTTTTTTTCATCAAATTACCCCATGTCTTTGGAAATTTTCTCTAACTGATTAAGAAGTTTACAAAATTTATGTTAAATATTTTAAAAGAATGAATACACTGAGTACCTGAATTAAAATGTACTTTTCCTTTTTTTACATCCAAACAATTTTGATCTCCTTTTTTTAGGGTAAGTTTTCCCAGGGTAAAGGTAATCACCTTTGGATCAAAATTATAACCTTATTTGTTGGCACAACATCATGTAAGTTAATTTATGCCTGTTTCTAAATGAAAAGGACCCAAAATCAATTGGTCTCCTATTAAATGGGTTGTGTACCTGCTATTAATTTTGGATAGTGCAATCATCGCCTGTTTAGATTTGTTGGCACAAAAACACACAAGGGCTTTTCTAGATTTGTTTTTTTCAGAATAGAACTGACGTCTATGGTCTTCTGCCGGGTTTATCAACAATTATCTATTTTGTACTTTGGAAGCAAGGCGCTTCTTTAAATAATAATAATGTGATTAATTTTTTTACTGTGACCACTGGAAAATATTGGTTGGTTTGTTTGGTAAGGGTTTTTGAGCATCTACTGTTCTACTCTAGTGCTTGGCAACCCTGGCTATACCCTGAATCATCTAGGAAACTATAATTATATATATATATATATATATACATATATATAGTAAAATGATCACCACAATCAAGCAAATTAACTTATCTATCACCTCACATAGTTACCATTTTCTTTATTTTTTTTGTATGTGGTGAGAGCACTTAAGATCTACCCTCTTAGCAAATTTCAAGTATACAATATAGTATTGTTAACTATAGTCACATGGCTATACATTAGACCTCCAGAACTTATTTGTCTTGTGTAACGTAAACTTTGTATCCATTGACCAACGTCTTCCCATTTCACCTGCTCCCTAGCACCTGGCAACCACCATTCTACTCTCTGCTTCTATAAGTCTGACTGTTTTAGAGACCTCATATAAGTGGAATCATGCAGTATTTGTCCTTCTGTGTATGGCTTATTTCACTTAGTATAATGTCCTCTAGGTTCATCCATGGTGTCACAATGTCAAGATTTCCTTCTTTTTTAAGGCTAAATAATATTCCATTATTAATCCATTCATCCTTCAATAGACATTTGGGAGGAAACTTTAAAAATAGAGATGCTTGAGTGCCCCTTCAGATCTGCTACATCAGAATTTTTTGGGGGGGTGATACAAGGCTCTGTTTTTTTTTTAAAGCTTCACAGGGTTTCTGATGATCAGTAACAATTGAGAACTGCTGTTCTAGGTATTATAGAGCATATAGAAAATACAAATGTGGATGGCAAATTTCTCTGATATCTTGGACCATCAATAAAGGTAGTTAAATGCAGAAAGTTAACTACACTGAAGTTAACTAAGTTAACTACAAAGTTAACTACACTTTGTAGAGAAGATCAGATGAGTAGTAGAGACAAAGTGCAGATCTGGGTGAGATTTTAATTTAGCACATTCCCCACCAGTTGCACAAGTGTCTTGCTGATCTCTTTGAAACTTTACATTGTGTCAGCACAGAGCGGGTGGAGACTCTCTTCACCTGGGGGAAGACACTGACAACCATGGAAGATGGGGACCATCTTTACTCGCCATGTCCATAATTAGTTGGAGATAGCAGAATGGACCTCAGAGGAGAGGCCTTGCGTAGAGTTATAAATTTGGAAGATAAACTGGGAACATATAGATACTACTTAAAAACCACAGAAGTGATGGGCCAGCCAGGTGGCGTAGTGGTTAAGTTCATGCTCTCCACTTTGGTGGCCTGGGATTTGCAGGTTCGGATCCCGGATGCAGACCTAAGCACCACTTATCAAGCCATGCTGTGGCAGGCATCCCACATATAAAGTAGAGGAAGATGGGCACAGATATTAGCCCAAGGCCAATCTTCCTCAGCAAAAAGGGAAGGATTGGCAACAAATGTTAGCTCAGGGCTAATCTTCCTCACCAAAAAATAAAAATAGTAAAACCACAGAACTGATATTACCTATGGAGAATGTGTAAATAGAGAAGAGTACTTGAGATGGATCACTAAATATGAAAAATATTTTAAGGATGAGAGGAGGGAAATTAGTCAACAAGGAGACTAAGAAAGGATAGTCGGGACTAGAATGAAACTCTGGCCTCCCAGAAGATTAGAGAGAAGCCATTTTTTTTTAAAGATAATGGCCAACTGTGTCCAATGCTAATGATTTTAAGTTAGGGACGCATAGAAGAGGGTCCATTAAATCTTGCAACATGAAGGTCGATGATGGGCCTTGAAATTTTGGACAAGTGGTGGGCAGAAAACCTAGAGTAGAGTGGGTTATGAATGAATAGGAAGTAAGGAAATGGAGACTGCAAATGTAATACACTTTTCTGAGAATTTTAACTGTTAAGAATGCTAAAGAATTAAGTAGTAGTCATTAGACTCAGTGTGCCCCTTGGTTTTATGCCCCTTTGGACAAATTAGGAAACAAGTTCTTGGTAGATAAATTAGAAAAAATACCATGTCTGGTCACATGCAGTTACAAGTCATGATACATATATTGGAGAGCAGAATACAGACTAGATTTGAGCTCCTGTGTCTTTCTTCAGTTAGGTACCTTTGAGTAGTACAGTCCTGCATTGTATAGGAGAATAAAAATTTATTTAAGTTGAGTGAGTATTATGCTATACTTAGCTCTTGTACTAGTCTCATAATCTCTAAATATTACACCCACTACTTGGTTAAAATGAATCTTAATCTTTTAAGCTCCAGCACAGAGAATGGGTCCTGGAAATACTCAAGGCAGGGATCTGGAATTGCCTTCCTGGAAGTTGAATTATGTGTTGATTATTTACCAGTGAAGCTATCGATTTACAACTGGTAGGGAGAGCAAAAGTGATTGGCAAGATCAAGAGAGTAGGAAGTGAGTTAATTCCAGATTTGAGGTGGTGACAAAGCTGTATTCATTAGACAAGTTTTGCGGAATCAGGGAAAGTGGTTTCATCTTCGTATTTCCAGCACTTAGCACGGTGCCTGCACATGATAGGTGTTCAATCACTGTTAAATTGTACTGAAATTCCAGAGGGATAGTTTAATAGTGAAAAATTGAGAGGCAGCTAATGGGATAGATGTCAAGAATGGTGGTTAATAAACAGATACTGGTGTTGGAGTGGGTAAGCCACAGGGAAATCTACTTTCCTGGAGAGCAGATAGAATAATGTCAAGTAAGGTGCTCTCATTAAAACTCCCTTTATCCCAAGTGGCTCTTCTTCATGTCCTGTCTTAAGGGAAAACATTGAGAGACATTATATATGAGGGAATATAGTATAGATTGCCCTTTTCAGATAAGTTTATAGGGTGATGGACCAAAACAAACACACACTGTGAGGAGTGTTCATATTCATTAGAGATTTTTTTTTTTTTTTTTTTTTTGCTGAGGAAGACTGGCCCTGGGCTAACATCTGTGCCCATCTTCCTCTACTTTATATGTGGGACACCTGCCACAGTGTGGCTTGATAAGTGATGCCTAGGTCTGCTCCTGGGATCCGAACCCCTGAACCCCAGGCCGCCTAAGCACAGAGCATGAACTTAACCACTATGCCACCAGGCCAGCCCCTAGAGATTTTTACTAGTAATAAGTCAGGCAGTTTTAATGCTCAACCAGGGTATGTCATCAGTAAGCAATAAACAGACCTCCAAGTGGGTAGTAGGGCACAGGGAACTATGGCAAGAAAGCAGATAAGAATCCTGACAAGTGAGAAGAACTCCGAGAAAGGCTGGCAGGTGTTTGTCATTAACATAGCTGTACAAGAGATTGAAACGTGTCTGCCTTAAGAATAGGAGTAAGGGCAAGACTGATGAAAGTATGGTAGGAAAGCAATTTCAAAACTCAAGTAAATGGCAGTTCATTAAGGCAGGGACTCAGATACTAAAGGAAATGCCAGGGAACCAGTCAGAGTGTGACTATAGTCAAGGTGGATGTGATTCTTGCTTGTTTAAGCTTCAAACTGGCATAGAACTCTAGATACTGCATGAGCTAGAAGGATTGCCGAAGCTAGGAGGAACACAGTCTGGCATGCCATTGTATCTGCATTTCCTTTGGTATGGTTATTACACTGTTATACCCCTTATTGACTACGTTGCTGAATTTAGCACATACACATAGCCTGCATTTTTATTTAAGTTTTCAAAATTGTTTTTTCTCTTCCAAGAATAATTCCCACAAATTGGGCATTATGTGATATTTTTTATTATATTTATATTTTTGTGTATTTCCATTGCTTAGTACAGTGTTAACAATTTAACATGTCCTCAATAAGCACTTGTTGAATTGACATGTTAACTTGTTCATATCAAGTAGGGAAATCTGACTCTTCTGAATTATGAGGTTGAAGTAAAAATGTAGCCACGTTATCTTTAAAGGAAATGAACTCATTGAAACATGCCCCGCAAATGATTTAATTTTGAATATAGAACATGAGTTTAACAGAGACACTATAACTACCTTTGCATTTTTCCTGCAACACTTGGCTGTTGCCATCTTGATTGGTTCAAGATGTTTTGTGAAATCTATATTGTTACATTTTATGAAAGGGGAATAAAGCTCCTCTCAAGTGATGCATTGAAGAGAATTGCATGGGCAATCTCCCTTTATTACATTCAATGGTCCAAGGCACAGAGTAGCTGAAAAATGTTCTTTTAGAAATGATACTCTTCAGAAAGGTGCACTAATATGGCATTACTAGATATCTTTTTACTATCTTTTCACTGAAAAATGCAACTTTTAAGGAAAACTAAGTACTTCCATTATAGGAACTTCATCAACAACCAAATGACCATATGTGATTTGCTCACTATGTCCTTCCTTACAATACATGGTTCTCACAGTACCTCAAAATGAAATGGTGGCACCCCAGGAATCTACACTGAGAGCCAGTGTCTATTATGATGAATGTAGTTCCTATACAATGCCTTCTCCTTATTAACATTAATTATGTGGCAAAGGAAATTGGATGATTCCCCAAAGCAGAAAGCATTCGGATTGACCACATTATGCAGCAGTGCAAATAAGAATTCTTAATGCTGTTTAACAAATGACTTTTTCACTCTTCATTAAAGCCCCTTGTTGCCATCCAATCTTGATTTTAGAAATTAAAGCTAACAACCAGATTGAGAGAATCAGGAAAGTGACAGCATGGGGCAGAATCTCAAAGCCACAACTAACAGCATGAAGCAAAGTGAACCTCAAGCTATTGCTGCTCTCAGAGAAGGCTGGGGAGGGGGCGTGCATTTGCAGGGGAACTCAATTATAGCAACCCTCAGCTATAGGAAAGTACTTGTGAATGTTGACACGAAAGCTTTCTTCCTTAATGTTTTAATTAAATACCTAGAAGCCAATGCTTCCTCTCAGTTAGTGTCAGAACACTGCTTCTTGGTGGATAAATGTTTACAGCAAAAGCTCAGCTGAGGGTTTCTACAAACATGACTCTAAGAACTGAGAAGGCTTTTGCTGAGGCACTTGAGATCAAGAAAGCAGTAGTGATTATAAACTAGCACTACAATAGCATGATGGTTTAATCCACCCAAATGTCAGTTGTTGGTTTGGAAGTTGACAATCCCACCTTCGTCTTCAGACAAAAGGGCACTGGTTAGTCATCTGTTTAATTCTCTAGCTTCAGTGTGTCATTTGGATGTTGAAGGAAAATCCCTTGATTCAGTCTGCCATTTCTGACAGCCTCCCTCTAGACCCCATTAATAAGCCTTTTAGAGATCAGAATGCAAAGTAGGCAGCAGGCAGCCCACAGTCAAAATGGAGATAGAATAGACAGTAGAAATGTCTTCTCTTTGTGAAGATAGTGTTTAGGTGACCTTTGCTGAAGATAATTTTTTTTCATCTAAAAACTATGTCTTTCAAGATATTAAAGCAGCATTTGCGGTGCAGTGGATGTGGGAGGTCACTTGGAATTTGGGAGTTTATGATAGGATACAGAAAAACTCAAGTGATATTTACAAAATATGCAAACAATGGCACAGACAGGAAGCCAGCCTGGCTTTGGGCATGCCTGGGGAATATCCTTCAGAAAACAAATATGCCACTCTTTAATGTTGGTTTGAATCTCATTATAAAAATCACAAGTGAAATGAGACACACTTTGCCTCTGAAACAGTGATTCCAGAAGCAAAGCAACTGTTCTCTAATAAAGCAGTCCTGTTAAGATTTGTAGGATTTTAATGTGCTTTGAAAGCACATCATTTGTTAGATAATGGACTCTTTCTATTGAACCTATTTTCCATTTTTCATGCATTAATAATTTCTAGTTGACTTTGTGTGTGTGTGCGTGTGTGTGTGTGTACATTCTGAACAGCATTGGTTAATATGTCACATGCATATTGATGTATCAGGTCTCCAGAGAAGTCCCATTCCAAATAACCTTTCCCCAGGCATTGCCTGGTCCTAGGTAGCATTCTAAAATGCACAATTTCCAGAGACACCAGTTTGACCAGGAGTGGAGAAATTTAAAGGGAACAAAACAATGACAAGATCTCCTACGCAAGTTCTCCATTAAATAGGCAAGTTCTTTTAGAAACAGAGATTGGACCAAAATCTGTGTTGTGCTGATTGCAATGCAATGCCAAGTGTTTCATTGTAGTCAGAGACTGAGAAGCAAGACCACAAAAGGAGCAAAGAGATCATTTATTACCAGGGAGATTGCTTTTATTTATAGAGTAGCACCAGGGAAGTCACTTATTTTTTATGCATCTAGTCCCTTAATAAAACACTAATAAAGCATTTACGTACTTTTATATCCAGTAAACCATTCAGGCATGCCTTTTAAAACATACAAAGGCAAAAATGTTGTTTTCTGCTAGGCATTTGTTTATAAGCTGTCCTTTTATTAGAATAGACATTAACTTCAATTCACTTAAGTAACACAGCAGAAGCATGTTTTCTAAGAGTACATAAAATGTGCACACACAATCGGTACTTAAATATGATATGGCATGTATATAACGCTTAGTAAGAACTGGAAGTTAGGTTACTTGTATAAAAGAGATGAATTGCACACACGCATGTATGTGGTCTGACAAGTCAATTTATTTTCAAAATAAATAAATTAGAACATTGAGGGCCTTAGGCACGCACAGGTTTCTATGTGATGCTAGGTATCACTATCTATTTGACTTTCCTGGAACCGGTAGTGGTAATTGGTGTGTTTGTTTTGGGTACTCCCTGCAAACTGCTTTTTGTCGAAGTATCTGTTCATTGTAAAATGATGTTAAGCTAATGAGATTGGGAAGTCATCCGGTCATATTCTGTCACAGCTTCATGGTAGATTTCATCAAAGTATTTTGTCCGTAACTCCAATGACAGTTTTTTCTTATATTTTTCATTTGTATCCAGATCTTTAGAGTTTTAAAAGCTTGTTTATTTAATTAGAAAGAGTTCTCAGTAAATGTTCGAGGAGATAGTTGCCATACCAACTTTAATAGAACTCAAGTAAAACCCTGCATTCTTATTGCGTGTCACATTATCAGGTGAGAACTAATTTATTTTTATTAGTTTTAAAAAATGTATATTAATTTGTATTATATTTAATGAAAACATAACTATGCTTTCAGTGATGTCTTTTGTAGAAAAATACACTTCAAAAAGTCCTAATTTAACTTTGCATTTGAATGTCTAAATCTGTATAAGAGGTGGGAAATCTTGTCCTTTTCTTGACATCCCATCGTTTGCTCAGAGTGGTCTCATGCCTCCTTGGAGCTTTCAAGTAGGGAAAAAATTAAAACAATTAGTAAGCTGTCACTCGCTATAAGTCACAGGCACTGCCAGTGGTGTGAACTCTGCCATTTCCCAATGTAAGGACCAATCCTTGAAGAAGACTGATAGCAGAGGAGCTCAAGCAGTGACAGTCTTCTACTACTGACATATTTACATAGAGCAGCACCTGGATGAAGGAGAGAAAACAGGTGTGCAGTATCACAGAATTTCTTAAATTTGTAAGCTTGGAGTTACATACTTATTCAAACCACCACCCCCACCACCATCACCAATGAACCCTTCTTGTGTTAAACTATTATTGTTATAAGTGGAGCATTTGGAATCTTAGACCAGTGGTTGGGTATTTGTAACTATGGAGGCAATAAACCACTTTTGGTGGTGGTGGTGGGGGGGTTACCTAGGCAAAGATAGAATTGGAGAATATTATCTTCCAGATCCTCAAGTTCCATATGCAGCCTTTCCAAACCTAGTCTGATCTGGCAGAGGATCTGTGTGACTTTCCCACTCCTGCCTCCTTTCAGAACCCTCCTGCTACAACTTTATAGAGGAAAAGGTTAACTCTCACCAACCCATTCTATATCCTATCGTGCCACAATTCCAAGGAATAAAATCTCTGGGACACCATGAAAGGGGGAAAAATCAAATGTCTTTTCTACTTGTCTATGTGCCTGCCTGCTTGTCTATCTAGCAATCATCTGTCCATCTGCTCACCTCTCATCTATAAATCTATCAACTTACCAATCTTTTCACCAATCTATCTCTTAGAATTAAAATCAGAACTGAGATAGGTTTAATGGTGCTGCTTCTTAACATGATATTTGAAATGAAAAGCAAAGTCATCTCTTTTTCTGATATGAAGTAAGTCTGAATTTGAGAAAGACATAACTAGTTTTGTCATTTGTATTATTGGACATACATTTTTCATATATTGAATAAACTAAACCTGCAGCTCCAAATTTTTAATAAAAGCACACTTAAAGCACACATATAATAGAATTTTGGATATAATTACAACCTTTGTAACTATTAAACTTAAGATGAAAACTTTAGGCGTCATCCTAAACATCTACAAAGGGAAACAGTTTTGCAAAATTATTTTAGGAGTACACAAACAAAGTTTTGAACACCACTCTCATAGGCTACAGTGTCTTGTTCTTGTCAAGAGTCAGCCCAGAGTCCAAATCTGGCCAACTGTCTGTTGTCTTCCTGTATTCTTCTCATCCTTGTCCTCCCCTTCCTACTCCTCTTCCTCCTCTCCCACTTTCCCCCTCTTTCCTCCTCTTCCATCTCTCCTCTCTCCCTTTTTCCTTATCCCCTCTCCCCACCCTTTTGTAGGGGCTTTGGCTTGAATGATTTTTACATTTTTAAATGGTTAAATTTTAAATGGCTTCATAAGTCCCTATATAGCACTCTCAATTTTACCACTTGGTGGAGGAAAACTAAAGTATTTAATATCTAGTCCTTTTAAAAAAGTTTGGCCAATCACTAATATAAGTGATTATCTTAATTACAGTTGGTTTTCTTCCACAAATATGCAAGTCATACCATACTTCTATGATCCATTTGTGAATATTTACATTTCCTATTATATCTTGTAGACAAAAATTGATGTTAAATTAAATTTTTCTTTCATTCTTTTTGTACTTCAGCTTTTATTTCTTGGTGTTTGCCACCGTGTGTCAACTCATGTCCTTTAAGAATGAGACACAAAGGTGAGATTAGCTGTGGAAAAGGAGAAAACTACTGTGAGAAGTAACCAGCCACAGAGACAGAAGAGGTTGGGAGACCTGTCAAATCAGGATGCCGGTCTAATCCAAAGGATATAAGACGGAAAGAAGGAAGGTTGAGTAGGAAAAGGATTAGACTGTGGAGCAACTCTAAGAAAATTTTGGCAAAAATGGTTAGGAGTCCTCAAGCCAAATGAGTTCTCATTGGAGTCCACTGTCTCCAAGAATGCATGGGCCCTAGCATCAGGCAACACTCAGTCATTGGCTGGAGAAGCTGGCAGGAAGTGCAGCCTCATCAGGAACTGGGTGATGGATTTCAGACTATAGCATCTAGGGTTGCTGGTCAATTATGTTTCCTGCCATTTGAGATTTGAGACATATTTTCATAGCAGCCATACTTTGTAACAACAGAGTGCTAAGCCTTCTTTTTTCCTAAAATAATATCTGAATTTAAATATGAATACGCTTATCTCTCATCATTTTACTATACTTTTTATATCTTGTTTTAGAAACCCCTCTCAACTCAAAAGAAATAAGATACTTCACTATATTTCTTTCTAATAGTTTTAATAGTATTTAAGATTTGTTTTCCATAATTAAGCATGGAGAGAGAGGAGAGAGGAGAGATGAGAAAGGAAAGGAGAGAGGGGAGAGGAAAGAGATAAAGAAATTATTTTACTTTATTTTCTTATGAAAGGCAATTACCCAACACCGTTTATCAGATAAAGTGTCCTATCCCCTCTGATTGTAAGGTTTACCCAATCATATACTAAAGTCTCATATACTTCAATCTGTTTTTTGGCTATTTTATGCCTTTGTTCTATTTGTTTATCTTTCTAAAAATGCCAAGGTGTCATCAATTACTATCACTTTAAGTTTTAGTAAGAAAAATTCTTCCCCTTTTTTATATTTTTGCACAACTTTCTTCACTATTGTTGGCTCTTAATTATATCATATGGATTTTAGGGTTAGTTTGTTGAGTTTATAAAAAATCCTATTGGGAATTTGAATAAAATTTCGTTATATATTAGTTTAAATAAAATCGACATCTTTTCTAATACAGAATCTTTCAATCCACAAGTATAGTGAATTCTCATTTTTTCATGTTCTATTTTCTTTTGTGCTTCAATAACGTTTCATAATTTTCTCCATAAATGTCTTGTGCATCTTGTGTTATGTATATACTCCTAGAGATCTTATTACGTTTTTTACTAATGTGAATCGTGTCTACTTAAAAATCACATTTTCTAATTTGTTGTTGCTAGAGTATATAAATTTTTTCATGTCAATCTCCTAAATGAAGATTTTGCTAACCTCTCATTACTTCTAAAATGTTTTCTATAGATGCTCTTGAATATTTTATGGGATGAAAGATTCAAAGCATGGCAGTTTTACCCAATTTTTTTCCAATCTTTTTACGTCTCATTACCTTTATCTATATGATTAAACTGGTTAGGACCTCCAAGATATTTTTCAGTGTTAATTACTCTTATTTTTTTTCTGACTTTACATGAGATGCTTCTAACATTTTATTGTTAGGTCCGATGTTTGTTTGTTTGTAGACATTCCTTTTCAGGTTAAAGAAGTTATTTCTTATACTATTACTATTTGATCATTATACTAATGTTTTCACCCTCGTGGGCCTCTGGTTATGGTGGGTGGGGGAGGGAGGCGTCAGAACATCTGTCATCCTCTCTACTTAGGGAAAGCTCTAGACTTAGCCTCCAGTTCTCTTTACTCTAAGAGACTGTGAATACTGAAAAATGATCCTTCACTTCAGCAATATCCCAGCTTCAGTGATCAGCTTAACATTTCTTTGAAGTCCTCTTTTTCCTTTTTCTCTTAGTTTCCCATGATTTCTTGCTGGATCATCTATGCTTAAATGCTTAAAAATATTTTATTCATTATTTTTGTTTCCAACAATAATATAGTTATAGTAACCAATTCACCATACTGGTAAAAACAGAAATTATTTTTGAGTAATTTTCACTAATCCTAAATAACCGTTGTCAGAGTGGTTTCTTGCAGTGCCTTTGGGTGTATTTTCCTAGGTTTGTGGGTGGGAACTTGCACAAGATCAGGTTGACACCCCCATACAATAGTCTGTGTATTTCTGATACAAATGTTGCATATCTTATACAACATCTCATTTTTTGAATAACCTAATAGGATTTATCAGGGGAAAATTTGGGGGCATATTAAGTATTGTCTAAAGAAAGATTTTCAAGTTTATATTATCAGCCCTTTGATTAGTCATTTTATAGCACCATAGAAAACAAGGTTTTAAAGTAAAATTAATTGTGGTAGGTTTTACACAAGAAGACATGCCCTTAATAAATTCACCTTATTAAAACATCAGTGGGGATAATATATAAGAAAGAAAAATAGCTATTAAAACAACCACAACAGCAAAATCAGGGAGCTGAAATCAACTCCTTATGTTAACCTATTCAAAGACCTGCACTTGTTTTAAAAATCTGCAGTATATTTTATTATGTCCTTATGTTTCCATTTTGCTGACACTTTTAAGAGACGACATCTGGCTAATAAAACACTGAAGGAAAATAGAGAATCAATGGAGTGATTGTGAAACATGAAATGTCATTTAATGCATAAGAACTGACAGTTCTTTCCTAATGAACTGTTCCACATGACTAGTTTGTACCGGATAATTAATTGTATCCATTCAAAATAAATAGGGATTTTTAAGTAAGATATGTTATCTTTAGTAGAACACAGAAAGAAGGTCAACACTAGGAATAAAATGAATTATTTTGATAATCTGCATAATTCAAGCCTTGGCTATTGTTTTCATAGAAGGGCAGGAATCATGTCTCTTTTATACATTACTGTGAACCCAGCACCTAAAATGGGCATGGCACATAGTAAGTCCCCAATAAATCATTATTAAATTTCAAATAAAGCACCTGGGAGCTTCTAAGCTAAATTAACTCCTCCTGTAAAATTCATATTCCGGTTTTGCTTTCAGTAATGTCCTGCCCTTTACTAACACGAGCCAGCTCTCCAGGTAATAGTTATGTGGTTATAAGAGCACCAATTAATTTACTAAATTACATCAAATTTGCTGAAATAAAATCTATAAAATTAAAAGAATCAAATAGTTTAAAATAAAAAAAATATAAATGCCGTATAAGGAAAAGCATCAGTAATAAGGCTTAGGCTTCTCCAGCACTTACTTCATTTTATTTTTTTTAAACCATTCTTATTTTAGTACCTAAATTTATTGGTTACTTTCATATCTCTAAATATTATGTTTATATCAAGCTTTCTTGGACTATCATTGTAAATAGCATTGAAATCAAATTTCGATGCATGAGAATATTTTAGATCTTGGCACTACCACTCCGAACCACTTTTCAAAGTTATTTGTGTTTCAATTTTCAATCTATTTGTTCCTTTTTATTCCCATGTTTCAAAACCCTTAAAATCCCATCCTCCACCATTACTGCACAACTATTCTAATGGGCTTAGTGTTTATCTTTTTATTTGTATACGTTCTTACAACATGTATATTTTTGTCTCTATATGTTCTTAGTTCACATAAATGGTATTGTACTATATCTCAATTTGTTTCCTACATTTTACCAGTCAGCAATATACTTTTAAGAGCCATCACAGTTGCTGTATTTACAAGTTGTAAATATAGTAACTGTTGCCACAAACTGCTCATTCATCATACAAAGAACCAAGATCACCAAGTGATTGATAAAGGACTATCAAGTAATGCCAACAATAAGAAGACAGAAACATTGGTATTGTTTGACAAAGACTTTAAAGCACCATAATAAACATGCTTCAAAAATTACAAGTATGTTTGAAACAAATAAAAAATAAAATATCTTCGCAAATAAGTAGAAAGTCTCAGTAAAGAAATAGAAAATATAAAGAGAACAAAGTGGAATTTTTAGAAGTAAAATATACAGTAACAAAAATTTTAAAGCCCAATAGATGTTCTCAAGAGCAGAATGAAGGGAATAGTGGAAAGAATCAGAAATCTTAAAGCTAGAACTAGAAATTATGCAATGTGACAGACAGAGAGAAAATAGACTGGGGAAAAAAAAGCTAGAGCCTCAAGAACCTATGGAACCATAACAAAAGGTCTAAATTCATATTAGAATCCCAGAAGGAAAGGAAAAAGAGAGTGGGGTCGAAAAAGTATTTGACAAAATGATAGCTGAAAACTTTCCAAATGTGGCAAAAGATACAAATCCACAAAATCAAGAAGCTGAGTGAATGTCATGTAGGATAAACACAAAGAAATCCACTCTAAGACACATCATAGTCAAACTTCTACAAACTAAAGACAAAGAAAGAATTTAAATTATTAATGGAAAAAGGTCACTTATCTATAGGGGGAGAACAATTCCAAATGACAGCAGATTTCTCATCAGAAAGATGAGGTAGGAAGATGCGCAACATTTTTCAAGTGCTGAAAAAAAAGGAACTGTCAAGCCAAAATCCTGTATCCAGTAAAAATGCCCTTCATTGATGAAAGGAAAATCAAGACATTCTCAGATGAAGGAAAGCTAAGAGAATTTGTCACCAGCACAACTACCCTAATAGAATGACTAAAATAATTTCTCTAAAGAGAAACTAATGTATAAAAGATGAAGCCTTGGAATATCAGGAAGGAAAAAGAACACAGATCACAAGCATAATTATAACATTGATGTAATTTTCAGTGTATGTAGAGGAACTAGTTATGATAATTATACTATAAATGAGGGTGGATAAAGGGACACAAAGAGAAATAAGGTTTCTATACCTTACTCAAATTGGCAAAATGAGAGTGCTAGTAGACTATATCAAGTTACATATATGTTATGTAATACCTGGAGAAAACACTAAAAATGCTATGCAATCAGATATACAAATATACACTCACATGCACAAACCGTATAGACAAATCAAAATGAAGTTCTAAAAAATATTCAAGTAATACACAGAAAAGAAGGAAAAATTATGAAAAAAAAGAGATTACAAACAGCAATCAAAAAAAATGGTAAACTTAAGCCCTAACTTACCAATATTTACATTGAAAGTAAACAGTATAATGCACCAGTTAAAAGGCAGCAATTGTCAAAATGGATTAAAAACCATGACCAAATTATATGATATTTTCCAAAAACTCAATTCAAATATAACAGCATAGAAAGGTTGAATGTAAATGATTGAAAAAGGTATAGCATGCATACATTAAAGGAAAGGATGCGTATCTATATTGATACCATTAAAGTAGACTTTAGAGCAAAGAAAATTACCAGAAGAATAGAGTGAAATAATGTAATAATAGAGGATCAATCCATGAAGAAGACATAACAATCTTAATGTGTAAGTATGAAACAGCAGAACTGCACAATTTTGTGAAGCAAAAACTGAAAAACTAAAATAAGAAATACACATCTCTACCATTATAACTGCAGATTTCAACATACCACCCTCAACAATTGATAGAATTTATATAGCAGGGCTATATAAGAACTCCATATCATCATCAACCAACAGAGTCTAATCAACATTTCTAGAATACTCTCTCCAACAGCAGCAGGTTAGGATGTATATTCTTTTCAATGGAATCAAACTAAAAATCAATAACAAAAGACAATATGATATGAATCCTTTATCAGATACATGGATTGTAAATATTTTCTACCATTCTGTAGGCTGCCTTTTCACTTTGTTGATTGTTTCCTTTGCTGTGAAGAACCAGTTTAGTTTGATGTAATCCTACTTGTATATTTTTTATTTTTGTTACCTGTGCTTTGGGTGTCATATCTAGGAAATCATTGCCAAGGCCAACGTCAAGAAAAGTTTTCCCTATGTTTCCTTGTATGAGTTTTAGAGTTTTAGGTCTTACATTTAAGTCTTTAATCCATTTTAAGTTGATTTTTGTGTATGGTGTAAGATTAGGGTCCAAATTCATTCTTTTGTATATGAATATCCAGTTTTCCTGACACTGTTTATTGAAGAGACTATCCTCTCTCCTTTGTGTGGTCTTGGCACCCTTGTGGAAGATCAGTTGACCATACATGCATGAGTTTATTTTTGGCCTCTGTATTCTCTTCCATTGGTCTATGTGTCATTTTATTCCAGCACCATATTTTTTAATTACTAGAGCTTTGTAATATATTTTGAAATTAGAAAGTGTGATGTCTCTCTTTATAAGAAATTGCTACAACTCAATAGCAAAACCCCCAAATAACTTGATTAAAAAATGGGTGAAGCACTTAAATAGACATTTTTCCAAAGAAGACATACAAATAGCCACCAGGTATATGAAAAGATGCTCAATATCACTAATCATCAGGGAAATGCAAATCAAAACACCAATGAGGTATCACCTACCACCTGTTAGGATGAGTCATAAAAAAAAAAAAAAAAAAAAAACCACCAAAGGATAGCAAGCATTGTTAAGGGTATGGACAAAAGAGAACCCTTATACAATGTTGGTTGGAATATATATTTATATAGCCACTATGGAAAACAGTATGGAGTTTCTACAAAAAAAAAATTAAAAATAGAACTACCATATGATTCAGCAATCTCACTTCTGGGTATATATCCAAAGGAATTGAAATCAGCATCTTGAAGAGATATCTGCATTCCATGTTCATGACAGCATTATTCCCAATAGCCAAGATATGAAGCAATCTAAATGTCCACTGATGGATGGATAGATAAAGAAAATGTAGTATTTATATGCAATGGAATATTATTCAGCCTTTAGAAAGAAGGAGATTTTGTCATTTGTGACAACGTGTATGAAGCTCATAGTATGTGATTCTACTTATATGAGGAATCTAAACTAGTTAAACACATAGAAGCAGAGAGAAGAATTGTGGTTATCAGCGGCTGGGGGAAGGGGAAAGCAGGAAGGTTTTGGTCAAAGAGTTCAGTTCAAGGTCGAGTTCATTTATGCAATCTGAATAAATCCTAGAGATCTACTGTACACTGTAGTGCTTATAGTTAATCATACTATATTGTATACTTAAAAATTTGCTAAGAGAGTAGATCTTATGTTGTGTTCTTATCACATACACAAAATAAAGAGGATGGGAGAAATTTTGGAGATGATGCATATACTTATGGCATTGATTGTGGTGATGTTTTCACGGGTGTATACTTATCTCCAAACTCATCAAGCTGTATACATTAAATATCTACATCTTTCTGTATGTCCATTATAAATAAAGTGGTTTAAAAAACAAAAGATTATAGGAAAATATCCAAACACTTGGAAACTAAAAAATACACTTCTAAATAATCCACACGTCAAATAGGAAGTTTCTAGGAATATCAAAAAACACATTAAACTGGAGGAAAATGAAATTGCAACATACCATTTGTAGGCCACAGCTAAAATATTGTTAAGAAGTAAATTTATAACACTAAATCCATACATTAGAAAAGAGGAAAAGTCTCAAACAAAAATCTAAGTTCCTACCACAAGAATCTAAATTAAAAAAAGATTAACATAAACCCAAAGCAGGCAGAAAGTAGGAAATAATAAAGAGGGGAAGAAATCAGTTATATTAAGAACAAAATAAATACAAAAATTAACAAAATAAAAGCTGATTCTTTGAAAAGACTAATAAAATTGACAAGCTTCTAGCAAGACTGATAAAGAAAAAAAGAAGAAAAATTAGGAATGGAACAAGGGATAGCTCTATAGACTCTACAGACATCAAAAGTTTAATCAGGGAATACTATAAACAATTCTATACAGATGAATTTAACAGCTTACATGAAATGGAGCAATTCCTTAAAAAACTCAATGTCCCACAACTTACTCAATATGAAATCAATAATTTGAAAGCTCTATAACTATTAATTAAATTTGCAATGAAAACATTCCCCCAAAATATTCAGGCTCAGAAGATGTCATTGGAAATAAAATATTTTACCAAATGATTAAAGAACTATCACTAGTTCTACACAACCTCTTTCAGAAAATAGAAGAGGAACACTTCCTAATTCATTTTGCCTTGATAGTGTTGCTCTGATAACAAAACCAGACTAAGATAGTAGAAAAAAAAGAAAGCTACAGACGGATATCCTTTATGAACATAAATGCAAAAATCCCTAACAAAATATTATCAAATAGAATTCAGCAATGTATAAAAAGAACTATATATCAAGACCAAGTGGAGTTTCTTTTACAGATGCAAGGCTCATTATTTTAAAATCAATCCTGTGATGCACTATATTAACAGGCCAAAGAGGAAAAATCACAAGATCATATCAATCAATGCAGAAAAAAAATTTGACAAAATTCAACACTTATTCATGATTTTACAGGGTCTAGGGAAAATAGGAATACAGGGTGACTTCCTCAACTTGATAAAATAATCTACAAAAGTCTTCAGTCAACACTTAATGGTAAATGACTCAATACTTTTCTGCTAAGATCAGGAACAATGTAGGGATGTCCATTCTCACTACTCTTATTTAACATAATGTGGCAAGTCCTAGGCAGTAAAATAAGGGAGGAAAAGAAGACAAGAGTCATATATATTGGAAAAGTAGGAATAAAATGTTTCATATTTGCAGATGACATCATTGTCTATGTAGAGAATCTCAGAGAATCTACAAAAAAAAACCAAAAAAAAAAATCCCTGAACCAATAAGTAAATTCAGCAAGATCACAGAATACAAGATCAACATATAAAATCAACTGTACCTCTATATACTAGAAATGAACAGGTGGCCACAGAAACATTATAATTATAATTACAACACAGTAATACTTATAGCTGCTCAAAAAATGAAAAATAGGCATAAATCTAACAAAATATGTATAGGACTAGTATGTTGAAAGGTACAAAATGATGAAATAGATAAAAGAATATCTGAATAAACATAGAGCCACTTATTCATGGTTGGAAAACTCAATATAGTAATGATTTTAATTCTCTCCAAATCGGTGTGCAGGTTTTAACACAATTCCTATCAAAATCCCAGCAAAATGTTTTGTAGGCATAGGCACAATTCTAAAACTTATGTGGAAAAGCAAAGGAACTAAAATAGCTAAAACTATTTTGAAAATTAGGAATTAAGTGTGATAATACAGTTGGCCTAATTTTAAGACTTATTATATAGTTATTATATAAGACTTATTATATAGTTTAAGACTAATGAAAACATGTGGTATTGGTGGAGGATCAGACACGTAGATCAATGAAACAGAATGGAGAGCTCAGAAATAGACCCATACAAATCTGCCCAACCGATTTTTAACAAAGTTACAAAAGTAATTCAATGGCGGAAAGATAGCTTTTCATAAGCAAGGGAAAAAAAGAAAAGAAACCTCATCCAAACTTAACATCATACACAAAGATTAACACAAAATTGACCATGGATGTAATTGTAAAATATAAAACTCTTAGGAAAAAAATAGAATTCTTTGATATCTAGGTCTAGGCAAAAAGTTCTTAGACTTTACACCAAAAGCAGGATCCATAAAAGGAAAAATGGACAAATTGGACTTCACTTAAGTTAACTTTTGCTCTATAAAAGACACTGTTAGGAGGACAGCAATGCAAGTTACAGATGGAGCAAATATTTGCAAACCACATATTTCCAACAAAATACTATGTATAATATAAAGAACTCTGAAGACTCAATAGTAAAAACAAACAAAAAATACAATGAGAAAATGGGGGAAAAAACCAGGAAGAGACATTTCACTGAAGATATAGGTGGCATATAAGCAGGTGAAAACATGTTCAACACCATTAGGCATCAGGAGAATGCAGATTAAAACCACAATGAAATACCACTACAAAATTACAAAATAGTGACAACACCAACTGCTCACCAAGATCGGAGAAACTAGATCACTCATATATCACTCATTACATTGTGGAAATATAAAATGGTACAACCACTCTGGAAAACAGTTTGGCAGTTTCTTTAAAAAAAATACACATGCCACTATTGTATGGCTCAGCAATTAAAACTTATGATCACACAAGAACCTGTACCTGATTGTTATAGCAGCTTTATCTTTTATAGCCAAAGTGTGAATATTTCTTTTAACCAGGGTCTGTTAAACAAACTAGTATATTCTTACCATAGAATACTACTCACTAATAAAAATGAACAAAGTATTGATAAATGCAACAATTGTAATGAATCTCCAGAGAATTATACTGAGTGAAAAAAGTCAATCCCAAAAGGTTCCATGCTGTATGATCCCATTAATATAATATTTTTGACATTACAAAATCTCATAGAAATGGAGAAGATATTTGTGTTTTACACCAGTTAAGGAGGAAGTGGGGGCAGGAGGGAAATGATGTAGCTATTGAAGAGCAACATGACCGATACTTATGGTGATAGAAATGTTGTGTACCTTGACTGTATTCATGCCAATATTCTGGCTGTGTTGTTGCCCAATAATTTTGCAAGACTTTACCTTTCAGGGCAACTGAGTAAAGGGGTCACAGGATCTTTCTGCATTATTTCTTACAACTGCATGTGAGTCTACAATTATCTCAAATTAAAAAAAGTTTAATTTAAAAAACAGTTTAAATACTATATGAGCAAAAATTCAGTTTCTGTTGAAGTTTGATTTTTTAAAATCTAATTCTATTCCATTTAGTCACATGCAAGGAAGGATGAGCTGTTTATAAGTTTTTACAATAAAATCATCTAAATTTTCAAATGATAAAACAGTCCTTGTTTTGCTTGATTCCAAGAAACCAAAATTTCTATATATTTTTTGAAAGAGAGTCAAAATCTGTAAATCTCCAACTCTCTTAAACATCACTACTATGATTTTAAGTTGTTTGAAACAAATGATTCATGGAATAGAATTTAATTGCTACTATTAATAAAATAGCTTTAGCATATAATTCTTTGATTCAAATGTGTATGCATCTTCATTTAATCTCTTTTTAACCTCAAACTTATTTGTGGAACAGTTATCCCATTTAAATGTATGTTCTATGTTGATTAGTTTGACCTATTTACATATGGAGCTCAGACTTAGGATATTATACATATTCCCCTGAGAACGTGCTTTTACTATTTTCTCAGCACAGGAGGGCTGTATGGTTTCATTGCATGTGTGCTTAGCTCTTAGGTAATTCATAGCCATAACCTCTTATTCAAAGCCAAGATGAATTATAGGTCCTTGGCAACTACAATAGGGAGTATACTTGCTTTAAGAAATGTTTACCGTAATACTAACATTGTATTATAGGGATTTGTAGTTAGACTTCTAAGGAAAACATTTTTAACATTGTTTATAACACCCTCTTCCTTGCCCTTGACATTATAAAACTACTTCCTTCTACACAGACCTTTTCACTCTTCCTGGATGCCTTTGGAACATTGCCAAACTATGGTGATGGTCATTGTCATGGGAATGCTTTTGTATCCAAAACATAATTCTCTATTATCAAAAAGTGAACAATGTTTTGGAAAATACATGAACGACAAGGCAGAGGGTGATTAAATAAGTTATACATACTAACATTTATTAAAAAAATGTTAGGGCGTACTTTTCCAAATTTCTTGAGGAGAGAATGAAATAAACTGAATCTAACTTGCTATAGAAAATGTTTAGCTAGGAACAAAGAAAATCTTGACTTGTGGGTTTGTGAAGAAACCAAAACCTCTAATGAAGATGATAAATTTCTTTAACTAAAATCTTAGCATTCAGTAGCAGAAAATTCTAAATTTTAAAGTCATCTTTCCTTAGACCACTGTTTCTCAACTTTGACATTATTGACAGTTCTGTTGTTGGTGTTAATGCTGTCCACTCAATCCGACTACTAGTGACCCTGTGTACAGTGGAGTGGAACCCTGCCTGGTCTTTTGGCGCCATCCTCTCACCTTCTGGGCGCTATATTAGACAATGCTCCACTGCTATTCATAGGGTTTTCATGACCAATTTTTCGGAAGTGGGTGGCTAGGTCCTTCTTCCTAGTCTGTCTTAGTTGGGAAGCTCCACTGAAACCTGTCTACAATGAGTGACCCTGTTGGCATCTGAAATACTGGTGGCATAGCTTTCAGCATCACTGCAACATGTAGCCACCACAGTATGACAACCGACAGATGGGTGGGGTGCTTCTCTCACCTGGAAACAGACCTGGGCCCTGGCAGGGAGAGTGCCAAATCTTAACCACTAGACCACCAAGGCTGACTTATTGACAGTTAGGGTCAAATAATTCCTGGTTGGGGTCAGAGGGCATCACGTGCATTGTAGAATATTTAGCACCATTTCTGGCCTCTTTGTTCTAGATGCCACTTGGACTCTCCCTGTTATGACAAGAAAAATGTCTCCAGACATTGCCAAATGTCCGTGTGGGAGGAGGGGGAAAATCACCCCAGTTGAGAACTACTGCTGTAGATCATTGACCTCTCATATGTTAGAATGGAAAAAGCAATGTCTAAGGCTTTAGAAGTCTTATTTTCCATCCTCAGCAGTGACTATTTCTGACCATCTTTGTTACAACCTCTAGCTTTGTTTCCCTGTCTCATCCATCTTTCAACTGATGTTTGCAACTTATACGTCAGTCAAATTTTCCTAATGCATTTCCTTTCCCATTTCACTATGATTCTTTACTACCTCTTCTCTTCTTTCCTGAAATCTCTCATTCCTCTTTCCTCCTCCTCTACTCTCAGCTAATTTATTTTTTCTTATTCTTGATTTAAATGGTACAACAATCAGGCAAGGACATTCCACTGCTTTTTAATTTCTTTTTTTACCACATTCATATTCTCTGTTTTCTGTTGTAATGAATGTACTGACCTGATCTAAGCAGAGGACAGTCCTTCCAGCTAGGTTCTGGATTACAACTGCCCTCACATTCTTTGTTGCTCCCTCCTGTCCTTTCTCTTCTGCATCTTTGTTATTTCCCTTTCCAATAAATTATTCCCAGTAGCAGTAAAACGTGTTCTAGTATCTGCCATTTAAAAAACTAAATAAAAAAAAAACTAAAATAAACGTGATTTTACATTTTTCTTGCAGGATTTACCTTAAATTTATGCTTTCCTTTACAGTAGAACTTCTCAACATATTCATCCATACGTTGCACTTTCTTTTTAAGACTCATCCACACCACTTTCCATATATTTACCCTTCAATCCATTGTAAATTGCCCCAATAGCAATTATTTCATGAAACGGACCTTATTATGAACACTGATGAATTTCAGGTTGTAAAACTTGATAGACACTTTACTTTCAACTTACATGACTTTTCAACATGGTTAACACAATTGCCCACCCCTTTTATCTTAACACCTTTTCTTTTCTCCTCTTATTCAAATCTCCCTCTTCTGGTTTTTCTCCTACTTCTCTTTGTTCTTCTTTATTTTTCTTATTCTCTCTTCATTCTTTATTGTTAGTTTCTTTTTTCTACCAAAGTTTAAAGATTGGAGCTGCCATTCTGATTTATATTTCACCTTGGCTCTCTCAGAGCACCCTTATTTTTCTCCATAGAGTTTATCAGCTTTTGCATTTATTAGTATGATTATAAACCAGCCTTACTAACAAGATACAAATTCCTTGATGGCTGAGACCATGGTTGTTTTTTCAGAACCTGACACATTTTCTGGCGTACCAGGGGGTCAAAAAACATTTTCTGAATGAGTGAATTAACTAATAAATGAATGTGATCTGAGGCGAAGCTCAATGACCACTGTAATCCAAGTTCACTTCCCTACTGATCTGTACTGATTCTAGAAATTTCTGCTATTTTTGTTTTTCTCTTTACAATAATAATTTCTCCTGCTCAAAGAAAAGAAGAATAAGTTCAGAAAACAATGTATAAGAGGTACAAAAGAAAATCTCACCTATTTCTCAGCGTTATTCAGGGCTTTATCTGTTTATACATGTTTAAGAGAAAGGATGTATGAGAACAGAGGCAGAAGCAGAAGAAATTTTGTCCTGGGCATTATCTCCTGTATGATCAAAATGTTACTGGATAATGGTTATCATGTCAGATCATATCTGTATGTTCTGTTCCACATATTATTTTTGTTAGTAATCCCATATTCTTACAGAAAGATATAATATCTTTGATATTAATCTCTAATTTCCAATGAATATTTGTCAAACACACACACCTCCATTCTTTTGAAGAGTGTAATAAATGGGACACAGTTTATAGTGGGATTCTATAAAATTATGGGGGATTTGAAGGGGATACCTAATTACTTACAGGTTTGCCCTTTTCCCTTCCATTTAAACCTAACCAAACATTAAGTTCTATATTGTGATTGAATTGATAAGCCACTAAAATTAAATAACCATTTTCTTTTTACAGTATAGTCAACCGAGGTTGTTGTTTGGTCTACATTGTCAGTCCAGTTGTTTGACTTGACCCTACCATACTTTAGTGGAAATGACTGGTTGAGCAGGAGGCCTTGGAATGCGTGGGGCCTGGCAGAGGCAACTCTAGAGCAGGGAGAGACCTAGACTTAAGGCAAATATGGAACTTCTTTCTGCTCTGCCTTCAAACTGTCACTCTTATTTTGTTTCTGACTGCTCAGAATTCAAATATAATTTAGTGATGAAAGATGCTTGTTGTTATTTATAATTATTATTTTGTAGTTTACTAGAAAGGTATATTTCTTTTCTAATTAGCACTTTCTAAGTATGATTGAATCCACTGATAATGTGAGATCTAAGAACTATGCATATTCCAGACAAGGAGTGGTTCAGGGAACATCTCCATTATGTTTACCCAAGGCGCCTCTCCAAATCTGCTGAATCAAAAAGGATGAACCCCCAGATTATTCCTATTCCCACTAGAGCTTGAGAGTCACTGCTTTGGGTAGCCTTAGTCAAATTCACCTTAAGTTGGCTGACAATAGTGATAAGTCTTTACTTCTGTTGCATCATATAGCAGTCCATCTCCTGTCTTGTATTATCTCTAGATGTACAGAGACCAAACCTTCAACTGTATCCTATATCACTGGAAATCACTGGAGTCAGAGACCACAGGCATTTTCTGATAGCAAAACACAGAGTTTAAGCATAAAGGCAAACCCAAGAAAACAATAATCAAACAAAGTACAGAAGCAGTAGCAGTAGACAATATCATTTATTTTAATTTAATGAACCGAGTTTAATCTGACTGATATTATTTACCTCATAGTCCAGAAATAATTCATACTTCTGAGTTGTGTCACTGGACTGAAGAGGCAACTGACATTTATAGGAATTTACGTGCTGCAGTGGGGTGGGGCCAATAGGCAGTTGCATGCACATCAGAGAGAGGTGAAGTCTAATCTCTCTTCCAGAACAGGAGCGTGTACCTACATTTCTCTGGTGTCTTTAGGGCAGGGCTCATTCACTCTTTGCCACCCTCCCAGCTACTTTTCTTTATGATACCTCCCTTTCAACTAGTGGTGTTTAACCCTGGCTGCATATTTCTGCATAGTTCTCCATATCACTTCGAGAACTTAAAAAGAAAATATAGCTGCCTGGGATTCATCTCTGCAGATTCTAATTTAATTGTTCCAATAGAGGCCTGAGGACCTCTGTTTTTAAGGAGTTCCATAACTTGCTTTTGGAATTGCTTTTCACCTGCAGCCAATATTGAGAACCATTGACTAAAGAACTCTTGTATGGTTAGGGAAATTGTTTTGCAACCAAGGAATCACTGAACATATCTCATTTCAATTAATATAATAAATTGATCTCAAATGATCTCAATGTATATATTTATACAGATGAGAAACATTGTACCTTTTTAGAATAGATTGTTAAACATAGATACCTCCCTTCCCCCACATTGGGTCTTTCCTTTCTTAGTAACATGTTAGAGATAAGTGAAATCTTGTTTGAGAGTCACAATTAGTATTTTTTAAGGTTAAAAATTACTTTGATTCTCCAAATGTGAAAAAATGCATTCTTAGATTATGATGTCAAGTTAACCAATAAAAAAGGCTAGAAAATGTAAGAAAGACATGGTTCCTCCTCTCAAGGAGGGACAGTGTGTTTAAGGACACCACACATAGACATAAGATGGCGTAACAGTAAATAATATTTATTATTATGTAAAATTGATATATACTACTATAAAAAATTATTTAAATAAGTCCATACTATCAGCTTCCAAAAGAAGGGAAGAAATGAGACATGTTGTAGGAATACACAGAATAGGAACATCATTGCAGAATACAATAGTTTGTGTGTGTTTAATGGTAAGATTCATAAAAAGGGAAGACTTTGACCCACTACTAAGTTTAGAATGTCCTCCTTTGATAGAAGAAGGCAGAGGGCAAGATATAACAACTGAAAGAGAAGCAGTGTGAAAAACAAGTGCAAAAACTAGGCACTCAAGAAATGTGAGCCAGGGGCTGCCCGGTGGCGCAGCGGTTAAGTTCGCGCTTGGCAGCCCGGGGTTCGCGGGTTCGGATCCCGGGCGCCTGCCGACGCACTGCTTGTCTGTCCTGCCGTGGCGGCGTCCCATATAAAGTAGAGGAAGGTGGGCACAGATCTTAGCCCAGGGCCAGTCTTCCTCAGCAAAAAGAGGAGGATCGGCAGTGGATGTTAGCTCAGGGCTGGTCTTCCTCACAAAAAAAAAAAAGAAACGTGAGCCAGATACACTCGAGGAAAAATGAATAGCTCATTTTCAAAAAGAGAAGGATTTAAAAATGTTACCTGGAAGTTGTTTGAAGCACATATTGGAGCCAATTTGTAGAGTTTAGACATCAGGAAAAGAAGTTGAAAGTTACTTCTAATTAAAAGGGGGATTTGAAGGGTTTTTAAAAATTTGAATATATAAAAATATATATAAAAAAACCCTTAGCCTCTGATGGATCCCATTGGTCGCTGTCACTCATAGTTGTTTGCACTGATATGAACTATACCATGGATCTTGACAACATAAGCCCTCTGAAAATTATATCAAACTTGAATGCCTGTTCTATTGTCAGTCTAAATGAAATGTTATTATATTGTATATTTTAAGGTCATAAAATGCCGTCAATGAAGTTTGTGATTTTTTTTTCTCAGATGCATGTGGTTATAGAAGCAATGTGCAGGCAGATGTTTAATATAAAATATCCTTCATCTTTCAGAATGAACAACATATGGAACAAGCAGCCATTTTACTCGATGTGCTGAGTTGAAAATAGTTCAGAGCAGATCTGCTTCGATTTGGTTTGTCTCTATCATAGCACAATGCCGACCAAGATGTTTCAGCAGATTACAGTTACTATGGGGGCATATTGTTAATTTCTTTAACTTTAAAGCTGCTTTTTAAGCATCCTACTTTGTTTAATGTTATGACAATGAAAGATATATTCACAGCTAGTGGAATTTAAAAAAAACTTTTCTAATTAGTAAAGTGATATGTGGGACTTTTATATTATAAATAAGAAGAGAAAGACATTCTAACCTGGGAAATGTTGCAATCAGAAAATATTATAAATAGGATTGATCTCTTTAATTGCTCAGATCTTGTCCAGAGAAGTAAATTGAGCTCAACTAATCCATTCTGTTCCTTTTTAGCATATTTATGGAAAGTCAGGCAATTAAATGATGAAAGAGGGAAAAAATAACTGATGAATGCATTTTATAGTCACATATTTTATTTTTAGATAGAACTTCCAGTGTCATTTTCTTGCAATAAAAAGTATTTTATATCATCCAAAGGAATTTAACATTTAAGTTACATGTTAAAAATAAAATATATTGTTTTCCCTAATTTAAACCTACTATATTTAGACAATGAGAATGCTAACTATATAAAACAAACATTTTGGCAGGGAATTGATGGGTATCATGTATTGGAATGTATTTACATTCAAATGTTGTTTTTCTTACCCACACCATCTCCTTGCCCTAAATAAAAAGTTCATGAAAATATAATTTTTAAATTAGAATTTCTTAATCTGAGGGATGGAAGGACCCAGAAGTCCAGCCAATGCAAGTCTTTTCTAAAGTACCTCTGACAGATAGACACCCAGCCTCTGCTCTTATGAACATTTATCACAGTGTCAATAGGGACAGGCTGCTGACTACCATTGTAGGCCACCTGTTCTATTATTCAACAGATCTTGATTTAGCTGTTTGACAAATGTGACAAAGCAAAAAATATATGTTCTTTTGTTTGTTTTTCCTGTCAAATGGAAAACCAGATTGCTAAGTCAAGGCAGTTCCATTGCTCTCCTTTCTTGTTCATTTCCTCTTCCCCTCGTTCATATATAAACACAACAAGCGTTCTTGGCCACATCTAAGGGATCTGCACATGCGTCCCTAAATTACCCAGGCGCAAAGAATCTCACCAGAGGTAGCCCAGTTAAATAGATTGCCTGCAGTCTGTAAACTTCTGGGAATTTGTGATATTAAAGCCTTTCTAGGCAGAGGTGAGCCAGTCAATATCAAAGGCTAGCTTTTTATACCTGCAAGAGGTTTTGTCTTTCTTCTCTGCTTCATCTCCATATGAAAAGCCACTTTCCCACCTGGGAGGAAGCCTTCTAAGAGAAAAAGTAGGGGCTTCTTTGCCAGGCAAATGGATATTCAAATCTGCCTCCCATATTTATCGATTTTTTGTAATGGATGTTATGTAACATTTTTCAACTTCAGTTTTCTTGTGGGGAATGACAAATATGTTCTAAAGAGTAACGACCCATGGGGCTGGCTCAGTGGTGCAGTGGTTGGGTTCATGCTCTCCGCTTAGGTGGCCCAGGGTTCGCAGGTTCAGATCCCAGGCGCCGACTGTCGCACCCACCGCTTGTCAAGCCATGCTGTGGCGGTGTCCCATATAAGGTGGAGGAAGATGGGCACGGATGTTAGCCTAAGGCCAATCTTCCTCATCAAAAAGAGGAGCACTGGCAACAGATGTTAGTTAGCTCAAGGCTAGTCCTCCTTACAAAAAAAACCCAAAAAAATAAAGAGTAATGACCCAGTCTGTGGTGACTACTATTATATTTCTATACCTGTGTAGAATAAAGCACTGTTCTACCTCCATCATAGTCTAGGAATCTGAATTGGGAGACAAAGAGGTATTCCTTTCCTAAGGGAAAAAGACGAGGAAGAGGGCCATGAATTTGGGCTTACCTACTATTTGCTCACACATGTACCTCAATTTCTCCCTGTATTACTTGTTATTCACAAAAGTACTTCATGTTCATTTTAGAAAAGACACACCCATGAAAACATAAAAGTCTATGATCTATGTATTATTTTTAAGGAAATAATTTACATATCATTACTAGTTATGTGACAAGGTCTATATTCCTTAGGTCCTATGTAAAAATTTTTTTTTTTAGTTTTTGTTAACTTATCTTTGTTCAGAGTATCTACACAGAGATACAGAGATACAAAACAAAACAAAAAATCTAAGAAAACTTGAAGAATTTAGTGATTTTGTTATAGGTTCTGTGGAGGTAAGGAGACTGAGATGTAACTATTCAATAACTTCTAACTGACCAAAAATCAACTGTAGTATTTAAATAATATTTTCAGAAACAGGTAACTAATTGACATCTAAATGATTTATTATATCAGTCTAGAAAAAGAATTAAACATAGTTCTAAGATTAGTCGATTGATTTTTAGGAATCAGAAAAAAAATTTAGATGATCATAAAGATGCAAAAATTAATTGATTTCCAACATTCCTGTAAATTTCTAATTTTCTTATAATTATATCCTGAAATATTCTCTCTTTTTCTTTGGATTGGCATAGACTTTAAAACCATTTCTTCTGGGCCCTCATTCCAGGATTATTTTCTTGGTATCATTGTAACTAAAAAATCAAGTAACAGAAAAGATATATATTTCAAACATTGTAAGAAATGTTCTCATTAGTGTCCTATCCAAAGCATAACATAAGTTTCTCCAATTCAGAAAACCACTTTCATAGGTATTTGGTGTTTTAATTTTATGCTTACAGGTTTCAGAAAAAGACTGTAAGACAAGATGAAATTCATTTCTAAGAAAAATGTGACATTCAAGTGTTGTGAAAGGCTATATATCATGCAGTTTCTGGTATATATAGAGTTCATTGAATAACCACACTTGGAATGTAAAAAAATAGATATGTCAAATTATCAAAATAACTTTTACTGATAAAATGCTAGAATCAAAGACAATATACCCAGGATTATTTTTAGTCGGCCTTTATTTATTGCTGGCCATAATTGTATTTCTATTATAGGCAAACTTTAAAAAGCAGGATTCATATACATAAATTATAAAATGTTAGGACTGGAAACAGCCTCAAAAATTCCCATTTTTTTTTTTGACAAAGTACCACAGTGATTAGAGGCAGGTCCTTATAGAATAAAAGCTGTGTTCTGTGTACTGTGGTATGCTAAATTTGTATGGTCTCCATCTCATAGAAGTTGCTTAATATATTTTGGTTGAGTTTTCAGCAATAAATGACTGCCCTGCCTGAGATCATGTAGGAAACCCCAGCAGGGCAATATGCTGGGCCATTCTGGGTCTGTGGTGTCTAAGCCAGATCTGTTCATGACAACATATTGAGTGTATGTGACAGACATTCTCAAAAGTTAGTCAGAATTTGGGACACAACTGAAGCAAGAATACACATATGGGAAAAGGCTTATAATTCTCCCACTTTTGATATAAGCCAGATATTATTGAAATGGTAGTGCCATTAATTCAGTTATACAAATTCATGTGTTTAAGTATTTCCTCTGCTCTATCTGTCTTGACAAAAAATAATAATAATAGAGAACTTTAGATCTATATTAAGATTCTTTGTTGCCCCTGATGTAGCTATTAACTATGTGATCTCCGTCAAATTTCTGGAGTTCTGCTTCTGCATCTGTTAATATGGTATAATGCAACAACTAAAGTTTAGAACATAGAAAATAGGAATTTTTATTTCTAACTCTCCTATTTATTAGTTACGTGTGGCAATTACTCCTGTGAAATTTGTCTTCTTCACTTACAAAATTAAAATTATGATAATAGCAATTACAGTGAATTTCTACTCATCCTTCACAAATCAATTCAGTTGTCACCCTTCTGTGCATCATAACTCCACTGCCATTCCACCCGCCACCCAACAAACGTAAGCATCCCTATGCATTGGTTTATAATTATTTATTCACTTTGTTTCGCCCCCACTGTACAGTGAACTTCTAGAGGGAAAGATTATTTTCTTCATCACTGTATCCCAGTAACAGTATAGCATAAAATACATGGTATGAGCCCCATAAATGTTGACCAATGAATGAATTAATGAATCCTCTTTTCACTCATTCCACATTTAATAAATATTTACTTCACACCTATGATATTCTAGATTTTAATTTTATATTGTTAATTAACTAAATCAATGGGCTAATTTCTCACCAAGACTTAAACCATACATGTCTCCAAGGTGGCTTATCACAGCATCCTCAATATGGATTACTTCATTAGGACAAAGAATAAGAGACATGATAGGTATGTTTCTATAAATAAGTTTTTCACAATGTGTCCTTACGTTCTACAACTAATGCATTCGTTGTAATTAAGTGGTAAATTGTTCCTATAAGTGAAGATGTCATTTTCATAGGTCAATGTAATCACTTATGTCGCATAACAATGTATATATGTTTTTTTCTACTTATGTTTTGACCATCTTATTTAAGTCAAGAGATCCACTGCAAAACAAAAAAAAAGTCTATAATATATATTAAATTCTAAAGTATAAAATTATTTTTTGCACAGAATTGAAGCACATAGTACAATCAGCAAGTTGATTATAGCACCAAACAGTAGCAGAAAGGATTTAAATAAAATATGTGAAAAAATTTGTTGATACATATCCTTGGAAAATTGTTTACATCTTTGTGGAGCTTACCTTTCCGGTCTTTATTGTAAATAAAGTTGTTTATATGTGTGAATAGAAAACAATCTCAAAATTTATGTTTTGAAATATTAAGAGCAGTTATCTCTGGTGTCATTTTGGATGAATTTTACTTTTGTTCTCAAGCCCTTTCTTTGTTCCGTGATTTATTTTTACAACAAACATTTCTCATTTATCTAATAAGATAAAACAATAGTTATTTCTCTTTTAGAAAAATTATTGAAACCTTATGAGAATGGTGCAAAAATGAAAATTAAAGATTAGTGAACCAGAACACGGAATTCAGAAATAGACTTACCTTCACTTATAAAATTGTCATAATTTGTAAAAATTATTGTTTAAAAGGTGATTTATCAAAATTAAGCTTGAAACTACATAAAGTCAGTTACTAAAATTTTCCTTAAAATTATTTCCTCACGGTCATTACCCAAAGCCCTGAGGTCTCTAAGACAATGGAATTTATCACCTTTCAGGACAAAGCCTGAGCAGGGTTTTTCAGCTTTTGACCAGATAACTTCATTATTTTAGCAGAGTTTGGCTCAGCAATTTCTTTGGCTCACGATCAGAACTCCCTCCACCATCTGCAAGCTTTCATCCCGCTGATCCTAAATGTATGAAACAACTTCCTTCCACTTAGTTGCTACCCAGTGTTCTTTCCTTTTAAATTGTAGATCAGGCCCACTTCTTTGATTTAATGCCACTAATTTTCTAAACCTATTATTTAATTCTTGATTTATCACATTCAGCACACTCTTGAATTTCTTTAGACATATTTATTTGGATTTTATATTTATCAGTCTTAGCCTCATTGAAGAGGCTGAACTTTGAGTCAGACCAAATCCTGGTTTCACTACTTACCTGAAGAGTGACCATAACTAGGGTGTCTGATTATGCAAACCTCAAAGTCCTTTTTGTAAAAAAAAAAAAAAAGTTAATAGAGTTGGTGTAGGAATAGGTAAGTGCCTTGCATAAGCTATATAAAATAGCAGGTTGTCAACATAGGATATGTGTTATTTTCAGATTCTAGTATGATTTTTAAGGCCAGCCTTATTCCCAAATACCTGCTAGATATCACTACCTGTTTGTTCAAAACCAAGCTAAGTTTATTCGAAACAATTTTGGTCTTATTCTTTTGTCATTAGGTTTAAAAAGTTAGTGGTATCCACTCATACAGTCAGCTGAATGCTTTTTGATTCTTGTTTCAGAATCTGTCTCGCATATCAAATTGATGACATTTTGACCTCATGCTTTGACTGGTGCAATGGCGTGTTGTTTGAACCCTTGACCTCAAAGATTTTTCTTTTCAAATTATATCTTTATGGTATTTTCTATCTCAAAAACCTCCAAAGGCTATCCTTAGCTTACATTTGGACTCTAAGACCAAACTATTCATTCTTATGAACCAGTCCCTCTGCAAAATGAACATCTGCTTTGTCTTCATTATAGACTCAGGCCTCTCTTCCGGCTCTGAGACCCCTACTCCCCATCGGGGCCTTGCTTATGCAGGTCCTTCTGCCTCAAATCATTTCCCCACAAGTTTGTACTTATCCGAAGTCCACCATTCCTCAAGATAAAATTATATTTTCCATGAAGACTTATTAGGGTATACTTGACCCTAAGTGATCTTTCCTTGCTCTGAAGTCCTAAAGCCTTTACTGCCAACACCACTTTCAGGACATTGCTTTTTACCATGTGCATAATCTCAGTCCCTTCTCCCATGTCTACTCTCTTCTCCAAGTGCAAGGAAGTACACTTTACACATCAATATAAATTAAATATGCTCCTGCATCTGCCACACTATTCAGAGCAGAAGGTCAATAGATCTTCAGAATTTCCAGCTCATGTAATGTATAAGGTGGAAGAAATTTTAGAGTACATCCAGAATTATTTTATGACTGAGGAAACTCAGAGTTTATTTGACTCATTCAAAGTCATTGAGTTATTTGGTAGCATAATTGGTACTAGAACACCAATCTTATTTTTAAATTCATATCTACCAACTACATAGTTTATATTCATTATAGATGCACAAAACATATTTGTTGATTAAATAATTTGTCAATCTACAGATTAAGATGCCTTAATTTTAATATTTTAGGGCAAAGGAAATATCTCATATATCTCTCAAATTATTAAATGCATACATATGCTTCAGCACTTTTTCTGAAATTATATTTGTGATATTATAATTTATTTTATTTTGGTTCTTACAGTTCTCCTAACATACTAGGTACACTCTCACCTCAGGGCCTTTGTGCTTCCTGATACTCCACTTGTAATGCTCCTCCCCGAAACCTCCTTTAGCTGATACTCAGATGTTACCCTCTCATGCAGCCTTCCATGACCCCTCTATTAAAAGTCCATCTCTTCTCCCCAACACTTAATATCCCTACCTCAGCTTTATTTCCCCATAAAATTAACACCATATGGTATGCCATATATTTTTCAAATTTGTTTGCTGTTGTTTGTTTTTCCTAATTGGAATACAAGTTCTAGGAGGACAAATGTTCTTTTGTTGAATTTGGTTGCTATCCTATCCACAATGCCTGGAATGTACGAGTTTGGCACATGTATGTTAAAGAACACTGTGCCGAGAGAGTTCTATTCCATGTACATCATATACTTTTATGCTTATAAACATTTTTTGTTCCTTTATACAGAAAAATAAATGATATTTCTAATTTTAGAAACATTGCCTTCTGACTTTTAAGATTTTCTGTTGTCATATTTGCTGGCCCACATATTAAGTAAAAGACCACCAAATATGACAGAGAATAAAGGTATAGAGATTCTGAACCCACTTAATTAAAAATTGAGCCTTCTGATTTTCTCTGTCTATGTGTGAAAGTTTGAATTGAACTTGATTCATTAAAAAGGCATTTTCTTGAGAAACCTCTGAAAAGTCTTTTAACTGAAAACTCAAATTCAAGTTGGTAGCAGTTTGTCCTATGACTTACTGCAAAGTTAGTTTTGAAGGAGAAAAACACATTCTTACAGTGCATTTAAATTCCAAGTCCCTTAGGGCCGCCCGGTGGCGCAGCGGTTTAGTCCGCGCTTGGCAGCCCGGGGTTCGCGAGTTCGGATCTCAGGCGCCCGCGGACGCGCACTGCCTGTTAGCCATGCCGTGGCGGCGTCCCATATAAAGTGGAGGAAGATGGGCACGGATGTTAGCTCAGGGCCAGTCTTCCTCAGCAAAAAGGGGAAGATTGGCAACAGATGTTAGCTCAGGGCTGGTCTTCCCCACAAAAAAAAAATAAATAAATAAAAAAATAAATTCCAAGTCCCTGTATGCAAATTAAATTCTAAAAATAATTAAGCTTTTAATTTTAAAACAAACTTTGAAAGACAATTGGTCACGTGGTCAATCCCTTAACTATTTAGATAATTCCCCCAGCTATATATAATTGCCATATGCTCGAAAGTGTTTCACAGATATTTTATAATTCTCCTAGAGTGACAAACATTTTATATTCAGGAGACCTCTAAAGAAATTTCTCTCAAATTGAGGGGTGGGGAAGCATACGCTGCTTATAGTCTCCAAACTTTTATAGTGAACAACCCCAAAATATCATATTTTTAAGCAAGCTTGGCATTTGTATTTATGGAGGAAAACGCCCCCTTGGTTGCAGAAATAGTTGGCATGAGAATTAAAGTTGTTACATTTAAAAAGTATATGATGCTTCCCCCACCTTTCAGCCTAAATTTCAGATTAAATTGGAACAGTTAGAGGATTTAATCAATTCCCTTTGGAATGGCCCTGTTTTGTAAATGGAAACATATATGTGTGTGTGTATATATATATACATACACACACACACACATATTCATAACATATATATTCATAAACACACACACATGCACACACATAAAGGTAAAACCAAATGCAACAACCATATGGGTGATTTCTTAAAATTTTTTATGTGAGTAGACTATATTTTGGCAAATATTATTTTTCCATTTTTGTTGATGTTTTGGCGGGATAAAGGATATACTAAAAGCTTGTTTCCTTTCCTCAGTTATTCTCAGAAGCAATTCAGCTTCTATATTCCTCAATTAGAACAACACATAGGACATATTTATACATTTGTTGGTTTGAATTTGTTCATCCTTAATTCATTCAACAAATATTCATTAATATTTAATATGAACAAGACGTAGGGGTAAGTTCCAGGAAGATGAAATAGAAAGTTATTGTTTTTGCTCATTTTAATTAGAAAGATAGATAAACAAGCACAATAATACAATAAGTGTTCTAAAGGTACATTCAAGTGCTATTGGCACACAGAGGAAATGTTTCATTTTTGTTGACTGAGAAGATCAAAGGAGGATTGTTCTGGCAGGTAGCACCTGAACTGGCCCTGAATCATGAGTAAGAAGGTAACCTAATGTATGCAGGAAGAAATAGCATTCCAGAAAGAATATTCAAAATCAGGAACATGCTAGGGCAGGCAGAAAAAATTAGAGGTAGTTTACAATGTTGGGAGCTCAGAATACATGGAGAATGAGCTTTACGAGATGTGACTGTAGACTGGCAGATTATCAAAGGCCTTTATCTCATGCTAATTAGTAGGAATCTTATTTGGTAAATGATATGGTTTTATTGCTCTCTAGAAAACAGAATAAAGCAAGGTGATCAGTTTCTAAAGATAAGCAAATATTCAGAATATCTATACTATTTTTGGAGCAAACAATAATATGCATAATCACTATGACTACATATGTTCTGATTTGTCATGAATATAGCTGAGACATAAATGAGAATTTCAACAATGAACAGTGCAGGGAAATTTAAATTACATGTTCTAAGATTGTTTTGTTCACAATATGTGCTAATAGAAAGTAGGTGAAAAAGAGCAGTCTTTGTAGTAATTGTAGATCAGGTGTTTCAGTTATTTAAAAATTTTTATGTCATGAATAAATTTTATTTTATAACATATTTATTTATCTTTAAAAGTATTTCTTTCTTAAATCTATTTTAGTGGCAGAAAGAAATAATTTAACTTGAGATGAGTAGAAAAATATCCTGTGCCCTGATTCCATTCTTCCATTTAAGATTCTAAAGCTTTGAAAACAATGCTTGCATAGTTCAGAAACTTTTTATTTACCTCCTTGAAATTCTGTCCCCCTAGTGGTTTTGATGATTATGAAATATATTGGTTTAATGAAATTGATGAAAACTGACCCACCCCAATAGAGATCGTCCATTCTCCAAAAAAGAGTCCTGCTTCACCAAATGCCTTGATATAAACTATTCAAAAAACTTATATATCCTTATGATATATTTGAACTATCCAAATGCAGAGATTTATTTCTAATCAGCATCATCTTATCACTTTTAGTACTTTGGCTTATTATTATTTCTTTATGTACTATTGTTCTCTGGAATACGTGAGGTAGGACTACATTTATTACTCAGAAAGCTTATTCCATAATTTAGGACTTTATTCTTGACACATATTTGAAATTATTTGGTGTGCTAAATTCTCAGATCTTGAATGGTTTCTATTTTTTTCTTTGATCTCAGAGCCTGAATAAAAATTATTGTTTTATGATAGCATTCTTGAAGTTTAATTCATATAATTCATATACTGTATAATTTACCTTTTTAAAGTGTACAACTCTGTTGTCTTTTCGTATATTCACACAAAAGTATAACCATTACCACTAATTTTAGAACATTAACATCACCCCCATGCTCATTAGCATCATTTCTAATTCTACCCTCCCCCCAGCTCGTGGGAGCCACTCATGGACTTTCTGTCCCTAAGAATTTCCCTATTATGGACATTTATGTAAATGGAATTGTATAATATGTGATATTTTGTGACTGGCTTCTTTCAATTACTATAATGTTTTTCAGGTTCATCATGTTGTAGTATTCATTCATGTATCAGTGATTCATTCCTTTTTGTGGAATAACATTTCATTGTATGCACAAAACACACTTTGTTTATTATTATCAGTTGATAGACAGTTAGGTTCTTTAAAATTTTTGGCTATTATGAATAATGATGCTATGTACATATTTTTGGGTGGACATATGTTTTCATTTCTCTTGGATATATTCCCAGGAATGGATTTTCTGGGTCATATGGTAATTCTATGTTAAACATTTTGAAGAACTGCTAAACTGTTTCTAAAGGGACTACACCATTTTACAACCACTCCAGCTATGTATGAGGGTTCCAGTTTCTGCATATCTTCATCAACACTTGTTATAGTCTGTATTTTATATTATAGACATACTAATCGTGGAAAATAAAATCTATGCTCATTATCTTGACTGGGGAAGATTTCATGGGTTTACACATATGTCAAAACTTATAAAAATGTACACCTTAAATATGTGGAGTTTATTGTATGTTAGTTATACCTCAATTAAGCTTTTAAAAAATGGAGGGGAAATTAAGGCATTTAGATCAACAAAAGCTGAGAGAGTTCATTGATGGCAGATCTACCCTGTAAGAAATACTTAAAGGAGTCCTTCAGGCTGAAATGAAAGGACATGAATCAGTAGCTTGAATATACACGGTAATATAAAGAATACTAGTGAAGGTTATTTCACTAGTATACCAGAGTATACTCTGGTGTGTATATATATATACACCTATATATGTGTGTGTGTGTGTGTGTGTGTGTATAAGTATACCAGAGAGTATAAATGTATGTTGTTTGTAAGTCATTTATTTGCCTACATAACTACAAACACATATGAAACTTATAACAGAGCCTTAAAATTCATAGAGTAAAATGCAGAATTGAAGGAAGATAAACACAATTCAACAATAATAGTTGCAAACTACAATGTCTCACTTTCAGTAATAGATATAATAACAAGACAGAACAACAAGGAAATGTAAGCCTTGAACAACATTATAAACCAAATAGACCTAATGGACCTCTACAGAATAATCCACCTAACAATTGCAGAATACACATTCTTTTTGAGTCAAAATTGAACACTCTTCAGGATAGACCATTAGAAGTCTCAAAACATTCAAAAGTATTGAATTCACAAAAAGGTATGTTCTTAAACCATAATGGAAAGAAATTAGAAATCAAAAACAGAAGGAAATTTGGGAAATTAGCCAATGAGTCAAAGAAGAAATCACAAGGGATGGAAGAAAATATATTAAGATAAATAGAAATGAAAGCATAATATGCTAAATTTATGTGATACAGATGTAGCAGCATTAAGAAGGATCATTTTAGCTGTAAAAGCCTGTATTAAAGATGATTGAACTCAAATCAATAGCCTAACTTTTTACCTTAAGAAACTAGAAAAAAAGGGCAAATTAACCCAAAGAAAGAAGTAAGAAAATAATCATTATTAGAGCAAATATGAATACAATATAGATAGAAAAATATAGAAATTGAGCAAAACCAAAACTTGATTCTTCAAAAAGACCAAAAAAATTTAAAACATTTAGCTAGACTTACAAAGATAGAGAGAGAATACTAAAATTACTAAAATCAAGAATGAAAGAGAACATTAACCCTGCTCTTACAGAAATTAAAATGATTAGAAAAGAATACTATGAGAAATTATGTGCCAACAAATTATACAATTTAGATGAAATGGACAAATTCTTAGGAAAACACAAACTACCAAAAGTGACTAAAGAAGAAATAGAAAATCAGAATAGACGTAACAAACTAAGGGATTGAAAAGGTAATCAAAAAGTTTTTTCCACAAAAACAAGCCCAGGGCCACATTGCTTTACTGATGAATTTCATCAAATGTTTAAGAAAGAGTTAACACCAATCCTTCACTAATTCTTGCAAAAAATGTGGAAGGGAACTGTCACTACTCATTCCATGAGGTCAGTATTGCCCTGATACCAAAATCAAAGACATCTCTAGAAAACTACAGATAGATGCCCATTATAAATATAGATGCAATAATCTTCAACAAAATATTTAGAAATTGAATTCAGCAATATATAAAAAGGATTATACACCATAACCAAGTGGGATTTATCCCAGGAATGCAAGGTTATTTCCATATAAAAAGATCAATCAATTTAATACAATATAGTAATAGAATAAAGAACAAAATACAAATGATTACCTCAATACAACCAAAAATAAAATCAACAAAATCCAATATCCTTTCACGATAAGACACTCATTAAGTTTGAAACTGAGGGGAACTTCCTGAACTTGATAAAGAGTATCTATGGAAAACCTACAGCTAACATCATACTTAACTATTGAGCTTCCCCTCTTACATAAAAAATAAGACAATGATGTCCATTCTCATCATTTCTTTTCAACATTGTTCTGGAGTTTCTAGTCAGGACAATTAGACAAAGATAAGAGATAAAGGCATCTATATTGGAAAGGAATAAGTAAAACTACATCATAGATGACATGATCTTGTATATAGAGAAACCTAAGGAGTGCACACACATACACAGAATAAGAGCTAATAAACAAGTTCAGGAAAGTTGTAAGACATAAAATCAATATACAAAAAAGCAACTGTATTTCTACACACTATCAATGAACACTTGGAAAATAAATTTGAGGAAAACTTCCATTTGCAAATTTAATGCAATCCCTATCAATCTGTTTTCAGGAATTGACAAACTAGACTTAAAGTTCATATGGAAATGCAAAGGGCTCAGAATATCCAAAACAACCTTTAAAAAATAGAAAAATGTGGGAAAATTCACACTTCCTAATTGCAAAACTTACTACAAAGCTACAATAATCAAGACAATGGGGTACTGGAGTAAGGATAGACATAGAGAGCAATGACATATAATTAAGAATCCAGAAATAAATCCAAACATTTGTGGACAATTTAAGCCTAAAGAAAGTAGAAGAAAATAAATTATAAAAATTAAATGAGAATTAATGAAATTGAAAACAGGAAGTCAATAGAGAAAATCAACAAAGCCAAAAGCTGGTTCTTTGAAAAGATCAATAAATTCAGTAAAGAGAGAGAGAGAGAAGACACAAATTACTAACGTCAGAAATGAAAGGAGGTCATCATTCTTGATCCCATGGATGTTAAAGGATAGTAAAGGAACATAATGGAAAACTCTAGGCTCTCAAATACGATAACTTTAATGAGAGAGATGAATTTCTTGAAAGATGCTAACAAGCAAAACTCACAGAAAGAGAAAAGGATCATCTGAGTAAGTCCATAACTGTTAAGATATTGAATCAATAGTAAATGATCTTCCTAAAAGAAAGCGCAAGGATCAGATGGTTTCACTAGTGATTTTTTTTTCTTGTTTTATAGTGGTAATAATATTTAATGTGAAACCTACTCTTTAAACAGATTTTTAAGGGTACAATACAGTATTATTATCTATAGACATAATGTTGTACAGCAAATCTATAGAACTGTTTATTTTTCATAACTGAACGGGTATACCTGTTGATTAGCAACTCCCCATTTCCCCTTCCCCTCAGTCCTGGGCTAGCACCATTCTATTCTTTGCTTCTGTGAGTTGACTATTTTAGATACTTCATGTAAGTAGAATCATGCAGTATTTATCCTTTTGCGACTGGCTTATTTCACTTAGGATAATATCTGCAAGTTCATCCACGTTGTCCCATATGGCAAGATTTCCTTCTTTTTAAAGGCTAATCTTCCATTGTATGTATTTATCACTTTTTTTTCAATTATTCATTGTGGATATTTAGGTTATTTTTACATCTTGATTATTGTGAGTATTGATGTAATGAACACAGAAGTGCTGATATCTCTTTGAGATCCTGATTTCAATTCTTTTGGAAAAATACCCAGAAGTGGGATTGCTAGATCATATGGTATTTTATTTTTAATTTTTTGAGAAACTTCCATACTGTTTTCTATTGGGGCTGCACAACATTGCATTCTCACTGACAGTGTACAAGGGTTCCAACTTCTCCGCATCTTCACTAACACTCGTTACCTTTTGTTTTTTGGATAATAGCCATCCTAGCAGGTATGTGGTGATATCTCCTTATGGTTTTGATTTGCACTTCCCTGATGATTAGTGACACTGAGCATCTCTTCATATACCTGTTGGCCATTTGTACAATTTAAACCAATTCTGTTCATATTAATACAACTTAATTTCAATAGCATACAAAAACTTTGCTCCAATATAGGTCAATTTTCTCCTCCTTCCCTTGTGCTGTTAATTTTAAACAAAATACATCTTTATACATCATAATCCCATCAACAGAATTTTTAAATTAATCTTTTATTCAATTGCCTTTTAAATTATATAGGAGAAGAAAGATTTATAAAGAAATACATTTATACCGTGTTTTATATTTATCTTTGTTGTTAACTTTACCAATGCTCTTCATTTCTTCAGGTGGGTTTGAGATACATTTTCTGCCCTTTCATTTCAGCCTGAAGGACTCCCATTAGTATTTTGCAAATGGCAGGTCTGCTAGCAAAGACTTCTCTCAGTTTTTGCTTATCTGAAAATGTCCTAATTTATCCTACATTTTGGAAGTACATCTTTGCTCATTATAGAATTCTTGGTTGACATTCTTTTCTTTGAGCCCTTTGAATATGTCATCCCACTGCCTTTGGACACCATGATTTCTGATGAGATGTTGGATATTAATCTTATTGTGGAATCACTTGTACATGAGTTACTCTTGCTTCTTTCAAGTTTCTCTCTTTGTCTTAGGGTCTTGAGAGTTTGACTATGATGTATCTAGGTGTTGATCTCTTTGAGTTTATTCTACTTGGATTTTATTGAGCTTCTTGTATGTGCAAATTCGTTTTTCATCAACTTTAGAAAGCTTCAGCCATTATTCCTTTGAATAACTTTTCTGCTCCTTTCTCTCTCTTTGCCTTTTCTGGTACTCCCATTATGCATATATTAGTGCACTTGGAAATCTGAGGCTCTGTTCATTTTTCTTCATTCTTTTTTCTTCTGTTCCTCAGGCTGGATAATTTCTGTTGTTCTATATTTCTATGTTCAAATTTGTTATTTTTTCTACTACCAGCTCAAATACGCTGTTAAGCCCAGAAAGTAAATTTTTTTATAACAGTTATTGTACTTTTCAACTCAGAACTTCTCTTTGGACTTTTTTGTAATTTCTATCTTTTTGGTGATATCTATTTGGAGAGTGATTATTTTTGTACTTTTAAAATTCTTTAGACATGGTTTTGTTGATTTCTTTGAACATATTTATAAAAGCTTATTTAAATTCTTTGCCCAGTAAGTCCAATCTCTGGACTTTCTTAGTGACAATTCCTATCGACTGATTTTTTTCCCCTGAGTATGAGGCATACTTTTCTGTTTCTTTGTGCATCTCACAAACTTTTGTTAAAAACTGGACTTTTAAAAGAACATAATGTAAGAAATCTGGAAATCAGATTCTTCACATCCTTCCCAGAATTTTTTTGTTTCTATTGTTGCTGTTTGCTTAGTGACTTTCCTGGAATAATTCTGTAAAGTCTGTGTTCTTTGTCATATGTGGCCAAGTGATAACTCTGCTCACTTAGCTTAGTAGTCATCTAATGGTTGGACATAGATTCCCTTTAATTCTTTGAATCAATAAATGTACCAGCCTTTGCAGCAGAAATCTGTCTATGTATTGGGGCATATTTTCAACACTTTGACAGTTTAGAACCCTGCCCTAACCTTTATTTCTTCTTACAAAGAGTGTCAAGGTCAACAGAAGATGAGAGATTAGGGTGTTCGGAGGTCTTTTTTGGACATGTGCACAGCCCTGTATTTTTATGTGGCCTTCTAGATCTCTAGGTATATGTCAGAGCATTTCAAAGACCCCTATGGACCAGTATTTTACATTTTTTGTTAACCTCTTGTTATCCCAACTGGTTTCAACATCTCAGCATTGTTAAATAATTGTCTCTGATTTTTTTTTTCAACAGTCACTCTTAATATAAGGATTTTCTTACTGAATGAGCTCTGAGTCAAATGAAATAAAGACAAACTCTGGGAATAGGGCTTTTCCAGGGAGCTGCCATTTATGTCAAATAATGAAAACTTTTCTGGGTTGGCACTTTTTGGAAAATTCAAAATACACGTTCCCTCTAGGTGAAAGGAAATCCTGGCTGTTGGTCTGCTAGTGCTCACAGATACAATGGTTGCAATGCTACTGATCTTCAATGCTACTATGGAGCTAGGGAGAGAGTCACAGGAATAGGACAAGTTAAAATACCATTAAGCTTTGTTATTTTTTGAGGTTCAGCTATTTTCCTTGAACAAACACTCCTTGGATTATTGTAACACTTTGGTTAGTTTCCAGAGTTTGAAAAACTTGGTGTAGACAATGCTTGCCAGTGTTCTTGTTGTTTTTACAGAGAGGCAGATTTTTTGGAGGTACTTACTCCATCATTCTGAAAATGCTTTGAAAATTTTTTATACTTTAACAAAATCCTCCAATTGATGCATCATTCATCTCAGTTTTAAAGACAAATGCTGTATTTTCTGTATGATTTCTGGAATATATGTTGTTTCACTTTTAAGGTAATTTATTCCATACCATTATATGCTGTAATGACATCTGTTGCAGTAAAGTCAGACAGGGAAAGACATAAATCATTGACATTCCCTGGATTCCATGCTGGAACTCAGAGATATCAACGATGCTTCATTGGTTTGAATATTTCAGTTCTCCAACAATAAGGAAAGCTGCTAATGTTAAACAACTGTCTATATCTTCTCCTAGAATGACAAATTATTTTTTAAAGTACCCCAAAGTGGAAAACACTGCCTTTTAAACATGGCATTGTGAAAATAAAATGAGAGCCATATTTCTATGCCAAAGTTAATAGCATCAAAGGAAAATGCATGTGTGTGTTTGTGGAAGGAAGAAACAGAAGAGCACACATTGAGAGATAAGGACATCCTGTACCCAATCAGATTTTAGGCTTGGTGCCAGAAAACCCAATTTCATCATTTGTGGCAGCTGTGTACCACACCTATCACCTGGATTGTTTTACATCCATCTTAGAAAAACTCTCAGTATTTAACCAGAGAACAATATCCATTTTATCAATTCTGTCTCCTAATTACTTTCACCCTTAATAAATGGTACAGAAAAATGCCCTAAGGCTATGAATCTGTAAGCACTAGATGCTGTAGTAATTCTGTATAATCTAATGGACTTGGCAGTGACTGCATTAAGAAATTGGAAACAGATTCGGGCACAAATTGGAGGGTTTTATATCCATGTCTATCTTCATAATTATCAAATATTCCATTCATGAACTTCAAGAGACTTCTAGGAATGAAGAAACTAAAGCAACGACTCATACCTTCAGAAATTTAATTGCTTTGGAATAAGTATAACATAATGGTTAAACAGAAGATGAAGAGAGAGCCTGAAAAAAGAAACTTTTCTCCCTGTATGGCTATTGGCAAATTGGCATTATCTTTTATCTTATGCTGCTATCTAGAAGAATAAGAGCAGTTTGGGTGTAGAATAATTTTGGTTTAATGTAACTGACTTTCATGCAGTAAATATTGAAGCAAAATGATACCAAAAAGGCAGGAGAAAAGTGAAGATTGTTCTACAAATATTTAGCAAATACCTATTGTGTACAAGATGAAGTAATGTGGCATGATTCCGATTTTGAGGGAATTTAGAAAGTAATAGAACATATGAATCACTGCCACTTCAAGGCAGTCCTTGACTTAATGATACTTCATTGAAATAATGGTCATATGCCATATAATGGTCATATAATGGTCATGTGATATAATGAACCATTAGTCATTACTTTCTCCTTCCTCCCTGAATGCTCTATCTGAGATTTGCTACCTCTCTGTTTGTTCATTATCTAGGGATGATTATAAACTACTTTAAAATAAACAAGTTAGTACGAGTACCAAGTATTTAAAAACATCAACAAAAGTACAGGACAAAAAATAAATTATTGGATTTATTGATTTGGGACATCAGAGATAAATTTGATAAAGCAATTTCAGTAAAATTGTGAAAGTAGATGTTAGATTCCCATTAGTTAAGAAGGATGTGAATTTTAAAAGCAGTATGGAAAGCATACAAACATGATTATTTCAGAAAGTTCACTAAATGAAAAGGTAAATAATATGACACATTGAATAAGTAAACAGGTCAATGAAAGACAACCTAGGAAGTCCAAACTGTAAGGAGTATAGCAATATGCCAGGCACAAAAGAAGTCTTCAAGAAATGATTGATATGTTTATTACTATAGGCTATTATGAGCTAAAAGTCAAAAAATATTTTAGATTGCTTCATAGTAGTAAATTAGGTCAATAGGTGGTGGTCATATGAAAGTATACTTGAATTTATTCTAGTATGAACTTAAACAATTCAAACTTCAAAACACAATGTGACATTGTGGAAAGAATGTTAGCTTCAGAAGGTGACAAGATGTGCCAGCGATCAGGCCATCATGACATAACATTTTACTAACTGCACTATAACTTTGGGTTGAGTAACACAACCTTCCTCGGCCTCAGATTTATCATTTGTGAAGTTAAGATTGTTTAGAAAATCAGTTATTATAACCCATGTGAAATCTTGCAGAAAATTTACTGGTACATAGTGGGCAATTGATAACTATAGGCAATTGATACTTTTTCTCTTGCAAAGTAGAGAGATCTTCACTAAAAATGCCCAAGTTGAGATGAGTTGTTATGAATGTTGGAGAAAAGGTTAAGATTGATGATTTAAATGTGTGCTTAAAACTTTGATATCTTTTTTAAATTTTCTAGTGAGGAAGACCAGCCCTGAGCTAACATCCGTTGTCAATACTCCTCTTTTTGCTGAGGAAGATTGGCCCTGGGCTAACATCCGTGCCCATCTTCCTCTACTTTATATGGGACGCTGCCAAAGCATGGTTTGATAAGCGATGCATAGGTCTGCACCTGGCATCTGAACCTGAGAACCCCAGGCCTCTGAAGCAGAGCATGTGAACTTAACTGCTACGCCACTGGGCTGGCCCAAACTTTGATATCTTATGACCCTTTGACAAAATGTCTAGCATCCCTAGGGTTCTCACACTCCCAGAAGAAAGTGAGAGTTGAGATTCGAACTGAGAACTATTGATTCTGAATGGATGCTCCTTTCAACTCATGTCTAGGCTGCATGAAAAGATATCATTCACAGCAGAAGTGGCTTTTGTCAACAAAAATATCATAGTAGCTTAATTATTAGCAAAGGTAAATTCAACTCACTAGAAAGAACATTTTTGTTGAACTCAAACTGCCCCTTTCCTCTTGTTTGTTCACAGGGTTCTGAAATTTAACATGGAAAAAAATTCCCAGTTTTATATTATCTCTAAGATGCATATTTCCTTTCTAGAAAGTTGGGAGTCATTGGATGTTACATAGTTATTTCCAAAAATAATTGGTTTCTCTAATTATCTGAGCCATTCATTAGTCTGAAAAAAATAGATTTATCAAATTAAGAATTTTGGACAGGAAAAGTTTTTTTAAAGGTTCAGGATTGAAAGTGGCTTATTTGTTCCCATTTTCCTCCTACATACACACGCGTGCGTGTGCACGACTATTAAATTTGATGGTAAGGTTTTATGCAGTTTTCCAAAATGTGCAAGTCAGAGAGCTGGATGGTGATGATAATCCTTAGGTATTTGATGATCTCTAGGTCCTTTTGTTATTGAGTCTAATAAGATATCTTCATCCCAACGATGAGGCCTCATGTTAAATGGCTTTGAAGCATTATCAACTGTTTGGGGATTTTTCAAATGTTATCCAAAAAGTAGATTTAGAGCTTTCACCTAGTAAACTCAAATGTGAAATCATACTTAATGTTCAGGGAAAGATTTAAAAAATGCAAACATCTCACAGTAGTGAATCATTCTTAAAATACACTGCTCTGCTGTGTTTGAATCCATCTGCAGGAGCAGCTTTTAGCTTTTGGGCTTTGATTGTTACCCTTCCACCACAGAACCTATAGCCTATGACCACTTGCTATTTGTAGCATCTGGTTTCCAGTCACTAGTTAGGGTTGGTTGTGGTTATATAAGAAAATAACACAGGTTGAGAAAAGAGGAGGGCTCAGGAAAAAGAATCAGCAGTATTCAGATGTTTGGTGAAGGAGGAGATGGAAATGAAATGGCTAAAGGGTATGAGGCAACGGGAAGAGATTTTTAATAAGGTGAAAGTGAGCAGGTCTGTCAAATGCTCATGGAAAGTTATATTAGACTAGGATTGAAATATACATATATATAGAAATTTATAGATATTTAAATTATATATATATATAATTTTAAAATGCAAGGAATGTAGAGTGGCCTTTGTGGTGTTAGGGATTGGAAGCTGATTTGGATTTTGGAGTGAAGCCTGAAAGATGGTTAAGTGAAGGAACCCTATTAAGTAATCATTATTCCAAGAAATTTGGCTGGAAAATCCAGTAGAAATAAGACTGAAAAGATGTGTTAAATAATAAAAATTCAACTGAGTAAATTTAAAGATCAAATTGGCTTCATTAAACAATTCATGAAGGGGAAGCACCCTGTTTAGCAAATAGAAAGGAGCTCCATCAAGATGGAGAAAAGGAAAAGTTATTCAGGGCAGAGATGGAACAGAAAAAAGAAAATTATTAGCAAAGAATGCATTGATTCAGGCAAGATCATCCTCCTCAGGTAAATGAAAGGAGTCTATCAGTGAATTACCTCCTAGTGCTGACCAGGAAATTACAGGTTGGCTAGTTAAGGTAATATTCCTGGGAAGGTTGAAACTGCATTTAGGTTAAGTATTAAGTTTTGATGGGGCTTAGCACAAGTGACTCCGTTTTGGGCCTGTTGTCTCCTTTTTAACAGATGACACAGCATTTAAAGAGGGTTTTTGTTTTGTTTTGTTTTGGGATAGGCTGTGGGAAAGACAAGGTCACACTTAAATATGGATGGAAAGTATTCTATATAGAGAGAAAAGTTTAAGATTGTATAAAGAAAGTCAATAATCAATGGCTCAAAATTCCTGAAAAGATAGGAAGAAAACAAATATTGATCATTCACTAAAGAGGTAGTTAATGAGAAGTGCAGGGGAACCTCTTCCTTCTTAAAAATACAGGAGAAGAAGAAGATTAGTGCAGAGGCAGGAACACCTAGAGACTAGCTTCAGGGAGTTGAGGAAGAAGCCAATCTGATGGCTTTGTTTTCTCTGTGAGTTATGAATCGAGGACAATGTATGGAGACTGAGGGAGTAGAGTAGAGAAGGTCTGAGAAGAGTAGCAAAGATATTAGAGAGTTGATAAGGACCATGAAAGATCCAGATGTCCAGAAAAATCTAGCAAGGTGGCCTGGCAGCTTTGAGAATTCACTTCTGGTGGGTGATCATAAATTTACAGGGAAAACAATCTGTTCCATTGCAATTTCTCCACCAACACTCAACTTGGGATTATGAGATGGACCTGTGGGGGTGGGACATAAGTGTCAGAGAGTTAAGGGTGTTTGCAAGAGAGTGACAATGGTGATGGATCATGATGAATGATATGATGAATAATGAATGAAATAAAGCCAGGAACAGGCTACATGATGCAGTGTAACTGGAGGCCAACATAAATTGAAGGTCTTAATGAGCTTCAACAATTTTTCATGTAAATAATTGGAAGCTATGTTCACTGAAAGGGATGTGAGAGTTGTTGATTTCAGGAGTGGAGTCAGAATGTGACAATTTTTGAATAAAGTAGAGTGGGTGAGAATGTCATTAAAGATGAATAGGCAAAATTGTTGTTAGTGAGGACTTTAGAAAATTCAAGTCCCCTACGATAATTGAAGAGAATGATGAAAAAGACATTAAGCCAGATACTATAGGAAAGAAAATGAATAACCAGAAGCTCAGGATGGAACTTTATTGGCAAGAGGGGAAGGTGGTATAACTGAGTAGTGCATGCCTCAAAGGAGGAGCAGAGATTCTTTGTAGACTTGTTTTAATTTTAATACAGAAAACAATTTTCTGGAACGCATACTTGGGAGTGAGCAAGGTGCTGACCTCACCACCTGATCATGACGTGTATGAGACAAATGGGTACATTTGAAACTTGAAGCACAGAGTTATACAGTGCTAGTTCTAGAAGGAGGATGGTCAGTTTAATGTGGTAATTGGTGTGGGGTAGATAAATGCAAACTGTTCACATAAAATGTCTCCATCATTATGCACCTCTGTAACTATTGTGACCATTATATTCGTCACTTGAATGCCTATTTTGCACCAGATGTATTGCAGATATTATATCATTTTATTCTCAAAGCAGCATTTGTAGGTGGTTATTTTTGTTTCACATTCACAGAGAAGGAAGCTATAGCTCAGAAAGTTTAGTTTCCCCAAAGTCACCCAGCAAGTAAATGTTACTGTAGAGGTTCAAACTTAGTTGTATTGAACAGAAATCAATCTCACATTAATGTAACTACTATGAGCCTCGGTTTCCTCATCTGTAAAATTGGTACAATATTAACACTTACCTCAGAGGGTGAGCTAAATATGTAAATTATTTAGAACTGTGAGAAGCACACATTAAATGGTGAATACATGTTAGCAAAAATCTAAACTACTTCTATACATTTTTTTTATCTGTACTTGGTTGGGTAGACATAGGCTAAGACTCTCGTTTCAGAAGTATAAAGTACAACACACCATTTAGAGGAGATTCTTTCTTTTTTTAATTAAAGTTATATATATTTAAGGTGTACAATGTAATGTTTTGATATACACATACACTGTGAAATAATTACTACAATCAAGCTTGTTAACATATTCGTCTCCTTCCATAGTTATCTTTGTGTCTATGTGTGTGTGTGGTAAGAACACTGAAGATTACTCCCTGTTATTTCTAACAATAGAGATGAACCTGGAGAACATTATGCTAAGTGAAATAAGCTAGACACAGAAATACTGCGTGACCTCACTTTTATGTGAAGTCTAAAAAATGTCAAACTCATAAAATCATGCAGTAGAATGGTGATTGCCAGGAGCTGAGTGGTGGAGGAAATGCGGAGATGTTTGTCAAAGGGTGCGGAGATGTTTGTCAAAGGGTACAAAGTTTCAGTTATGCAGGGTGAATAAGTTGTGGAGATCTAATGTACAGCAACACGACTATAATTAATAATATGGTAATATATACTTGAGATTCCTTATTTCTGATAACTAGGAAGGTGGTCTTAAAACAATAGCTAAGTCAAGAGGAAGCGAACAAAACACTTTCCACTCAGATTTATTTTAAAAATTTATTGGAAAGAACCATATATAAAATTGATGAATAAATAAGAAGGAATTTGATGATCCTTTTATGATGGAAGATTCTTACTCCGTTAAAAAATCTGAAATTTGAGACCTTCTCATGAATAAAAATAACTCAGCCATCTGTGCAAAGTAAGAAAAAAATTGACCGTCATTAATGGCATCCTTTCATCTGCTACAATTATGAGTGTGAAGGCAGCAGGACAAGAGCAAAAATGGGTGGACCTGGCTGACAATGATTAAGTAAAATGCTGGCATAATAGAGTATGATGGAGGATAGCCACGGTGAAGCACTATGCCTGAACAGACTTTCATATTCCTGACGAGGACAGTGTACACTTTGACATGGATGAGAGCTGACTGTCTTTGAGGAGGAGAACACACCACACTGTTAAAGTGCCCACGTACCAAATAAGTGATTAGTACAGGCCAGCACAGGAGGACACAGTAACTAGGTTTCACATGATAAAAATAAGTGACGCTGGATGGAGCGATTATTTTCTACTAAAATGGATCCCATTGTTTGAAATTTAATTAAGATTTTTCTGGAGGCAATGCAATTGTGTTTGAACCACGGAGTCTTTCTCTACATTTTTGATGCAGCTTTCATGAGCCCAACAGGTAGCAGTGAGCTGAGGTCATGTTAAAAGAGGTGTGTATGTCTCATTTAATCTCATATGACACTTATTTTATTACTGTTTCATCCACTTTATTGTAGGCCTGTGTTACAGCAGCTTTTTCTTCGTGTGTCAGATATGTCCTGTCTTTGTTATACTTAAAAGGCTGGATGTCATAAAGTCAAAGCTCTCAGTGTTCTAGGAAATGGAAAAATATAACAAAATTCCTGCAATCCCAAGATAGTTGTCTGAAACATCCTCAGTGACTGGGCGTTGGAACCTGAACAGGGAGGTGGTACCCCAAAGTGGAGCAATCTCTTCTCCCCTGCTCCACCCATCCTCTTCTCAACGATGAAGAGAAAGCGAACTAGCAGGGATGGAAGGGGTAGGATGGTCCTGAGATGCAGAGCTGACCATGGCTGCTCCAGTTGTACCTTTCTGTGTGCTGAGATATCTAGGACCTCCGAAGTTGTCTGGAACCAAGACAACACTCCACGTACCTCCAATGAATATGCTTTCTGACTTTCTACTATGTCTTTTCCCTATTTCACACTAGAAGAGAAAAATACCCATTCCCTGAGGGTTTTTGCTGTCTTTTTATTTTTCCTGTCAGGTTTTGGGAAAACTAAAATGAGAAAAAGCTGCCTGCTTCCTTTTCTATGATAGACTCAACATAAAAGAGAGAGGGAAAGATGGCGAAAAATCCTACCTGTGCTGAGTATCTGAATAAGAGTTTGGTTATATATTCATTTAGTGGTCTAGGCACATATTAACACATTTCAAGGTGCTGACAAAGAAAATACCATGTGGCCTCAGCCACAATTATACTAATTGAAACAATATTTAGACCAAAGCTTTGGGTCTAGAGCCTGACAACTGTGTACTTGTGGGAAAGGAGTAAGAATATTAAAAATTAGAACTGTCTTGGGAAATATCATTTTGTCTATTCTACATACAAAGATCTAAAGTTACAAAAAATAGTGAAATTTATCTTTTCTTTCTTTTTTGGGGGGGCTTTGAAAGCAGCCAATTAGCATCGTTCTGAAGTTGATTTTTTTTGATCGCCTTCTTTTCAATGATTTTACATTAGAAACTATGGAATATGCTATAATGTTAGGCCCCATTTTCTAGATGATGTGATGACAGATACATTTGGAAATTACTGAGAATGTGAGAATGGAGGACACATTTTACTCCTTTGTAGAAAAAAATTAACCTCTCTTTTATGCATTAGTTGTGATCATGTCTTCAAAAGCCATGGATAGGTCACATGTGTTAAAGAGGCAGGCAATAGGGTAAAAAATAAAAACAAAACTAGCTAAAAACAAAAACAAAAACGGACAAACAAAAATCCCTGTAAAGAGAGCCACACTTACTTTGCCTGAGTTACAAGACATACTCCAATGCATAATGATACTTTTTATGAGATATTCATTGTAAGTGACCTCATAAGGGAGTCTTATAAAACATCACAGAAATTATCATGAAGGGAGGTGACAGATTTATGGATTGGTTATGGAAACAATATAAAATATCAGAGTTTGTTATGAAGTAATTGGGAGTGCTCAGGAAAACATAAAATCATTGTTACTGAGAAAGAGTGATTTGGATATGTTTAAAGGTATCTATTGAAAATGAACATTAATCATAACAATAAGACAGCTGGTCAATGAAATCTAAAACTGCAATTTTAGGTAAAGGTAATTAGATATAAAAAGGAGGTAGAAAGTGTGCTGGAATGTGTATGTATGTCAGAAATTATGGTCAACCTGTCAATATATGAGGAGAGACACAAAGTGATCAAAATAGGAACTGCGTTACTTGTTTTTATTATTTCCCCTATTACTGCCCTTTTGTAAAAGCTGACCCCTACATGCTATTGGATATATTCTGCTATTAATAAGGAAGTTATTTAAGGTGAGAAATCATTCAAAATAGTGATTTTATTTTCTTGGGTTATAGATTAAGACATCAAACATGGTGCCCTTCTTCACTGTTACCTAAATTCCTATTTTTCACAAAGTATTGGTGATTTTAAATGCTTACTCATTTACTCTTTTCTGCAAACAGTGCTAGCCATAATACTTGCTAACCTAAAAAAAAAGCTTACTGTATGCCAAACATGTTTTAAAAAACTTTACATGGGGCCAGCCCCAGTGGCCTAGTGGTTAAATTCAGCGTGCTCCACTTTGATGGCCCAAGTTCGGTTCCTGGGTGCAGGCCTACACCAGTGGACCATATCAGTGGCCATGCTGTGGTGGCTGGTGGCCCATATACAAAATAGAGGAAGATTAGCAACAGATGTTAGCTCAGGGTGAATCTTCCTCAGGAAAAAAAACATCAAACAACTTTACATGTATTTACTCATTTTATTCTCTGAACATCTCTATGATTTAGATGCTACACTTATACCCATTTGACAGATTAGAATATGATGCTTAGAAATGCTGAGTTATTTGTCTGAGCCTTCATAGCAACTCAGGTGTGTGATTCCAGAGCTTGTTTTTAATCTCTGTAATAATTTTTTCCTGAATATAATGGACTTCAAAAGTTTTTTGTTGTTTGTTTCCTTGTATTGAGAAGACCTTTCCCTTCACACAGATTATGGTTGGGAACCAAGTCAACCTCTTGATTCCATAGGAAGGATTCACATTTCAGTTGGCACATTCCTCTTGCTTTTTCCAACAGCAGCTGCTGGGGGCTCCAATAGACATTCTTTCCTCTAAAAGCCTTCTGTTTTTACAGTCAAAGGAAGGAACCAGGGAGCTTTCTCCTCTCACTGTCATCAAGCACTGCACATGGGGAGGAATACTTATTCCTCTCTTTGAAAACATCATAAGGTTTCCCCCATAGGACTAATTAGCCTATTATTTTTACTCATTCCTTATGCCTTGACTTTTTCAAGGGCTCTCAGAGTCATGGCAGGTGTTGTACGGTAACTCCCACTGATTTTGCTTTTGTATGGGAGCAAATGTTCTGGAACATTTTGGTGTGTCCTTGCACTGCTTCTCTTCCCTAGCTATGGCACACTAACCATTACCACAATCATTCTTCCAGGACTACATTTTTCTTCTCACATATGCTGACAGTTGTGTCAGTTTCTTAAAGTTAGTCAGTGATCATTAGGGATCCGCTGTCACATTTTCATTTAACACAAAACTCCTAGGGAGGCTGATTTGGACAGTGGAGACTTCCAGTGGTTTATGATTTATAGAAACATTTTATGTTTCTTATGAGAGATAAATTTGGCACAAGTAAATCTGCTAAAACTTCACTGTATTATTTTGCCACCATCCTTATTATTGACTCTCATAACTCAATATATTTCAGAGGCTTGATAATGGTTCCCCCTACCTAGGGGAAAGAGCGAATTTAGCATTTTATCATATTCTATTTAAATTTAAATTCAGTAAGTCAATCATACAGAATTAAAATGTATCTGTGCCCCTAAGTGGAACTGTCACTTGTATTCAGGACCTTAAATTTTCCATAAAGCATTGCTATTTTTTTTTGCATATGATTTGCCTCTAATGTCTCAGTTCTAATTAAACTAGAAAATTTTAGATACTTAAGCCATAGACTTTACAAAGTCAGGAAAAGTCTTTATCTCTATATATTTCTAAATACATATACACATATAAATGCAGTCATACATATATGCCCTTCCTTTGTGTATATACGTATAAACATGTGTGTGCACACACATGTTCACATGTGTATACAGGTATGTAAACACAGTACACACATTTGGTACTATATAAAATTATATGTTCCTTCTCTTTGTCTTTTTCTCCCCTCATTTAGAAATGAAAGCTCAATAATGCAAGGTCTTTAACCAAATGATCAACTCAGTTTTCACTTTTGTTATTCAGTTTTTGGACTTTTGACAGATGCTGTTAGCCAATGCAAAAGCAAAATATACATGAATTGGAATAACTTTATAATTAAATAAATTGCAATGCATGTAATCTATACAATAAGTCATGTTTTCCAGTCTGTGGTGCCCTTTCAATTCTCTGCATGATATTCCTGTCTAAAAGGAACTAATAGAGACATTCTGATCTTGAAAAGAAAAGTGAGGAAAATCAACATCTAAAACTCAGAAAAGTCCTGGGTAGTAAAAGGTCTTTGTTCTGCAGAGTGTTCTCCCACAGAGGAACAGAATTTTCTTTTAGCTTTTACATTTGACTCCCAGGCTCTGAAATATAATAATCAAAGCTCTTTGCTACCTTATGTTGAATCTCCTGTACATGAAATCTTTTTATTTAGCAAGAAATGGAATTCTTGCCCCCAAATAATTTGATGAAAGCTTGAACATTTGCCAGTTAAAAATATCTTTTTTATTATGATGTTACAAGAAACTCCTGGTAGGCCACTGGGATAATTAGAGAAGACTGGAAGATATTTAATAAGTTTTCCAGGGTGCATTTGAGAATGCTTCAGATGGTATCATGTGTTCCTGATAATTTTATCTTTCTCTCTCTAGCTGTCAAGGTACCCTAGTGTTGGAATGCTTAAATTAGAGATCCAAGACAATATTAGAACCTAGAAAAGTCTAATTTTTTCAGACATTTTTGTAAGGAGGTGTGAGTCTTTATCCTTTAATAGCTCTGGGCCTTATATTCTTCCTCATGGGCAGATTAGTATAAACCAATCAATAGCTCATCTCAAAGGAAGATGTGTTTTCCTTTTTCGGGGATTGAAAGTGCCATTGCCTTGTGGTTAACTGAAAAGAAGAAACATAAGTAATACCCTCGGAAACTGTTCTGTAATCATTACATACCTTGATGGTCTGCCCTAGCTTCTGTGAGGATGGGTGCAGGAATTTCAAGCTAGATCTCTCAGGCTAGATTCCTTTCAGGTAGATCCTTGCACAACTCAAACCAAACTAAAAAAGTGATATCATCCAGCAAAAGCTTTGACACGAAATCTGCTGAATGAACTCTGGGGGGAGACGCTGAGCTAGAAGCAAGAGCAATAGGAAAGTTAACGGAGAGATTGGTGGTGGTCTCCACCCTATTACTGATAGGCAGAGGGCTTTATTGTTCAAATTTTAGAGTAAGAAGATAGGACAAAAACAAAAACACTATAATCCGAGAAATGATCTGTCATGGAGCCAGAATTCTAGAGGAGTTTAAACATTTGGGTGGGATTTCAATCTAGGGGTGATCAGAACAGAATGAGAAAGGCTGACTGGAAGCGAGATGAAAAATGGATGCACACTACTGTGATTCATTCCCTACAGCTCATGTTGGGGCCACCTGCTCCAGAAACAGCAGCCCAGGTAAAGCGGCAGCATCAACGTCAACAAGTTGTAAGAGCTTCAACAAGCGTGAGAATAAAGCACTGCTCTCAGGTGGGTGGCATCTCCAGAAGCTGAATGTCTCAGACCAAGGGTCAGCAAACTACAGCCCACAGGCCAAATCTGGCAAGATATTTGTGTAAATAAATATTCATTGAGACACAGCTCCACTCATTCTTTTTGTATTGTCTATGGCAATATGCAGAGTCTTACCTGCTTTTGCAGTCCGCTACAAGGCTTTAGTACCACAAGGACAGAGTTGAGTAGGAGCAGCAGAGACCTTATGGCTCACAAAGCCTAACATATTTAGTGTCTGGCTCTTTACAGCAAAAGTTTGCAGAATCCTGCCCTGGCAGCACGTTAGACCACTGCATCCTGATGTATCAGGCAAGTCAGAAGCAACCCCCATACTGTTTTCCATAGAGGCTACACCATTTTACATTCTCACCAAGAGTGCACGAGAGTTCCATTTCTCCACACCCTCGCCAACACTTGTTATTTTTTGTTTTTTGATGTAGGTATCCTAATAGGTGTGAGTGATATCTCGTTGTGTTTTTATTTGCATTTCCTTGTGATAGTAATGTTGAGCGTCTTTTCCTACATCTATTGGCCATTTGAATGATTTCTTTGGGGAAGTGTTTATTCAAGTCCTTTGCTCATTTTTTAATCAGGCTATTTCATTTTTTTGCTGTTGACTTACAGGAATTCCAGGTTGCTTCTTCACTCTTAGTTGTTTATTTTACTGTGCAGAAGCTTCTAATCTTGCTTTTTTTTTTTTTTTTGTGGGGAAGACCAGCCCTGAGCTAACATCCGTTGCTAATCCTCCCCTTTTTGCTGAGGAAGACTGGCCCTGGGCTAACATCCGTGCTCATCTTCCTCTACTTTATACGGGACGCCGCCACGGCATGGCTGACAGGCAGTGCGTCGGCAGGTGCCCGGGATCCGAACTTGCAAACCCCGGGCTGCCAAGCGCGAACTAAACCGCTGCGCCACCAGGCGGCCCCTCTAATCTTGCTTTTGTTGTCATACCCAAGAAATTATTGCCAAGACCAATGTTAAGGAAATTTTCCCTATGTTTTCTTCTAGAAGTTTTATAGTTTCAGGTCTTATGTTTAAGTCTTTAATCCATGTTCAGTTTATTTTTGTGTACAGTGTAAGATAAGGGTCCAATTTCATTCTTTTCCATGTGGATATCCAGTTTTCCCAGTACCATTTGTTGAAGAGATCACCCTTTCCCTGTTGTGCATTCTTTACATCCTCACTGAAGCAGTTAACTGTATATACATGGGTTTATTTCTGGCCTTTCTATTCTGTTCCATTGGTTTATATGTCTGTCTTTATGCCAGTACTATGCTGTTTTGATTACTGTAGTTTTGTAATATATTTTGAAATAAGAAAGTGTGATGCCTTCAGCATTGTTCTCCTTTCTTAAGATTGCTTTGGTAATTCAGGGTCTTTTCTGATTCCACACAAATTTTAGGATTGTTTTTTCTATTTCTGTAAAAAATGTCATTGGGATTCTGGTAGAGATTGCATTGAATCTGTAGATCACTTTGGGTACTATGGGTAGGTATTTTAATAATATTGAATCTTCTAATCCATGAACTCAGCATGCCTTTTGTGTCTTCTTTAATTTATTTCATCAACGTTTTGTAGTTTTCACTGTACAAGTCTCCAAGAAATAGTTTCACTCCCATGTTCATTGCAGCATTATTCACAATAGCCAAGATATGGAAACAGTCTAAATATTCATCAACAAATAATGGATAAAGAAAATGTTATACACACACACACACATATACACATGCATTCATATACAATGGAACATTATTCAGCCATAAAAAAGAAAGAAATCCTTCTGTATGTGACAGCATTACAGCATTATGAGGATATTATGCAGAGTTAAATAAGCCTGTTACAGAAGGACAAATACTGCATGACTGCACTTATATGAGGTATCTAAAATAGTCAAACTCATAGAGGTAGAGAGTAGAATGTTGGTTGAAATGTGTATTGCTAAGTAAAAGAAGCCAGTCCGAAAAGGCTACAAACTGTATGACTCCAACTATATGACATTCTGGAAAAGGCAAAATATGCAGACAATAAAAAGATCAGTGGTTGCCGGGGGAATTGAGGAGGGTAGGATGAATAGTCAGGCAGAGCACAGAGGATTTTTAGGGCAGTGAGATTATGCTCTCTGATGCTATAATGGTGGGTATATATCATTATACGTTTGTCCAAACTCGTAGAATGTATAACACCAAGAATGAACCCAAACGTAAATGATGTACTTTGCATGACAATGATGCATCAACATAGGTTCATCAATTTTATCAAATGTACCTTTCTGGGGGGGATGTTGATAGTGGGGGAGAATTCTTGTGTGGGGATGGAGGGTATATGAGAACTCTGTACTTTCTGCTCGATTTTGCTGTCAACCTAAAAGTGCTCTAAATATTAAATTCTATTAAAACTTTAAAAAAAAAGAAACAGGCTACAAAAAGTAAAAGATGTTGACACATACAAATAAATTAAAATTTGGACTGTAAAAAAAAAGTCGAGCACCTTGTCATTGTTGAGAACACAGAGTCACGACCTTGTGGAAAATGCAGAAGCAAATACAAGATAGGAGGAGAGGCAAAATAAAATTCTATTAAGGTCCATTTTTCTTTTCTTTCTTTTTTTTTTTTTTTGCTGAGGAAGATCAGCCCTGAGCTAACATCTGTACGAATCTTCCTCCACTTTACATGAGGGCCACTGCCACAGCATGGCTGATGATTGATGTAGGTCTGCGCCTGGGATCCAAAACTGCCAACCCAGGCCTCCAGAGCGAGTGTGCTGAACTTAACCACTACTCCACGGGCTGGCCCCTAAGGCCCCTTTTAATACCAGGGTTTCTCAACCTCTACTATTGACATTTTGGGCTGGATAATTTGTTGTGACAACCAAAAATGTGTCTATACATTGATAAACGACCCTTGGAGGGCAAAATTGCCCTCAGCTGAAAACCACTGCTATAGACTTTGCATTTTGAACAGCTTTATTGAGGTATAATTTACACAATATAAAACTGACCCATTTAAAGTGTACAATTCAATGCAGTTTCCTGTATTTACAGAGTTGTGCACCCTCACCACAATCTAGTTTTAGAACATTTTCATCACCCCAGACTAGACCTTGCACCCCCAGTGGCAGTCACTTCTCTATCCTCTTCAGTCCCAGATAATCACTAATCTACTTTCTGTAGATCTACTTTCCATAGATTCACCTAGTCTGAAACTTTTTTTTTTTTTCTTGTCTGAGGAAGATTTGCCCTGAGCTAACATCTGTGACAATCTTCGTCTATTTGTTTTGTATGTGGGACACCTCCACAGTGTGGCTGGTGAGTGGAGTAGGTCTGCAGCTACTCTTGGGATTGAAGCTGCGAACCTGGGCCACCAAAGCAGAGCGTGTGGAACTTTAACCACTCGGCCATGGGACCTAGTCCTGGTCTGAACCTCTTTTGAGAGGAAAGCTTAATTCCAAAAGAGACAATCATGGCCATCAGTGTGGAGGCCTATTGCATATTTGGGGAGGATGCGCTGCAGAAACTGATCGTATTAGAGGGTCAGAACAGAAAGAAAACCTCTAGTCTGAAATAAATCAGCAAAGTTTGATATTTTCCCCAGATCCCAAGATGGTCACATGAAAAGCCAATCCCACTTCTCAGCTTTTGTGTAACCCTCACTTAACAAATTCATCTCACTCTTTCTGGGTTAAAATTTTGAGAGTGGAAAAGGGGTCACATATTTAACTTCTGCATTCTCTCCTTATGTCCCTCTTCCCCTCTCAACAACCTACTAAGGCAGAAAGGTTTTTTTTTTACTTCCATCTTATCACTGCCCCTGTCTTCCTGTTTGAGGCTAATGGCAGGGCTTACATGGTGTATAAAGATGTTTTTCTGTTTGCCAAAAAGAAAATTGGGATGTAAAGCCTCCAGGCCTAGTTCTTGATGTCTTTGAAGGAAGAGAAATGTTTTTAGAAACCTCTTACTTTATTTAATAGCCTGATTTGCAAATATTTTGTGCTGAGCATGGTTCTACTTTGAGGTCAGAAGCTAATTATTAATTGCTTTTTGCTCTTTGCAACAAATCTTAGTCCCCTTCTTTACCTCCCTGCCCTCTGGCTCGCTGGGAACTGCTCCAGCAGATGGATACTTTGGGTTAATTAACCTGACTATCCGAACTCAGAGAGGTAAAGGAGAAAAGTGCATTTGTTTTCCACTCTCTCGCCTCACCCCTTAGAAAAGTAACTATGTTTGAGCCCTTTCATTTCGCCTGTGTCCTGCTTGAATCACTGCATCCAGAAACCTCCTATCACAGCTGAAACAATTTGGTCTCCACCTATAAGATATTTTCTGTGTATCCTATGACAAGAAAAGGTCTTCAAGCAGGTGCTTGAACTAGGAAGTCATCAGTATGAATGGCACTGCTCACCACAGCTACAGGTGCTTCTGGAGTGGGTTGAGAAGATGTAGGTTGGGTACCACAGCATTGGCTACATCATTAAACAATTTGTTCAAAAATAGACAAAGAAAGCACTAGACTATCCAAAAAAGAAAAAACAAAAGCAAAAAAACCCCAACAAGCACTTGGAAACACATAAAACATTTTGCAGCACAATCAAATTGAGATTTATATCAATCTTATACCTGCTTCTAGTAGATGCCTTGATTATGAGAACAAAATGGCCCCATCCTATTTTGGGGTCCCCATCTCATCTTCCTATGTTTTGATGTCTTGCCTCAATGACCTGCCATGTGCCCCAGTCCCTTGACACTTTAGCTAGATTTCGTCCTGTCTGTCTAGTCTCCCAGGGACTATGACATTGAACCCAAGCTCAGAAGATAGTGTCCTGCTTGTCATGTGCTCACTCAGAAGTTTTACCCTGCCTTGGCTCCCAGGCAATAACAAACCTTAAACAAAGTAGAAGGAGAGAGAGCTAGAGCTTTTTAATTGCCTTAGCTCTTAAATGTGACAGTCAGGAGATAGTCTCTCTTGTCTTTTTTCACTTATATCTAGATACATTTGTATACATGTATGTAGTCTTTTATGTGTCGCAAGTGCCTTCAAGTTGATTCCAACTTCTAGAGACCCCATGTACAGCAAAGTGGAACCCTGTCTCATCTTTTTGCCCTATCCTCTCACCTTACGGTGTTATGTCAGACAGTGCTTCACTGCTATATGTAGGGTTTTCACGGCCAACTTTTCAGAAGTGGGTGGCCAGGTCCTTCTTCCTGGTCTGTCTTGATCTGGAAGCTACACTGAAACCTGACTCTTCTGGCATTTGAAATATGGTGGCATAGCTTTCAGCATCACAGCAACATGCAGCCATCACAGTATGATAACCAACAAATGGGTGGTATGTTTCCCTGACCAGGAAATGAACCTGGGCCTCAGCAGTGAGAGTGCCACTAGACCACCAGAGCTGGCTATGTATGTAGTTAAGGTATGGTAACATGATAAGCACTATTCTTTAAATGAGATGTTCCTCTCTTTTTCTACAATGTGGGAAAATAGAGCAAGTTAATTTCTATTTTATTCTTTTCACACTTTTTAGCAGGAATTGCACAGTATTACAAGCCAAAAAAAAAAAAATTAACTGGGGGGTGGGTAAGAGAAATATTTTTCAAGTGATAAATGTCTTAATACCACAATAACCCTCTCCAAACCCCTGGCAGTTCACGTCTCCAAATGCCTAGAAATTTCACACCACTCCTGAATGTGAAATGGAGGGGTGGAGACCACACTGTTAGGGAGAGAGGAATTGAAGACATTTGCACTAACTCTTAGCACACTTGTACATGGTAATATGGGGAATGGGAAAGATTGATGGTCAAGAAACCCAGGTTTTACCTTGCCACTCACTAAGCTAGATAAATGTGGGCAATTTCTCTCACCACTGCAGGCATTAGTTTCTTCTTTAAAAAATGAGAGGTCTTGGGGCCGCCCGGTGGCACAGAAGTTAAGTTCGCGCTTGGCAGCCCGGGGTTCGCGAGTTCGGATCCCGGGCGCCCGCCGACGCACTGCTTGTCAGCCATTCCGTGGCGGCGTCCCATATAAAGTAGAGGAAGGGGGGGCACGGATGTTAGCCCAGGGCCAGTCTTCCTCAGCAAAAAGGGGAGGATTGGCAACAGATGTTAGCTCAGGGCGGTCTTCCCCATACACACACACACAAAAAACAAAAAATGAGAGGTCTTGATAATATTTCTAAGGTCTCTTCTAGTTCTCTATAGTTCTATTCAAGTCAGAGATTCTCATGGATGGTGTCTCATCCCTCTGTTTCCTCTCTCCTTTATTGTCTTCTTACACCTTTAGAAGGGCTAGTTTACTGGCTGAGATTCTATTTGGGCCTGTGAGTAACAGAATATTTGAAAAAAGTAGCTTTACAAAGTAAATTTATTTCCTTCTGTAATGAGAGGATCAGAAGTAGGCGGATCAGAGTTTATGCAGCTGCTTAACGTATTCATCAAGGATGCGGGCTTATTCCTTTCTCCTCTGCCTTTGTTCACATGTTGCCTTCATCCTAACAGTGGAAGAAGGTTACTACACTTCCACATATCACATATGTATTTCAGGCAGGAGGAAGGAGGCAGGAGAAAAATGAGGGCAAGTGTTTGCTCAGGAGGCAGGGACTTGAGCCTCCATCCCACTGGCCAGATTTTGCTGCATGGACTTTTACACCCCTGAAAGCTGTAGGAGCACAGGGAATCCAAGTATTTCATGTTCTATTTCTCCAGTTAAAGAAGACAAGGGGGAAAGTGATCAAAGGGTATTGTAGTGAACTAACATGTTTGGTATTTTGGAAAAGGTGACCTATAAATAGGAGAAAAAAATTATTTGAAAGACAATGAGGAAAGTTCTTATCTTTTAATCTTATGTTCATCAAAAAAGTTTCCTAAAAGATAAACATGTGAAAGAATAGTAATTGTAGATAATTCGTTATCTAAATGATGAATTCAAGATAAAAGGTAATTTTATGTTATTAGTAGAAATCTCAGGATTAATGAGGCTAAATAACAATATTTAAAAGGTGTTTCTACAAAGACAGCATTATCTCAGCAGACTGATAAAATCAACCACTTACAAAAGTTCTAATAATTATTGGGCATACAAATATAATAAACAATGTAATCCAACTCTTCATTATTATCAGACTTATTCAGATCTATTGAGAGATACAATACAGCACATTTTTATCATTATTACTATTAGTCAAACTTCATCTGTGAATGGTGTGGCCTTTCAATTGTTGAAGTGGATATTTTATACCAGTTACCACAGTCAGCTCAAAGATGCTGGTATTGTGAATTAAAAATAATTTACAAATTTATAAAGTTATGTTTGCAATTTTATATTTAGGTATGACACTTCATTTTAGGTGGAGCAAAATCCTGTATTGAGGTTAAAAATCTTATTTGTAAAAATATTGGCTGAACCTGGTTATTGCCATGAAATGAAAAATATTTGAGTTTCTGTATATAAGGTAGCTATTTCCTGTGTGTTTTATTTCTTCTGCAGACATTGGGTCTTGTGTGACGAAAGGATCATTTCTGTGTCTGGTATTCATAAGTATTTAGACATAGACCCTAGTTTATTTGTCTCCAGGCATCCTATATTAGTCTATCCCCCAAATTTTGAGTAGGAGAAAAAAATGCTTACTTTGGCTAATTTGAATATCTCCTCAATAATAAAGGAATATTGGGCAGTGAGCAGAGGTGGAGGAAACAAATATCATTGAAGGCAATTCAGTCAATTTGTTGGCCTTTTAAAAATCATACATATTTATGCAAAAGGAAGTAACATATCCTAAAGTGTCCCTGCTGTAGTTAAAAAAATGCAATCAAGATCAAAAAGAGTGGAAGTCCTGCAAGCTGTGATGTTTGCTAAAACGTGGCAAGTACAATGCCATAATTTCTAAATAGCCGAAATCAATCAAGGAAGTGAAATGTGAAGTTTGACATTTTTAATAAATTGCGCTATTTACCTCAATGCAAGTGACATAATTGAGGTAAATTAAATAGAGGAAAGGAACAACTGAGCTGTAGCTAAATCACGTTTTAGTCAGTGCTCAAAGTTTTGTTTAAAATGGACTCAGAATTTTTATCTTCTGGAATGATAGAATTTTAACTTCTGGAATGATATAATAGAGCCTGTCATTCATTTCAAGCTAATGAATTATGATATTCTTTCATAAATCTATATTCCTGTGATGATAACAGAGATTATATACTTTTAAATGAATAACATTAACACTTATGAAAATAATTATGGTTGTGGACAGAATTATCCTGAAAAAAATTGCTATAGGCTGAAATCCTGAGAATAGACAGTGTATAATATACTTTCTCTGATGTTAATATTTTCCTGAAATTGTATTCAAGCCCTACTACTGACATTATTTTAGTCAAATATATTAAAAGGTAGAGAAGAAAGTGAAATACATCTGAAAATGGTCACTTTTTTGTTCAAAATAGTTTTTTTCTTTTCATTTTGGTGTATAATTAAGAGATATTCTAAAGCCCACTCAAATTAGAAATTTTAACAAAAGAGAAGATATATGCAACTGGAAATGTTTTAAGAACTATGTATGATTTCCTTTTTCTTCTTAGTGTGAGAAGTTACTAAAAAGCCATTAAACTAAATAGTATAAAACAAAAGATAATGCAACGATATTGGCTAACAGTAAGCAAACATTTACTTCAGAGGAAATATAAACAATAACAAATAATATGAAAGTGCTCAATTTCAGTTTTTTTCAAACAGAAGTTAATTAAAACAACACTTAAACATTATATAACTTTGAAAATATTTTGAAAAACATCTTAAATATAATACCTATTGTTGGAGTAAATACCATGAAATTGGCATTTTCATACTGATTATATTTATGTGAATGGTTAATGCTTTTTTAAAAAGACAATTAAACGTATACACTGTTTTTACTGTTTGATTGCAACAATTCTCCATTAATAATGTACCACAGAAAATTATTAGAAAATATAACAAAGAATTTGTGTTCAGTGATATGAATCAAAGCATCCATTAATTAATTAATTAATTCAATATATATTGATTAAACATCTGGTATATGCCAGGCATTGTTGTAGGCACAAGGGATACGTTAGTGAACAATAAATGACCTCAGTTTTCTTTGTGCTCACATCCTCATCACTCTCTGGTGTTTATAAAAATGTTACTTCTAAATGTTAGAAAAATATGTACAAAAGTAGGAACCTGACTAAATATTATAATGCATCCCTAATAGGGACTATGCTGTTAAACATCATTTTTGAACATGTATCAACATGGAAAAAATCAGAATGTAAATTATTACATTTGATACAAAAATGTATGTATATATTATAAATGCATATATATGCACACAAAAACACACACTAACATGCATGGTGTATATACACCTATATAAATATTAATATGACTTCTATAATATATCCTAAATAAAGGATATGATATTAGAAATAAAAATTACTATGTATAAAGGTGTTTATATTTTCCTTGCTTTTATAATAACTTGCAAATTTTATATATTTTTGATGTACTGGTATATTGGTATTTCACATATTCATATAATATGTAAGTCTATGTTTATTCAGGAAAAATTAAAAACAAATATTCAAAGATATTGGTAAAATAAATAAATTTTACATGATAGGAAGACTACAAAGATTATCAAGGTTTATCTCTAGATAGAGTGGTATTATATATCATTTTTCCTTCTTTCTCTCTCTGAATATATATGCATATATAAATTTTATACAATTCCCTTTTAAAAATTATAACTTGGAAAAATCATTTTAAAATTAATATTGTATATTTGTTTTAGTTTTATTTTTTGTCGCCAGCTTTTTATTCCAAGTTGAAATTTAGATATAATTTACAGTAGCTATTGTGTCTCTCTACTCACAAATATTTTGTCCTATGTCTCCTTCCAGAAGTGTGGTGGGCTTGCTGTTTACTTCTCTGTTGAATTCAGACATGACTGCATGACTTGCTGTGGTCCACTAAGTGTAAGCAGAATAGTGATGTGTTAGTGACAGTGAAGAATACCAATCATTACATAAGCTGCAAAAATAATAGGTAAAATAAACACAATAAAATGCATGTGTTTGTAAAGGCTTCCAATATTTCGAGCAAGACTACCTTTAAAATACCGATAAAAGTGCTTGTGTAATAAGTATTCCAATGTTTGTTTGCATTCAATCATTTATTTTTTTCCCGGTAACAATTGCATATCTTTTCTCTTCAGGGCTAAAGATCTATAATCTTGTATCATAAGGGTTTTGTGTCTCCAAGAAGCTGAATATATGGCACATCCCACTAATTCAGTTTATTATTTTGCTTCCCATCTGCCTTTCTTTTTCATCTCTACAAAGTTCCAGTGTTGATCCCCATGTTTCAGGTGTCAGTCGATATGAAAAGCAATCCCAGGAGGATATGCTTTGAACGTGCATAAAGGCTCTGTCTCATCAGGCTTACGTTGTCCCTGCATCAATGACTTTAAGGGCTGTGGCTCACTCTGTGTTGCAAACCTCTCCTGCACGTCATTCCCAGTTAGCAGAGGCATCCCATCAGCTCTGTAATGCCTCCTGTAACTGTCCTTGGGGATAATTTATCTTCTAGATACTTCCTAAGCTTTTAACATTATTTACCTCAACAATAATTTAAATGTAGTCTGAAAATCTGGACATGAGGTCATTGCAGATGAAAGAGACAAGGCTGTATCATCTCTACTCTGAGTACACAAAATACCTGTATAAAGAGAGGTTTTAAATTTGAGGAGTCATATACTCCCGAAATGCACATAAGCCCGTAGACACATGCTCACAGCTCTTAATTTCAAAAATTTAAGAACCAATCCTCCCCACCCTTAGGCACATGGATCTTCCCCAGGATAGAAGCCCCATCCTCAAGTTTTATTTTCCAGACATTAATTAACTACATGTAAAAGTGCAATGACCAGCCATCAACACAATTGTAAAGTACAGACATTTTTTGGCTGTCTCCTCCTCTCTATTGCATTATTTGGGGTCCATCTGCCCTTTCTACTACCACCTTCACAACTAAGCTGACATTCTGTTTCCACAATTTCCCAGCTTTTTCTTGCATTTACACACAGGTTTACCAAAGTCATTTAGAATCCCACTCTTTACTAATCTCTGAGATGGTGTAACAGTGGAATATATTTGTTCCAGGAAACAGATTTATGGAAGGGGATTTTGAGGTTCTAGGCAATCAGGTGGAGAAGATATTTCTGACATTACTTTGAATCTTAAATTAGAATACTAATTAATAATACTCTGACTTATTACTAATAAATGTTAATAGAAAACTAGTACTAGAATACCAATTAACTGATGAAGAAAGAAATCTTAGGAAGCATCTTTTCTCTCTGTCATTCCCCTTATCCCTATTTCAAAGATTTAAAATCCTAAGCCCCTTGATGCCTTTCACATTATAATACAGAAGTGGCTGCTTATGCTACTTAGAAGTATGACAGTCTTGGGTTACATACCTGACTTCATTGCTCAGAAAAGTGTTGTAATCTTATGAAGTCTTAGATTTTCATGTGGATGCTTGAAATATATATAGCTGTCTATAGCCCAGTGCAATGCCTGACATATTGATGCAGTCAAAATACAGTCACTGACTAAAAGAACAAGTGAATGAATGAATAGCTGATGTTAATGTGTAGACTTGTGGCTGTTTGTATAGATTTTTAGATAGTGTCCTGTGTTCAGCTAGCTAGCCCTCAACAAGCATTCAATTTCAATTTGGACTAGCTTCCAAGAATTACTTAATAGGAGAAATTTTACATTGGGCCCAGAATGAGGATGGAAGCAAGATTTAAGTTTCAAAGATCATGTACTTCTCTTTCTGACAATATCAGAATGAAAAAACAGATAGCCCCCCATCCTCTCATCATCAGGGACTCAAACTCCTTCCAGCTCACAGATCACCATTCTTTAGGGGGTGATCTTGATGTTCATTATATGTTCAACCAATTGATGATTGCTGAAGGTGGCTCTGACCATCACATTCAAATTCCTGGCAGCTAGGTAGAGAAGGGGCATAGATGAGCACACTCTCTCCTTTTTAAGGATGTGCCTTGGAAGAATCACACACCACTTCCACTTTTATATCACTGGTCAGATGGACCCATACCTAGCTGCAAGGGAGGCTGGATATTATGGTTTTTGCATGAGCAGCAATGCATTCAGTCAAGGTTCTGTTATGAAACAGAGAATAAAAATTTGGAGAGAATATTGTCTGCCATACTTCTTACTCAAATATGGACAATTTAACCGTAGTTATATCTCAAATTTAAAAAACTATCACATAGAAACATTTTTTCCTGAATAATGAATTTACCTTTAGAAAAGATGAAATGCTATGTCAAGATGTGAATTAAGTTCTTATTAATTATAGCTGTGTAACTGGATAAAAACAAGACATCGGAATTTGGAATGTATAATATTAGTATTTTACAGTTATAGATACAGTTTAATTTTTAATTTAAAGTGGCCAGATATGGTCTACTGGCAGCTGGAATCCAAATCTCACTCTCTTCTATGTGCCCTCTTGCACTGCAGAGATTAGAATGCTTAAAAAATAGGACTATATTTATCAGATTGTCTTGTAGCTGAAGTTCTGAGTGTGAGTTTGATTCCTCAAAGTTAGATGTGAATACAATAGGTTGGAGGGTAGAAGTGAAGGAGGCACATCAGCCTGAATCTTGTCAGACAGTAATTATGTCTCCTTTACTTCTTTCACAATGCTTGTCAAACTTCCCTCTCTATTCTCTACCTCCAACGTGAATGAGTTTACACATATACCTACATATATGCACACACACATGCATACATATGCACGCACACACTGACATCTTAGTAGGCTCTTGATGTGGCCTGTTCACTCCTCAAAAGAAGAATGAGTTGAATTGTCTGTAAAAAGGGGCATTTAAACAGAAGAGATAGCCAGACAGCCCTTCATCACACAGTTGTTATTCACCATCTTGCTCTGCGTGCTTCAGAACTGATGAATGGTTTCAAAGGGAGCTCCAATCTCTAGGTTGCTTTATGAGAAAGATTTAAAAAATTAAGTCCTGTTTTTGCTTTCCCTCCACTCCAACATTTTATCATTTGACTATCTGAAACAAAAATTATCTTTCTATAAGCATAATTGCATACTGAAATAATTTTGAAAAGGTGCTTAGAATAGAAAATGGAAAAAATATTTCTGCCTCCCTCTTTGGTACAAAGATTAAAAAATGTCTAAATATTACTCTCTCAGAAATGGTTCATTAAATAATCTCCACATTTTCAGTTCAATTCACCTATTCCTTTTTCATTTAGGAAGGGAGTAGAAATGCCACCCCTCCCCTCCTCTCCCCGCCCTCAGCCCACACATTCTTCACCCCCTCATTTGCTGAGGGCGTATTATGAGTCACACACTGTGCTAGGTACTGTAGACATACAGAACATAAAGTAAGATTCCTGCCATGAGGTAGCTCAAATTTTAATGGGAATGCAGATATATAAGTGGATTAATTTTAACACTATACCTTAAGTGTTATAATGGAGGTACTGCTGAGTTGTTTGAATGCCATTAAGGATAAAGGGTCTAACTCTTCCAGGGGAATCACAGAAGGCTAAGATGCACGCTTTTCACGTTATTAAAGAAGGACTGATAGTTCTACTAAGTGTCATCCAATAGGCCAGGTTTTTGCCACCCTATTACTGTTCATTCTCACATTATACTTTCTTGGTAAGTGCTAGGGAGGAGTATTAGACAGAATTGAGTTAGGAAAACAGAAACCACTCTAGGTATGAGACAGGGATACACACACACACATACACACACACACAGAAGAGTGAGATTTAAAAGGTGTTAGAAGGGCTTTAAAAACAGGGGGGAGAAGATTAATTGCCAGCCTCTAAGATGGTCTCCAGTGATTCCTGCTTCCTGGTATTCAAGCCCTTGAGTCTCTTCCCACATTGTGTCACGATGGCTGGTTTGTGTGACCAAAAAATTATTGTAAAAGTGATGATATGTCATTTCTGGGCTAGAACATAAAAGATATGGCTTCTGCCTCTCTCTCTCTTCCTGTCTTCTATCACTCACTGTTGGGGGAAGCCAGCTGCCATGTTGTGATGACACTCAGGCAGCCTTGTGGAAAGGCTCATGTGATGAGGAACTGAGGTGTTCTGTCTACAGCCAGAAAGAAACTGAGACCCCTGACCAATAGTCATTTAAGGGAGTAGTCATCACGGAAGTGGATTCTCCAACCCAGACGAAGCCCTCAGATGATGCAGTCTGGTCATCAGCTTGCCTCATGAGAGATGCTGAGGCAGAACCACTAAACAGGTAAACTACTTCCTGATTCCTGATCATTGGAAACTGTGTGAGATAAATTTTTCCTGTTTTAATTGCTAAAAATTGTTTTGGGGTACTTTGTTAACATAGCAATAGATAACTAATACAAAGGATCCCACGAGTGTCTACCTGCCAATTGCTGTTGGGAGTTACTCTTTCAATTGGCCCTGGATTCCCTAAAAGATATCCTTTCTTGAAAAAAGCCTGGAACCTCTAAAAAGCTACTGCCTTTGTCTGAGTAGTGAGGTTTTGGAATCACCCCAAGCTTGCTGCCATAGTATAGCAAAAACAGTGTTAGAGTCAAAAGCAGGAAGCTTTTCTCTTATTTCTGTCTTCTTATCTCTTGCCAATATTGGTGAAACTAAATGGAACCTGGTTGGCTCTCTGTTTGGCTCGCCTGGGAAATCTACAGACTTTACAGGAATGTGTATAGTCTCCCAGCCCTAGAAACATAGAGCAGAGAATATTTAAGACTGAGTGTATCGCTGAGAGAAGATAACCAAAGGAACTGTACAGGATGTACTACTAGCTCTATTTCATAGATGAGGATTCTGTCGTTCAGAGTATAAATATCTTGTCCTAGGTCCCAGCGCTACAGAATAGAAGAATCTTTGGGAAGAATAGAAGAATCTTTCCAAAGCCCCTTTCTATGAATGAGTTTAAGTAGTGAGAAGGCAGAAAATGAAGGATTGAGTTTCATATCTTTATTTATTATACAACTTTGTGTCAGACTGTTCCAGAGCTTCAGAATCATATGAGGAGGAAGTGGAATCAGAAGGCATCTCCTTTAACATGTCATCTGTGGACTGTTTTCTATTACCTTGAACTCATTTACAGGACTTTTTACAGACACAACATGTTCCCTGGAAGAGGATATATTGCCATTCAGACAAGAGCCTCCATCCAAGGATTGGGCAATGTATTCTTCCCTCCACCAGAAGTAAACTGTGAAACTATTAAAGCATGAATAAGGAATGGGAGAAAAAAAGAGGAGGTTTTATTTGTCTTTTCTGGTATAATAAAAGAGGCAAAATGAGGGGAAAATGTATCTTGAACATTATTTTTACAAAGTTATACACAACCTGATGGCAACCTAGTTGGTACCATTGATAAAATGCAGGCTGGCTGCTCTTCTCTGTTCAGAGAAAGGTGAACGGGGGAAGTTATTCTATCTGTGCCCTACTGCTGTTGGTAGAATGAGTAAGACGGAGTTTTTACTGTGACTTTTTCACAAGTGGAATTGTATTAGTGTTTCCTCTATAATTAACCTAATACTTAGGTAGCCTTTAAAGTGAAAGGAGCCCTAGAAATGATGGAGACTCACGGGAGGTAATTATGTGCTTTCAATGAATGCCTGAAAGCTTACAACTTCCTTTGGGAGATAAAATCTCTGGAAAAGCTTGCATTGTCACTTCCATTCTATTTATTTTCATAACAAATTTTATGTTCTACAGAGAAATTTTATTTCCAAAAAAGATGACTACACATTAAACCAATTCTTTAATTCAAAGCCTGTGGAAAGAACAATTTTAATTCTTTAGATATGAAATTTTATGTTCATATAATTCTCAAATTTCTATTGTGTATCCTCTAGGACTGAGGTCAAAAAACTGTAGCCTATAAGACAAATCTGGCCTGTCACTTGTTTTATAAATAAAATTTTATTGGAACACAGCGATACATGATTAAAAATGGGCCAAAGATCTTAACAAGCACCTCGCCAAAGAAGATATACAGATGGCAAATAAGCATATGAAAGATGCTCCACATCATATGTCATCAGGGAAATGCAAATTAAAACAACAATGAGATACCCATTAAAATGGCCAAAATCTGGAACACTGACAATACCAAATGCTGATGAGGATGTAGAGCAGCAGAAACTCCCATCCATTGTTGATGGGGATGAAAAATGGTACTGCCACACTGGAAGTCATTTTGATGATTTCTTACAAGATTAAACATACTCTTACCATACAATCCAGAAATGGTATGCTTTGGTACTTACCCAAAGGAGTTGAAAACTTATGTCCACACAAAAACCTGCACATTATTGTTTATAGAAGCTTTATTCATAATTGCCAAAACTTGGAAGCAACCAAGATGTTTTTCAGTAAGTGAACGGATCAAGTGTGGAAATTCAGGCAGTGGAACATTACTCAAAGCTAAAAAGAAATGAGCTATCATGCCTTGAAAAGATATGGAGGAAATGTAAATGCATATCACTAAGTGAAAGAAGACAATCTGAAAAGGCTACATACTGTATGATTCAACTATATGACATTCTGTAAAGGCAAAACTATGGAGACATTAAAAGATCAGTGGCTGCTGAGGGTTGGAGGAAGGAAGGCTGATTAGGCAGAGCACAGAGGATTTTTACAGTAGTAAAATCTGTTTGATACTATAATTTTGGAAACATGTCATTACATATTTTCCAAAACCACAGAAAGTACAACACCAAGAGTGAACCCTAAGATTAACTATGGACTTTGGGTGATTATGATGTGTCAATGTAAATTCATCAATAATAACAAATATACCATTCTAGCAGGGGATGTTGATAATGGGAGAGGCTGTGCATGTGTAGGGGCATGGGGTATGTGGGAAATCTCTGTACCTTCTCAATTTTGCTGTGAACATAAAACTTCTCTAAAAAAATTAAATCTTTAAAAAAATTTGGCAATTGTAACCACTTTTTCATACTTTCTTGAGAATACCTTCTCTCTCTCTCTTTCTTCCTATTTAAAATAACATGTTCTCAGTATGTTCTTAAATATGGCCTTAACTGAAATATGCATTTTCTGGATGCTATGTAGTTTAACGATGTTATGTAGCGTAACAATGTTGGATAGTTTCTCTTCTTTCTCTTCTGCCAATACCAGAGCATTGTAATCAGGGAACAAACTTTGCTGTTAACTCTGGATCTGCAAATAACTAACAATGTAAAGCTGGGCAACTTACTTAACCTCTCTAAGCTTCACCCTTCTCTGTTTCTACATAGTATAACAAAAAACCAAAAATCTTTGCTCTGTTAGAACAGGAGCTTTAAAAAATTTTTTGACCACTCTTTGGCTAAGTACCTAGAACAATGGCTGACTCAAAATGGTAGTTCAAAAATTATGGGTTGAAGGTTGATTTTGAAGTGTATGTTAAAACTTAGCATAGTATCCAAGCACAAAATGAATGCAATATTATTAGATATTGATTATTTTACTTAATATTTCCTATTCATTCTTTTTTGCTCTCTAGATACTATATATTATTTTGTTAAATATTTGAAAAAGGTCATTCAGAAGATGTAACATTAAAATCAAAGACACAGACCAAATGTGGCTAGATGTATTCTTTGTACAGGATTTTCTTCTTTCATTTTTTTGTTTTAAAGTACTTTCATTCACTCTTTCAAGAGATCATTCCACTAATGCCATGCCCTTCTCTGTTTTTGTAATCTAAGGAAGTAAAAAGTGAGATCATTCTGGTGTGGAAGATTAAATCATTTACCTGGAACCACATCCTCCATCAACTGATTTAGCTTTCTGACTAAACAGGTCTCGCCCTTACCTAAGGCATTGCTTTTTCTGCATTCTTAGTTGGGTTTAAAAGGTCTCCTCAAGAACCCTGTTTGAAAGGATTTGAGATAATTCGTGCGAAAGTTCCTAGTTCATTAAATAGAACAAAACCAATACTTGTCAGAATTTATTATTAAAATATTAATAATTATTCTAACTATTGTATTTTCAATAACGGTTCCAATTTTCATTATTGATGATTAAAATAATACTACTAGAACGCTTTTATATATTTTTTAAAAGACTGTTCTGGAAAATGATTTAGGACAAAAAGAATCCCGTATAATCCTGACTGTACTCTGACAAATTTGTAGAATCTAGCCACCTGAAACTGTATTCTGTGTCTCTGCACTCACTTGTTCAGGGTTTCTCACTCTCAAGTAGCTTTCAGCCAATGATATGCTCGTAAATGTTTGAAAACTGGCTCTCTGGAAAACCAACAAGCAAGTAAACAGAAACAACAAAATAAAACAGCCATTGATTGATAGTGCGTGTCTATTTCCGTGGTGGAAATGGTTGACATTGAATGTGAAGTTGGAAGGAAATGCACACAAACAGATTTTACTTCATAAAGGCTCAAGCACACTGCTTTCAGCTTTAATATTCTACGAATCATTCAAGCAGTCTAACTGTACTTTCACTATCTCTGTTGCTGCCATGAATTAGCAGAGAATCCCAGACTTTGTATACTTTCTCTGGTGCCAACTGACAAATCCCATAAATCATGAGTGGAACATAGGTGTCATCTCAAGACCCAAGGCTGATTTATTGGTCGTGGGCAACTGTGATCCTGTATTAAGAATGGTACTGAGGCCACATCCCAGCTCAATAAGAAAGAGAACTGTGATTGCTTAGTGCTATTTGCCATGGCCATGAGAGGACAGCCTCTTGATCAGTATTTGAAGCCTTGGTAAACAGACTTGTCATCATGAGATGACTTGAAGGCCTTTCCACCCTCCTCAAGTCTTAAAAACATTTCAACTGGTGAGGACTTCTGGAGACAATACTCCTATTTTCTTCTGAAACGAACATTGACCAGTTTGGGAAATTTTACGCTGGATGGGGAAGAAAGGAGCATCACGGTGGATAGGCCACCAGCCTCAGGCTACTCCAGGTCTATAACATTTGAAGGACTTCATGTAGCCAATCTCTACTTCAGACAGAGCAGCAGACACTATTATGCTGCCTTATCCCATTAAAGATCATATAATACTATTGGGGAAACAATTAAAAACAAAGTTTCCTCCCAACCCATAAAACCTCTCCACAAAGGTAGAAGAGAAAGAAAACGATTTTATTATTGAATAGCATTAAACCAGAATGTGATGCGTATCACAGGCAATTTGTTAAAGATTGCAAAGACAGAAAGTAACCCTACCCTTATATATAGCAAGCTGATACAGCCCATTACATACATGTTCTCAAGATAAACTAACTAGTCCTCAAGGAAGAGGACTTGACAGCATGTAGTTCATCCTAAATTCACTTGGTAATGAGGTGAACACCTGTGTTGGAGCAAGGGGTCCACTGAAGGTAGGTTTCTACCCTCCCACAGAAACCGGAAAATGGAGGTGCTATCTCCCTTGATAATTACATTTCAAAGAGATGGCTTCCAGGTCTTTGAGAAAAACATTCTTGTACTTAAATCAGGCAAGAGGGTTATTTCCCTTTTGAAAAGTTTTACATGCATTTCAAAGAGACAGAGAAAGGACTTACAACTACACATTTTCTAAAGTAAATGCTATAAGAAAAGCGAGGAGGTGAAGTTTTCCTTTGTTTTCAACAGTGAGAAATAAGCCTCCAGTATTTTTAATATTTTTAAGCTTACAATCTCACAAATAACACATCTTAAATCCACTTAGATACACAAGTAACTTTATTTTAAAGGGAAGTATGAGAAGTTATGAAAAATGAAAATTATATTTTGCAAATACTTGCCATAGGTTCGATATTCAGGAAACAGGCTCTGAAATCTGCATGCAAGAATTTTATTGGAGAATGCTTTTGGGAACATCCGGGAGAAGTGAGGGAAGCAGGATTGAACAGAGGGAAGAAGTAAACAGCCGTGCAGTAGCACACAGCCTTCAGCCAATCCCATAGGGAACTCTGAAGCTGAGGTGGCCTTCAGCGTTGTCACCAATAGGGCAAGGGGGCTGGGCCTTTGCATTTACCCTCTCCCACCCCTATGGACCAATCATTTAATGCAGGCTGTGCCCAGGGAGAAGACATAACCTTGGGCAAAGCTGCTTCCCTGGGCTGAGGACAATTTCTGGAGTGGGACTTGGCTATGAGTTATTGAACTCCAATGCTTCAGGAAGCAGAGGGAATGTGTGTCTCAGTCCTGCACAGGGAACTACTTGGTGCACCACAATGTCCACCTTTTCGACTTATGTGTCTTTTAACTAAAAGTGTAAATATGCATTCATCTGTCTGATAAGCACCAGAAATTTCCTTTTGGAAGAATAAAGAGAAAAAATAATTTTAAAAGATTAAGTGATTTTCTAAATACGGTAGGAAATAAGAAAAAAAGCATACAACTTAATTAACTCATTCAAATCTCATTTGTCAACAAAGTAGGATTTTTTTTTTAAAGTTCACACCTTTCTTCAACTCCATCATCAAATGTTAGTTAGTTCAGAAATTTTGCTCTGCATGTTTCCCCTATACCAACCTATTCTAGGTTGCATCCTCTGGCACTTAGTTAGCATTAGTTGGCATAAGATTTGGACTTATTTTTCTAGAAAACTCTGTTCATTCCTATTTGCCTTCTTGCACAGGCTTAATTGCATTTGGAAACTCTTTAATCAACAACATGGTAGCTACTATAATATGACAACATTAATGATGATGAGAACGATGATGATAGATATGGAGGATTTGCTGTGTGCCAAGTTTTGGACCAAAGAGTTTATACCCATTATCTCATGACAATCCTATAGAGTACTTATCATAATCCCCATTTTATAGATAAAGAAACTGAGACCCAGAAAGATTTAAAAAGTTAATATCATAGAGCTGGTAAATAGCAGAACAGAACTTGAATAAGGGTGGGTGACTTGAACCTGCAGAGTCTGCTCTCTCAATTTGTGTATTACCTTTTCATCTCCTAACCACCCACCCACCCACACTTTCACTTCCCCATTGTTAACTAACTGGCTAAGAAGATACATTGTGCAATGAAGTTAGCATAAGCTTCCGGCTCACAAATCTATGTTTGAAACATAACTCTGCTGTTTGGTAGCTGGTATAAGTAGGCAAGTTATTTAACTTCTCTGAGTCTCCATTTTCTCATCTGAAAAAAATGATGCCAATAAAACCTACCTCATAGGAAGCAGCTGTAAACTTTCTGGTACATAATGGGCACTCAATAAATAAATGATAGCTGTTGCTGTCAATAGAGATATTGACAATTACTTTGCAAATATTGAGGAGCTGCATTGACACCACCGAAGCCTGAACTAGTGAAGTGTAACTCACATGGAAGTGATTTCCAGAATGAAGATGAGCAGAATATGGGGTTAGAATGCTTGAAAGTGGTGGCCACTATGGAATTCAGAATCTACAGAGCTGAGCTATTAAAAAAAATCCAGAAAGATAAATATTTTTAAAAATGGAAAAAAAAATGAATTTTACAGAAGGAAATTCTTACAACTAAATAACGAAGCTGAGCCCAGAAAACTAAAGTGCTTCTTTGAACTTTGGTGTTTGGAAGGAAATTTAAACAAGTGTTAAGTTTGTTTCTTTTGAATATATATATAGGAAATAATCATAAATGTAAAATGATTCTTACATATTAAGGCATCAACTAGTTATTCATAATATCAAAAAGAGAAACAAACTCAACGATTACTGATAACTGACTATTAAAATAAATTGTTATACCACTTTAGGGAAAACTATGCAGTTATTAAATATTTGAGAAGTATATCTAGAGAATGCACATATTGTTAAATTTTAATAGTAGGATTTAATATGATTTATAAATGTATAAACATATACATGAGACACATATATTTCTCCTCTAAATACATATGAATGAAAATATTTTCAGTGATTCTCTTTTCATGGTAGAACCACAGGCAATTTTTTCTTTCTGTTTGTGTATGTGTGATGTTCCAGATTTCCATAAGGAGCAAGCACTTTATAAAGAAAACTAATCTTTATGTCGAAAGAATCTGCCCTACGTTGATGTGCACTTGCTTCCTGTGTTCCTATTTTCCCTCATAAGACCAGCTAATGTTTACCACTGCGGCACAACAGGGTGCAAATATTTACTTCCTAGACAGTGGGAAGGCCTGTCAAGGCACTCACTAACGGTTGTAGGCACTCTTACAGTTAGCTGATTAAGATATGCGCACCCATAAAAAGTGTAGAGATTAAAGGAGAGGTCTGAAAATGTATTCATAATTAGAGAGGGGACCAGGCTTGTGTTTGGGACATGATTAACTGGTAATCAGTAAAGAACAAACTGATTATTAGCTGTTCAATTCTTGTTGGTCTTAGGGGATTCCTCTCAGTGGCCTAATTAAACTGAGCTTGAAGGTCTTCACATCTCCATTCAGTGCCAATTTCATTATAATATTCAGTTCTTTGCATGAGATTTGCCTTCCCCCTCTTTAATCATATGTTTTGCATTTGTGTAACACCTTCCTTGATTAGTTTCTCTACAGGATTAGCTCTTGATAACTGCATGGTTTATGAAAGCAAATGTCACATATGAGACAATCTGGATATTAAGGTTTATTGTCAGTCTTGGAATTTTTCAAAAGGGAAAAACAAACAAAAGACATGCACTTGTTTTAATTAAAATGACTTTGCTTTTCAAACTGTTTATTTGTTTCGTTCTGCATATTTTGTACAGATAAGATTTCAAAAAAATAACCTCAATGATTCCAGAGAAATAGAAAAATATTTTACATTTATAACTCAAACTCAAAGGAATTTTTATTAATTATATTGTTCCCAGCATGTAGGTCACCCTCTAAGGTTGTAGTAAGTCTTTCTGGCTCTAGGGCACCACTTGGATTAGAAATGCTCTCAGTGCTTTGAAATGTTCAGAGAGGGGCTCTAAATGTGTGTCTTTGTAGCTGAAAACAAAGTAGTGATTTAGCAATTACCCAATTAATTTGATCAGTGTTGATGGCTAAACTGGGACTGATTTGAATAACGTGGCCCTTCACATGAATTTTTGGTAACAAAGCATCTGGGTTGGCTAGAAAATTCATTGATAACCTAACTCAATTACCAAATCTCAATTTTTATACTGTCCAACACAAACTTATGTGGCCAAAGTTGGGCTGGCTCTAACATGCAGAGACAGAACAATCTTATAATAAGAGAGATAAACATGCCCCATTGTAAACAAAATAATCTCATATTTTTCTATGCCAGATTCTTAAAGTCACAAATTTATATTTATATCAGCATTTGACGTTCAAAGTGTAATATATCTTAATAACAGTCTCTTGGGGCTGTCCCGATGGTGTAGTGTTTGTTTGGCATGCTCCGCTTTGGCTGCCTTGGTTCACAGGTTTGGATCCCAGGTGCAGACCTACACCACTCATCAAGCCATGTTGTGGTCTCAACCTACATACAAAATAGAGGAAGACTGGCACAGATATTATCTCAGGGCTAATCTTCCTCAAACAAAAAAAGAGGAAGATTGGCAACGGATGTTAGCTCAGAGCGAATCTTCCTCACCAAAATAAATTTAAAAAGTAATGTTCTTTGTAAGGTGATAAGTAGGCCATAGTGGATAAAACTCAGAACCACTTTCAAAACTACTTTCATTTTTAAATTATGAGAATGGAACTATTGAATTTTACAAAGGATAAAGTGTCATACTTTGACTATAAAAGCCAAAGGCCAAGTACTTATGCTTCCTGGACTCTGACAGCAGGGCTGAGGACACACGATATAAGCTTAGCCAATTTATCCTCTGCCTGAGACTTTGAATCTGGGGAGAGTCTGAGGTAGAGAAGCAGAAATACTTTTGGTATTTGTGGTAACATCCAGTGTCCAGTGGCAGTGGTATCTCAAGTAGACTGTTTCTGTAACATGACCCCAATAGGAAATCTAGGAGTTTAGCTTCTTTAAGTCCTACCCATTTCCCTAACCTAGTTTTCCTACCTACATTATACACTACCAATATCTTTTCCATTTTATTTAGAATGAGATTTTCTCTTTTGTATGTATATTTGTATGTATATTTTCTTTTTTGTATGTATAACTAAAAATGCCTCTTCTGCTTTAATAATATCTAGTTACATAAAGAATTAAATAAAATAGCACACTTAAATTGCATAGCAAGTGCTGGCATAGAATGAGTGCTCTGTAAACATTATTTCCTTTGCTTTCTTCCCAGCTCTGATGCAATTATTCTACTTTTTTTGTGTCTACCTCAGAACTGGCCAGGGTGTTGAATACGGTAGCTCTCTCATGTATATATTTGTTAAATGAAAAGATAAATGGATTACTGAGGATCATATAGTTAACTCTTATCTCTCCTTTAGCTAATAGATTTTGTCCTGTCCCTTGATTTCAAATGACATCATATAGGTAAAATGTAGAACTGTTAAGAGTACAAAATGTTAAAGATATGATGATCTCTTTCTTGATATTATCTGACACTGATCAGTCTGGAAATTATATAGCCATACAAAAATGACATGAGCAGATTTATTTCATTTGTTTTTACCCATTTGAAATAACCTGAAATGACTTTGTGAATCAGAGTACATTTCTTGGTCACTCATTTAAAGGAGTAAAACAATGTCCTATGAGTAGGAAAATCTGTAGATATGTTTAAATGTGTTGGTTTTACAGAACCAGTAGATAAAATAAATTTTTCATAATTAAATTTTCACCAGATCCTTTATAAGGCAGTATTTAAAAACATATGATTTAGAGTTCCTGTCTTTATTGTGAAGAGAAAATTCACTCACATATCATTCAGACATTCCACTACTTTGTAGACTAACCAAAGTGATTACTCACTATTCAGTATAGTCGAATCTGCTATGAACTTCCATATCATATGGAATACAGTTTCACTTGTTTTTCTAAGAATATTGGTTCTCCTATATTAAAAAAAAAAACAATATTCAAAAGACGCTGCCTTCAGAGTTTTACTGATTTATTATCTATAAGTAAAATAGAAATTAAAGCTATTTTTCAGCCAGATACGACAGTGAGTGGAGAATACACCCAGCTTGGCTTTGCAGCTTGTTCAGATCCCAAGTTTGTCTCTGAATAAGTTTAGTTATTGTTCCTGGACCAAAAAATAAAAATGCAGAATATGTACAGCTACTTGTCTTGAAGGAAGAGTAGTACTCCATCCTTACAAAGGTCCCTGGGAAACTATTTAAACAGCTTTTCGATTTTTCCCTGGTTGGCGCCTTTAGTTCAAACAGCTTCCAAGGAGCACCTCTGTACTTGAGCCAGGATTCTTGACCACTAGTGGAGAAACTACCAACACGTGAGTTATTTTTCTTTCCTTTCTGATTATTCGGGTCAAAACTCATTTTAAGGTTGTAATATAGAGTTAAGGTGCAAGAAATCTGAAGTAATTTTTTAACAGACTTTATTTTTTAGAGCAGTTTTAGGTTCACAGAAAAATTGGGTGGAAAGTGCAGAGAGTTCCCATACATCCCGTCACCACACATGCACAGCCTCCCTCACTCTCAGTCTCCGGCCCCAGAATGGTACTTTTGTTGCAATAGACGAACCTGACACACCGTCATCACCCAAAGTCCATAGTTTACATTGGAGCTCGCTCTTGCTATTGTACATTCTATGGGTTTATAATGGTATGTTTCCATCATTATAATATTGTACAGAATAATTTCACTGCCTTAAAAGTCCCCTGGGCTCTGACTATTCATCCTTCCTTCCCCTCATCCCTGGCAACTACTGATCTTTTTACTGTCTCCACAGTTTTGCCTTTTCCAGAATGTCATATAGTTGGAATCAGACAGTGTGTTGCCTTTTCAGACAGACTTCTTTCACAGAGTAATATGCACTTAAGTTTTCTCCATGTCTTTTCGTGGCTTGATAGCTCATTTCTTTGTTGCACTGAATAATATTCCATTGTCTGGATGTACCACAACTTATTTATCCACATCTTAGTTGCTTCCAAGTTTTGGCAATTATGAATAAAGCTGCTATAAACATGCGTATGCAGGTTTTTGTGTGAAGGTAAGTTTTCTATTCCTTTGGGTAAATACAAGGAGCACAATTGCTGGATCATATGGTAAGAGTACATATAATTTTGTAAGAAATTGTCAAAATATCTCGTTGTAGTAGTATCTCGTTGTTTTAACTTGCATTTCCCTGATGACTTATGATGTGGAATGTTTTTTCACATGCTTATTTGCCCTCTCTATATTTTCTTTGTTGAGGTGTCTGTTAAGGTCTTTGTCCCATTTTTTAATTGGGAGTTTGTTTTCATATCAAGTTATAAAAGTATAGTTTGGATATACTTTGTATAGTTTGGATAATAGTCCTTTATCAGACATGTCTTTTGCAAGTATTTTCTCTCAGTCTGTTGTTTATCTTTTCATTCTCTTGAAATTTGAAGCAATTTTTAATTTATGGTTTTATTAGAAAAAATTTCAAGCACATACAAAAGTAGAGAGATTTGAACACCCATGTATATCTACTATCAACTCATGTTTCATTTATATGCCCTCACATTCTGCCCTCCTCTCCACTCTATCGGATTATTTTGAAAAATATCAGACATTATTATATTATATGTAAAGATTTCAGTATTTGTCTCTAAATTAGAAGAACTCTGTTTTTAGGAACTATAATCATAATATAATTATTGCTTATAAAAACTTGACTAAATCTTTACATCATCAAATATCCAGTTCACACTTTTCTCATAAGTGTCTTTTGTTTGCTTAATTTTTATTTTGTTTTTTTGTAGTTGGTTATTTCAAGCATTCAAAGTCCAACCATGTTATTTGATAAACATGTGTCCTAAACTCTTTTAATTTGTGACTCTTACTTCATTTTTTTCCCTTTGCAATGGATTTGTTGAAAACAACTAGGTAATTTTATATTTCCTGTATGTAGATCCAGAGGTTCTATCAGAATCACATTTGAATCTTTTAAGACGAGGATACTTTGTGTTTGGTGGAGTGCCGGTCAATCAAGAGTTCCATGATTTCTGGTTATCTCCCCTATTAGTGATGTTAGTGCCAGTTGTTCATTACGGGTTGACAAAGTGGTGATACTGTATCATTCCATTTTTTTACTTATTAACTGGAATACTTCTATATAGAGAAATCTGCCCTCATCAGTCATTTTGTTACTGTGGCATATATGCAGACGTGGAATGCTGATGGAAAGATTGATTCTTTCCTTTCATATGTGACTTCAGAGTAATTTATTGACTTTGCAACCTCTTTGAAATATGACCACCAGTAAGTTTTTGTTTTGTTTTGTTTATAGTATCATTAATTATAATATATTTAACATGTTTCAATCCATTGCAGTAATTCTTTCAACAATATTCAAAATTTTTTTTCTCTTTGGTCAGAAAGAAAATCTCTTCAAGTTGGCTCCTGAGTCTTTTTGACTCAATCTTAGTAGTCTTTGAAAGCTTCCTTGCTTTCTGCTATGACAAGATGACCGGGCTCACTTTATACACTATGAGATATTTAAGGGATCCCCATTTATCCAAGGAACTTTAGTTACTGTTAATGAGATATGGTATTGGGACTCCAATATTACCATAGGGATTCTCATTGTTATTAGGTTGGACATTGTGCTCAGGATTTTTCAGTAGACAAAATTAAGCAATATGTATCATTGCTATTTTTTAAGACAAAATATATCAGTTCACGTGTAAGATTGGTTTTTTGTTACTTCTTTGATTTTATAAATATATTTTTTCTCTTAAGTTTAAATCTTTATTCCTAATGGCACTAAAACCATTATTTATTCTAATACATACATAAATATTTCACATACAGAAATATAGCAGAATGATGACACTCTATATTATTATTACCAATATGATTATGGGCATTTTTCTGATTCATTTTGATCTTAGAATGTATCTCATAGGACTATATAGTCAACTTACTATTTTTTATAATAATTTAAAACAATTAAATTTTTTGCTTTTTGCTTCTGGATTTTGAGTCAGAGAAATTCAAATATATACTTCTTTTTTGGCATGGTTTCACTTTTAATCCTTAAAATTCTGATCCATTTAAAATATATCCTGGTGTTAATGTGAAGAATGGATTCAATTTATGTTTTTTCCTTATGGTTGTCAACTTATTAAAAAATCCATCTTTTTTCCATTAATTTGAGCTACTGCTTTCATCAGTGAATATACTTCCATATACTAATGAACTCTGGATTTTCAGTTCCATACCTTGGTCTGTTTATTCCTTTGAAGTAAATTTTAAAGAGTAATCTCTCAATCTGTTAGAATTGTTGTTTTTGATTTTGTATACATTAATATATTAGATAAAGTATAGTGGGAAGAGCATGGGCTTTGAAATTATGTGACCATAGAAAAACATTTGTTTTCTGTACAATGGTGGCGTATTAGCTTTTATTGCTGCATGACAAATTACCCCAAATTTAGCGGCTTAAAACAATACACGTTATCTCACAGTTTCTGTGAGTCAAGAGTCCAGCTGAGGCTTAGCTGGTTCCTCTGCTCAGGCTCTCACAGGCTGCAGTCAACTTGGCTGCCTTCTCGTCTGGAGCAGCATTCACGTCCAATCTCATTCGTGTCTGTCAGAATTCTTTTTCTTGCAGCTGCATGATGGAGGGTCCTAGCTTTTAGCTGGCTTCTACCTAGAAACTGCCTGCCATTTCTTACCATGTATGCTTCTCCAACATGACTGTTTAATTTATCAAGACCAAAAGAATAGTCTTTAAATTCAGAAAGAGTTTAGTCCCTCTTTTAAGGAATTTTGCCTGATTAAGTCAGGTACACCAGACTCAATAATCTCCCTTTTGGTTGATCTGAGACCTTAATTCATCTGCAAAATCTCTTTACCTTTGCCATAGTCTACCAGTTAGAAGCAAGTCATAGGTCCCACCCACATTTAAGGCAAATAATATTCAGGATATTAGCATCAGAGGGAGGAGATCATGGAAGCCATCTTAAGACTTTATTTGCCATAGGGGTAATAATATCTAAAAACATAGAATTCTTATTAAGCTTAAATAGTTTAGCATATGTAAAACACTTGGCAGAGCCTGCACTTAAAATGTAGTTCAGGTTTGATGAATGATGTTAGGCTCTGTGGTAGTGGGGGCAGGACATGGGGTGGAGGCAAGGAGTTCGTGGTCAAGGGAGAATAAAGATAAATGTAACACTTCCTAGACCTTTGAGACAAATTTCAGTAACAGAGGCATATATATCAGAAAATTTAGTATAAGACAGATCATAACGTGTGTGATAATAGAAGTCAGAACACAGGACATTTGCATAGATTGGATAGAGTCATTAATAGAGAAGGATATGGGAGGACATTCTGAGAGAAGGGGCTATAAGAGTCATGTTAAAGAATAAGAAAGATCTCTAGTCTGACATGTAAAGAGCTTAGAAGTTTTCACTCCCACCCTCACAATAAGTAAAAAACTGAACAAACCAATAATCAATCACTCTTCTTAGATTCATCAGAGAACAGGGTCACGAGGCAATCTGCTGCCCCCAAAACTAGAGAGAAAGGTGAATACAGACAATTAGAGGTTACCAGGAGCAGAAACTGCATCTGGGGCCTGGTAGGAACAATTAAATGGTAATTGGTTAATTGATGGAAACTAAGCATAGACTAACTTGAGAAGGACTATCTCCGGGAGGTCTAGCCTTAGAAGAGTCCTCCCACTTTTGTGAGTTTTACCTTCAGGAGCACTACCAGATTTGATAGAGATCAGAGGAAAATCCCTTCATGCTTCTGGCACAACGAGGGGAAAGTAATAATTTTGAAATGCAGCCAGAGTGCTCTAGTTTCATTAACAAAGTCCTTCCCTAATAAGTGTATTTATGTTACCAGAACCTAGTCAACATAGGATTTATCAGAACCTAACCTATGTGTGGGAAGAAAAATACCCCAATTCAGCCTCTTCTAGCCTGCCTGTCTCATCTAAGGGGAGAAAAAAAAATAGCTGGGAAGCAGTAGTGAAAGCCATAGTCCAGGCCCACAGCCCCACATAAAAACTGAGACCTAATTATAGAATTATAGAATGCTTCCCCTCCTCCCACATCTTACCATCAGATGAACAGGGTCCATGTATAATAACAAGGGAGTGCAGCTTCAAGTTTCATTCCCTATTTAAGAAAGAGTCTCTAGAGAAGTCCAAAGATAACAGAGAGGACAAAAATAAGTACACTAGAGAAAATTTTATACTCTGGCACCTACAGTTACAGCAAAAAGTAAGCATATTCCCATTTCTAGTCAGATCAACATAAAACCTCACACTAAAGGTCCATTTACCTCAGTTTCTTTTACTCACCACATCATGTCCAGCATTCAGTACATAAAAATAAAAGGCATATTAAGTGGCAAAAAATAGTTGGAAGAGAAACAGCTGGCATCAGAATCAGACTCAAATACAGCAGAGATGCTGGAATTATCAGACTGAAAATTTATAACTATGATTAATATGCTAAGGGCTCTAATAAAAAAGTGGACAGAATGAAAGAATAGATGGGTAATGTAAGCAGAGAGATGGCAACTCTAATAAAGAATAAAGAGGAAATTTTAGAAATCAAATCCAATGTGATAGAGATAAAGAATGCCTTTGACAGACTCATAAGTAGACTAGACATGGCTGAGGAAAGAATTAGTGAGCTTGAAGACATGTCAGTAGAAACTGCCCAAACTGAAAGCAACACAATTCAGTCCGTATCACAGGCTAACCAAGAAAAAAATAGAGAAAGCACAAATTAGTACATCAGAAATGAAATAGGAGTTATCACTATTGTTCCCATGAGTATTAAGAGGATTATAAAGCAAGTCTGTGACTTCAACTTTGATGACTTAGATGAAATGGACCAATTTCTTTTAAGATACAAATTGCTAAAACTAACACAAGGAAAAATAGATAATTTGAATAGGCCAAAAATTTGAATCAGTAATTAATATCCTTCTTATACAGAAAGCACCAGGCTTAGGTGTTTTCACTGGTGAATTCTACAAAGCATTAAGGAAAATGTGATACCGACTCTTTACAATCACTTCCAGAAAAATGAAAGCAGAGGAAACACTTTCTAACTCATTCTATGAGGTCAGAGTTACCCTAATACCAAAACCAAAAGAAAACCATTCAAAGAAATATTCTAGACTCATCTTTCTCATAAACATAGATGTAAAAAATCTTAAACAAAATATTATCAAGTCACACTCGACAATGTATAAAAAGAATTACATAGCACAACCAAGTGGTATTTATTCTGGATTTTACAAGGATGGTTAAACATTCAAAGAATATGAAAGAGGTAAACCAGGAATGAGCAGGAAGGATAAAAATGGAGGCTAGAGATAACTCAATGGAAAATTGTTAAGCATGCAAAAATGGTAGATTCTGTTGATTTGACCAGTATTTTGGGTGGTCTTGGGAACAGATTTTTAGAGAACATATCTTTAACCAAATTTAAGAATGTAAGGTAAATTAATGATAACCTAAAATAATATCCTGGAGGGTCTTCTAGGATCAGTGTAATCAAAACAAGTTCAAATGTAGTTTAAAAACCCAAGGACATTGTATTTTAAAATGAAGAAATTCCAAATAGCTAGGAAATCCAAATAGGAGGGACAATTGGGTCAAGAAATTTGGATATCCTATCTATTTATTCTAGAGGTAAAGTGTTATATTTTATAGAGGTTTATATTCCCGGTACTCATTTTGTGGAGAAACAAGCTCATTTAAAAAGACTTACTGGTGATAGAAAATTGTGCATATCTTTCAGCGATAGCCTTTTATTTTATTTTTTTTTTTACAGATAGTTATCAATAATAGCAAATTCTAAATTTTTGGAGCACATTTTACAGTAAAACTGAAAGTTCACTGGAAAGATTTTAATATGCTGTTATAAGAAATCCTACTCCAGTGATTGAATCATTTGCAAAGACACCACACATTTCAACTTGTTATACTACATTAAGGTTATTATAGCAACATTGACTCTTCAGGGTAAAAGACAAAATCCAGACCATCAGTAATGGTCAATAAAATATTAACTCTGTACCAGAAAGTGGCTTCTTTTCTGTCAAGAGATACAATTTGATTATGCTAAATATTAATTCACTTATAAAATAGTAAATAATTTATATTGCTACAATATAAGTGTATGAATAGGATTAGGTAACAGGGTAAAAGTTACTCATTCCTTTTGTAACTAATAGTTATTCTGTGGGGAAGTACATTGAAACTATACAAATATCTTATTTCTCATCAAACTTTCAATTTTTAATCTACTAATTTATATTCAAATGGACTCAAGTTTTTCTATTTTGTCAGTGGATTAAGATCTGTTACTATCATTATTAATTTTAATACTTAAAATGGTTCTGATTTGGTCAAAGAGAATCCCTTTAACTGGTCGCAGTGTCTTTTTAACACATCTGCATCATTATTTGAGGACTCCCTTGCTTTCTGGCACAAGATGCCCCAGGGATCCTCTTGTAGTTTTCCTGCCCCAGCCCTTAAATCAGCATTTCTCTAAGGATTCCTGGCTTCTTTTAGTGGAGAATGGTATGTAGAAGCCACACTCTGCATTAAGTGTGCTCATTGCTGTTGAGGTGTTGTTAATCTCTGGTCCTCTCAGTGGACAGAGTATACATATAATCTGTCACCAGGTTGCTTCCCACACTGATGCTATTCTCACCTTGCCCAATCTTTGACATCTCTTACTCTCTGGTGTCTCTCTAATTAACACTGTCTTTGCCTTCCCTTCAGGCTCAGACACCCTGAGCTGGAGTGCCCTTCTCCATGCATTTCCTCCTTCCTCTGCTTAGGTTCTGATACACCACACTGGAATACCCCTTCACCTGTACACTCTCCACAACTCACTTGGGCTCCAACATTTCATGTTGGGCCACCCCCTCACCCTAATCTAACTCTGACATCACATGCCAGAGCTCCATCTCCCCAAGGACCCTGACACTGTATGCTAGAAAGTAAAGGGTCTCCTGCAGCCACTGAGAGAAACATCCCCTTAAAGCCTGCTTTAATATCCAAAGAAAAAGGTAAACACCTGGTTCTGTGCCTTTTCCTCTAGCTTTAGTTACGTCTGAGGATTTGATGCTTGGCCTATTCTGCTAACAGCATAAACTCATGAAACTGTTAAAAACTTTCTATATCAAATACAAGATAGATAAAAATCTGGCCAAGGATATCTACTGAAGCAAACACTTGTTGCCACCATTGTTTATTGAATAAGGAATAACTAGTATTGATGGCATGCAACTGCATTTCAGGATGAGAGCTGGTTAAATACATCTGAAGTGGCTGTGACCAACTATCAGAAAGGCTAAAAGGACCTTAGAACTTATTGGCTTCCCTGAACTGAGGTTGTCTGCACATATTCAGCTTCATTCCTTGTAACCAAAGCAAATTCTGAGTATGAAATGACTGGGACGTCAGAAGTTAAGCCTAGAATACATAACCCTACTATACTGTTACTGTGCATACTGTTGTATAGCTTGTCCTTTATTTTTTATTAATACTAACTAAACTTGATGCTTGTTAAAGCCTATTGCATTTTATATATTAGTTATCAATACAAATCCAAGCATGTAGCTGCTGGTAGAGCAGAGTGGAAGTTGCAGTACTCTTGGCCCATTAAAGAATATATGATCAGACCAGTCTGAGTTTAAAAGGAAGATTATAGGATCTCTATTCCTCTATATTCTGAAAGAAGGAAAGACGATTGTGCCTCTGTGAGTTGGCCAACATCTGCAAGAATATTGATCCAGCCTCCTGAGACCTTTGAAAAGGTTGGTTCTGGGAACAAAAGAGACAATCCTGGGAATCTGGCTAAGTTAGTACCAAGGCAGGGAACTAGACCTGCGAGTCAGCCACAGAGAGGAGATAAGTATTTAATGTCAGGATATAAAGAACAGGAATTGAACCATGTTTATACTCTCCTCAATTGGTTATGGAAGTAAGACCCCTCTTTTGGATTATCTACATTTCTAGGCTTTAAATAAAACAAGTAGTACAAGGCCCACAAAGTAGATGCCATACAAGATAAAAATGAGTACTTAAGTAAATGTAAGTATTTTTCACTTAATGTCCATAATCCATAGATGAAAACCAGATGTCTGCACAAAAACACTAACGAGACGATTTCTTAAAATTACAACTATTTAATTTTGAGATAATTTCTGATTCACATGCAGTTGTAAGAAATAATCCAGAGAGATCTTGTGTATCCTTTACTCAAGTTTCTCAAGTGGCAATTTCTTGTAAAACTGTAGTACTGTGTCAATCAGGATACTGTCATTGATCCTGTCAAGATATAGAACATTCCTATCCCATAAGCATCCCTTATGTTGCCATTTTATAACCACATCTACTCCCCCCCCACCTTAACCTTGGCAACCACTAATCTGTTTTCCATTTCTATAATTTTATATTTTCAAGAATACTATGTAAATGATTTCATGCAATTTTTCAGTTAATAAACTTCATTTTTAAAAACAGTTTCCCCTATTTTTACCACCTTATGTTAATAAGGTACATTTGGTACAATTAGTGACCCAGTAATGATACATTGTTATTAACTAAAGTTTGTATATTATTCAGATTTCCTTAGTTTTAAACTAATGTGCTTCTGTTCCAGGATCCCCTTCCAGACACCACATCGCATTTAGCTGTCATTTCTTGTTAGGTTCCTATTGGCTGTGACATTTTCTCAAATTTTCCTTGTTTTTGATGAGCTTGACAATTTTGAGGAATACTGGTCAGGTATTTTGTAAAATGCCCCTATATTGAATATTTTCTGATGTTTTTCTCATTATTAGCCTGAGGTTATGGGTACTTGGGAGGAAAATAACAGAAATAAAGTGCTATCTTCATCACATTCTATTAAGGGTACATTTTATCAACATGATTTATGACTGTTGATGTTGACTTTGATTACTTGGCTGAAGTAGTTAGTCAGATTTCTCCCCTGTAAACTTACTCTTTCTTTTTTCCCTTTTCCAAACTGTTCTTGAGAAAGAAACACACACTCAAGGAGCAGGGAGTTATGCTCTCCTTTCTTTAGGGTAGAGTATCTATATAATTTAATTGGAATTCTCTTGCATGGGAGAGCTGTCTCTTCCCTCTCCATTTTTAAATTTGCTTAATTATTCATTTATATAAGTATGGACTTTTGGATAATTATTTTATACCTTAGATTACAAACTAATGCTAATTTACTTACTTAGTTGCTCAAATTTTTCCAGCTTTGGCCATTGGGAGCTTGTTCAGTTGGCTGAAATCGCTATTTTTCCAATAAGTCCTGGTTCCTTTTATTAAAGAATGGTACTAGAAACCAAAGATTTGGTCATCAGTTGTGCTGATGTCACTGTGTTTAGACTCTCTCAACTGACAAAGCATGGATACGTATGTGTGTATACTAATCCATGTATATGCACATATCTATTAACATTTTTATATGAAATCATCTGTATCTATAATAAGTTAAATATGTAGTCTTACTGATGCCTCCAACTCTAATCCATTAGCACATGGATCAGTCTAACTTTTTCCCTTTGCTAATATGTAAATTTCCAGTCCAACAGTAAGAAACCTGGCTCCCAGTTTTCACCATCCATTTACTTAATTATTCAATTCCAATATACATGTATAAGAGTATATATTTTATAGTACAAGCAGTACAAATTCTATTGGTTTGACAAATGCATAATGTCATGTATCCATCATACAGAATAGCCTCACCACCCTAAAAATTCCCTGTGCTTCATCTATTCGTCTCTCCCTCACTCCCCAAATCCCTGGCAATCACTGATCTTTTAAATGTTTCTATAGTTTTGCCTAATCCAGAATGTGATATAATTGAAATCATGCAGTATATAGCCTTTTCAGACTGGCTTATTTTGCTTAGGGTTATACATTTAAAGTTCCTGTACATCATTTTGTGGCTTAATAGCTCATTTCTTTTTATTACTGAATAATATGTCACCATAGAAATGTACTACTGCCTGTGTATGCATTCACTTATTGAAGGACATCTTGATTGCTTCTAGTTTTTGATGATTTTGAATAAAATGACCATAAGTATTCACATGCAATATTTTGTATAGGCAGGAGCTTTTCACTCAATTGGGTCAAAAGCCTATACCAATAGAAGCATGATTGCTGGATTGTGTGGTAAGACTATGCTTGGCTTTGTAAGAAACTGCCAGACTGCTTCCAATGTGGCTCTACCATTCCACATTCCCATCAGCAATAAATTAAAGTTCCTATTGCTCTGTAACCTCACATGCATTTGATTTTGTCCACTTTTTGGATTTTAAACTTTCTAATAGGAGTGTAGTGGTATCTTGTTTTAATTTGCAACTTCTTAAGGACAAATGATGTTGAGTATCTCTTTATTTGTCTTCTGTATATCTTCATGATGAAAAGTCTGTTAATACCTTTTGCCCATTCTTTAATTGGGTTGTCTGTTTTGTTATTGTTGAGATTTATGAGTTCTTTGTATATTTTGGATATAACTTCTTTATCAGATATGTATTTGTAAATATTTTCTCCCAGTCTGTGACTTGTCTTTTCAAATTCAGTGTCTTTTACAGGGTAGAAATTTTTAATTTTAATAAAATCCAACTTATCAATTTTTCTTTCATGTATTGGTGTTGTATCTAAAAACTCATTAAAAAACCCAAGGTCACCTAGATTTTTCTCCTATCATTTCTTCTGGAAGTTTTATCATTTTTCATTTTATATTTAGGTCTGTGGATCTATTTTGAATTAATTTTGTGAAATGTGTAAAGTCTGTATCTAGATTTAGTTTTTTCTTTGCATGTGGATGTCCAATTGTTCCAGCACCATTTGTTAAAAAGACTATCCTTTTTACACTGAATTGCCTTTCTCCTTTGATGAAGATCAGTTGAATATTTTTGTGTGGATCTATTTATGGGCTCTTTATTCTGTTCCATTGATCTATGCGTCTATTCTTTCAGCAATACTATGCTGTCTTGATCACTATAGCTTTATAGTAAGTATTGAAGCCCAGTAACGTCAGTTCTCCAACTTTGTTCTTCTTCAGCATTACATTGGCTATTCTTGGTTTTTGCCTTTCTCTATAAACTTTAGAATGAGTTTGTCGATATCCACAAAATTACTTCCTGGTATATGGATTCATATTGCTTTGAATCTATAGACCAATTTGGGAAGAATTGGTATCTTAGCAATATTGAGTCTCCAAATCCATAAACATGAAATATTTATCCATTTATTTAGACACTTTTTGATTTCATTCATCAGAGTTTGTAGTTCTCCACATATAGATCTTGCACATACTTTGTTAGATTTATACCTAAGTGGTTCATTTTATTTTGGTGCTGATGTAAATGGCATTATATTTTTAATTTCAACTTCTTATTGTTCATTGCTGGTATAAAGGAGAGTAACTGAATTTTTTATATTAACCTTGTATTTTGTGATCTTGTGATAATTGCTTATTAGTTCCAGGAGTTTTATTATTGTTTCTTTAGAATTTTATTCAAAGGCAATCATATTACCTGTGAACATGGATAATAGTATATCTTCCTACCCAATATGTATAACTTCTATTTACTTTTCTTATATTTTTGCAATATCTATGACTTCCAGTAAAATATTGAATAAGAGTGATGACAGGGAACATCCTTTCCTGGTTCCGTACTGTAGGGAGAAAGCATGCAATTTCTCATCACTAAGCACTTGGTCATGGTATATAATCCTTTTATTGTGTTGCTGAATTGAATTTGGTAGTTTTAGTTGAGGATTGTTATATCTGTATTTGTAATAGGCATTGGTTTGTAGTTTACTTTTCTAGTAATGTCTTTGATTTTGGTATCAAGGTAATACTGACTTCATTGGTAACTGTTTCCTTCTCTTCTATTTCTTGGAAGAGTTTTAAAAAATTGGTGTTAATTCTTCCTTATACATTTGGTAAAATTCATCAGTGAAGCAATCTAGCCCTGGGCTTATTTTCATGGAAAAAAAATTTTAACTAGTATTTTAATCTCTACCTGTTATATATCTATTCTGATTTTCTATTTGTTCTTTTTTCAGCTTTATTGAGATATAATTGACAATTAAAATTGTAAGATATTTAAAGTGTACAATGTGATGATTTGATATACACATATATTATAAAAGGATTCTTCTATCAAGTTAATTAACACATCCATCACCTCACAAATTTACCTTTTTGTGTGTATGAGAACATTTAATGATATGAATAAGGTCTGAGGATCTAATGTGTAACATGGTGACTGTAGTTCTATTTCTTCTTGAGTCTGTTTTGGTAGTCGGTGTTTTTCTAGAAATTTGTCCCTTTCATCTAGGTAGTCTAATTTGTTGGAATACAATTGCTCATACCATTCCCTTATAATCTTTTTAATTTCTGTAAGAACAGTATTAATGTCCTCTCTTTCATTCCTGATTTTAGTAATCTGAGTGTTTTATCTTAGTCTAGCTAAATGTTGCCAATTTTGTTGGTCTTTTCTTTTGATTTTGTTCAAGTTATATATTTTTTCTATCTATATTGTATTAATTTTGCTCTAATCATTCTCGTTTTCTCACTTCTGCTTGCTTTGGATTAATTTGCCCTTTTATTCTAGTTTGTTAAGGTAAAAGGTTAGATACTGATTTTAGATTAGTCATTTTTTAACAGTTTTACGGCTATAATTTTCCCTTTAAGCACTGCTAGAGCTGCATCTTATAAATTATGTTTTATTATGCTTTCATTTTCCTTTATCTTAATGTACTTTCTTGTTTCCTTTGTGATTTCTTCTCTGACCCATTCGTTATTGAGGAGTGTGTTGTTTAACTTCCAAATATTTGTGAATTTCCCAAATTTCCTTCGGTTACTGATTTCTAAATTCATACTTTTTATAAATTGAATCCTTTTAAATTTGTTGAGATTTCATATGGGCTATCCTGAAGAATGTTCCATGTACACTTGAGAACAATGCATATTTTGTGGTTATAAGGTGGACTATTCAGTAGATGTCCATTAAGTCTAGCTGTTTTATTGTGTTGTTCAATCTTATATTTCCTTATAGATTTTCTGTGTAGTTGTTCTATTCATTATTGAACATGGAGCATTGTAGTCTGTAACTATTATTGTTGTATATATCTCCCTTCAATTCTGTCAATTTACTTCACATATTTCAAGGCTCTGTTGTTAGTTTCGTATATGTTTATAGTTATGTAGGAGAATAAATGACTTACAAACAACATACCTTTATGCTGTCTGGTATATTTAAGTTTGAAATTGCCTTTACCAGTGTTCTTTATATTTTTGTTCTCTCATTTCAGCATGAAGGATGCCCTAAGTATTTTTTGTAGGGTAGGTCTGCTAGCAAGGAATTCTCTCAGTTTTTGTCAATCTGAATGTTTTAATTTATTTTCTATTTTTAACAGCTTTATTGAGGTATAACTGACATATTATGAACTTCATATATTTAAAGTGTACATTTTTATAAGTTTTGACATATGTATATATCCATGAAATCTTTCCCATAGTCAAGATAATGAACATATACATCACCCGAAAGTTTCCTCATGCCCCCTTAAAATTGTTGGTTCCCACCCCTCCCCTCCCCATTTACTTCTGTCACTGTACATTAATTTTAATTTCCTAGAATTGTATATAAATGGGTTCACACAGTACGTACTCTTTTTTGGCCTTACTTTTACTCAGCACACATTTTGAAATCCTTCCATGTTATAGCTTTATCAATAGTTCATTCATTGTTTTTTGCTGAGTAGCATTCCATTACCAGACTGTATCAGTCTGTGTATCCATTCACTTGTTGACAGATGTTTATGTTGTTTCTAATTTTTAACTATTATAAATAAAACTGGTAGAAACATTCATGTCCTTTGTACGGGCTTAGGCTTTCTTTTCTCTTCTGTAATATCTAGGTGTGGAATGACTGCATCATATTGAAAATATATATTAACTTTTTAAGAAACTGCCCAACTATTTTCCAAAGTGGTTTTGCCGTTTTAAACATCCATCATTGTATAAATGTTCTAGTACTCTATATGCTCACTAACACTTGGTCTAGTCAGAATTTTTTCATTTTAGCCATTTTATAGCTGTGTAGTGGCATCTTTGTATGGTCTTAATTTGCATTTCCCTAATGATTAATAAGTTGATCATCTTTCATGTGCTCATTTGCTAGTCTCATATCTTCTTTGGTGAAGTGATTGTTCAAATATTTTGCTCATTTTCTAATTGTGGCATTTTGTGTTTTTTTTAATATTGAGTTTTGAGAGTTCTTTATGAATTCTGGAAATAGTGCCTTTATCAGATATATGCTTTGCAAATATTTTCTCCCAGTCTATGGCTCATCTTTTCATTCTTTTAACTGTACTTTGAAATGCAAAAGGTTTTAGTTATGATGAAATCTAATTAAACAATTCATTCTTTTATTGATCATGTTTTTGATGTTATGTGTAAGAAATCTTTGTGTAACCCAAGGTCAGAAAGCCTTTCTTGTAGTTGTCTTCTACAAGTTTTATAGTTTTGAGTTTCATATTTATGCCTATGATCTGTTTTAAGATAATTTTAAATGTGAGGCAAAAAAATAAGTTTTCCTTCCTTCCTCCATCCCTCCCTCTCTCTCTTCCTCCCTTCCTTGCTTCCATTCTTTTTAACCTATAGGTATCTAATTATTGTAACATTATTTGTTGAAAAGACTATCCTTTCTGCACTGAATTATCTTTGCATCTTTGTAAAAAATCAGTTCTCCACATATATGTATATTTCTTACTGTATCCTCTATTCAGCTCTATTGATCTATTTGGCTATTTTTGAGCCCATACCACCTGTATTGATTACTACAGTTTTATATTCATTTTTGAAATTGGATGGCAATTCTGATTTTATTCTACATGTGGAACTCATTATGCACTCCAATTTTGTGCTTCTTTTTAAAAATTGCGTTGGTTATTCAAGGACATTTACATTCTCATTTGGATTTTAGAGTCAGTTTGTGAATTTCCAAAAAAAAAAATCTTTCAGGAATTTGGATGGGGTTTGTATTGAATAGACAGATCGATTTAGGGATAATCGATATCTTAAAAACCCATTAACATAGAGTATCTCTTCTTTTACTAAGTCTTCTTTAATTTCTTTTATCATCATTTTATAGCTTTTGATTTGTAGATATTGTGTATTTTTGTATTTCATATATATGTATATGTATATATATACACACACACATATTATATATATATGTGTGAGGAATGTATATATTGGTGAGGAAGATTGTCACTGAGCTAACATCTGTGCCAGTCTTCCTCCATTTTTTTGTATGTGGGATACTGCCACAGCATGGCTTGATGAGCGCAGTGTAGGTCCACATCCAAGATTCGAACCTGCAAACCCCAGGCCACTGAACTGGAGCATGCAAACTTAACACTCTGCCACCGGGCCAGCCCCATGTATTTCATATTTTTAATGCCATTGTAAAGGATATTACTGCTTCATAGAATAGGTTGAGGAGCATTCCTTGCTTTTCAATTTTCTGGAAGAGATTGTGTAGAATTGATATTATTGCTTCCTTAAAGGTTTGATAGAACTCACCCATAAAGTCAACTGACCTGGAAAATTCTTTGTTGGTAGGTTTTTAACTATAAATTCAATTTCTTTAATAGATATGGAACTATTTGCTCTATTTCTTCTTGAGTAAACCTCCATAGTTTTAATTTCAAGATTTTCTGTTTTTCAGTTTTTTCTTTCATGGATTTCCACTTTTTAAAAAATTATTATTTTGTTCATTTTGCTCATCTTTTTCCAGTTTCTTAAGTTGAGGTTGTTTATTTGAGGACTTTATTATTTTCTCATTAGGCATTTAGTGGTACAAATTCTGCCTCCCCATGTTTATACTGCTTTAGCAGAAAACCACAAGTTCTGACATGTTGCGTTTTCATTATCAGTCAGTTCAAAACATTTTCTAATTTCCTTTCTGATTTCTTTTGTGACCCTTTAATTATCTAGAATTTATTTATTTAGTTTCCAAATATTTGGTGATTTTCCAGATATCTTTTAGGAATCAATCCATAATTTTCTTCCATTGTGGGAAGAGAACATTTTTTATACAACTTTTAAACTTATTGAAATCTATTTTATAGCCCAGAATATAGTCTATATTAATAAATGTTCCAGGTGCACTTAAAAATAATAGTGCCCATCAAGGGATGAATGGATAAAGAAGATGTGGTATATATACACAATGGAATACTACTCAGCTATAAAAAGAACATGAAATCTCAGCATTTGCGACAACATGGATTCACCTTGAGGGTATTGTGCCAGGTGAAATAAGTCGGATAGCAAAAGTAAAATACCATATGATCTCATTCATAAGTAGAAGATAAAAACAAACAAACAAGAACAAACACATAGATACAGGGAGTAGATTGGTGGTTACCAGAAGGGAAGTGGGGAGGGAGGAGGGCAAAAGAGGTGACAGGTCACATGTGTACGGTGATGGGTGTTAATTAGTCTTTGGGTGGTGAACATGATGTAGTCTACACAGAAATCAAAATATCATGATGTACACCTGAAATTTACATAATGTTATAAAACAATGTTACCACAATTAAAAAAAAAACCTGTAGTTGACCCACTAGTGGGTCCTGAAATCAATTCCATGATTGTGGACTAGATTTAATAATACAAAATAGATTAGAATAGAAAATATTTGAGGAGCCGCCCAGCGGCGCAGCAGTTTAGTCCGCGCTTGGCAGCCCGGGGTTTGCAGGTTCAGATCCCCGGTGCCTGCCGATGCACTGCTCGTCAGCCATGCTGTGGCAGCGTCTCATATAAAGTAGAGGAAGATGGGCACAATGTTAGCCCAGGGCCAGTCTTCCTCAGCAAAAAGAGGAGGATTGGCGACGGATGTTAGCTCAGGGCTGGTCTTCCTCACCAAAAAAAAAAAAAAAAAGAATAGAAAATATTTGATTACATACCACTTATTAAAGATAAATATTGTTTTGTGGAAAGAAAAATAATGTACATTCTGCTGTTGTTGAGTGGAGTGTTCTATAAATGTCCATTAGATCAAATTGGTTGAAAGTGTTTTCTATGATTTTACTGGTTCTCTGTCTTCATTTTGTATCAATTAATGACAGAAGAATATTCAAATCTTTGGCTTTAATGGTAGACTTGTCTACTTCTTCTTGTAGTTCTAACACTTTTTGCTTTAACTATTTTGAATTTTGGTTATTAAGAGTATGAATACCTATTAATGTCATGTCCTTTTGATTAATTGTTCTGAATCTACTTTGTCTGACATTAATACAGCCTCTGAAGGTTTATTTTGGCTACTATCAGCAAGGTCTATTTCTTTGTATCATTTTACTTTTAAACTATCTGTATCTTTATAAAGTGTGTTTCTTATAGGCATCATATAGTTGTGACTTTCTATTTTTTCCAACCTGAAAATCTCTTCCTTTTGATTGGAGTGTTTAGGCCACAGCAGTTTAACGTGGTTATTGAGATAGTTCGATTTTATTCTATTTTCTTGTTACCTATTTTCTACCTGTCCCATCTGTTCTTTGTTCCTTTTTTTCATTTTTTTCTGTCTTCTATGGTATTTTTTATGTTTAAATTTTATTTCCTTTATTGCATTATTAGCTTTCTTTGTTTTGTTATTTTAGAGATTGCTTTAGGGTTTAGTGTAAACATCTCTAACTTATCACAGTCTACCCTCAAGTGATATGATATCACTTCATACACAGCATAAGAGCCTTGAAAAAATTTAGTGTTAGAGTAACTATGAAACTGTAAACTTTTCTATTTTTTTAACTATTGGGGAAGAGTTTTGAAGTTGAGAAAAAGCATGAGTAGAACTTTGTACCTGCTTTTAGGTATGTTAGAATGTTGCTCCTTTTTAGAACCAGCAGCAAGTCACCAAAGTCATATTACCTGGTTCCTCTGGTGCAAGAATTTTGGAAATAGGTCACCTGCACAGTGCCATTAAAATATCAGAAACCTTCTAGAAAATACTGCATGTGAATTATAGAGAATTTAACTAAGATCTCAAATTTCGTGGAAAGTGGGATGTATTGTAGGGTTTCCTGAACCATTATCATATGTTATTCTTTATGTATAAGATGTAAATGTTTATCTTTGGCAAAGAAATATTCAGATCCAAATGGATTCTGAACACGTTGAATGCTCTATTCCCATCTTTGAGATTCTCAGTAAAGATTTTGTTATGGCCTATGAACAAATCTGTATTTTTTTTTTTAGCTAAGTGTTTTTAAAACTTCTATGGTGATATTGCTATATATTTTCCATCTACCCATCTCTACCTTGCTCTTTGCCTTGGAAGGACCCATATGAGTTGCTGCAAAAGGTTTCTTTGCCCTCTAACTTCCGAATGGATTTGGCTTGTGCTGGTAAGAGGAAAGGAAGAGGTTGAGGTATTCATTCCTCCAGTTCCAACTTTACTTGGTCTTCTTGGTCTATTTTTGTCCCTGATGAAACGTCACTTCTCTCAAAATGGTGTTCCACAAATGATTCTCTCTTTTCATGTTTGGTTATGTTCCCCTCTTCTTAGCCCTTTAGCTTATCTCAGTAAGAGTTCATAGCCCTGGACCACTTTTGGGTTTTTTTATAATCTGTCCATACCTTAGTAATAGTTAAGCTCTCTTTGAAATATCCTTCCCGCTGGGATTTTTTTGTCTATTTTTTTCAGAATAGCTGTTAACATCCATCAGAACCCTAGTGTTTCAAAGAATATAATTTAAGAAGTCTTGAGTGCTTTAAAGGGCCATAGATTGTAATTCAGTGGGCATGGTATTTAGTTTCAATTCTAACAAAAACTGGTTTTGAAAACTTTGTTAAATCACTTAATCTCTCTATGCTTAAGTTTCTTCATTTGTGTAATAGAGTGATCACGTTAGGTGATTCCTAGGGATCTTTTAAACTCTAATACTCTCTGACACCATTTTCTTAGCCACAACACAAGGTACCCTATCAGGGCATTTATAAATTTACAATCTCTTATTTTTTCAGTGACAATTTCCATGATTTTAGTTATGGTTAAGATGGAAGACTCAGAAAACTAAGCCTAACCTTTTATTTCAACTAAAACAATAAAAAAGAGAAAAGCTATAGAGTTGTTTTTTCTTTTCCAAAGGCAGCATTGCATTATATATAAAGCTTTACACGTTGAAATTCAATGTGCACTCAACAAAATGGGTAAACATTAGTTGGAATTTATACACAAATTGTCATTTATCTTAAAGAATTAATTTTGTATGTTTATGATTCAATAAGTTCAGCTAGAGATGAGATTGGTATTAAAACTGTAGGAATCTATAAAATACATGCATACATACATACATACGTCTATACATATATACGTATATACATACTTAACACCTAACTGAACAGGGATAACAAATAATCAAATTAACTACATTTGGTTAATTAGTTATGTTGAATACATGTGGGTGTCTTGTTGATATCAGTTAATAATTGTTCTTAGATGTTAAGTGATTAAATGTGTTCTTGTGTCTTCTACTTGAGATTCTTTGTGAGATAATTTGCTATCTGAGATTTAATATAAATAGAATATTAAGAAGATGATTGGAGCCTTTTTACATTGCTTGTAGTAAAATAAGTCTAGCTTCTTTAAAGCTCTGAATGGTTTACGTATTACTTACGTTTTCTCAAGCCCTTAAAAACAAAATACTTTAGAATTATTAAACCAGAGGCAAGAAAGTTGGTAGTAAAATGGATAATTAAAAAGGACTATCTAGTAAAAGGACTGTGATAAAGTCACAGAATCTTTACCAATACTGCTTGCTATACCTGACAAATTGCTTTTGAATTATTATTTAAATTATGCTATTCTTAAATACAGTCACGTATACTGATTAAACACCATCTGGAAGTTTGGGGGGAAGTAACTACCAATCTTCTTTATATTTTTTAATTAGCAGTTAGTCTGAGTTATACTTATGAGTTCATTTGTATTAAATATTTATAGATTACAGCTATTGCTGAATATTTCTGGTATTGGATATCATAAATTGGATTTCAAAAGGAAAGGACAAAATTACCTGTCCTTTCTTTGACACTGATGCAACTTTAGAATTGCTTTACGGGGAGGAATATTAATTATTTTTCTTGTCTCAATAACTAATCCCAAAGTCATATTTGATCTTATCATGTTTTTCTATTTCCTTGGTTTGCTAAATTCTCTTGTATAGATCCTTTTTAATGGCATTACTCAAGGGGCAGTGTATTAGAGCACATCAGATCACATACTCAGGAGCCAGCTTTCTGGGTTTGAACCCAGCTCTGCACCAGAGACAGGTAGTTAGTGAATATCTCTATACTTCAATTTCGTGACTGCAAAATGGGAATAATAGATTTGTTATTAGGAATACATTCACATACACACACATTCAAACACAAGTAAGCCTGTAACACTGTGTGACATATGGTGAGCACTACACAGATATTTGCTATTGACAATTCCTCCTTCTATCATTCACTCATTCTTTTTCCTTTGGCTCTGCCTTTTTGCTAATTTACTTAACTTTCTCTTCTATACTTTTACTCACAGCTTTTTGACTCCATATTTTATCTAGATTTCTATTAGAAAAATCATTTTTAATTCTGCCTAGCTATGAATTTTTATTTCTTAAAATGTACATTTTCCCCTTCAGAACAAAAATATAAGAACATTCTATGAAATCTAACGTCTAAAATAGCAAATGCTAAATATTGTTAGTTATTGTTTATTTATATACTGTATTGAATTGTCCTTATTCTATATGATCAAAATATCAAGACTTTGGCAAATAATCAAGTTCATATGTTTGTGGATGCAAATGGTTTAGTAGTCATCATTTTCCTCTAAAAATTTTCAATGTTTTTTCTTATGAGAAGAATTTATAAATCAAATTTTCTCGATTACGTGTACTGATTGTGTTGTAGTATCCAACAAGATATTCAAGAAATTGTCCAGAAAACCACAGAGGACCACTGCTCACAGTGGTCCTGGTCCACACGTTTCTTGGCACTTGAATGTTGGTTCTTATCTGTTTGAGCAGAGTGTTTGTATTCATATAAAAGTAATGGAATGACTTTGTGAAATGTAAGGACATATGTTTTCCTTTTACATTTACCAAAAAGTTTAGTTATTTACATAAATATATATAACATTTTATATCTTATCTCTACAAATTAGTGACATCAAATGAGTTTTTAAAAATTCCCAACATTTTGTCTCATGGAAACCTATGCAGTGATATGGCATGAATGCAGTGAGTATTAATAACCTGAGGAAATGCAGTCCTGGGTTTGACTGGATAGTATCTTTTTAGTGCTGTGTACTTTCTCTGAGACGCTGTGCCAATGAGATTAAGGTGATTCTCAGAGATATTTAGATTATCTTGGTGACTTTCTTCACAACTCATTTGAATCTATCAAAACAATATCTCCTTTTTCTTTAAAAAAATTATGAGTTTGTGTGCTTTTTGCTGGTCTTACATTTCTGGATGGCAAAGTCTCTTATCAGGAGGCATATTTATATTGCTACTCTTTTGATTTTGTTCAGAGAGTTCTGTGTCTGCTTTCATTGCTCAGTAATTCAATAATCCTAACTGTTTCTTGTCTTTATTATCACCTCATCCCATGGGAGCTTCCTATTATAACAATATATTGGATGATTTAAATTTTTTTCATTGACTATAGTAGGACGAATTTAAGGTATTTTACTGAAATGCAATTTTTTTACAAATGCAAATTTGTAAAATTCTATGTACCTGAATATATATGTTTAATTAAAAATGTCGATGGGAGGAAGAAGAGATATCAGGACGATTATACTATCTTACCTTGAAAGCATTTTCAGCAGGCAGGCCTTCTACATGAGCAAATACATGCTCATTATATTGATTTAAAAAAAAACAACTCAAGATAAACTGGAAACTGGGAAACCAAACTCCCTATCACAGTTGTTCAAGGCACAAATGAGAACTCATTTTTTTTTTCTTTTAATCCTCCCCTCTTTGTTACTTTCTTCCTATCCACAACCAAGAATGCAGGGCAAAGTATTTATATGGAATTCACAAGTTAGCCCCAGAGAGCTCAATTTCATTTCTAAGGATTTGCAGACCATTTGAAAATGAAAACATTACTTGCAGCTCTACTAAAGATGCAATAATCTGAGGGAAGATGGGACACTTTGGGCAGATTCTAGAGATTGAACATAATTCATAGCCTGTTCTAAAGCTCTGTAGGACACTCCCTTCAAAATGTATACGATATTAGCACTTCAGTCATTTTAAAGACTCAGAAGGAATGAAAGGTTGGCCAGGTATTTTTTGATGTATAGAAATAAAGGAGTTGGGAGGCGGGGACATATACAAGAGGATGAAAGCATAAGTACTATTTGGTGATGTCACAGCAGTATAAATGGAGAGGAAACAGAGGATGAAAAAGGAGGACCTCTAAAATAAATAAAAGGAGACAAGGATCACTTTAATTTAATTTATTTATTGTTCTGCAAAAGGCCAGCTTTGAGGGCTTTTTTCTTAATGGCAGCACTTACTCCTGAACATGCTAATGAATTCACAGACCAATAGTAGGCCTACATTCACACAGATGGGTAACTTGTTAATGTAGGAAAGTGGAAAACACGCCATAGTTTTTAATTTGTAAATTCCCATGTGACTCTTTTCATTTTCATTTTATGCCTTTTCTAGTGAATTATTGTTGGATAAAAAGCTTATTTGCTTTAAAAATACACTAAAATGGTTTCAGATGGTGATCATGTTTTCCCTCATTGGAAATAAGAGAACAGATGCACACTTTAACTGTTATACAAAAATTACAGGTTCCCAAACCAAAAATAGTTCCTTTAATATGCACGTGTTATATCTTCATTGCCATTTTCCCCTAAAATGTTGAGACTGGCAACTATTATTAACAGGTAGGTTGATTGTGGGTGTCTTTTTTCATTCAGTTGATAGACCTCCTTCTGGTTTTGAAAAAGTGAGATAATCCTCCATGTTGGGAACCCAAAACATGAATTTACCATATCCTTTAAAATTCACACTTGAGCTTCCAGTACATTTTCTTTTACCTGTTTGTGTTATGTTTGAGTCGTCTGTGTGGCTTGTGCTTCTTGAGTGTAAAATCATTTGCCCTTATGGCAAAAGGAAATAAAGAAACAAAGAATTTATGCAAGTATGCTAGTCTCCCCCACCAAAAGAAATCATTTCCTTAATTGTGAAGGGGAAAAATGACTATATTAATTTATATAGAGTAAATCAGTTTACAAATAGCAATCTTGTTAGCCTTAAAATAAATATTTCTGCCCATGTCATAATTTTTTTCTGGTGGGCTGAGTTTAGAAACAAAAATGACTAAAAATACTTTGTTAATATAAATGGGAAGTAGGATGTAATAGAGGGGACTTGACTGTAAGCTTCATGAAGAAGGGGACTTGGTCTCATTTACTGCTGAATTCCCAGCACCCAGAATAGTGTCTAGCTCAGAGTAGTTGACAATCATTAATAAATCAATAAGTTGTTATCACTTAAAATTACATTGTATCAGTTTTGTATCATATTATTATTATTTCATGGAGGGAGAATAAAAGATATCTCCATATACAGACAAAATGCATACTTGAAGAGACAAAAGTTAGTTATTCCATTTAGCTGTTAAAATCGTATCCATATTGTCGCACTGTTGATTCAATTTTGATTTAATACCCTAATAAATTAATTGGAAGTATTCTAGATGTAGCTTTAAATGTTGATTTTATCTGTCCTCCCATGTCTTTCATTGAAGTTCTATGTTGAAAATCACCTCATTAAAATATGTTTTAAAATTACATTTATACATTAGTATATGTTTCAAGTCATCTTATTAAAAGAGGTTTAGAATAGATCTTGTTTCTGAAACCCATGAAAACGTTTTTTAAACTTAAATACAACAGTAGAAGTTTGTTACAATGCCCATACTTTCTTTTGCACATTAACAATATAAAAGTAACCAATGTTACCAGGTTTCTTACTAAAAATATGAGGGGAAAATCTTATTATTCAGTTATTCTTATCTCCATTTTTCAAAAATTCTTTCTAAATTTTCCTACAAAATGTGCATGTCATTATGAAGTATAACGTAGTTATTATGAGTATACTGAATTTAAAAAATCTCTCTTTTGTGCTTCTTTAGTTACACTGAGATTTATATACTTTAGTAAAGCACAATATTCATTACTCATTTAGTTTATTTTTTATCCTCAAATGTTAAATTCATTTAACATTGGAATTCATTAATCATTGAAATTAAGAATGAAAAACATTTACAGTTTTAATTGTGTACTATTTCTTGCAAGGTAAACAATTTTTCAGTCTGATAAAATTATATTAAATTCAAAAGTCTAAATTCGTATTGAAAGAAATATGTCTTGTGTTTCTTTAAGGTAAATATTCATGATTATCACCTATATTTTTGTTTTTCAGAATGTTATCCAAACTCTAATGTTACTTTCTTCTTTTTCCTAATGCAAATAAGCTATTTTCTTTTGTGAACTACGTCGAAATTTCTGCTAACCCATCTGGTTTAGAAGCCACAGCTTGAATTTTAATGAGGCAATATTATTTGCTGTACTTCTTCCTTCAAATTTTCCAGTGTTTGCCCTGTCTTGGTAACTCTGTCTGTGATAGGTCAAATTACCTTTGCCTTTCTGAAGAACTTGGAAGTAAGTGTTGGCACTCAATCAGTGATGCTCAGGGTGGTGAGAGCTTAATGCTTACAAATCCAAAGCGACGCGCTCTAGATTTTAAGTCAGGAACCCAATTTATTCAGTCCCCCAGGATACCTTTTGGAGATAGTTAAGATGAGCTTCCTCTGGAGTTCTGTTACTTCTTTCTGGCTCCTGTGACATTGTTACATTTAAAGAAGCAGAGGTATGTTAAATGGTATACTTGTGAGCATTAAAGAGTTCATTCAAACTCATAGTGAGAGAATTCAAATTACATTCAACGATAACAATGTTACTGTGAAATACGTTTACTTGGTAAACATTAGCTGAACTCATCTCTTTCAGGTCTGTCCTGATGACCTTGGTTATATCGGGAGAAAATCATAACACAGATATTTCAGATTAATATTTTTCCTAAAATGTAAGAGTTGAGAGAATATTTTCTAACCTGTAAGAAGAATAACATTGTTTCCATTCAGTTAAATGTTTGTTTTACTTGAGGGGAGAAAAGTTAGGAATTGACTGGAGATTATCCAAAGATGAGTGTTTCAGATGGGTGGCCACCCGTTCTCTGTTGCCCCTAGAGAGTTCCCTTCTGCAAGTGAATAATCACACAAAGTTCAAGTTATTAAGTGAAAAGAGTAAATTTACAGAATGATACAGATTTTCAGAGGTCTTAATTAAAGTTCACAGAACTTTAGAAAATTGAGAAATGCCCTCTCTTGACACTTCTTCTACCGTGTTATTTGACTGTCTGATTTAAATATGTGTTTAATTAGTTAGTGTTGTATGCAGTAGCCTAGAGAGAATTGGAGTGAATGCCCTCTGGTTGTGAGGCAATTTGGCACTTTTCAGAGGGAAGAAAATGAAAGGTTATTGACTAAAAGGCTCTGGCCTCTTCTAAAGCTTCTTGTCCCCCGTGATACCTCCCAGGACATCACCAGTCCCAGGAACCACTGAGATCAGAGACAGCAGGAGCCACCTGTGCCCATCCTAGGAGTTAGCAGCTCTCCAATATACCACAGATATTTTGTCTAGTTTCCTATCAGTATTACATCTAGTCTTAAGTGAATTTCCTAAATCAAGGATAGACAGAAAGTTAATACTGAGGAATTGAGTGTAAAAGCTAGTGAGTAAGCTAGTAGAGGAATCAGAGGTTTCTATCTTTGGGTCTTTAGGTCTCTGACAGCTGTTCTTTGTTTATAAAGGTGATGCTTCTTCTGGCATCACACCAGAAATGTCCAGATTGACTTCCAAACCAAGATGAAACCCATGTCTTTTTTTTCTGTTTAGGAAAGTGTCCTCTACTAGTTCCTCAAGATATTTGGGATAAATATTTCTAGTGTAACTACTTAGTTAGGGGATACAAACATACAACCACTGATGAGTTAGCTTAATGAGCCCCTTGGCTTCAAACACTTAAAATACAATGTTATTTCATTCATGTAAAGAGTCTAGAAACATTTTTTATAAAGTCTTGCACTATTCTTTGGAATTGAGGCTACTCTTTGAAGCGTGCACTATAAAGGTGGCCTTTTGGATCAATAATATTCCATCTCATAGGAAAGGGCTCATATGGTGATCTGTCCTTACGGGGAAATGTTACTTTGGGGTTTAAATTTGCTGCTTGGTTTTACTTTCTTTTTTTTCCCCAACAGAACTCCCTTAAGCTGTGACTCAGGGTCTCTCTGGTAGTGCTTTTAAACTCTGGCAATGAAAGTTCTGGCTTATAAGCCCAGCAGGTTTTTACAAGTTATAGGTCAACGAATAGACACAGAGATGTGCATAATGAGAACTCACCCCCATGTATAATAGTAGTACAATCTCCTTCTCCTTCCTCTGCCAAAATCACAGAATGCAAGATTCTATTCTCTGAATACTTTGAGCCAAATTGTGTTTTGGAGTGGGCAGAATTATGAGAAGTCAAACAGAAGCACAACACCCTGACAAACTTTTGCTGAAGTCAAGCCACAATCAGTCAGTCCCATTTCAGCTTCAATCTTATAGGAATATAAATGTATCAGTAATGACATTTTTTTCCTGCTAAACATATAGTTTAAACATATAGTGTAAAGTAAGGAGCTTTATTTTAAATCTTCAGTCATGATCACTGGAGAGGACCTGTCAAAAACCTTTCTTTGGCTTAATAGCAACTACCAAGTGGCATATAGAGTTCATTTTCCTGAGAGCATTTTCGTGGGAAGAGTCGTTTGTAGAGATACAAGTCACTTCATTCAGGAAGAAAATTGAAATTGGGCCCCGAATTTTCTACAAAATGTACTTTCTCTTTAAAGGAAAAAGCCAAGAAAGACTTTCCTGATCATTAATGAAAACATGTACATTTTAGGAAAAATTAATATTTCTATTTTGAATCAACAGGAAGGAACTTTAATCTCTCATGCAAATTTAAACATTTAAATTTGGGGACACATAAAGTTTTAAGAATTTGCTTTTTATTATTGATCAAGTTTTAGACAGACAGACCAAAATTATTGATCCTTTTTCATTCAAGCTTATACATTAATGGACAAAAGAAGGGAGGCATGGGTGGAGGAAGATTAGGCTCAAAAGACTACAGTGAATAGATCATGTGTTAGAATGTGTCAAATATTTACCAGATATTTACTTCATAAGCATATACAGATAACCTGTATGATCTAAAACTCTATGTTTTGTTTTTACAGAAGCCACTCAACGAGCTCATAATCCTAGTGATTCAAACTCAAAATTTTACTATTTTGAATCCAAATTAAATTAACCCAATTCTCTGTTACAACATCTAGCATATTAGGCACAAAATAGATGTTTAATAATTTTTCTCGTTGATTGAATAGAGTTCAGCTTTGTTTATCTTGAGGACACATACCACACACTAAATTCGGACTGAAGAGATATTTATACAAAACATTTTAAGAAGTAATAAAAAAAAATCTTTGTTCCAAACAAATAAGCAACTCTCTTTACCTTAGTTTTATATCTAAAATAACCTCATCTGCTGCAATTATTCTCTGGAAAATGTGAAAATTCTGGATGGTTTTCACCTTTTCAACCAGTAATAAAAGTCTATTTTAATCTCATCTTAAAAGTAAGAGAAAGATATGGAATAATTTCTAGGAAAAATGTTAATAATGATAATAAGAAAAATGGTGCATGGATTAATACATGCCTTTCATAACATGACAACAGTTAAAAGCCTTTGGGTTATAATCAGATTTTTAAAAATTAAACCAAAATAATCAGTAGTAGCCACAAATGGAATGCTGATTTTTTTTTTTTTTGGCAATGGGAACAAATTTGTAAGATTTCTGTTCATTTCACTTTCATATAAATTAGCTAAAATTTGCAGTATTATCATTTTTAAGTTGAGAGTCCCTTACTGAATCATGCTTCTATTTTACAAAAAACAATGTCCAAAATGGACTCAGCATATGCTTTGCTTACAAAACTCTCTATTGATCCAATGCACCCTAATAATGCCTTCATTTGTGGAAAAACTAATTTACGAGAGGTAGATGACTAACACAGAAGTAGATGGTTTTCAAAGACATTGTATCAAAGATGGTTGAGTACATAGATGACATTTTAAGTTTTTTATTTTAGAATCCATAAAATAATTCCTGAAGAGTCATAGGTAGGGCTACTTTGTTAACTTCTTGTGAGAACAAAGAGAATTCTTTTTTAGACACACCACAACGTCATTGATATAAAATGTTGTTACCACTAATTGGAATAAATTCTTACCTTCCTGATTGTAAGTCAGTGCTGTTCAAGGTTTCTCTCTGTTAGTGTGGCAAGAGTAGCCTCACTTTCATCTATTAATGTCATCTCTTGTGTGCCTGCAAAATTTGCCAGAACTGATTAGAGCAGATATTAAATGATAATTGGACATTTAATGCTCGTCAAACAGAAAGTGACAGATGGGGCACTAATTAAATTATAGTTCTGACATTATTCACAATGGTTTATGATTCTTCAGCAATGACCTTCATGCATCTCTTCTCCATATTTTTTTTCCCTTTGGTGGGAAAAGGATAGGAGATTGATTGATAGAAAGGAAAACCATCTCTTAAAAACACCAAGCAAAACCTGGAGATATTTAAAATGCCTAATTTTTAAAGCTATCTATCAAGATAAAACAGTCTTCTGTAGTGAAATAAATAATCATAAAACAAAAGGAAAACTTACTATGAAGCTAATGAACTGGGAAAAAATACCTAGGTAATCCTAAACAATATACAAAGACAGATAATAATGACTCTATTTCTGGAAAGAGTAAAGCCCTTTATTCTGATTTGAATAAAGAAAAAATATAATTCTGATATCGGAAATGAGGATGCAGTGCTTTTTTATTAATGCCTTTTTTGTTTGTTAACTCAAGCTTGCATTACTAGTTATCTCCACCAGCTAAATGAAGAACCCTATTGAAAAGAAAGGGGTGGGAAGAGAAATTAAAAGAAATTCTAAGCCATAGTTGCTGAACCAGAACTGCATTTTCCTTTTCAATTAAAAGAGAAAACACGGTGTTGATTACTTTCTAACTTTAGTTTCTTTAATTTTACTTCAGTGTTTAGTGGCCTTAAAAAAAAAAAAACCCTCAAAGTAAAAATCTCAAAAAATTTGAGGTTTTGCTTTAGGCTCTAGTAGTAAATAACCCTCAGTCTAGTGATTTACTACAGTTTAAACTTAAAAATAAATCATTTTATGTCATGTCTCTTTTCTATAATTTTCTAGGCATTTTTTTCTGCTGATATATATGCACAGCTTTAGTTATCATTAATGATGAGACTTAGGTCTGATAACTAATGAAGACATGTCATCCCCCCTACCCCCCCCACACACACACTATAGGATGAGTAAAAGAGGAGGGAAGATTATTTGTTTTTACCAATGTAATCTCCTCAGTGTGTAAAGATATAGAAAAGATAGTGAACAAATGTAGAATTTATTTAGATTATTTAACCTAAACATGTTCTGTAGTTTAGACGTGCTAACCAGCTAGCACATTCAATATAAACAATTAAATGGAATATACGTAGGGGTGAGTTCCAGTCGGGCTGCTTATCTGTGGGAATTTGGAGAATTTTCTTTACCTTATAAAACCTTACTTTCTTTACTGGTAAAATAACATGGCTTTAGTAAACATTTTATAAGTCCTTTTGTGCCTGCAAAACTCTTGTATTTGTTATGGATGACTTTTATGTTTTAAAGTCAATAGAATCAATGTATGTCAACAGTAGATTATTTTTAAAGAAATTTTAATATATTACCAATAGCATAACATTTTCTGTATTACTTAAAGAAATACAAATGCTCTCACTAATATAACCAAAGAATAATGTTTAGAATATTTTCTGGTTAATAGCAGCTACTCAGCTATTCAAAACCTTTTATAATGTTTCTTGGTTTCATATTTGTTGTTGAATGTGCAAGCTGCAGTTGTGGGTGTTGGAAATACTTGTGTATGTTTATATAGGCCTTTTTATTAAGCATTCTTTTGCTGCTAAGATATTTCTCTATATCTTTTTGAATATGAGCAACATATGTCCTTTTCTCTCCTGTTCGATAACTCCATTAAAGTAGAATATGAATTTTTTGGTCGTGACATATTCTTTACAAACTTAGAGGTTACGGTTTCCTTTATCCTTTTCTAAGTGCACACAGAAATGCAGAATATTGTCTATTTATTTATTTTACATTTTGTCAGGGAGAATCAAATAATTCTCTGATCTATGATTTCTAGAATTTTCGTATTTTCTCCCCTCAAATCAGAACATTTAAACTTCTTTCATCTTCTGTCACCTTTCTGTTTTCCACGATGTATGAGAAATCACTATCACCAAGAGTGTTTCTATGGTTCCGCCTAAAAGTTACCTCAGTATCTTGGAAGTCAATAACTGGAGACTTGGATTAAATTAAAATGCTAGTTACTTTCTTTCCATTAGCCCACTTATTGAGGCTTCATCTTCCGTATAAACATTACATTTTCAGTTTAAATGTCATTCTCTTTTGCAGAAAACATGAAAAGAAAATTGTAGCCACATTGTTTCCAGTTTTTTGTCTCTTTAAAAAATTTTAACAATGTATCTGCTTCAAATAATATCAATGTTCCTTTCTTACTCTTGCCTCTTACTCTAAGCATGACCTTGAAAGAGCCTTTTGTTGTTCTCAGGTTTCATAAAACACATTTATTTTGCCTATTAGCTCATCAAATACACACCTGTGTGGTTCAAACTGCTCCAGAGCTAGGGTGATAATCTGAAGTAATTCTAAACCTTAGACATGCAAAGTCTTTGTTTTCAACTACAACAGCATTTGAGAAAAGAGCTGACCTGCTGAAGGCATAGGAATACAGCTATGATTAGCTTGTTATTTTAAATTAAATTAATTATAGAATATTAAAATTTTAACATTATATATTTAGCTCACTGGTATTGTAAACTTCAATGAATAATTTAAATGTCAATAGTTTGCATTATAAAATTTTCATTTCTGAATACATTCTTCAATCTCCAAAAGACTCAAGGAACAAAGAATTAAGACAGTATCAGTGGAGTCAGGAGTTACTAACAACTTCCACCAGAGAATTAAACATTCTAATGAATACACGTTCAGAAAAGAAGGGATCATAGAAATTATTTAATCCAACACATGCAATTTGGGGAGACTAAGGACCAAAATGTGATAGACTTTTCAATTGTCCCGATCAATTAATGGTAGACCTGGCTCAAGAGCCTAAGTCTTTTGACTATCAATGTATGAATCTTTTGATTTTTTTTTTTTTTTGCAAGGAAAGATTCGCCCTGAGCTAACATCAGTTGCCAAACTTCCCTTCTTTGTTTTTCCTCCCCAAAGCCCCAGTACATGGTTGTATATCCTAGCTGTAAGTTGTTCTAGTTCTTCCATGTGAGCCGCCACCTCAACATGGCAACTGACAGACGGGTGGTGTGCTTCGGCGACCAGAAAGCAAACCCAGGCAGCCAAAGCAGTGAGCGCTGAACTTTTAACCACTAGGCCACCAGAACTGGCTCTGATTTTCTTAAGTGACAGTGATAACTTATTTACTTAAGACTAAGGGTGCACAAGTTTTTTTAAATAAAGAACCAAATTGTAAATATTTTTGGCTTCCCAGGCCATATAGCTTCTGTTGCAACTACTCGACTCTGCAGCCGTAGACTACGTAAATAAATGAGCATGCCTGCCTTCCAGTGAAGGCATATTTACAGAAACAGATGACTGGCTGGATTTGGTTAGTGAGGTGTAGTTGGCCAACCCATGATCTAGACAATTTCAAAGTAACATAATATTTTTAAAATTCTAAGCTGTACACTTAAAAATGGTTAAAGGCATAAATTTTATGTTGTGTATTTTACCCACAGCAAATAAAATGAAACAAAAATTCTAAGTAGATCAACTTTTATTTCATTTATCCTTATTGTAACAGAGTTGAGTAATTAGATACCTCTCTTAAAATGATGGTGAAAAATGGCCAGCAGATAGTTTGCATTAATAAAATTATTTGTCAAATGATTGGAATATAATGAGAAGTCAAGAGAAACCAAATGATAATACTGGAGATTTTGGGGAGAATATCACCTGTAAGTCTGAACTCTGTGCCTTAAGAACCCTGTAATTAGTCACATATCTGTTTTAGCGAGATAGAGCTTAATAGGGAAACACACCCACCAAAGAGCTTTATGTTAATATGTGGCCTAGTTAAAATAGTTATGTTAATATATTCTCAAAAGAAAATACCTACAATATTTAGCATAAAAGTATTTTTGATGGAAAAGAGATAAGATCCTTAAAGACACCGAATATTTTCCCTTGTTTTTCTCATTCCTTATGAAAAGCCTCCAAAAGACTTTTTCTTGTGTGATCCCATCGAAATGGTTTCTTAAGAAATTGATGATGTTCATTTTACCTTTTATTTTTTCTCTCCCAACATGCTTTAAAATTTGGTGAGAGCTCATGAGATATGATTTCCCTTCTCAAATTTTCCTGCTTTTTATATAAAATTGCAATCTTCAACAAGTCAAATGGTATGATAGTAATCTCAGGATGACAAGTAGAGTCTACTGAGAGCACCCAGGCCACTCTGATATCCATCTTAAAAATGACCAATTAGGTAAAAGGCAGATTGAATCAAAATAGGTAAATTTTGTCTTTTCCTAATGTATGTGTTGCATCTTTACTGAAGCACAACTGAGATATGAAAAACTACATATATTTAAAATGTATAATCAGTTTTTGTTTTTGTTTTTCTTTTTTGGTGAGGAAGATCAGTCCCGAGCTAACATCTGTGCCAATCTTCCTCTATATTTTGTATGTGGGATGCCGCCACAGCGTGGCTTGATGAGTGGTGTAGGTCCGCACCCAGGATCAAAACCCACAAACTCTGGGCCACTGAAGTGGAGTGTGTGAACTTAACCACTATGCCACCAGGCCAGCCCCACAATTAGTTTTGATATATGTATATATCCATGAAATCATCACCACAGTTAAGATAATAAACATATCCATCATCTCCAAAATTCTTCTTGTGCGACTCTGAAATCCCTCCCTCCTGCCCCTTCCTGGTCCCCTCTCATCCCATCCATAGGGAACCACTGATCTAGTTTATGTCACTATAGATTAATTTGCATTTTCTAGAATTTTATATAAATGGACTCACACCATATGCACTGTTTTTGACCGGCTTTTTAAACAAAGCATAACTATTTTGAGATTAATACATTGCTATTAGATGTAGCAATAGTTCATTTATTTTTATTGCTGAGTTGCATTTCATTTTATAGATATCCCATAAGTTATTTATTCATTTACCTATTTATGAGCATTTGTTTTTTTTCTGTATTTATAAATAAAGCTGCTATGAACATTCATGTGCAAGTCTTTGTATGAACATATACTTCATTTCTCATGGATAAATGTCTAGTAGTGAACTGACTGGGTCATAGACTATGACCCATACTAGGTAAATTTTGCCTTCTCCAAATATTTTTGCCTCAAGTTACTCAGTAAATAAAGGAAATCCTAAGGAGTTCCAACTTACCAATTAAAAATGCATTAGCTCTGGGGGCCACCATCAGTCCACTCTGCCCACCTCCTATTTCTGGGCAGCTGTAATAGAGGGTTCCTTGCACACGACTGAGACCTACATCAACTATGTTCTACAGCTCCTCTCTACTTTTCTGTCTCATGGCTTCCTCCAAAGTTCAGAAACTGTCATCCCATATGCAGGAGCTGCCAGAAGGGGGCAGTTTACACTCTGCCAGCCTGCCCTACAGATTCCAGATATGTCAGCTCCTGCAATCATGTGAGACAATTTCCTTAAAAAATCCTCCCTCTCTCTCTCGCCTATTCATTCTGTATATCTGAAAAATACTGACTGACACCCGTTCGTGCACATGTATACACATATCACACGCACACGCACACAACATATGTATATACAAACATACACAAGAAGGGGTTGGGGAAGAAAATGGGTGGGTTTCTTGGGAGGTATCATGCTTCATGGAAAAGCTCATTGACTCGGGAAAGTTGGTGTGGTTGCCTGTTCCACACCATGTAAACAAATGTATTACACAAGTTATTATTGTTTCCTTCCTTGTTTTCCCTTTATTTGAGAAATCCCAGTGTATAAAATGAGAAATTATAAACATACTCCCAGGCAAGTGTAGGATTTTCTTTTTCATTATGAAGTTTATTTTTCAAGCAAAAGAAAAAATTTAGCTTCTGAGATTGAAAGTGTAGGTATTCATAGAACACTTGTGAGACTTAAGAACTAAAAATCATTTCCACAAAGTGGAAACCCACTGATACAACTGCATTCAATTCATTTCTAGATTTGGTGCAGCTTACAACATTGTGGATAAGAAGAACAAAGAAAAAGTCATATCATTTAATTTAAGAATTTGAGCCTTGGCAATGTGGAAACCTCTATTATTCTCAGAAACAAGAGGCAAAAACAAAGCAAAACAAAAATAGTGGAGGCTCAAGATACAGAGGTTATAACTCTATTTGAATTCTGACTTTAAGTATTTATTGTTTATTAACTCTGTATACACTCAATTGAATCGATTAAGAGAACAGAGGTTTCATTTATAATAGATGTAATTTGTAAAGAAAACTGTGATGGTTAAACTAATCATTTCTACTGACTTAACTTCCACTATTTATTGTGACTGAATTAATTGGACAGAGATTGGTTTTTGTGGTTAAAATGACCAAGCAAATGAGATTGCCTGTTGTTTAGTCATTTCATACCCAGTTACAGATTGTCTTACTGTAGCAAATTCCAAATAATAGCTCTAGTGGAGGATAAAATAGCAAACAAGGCAAACATATGAAAGGAGCTTATTAATGCAAATACCGTATAAAGTATTTAAAATAGTGCGTTTGTATTTTTAAAAAGTAAACTACATTTTATTTATAAAACATGTTTTTTTTAGGAACATGCCCATATTGATTAATCAATGTTTATAACAGAAAAAAGCTTATCAAAGTTTACTAGGAGCCAAGAACTAATCTATGTGCTGTATGAATCAACTGCCTTTACACTCATAAGAACTCTTTGAGATCGGCACTTTTATTACCCCCATTTTATTGATAATAACCCTGAGGCAGAGATTGGTTAAGCATCTTCCACAAGGTTGTGCAGCCAGCAAGTGGAGGAATCAGTCGTGGCACCAAGACCCTCGAACTACGGAGTCCAGCTCTTAAGCACTATGCTATATACATTACCTCACTAGCTTAATTTTATACATAAATGCAAAGATCAATACCAGCTTTTTTTCCATTTTTAACGAAGGTGGAAATACTTAGGGTTTAATAAAAGTCACTGAGGGATTAAAAAAAATCTGTACTGAAAGCAGCAGCATAACAAAGTCATTCCTCCCTCAGTAACAGGGCTATGAGGTACACTTCCAGTTAGCCCTTCATTTAAACACCTTCTAAAATTTAATCATCACAGCAGGATAGCAACAAACATATCATTACATGTGAACTAGAATGAGGTGTATCTACTACATTTGTTGTGAAATAATTCCTGACATGTCATAAAGGCTAAACATCACTCTGTTCAGCAATGAACTGTGTCCCATTAAAGCATATCTTTCACAATACCTCCCAAATTAGATTGAATTGAGCCATCAACACCCAAAAGAATTACTTCTAGTAGTCATAGATTCTATTTTCATAAACAAATTTTGATCTCTCCTTCAGGACTCGAGTTATATTTTGAGTTCCAAACATTTATTTATTTTTTCCCTTTCAGTGTTAGTGACAGACTTGATGGCATAGCTGGCATACTATAATCAATTTATGGTGTAGTTGATTTCTTTAATGTGGAAGAGCAAGAGGTCAACCTCTATCATGTTGTGTAATAGACTAAAAAGGTATAAAGCTATCTTGCTCCTCTTCCTTCGAGTATGAAAATAAAAAGATGATTTAAAAATACCTCAAATAATATAATGCATTCACTTAAAATCAAAGTAGCATCAAACATAACAGTGAACATCTGGTGTTCCCTTGTGATGCTTTCTCACTGGATGAAAAGATGTTCTCCAGTAGCTGATGGGTGAGAGATAGTATCAGGTATCTAAGAAAAATAGTTATGATATAGTCACCCATGACAGTTAATGATTGTTTCCAAGGCAGGGTAACATTGCAAACATTTCAGAATGATAAGGCAATTGGTTTCCAATGTGAACTCAGCTCATGAAAATTATACATGAGTTTTACTAGTACTTCCACAGAGTAAAATCATTAACTGTGCATGGCTATAATATTCCAGCCCTTCTATATACATTGTTGTATCTAATCTTCACAACTTTTCTGCACGTTAAATGTAATTATTCCCATTTTGTAGAAGAAACTGGGGATTCAGAAAGCCTTAGTTAAAATTGCTTCAAATCGCAGAGCTCTTAAGACTGGTAGATTGTGACAGGAAGAAAAAGGGAGTGATTTACCATGTGTCTGTACATGGTTAAGCTGTGCTTGTGTGTTTTCAAGACTGTTCCTCGCTAGGAAATGTCTGCAGACCAATTCATTCATTTCTCACTCTTCACATCCTTCATGTTTTTTTTTTTTTTCTCTTCCTCTTTCCCTATTGCCTAAGGATCATATACATGGTCCGCATAGAAAGACTTTCTTTAGCCTACCATAGAGCTAAATGCATGCAGTTATTTATATAAAATTCTCTGATAATGATGACAATGAAAGCCAGAGATTGGAGATACCAAGGGAATGACATGTGATTCTGCAAACTGAAGTTTGACTTGGAGTATTTTATATAAGAGAAAGAAATATTTCTTTTCCACAATATCTTTTGCAAGGCTGAGTGACTCTGTGGTTTTCTATTTTAAGATTCTTTGGAAACTGCAGCTAGAAGAAAGTTTCAAGCTAATTTAGTCCCTGTTATGGACTGAATTGTGCCCCTCCCCCCAAATTCATATATTGAAGCTTTAACCACCAATGTGACTGTATGTGGAGATAAGATCTTTAAAGAGAAAAGTAAGGTTAAATGAGATCATAAGGATGGAGCCCTAATCCAATATGATGGGTGACCTTATAGGAAAAGGAAGAGACACCAGGGCTGCATGTACACAGAGAAAAACCCAGCTCAGGACACAGAGAGAAGGTGGACATCTGCAAACCAAGGAGAGGGGCTTCAGGAAAAACCAACCCTGCTGACACTTTGATCTTAGACTTTAGCTTCCAGAACTGTGAGAAAATAAATTCTGTTATTTAAGCCACCCAGTTCTTTGGTATTTTGTTATGGCAACCCTAGCAAATTAAGACAGTTTCTTCACATTTTACTAACGTCAGAATAATGGCCTAAATGGAAAACACTTCCTCAAAGATTTTAAGTTAATAAAAAATTTAAAAAGATTATATGCATTGGGTGTATAATATACCATGTATTGTGCTGGGTGCATTTATATCTATTTTCTTATTTTATCCTCTGCAAGACCCTCATTGAGGTAATTTGATGAAATCCATTACTCTTAAAGTTCAAATGAATTCACTCATCCTTTTCTTCGGTAATAGTCAGTGTATTCCAGGGATAAAATGTGAGCAAAATAAACACAGCATCTCTCCTTATAGACCTGGCAAAATAAGAAAACTTTTGTAATCTAACCCCTGTTCATTTTCTAGTCATATTTCTAGCCACTCTCCAGTCAGTTATTCTATAATAAAGGATGGAGACAGACGCAGCCTGGTTTTCTCTAGTCATCTGTCCTGGGTAAAAGTCATCTTGGATTTGGTTTTCACAAGAGTGTAGGCAAGTGTTGTTGAAAACAAGGAATGATTGTACTAGAAGAGAATTATAGAGATTTTAATTGATTATCCTCCTGGCTAGTCATTTCCGATTGGGTATACAGAATATAGCTGAAAGCTTTGAAGCAGACACTTTTTCCACACCATCCTTTAATTTTAATCTTCTAATTATGAAATATAAGAAAAAAATGGAAAATGCAAATAAGAAAGACATACAACTTAATTTATCTTAAAGCATAAACCAATATAAACTTTACCTGATCAAGAAATAGGATATTACATTTTCTCAATAACTAGCCAGTTTCTCCCTTGCAAAGTAACCACTATTCCCATTGTATGGTAATTCCTTCCTTGTTTTATTTTATTTGTTTTACAGTTTTACATATAACTTGCAGCACTATTTTTTAAAATTTTATGTAAAGAAAACCCTCCTTTGTGCTCTTTTTTTTCTAGTTTTACCTACTCAAAATTATGTTTTTGAGATTTAACTAGGTTTATTTATGTAAATATATATCATTCATTCATTTTGTTGTTATATAATATTCCATTATATGACTATAGCATACATTATTATTAAGGGACATTGGTTGCTCCAGCTTTTGGAAACTATGACTAATGATGCTGTGGGCATTCTTAACACATGAACATGTCATTTGGGAAAAATGTGCATAAACTTAGTTAGGAGGATAATTAATAAGTAATAAAAAATTCATTAACTTTACTTGATTGGTGCCAAAATATTTTCTAAAGCGGTTGTAACATTGTACACTACTACTAATACCTCCACATCCTTGGTATGGACAGTCAATGTGTTTTTATCCTATCCATCCTGATGGGCATACAATATATCTCACTGTAGTGTTAATTTTTATTTCCCTGACTATTAATGAGGTCAAAACTTTTCATGGGGTTATAGATCACTTGATAACCGTCTCTTTTAAACAGTATATTCATGGCTCATGTCCATTTTTCTTGGATTGACTCTCTTTTTCATATTAACTTGAAAAAGTTTTCTAAATATGAATTATTTTTTGTTAAGTAATCATAAATATCTTTGAGTTTTGTCTTGCCTTTAACTCTCAACTACGTTTTTTAATAAGTATCATTTCTTTAAGTGTTGTGAAATTTATCAGTCTTTTGCCTTTATGATTATTACTTTCTGTGTCCTGTTTAAGGAATCTCTCCTTAACATGGAAAACATGAAAATACTATCTTTTGCCATTCTTTAGAAACTTTATTGCTTTGCATTTTCCATTCAGATTTATAATCCACCTGAAATTGACTGTGGCTGGTTGTATATAAGAGTCAAGTTCAATGTTTTTCCATATGGATATTCAATTGAGCCAATACCATTTAGTAAAACAGCTCCCTTATCCCTCTCCTATACCATATCACTGTTGTCATAAATCATGTGCCCATTTATCTGTATCCAGGCACTCCATTCTATTCCATTGGTATATTTGTGTATTCTTGTGCCAATACTACACTGTCCAAATTAATGACTCAAACGTCTTGAAATCTGATAAAAGAAGTCCTCCCACTTTCGTTTTCTTTTTCAAGAGTGCTAGTCTATTCTTAACTAGCACATTTACATATAAATGTTATAATCTCTTTGCCAAATTAAAAGTTTAATGAGATATTATTAAATTATGGATCAGTTTGTGGATAATTTGCATGCATACAATATTGTTTTCTAAACCATGAACATATCATATTCCTCTATTTATATAGACCCTCTTTGGGGCCGCCCGGTGGCGTAGTGGTTTAGTCTGTGCTTGGCAGCCCGGGGTTCACGAGTTCGGATCCCAGGCACCCGCCGACGCACTGCCTGTCAGCCATGCTGTGGTGGCATCCCATATAAAGTGGAGGAAGATGGGCACGATGTTAGCTCAGGGCCAGTCTTCCTCAGCAAAAAGGGGAGGATTGGCAACAGATGTTAGCTCAGGGCTGGTCTTCCCCACACAAAAAAAATAAAATATATAGACCTTCTTTAACTTTTATTAATGATATTTTATAAGTTTTCTACATAGAAGACCTGCACACTTTTTTGTTAGATTTATTTATGGGCAGTGATATTACTAATGTAATTTTAAATGCAAATTTTATTTTTTTTAAATTTCTATCTCCTTGTTTATAGGGTATAAGAATGCATTGATTTTTGTTCATTGAACTTATATCTGACAACCTTACTCAAATTACCTCTTAACTTTAATAACTTATGTGTAGATATTTGTGTAATTTCCAGTTGACAATCATGTTATTTGAGACTAATAAAAGTATTATTATTTTCTTTTTCAGTCTTTTTTTACCATTCATTATTTTTCTTGCCTTACTGCATTTGCTAGGACATCTAATAGTGTTTAATAGAAATAGTGACAGCAGGCATCCTTGCCTCACTCCTGTTAAAATTAAAATAATGAGCCATCAATTGTGTGTTTGATTATGGTTATTAATTATTTTAATTATTCATATTCAGTTTTGTACTTCTGTTTCTTACATATAGTTTTTCATGTTTGCTAAAATTCTCAATGTTGCCTTTTTTCCTCTTCAGATATCTTAAATACAGCTATTTTAAAGTTGACTAATGGCAATACTTTGAGCTTCTGTAGAGGCTCTAAGATTGTCCCTAGACAGTCTTTCTACTGTCTGTTGTGTCTCTTTAATGTTGTCATGTTGTCCTCTCTCATTGTGTGCCTAATTATTTTTTGATTGTGTTCCAGATGTATTTTCACAACTGTTTTCGAAAGTAATGGGATGATTAGGATGATATAATCTTTATCCAGAGAGGTTTTGTGTGTGATTCTGGAAGGAAATTAAGGCACTAGCACTCCAGTATCACCTTAATCGAATTTGAGGGAATGGGATAATTTGAAGTTGAGCTGCAGTTGACTGCTTTCAGTTTACCCTTATTCTTAGGGCGCAGTCTTTTAAGGCTCTGATCCAGGCTAAGCTCTGGATTCCAGTCTGTTCTTCTAGTCCCACAAGATGGTTGAAAGTGTTGCTCAAAGCAACACTGCTCAGGAATTGAGCTGACTCCAAGGCTGGAACAAGAAAGATACAGAATAAGCCTCAAATATTTGTTATGCAGAAAAGTAAGGAATTGCTTAAAAAATGATGGGGACATGTCAAAAAGATAAAAAAGCCACCTTGAAGAGGATCCCACTGGCCAAATAGTGAACAATTTGAGAACCAAAATAAAGAAATACATAAAGTTAATATAAATTGTAGCAAAAGTAGGAAACATGAGTCTATGTCAACAATAAATAAGTGTCAATAAGCATTAATTAATTAATTAACAAGGGATAAAATTGGGTTGTTGCTTATAGTAGAATGCCAAGTGCAGTTTGGTAAATGTGGACAGAGTACTGCAGTTAGAATATTAGTATTTTTCAAGTATCACAGTAAAGATTGGACTAGGCAAGAATCATCCATAAATCTTAAGTTTAGGACAAACACTTGCTATTAGTCTGGAACAGGATATTTGTCTGGTTCTTAAAAATGTCAGGTTGCCTATTAGTTTCAGGGGAATATAATCATTATACAGTAGAGAAATCACACAACACTTTGAGTGAGCAACATTGTTGCTACCAGTGAAGGGCACATGAATGGAACATCACCATTTCTGGACATGATACCCTGAGTAGAACACTAAGTTTCTTATGTGATATTTTGGCTGAGAATGAAATGAGGAAATATATACGTTAAAAATGAGGATGGTTCTATTTTAAAAAGGGAGGGGGATTACTATATTATTCAAAGATGTTAATATCCTAATAAAGAAAGGCTATGAAACTGGTCCATATTAAAGGAGGCTAAAGAGACCTGGTGAATAATTGAAATAACCAATCTTAGATGGGATACTGTATTGGAGGAGGAAAATATAAATGACATCATTAAGTCAATTGAAAAAATTGGTCAAAGTATTTTATCAATGTTAAATGTACTGAAATTGTTAAATACTGTCATTATCTAAGAGAATGTCCATATTCTTCGATATGTGAAAGTATTTAGGAATAAAGAACCAAAATATATTGTCATGTGCAAATGTTTCAGAAAAGTAAAAACTAGTATGTACGTTTGCAAATAGTGTAAAATATTAACAATAACTGAATTTGTATAAAGTGTATATGTGTATACCTTGAATATTTTTATTCTTGAAATTTTTGTCCAAGTTTGGAATTAATCTGTATAAAATTTTTTTAAAAGATGAGGGGCCGCCCGATGGTGCTGCGGTTTAGTCCGCGCTTGGCAGCCCGGGGTTCGCGAGTTCGGATCCCGGGCGCCCGCCGATGCACTGCCTGTCAGCCATGCCGTGGCGGCGTCCCATATAAAGTGGAGGAAGATGGGCACGGATGTTAGCCCAGGGCCAGTCTTCCTCAGCAAAAAGGGGAGGATTGGCAACAGATGTTAGCTCAGGGCTGGTCTTCCCCACAAAAAAAAAAAAAAAAAAAAAGATGGAAAAGAAGTGTTGCTCGGGGCCAGCCCTGTGGTGTAGTGGTTAAGTTCATGTGCTCTGCTTTGGCAGCTAGGGTTTTGCAGTTCGGATCCTGGGCGCGGACTGACACACCGCTTGTCAAGCCATGCTGTGGCGGTGTCCCATATAAAGTAGAGGAAGATGGGCACGGATATTAGCCCAGGGTCAATCTTCCTCAGCACAAAGAGGAGGAGGAGCAATGGATGTTAGTTCAGGGCTAATCTTCCTCACACACACAAAAAAAATGTGTTGCTCAATCTCTCGGCCTCCATATCCATATCAATAAATATCTCCAGGGAAAAAACAGACCTCTTCAACTCCCCTCTCTAAGCTCTGTTCTCCCGTGGATTTTGGCCAGCAAAATACATCCCCCCCCCATTTTAATCTCTTCAATGCCTTCATAGATATTCAAGAGGGTCAGTATAAATTACTCAAGCTGTCATTGACGGTCAAGTCAATTTCATCTGTTATTTGTATGAATTTTTAGTGAAAAAATTCAAGTACAAAAAAAGTATATATATGTAATATAATGAATTCCTGTGTACCCACACCCAGGTTTTGACATCTTTACAACTTGACATATTTTCCTTCTTTTAAATTATTTTTTAAGTGATTTTTTTAAGATTGTTTTCCTCCTATTCCCACTTTATCCTTCCTAGATGTAGCAACTATCCTTTTTTGGTGATTATCATTTCCATGCATGTATATATGTTTAAAGTATTAAAATGTGTTCATAAAAAATAGCTAGCATTGTTTGCACAAGTTTAAATTTTTTATAAACCGTATAAAACTCTATTTTTCTGAAATTTCTTTTTTTATCAATATTACAGGCTCACCTAGGAGATATTGCAAGTTCAGTTCCAGACCACCACAATAAAGCAAATATCACAATAAAGCAAGTCACACAAATTTTTGGTATCCCAGTGCATATAAAGGTTACCTTTACACTATACTGCAGTCTGTTAAGTGTTCAATAGCATTATGTCTAAAAAAACAATGAACATACCTTTATTATAAAATACTTTATTGCTAAAAAATGCTAACCATCATCTGAGCCTTCATCCAGTTGTAATCTTTTTGCTAGTGGAGGGTCTTGCCTCGATGTTGATGGCTGCTGACAGATCAGGGCAGTGGTTGCTGAAGTTTGGGGTGGCTGTGGCAATTTCTTAAAATAAGACAACAATGAAGTTTCCTGCATAGATTGACTCTTCCTTTCATGAAGAATTTCTCTGTAATATGTGATGCTGTTTGATAGCATTTTGCCTACAATAGAACTTCTTTCAAAATTTGTCAGTCTTTTCAAAACCTGCCACTGCCTTATCAACTAAATTTATGCAATATTCTAAATCCTTTGTTTTCATTTCAACAGTCTTCACAGCATCTTCACCAGGAGTAGATTCCAACTCCAGAAACCACTTTTTTTGCTCATCCACAAGAAGCAATTCCTCATCCGTTAAAGTTTTATCATGAGATTGCAGCAATTCAGTCACATCTTCAGGCTCCACTTCTAATGCTAGTTCTCTTGTTATTTCCACCACATCTGCAGTGACTTCCTCCACTGAAGTCTTGAACCCCTCAAAGTCATCCATGAAAATTGGAATCAACTTCTCCCAAACCTCTGTTAATGTTGCTATTTTGACCACTTCCCATGAATCATGAATATTCTTAATGGCAGCTAGAAGGGTGAATCCTTTCCAGAAGATTTTCAATTGACTTTGCCAAGATCCATCAGAGTAATCAATATCTGTGGCAGCGACACAGCCTTACAAAATGTATTTCTTAAATAAGACATGAAAGTTGAAATTAATCCTTGTCTATGGAATGAAGATTGTGCTAGCCAGCATGAAAGGAACATTAATCCTGTCGTACACCTCCATCAGAGCTCTTGGGTAAACAGGTACATTGTCAGTGAGCAGTAATATTTGAAAAGGGATCTTTTTCCTGGGCAGTAGTTCTCAACAGTGGGCTTAAAATATTCAGTAAACATGTCATCAGATGTGCTGTCATCCAGGCTTTGTTGTTCCATTTATAGTGTACAAGCAGGGTGGATTTAGCATAATTCTCAAGGGCCCTGGGATTTTTGGAATGGTAAATTAGCATTGGCTTCAACTGAAAGTCACCAGCTGCATTAGCCCCTAACAAGGGAGTTAGCCTGTCCTTGGAAGCTTTGAAGCCAGGCATTGACTTCTCCTCTCTAGCTATGAAAGACCCAGATGGGATCTTCTTCCAATGTAAATCTATTTTGTCTACACTGAAAAATCTGTTGTTTAGTGTAGCCACCTTCATGAATTATCTTAGCTAGATCTTCTGGATAACTTTCTGCATCTTCTATATCAGCACTTGTTGCTTCACCTTACACTTTCCTTAAACCTCATGAACCAAATTTCTGCTGGATTCAAGCTTTTCTCCTGCAGCTTCTGCACCATATTAGCCTTGATAGAATTGAAGAGAGTGAGGGCCCTGCTATGGATCAGGCTTTGGCCTAAGGGAGTGTTGTGGCTGGTTTGATCTTCTATCCAGACACTAAAACTGTCTCCGCATCAGCAATAAGGCTGTTTCACTTTCTTAGTATTCATGTGTTCACTGATGTAGCACTTTTAATTTCCTTCAAGAACTTTTCCTTTGCATTCACAAGTTGGTTAACTGGCTCAAGAGGTCTAGCTTTCAGCCTATCTTAGCTTTTGACATGCCATTCTCACTAAGCTTAATCATTTCTAGCTTTTGATTTAAAATGAGAGACATGCAACTCTTCCTTTCACATGAACATTTAGAGGTCATTGTAGGGTTATTAATTGGCCTAATTTCAATATTGTTGTGTCTCAGGGAATAGGGAGGCCTGAGGAGGGGGAGAGAGATGGAGGAACAGTCAGTGCAGGAGTCTGAATGCACACAACATTTATTGATTAAGTTTGCCACAGATCACCATAAGAAATATAATAATAATTTAAAAATTTGATATATTGCAAGAATTACCAAAATGTGACACAGAGACATGAAGTGACCAAATACTGTTGGAAAAATGGCACTGATAGACTTGCTTGAGACAGGGTTGCCACAATTCTTCAATTTGTTAAAAATCAGTATCTGTGAAACACAATAAAGTGAAGTGCAATAAAACAAGGTATGCCTGTATATATTAAATTTATTTATGTTGACACTTCTACTTTATGTATATTTATATTATACCATCATACGACTATACCACAAGTAATTGACCAATTTTTTTCCTTATGAAAATGTCAGTTTCTATATTTCTATATTATAAATGATGTTACAATGAACATGCTTGTATTGTAACTAATTGTGCATATGGGCAAGACTTTCTCGAGCATCAAGCTTATAGGATATTTTCTTGGGTTAGGATTCCTGGGGTGTAGGGAATGCACATATTCATCTTTAATAGATATTTCCAAATTGCTCTCCAAAGCACTTGCACCAAAAGAGCAGCGCTTCCTTCAACAATGTGTGAGATTTACTGTTGCTCTACAGCCTTGCCAAAACTCGGCACTATCAGACTTCAAAATATTTTCCCTATCTAATAGTTATTAAATTGTATCTTATAATTGTTTAATTTACATTTCCCTGATAACTAGTGAAATTTGAACATATTTTAAAGGTGTATTTTCTATTTAAGCTCTATGATTTGTTTGTCTTAACTTTGCCCGTCATTCTCTTTCATTGTTTTTCTGTCATTGATTAGTAAGAATTCTCTAATTATTATAGATATTACTCTTTAGTTGGAGATTTTGCAAATATAGTCTTCTGGTCGGTGGCATGTATTTTTGGTTTATAGCATTATTTTTTAATCAGAAATTTTTAATTTTACTGAAGCCCAAATTTAACTTCTACTTTATAAGATGTGCTTTTTGTGTCTTGTTTAAGACACTTACAGTGCAAGTGAATTCTACTGTATTTTCTTCTAAATATTTAAGTGTGTTGATTTTCACATTTAAGCTTTTATTTCATTTGGGATGTTTCATATGGTGTATGCTCTAATACTTTTTTCCTACGTGGGTGAATAATTATCTCCAAATCATATATGGTAGTCAACATTTGTCCCATTGGTTTGTTGTACTATTGTGTTTTGTTTTGAATTTCAATTTTTCACAGATGGTCAGTTGCGTTTCTGGACATTTTGCTGTTTTCCATCAGTCTATTATTGAACCCCGAATAGATACCATATTTTCTTAATTAAACCCATTTTATAATGTGTTTACCTCACTATCTTAAGTGAAAATGGCCTACTTCTCACTGATATAAGAAAAATTTTTTATGTTTTCAAGTATATGGGAAAGCCATTCTGGTTCAAAACTGATTTGGGCTGAACTTTATTTAAATCAAAGAAGCCTGACTTATGGCCTATCAAACATTGTATATCTGTTTTAATCTAAGGTAAAGAATGTATTCTTTGAAAATAGGCACCAATGCCTCCCTTCCTATGATGCCAAGATCATGTTGAACTAATGCTGTGCATGTGCTAATCTGTAACAAACATCTTCTTGAACCCTTGAAGGAATGTATCTATGTTTTGAAATGGTATATAACTATGCTGGGAATCGCTCTTCTCTGGAGTACTTTCTTCCTTTGTGAAGGATGTGACTCTCAGGCTATAGTCCTCAGTAAGTCTTGAATAAAACTTTCTTCTTTCCTTTTGTGGTATATGATTATTGATTATTCACATTGACATCACTTATACTATATGTTGATACTGCTCATTACAGCACCCATGGACCCAGGATGATGGATCAGTCAGCACACGCTGTCACATCATTATTTTTGCTATTAGAATTAATTATCTTTTAAAGGGTTTTAAATGTTTAATATTAAAATAATATTCATAGATATAAATACATATTATAGATAGAAAACATTCTTTTATCTCTTCACTTTCTTGTATTCTCTATTCCTTCCTGCAGAGGCTTTCTTCTGGTACCATTTCACTTTAGCCTAAAACTTCTTTTAGCATGTCTTATAGTTCAGGTCTCTTGGAGAAAAATACCCTTGGTGTTTGGCTACCTGAAATATTTTCTTTCATACTTGTGAAATAAATTTTGAGATATGGTAAAATATAACCATCCAACTGATTCTTCTTCATCAAAATTGTCTGGGCTATTCTTCACTTTTCCATATGAATTTAACTTAAGCTTGTCAAGTTGTTTGAAGATCAGCTTTTATATTTAAATTTAGGTGGAAATTTCATTGAATTTTTAAATTAATTTAGTAAGAATTAACATTGTTATAAATTGAGTCATCTCATCTAGAAGGCTGACATGTGTCTCCATCTAAAGACAGAATCTAAAATTTTCTTTAAAATTATTCACTAACTCCAAGTCCTACATTGTCATTATTATGCCACATTTCAAAAAAAGACAAAGGGATAAACATCCATTATATCAGAGGTAATTATTAACAGTATTAATAATATACAAATAATTTAATATTTTTGAACTTGAATTTATAATTATGTACTCTTAAAGGTCAACTGAGAGGAATTGCTCTCAACCTGTACCAATAGGTAGATGGACCTTGAATTAAATAAAGTCTTTGGTCCTCTAAAGTGTTATGTATTGTAAGATTTGATCTATGACAGTAATGATTATTCTAGAGATAGCATAAAGAAAAAAAAATCTCTTGGCTGTTTGAGGCAAGTAATCATCAAGTCACTAGGCTATGAAAACAGCTGATGTAGAGTGGAACTATAAAAACTAGAAGAGACAAATTTTAAGCAATTTTTTATGTTGGCTATCTGAAGGCAAGTACATGCCTTTATACTTACAATTATATTACTATTAAAGTTACAATAATCATTCTATACAAACTTCTTAAACATCAATACTCAAATTTACATCCCACTTGGTTTTATCCCATTGTACTTATTTTGGATCCTGTATTTTACCCATCTGGATGTAGTCTCTTGATTGCTAGTCTATAGGCATCCACATGTTTGCTCTATCTCAAACATTGGGATGGGAATGCTTTTTCTCTCTCTCTACCTTTGATAAATATCTTAATCTCCACTTGCATCCCTAACAACTGGATTTATGTGTCTTTTGTAGTGGCAGATTCACAGATTAACTTTTTCTGTTTCTCTCTGTTATCTTTCCTTCTCAGGCAGGTGCTCTTGCTCATGGCATGGAAATTTTATATTGATTTTAACAGCAGCTCATTTAGGAAATGGTGCATAATCCTTTTTCAATATTCTGTTTCTTGGAGTCTTTACAGATCTGTTTAATATCATCATTTAAAATACACCAATTTCTTTTTTTTGTATGTCTAGAACTTCTTTTGTGTGTTTGTGTGCTTATACATGCAATATTTTCCCAATTCTCATTTTTTGCTTTTGGGACATAACATTTACCCCCTTTTCCAATGTCCTTATGGTAGAAGGCCATTTCCATGTGAAAACAAAATAAAACAAACTGACAAAAGCGTCTATCTTCAACAAAGTAATGCTTTTATGCAAGTCTGTCAACATGCATTCATTCCCTTCCCAATGGTTATTTTTAAGTTGAAATGCATATTAAAAAATCAAGAGTATCGTTATTTACTATTGATCTTGTTTGCCCTCCTTTTTCTGGACCAGGTGCTTAAATTGTCATCAAAAATTACCTGTGGTTCCTAGGGTGGAGAATAATGTCTCAGCAGAAGCATAAATCTTATTTGTGTGAATAAAGTATAAGACGCTGGCACAAGAAATAACTAGTCGGTCTTAAACTTACTTCCCCCCACCCCGTTTTATTCTTATGACTACTCAATTTATGTTTGAATTCTTTTCTTCTGTTAAAATGTAAACCAAGATTTCATTACAGGCTTAATATCCACTTTGTGTTTTCAATACTATTATGTTTCCTTTTGTTTCTCATTCTTATGGATGTGTGCATTACTACTTTTTATTTGTGCTTGTCTGAGGTGTTCTGTATACGTTGTAACTCTGGTCAGATTTCAAAAGCTGCAGCTTGATTCCTCGTGACCATTTACATCATTTACCCTGTGTCATTCAATGTAATGTGTAATATTTTATTAGCCTATCTTTAAATAGAACTTTTAAGAAAGATATATAGATAATTCTCATTGAACATTGAGGAGAACTAATCACATTGAATATAATCTTTTCATGTATTTTGGCAATGTGTCTAAATCATATCTGTGATAGATAGAATCATATTTTAATAAATCAAATATTTTTATTCAAACATACTATTCTACCCAACTTCCTTCTCTATTTTCTAGTCTTTATTTTTGGTTTCAATGTTTTCTGACCAATTCAGGGATGGGAATGTGCTTTGTTTATCACAACCCACAGGTTCCTTTCAAATTCTACAATAATGACTTGAGGAAAAACTGTCATTTTTAGTGCTTGGTAATGGTGATCATCTCTGATTTCTAGTACATGTCTTCTCTTCTGTGTCCTTGATTCATTTGGCTGGTAATTTACTTTTCACTACAATGTCACTAAAATAGACTTTAAATTTTATTTAACCAAGCCCAGAAACAACACACAAGGCACCATAATATCAGAATGTTCATTATTCACAAACTATTTCTTGTTAGTTTCTTGTTTTTCAATGACTTCCATTAAATCATCATCTGTACGATCTGATTGATGTTCTTTTTACTTTTATATGTGCTTTTAGTTTTTATTTATCTTTTTTTAATTTGATGGTGGTCTTTTAAGAATGTTCTATTTCTCTACTTCTTTATTTTTCAAGAGTCTGGCAATATGTTTATTTTGAATTCAGTATTACTTAGCTTCAAATTCAAATTGCAACCATGATGAAGTAACAAGTAAGAGATACTGGAGTTTCCCTCCCACTGGAAACAATTACTGACTGGGCAAAATAGGAGACAACTACTTTCAGGCATTGGACAATAGGCTATAAAAACTGTGATTCTTGAGTGAAGGAAATACATGAGGTGAGCCTCACTTTCACTGCAGCTTATTTTGGGGAGCAATTTCCAGTCCACGGTGCAGAAAGACAGGACACAAACAAAGCTTCATGAAGTTGAGGAGGCAGGATTCAGAGTTGGAGGCTGCTGAAATGACCAGAATTTGTGGTGCAGGATATTGAAGATGGGCTGTAGGATATTGAAGATGGATTGTAGGGAGGGTTCAGTAGTTGATGTGAGCATACTAGCAGGTGCTTAACTGAGGGCTGGGCTGTTCATATGCAGGGCAACACTCTGTGAAGTAAAATAAAGAGCAGTGACAATGGCTGAGCACTGAATAGAGTGATTGTTTGTGTGACTGGGAGATCTTGGAGTTTTGGCGCATAGTATATAGTACATAGACCTTGCAGAAACATTGGCTATTTAGTGGAGACTCCAAAAAGACCATGTCATAGAGATAAGAGATAATTCTTAGACCATATGTAAGACTGAGATTTAAACCAAAATAGACTAGCCTTGAGAGAAAATACATGAAGCCTGACAGGGTCAAGAGGAGTCTCTAATACATTAGCTGCTCATAAGAACAAAACTCAAGACCCTTAAAATGAAGCCTAAATAATCCAGATCCAAAGTAATATATCATCATGAAGTCCAGGGTACAAAAAAAAATTTGTAGGCGAGATTGGAAGCAAGAATATGTGACTCAAAAATTTTAAAAACCAGCAGTTAATAGACACAGACATCGAGATGTCCCAGATGTTGGAATAAAGAATCTTAAAACAGCTATACAGATATGTTCACCAATTCAAAGTAAAACTGGACATGATGAATAAGTAAATGGAAATCTCAGCAGAAAAAACAGAATCTATAAAAAAGATACAAATAGAAATCTTAAAATTAAAAAGTGCAATATTCAAAATGAAAAAAAAAAATCACTGAATGTATTTAATGGCAAATTGGCCACTACAGAAATAAAGGTCCATAAAATTCAATAAAATTATCCACTGTGAAGAACAGAGAGAAAAATATTGATTGGAAAAAAATAGATCAGTTTCAGTTACCTCTGGGATAATATGAAGTAGTCTAATACACTCATTAATGGAATCATAGAAAGAAGAAAGAGAATGGGGCAGAAAAAGTTGTTTGAATAAATAATAGGCAAATATTTTCCATATTTTGTGCAAAAGATCAACTTACAGATTCAGTCTGCAAATCCTGAACAAGATATATAAAAAGAAAACAATACCCAAACACACCATGCTGAAAACCAAAAATAAAAAAGAAAATCTTAAAAGCAGCTGGAGACAAAAGATGCATTACCTACAGGAAAATCCCTAACAAAATTACAAGTGACTAATGTCCATTTAGAAACAAAAGATGCAGGGGAGCAATAGAACATCTTTAAAATGAAAGAGTGAAAAAAAAATTCCTGTCAACAAGTTCTATACCAAATTAAAGCAATGCTTCCAAAATGAAGATTAACCTAAAAAAAATGAGATTAACGAGAGCTGAGAGAACTTCTCTTTATCAGACCTATGCTAAAAGGAACATTAAAGGCAGTTCTTTAGCATGAAGAGGATTAACACCAAGAGGAAAACTGAATCTACATAAAAGAATGAAGACCTCTGGTAGTGGTAAATATGTAGATAAATACAAAAGACTATTTTGTGTTTCCTATATTAAAGAACTTTAGTTTTATACAATAAAAGAAAAATTACCTTCTGTAGCTTATAACACATATAGAAGTAACATAAATGACAATAAAAACAATGAGAGGTTTAGTGAAATTATACTGTTATAAATTTCTTACAATTTACTTGAAGTATTATAAAACAAAATATACAGAGACTGTGACATTTTAGGCATGCATAGTGTAATCTCTAAAACAAATATTCAAAGAGCACAAAGAATTATACCTAAAGAATCAACAGAGAAATAAAATAGTACGTTAAAAAATGTTTGATTAACCTGAAGGAAGGTACAAAAGAAGAACAGAAAGAAGGTATAAAAAGAAATGAAAATAGATATAGAAATCAAGTAGCAAGGTGATAGACTTAAACTCCAACTGAAAGGGAGAATTGTCACATTGGTGGAGGGGGGTCATGAATATGTTATCTATAAAAAATGCACTTTGGATACAAATACACAGGCAGATTGAATATAAAAGTTGGAAGAAAGTATTCTAATCAAAATATATACAAATTGGAAGAAAGTATTCTAATCAAAATATATACATAAGAAATACAATGTAGCTATGAAAATGTACGAAATAGCAGGTCTCAGGACAAGAAATATTACAGAGATAAGGTGGAAAATTTCACAATGATAAGCAGGTCAATTCATGAGGAAGAAATAAAAATCGTACATGTGTAGACAACTCATAGTGGAGCTTCAAAGTGCAAGAAGGAAGAGCTGACAGAACTAAGAGGAGGTTAAACAAACTCACAATGATAGTGGGAGATTTTAACACTCATCTCTCTGATGTAACCCTGGATACAAATTGGTACCCCATCCTCTAAGTCACCCAGATCTACTTCATCTTTACATTCTGCAGTTCAAACAACAAACCTGTCAGTTATGCCTACTGATACAGACATTTCACTTGCCTCTAAAGCAGGTGGCCCTAGTCCTGTATCTACTCTTATTCCTGAAAAGCTTGGCTGAGGTTGTAGCTCTGGCCGAGTGAGCATCAAACATTGCTGTGTAGACTGAATATCCTGAGGATTTGAGATATCGAACACTCATCCTTTATCTAGAGAACTGAAAAAAAAAAAAAATCCCTAAGATGTGTTTGTGTGTGTGTATGTCTTGAAGGGGTCTATAAAAGGCCAATAATATATAGACTGTGGCAGGAAATTAGGGAAAATTTTAACTTGCTTTCGAAGTTTTTCTGCTCAAGCTCCATCGTGTTCAGAATTCAGTTTCATCAGCAGAGATGAAAATTATGCTCACGTAAGGAAGGTAAGTCTTTTAATTAGTTAGAATACGTAAAATGCGAAAACAATTGGTAATGCCTTCCCTGACAGATACAGTAACGGTCAGGAAGGCTGCAGAGCACTGCTAAAGTATTTATCTGACATTTATTAAACAGAGTTTAATGGTAATGACATTTTAATCTAATTCATCAATTTAATAGTTTTCATGAAAATGCTCCATTTATTTAGATGCTTTATGTATCTTTCCATTTCTCACTAATCATTTTTGTTCATTTACTGTTGAAGTAGGTTGTCTTGAAATAGTGCATTAGAATCAGAAGAATATAGCTTCATAAAGCATTATCATTAAAAACCTATCTAGATTAAGAAGTGGTAAGTAATTATAATTTTCCAGGATTATTTTTTCATTTGTCTCAGTGACAGTAAATCATTAGGCCTGAGAAACCATCCGTATGGATCTATAGATACACGCCAGAGGTCATCTTTGGAAACATGACCATACATTATTATAAAGCTCCAATTTATAATGGGTTTTCTTCTAAAAAAATCTTTAGTAGTAATCTCTTCTAATGAACATGATAAATCTGATAATCATCAAGGGACTTTTAGGTTCAAATTTCTCTACCAAATCAGGAGAACCCCTAGGATGAAATAATAAATAGACAAATGATGTTGTTCTGCCCCTTTAGGGTAAATATTTTATACCTCAGATATTTCTTGTGCTGATCTTATAAATTCAAGTATCAAATTTAAAATTAATCAATCAGTAAGGTCCTAGCATTTTGAAGATTTGAGCTTGTACGGCTTGTACGGCTTTTGATTTCTGCTGACAATGTTTTCACTGCCTGGGTGTAGAGTGGATGAAGGCATATACCTATGTTTCCTTTGCCTGTGAAGACCTCAAGAATGGCCATAAAGAGAAGAGATGATTTTTAAATATTATTTTAACTGATGTGAATATTACATCGTAAAAGGAAAATTTGTGGCGTTATGAACTTTTGACATCTTTTTGTAAAGTCGATCTAATGCTGTTGGTCTAGTCTGAGGAAGTACTGCTCTCTAATCATCCTGGATGATTGTTTCTGAAGGAAGTTTATCTGCTGAGGCTAATGTGTCTTCCAAGAAGGCCAACGGCTGGTTGTGAAGTACCATCATATAGCAGCCTTAACCATTGAGCCACTCTGTAGAAACTTAATATTGTCAGTATCCAGGATTTCTTGGACTGAAATTGATAACGATGATCACTAAATTCTCACTGTAGTATAAATTAGAACTGCAGCCTAGTCACTTACACTGAGGAACATTGCCATTAGGTAGAACAGACATCAGGTGGTACCGTGTCACTCTCTTTCCAAGAGAAATTTGCATGTGAAGCTGAATTATCAGAATTTGAAAACAGAGCAAGAATCACTTTTAGGAAATAAATATTGAAGATTTTCACACTTTTATGTACAGATTTATGTCTGTCTCCACAACAAGAATAGATGTGCTGGAGATATATAATTTTTCATCCTGCCTATTGGGGAAATTTCTTCCCTCTATCATGTTTTGATGGGTTTTCCCAATACCCAGTGGTATGCTAATAAATGTTTAACAAACTGGCTCTAAAGAAAAAACAATCCTAATCTGTAGTCTTTGCCAATTTCTGTGGGACATGTACTATCACGGTGGCCAAGTTCAAGCTACCACCATCACTAAATGTACAGCTGAGAGGAGATGCACCCAGCCCAGCTCTCACACCCCAGCAGCAGCTGGCTCTCTGACACCACTGCAATGCCTACCTTTCAGACACTACCTTATAACCCTCCACTACTGAAAATCTATTATTCTTCTGAAGGATATTTTATTTAAATATATTAAATATATCAGCTTATAATCATATCTTAATCTTTTGATCCTTGAAGTGACTTTTTATATTTATATTGTGATCTATCATATTCTAATTTTAAGGTTAAATTTTCAGAAGTACTTCTTATCTTCAAGTTCTTGGGGAGCTCTTGGTCATTACTTCCATAACTTTCTAATGTGTTTTCCTAATACCACCTGCATCAGAGTCTCTGAGAAAGGGGACTTGGAATCAGCATTTTAACGCCTTCTTCTGGAGAAAGATTGTTAAACTTTGAGAACTTCTGTTCCAATGGACCAGCCTTTTCCTTAAAGATAAAGGTGTATTTTAACATAATACTGATCTTCAATACAGACAAAACGCAGTCAAGACAAAAGTGGGGAATTGAGGGGTAAGCAATGGTGAGAAGTTAGTTTTAAGAGCTCATGAAAATGTAATCTTCATGGACTTGATTTTGGAATAAAGATTTGTTTCTGGAAGAAGGTTTTCTTTTCTCTAGTTTTGTCATCTAGTAAACAGATTATTTATGGTGGTGGTTCTCAGTCATCAGCGACATAAGAATCCTCTAGTGAGGTTACATTTGTATGTAATTACTTCATGCGATGCTAATGAACAGCCAGGATTAAGAATCACTTCCAGCAGGGATCCCAAATTTTCTTGGTTCATGACACCCACGGTATTTTTTTCCTGGAAACTCTAGGTCAATAAACAAAACAAAACATCTAAGAGTTCTGTTTGAGTATTAGTTCCAAGCATCTTAGTGAATATTTACATCTTAACTTAGCAGCAGTTTGAAACATAAATGTACACAAATTAAAAGAAGAAAATAATATTTCTATCACGTTCTTAAGTAACCAAAATTATTGACTGAAGCAATGTGTGCACCTTGTGGGCAACGCACAGCTTCTCAGAACTTGGATTCAGGTTGGAGATCTCCATCCTTATTTCCTTTTCCACAATGATTTTCTCACTGCCCTTACCTTTAAGACAGCAACTGGTAAAACTGAACTTTGAAAAGAGATGATGCCTTGAAAAAAATATATTGCGATCATTAGCTGGTAGTTTCCATTCCTCTTGAAAACTTAAAATATCTCACAGAGCCTCTGTGAGCTCTCTGTAGCTTCCTGGTGCACCTTGGCATACAATTTGGGAACCACAGACTTATAGAATAAATTTGACGTTAGTGGCCAAAGCAATGAAGAAAAATCCCCAAACAGAGTGATAAAGGGCAAAAGGAACTTGATGAGACCCAAGATCGCTGGCTCATTAGGTTTTGATTTTCTCAAGTTTTCATTGATAATGAAGATGATGGTGTTGATGATGATGACGACGATAAAAATAACTGACATTTAATGGGAACTATGTACTAATCACTACATTTTATACATGATGCCAATTAATTTTTAATAACAAATCTAAAAAGTAGGTATGATTATTCCTAGTTTTTAGGTATGGAAAGTGGAAGCTTAGAGCTTTAGTCACTTCTCAGGCTGATAAGTGAGTGGCACAGCTGAATCGGGAAGGTGGTTTGCTTGAATTCAGCCTATGAATTCTTCCCAATAGGAATCTTCCTTAATCATGAAGAACATAATTGGTGGAGAGTCAGTGGTCCCAGTACAAGCAGGCAGATCAAAAAGTGGAGCAGTAAGAAAACAAAAAGTTCCCGGCACAGATACAGGTCTTGTAGAACTGGATGAGAAAACAATTGCAAATTCCCTGTAGTCTGGAGGCATGGAACCCAGGCGTGGGCGTGGGTGTGTGCGCGATTGGGTGCATGCAAATTCACACACGCCTTCATAATTCCCGGATCTTATTTGACTAGGGTTAGGTCCAATTGCAAATGAGAATTAGAAGAGGCAAAACAATGTAAAAGTAAATGTTAGAGGGGAAAAGATGGATGAAAGTAGTAAAAGGGAAGGGAAGGGAGAGAGAGTAATGACAGCAGCTCCTGTCATCTTGCACCTTCCTGAACCTATCACTATTGCCCTTTACTTGCAAGATTGAAATTCTTTAAAATGTACATTTTTAGGAAGGTAAATCTATATTTCTCTTAAGATAATCCCTGTTTCAAGCACATAATTAAATTTAAACACACAGAGTTTGGACTAAGGACTTGCTCTGTAAAATATCCCTTTCTTCTTAGGAGTCCTATGTTCCCTCAGGCATGTTAGGTGGGGTCCCAGAGCTGACTGGGACACAAAGGCAGAGTTCTGGAGTTGCCTGTGTACTGCTGAAAGCCTGAACTGACAAGTGCTAATTTGTATTTATGAAGGAATGTCAGGAAACAAAAAAGGCGTGTAATGTCAAAAATAGGAGAGTATACTTTAATTAAATCAGTAGAGACCCTCCAGAGGAGCCTTTGTTTTAAAGCTTCTCTATGTCATTAGGCCGGAAAAGGATAAGAAGAAATTATATGTCGTCATCTGTCCCTTCCATTTCCTCCCTCCCTTAACCCCTTGCTCCCAACAAGACCATGTCTTAGTCTTTAGGCTCTTGGGACACATGGTGTTTCTTTTCACACTTCCCTGTATTCCTTCCAATACTTCACCCTGTCTTCACCACTAGACTGGGAGGTCTTTTGCACTTCTGTGCGCCTTGATTTAAATGAGCACAGCCCCTGGCACATGGCAGTCATTTAATAAATATGAATTAATAAAATCCCACCTGTATAGATTTACAATATTGTCAAAATAGTTTACTTAGTGTATCTTACATTACACCTGTCAAGCTCAGCATCGTCAGGTCAGATTTGCTCTGTTCAGAGAGAATTACCTAATGGATATTGAAATAATCATCTTACCAGACTCCTGCCAGCAATATAGCATCAGCTTCTCTGATCTTCGTACTTCTATCAACTTATCTCCAGCACCAAGTGCTAAATTACTCAGTCCACTCTGCGTTCCAGCAGGAACTGACTACTTACTTGGCTGTTTTTTCAGTCTGAGAATCTCCCCTCAACTCTCTTTTCTTCTTCCCTCTTAGCTTCATGTTACAACCTGTCAAACCCCTCTTCCTCCTGGAAGATCAGTGTAGACATACTCTCTTTCTCGTAGCCTGCACTGACTTATGTAGTTTTAATCACTCCTTCTTTTCTCTATCAGGAGGCCTTTGATTTGATACTTCACATAGCATTTGATTTGCCTTTTGCTATGGATTGCTTTGTGTATAAGAGTTGATTTGCCTTTTGCTATGGATAGGTTTGTGTATAAGAGTTAAAATGTTCATTGAATAAGTGAATGCATGTTCTATTGCTCATTCACAAGCAGAGTTTGCAAAAGTATGACAATAGATATATCTAGTTCATCGTGTAAAGCTCTGTTTCAATTAATAGTGTGTAAATAAATACCTGCTTTAAGCTGTTGCTATTTGAGGCAACTCTTTGTGGTCTAACCAGAGAAAAATTATAGAACACTTCTGACACCACAGTGCTGGATTCTACTTTTCTCTCAAAGACCAATCAAAGCTAATCCTTTTGGAAGAGTAGTGTTATCCATTGCTTTTTTGTTTTATACATATATGTGTGTGTATATATAGATGTGTGTATATATATGTATGTATATATATATATATGTATACATACATACCCTACGGACTCATGAGGCCCTGCCCTATGGACTCATGAGCCTCACGAGCAGGTGCTGTGATCGAATGCTTGTAAATGAGTTGGAACCCCACCAGCGTGTGCAGCGTGGCATCTGGACTTAATGTACAAGTGTATAAACTTACTGTCTAGTGCTAAAAAAATTGTATATATATATATATATATATATATATATATATATATATATATATAATTTTCAACATAGGCAAGCTCTCCAATTCTATTTTTCTCTTTCCTATTCCCCTTCCCTCTTCAATCATATTTCTTCTCCCAGCAACTCTTGCATTGTTCAAATGTTATTTCTCATGTCAGGTGACATTTATAAAATCAGCAAGCTAACTGGGCTTGAATATATAGTCTCTATTTTTTTTTAAAAAGTAGTTACAGAGACAGATCTTTGTAAATAGGAGAAAATTGGAAGAGGAAGTTCAATATATTGCTATTTGTGGCCCAAATTGTGTTTTAATGTCGATTGAAGTCAATTATATCATGTGATGTGTCTTTCCTCACATTCCTTTTGGGTATGATAACGCCACTCTTTCCGTGGAGCTTCCAGACTAAGACAGACTAGGAAGGACCTGGTCACCCACTTCTGAAAAAATTGGCCATGAAAACCCTATGAATAGCAGCAGACCTTCTCTGATATAGCACCGGAAGATGCGAGGATGGTGCAAAAAGACCAGGCAGGGTTCCGCTCCGCTGTACGCAGGGTGTCCAGGAGTCGGAATCGACCCCACGCACTAACAACAATGCTCCTCTCGGGTAGTGGAGGTGGAAAGGGGGCCTGAATAGGTAATGACACTAATTTGCTCCACGCAGGAACAGTGCAAAAGTGCCCTTCTGCATTTACCACATCAGAGGGAGAAAGTGATGTGGAGTTTGCTTTAGAAATACATGGTAAAAAGGAAAATTGATCTTTGTCTGTGTTTGTCCTCTTTTGTTGATGTGGGAAAAATATTGAATGGTTTCTGGCAACTACTAATCAATTGCTATCTTCCTCCTGACGGTCTTTTCTGCCATTGTTTGATATTCTTTTATCTCTTTTCTCAGTACATGCTATATTAGTACTAATCATTCTCTCAAATGTTTATTGAGCGCTTACCTTGTGGTCCACATTGCATTAGGTGTTATGGGAAGTAAATATGAATACAAAAGAAGAAAAAAGATAGTTTCTGTCTTAAAGAAGACATTAGTCTTTCTATACCCAACAACATAACTGTTGAAAGCACTTTAACGTGCTTATGAGGAATGAAATTAATATATCTACTGTCTTCTAAATAGAAATACATATAATATCTCTATTTTAAAGTCTACTGTAAACTTATCTTCCACAATTTCCATACTTTTTGACAAATTATTCCTGATTTCTTTGAAATATAACACTAAGATTCAACATTCTTTAAAATAATGTAATATTTTTACCACATCAATCTCATTACCATTAATCCATCTTAAGATAGTAGGTTGCATTACAATAAACTTCTTATCCTCTATTGGAAAATATCATCAACTTTACTAAGCATAGCATTTATAACTGTGATGGAGATTAAATAATTATAAGTTTTTTCACTCCTCCTACACCCAAAACCTAAGGAGGTTTTGAGGTTTTCCTGTTCTCATCATTACTTATGAGGTAATTGGGGAATCTGTAAGAACCTCTGACAGTGATCCAGACAACAAAGTGAACCAGTAGGAAAAGGGCAGGGTAAAAAGCTTGGGTTGGTCGGATTTTGAGAATTTAGTGAACAAGAATATGAGGAACAGAGAAAGGAGGTAGTTGAAGGCAGCTGTTGCACAGACTTTGAGGAGACAGATGAGTGAAGAGGAATTTTAGGGTATATTTAGGAAGCATGTGACATGCTGACCCCACTCCTGCTCCTCTCCACCCTCACCTCAGCACTCCTTCAAAAGACATCAATAAACAAATGTATATCTAAGTTATTTTGCAATGTATTTCAGATGAAAATTAGCACAATCAACTACAAGGTAGAAGACAAAGTATTAGGGTCATTTGGATGCCAAAAAGTAGAAAAGCATTTTACCCGTATGATATTAAGCAAGTATCTGCTGCTTTTGTGACTATTTAGTAATCAAGTAATATTCTTTTTTACTTCTCTGAAGTGTTAAAGAAAATTTCAGACAACATTCATGAAAATACTTTTATTTTAAACAAATATAAAAGATACTTAGGTTTCACCTCCGGAGATTCTGATGTAAGAGTCTGTACGTGATCCAAGCAGCTGTGTTTGAAGAACTCCCAGGTAATTTTAATGAGCACCTGGTAACTTGAACCGCTGCTGAATATCTTGATAGCTTTCATGTCAGGGAGAATTGCCAGCAAAGGTGAAGTGGTGGCAAGGAGTGACTGTGCTGGATATAAAATGGCAGTGAAAGAGGTGTGCCCATTTTTAGTAAACGTATGCACTCTTTAACAAATACTGAAACTAATATTTTAGTGAATTTTCATTTGTGTTTTAATTAATTACACCATGCACATGCTTTTTCTTCTAAATTTCTTTATACTGTCTGTCTTCACTGACATCTTTAAAAATCCCTCCTCTTCTCCTCCAAAATTATGTAGCTATTAACCTGTGTTCGCTCGTTTTCTGTGTAGTATCAGTCTGCAGCTTTGTGTGGGAGTTAGGAGGAGGAGGCAGGGCAGAGCAATGAGTGTTCATTATCGTTAGATTTTGATATCAGTGTTATGCTAGCTTTACAAAATGAACTGATATGCTTTCCAAATATTTCTGTTTGCTGGAAAGGTTTATAGAACATAACATTTTCTTTTTCTTGAAAGTTTGAAAGAATTCTTTAGTAAGCCAACTGGACTGAACTTTGTGCTATAGTTCTATAACCATTTTTAAAATTTTGACTCTCATGGCATTCAAATATTCTGCCTTTTTATGAGTCATTTTTAATTAACTATATCATAAAATTATTCATTTCACACATAATTTCAAAATATTGATTTATGTGTAATATTTTCTTATAGCATGTTTATCCATTCCAAATATATAATCACATTCTTTGTGTTTTCAATATTATGTAGTCTCAAAATTTTCTTTCTTTTCTAATTTTCTTTGCCAGAAATTTTTCTATTTTATCAGTCTTTTCAGAAAACTAGCTCTTTAAGTTACCCCCCCCTTTTTTTTTTTACTGCATTTTTTCCTATATACTAATTGATTCCTTAAAAAACATCTTGGTCACTGAAGTTTTCATTTTAAGATATAAAAATAAAAATAAATGTGCTGTGGGTAATATTAAGAATTAATTTATAAAACCTTTATCTTTACAGCATTCTTATTTTATCACAATTTAGTAGACGTTGCCCGGAAATTTATAGTTATAAACTCTTCATTAGCTTGTTGTAGTGTTTTTTGATTGCTTTCTCTTTCTGTGTTTTAACCTTAATGGTTTTTATCATTCAAATGTATTTTTTTATATTTTTAAATATTTTTGTGTGTGTATATGTACATGCATATACAAATGTATTAATTTTCATGTAGATAAATTCAATGTTTCTTTAATAATTTCATCAAACCTAATATGAAATTACAATTATGTAGTGCGACCTCAAACAATAAAAACCACAAAATTATAAAGTTCAACAATTAATTCTTCCCTTTCATATGCATGTTCCTTGACAATATTTGACATGGCACCATTTAATAACTTGCTTGTTTGTATTTGTATATTTTTATTGTTACCATATCATACTCTTTCCTTCCACCAAACACTGCTGTGATTTGCCACTCCTTAGTTAATGATATGTTACTCACTCCAAATCACGCTACCTACACTCAGTACTCACAAGTACTTTGTTATATGAGACATTTGTGCATTCATATATACATACAAACATGCACATTTGAAACCAGTTTTCAAATAAACTGGGCATAGTTTTTAAATACTGGGGATGTAGCAACTGTATAGTTAAATATTTGCTTTAGAGTTGAAAATGCTGAGATTCAGAGACTTGGATTTACTCACCAAATATCACACAGCCGGATGGTCATGGGACAAGAATGGACTATCTCTAGCTTTCAGTTGTTTAACTTGTCATGCAGAGTCATGGATGAATAAATAAATCGTATATGTATATAGCTGACAACATGTAAAAGCGAGAGATTCTCCAAAGTTCCCAGAGACACTGTGTTAGTGCTAAACAACAAATTAGAAATGAAGCTTCAAGTAAAACAATGACCTGTTTATGTTTAAGTGATGTCATTATAGTTCTAATCAAATTTGATTTAAATGAAATTATCCTCAGATTCTCTTTTGCCTGCTATTGTCTTATAATTTCATTGCTTTTTGTTTTCTGTGTTTGGTCCCTTGAGATAAGATGCAATTTTTATTCAGTTGATAATTTTATTGACCACCCAGAGCACGCTCTTAAAATTTTGATATTTCATAAATAGTCTGAAAACATCACAGCTCTATATCAGGTCTTCAGCTTCTATCAGTGTTATTTAGACTCAATTAGTACATGTGGATGTGGTCTCCCTAAGTACAGGAGTTCCAAGTGAGACCGTATGAGAGAATATGTTAGAAAATATATTGTTTATATTATAAAACATATGTATAACATATGCTAAAAATATGAGAGAATTTTAAAATGTTACTAGCTGTGTGTGTGTTGTAGGGGAGCAGAATTTGCCACCCCAAAATGTGTCTCTTAGGTTTTATTATTTTTAAGAACAAAAGACTCAGGAAAAAACTTTAACCTTCCCTTAACTGCCTAAAAGAATTTAAGATGGAAGGCCTGTTCCAGGAAGGAGCCATCACCATAGACAACTACAGTATAATACAAACTAGGTGTGATTGACAGAGAGGAACCTAGCAAGGCCCATTTGATGAAAGTCCTCTCCATGTCCCATTGTCTCTGCAAGGCCCGACAAACATTTGTTTACCAAACATTTGCTTTTCCATCTCTGTGTGAATTGCCTTCCTCCCCTTTGAAGTCCCAAACCAGTACCCTCAACTTCCTCTTTTGTCTTTAGCTAAAGATAGTATTTAAGGTGGTGGCTTTGGCAATTTTGGTTGAGTTACTCAATTTTCCTGGGTTTCTCCTATGTATACATGTTATTAAACTTTGTCTGATTTTCTCCTGTTATTCTGTCTCATGTTAATTTAATTCTTAGACTGGCCAAAAGAACCTAGAAGGGTAGAGGAAAATTTTTTCCCTCCCCTGCAGTATCTATTTAAGATTAAGACTGATCTATCTGTTAAATATGCTATCATTCTTTTCTCTAGAAGAGCCACAGTAAAATATATTTGATGACATTTTCTATTGTTTGGTATTTAATTAAAGTCTGTTGTATTGAAATCTACTTATAAAATATGATCTTAATTTCCTGGATAACTTCTACAATTCTTTCTCTGTCTCTGTCTGTCTCTCTATCTCTTGCTGTCTCTCTCTATCTCTGTCTCTCTTCCTCTCTTTCTCTGTCTTTTTGATGTTTAAGCTTCCTTCCAAAAATTCATGAGAAGGAGAGGAGATTCTTTTCCAATCACTGAAGCTCCATAGTGTGGGATGTATAAAAGGAGGAGCAAGGAACCCACAGTATTCCTTTTTTACTTCACTAAATGCTCAACTGAATTAATTGGTATTTTCCAGAATGTTGGAATAGGTTCCTGTTAAGTTGTGTGTGAAGTTAGAATTGTCTAGTATTCATGTAATTTCCAGTATTAATATCAGAGATTTTAGCAATAATATATCAAGCCACAGCTTTCATCAGTATAACAAAGGTAGTTAGATATTGAGGGGTCCCAGTCATGAATATGACTCATTCCTTGTTAAATTCATCCCAGACCACAACATAGGATTCCAGACTCCAATCACTAGTTTTCAAAAAAAAAGAATATGTGTAAGTATACACTTTGATTGGCAATGATAGACCATATTCCCCAGTTGCCAAAGTTACTTACAGTTGAGAGTCTGACACAAATACAGATTAAATAGAAGCTCTAACAGAATTCAGTTTCACAAAATCATTTTTTTTCTTGAATCTCAGCCAGTTAGTAGTCATGTACAACCTATCTTTGTCAAAGATAATGGATTTGAATAGGGCTGCCATGAGGAGGGTTAATCTTGGATAATTGCACAAGTGCATTAAGACCATCCATCAGACCTAAATGGCTGCCATTATTTGGGTGGATTTTGATTTACCTTTTGATTCATCACTTTTCAAATGCAAAATAATTGTAGGATTCCAAACTTTTGACCTTTGCAAAATGTCAAAAGAGGGAAAAATGCTTTCTATAATGCCAATAGGTGGTTTCTCTCCAAATTATGAAGTGATTTGTTTCTTTACCTTAGTTCAGAACACTTTTAATAACTAACTAGATTCCTTTAAAAATAAAACAAAAACAGAAACACCTCTCTTCTTAGTTAGATTATCTTGATAGCTCTGGGTGGATAAGATTTATTTTACCTAGGGGAGCCCTTATCATGGTTTCCCTGTGAAGGGCCCAGTGTATGCCAGTTTCTTGGCATGATTATTAATAATGCCCCTTTCACACTCAAAAGTGTACCAGTTTGGATGATAAATTATATGATCACTCTATTACCAATTCTATCAGTCAAGGTTCTCCAGAGAAAAAGAAGCAGTAGGATATACAGATAGATGGGGATGATAGAGATAGAGACAGTGATAGACACAGAGAGAGAGATTTATTTCAAACCAAAGGCTTAAGCTATTATGGGAGCTAGCAAATCAGAAATCTTTAGATAGTCTGGAAACTCCAGGGCAGTAGTTGAAGCTGCACTTTTGTTTATTTGTTTATCTATCTTTAAATTTATTTAAAATTCTTAAGCTTAGTACAGTCAATAAGCTCACCAGCACATTTTCAGTTAATAATTGATTTAATTCAGCATTTACTTTCTTCTACGGAAGTTGTATGTAATGGTGCCACCAAGTTGCATGTTCTTAGTCATTTAATTTTTTTATTGAAGTATAGTTGACACACAATATTCTATCAGTTTCAGGTGTACAACATAGTGATTTGACATTTATATACATTTCACAATGATCATCCTAAGATTAGTTACCATCTGTCATCATAAAAAATCATTATAATATTGTTGACTATATTCCCTATGCTGTGAATTACATTCTATGACTTATTTATTTTAAAACTGGAAGTCTGTACCTCTTAATCTCCTTCATCTATTTCACTCTTTGCCCCATCCCCCTTCCCTCTGGCAACCACCAATTTGTTTTCTGTATCTATGAATCTGTTTCTGTTTTGTTTTCTTTGTTCATTTGTTTCTGTTTTTGTTTTTATTTTTTAGATTCCACATATAAGTGAAATTATATGGTATTCTTTCTCTGGGTTATTTTACTTAGCATAAAACCCCCTATGTCAATCCATGTTGTCACAAATAGCAGAATTTCATTCTTTTTTATGGCTGAGTAATATTCCACTATATATATACCACATCTTTTTTATCTATTCATCTACCAATGTATACTTAGGTTACTTCCATATCTTGGCTATTATAAATAATGCTGCAATGAACATAGGGGTGCACATATCTTTCAGAATTATTGATTCCATTTTCTTTGGATAAATACCCAGAAGTGGTATTGTTGGATTACATGGTAGTTCTATTTTTAATTTTTTGAGGAACCTCCATACTATTTTCCACAGTGGCTGCACCACCACATTCCCACCAACAGTGCACGAGGGTTCCCTTTCCTGCACATCCTTGCTAGCATTTGTTATTTGTTGTCTTTTTGATAATAGCTGTTCTGACAAGGGTGAGGTGAAAACTTATTGTGGTTTTGATTTGCATTTTCCTGATGACTAGTTCTGTTGAGCATTTTTTCATGTATCTGTTGGCCATCTATATGTCTTCTCTGAAAAAGTGTCTACTCAGGTCCTCTGCCCATTTTTTAATCAGATTGTTTGTTTTTTAATACTGAGTAGTATGAGTTTTTTATGTATTTTGGATATTAACCTTTTATTGGATATATAATTTGCAAATATATTCTCCTATTCAGTAGGTTGCCTTTTTGTTCTGTTGATGATTTCCTTCACTGTACAAAAGCTAAGGAGTGATTCTTCCTCTTCAACTTTTTGGAGTGGTTTGAGAAGGATAGGTACGAACTCTTCTTTAAATGTTTGGTTGAATTCACCTGTGAAGACATCTGGTCCTGGACTTTTGTTTGTATGAAGTTTTTTGATCGCTGATTCAATTTCATTAGTAGTAATTGATCTGTTCAGATTTTGTATTTCTTCCTTATTCAGTCTTGGAAGGTTATATGTTTCTGGGTATTGATCCATTTCTTTCTAGGTTGTCCAATTTGTTGGCATATAATTGTTCATAATAATCTCTTTTGATCCTTTGTATTTCTGTGGTGTCAGTTGTAATTTCTCTTTCATTCCTGAATTTATTTATTTGAGTCCTCTCCTTTTTTCTTGATGAGTCTGGCTAATGGTTTATCAATTTTGTTTATCTTTTTAAAGAACCAGACTTTAGTTTCATTGAACTTTTCTATTGTTTTTTTAGCCTCCATTTCATTCATTTCCATTCTGAACTTTATTATTTCCTTTCTTTGAATAACTTTAGGCTTTGTTTGTTCTTTTTTTTCTGGTTCCTTTAGGTATAAAGTTGGATTATTTATTTGAGATTTTTCTTGTTTCTTAAGATAGGCCTGTATCATGATAAACTTCCCTCTTAGAATCACTTTTGATTCCCATAGATTTTGGATCACTATGTTTGTTTTCATTTGTCTCAAGGTATTTTTTGATTTCCTCTATGATTTCTTCATTGAGCCACTGGTTGTTTTGTAGCATGTTGTTTAGCCTCCATGTGTTTGTGTTTCTTCTAGTTTTCTTCTTGTAATTGATTTCAGTTTCATACCATTATGGTCAAAAAAGAGGCTTGATATGATTATAATTTTCTTTAATTTACTGAGACTTGTTTTGTGGCCTAACATGTGGTCTATCCTGTAAAATGTTCCATGTGCATTTGAAAAGAATGTGTATTCTGCTGGTATTGGATGAAATATCTGTATATATCTATTAAGTATGTCTGGTCTAATGTCATTTAAGGCCAATGTTTCTTTTCGATCATCTGTTTGGATAGTCTATCTGTTGATGTAAGTGGATTGTTAAAGTCCTCTACTATTATTGTGTTGCTGTCAATTTCTCCTTTTATATCTGTTAATATTTGTTTCATATATTAGTTGCACCTATGTTGGATGCATAGATATTTACAAGTGTTATATCTTCTTGTTGGATTGTTCCCTTTATCATTATGTATTGCCTTTCTTTGTCTCTTGTTACAATTTTTGTTTTAGAGTCTATTTTGTCTGATACAAGTGTTGCTACCCCAACTTTCTTTTTGTTTTCAGTGCATGGAATATCTTTTTCCACCCCTTCACTTTCACTCTGTGAGTATCTTTAGATCTGAAGTGTGTCACTTCTAGAGAGTGTATATATGGGTCTTCTTTTTTTAACCGATTCAGCCACCCTATGTCTTTTGATTGGAGCATTTAGTCTATTTACATTTAAAGTAATTATTGATAGATATGTATGTATTGTCATTTTGTTAATTGTTTTCTGGATGTTTTTGTAGTTCTTCTTTGTTCTTTTCTTCTTCTCTTGCTCCCTTCCTTTGTGACTTGATGACTTTCTCTAGTGTGATGTTCAGATTTCTTTCTCTGTATTTTTGTGTGTTCATTACATGTTTTTGGTTTGTGGTTACCATGAGGTTCATATATAACAACCGATGTATAGAGCAGTCTATTTTAAGTACAAACACATAATAAGAGCTCAACATTTTATTCTTCCTGCCACATTTTATGTTTTTTTTCTTTATTTATTATTTTATTGAGGTCATAATAGTTTATAACATTGTGACATTTCAGGAGTACACTATTATTTGTCAGTCACCACACAAATGTGCCCCTTTACCCCTTATGCCCACCCACCAACCCCTTTCCCCTCTGGTAACCACTAATCTGTTCTCTTTGTCCATGTGTTTGTTTATGTTCCACATATGAGTGAAATCATGTAGTGTTTGTCTTTCTCTGTCTGCCTTATTTCACTTAACGTAATACCTTCAAGGTCCACACATGTTGTTGCAAATGGGACGATTTTGTCTTTTTTTAGGATTGAGTAGTATTCCATTGTACTTATATGCCACATCTTCTTTATCCAACCATTAGTCAATGGGATACTTGGGTTGCTTCCATGTCTTGGCTATAGTGAATAATGCTGCAACAGACATAGGGATGTATAAGTCTATTTGGATTGTTGATTTCAAGTTCTTTGGATAAATACCCAGCAGTAGGATAGCTGGGTCATATGGTATTTCTATTTTTAATTTTTTGAGGAATCTCCATACTGTTTTCCATAGGGGATGCACCAGTTTACATTCCCACCAGCAGTGTATGAGGGTTCACTTTTCTTCACAACCTCTCCAACATTTATTATTTTTTGTCTTGGTGATTATAGACATTCTAACAGGTGGAAGGTGATATCTTAGTGTAGTTTTGACTTACATTTCCCTGATGATTAGTGATGTTGAACATCTTTTCATCTTCTTATTGGCCATCTGTATATCTTCTTTGCAAAAATGTCTGTTAGTATCCTTTGCCCATTTTTTGATCAAATTGTTTGCTTTTCTGTTGTTCAGTTGTGTGGGTTCTTTATATATTGTGGAGATTAACCCCTTGTCAGATATATGATTTGCAAATATTTTTTCAGATATTTGGGTTGTCTTTTCATTTTGATCCTGGTTTCCTTTGCATTGCAGAAGTTCACTAGTCTGATGAAGTCACTTTATTTTTTCTTTTGTTTCCCTTGTCCAAGTAGACATGGAATTGGAAAAGATTCCTCTAAAACCAACATCAAGGAGTGTACTGCCTATATTTTCTTTTGGAAGTTTTATGGTTTCAGGTCTTACCTTCAAATATTTGATCCACTTTGTGTTAATTTTTGTGTATGGCAAAAGATAATGTTCTACTTTCATTCTTTTGCATGTGGCTGTCCAGTTTTCCCAACACAATTCATTGAAGAGAACTGCCTTTCTCCATTGTATATGCCTGGATCCTTTTCCAAAGATTAGCTATCCCTAGAGGTATGGGATTATTTCTGGGCTTTCAATTCTGTTCCATTCATCTATGTGTCTATTTTTATACCAGTACCATGCTGTTTTGAGTACTATAGCTTTCTAGTATATTTTGAAGTCAGGGATTATGATGCCTCCAGATTTATTCTTTTTTCTCAGTATTGCTTTAACTATTTGGGGTCTTTTGTTGCCCCATATGAATTTTAGGTTTCTTTGTTTTATTTCTGTGAAGAATGTCATTGGGATTCTGATTGAGATTGTATTGAATCTGTAGATTGCTTTAGGTGCTATGGACATTTTAACTATATTTATTCTTCCAATCCATGTGCATGGAACATCTTTCCATTTCTTTATGTCATCATTAGTTTCTTTCAATAATATCTTATAGTTTTCATTGTATAGGTCTTTCCACCTCCATCATTGAATTTATTCCTAGATATTTTATTCTTCTTGTTGCAATTTTAAATGGAATTGAAATCTTGACTTCTTTTTGTGTTAGTTTGTTATGTGAGTATAGAAATGCAACTGATTTTTGTAAGTTGATTTTGTACCAGGCAATTTTGCTGTGGTGTTGATTATTTCTAATAGTTTTCCATTGGATTCTTTAGGATTTTCTATGTACAGAATGGTGTTGTCTGCAAACAGCAAGAGTTTCACTTCTTCCTTGCCAATCAGGATACCTTTTATTTCTTTTTCTTGCCTAATTGCTCTGGCCAAAACCTCCAGTACTATTTTGAATAAGAGTGGTGAAAGTGGGCACCCTTGTCTTGTTCCTGTATTCAGAGGGATGGCTTTCAGGTTTTCCCCATTGAGTATTCTGTTGGCTATGAGTTTGTCATATATGGCCCTTATTATGTTGATGTACTTTCCTTCTATACCCATTTTATTGAGAGTTTTCATCATAAAGGATGTTGGATCTTGTCAAATGCTTTCTCTACATCTATTGAGATGATCATGTGATTTTTATTCCTCATTTTGTTAATGTGGTGTATCACATTGATTGATTTGCAGATGTTGAACAATCCCTGTGTCCCTGGTATGAATCCCATGTGATCATGGTGTATGGTCCTTTTCTCATATTGCTGTATTTGGTTTGCCAATATATTGTTGAGGATTTTTGCATCTATGTTCTTCAGTGATATTGGCCTGTAGTTTTCCTTCCTTATATTGTCCTTGCTTGGCTTTGGAATCAGGGTGATGTTGGTCTCATAGAATGAGTTAGGAAAAGTTCTGTCTTCTTCAATTTTTTGGAATAGTTTGAGAAGGATAGATATTAAATCTTCTTTGAGTGTTTGGGAGAATTCTCCAGAGAAGCCATCTAGTCCTGGCCCTTTTTGGGGGGGGGGGGTTTGATTACCATTTCAATCTCTTTATTTGTGATTAGTCTATTCAGATTCTCTATTTCTTCTTGATTCAGTTTTGGGAGGTTGTATGAGTCTAAGCATTTATCCACTTCTCCTAGATTGTCCAGTTTGTTGGCATGTAGCTTTTCATAGTATTCTCTTATAATCCTTTGTATTTCTGTTGTATCTGTTGTAATTTCTCCTCTTTCATTTCTAATTTTAGTTATTTGAGCCTTCTTTCTTTTTATCTTAGTGAATCTGGCTAAGGGTTTGTCAATTTTGTTTATCTTCTCAAAGAAGTGGCTCTTAGTTTCATTGATCATTTCTACTGTTGTTTTTTTTTCAATTTCATTTATTTCTGCTCTAATTTTTGTTATTTTCCTCCTTCTGCTGACTTCGGACTTTGTTCTTTTTCTAATTATGTTAGATGCAGTTTAAGGTTGTTTATTTGGGAATTTTCTTTTTTGTTAGGGTGGGCCTGTAATGCTATGAGTTTCCCTCTTGGGACCATTTTTGCTGCATCCCATATGAGTTGGTATGGTTTATTTTCATTTGGCTGCAGATATTTTTTGATTTCTCCTTTAATTTCTTCATTTACCCATAGGCTGTTCAGTAGCATGTTGTTCAGTCTCCACATATTTGTCACTTTCCCAGCTTTTTTGTGGTAGTTGATTTCTAATTTCATAGCACTATGGCTAGAAAAGATGCTTAATGTGATTTCAATCTTCTTAAATGTATTGAGGCTTTCATTCTTTCCCAAAATTTGGTCTATATTTGAGAATATTCCATGTGCACTTGAGAAGAATGTATATTCTGCTGGTTTTGTATGGAGTGTTCTCTATATATCTATTCCATCTGGTCTAGTTTTTTGTTTAATTCCACTATTTGCTTGTTGACTTTCTATATGGATGATCTATCCATTGATGTAAGTGGGGTGTTGAGGTCCCCTATTATTATTGTGTTGCTGTTTACTTCTAGTTTTAGGTCTGTTAATAGTTGCTTTATGTAGTTTGGTGCTTCTGTGTTAGGTGCATATATATTTATAAGTGTTATGTCTTCTTTGTGGAGTGTCCCTTTTATCATTATATACTGCCCCGCTAGGTCTCTCATTGTCTTTTGTACCTTGAAGTCTACTTTGTCTGATATAAGTATGACAACACTTGCTTTTTTTGTTTGCCATTAGTTTGGAGTATTCTCTTCTATCACTTTGCTCTAAGCCTGTTTTTGTCTTTAGAGCTGAGGTGTGTTTCCTGGAGGCAGCATATTGTTGGATCTTGTTTCTTAATCCAGCCAGCCACTCAGTGTCTTTTGAGTGGAGAATTCAATCCATTTACATTTAGAGTGATTATTGATATATGAGGCCTTAATACTGCCATTTTATCTCTTGTTTCTGATTGTTCTGTATTTCCCTTGTTTCTCATCTTGTATATTTCTGTCAGTTCAGTTTGGTGAATCTCTACAATGGTTTTTCTCATTATTTATCATTTATGTTTCTGTTCTAACTTTTTGTTTAGTGGTTACCATCAGGTTTGTATAAAAGATCTTGTAGATGAGATAGTCCATTTTTGGATATCCTCTTATCTCCTTGGTCTAAGCAGTTTCCATCCCTTTCCTTTTCCTTTTCTAAGTTATTGTTGTCACAACTTATTCTGTCTTGTGTTGTGAGTCTGTGGTTAAAATGAAGTAATTATAGTTATTTTTGGTGCTTTTCTTCCTTTTATCTTTAATGTTATAATTAAGTTTTTGCTAACCTGTTCTAAGAGACAGCTGCAATTTTCTGATTTCAACTGTCTAGTTTTCTCCTTGCTGAAGGCTTTGTAAACCTTTTCTCTTTTTTTCAGGAATGGCAATCTTCTTCATCATTTCTTGTTGGGGTGTCTTGTGGCAATGAACTCACTTAGCTTTTGTTTATCTGGGAAAACTTTTACTTCTCCATCATATCTGAAGGATAGTTTTCCTGCAACAGAGTGTTCTTGGCTGAAAGTTTTTATTGGTCAGTATTTTGAATATATATCATTCTATTCTCTCCTAGCTCGTAAAGTTTCTGCTGAGAAATCTGCTGAAAGTCACATAGGGGTTACTTTGTCAGTTATTTTCTTCTGCCTTGCTGCCCTTAATAATTTTTCTTTGTCATTGACTTTTGCCAGTTTTACTAATATATGCCTTGGAGAAGGTCTTTTTACACTGATGTAATTAGGAGTTCTATTAGCTTCATTTACATGTAATGCCAGCTCCTTCCCCCAGCTTGAGAGGTTCTTAGCTATTATTTCTTTGAACAAGCTCTCTACTCCTTCCTCCCCCTCTCCTCCCTCTGGAATACCTATAATCCTTATGTTGCATTTCCTGAGTCAGATATTTCTTCTGGAATTTCTTCATTTCTTTTTAGTCTTAGTTCTCTCCCCTCCTCCACTTGAAGCATTTCTACATTTTGGTCCTCTGAATTACTAATTCTGTCCTCCAAAATATCAGCTCTGTTTTTTAAGGATTTCAGATTTTTTAAAAAAAAATCTCATTCATTGTGTTTTTCATCACCAACATTTCTGATTTTTTTTTGTTTCAATCTCTTTTGTGAAGAATTCCTTCTGCTCATTAATTTTATTCCTGATTTCATTGAACTGTCTTTCTGAGTTTTCTTGTAACTCATTGAGTTTCTTTATGATAACTATTTTCAATTCTCTGTCATTTAGATTGTAATTTTCTTGACTTCTGGATTGGTTTCTGGGTACTTGTCATTTTGCTTCTGGTCTAGAGTGTTAACATATTTTTTTATGCTGTTTGATGGGGTGGACTTTTGCAGTCTGGTCACAGATTCCACCCGCCACCACTGGGGGGGGGGCAGGAGCTCTGCTTTTGGATCCCACTGCAAACCCTGGCAGTTGTGCCCTCCTGTTAGAAGTTGTGCCAATAGGGCGCTCTGCATCTGGCTGCTGCTGCTTCACACATGCAGGCATAGGAGCTCTGGTGGAGCTCCCTTTCCCTGGCTGAGCAGCCAAACTAATGCAGCAGGTGGGATGGGGGAAAGGGGCACCTTCTTTCCCACCCATGCTCCCACTCTGCACTCACTGGCTGTCCACCTTGGCTGCTCAGCTTGGTGCGGAAGCCCCTGTGGTTGCTTAGCTGCCTCAGTGTGGAGTGTTCCTGTGGGCTGGGAAGGAATTTCAAGAGCAAAAGCATTCCTGCAAAGGGCTGCCTTTTCCCCCTTCTCCTCTCAGAGTCATGTGCCAGCCTCTGAGTGAGGTCCTGCACACTAGATTGCTGCCTCTGGATAGGGGGAGGAGATCCATTTCCTTCCACTGCCTGTCAGGGGATCCAGCACCCCCACCTTCAAACGTATGGACGCATGGATCTCTCAGATGTCTATTGTGTTGTGTGAATGTCCTTTCCTGATTAATGAATGTCCTTTATGTTGTATCTTAGAGGGGAGAGCATGGGGAACAGCTCACTCTGCCATGATGCTGACCTGACCGAGACAGCATTTTAATCACATTTTATGTGTTTGACATAGTGTTTGATATTCTCTGAGAAAGAATTTCTTTCTCAGGGAAACCTCAGTTTTGCTCTTATGGTCTTTCAACTGATTGGATGAGTCCCCTTAACATTATCAAGGAGAATCTCCTTTACTTGAAGTCAACTAATTATAGATGTTAACCATATCAACAAAATACCTTCACAGCAACACCTACAATAGTGTTTAATTGAATAGCTGTGTACTGTAGCCTAGCCAAGATGACACATAAAACTAACCATCATACAAATCAATCTTGCTTACAAAAACTTGTGTCTATACACTAACAACAAACTACCAGAAAGCAGTTAAGAAAATAATTTCATTTACAATAGCATCAAAAATAATAAAGTTGATGGGAATAAATTTAACCAAGAGGCAAAAGATCTGTACACTGCTGCTGATTTGGAACAGTGATGTAAAAATCAGTTAAAGTCAGCTACACAGGAGGAAAACCTTGGCTCTTTTGTTCCATCTATTTCTATCTTCATTGGAAAACTTACATCTTCTTTCATAGTAGCTCACACATCCCTTGGGGAAATACTTTGACCCTCTACTTGTAATCTTTGTGAGTTAAAAACTTTCCTGTTTGAGCTGGCCTGACACTAAAGAAGGTTGGCAGCTTTTTGATGCAGCAAGTTGCTGATAAGGACAGAGACAATCTCTCCAGTAGTGCAAGTCTTTCAGTAGGCCACACTTAACTGCTTTTGTTGTCATCATTGTTTTTATTAGCATTATAATCCAAACTAGGATGCCTGTTAGAAGAAATGTTTTCATAAATGTGTCTGACTTTGATGCCGGTGGACTGGCTGTTTACCTTGGTCTATTTGTATGTGAGTTTTGTAATTCCATTTGAGATATGAACTGAAAGAAGAACTAGGGGTAAAACTACTTAAGATGCTGGATGCGAGGTCAGTGTAAATGTCTGATCTCCTGGCTTCCTTGCACTCTGGGAAACTTTAATTTTGTCCCTTGGGACCTCACAAGGAAATGCTTGTGGTGACAAATATTCAGTCTTACTCATGCTTGCCCTTCCTCCAGGCTGATCGTTCCAAAGACAGGACATGTAGGAGTTGAAAAGTCAGTGTTTTCTAAAAAAAAATGTTGTGATACTGCTCTAGATAAGGCCAATGTGTAGCTACTGTCTCATATGTATATAGTTCTCTATAAAACAGTATACATGGAAGAAGTCTGTCAAGCCTAAAGCTACTATGTAAAGAAAGCCATAGTGAGACCACATAGAGAAAGAAAGTGATAGCTAAGGAGCCACAGCAATTTGAATCTTCCCAGCCCAGTCACCAAAAGTGCTAATGAAGAAGCCTTCTAAGAAGATCCTACCCAAACCACCATCTGCTTAAAATGGAATGTGACCCCAAGAAAGAATTGCCAATCTGAGCCCTGCAACCTCATATTTGTGAGCAAAATAGATGATTTTATTGTTTTAAGTCACTATTTGGGGGTGATTTTTTTATACAGCAATAGATATCTAGAACTATAAGCCAAATAAAAACCAATAAAACCTAAACTAAGGCTGTGGCCCTTGAGATGGGTCCAAGTAGGCACATTCAAGTTACTAAGAAGGAAGATCCATTCATGTACAGTCCTAAGGACAAGAGATATTACTAGTCTTGGAGTCAATCAGTCTTATCCACTTGTTTTGTGGATGACAGCTTATTTAAAAATTCAAATTAAACAACTAACTCTCTTGTTTGAATTCCAAGCTTATCACACAAACTTAGTAAATGGTTCCAAGTAGTTGAACTTCTAGCTGCTATATTTCTCATTGAAGATTGGCACGTTGAATTCTGGTTTTATGCATCAGTCTAAATATAATAATGTAAAAAGACCCTGCACACAAAAAATTCAGGCCTATGTAGTCAGCTCTAGCTGTTTTCAAATTTTAATGTTTAATTTGGGAAAAAAATATAAAAAGTATTTTGCTGTTTTTATGATAATTACTATTAAAATAAGGAGCACAATTAGGAAAGGAGGATTTTTTTCAGTAATAAATATGGTGCAAACCCTAGAGTCAAAAATCCAGCACACAAGGCACAAAAGTGGTAAAGTAATATGAGTAAAATGATGGAGTTAGCTATTCACAGTGTACAGTTAAAAACAACAAAAATAAGTTCAATGGAAGTGAAGGAATTAACATTAGGAGCATTGATCACTTTTTACTCATGATCTAAGCTAATTATAAGTTTTGACAAGTGTGACAGGCATTTTCTTTGATAAAGGTTTGGAAACTATAGCAATGTGGAACTGGCCCCTCCCTGTCTTTACACCCTGCTTTATACCCTTAGATTTTGTGTTCTAGTTTCACAATTTACTAAAATCCCTAGAAACTGGCCCACTAGATCAAATGATTTTAGGTTATCAAAAAGGGGAAAGCTGAAACAAATATTTTTGTATCTGTCCTATTTGAAAATGGTTTACTTGGTTCATGAAGAGATCATGAAGAGCAGTTTTTGACCATAATGTGCGAACCAGCGTCTATGTGTTTGAAAATAGTAGAATTTGAACAGAATTAAAGTGAACACTAGTACTTAATTTCCTTATCCTAATATTTCCTCTCTTCTCAAAATACCCCTTCTTTGCTGTGGCTCAACCAAAAAGTATCTAAAGAAAATCTTAAAATTATTTCAAAACTCACTTTTATTGCAGGCCTAAAATCTATTTTGAGATTATCAGATTAAGACAATCCACAGTCACTATGAACCTTGTAAAATTTGCCTACTTCCAAATTCAGTACTTTTCCTGGAGTTTCCATTAGTTTTTCTGTGCCTGACAGTCCTAGCATTTTAGATAGTCTTCTATTTTACCTACACCACAATGAAAAATTGAGTTTTTCTTCCCCTGAGGGATATTTCTCAAACGTAAATAAATGAATTCCAAATAGCACACTGCTTTCCTGAAAGACATTCCAGTTAGATATTTGTGTTTGAATTTTGTAGAGAGAATAGAAAGAGTCATTACCACCTTAGGCAGGCAGTGCCGTTTATTTCTATAATGAGGTATCCTGTGTTTCTGCACTTGTGGTATAGCTCTTGCTGAGTGATGTCTAATTTATATTCATTTTCTATTGTCTCTGACATAACCGGCTTTTATAAATCATAATTTCTTTGATCACTTTTGCTCAGAAAAATATCTCAGGGAAAAATTAAGGGTTTTCTCTGTTAGAATGTAAACTCAATAACTGATTCAGATACACAAGCAAAGATCCCAAGCAGTGTTCCAGATCTCTCAGAAATCCTAGACAAGATGAAATATATAAGTGGTTGGTCAGAAAAGCAAATGCTGTGTTGTAGTTTGAATTTACAAGAGAAAGCAAAAAGTGTTGTCACTTCTTTAAAACACAGTGATTTAGAGTTCTTTGAAAATCTAGCCATGGTATAATCTAAAACATGTCATCTCTTTTTTTCTTTGGGGTTTACTTTGCTCTTAAATTTATAATTGTTTCTGATGAAAGAAACTGTCGACCTGACAACTTTGGTAGAAAAAAGGAAAATAGAAAACAGATAAGCATGGCAAAGAAAGAGAAGCAGGAAAAACAAAGTAATTAATGTAGAATGTAGGATTTGAAGGCTTAACTCAAGACTCCCAAGTGCCAATTAAAGCAGATAATACTTATAATTCCAACCACAGTTTTAAACCATAGTTTTCATGCTAAGTGCTTCAGCAGTTGTTGTCAACAAGGTACAAGGAATAGGCTAAGATTATAACTTAACAAGGTTAAAATGTATTTGCATGTGTTTCCTTCTGAAAAGAATCTTATCTGGGAAATGGGGAAACAGAACATAAGAAGACATAGAAAGACTAAGAAAGGAGGAAAAAGAAGTTGGTCAGTACGAATCTTCGTTCCACATAACTACCTTCTCATTATGTATTGGAGTATCTCCTCTTTAATTAGAATTCTTCGGTTCTATCTGTTTCTCATCTGAATACTTTCTTGGTCACCATATTTAATTTCCTAATTTGTCCTACATTGTTTCTATGTTTTTTGCTGTTAGAGTTTTAGCTCAATTATCACTAGATTATTCTTTCTGAAGTTTGCTTTGGTCATGTAGTCTTCTGCTCTGAATGCTATAATGGCTCTACATAAAATAAAGACTCCTCAGCCAGGCATCATTTGAACCCCTACTTCACAGGTCCAGTCTTCAACATAAGCACTACCCTCTATTCCAGTGGTCCTCAAAACTGGACTAGCAGCTTAGCATCCCCTGGAACCTTTTAGGAATTGAAATTCTGAGACCTCACTCCAGACATACGGAGTCAGAAACTCTGGGGTTGGGGCCTATTTAACAAGTCTTTCAGGTGATTCTGATATGTAGGTGATTCTGATAAAGGTTGAGAATCACTGATGTTCTAACTCTGGAATGTATATCATGTGCTCTGACTAAATTAATTTCCTCACCCTGGTTCATACATCATCTCCATATTATCACCCATTATAACATTTCCTAAACTTTATTGATTTTTCATATATTTTCCATATCTCCATAACTGTATTATAATTTCTTTATGTTTTTTAAATCTGTGCATATTTTATGCCAATTTATATTAAATTTATTTAAAAATGAAACTATATCAGTAATACTATTAAAATCAGCAGTTCTGACCATAAACAAAAGTTAATTGTGAAAATAAATATGATAGCCAGGGCTTATGGATATAGAGGTGGGGACGAGGAAGGAAGGTGGGTGTAGTTACCAAAGGGTGAAATGAAGGACTCTTGTTTTGAAAGATGTTTTCTGTCTTGACTAAGGTGGTAGATACACAAATCTACACTTGTGGTAACATTGTTTAGAACTAAATGCACATACTCACAAGTACAAGTAAAACTAAGGAAAAAGTTTCAATAAGTATCAGTAAGATGGGTGGATGGCATCCATGTCAGTGTCCTGGTTGTGAGATTGTATTATAATTTCTTTTTCTTTTTTCTTTTTTTTTTGTGAGGAAGATTAGCCCTGAGCTAACATCCCTGCCAATCCTCCTATTTTTGCTGAGGAAGACTGGCCCTGGGCTAACACCCGTGTCCATCTTCCTCTACATTATGTGGGATGCCACCACAGCATGGCTTGAGAAGCCATGTGAGGGTCCACACCCTGGATCGAGGGCCACCAGAGCAGAGCATGTGAACTTAACCAGTAGGCCACCAGGCTGTATTATAATTTTGCAAGATGTTACCACTGGGGGAAACTGAATAAAGGATACACAGGATCTCTGTATTATTGACATCAAAATAAAGGCTATTTCAAAAACAATACTTGTATGTCAAAAACAACAGTGTTACATAACCCATGGAGCAGATAATGATTGAACTATCAATGTGCAGACATTGAAAAGGCCCAAATGGGGGAGGATTTCTGTGTAAACAAAAGCAGATTATGTGGAAGATTCCAACACATGCATATATATGCAGGCACCTCATCAGCTTTTTTGTGGTGAGCAGAGAAAATGACCATATCTGATTAAGGGTGGAAGGCATAAATGATACTGAACAGTCCGTTTGCTAATGACCTTTTCTCTCCCTCGAGTAAAGCAGAGACCAAGTGAGCCAATATCTTGTGTCATATGGCTGTAGGCTAATAAAAAGGGAAAATAAAGTAGCCTGTATTGTATTTTGTGTGCTTTAAGTAGCAGGAAGGTGTTCCCTTGACTATTTAAAATATGATGGGAAAACATTCGTTGATCTCTGGCCCCTTGAAAGTTTATGGATACATGGAGGATGAGGCAACTATGCAAACAATCTCTGTGCATTTCCTGCATTTCTCTGCCTGTGAGAACTCTCTGGTGGGAGCCCCCACGAATGCTGCCAGGAAAGAAAGCAGCACAGATTTTTTAAATTAAAAGAGCCCCTTGTTTTAGGAAGCACATCAATGAAGCCCTTGGTTTAAATTCTGTTTGAACAACTACCTTGTAATTTGGAATGCTCATCAGGAACCATGTATCATTAAGCAGCACAATGTGACTTTGTAAAGGATCCATTTTAGAAATTACATTCCATTCTCTACTTGTCTTTTCCAGGAGGAGAGCTGAATATTTAGGGAGGAAGTTACTTTACTCCTTGGTTTCTGCACTTGTATTTATTATTAGGTGTGAGTACAAGTTTCTTCTTGTTTTTGCCTTTTTAAGAAGATTTGGAAATACATTAAAAAATTCCTGGATCTACTAATTAAAATTTTAATTCTGTATTTCAGCCAACATTTTCTAATTATTGGAAAGAGAACTGGTTTAAGTAGAATCAGGAACTTAGAAAAATGCTGTTTTAATTCATTATATTTTTGAGTTCTAAGTTAAAGATGATGCATGCAACATACATACATGACTATTTTTGACACACACACCCCCACACACAATCAGAGCCATATCTATGCTTTTGTCCTCATCCTTAAAATTAGAGACTTCATTTCTCTGTGTTTCTCTTTTTTGGGTCAAGTTAACAAATAGTCTCCTATGCAAACCCTATTTAAGAGAACACAGAAAATTGGCAAAACCACAGTTTTCAACCATGGTCATTTCTTATTCTTTTATTGACCTAGACAACCAGTTTTATTCCTGTTTACTGACATCCTTACTTCAGTATAATCATGTACTGAAAATCAGAATTAGCATGTATATTGAGTATATATTGTGTTTTAAGACTTTGCTGAGACAAGAATGGAATAATATGAATACAGAAAAAGTGTAGTATTTGCCCTCAAAATAGCCTTCAGTCTTAGCAATAGGTCAAACTGCTCTATTGTAGCAATAGGTAATAGTAGAGAGATGAAAGAGGCAGACACTCATGCCTTCCCTTTCCCTTGTCTATATTCTCAATACAATGCCCTGATGTAACATAGGAACTCTCTCCTCTTCTGCTCAACTTATTAAATTCCTTATATACCACAAATAAAATAATTGTTGAAATATCCCAAGAACAGTAGTTTTATAGACACTGATTCCAGTATTCTGTAGGAAAAAGAATCATTTTACCTAAAACCTGAACTCCAAGAAATTATTTTAAAGACTTGCTACTAATTGAATATATAAAAAATGAGATACATCTTCCTGATTCTGTTGCAAATAGCCATAAGTAATTTCTTCATTCAGAATACAACTTCTTTGAAAATTCTCAAATTTATCTTTGGCATTTCTAGAACAACAAAGTAATATATCATCTGCAGATAAAATAATCAGAGCAGGCAGAAAGAGTAAATCATCTGCTATGCAGGTTGAATAATTTGATAAAATTAATAACTAGTTTACTATCCCTGACCTACATGAAAAGAATTAAGGGCAAACAAATGGAGTTTCAATGAGTATGTATCTTGATTAGCTTAGCAACACTTGGTATAAGAATATAATTATGATTTTATTTTTTTACTCTAGTTATTTCCACCCTAGATGAAAAGAATTCTTACTCATCTTTTCATTTCTAAGTGAAGTGAACTGTAGGTATTGTGTACTTATATTTTCTATACTGCTGATTGTTATCCAGGCATAATGCTCCTCTCTTTGGGTCATGGGAAGGAGAGAATATCCAAATGTCTGGATGACTTGCTTGAATAATAATATATTCAATATAATTAATGTACTTAAAAATAAACATCAGAAAATAAAGCTTAAAAAGTGGAAATATGCTGAGATAGAATTACAAATATTACAAATTACATGGCCTAGTGAAGTCAGCCAACACAATCCTATAACATTGATATGCATAAGAGTATAGATATGATAGTTAATATAGTTACATATACTAATATGTATCAGCCAGCCCTGGTGGTCTAGTGGTTAAGATTCAGTGCTTTCACCGCTGCCACCCAGGGTTCATTTCCGGGTCAGGGAACCACACCACCCATTTGTTGGTTATCATACTGTGGCAGCTGCATGTTGCTGTGATGCTAAAAGCTCTGTCACCAGTGTCTAGAAATGTTGATGCAAAATAATCAATAACCATCATATAGATAAAAGAAATAAGGTGAATTTTACTTGAGCCAGAGTGAGGATTACAACCCAGGAAGTCCTTAGAAAGCATTTCAGAGAAGCATGGTTTTCAGTACAGTCTTATATCCTTTTAGAACAAAGAGAACACATTAAACACACCCACTTACATTTTCAAAGCTTCAAAGAGGTATTTAGTTGCAAATTAGTGGGTCAACATGACCCTGAAGTCAAGAAAGGGACTAACACCAGTAGGGTATTACCAATAGGGCGTAGGAGGGGAAGTATGCATTCTTACCTTAAGAGAGTGCATTCCTTACTTTAATGGTTAAAACAGATGTACAATATCTGTTTGATAGGCCATAAATCAGGCTTCTTTAGTTCAAGCTGAATTAGTTTTGAACCAAAATAGTTACTCCATGTATTTCAATATGTGAAAATCGCTTGTCATTAGTATTTCAAATATCAGCAGGGTCACCCATGGTGGACAGATTTTAGCAGAGCTTCCAGACTACACAGACTAGGAAGAAGGACCTAGCCACCCACATCCAAAAAACTTGGCCATGAAAACCCTACAAATAGCAGCAAAGCATTGTCTGATATGGCACCGGAAGGTGAGAGGATGGCGCAAAGACTGGACAGTGTTCCACTCTGCTGTACACAGGGTCGCTAGGAGTTGGAATTGATCCCATGGCACTAACAACAAATTAATATGTATCACAGCAAAGATATATATGTATATGTATATATAGTATACATATGTAGTACGTGTAATACATACTAAAGTGTATAATGTACTTGAGCAAAATGAGAGTGAACAACAAGAAAGAATGTAAGATCCAGGTTAATAATGGCTCTAATCCAGAAAATTACTGAAAAGAAACCCTAGGGTAACAGCCAAGCAGTACCATCTAGATCATAACCAATTGTGATAAAGAAGAAAGAGGGTTCTAAGAAGTTTTCCAAGACAACAATTTGAGATATTATTTCATATGACTGAGGGTTAGGAAAAAGAATCCTAGACTTTAGAATATCATAAGGGATAGACATCAAGCAAGAAAATAAAAGATATTAGAAATTGCTGCCATCACTCCCTCACTTCCCCCCACTCCAATAAAAGAAAACGTGATCCAAACATGAAGCAAATGATTCAAATTGAAATAGTAAGACAGCAAGAAGTAGACATTTACTCCTCCTTCAGTCCCTGGGGTGTGTAAGGTAAAACATCCACTACTTTAAACAAGGAGAGTGATGCCTTCAGTGGCGTGCCAAGTTTCAGTTAGAACAGGGAGTCAAAATGAACATTTGAAAAAATCAGTGAGGACATTTTGCTGTGAAGAGATCATTAGTTCACAAATGCACACCAGAAGTGTCGGGGCGCAAGAGGTATAAGACCAGGTAAGATTAGAGTGTGAAAATTGGGTAGAACAGGGATGATTTGGGAGAGTTTAGCTTCTTGCATTGCCTAAGTCAGGGATGTAAGGCATGATGGGATGAGTCCCAACAATTTCTCAGGCTGATTGTGGTGCTGATGCTGTGAATGTTGAGAGGAAAGGATGGAGTGGTATTGCTGGAGTAAATGCCGTTCTTGGTCTTTCCATATGGTTCTCCTGGTGATGATGGTGTCAAGCCTTCTCCTCTTCCCCCTTCTTTTCTCCCTCTCCCCGCTCCTCCCCCTTCCATTCCTTCTTCTCCTCATTCTCGTCCTCTTCCTCCCACTCCTCCTCCTCCTCCTCTTTTTTTTTCTTCTAAATCACTTAATAATCTAAATCTTCCATTTTCACTCCAAACACATGAGACTAATATCAATACGTGGACATTCTCTCAAGTCTGTATTCTATTCTAACACTTAGGTTTATTTTTTATTATTTTTAACATTTAATAAACTTTTTTTTTAGGTTTACAAAAGAATTGCAAGATGATAACAGAAGGTTCCCCTACACAGGCCCATTACCCAATTTTTCACATTTCAGATCATCTTGATTCCTGAAAATGTTCCAGGTTCCCTCTGAAGGCTAGAACAGGCTCAGGCCAGCTGAGGAGAGCTGAAGAGGTCTTTGAAGGAGGAGGCTTACATCTGTAGCATGGCTTAACTGGAGATTTCTGAGCACCATTTTCTAGCCAGATATCTATGCCAATTGCAAACCTTCTGTCTCAGGCAAGTTGTCTCAGTGGAATATTCTTGCCACTAACAATGATGCTTTCTGTCCAGCTGCCAGAATGTTTTCTGGTCCTACAAAACTCCTGTTGCTTCTGTGTCAGTCTTGTTTGACTGGCATCTATATCCTGGCTCTGAATGTTTCTGATTTCTACATAATCATTGTGTCTTGCTTCCTCTTACACTTGACATGTTTGTTTTGTTTTCATTTTGATATTGGCTTTGGGGGTAGGCAGAATAATGTCTCACCAATGATGTACACATCCTAATCCCCAGAACCTCTGAATATACTACCTCACATGGTATACTGGGTTCAATAGTGTCTCCCAAATTCATGTCCATCTGGAACCTTAGAGTGAATCAGAAATAGGGTATTTGTAGATGTAATTAATTAATATGAACTCATACTGGATTAGTGTGGGCCCTAATCCAATAACTGGTGTCCTTATAAAAAAAGAAAACAGAGACACGGGTGCATATGCACAGAAGAATCCATGTAAATATAGATATTAAAGGGGGAAAACACCATGCAAAAATGGAGGCAGAGATTGGAATGAAGTCTACAAGCCAACAAACACCAAGGATTGCTGGCACCTGCCAGCACATATGAGGAGAGAAACAGAATGAAACTCCCTCACAGCTTCCAGAAAGAATTGACTCTGCCAGCACCTTGATTTCAGACTTCTAGCCTCAAGAATTGTGAGAAAATACATGTTTTTGTTTTAGGACACCCAATTTATAGTAATTTGTTATGGCGGCCCTAGGAAACTAATAAAAATGGTTAAAAAGACTTTGCAAATGTGATTAATTTAAGAATATTTAGATGGTGAGTTCATCCTGGATATCTGAGTGGGCTGATGTAATTATAAGGGTCTTTATAAGGGAAAAAGAAAAGCAAGAGAGGCAAAGAAGGAAATGTGATGTGGAAGCAGAGGCCTGAGTGATGTGACCACAAGCTAAGGAATGCAGGCAGCCTCCCAAAGCTGGAAAAGGCAAGGAACAGCTTCTAGAAGGAATGCAGCTCTGCAGTATCATGATTTTGGCCTGGTAAGATCCATTTTAGACTCTGTAAGATAAAATATCCATATTGGTTTAAGTCACTAAGTTTGTGGTAATTTGTTACAGCAGCAAAAGGAAATGAATACACATTTCTAGATTCTGCTTTCTTGGCCCTATCCCTTCTATCTATAACCACCTATGACCTATTCAACTCTTATTACCTAAGAATTACTAAGTTATACCTTTGGCATTTTGTGCAAGCTACATTGGATATAAAATGATAATTTCCACTCTGAGCTTTACTCATAGGGCAGCAGAGAATCTAGAAACATAGGTTTTCTCTCAGGATATGAATATCTAGCAAATGATTTTGCTTGTAGAGCAGAGGATCGAAAGTGAACATGCTGAGAGCCTTTCTTTCCCTGTCACTTTGTGAGACCACTCCTTTTCTTAACTATTCATTCATCCAATAACTAACTAACTAACTAATTAATTAGAATGTCTACTCTATATCAACTATAGTGGAAAGCATTGGGAAAAAAAGACAATTAATGCACATTTCTTCCCTTGGTAAATGGTTTTTCGTGTGGTATGGGAGGAGATGGTAGTTTGCAGAGAGAGGCAAACCACAAGTATAAAGTGGTGTGATGAGTAATATCATAGAGACAGTCACATGGGTGCTGAGAAGCGCAGGGGAGGTCCACTTAGCCTAACTGCAGTAGAGAGTGGTTAAGAAATTTTACAAGAATATTTGACATTTATTCTAAAATAATGATAGACATTAGCCAAGTGTAAAGTTAAAGAAAAAGCAACACATCAAGAGGTTAAGTTAGAAAAAACCTGGCACCGTTGGAGAACTGTAAGCAATTTAGCATAAGTGAAGTTTTGGATCCATAAGGGACAAAGTAAAAGAAGAACCTGGCCATGTAAGGAGGAAACAGGATATGAAGGCTTCAGCATGTTGTGTTGGGCGTCTGAAGAAAATGGGAAACTGTTGAATGATTTAAAGCAGAGAAAAGACATAATTAGATTTATGTTTGGGAAAGATGAGTCCAGTGGCATTCTAACCTACATTGCCTGTCTCAGTCTAGCCCCAGCCTATCTCAGCTCCCTCATCTGATGGAGCTTTCCTTTTTATTTTCCTCATCTCCAGCTCACACTGTTCATTATAAAGCTCCTGAGTTTCATAAGGCTCGTTATTGCTTTAAGGTTCGTACCCATATTGTTTCCTCTTATAACACTCACACCTCATCTCACCCCTAACACCTTTACCTGAGTAACTCCTACTCCGTACTCATATTAAATGTTCTCAAAACCTCAGATTGTCCAGGTTCATGTGTTCATTCAACTGAAGCAACGGTGTGAGCCAGACACTCTACTGGACTTTGAGTTATGGTCTAGCAGTCAAGGTAGGGGTGTTAAATCAATATGTATTAACAACTCAGGATGAGCACTCAGAAGGAAAAGAACAGGAGGTTAGGTATGGTCACTCTGAGGAAGCGATGTGTGAACTGACCCTGGAAGGATGAAAGGCTTGATGAAAGCAAGTCCAGGTTATTTCTTCTTAACTCTGTCAAAGCATAAATTGCACCTGACAATGTTAAATGGGCAAAGGATAGCCTCCAGTTGCTTGAGAAAGATATCCCTGGGTTGTAAAACCGATAAAAAGCTTTTAAAAAGATTTACCTCTCAAAAGGTCAGAATTTTCTAAACTAAATGTTATAAGGAAAGTGAGTTCAGGGAACTATGTCCTTAGGCCATCTGGATTTTGTAGGGTCTGAGATGAGAGCAAAGTCTGAGGCCAGTGGGAAGCCTGTCTAAAGTTTGGTTAAGCTGAGGGAAACATTAAAGCCATCTTGGTCAGCTCTTATTATGTGCTTAAAGAATGTGGTAGGCTGTAAGTGTGTGTGTGTTCACAGGTATTCTCTATCAGGCTGAAAGCTCTCTGAGGACAGACATTGTGTATAACCGATTCATCATTGTAGACCCAATACCTAGCAAAATGCTTGGCACACAGTATGCATTCAATTTAGATTTATTTATTGTTGTTGTTGAATGAAGAAACAAAAGCTGTGGCTAGGAAGCAAGACAGGAGTAAAAAAGGCTAATTAAAAACAACATTGCATTATTCTTGTGGAAGGAAATGGAATGATACTGGGGTGAACATGCAGTAAGTGTAATGAATTTAGGAGATATTTGGGTGGGACCTGATGACTGATTTGAAACTGGTGGTGGAGGAGAAGTTGGAGTTAAGGAGAAATTGGCTCTCAGATTTCTGTCTGAGGAACTGGCTTGTTGGCAGTGGTAAAATGACATGAGAAAAATGGAAGAGAAAAGAAGGTTGGCCCTGCTGTGGAGATGCAAGGAAGGTTTGTGAAGTAAACAAACTTCAAAGTTAATGGTAATCATCAGGGTTTCTAGTTTTGTGTCTCAGGATACAATTATCTCATTAGCCTATCCTTTTGTTTACATTTAACTCATGAAATTGCTAATCTTTTACTTTTAAACTGTCTTGAGTTATTTCATAGCAAAGTATACAAGTTGTAGAGAGTGTATGGTTGAGTTTGTCTTCTAATCAATTCTAAAAGGTTTCTTGTTTCTTTTTCATAGGAGAGCTCATCCCATTTGCATTTATTTAAAATAAATTTAATATATTTTGCACATAGTCCTCTTATTTTAAGTTTTCCCTTTTTAAAAATTCCTTGCTATTTCCTTCATTTCGGTTTTCTATGACACATGGGATTCTTTTTCTTTTTTCCTTCTTTAATGCTTTAGTAGTTTCAAAAATCAGTATAATTCTACTTTTACTAATTGTACTGTACATAATTATAATAAAATGCTTAATTCTGTTTCTCAACCTATCAAATATAGAGAAGAAGCAGTATGACATGTTGATTAAGGTTCAAACTCCTTATCTTTGTTTCTGGGTTCAAATCCCATCTATTTACTTTAGCTACCCACCTCAAGGCAGATCATTAAGCTCTGTGACTCAATTCTCTCATTTACAAAATTGGGAAAATAATAGTACTTAATACCTCTTAGGTGTTTGTTATAAGATGTATGTATTATGACCCAAAACTCTGCACCTGGATTTCATGTGTGGATACACCATCATTATAGCCTGAGAGGATTTCTACCTACTTTCTCAAACAATTTATCTTTTGCACATATCACTATGTGATAAAACTTTCTCTATATTCTTATGTTAATTAAATATTCACTAACCACCATATACTAAACATATTATGTTTACTTTTGCAATAATACTGAAAGGTAAGTATCATTATCCCCAATTTATAGATAAGAAAATCAGGACTTAGTGGTTAAGTTAGTTGTAGATAATTAAACAACTAATAAACAAAAGACTCAATATTAAGAGTCAGATCCACCTAGCACCAAACTTTTGATCTTTCCTTACTTTTGTCTTTATATTTACTTAGAAAATTCGTGGTAACTAGTAGATCTCATAAGGCTTGGATGGTGTCTGCATAAACATATTGTAAACTCACTGAAGGTGGCATTATTTCACAAACTCCTCTCCAATTATGTACTCCCTTGCCTAGTACAGTGCTATTCCTATAGGAAATGATCAATAACTTCCCAGGAAAGAAAATTGGAAAATATTTATTTATGGCTATTATTAATTCAAAAGGTCAATGATGTATTTACTCCCTGAAAAGAAGGTCCTTATACATATTTTGTAAAAGAAATGCTATGCAGATGTTTTTATTTGCTACATATTTTGAACTTGAAACTCAATATTTTCCTCAAATGGTTTTTAAAAAGGTCAAATTTGGCATCTGGTGCAAGGTTATTTTGGAGGTAATTAAGTGAGGTTGTGAAGTGTGCATACAGGGTAATCACTTGGCCAAAATATCAATGTTCCCTAGAACTTCATTTCTAACTTTGCAAATATTCTTTTATTTTTGACTATTCAATTGTTCTCTACCTTAAACCTATATAATATTGTTTCCAAGGGCAGGAAAGTGTGACTACATGTAAGTAATATGCAGATTAATGACTTTTCTTTCCTACTGAACAAATCTCTTACTAAAATGTGATTCAAGGATTATTTTCATTTTTTATGTAAACTAAACCCAGGTTATTTGCAACAACAACCATGACAATAACACAAATCTCATTGTATGTAATATGAAATCTTAAAATCTCATCTTATTAATTGAAAACCAAAATCACTTGAAGAAGAGATTTAAGGATTAATTTTTAAATCAGTTTTTAATCTGCTTTTTCATTTTTCATTACAATGCAATGAAAATTTATAATGAAAAACACAGTTCTTAACCTTTAATAATTTTTCTTATTTCAATATATTTAATCCTAAGAAATCAAAGGTACTATATACCAGAGCAACACACCAGAATACAGAAATTTACTGTCAACTAGTTTTTAAACCATACATTATACAATTCAACTTTTAAAACATATCAAGTTCAAGACAATTTTAAACACACAAACAATTGTGCAATGATGGATTATGGTAGAAATTGCACTAGATATGGAATGAGAAGATTATTGTTTAAAACTAGACTCAGTCTAGTTAGTTTATTCATGTGTAAAATGTGTGAGTCAAATTACATATTTGATAGTGACACTTCATGCTCTCAAATTCCTGTTATATTAGAAAAATAGCCTACAGAGAATATAAGTATATTTATTTCAAAGTACCTAATTTGTCCCTGGCTGGCTAGTACTCTTAGAAAATATTTAACTGAAGTAGATAATAATCAATTAATATAAATTCAAGTACTGTCTTGAACTTGATATGTCTAAATAACTTTAGAACCTGGTAATTTGAAAATATCACACTATCAAAACCAAATGCTTGTAGTCCTGAAGCTAAGGTGGTTGTTACCAAAATGGTAGTATAAAAGGAGATAGGTCTATTTCCTAAAGTTTTTCAACCATTTCCTACTAGGATCATCTGCCAGTCCTTGTGAAACAGACCATTGACAAAAATCAAATTAAGGTGTTGCTTTCGCAATCAAGGCTATTATTTCCAATGGCCTCCTGGTATCATCATTAACTTGAGAGGGAAATGGGCAGAACAGAGTCCAGAAAATAAAGGAATATAGTATTCAGGCTTAAAAACATTTCTGAATGTGATATTTGACTGTTGGTATTTTCACATTGACCTGAGGGGGAAAAAAGATCCTACTTACAAAGAATTTTTGAAGAAATCACAAGTTTGGCATAGAAAAGCCAATTCCATTTGTAAAGCTCCACCTTGGCCTAAAATGTGTTCCAGTACAACTCAATCTATGAGAAATATGTAGGTCCACAAAGAATATACTTTCAAGTGCTAACTTCTGCTATATCCACTGAGGAAGAGTGATATGATAAAAATAGATAAAGAAATTCCATTCCTTCCAAAGAGCTGAGTCAGGGACTATCAGATCAGCTCACCAAAGAACTCATTCCATTCTTAGAACAGGGAGTCTTCTCAATCACCATGCAGCAGGATTTCATCATTAATGTTGGTCAGTCATTCCTGTGTTTGCCATTTTTCCTTTTTCTGAAAGTGAATTTTTATTGTGTTTATCTTATTCCTACTCCATTGTTGTATCTGGATGTGATGGGGGACAGACAAAGTGCTTTTATTTTATAATTTTCTAGGTCGTGAGAGCCTCATCCACACCTGATGGAGAGGACTATGCATTGTCCTGGACTTTGAAGTAGATATGGTAGTCTCCTTGGTAAAGGGGAGTTACTGCATTCTATGTTTGCATAAAAGGATGCACTTGAATATTTAGATATGATGCTGGCCCTGATATCAGTTCCCTTATGTTGAATCCAACATATACGGGGTTAAAACCCAAAAGCACTCATTCCCTTTCCCGTCTCCTCTAAGTTACATTCACATGTAGATATCAGTTGTTTTAATGTTGTATCTAAGGCAAATAGAAGTTACAAATTGTTAAAAGTCTAGATGGCCTTATGGGGGTGGGGCTCACACTGAAGTTTGGTTAGTTATGGGTCCTTTCAAGTCTTGTTACAGGGAACCTGATATCCAGAGAATATCAAGAAGCTGAAGCTTCCCAAGCAACTTGGCTTCCTGGTGCTGAAATCCACCATCATTGTGGAGGCTGACACCTGCAGCTTCTCTTAGTTCTGCCAAATGCAGGCTGATGGGAGGACTCCAAACTGCAAAGCCACAGCCCTCTCTCCCCTATCTAAAACCTCATAAATTTTGGAACCATTAATTGGCAGAAGTCTCCTTCTTCTCCCTGGGGCCCAATTTCAGGTGGCCTGGGAAGATTGATCAATGGAGCCCTAAATCTCCTGCTGTAGATAGGGATAACAGCTGGCCCAGTGCCAGAGCATCTGGAACCCCCAAAATATCTCCCCTCTGCCAGATGGTTACAGTCACATAGATAGCACATTGCTTTCCATAGATTTTTCTTTAAAAGCCCCAACTCCTAATGCCTCAGGAGGACTGTGGGTTTTGTGGTATGAGCCCACAGCAGCCTCATTTTGCTAGCAAAATTAAACTTGTTTTCTTTCTCAATACCTTATCATTGTGTTCATTGATTCAGCTATGGTGACAAGGTCCCAATTTTCTGGCAACAGATATTCCAAGGATAGAATTTTCCAGAGACAGCTAGTTATACCCCAATAATTTCCCCTGTTCTCTTTTATAGTAAGAGGACCCTTGATGTTTAGCTGGACCCATGATCGGCAAGAATAAAGACTACTTTTCCAGTGTCCCTTGCAGCTAGGTGTAACTAATAGTCTAAGTTCTTGTGAGTGGAATATGAGGGAAAATGTGCTTAAGATAGCCCAGTAAAAAGAGGGAAAGTACTTCTCTTCCTTGGTCTTTCATTTTGCTCCAAAACTCTAGTGTTGAGAGGTCTGCAAGTTAGGAGTCTTCTAGACATCTACAGATGATTTCATGGACAAGTTACATTCCAACTCTGAAATGGTAAGATGATTTTCAATCTTGTTTAACTTGATCTCTCTTTTGCTCTTTACTTGTGGGAAAGTCTATGTCCCATGTAACACACTAGGTAAAGAGAGAGTGAATGGAGTGAAAGAAATGTATGAAGAGAAAGTAGCAATTGTGAAGTCTTGGAAATTAAAAAAATATGTATTACAGTGCACTTGAGAATATTTGCAGTAAATTTTCATGATTGTATCAAGAAAATGAAAGCAAATCTAGTAAGGCTAAATTAGGGAGTCCAAGGTATTTTTGGGGGTCGGGGTCAGGGTAAGTCACAATTGTTTCAGGCTGGAAAAATAGCTGGGTGTTCAATTTTACTCTTAGAGCCAAGAAATAAATCAGATGCTTGTAACTAAGAGAACAATCTATGATTGATTACAAAACTAGATGCAATCCCTGGGAACCTCAGTAAGTTTGTCCTTTGTTCTTGTCTGAAATACCTTTCCAAGTATCTCCATGGTTGTCTAAGATGTTTGTTGTTATATTTACTACTCCTTTAACACAAATGTCATTTGATTATTTGGAGAAGTGAATCCTCACACTTAGTTTTCACTTTCCCAGGTCTTTGCCTACCTTATCCTCCTGGAATCACTCTTGACTTCCCAACTTCCCAGTCTCAATGAACTCGTATCCATGCACATGTACCCACACATTCATTCTTGAAAAATTAATGTTTCTTTTTGGTGAACTACAGAAGTAGGTTTCCGAGAACTATGCCAGTGCTTAAGACATTACAATGTACATTTGTTTAGGTTTATACCTCTCTGAGATCCCAAAGGCAAGACAATATTTATTTCTTCGCTGATTCAACACCACCTAGAAAAATGACAAGCACACAGTCAAAGCAATTATGCATTTTGGTTTTATAGGCCAATTTGTATTCTCAAAATGGTCTCATTATTCCCATAAATCTTCAGACTATTGCAGAAATTCAAACATTTGCTCATCCAATAATGCATCTCCCAAACTGACTCTGATATATGTATTGACTCATAGTATTACTTTTCAGAAAACATATCTCAGTTTTGGTTGGGTAAATATAATTGTCATGCCCATAATGTACACAACAGAAACAATTCCAAGTGATAATGAATGAATGGAAAATAGGCTACTGAAGTAATTCCTTGACTCTGATATCCCTGAAGTTATCCTTTTTCTAAACTTCAACTAATAAATACAGTTCTTGAAATTGTACTTCATATATTGTTGCTTCAGCTGCCCCACTACTCATTAATTCTTTGAGTTGTTGTAATTGGCATCTATCCTTGCTTTCCACTGAAACCATTCTCCTATAGGTCAGTCATAACTATCCTCATTCAACACTGAAATAGTTCACCATATTGTGAAAATTTCTTCTCTTTTGGCTTTTATGATGTAGTTTCAAAGATCTTTCCTATTTCTCAGACATATTCTTTTCCTCTTTTCTTACTGTATATTCTTCTTTGTTTTCCCCACACCTCTACTCCAACTGCTCAACACTCAAGGTGTTATTTTCTTTATGCTTGTATTTCTATTTAAGAGAGCTTTGGCACTTTGTGTCTTTCAAGGAATTTGTCCATTTTATCGAAGTTGTCAAATTTATTGACATAAAGTTGTACATAATATTTTTTATTATTCTTTTGCAATATGTAGGATTGTATAATGATGTCTCGTCTCTCATTTCTGATATTGATAATCTTTGTCTTCTCTGTCTCTCTTTCTCTCTCTTTTTTTCCTGGCTAGAGGTTTGGCTAGAAGTTCTCTCAACTAATGAGGGAAGGGGTAGGTGGATAAACACCACTGCTTCCCCCTTCTCAGTGGAACAATACTGAAGTGTGTTCTACATATTTACTTAGAATTTCCCTCAGAAAATTAAACCTAGCTGCTCAATCCTTCTAGTGCACATTTTATTGGCCTTTCTCTCTTCTCTGTTTTACTTTCCCCATTACTTCACTGGTATTTGTTTCATGGTTGGCTTCTAAGGAACACAAAATAAGACAAATAAGTTCAAAATCAATATGAAGAGACTTCAGGTATTAAATAATACTAAGTAAAATGGAAAAAATTCCATTCCTCCCAAGTATCAAAATTAGCAAAACAACATTACTTACAAAATCTTTACCAGATTATATACAAAAACATCCAAGGATGACAGAGTCATTTCCCCTAAAAATAAACTCTTTGAATTATTAAAAATATGAAATATTAGGCACAAATAACAATAGGGTTAATTTAGTCTCAAAAACTTGGGTTCTGTTATGCACTCAAGTGTGGGAACTTAATAATCTTTGCTTTAAAAATACTCAGACCTCCAGTGAAATTGTCTCTAGGTCATATATTTTCTTTTTTATGAGGAGGACCAGCCCTGAGCTAACATCTATTGCCAATCCTCCTCTTTTTTTGCTGAGGAAGGCTGGCCCTGGACTAACATCTGTACCCACCTTCCTCTACTTTATATGGGACACTGCCACAGCATGGCTGACAAGCAGTGCCTCGGCGGGCAGCCAGGATCCAAACTTGCGAACCCTGGGCTGCCAAGCACAAACTAAACCGCTGTGCCACCTGGCGGGCCCCGGTCATATATTTTCTATAAAAGTTTGTGGTACATGAAATTTAATTATTATGTAATTTATACTGTTTTAAACCTTGGTTCCTTCATTTTACTTTGAGGACCCTGTGGCCCAGAAAAGTTTTATAACATCCATATTTAGTTGTAACCCATCCATAAATGACATAGAACTTTAGGAATACAACTGGGAATAGGATTCATAGGTTCTAATTTCCAAGGCAAATTATTCCTACATTATCATATGGTATTTCTCTCATAGTGATCAAAGTAGTTCAATATTTTATACCATCCAAAGAATGAATCCACATAGTGTTTACTCTGAGGTCATAAAAATCACATGTAGGTTACATGTATAGAGCAGTGGTAGAAGATAGCAATACGTATTTGAATTCAAAATAATAACCCCACATTAGTAGACATTGTGAATTGGTTCATCTAAGTCTTTTTTTAATTCAACTTTTGTTCTTTTTCTCAAGAAAATGTAAATTTCAGAATTCAAAGCACATTATGATTAATTAAATGGATGAAACTATGGAAAAGTGAGTCAAAAATTGGGCACCAAGTTGAGAAAAGTTTATTTGCGTAAAACAATACCAAATGTCATGATAATTGTTGAAGAAACTATGTTGTGGCATTTTGGGGAAACAGAAATAAAATTTATTTAAAAGAGTAACCGACTAGGTACCTTCATTTTTCTTTTACCATAATGTATAATACTGACTCCCTGGGGATATTGGCTTCTACTAACTTCAGATTTTTTATTATGATGTCAGGAACAGAAAGACTTCAGTAAGCTCTATATATTTATAGGTGACTATAGTTTACCATATAAAATAACTATATTAAAATTGATTTTAATTTTTGCTTATAACTTGTAGAAATTCATCTTTTGCTTCATTCTGGATTTGTTTTATTTTTGGAGGGACAATGTTGATTTTAAACTTAGCTCCAAACTATTTTTGATAACTTTTAGGAATTATTTATATGTTTTGAAGTGAGATGGACTCAGTCCCCGCAGATAATCTCAAGGGGAAACCAAACATAGTTATAGAACAGAGTAAGCTGTTCCAGTTTACCGGTAACCTGCTTTATTTACAACAGAAGTGCTTAACTTTTCTTCCCTCAGAATGCATTCGAAACTAAAGCAGCTTAAAAGAACAAATTCATCTCCATGAACTGTGGTTTATAAGCAGGTTACAATCATCCATTCAGATGTTGTTGTATTCTTTAAATAAGCAGAGAAGGCAAGAATATGACCATGTGAATTTGCTTCTGTTGCGGATTACAATGCCAGACCAAATGCATGAAGGAAGGGATAAGCAGCTGATTTCTGCTACTTATAGAATACTTAATGGGATCATTCAATTCTGAATTTCTAAGACAGAACCTGTTCAATTGGCATTCACTTATGTTTTGGAGACATTTCAAAGTGTATAATATTTTAAATATTCAAAATAAGCGTAGGTTTTAAATATACATATACATGTAAATATACGTATTTCCTAAGCCTTCCACTAAAACACATAGAAACATTGGCAATCAAATAGTAATGAACATATCAACTTAATGAGTTATAATCTCTAAATACAATTCTCTATTAAAAGGTTGCAGAGCTTCTTGGAAGAAAAGGTACCATTAGGCAATGAAATAATAGATAAGAATAGATTCTGGGGTGAAAAATGTTCAAAATGAGCTTGGAACATTTTGTTGTCACCAGAAAGTAAAAAAGCTACCTAAGGCTAATAGCTGTGTGCCAAAAGGACATAAAAACCAACATGAAGGGGCTCTCATGGACCAATGAAGGGATAATTTAATCATCAAAAAGAGTAATGAATGCAACTGATTTTCAGCCTATTTTTATATAAACCAACAAGTTTGATTATAATTCTTAAGAAATGGAAAGGCAAAAAACATCTGTTTGGTTACCATTGAAAGTAAGTAGATCTCCAAGTCCTTTCTCAGAAAATTGGCAAATAAAAAAGAAATTTTATCATGCATTTTTCTATTTCTCTCTGAACTCCATTTCAGTGTAGCCAAATAGCACTAGCTGACAGGAACAGTACATAATTTGAGAAACCCAGCTCAAAATGAAAATGCAGGACCCCTTGTTCAAAAAATAAGAATTTCAAGATGGCAACTTCAGAGAATTAAACCAAGCATGGGGTCCTGTGTGACTGCATAGGTAGCATGTCCATAAAACTGGCCCAGCTAGGTGATTTTTTTTTTAAAGATTAAAATAAAACTGAAGAATTTCTGCTAATAAGTGAGGAAAGAATGATAGAACTAGATAAATTGTCATATAACAATGAAGTAATAGATTCAGGAAATAATAAGTTAATACACACAAAAAAAGATGAAAAGTTGATGGGGCCACTTAATAGAGAGACCAGGCTATCATGACATGTGTCAGCTGTTTAATGGTAGCATCTCAAAGGTAAGGAACCCAAGCCTCTTGTGACTTCTGATATGATGCAATAGGAATTTCAGAGCATGAATATGAACAATTGACCTGATAATATCTTCAAGGAGTGAAAGGCATGATAAAAGAGTACATTTTTTTTGTATATGTGTGATGTGCCAGCTCTGGATTTTATCTTTCAAGAGAATAAGAACATTGTGACTTAGAGATTCATTATAATCTAAACTAAAATTAGGACTCAACATTAAACTTGGCCTTAATAATCATTTGTTCTTCCAGCTATTAATATATTCATCAAAAATTTGTTGAGTATCTACTACATGTTCTCTGTGTTAGATTCTATATCTGCAAAGGTGAAAAGTTTAAAGAAATGAGTGGGGAGACAAGTCAAGAAAATAAACAATTGCAATAAAATGTAAACTTCTTCACAAAAAGTAGGAAAGTAGGCTATAGTTATCAATTCTGCTAAGAGGGTAGATCTTAAGTGTTCTTGCCACCAAAAAAAAAAAGAAAAAGAAAGAAAATGATTACTATGTGAAGTGATGGACATGTTAATTAGCTTGATTGTGATGATTAATTCACAATGTATACATATATCAAAACATCAAATTGTACACCTTAAATATATACCACTTTTATTTGTCAATTATACCTCAATAAAGCTGAGAAAAAGTAGAGAAGTAGAAGGAGGTTTCTTTAGATTCAAATATATTTAAGAGACATATCAAACCAAATGCAAATTATAGACGTTTGTTTCTTATTTGACATAATAAACCATTAAAAGACAAGCACAGTTTTAATATAGATTTGGCATTAGATATTCCAAAGGATTATTATATACATTGTTAGTAGGATAGTGTAGTCTTGTTATGGCTGTATAAGAAAATTTCATGTATTTTTTGGTTTTCTGGTATATGCTTTAAAATAATTCAGCAAAAAGAGAAAAAGACAGAGCAAAAAGTATGGATAAAGCAAGCATAGCAGTATCTTGATAATTGTTGAAATTTGGCTGGGGTATGTGTGGATATATGAGGATTTATTGAACTTTTTCCTCTACTTTTGTGTATATTAATATTCTTAAAAAATTTGTAAGAGGCTAATGTATGAAGACAGTGTGTTTATAGTTGCTTTAGTAATAATGGAAAAATGGATAAAGAATAATGAATTGAAATAAGTCATATGGTTTTGACAGTAACTTTCTAGGTTATCTGAAATCCTTTTTGATCTGGAAAAGAGCGTCCTTACTTTTGGTCAGTGTTCATTATCAGCTGAGAGCAGAGTGCATGCTCACTGGCTGCAATGACAAAACGTTGGATTCTCTGGAGTGTTAACCAAGCAGAAATTTGATGACTCTGGTGTCTAAAAGGTAGACAGTTGAGGAATGGAATATGATGGAATCAACAAGTGAATATTCCAAGTAGGGATGATTTTAAGTGTGACCAGTGCCTTTTGAAAAGCCCACGTGTGAAGATGAGGGCAGAACACTCCTGTGGCCTTTTGTACTATCTAATTCATACAGGCACTTTTCTGACTGCCTTCGCGTGCACGTGCATACATGCATGTGTATTTTTAACCATGATCTCACGAAGATCTGACACAAAGGGTCCTTGATTTAGTTTGTTTACCTAAATGTCTGAGTGTCTTAAGAGGTGGAAAATGTTCTATGAAATGATCTGAAATTTTTGGCCCAGGATTTGAGAGATGAAATGGTGGGAGTCAGATGGTAACGTAAAAAGTTATAAATGTTGAGTTGAAGGGTATGTTTCCCAAATAGTTGGGAAGGTAGTTTAGGGACCTCTTGTTTCTTCTCTTTTGCATATTATTTGTAATATAGAAGTGATTTGAATGTGAACAAGCAAGTTTCCTAAAATAAATAATGTTTATGCTCATCGATAATATAAATTCTTTTAACTATAAGGTTTGCAGGAAAACATTTTAGAATTGGTTTTGGCATTGCCTCCTTAAGCGGTGTATCTAAATTATTTCTCAATAAAGGGCTTATGAAATCAGAAACACTGTAATAGGTTGGATTGTGAGTGGTAAATTCTTTGTTTTCAGAGGCAATGTGGGTTTTTAGAGGTAGAGTAGTGCCAAGACTGGAAAATCGGATTGTAATTGGCTATAATTGGCTCCCATATGAGCTGTTAAATTATTTTTTATAGCCAAGTGTGGTTCTTAAGAGTGAGAAATACTTCCCTTATTTTGAAACACAGAAACATCAAACAGATCTTTTCTTATTTTATTCTAAAAAGAAGTTACACTAATACATGTAAGCAAAATATATATGTTTTGATATACATATTTATCTTCCCTTGTGGCAACCGACATTGACTATATAATATTTGATGTTAATCAAGTAACTCTTTAAATGAATAATCAAAGGCTGAATTTCCTCACATATAAAAGAATACCAATGTTTACTAACAATGAACTTTAGGCTCAATGTTTATTGTATTATAATTATTGAAATAATCTTTTGTTATAATGAAGAATTATTTTGTTATAGTGTGGGAACATAAAGGATAATTTTCATAATGTTAAATATTTTATATATATACATATGTGTGTATACATTTATACATACATACTATATATATGTATAATTGTGGTAAGAACACTCACCATGAGACCTACCCTCTTAATACATTTTTAAGTGTATAGTACAGCATTATTAACTGTAGGCATGATGTTCTACAATAGATCTCTAGAACTTATTTATTTGTATACATGAAACTTTAAATCTGTAGAACAGCAACTCCCATTTCCTCCTCTCCACAGCCCCTGACAGCCACTATTCTAGTCTTTGCTTCTATCTTAAAATCATCATAAATTACGACCCTGATTGTCATGAACGTTTGGCATATTTCTTGGCTTGCACAGCATCTGAACCCTTTTCATATATTTCATATATGAATTTCATATATTCATGAGTTGGGAATTCCGCCAACTCATGGGTTTTGAAAATGCCACGTAGTGACTTGCAGGATCTCTTGCAGCTGGGCTGAAGTAAATGCTCTTTTTATCAGATGTACCAGACTATAGGTCTCTGGGATTATGAGGAGTTCCCTAGTGCAAGTGGGCGTAGCAGGAGGAACTTTCCACCAGTGCAGCATCAGGTGGAGCCTGATGCTCTGCAACTGTGGAAGTGACACCTCAGCAGACCTATTCTGAGGCAGGGCTTGGAACTTTTGTTTTTTCTATCTACATAGCTCTAAACCTGGTTTGACAATCTTTCCGGAGATTCTATGGGCTATCAAATACATTTTTAACATTTCTTTGCCTCTGAAAATTAGCAAGATTTAGTTCTGTTGTTGGAAACTGAGGACCCTGACATAGAAATATGTACCAGAAGTGAATTATAACCTCAGGGTAATCAGAACAATCTGGAATTGGACATCTGGCCAAGCCCTGCCTCAGAATAGGTCTGCTGAGGTGTCACTTCCACAGTTGCAGAGCATCAGGCATCCATTTGGATGGAGTCCACTAGACATAGATTGTCTCTAGTGAGGCAGGTTTTTAATTTTTAGTATTGTGTGTTTAACACAAAGTAAATACAATTCAGCAAATTTATTTTAGGAATGAGGTTGAAAACATACATTTCTATATAGAGACTGAAAAGAAAATATATGTAACCTTCATTCCCACTCTATTGAAACAGAAATAAAAATCATTATATTTTATAATGAAAAACTAATCTTCTCACCTCTTCTTAAGAATTTGTAAGCCTGAAGGGTGAAGAATGGGCAGATTTTCCACAACTGATTGATTGAATTAGAAGGGTTATTTCTCTGTCTCTTTCCTCTAATGCCCAATATAATCCCTCATTCTTCATGGTGGCCAGCCTGTGATATGAGTAGTTTTAAATACTTTCTGAGACAGCTTTTGATGACACCCAGCAAATAACAAATCCTGTGAGCCTCTTTCTATTCTCTTTTCCTTTCCCACTTCCTTTTTTACTCTCTTAGCCATTCCTTTTCCACTTTAATTGCTGGCAACTTAATTGTGTTGGTGGTAGTTGGTACTAAAAAAGTCATTTATTTCCAAAGTGGAGCATTACAGGGGCAGCATAAGGTAGTAGCCAAGCTCTCAGACTCTGGAGTACGACTGTTGCTTCCCAGCCTGTAATGTTAGAAAAGCCACTCGACCTTTCTACGCTTCAGAGTCTTCAGATACTGTCAATAGTACTTAATCTATAAATTGTTCTGAGAAATAAATGAAATGATGTTCATAAAATTCCTTGCACAGTTTTTGGCATATAATAAACATTGAATGAGTGTTAACTGTTGCTGTTTTTACTATTAAGCGAGGAAAATTAGATTCAGAATATTAGGAATACTCAGGGTGATTAAGATGTTGTCACTGCTGCTTTAAAGAGTCCTGAGGTAGGAAGGAAAGAAAAAAAGTCAGGTGCATTCTAGCTACGTGTCTCAGATACTTGAATAGTTGATGTGCCATCACGGCCATTTATGACATTCCTTTCACTAAATGATGCCCGGGAGTTGCAGGATTCCATGTCTAGCCATGCATATGAGTATAATACTGACATCCCCCACCTATAAAGAGCGCTTCCTGCTCCCTACCCCCAGACTTTCCTTCCTGTGGGAGGATCCTGAGTAGAGGCTGTGTATCAAATATTTGTCATAACTGGCACTGTGAAATTTACCCCTTATCACTTTTTCTGCATCTTCTTATGTGTTATTAAGTTGGTAAGTATACAGCTTGAATGTTTTGAAAGAAAGCACAATATTTTCTAGGCATTTTGTAAAGCATGAGAGATGAATGCAAAGTTGGAATGTATTGGTTGGGGTGGGCACACATCTCCCATACCCAAACAGATAAGTAAATCATGCCACTTCACAGTTAGTGTCAGAGCTAGAACCAAATCCCAATCCTAATGTCCCTGGGATCAGTAAACACTCTACTTTACTGGAGCCTCAAGTTAAATTTTACAGTGAGTTTTCTCATATAAACAATGGACTTTGTTATCGGTTAGTAGAATTGAAAATCATGCTATAGTATTATATAATAGTAATGATAGTAATGATAATTTTATATACTAAATATACTGACTGCTTCACTGGGTGCTACATACTGTACCATGTAGCTATGTAGGAACTACTTGATGGAATTTTCACAACAAATTTCTTTTCAAAGATAAATAAAATAATCCTTATTTGTCAGATGATGAAACTGGGATGCAAAGAAAATTTAGGAGCTTAATAGAGACCACATAGTCAGCAAATTGTAGAACCAGGTTCCAAACCTTGGAAATATGACACACTAGAGCCAACACATGAACAATATATGCAGTTTATGTACTGAACCAATATAACATAACACCTTGCCTAAGTCAAGTCAGCATTGTTAACAGACCTGGAACTATCTATACACATTACACATACACACACAGAGAACATGTGTGTTTCAAGTGGGGCAATATATTTTGGTTTATAATCAACACATATAATTTCTAAAGCATAACTCCAATTGAATGGTCCTGAGAAAATTCAGTAAATAATATTTCTCATGTTCAAAATGGCAGATGCTCCATTTGGATATGCACAGGGTGTTTAGCCCAAGAAGAAGTTTGGATTGGTTTCTCATAGGCTCCTCTGACATCCTTCATTTGCTTTATTATCATTTCTTACTCTTTTGGTTCTAAAAAGAAAGGATTAAAGGCCTAAATGTCAGTAAAGCAAATCCATCCATTTGTCTATAGTGCACATCAATACATCAGTAGAGTTCCTTCATGTCTGAACAAAGACATTCTATTAGATACAGAAATGTGAAGGACAAAAAAGTCTCTTTTCACTTGCTTTCACCGAGTCATGAGATACCAAGAAGTACTGAGTCAAACAACTGTACTTGTAATATTTTTGAACTCAGGAAAAAAAACTATCAGCAGTTTCTGTTTAAAAATAAAATAGTTTATTGCTCATTAACTTCTACATGTTTATGACTGAGCTGTTTTTTCCTCTAGAAATTTCTTAATCAAGTGGCTCTTCCATAAGAGTTTAGATCAAGCTTAGGTTCGTTGTCACAGGCCAAAGAAAATTGGAGGTTGAAGCATCACTATTATTAATTCAGACTACAAATTATTTTTCTTTATGCTTTATCCTTCTATGTATATAGTACCATTAGTCTAGAATTTTTGCAAATAAGACATTTCATTCAGCTACAGGAGAAAAAACTCAGTTTGAAAAGACTAGCTCTTTCCATAACTGGTATGAACTTATTTGAGGTGGTTCAGTTTTCTCATTTTTTAGCAATGCTTAAATATTTCTAGGAGTTTGTCTAAAGAATTTTCAACAAATGGTGATTAAGGCCCCTGATGGAGCCCAAGAAGATATTATTCATGTTAACGTACTTTTTATCTGTGTCTGTGAAAATAGTTTTTGAAAGGATCTATTGAACCTATGGCCAGGCCAAATTTATGTGTGAATTGAGTTCCAAACTGTGTTCGTAAGTCAGATATAAGGAATTTGACAACTTTCCATAGAAATAATGGCATATAGCATTATTAGTTCCCCAGGCCATCTCCAGTAAAGGTAAGAGTGAGATTTGAGTCAATTGAAAGAGCAAGGGAGAGACTTCTATTTCTAGCAATATGGCCAACTAGATAGTCTGGAAAATCCTTCCACTATGAAATACAAGATGACAGATAAGTAATAACCATTCTTATAAATACTTAGCTGAATCTAAAAGAATGTAAAGGGTATTCCCAGGAGCACACTCCCTCCCCTTGCAGAAAAAAGAATCAAAATCCAAATGGTAAGCAAACTCAGAAGCTAAAACTGTCTAAGAACACAATGACGTTCAAGAGCTGATATTCATAATATGTAATTGCATATTTGTCAGAGGTGGACCTTGGCTAAACTGGGTTCTGAAATTCCCTGATGGACTGTGGGCAGGTATAGCTGTCAAAGAGGAGTAGTCAGCCTGGCCAGGATGGCAGGAAGACTTGGAGATGGAAAAGTAATTCAATGGAGAAAGAGTCCTGTCAACAAATGATGTTGGGACATTTGGGCATCATATGGAAAAAAGTGAATATTAATCCATTTTTCAAATTATATATACCAATTAACTCAAAATCATTCAGACATAAATTTAAAATCTAAAACTATAAAATTTCTGGCCCCAGGGCACAGTGGTTAAGTTTGGCGTGCTCCACTTTGGCGGCTCAGGTTTGCGGTTTCAGTTCCTGGGAGCAGACCTATACCACTTCTCAGCCATGCTGTGGCAGTGACCCTCATACAAAATAGAGGAATATTGGCATAGATGTTAGCTCAGGGCTAATCTTCTTCAAGCAAAACAAAAAAGGAAGATTGGCAACAGATGTTAGCTCAGGACGAATCTTCCTTAGCAAAAAAAAATTAATTAATTTAAAAAATTCTGGAATAAAACATAGAAGAAAAATTTTTGGAATCTTGAGTTAAAGATTTTTTAGATAAACACCAAAAGCGTACATTCATAGAATACAAAGTTGATAAATTGGACTTCCTCAAAATTAAAATTATTTTACAATACAATATAATAAAATTATTTTATGCATAAAGAACTCTCAAAACCCAATTATTTAAACAATGCTATTACCATATACTATAAAAAGTTTTAAATTTTAATATTTTAACAACAACAATCACATAGAGACAGAGATTGGTTTGGTGGTTACCAGAGGGGAAGGGGAGAGGGAGGAGACCAAAAGGGATGATTAGGCACATGTGTGTGGTGATGGATTGTAATTAGTCTTTGGGTGGTGAACATGATGTGATCTACACAGAAATCTAAATATAATGATATATGCCTGAAATTTGTATAGTGTTATAAACCAATGTTACTACAATAAAAAATAAAATTAATTTTAATATTTTCCATTTTCAGCATGTTTTGAAGGACAGATTATTATATACAGTAATATATAGTATATACTGTATATACATATACATACTGTATATACAGTAATGACCAAAATCTTTTGTACTTCTTGAAGGAGTCAGAAATTTGCAGACTCTATTTAGTTAGTTAGTTTTACATTTTTTAAATTAAATTAAAATATTTTTTCCAACTTTCTTGAGGTGTGATTGACAGATAAAAAATATATACTTAAGGCATACAACATGATAATGTTTTATGTATACATTGTGAAATAATTAGCACTATCAAACTAATTAACATATCCATCATTACACATAGTCACTCTTTTGTGTGTGTGTGTGTGTGTGGTGAGAACACACAAGGTCTACTGTCTTAGCACATTCCAAGAATACGATACATTATTATTAATAGAATGTCCATGCTGTACATTAGATCTCAAGAATTTGTTCATCTTCTAACTGAAAGTTTACACCCTTTGAAGAATATCTCCGTTTCCCCCAACCTGCACCCCCTGGTAACTACCATTCTACTCTGTTTCTGTGAGCTTGACTTTTTTTAGATTTCACAGATAAGTGAGATCATGTAGTATTTATCTTTCTTTCTTTGGCTTATTTCACTTAGCATAATATTCTCCAGATTCATACATGGTGTCACAAATGGCAGGATTTCCTTCTTCTTCAAGGCTGAATAAAATTCCTATGGGTATACACACACACACACACATTTTTGTATCCATTCATCTATTGGAGGACATTTAAGTTATTTCCATATCTTGGCTATTGTGAATAATGCTGCAATGAACATAGGAGTGCAGATATCTCTTAGAGATATTGTTTAATTTCCTTTGGATATATACCCAGAAGTGAGATTGCAGGATCATATGGTAGTTCTATCTTTAATTTTTTCGAGGAGACTCCTATGTTTTCCATAATGGCTGTGCCAATTTATCTTCCTTGGAAAAAATCTATTCAGGTTCTTTGACCATTTTTTAATCAAGTTATTTATTTTTTTGCATTGAGTTGTATGAGTTCTTTATATATTTTGGATATTAACCCCTTATCAGATTTTGCAAATATCTCTTCCCATTCTGTAGATGGCCTTTTCATTTTGTTGATTGTTTCTTTTGCTGTGCACTTTTGAGTTTGATGTAGTCCCACTTGTTTTGTTGTTTTTTGTTTCGTGTTTTTTTTTTTCTATTGTTTCCTGTGCTTTTGGTGTCATAGCCAAAAAATCATTGTAAAGACAAATGTCAAGAACATTTTCTCCTATGTTTTCTTTTTGGAGTTTTTAGATTTCAGGCTTTATCTTTAAGTCTTTAATCCATTTTGAGTTGATTTTTGTGTTTGGTGTAAAATAAGGGTCCAATTTCATTCTTTTGCATGTGGATATCCAGTTTTCCCAGCACCATTTATTGAAGAGACTATTCTTTCCCCATTGTGTATTCTTGGCAACTTAGTTAAAAATTAGTTGACCAGATATGTGTGGATTTATTTCTGGGTCCTCTTTCTGTTCCATTGGTCTATGGTCTGTGTTTATGTCAATATCATGCTGTTTTAATTACTATAGCTTTGTAATACAGTTTTGTTTTGTGCCAGTCTCAGTCTATTGAAGACCAATATTGTGACTGGACTGGACCTTGTGGTTCTTATGATTCCAAGACACCCTCAGCAATAACCAGCAGGAAACTTAAAAAAAAAAAGGTTTACTTCTGGGGCCACACAATAAAGTCACAGGTATATATAGAGAGAGCATGCATGCTTGCACATGCATGCACATGTGTGTGGGCACACATGAGGGCCTGGGCTTCTGCTTTAATTGAAATCAAGGGTGGGGGCCTAGGATTGTTCACTCTTTATTAGTGAATTTAAAACATAAGAGTGGGAATTTGAAAGGCAAAAAGAAAAAAAACAAGCAGCTCAAATGGTCAGTTATTGATCATGTATGGAAACTAACCAAGATCTCTAAAACAAAGGATGCTGCCCCCCCCCCCCCTTTGAAGATGATGCCTCAGCAGTCAAAGCTTAAGTCAGGCACTTTTATTATGAAAAGAAAAGCCAACTGTCAAGGCTTACGTGACAGTCTGCCCTGTGTTGCTGAGGCAACAGTGTCAATGGTGAGGACATTAGCTGCCTGGGGAGCAGATATGCTAAAAGTCAGGGTAGGGTGAATTTTAATCCAGAAATTGCATTCCTAAATAGGATTATGGTTGCAAATCCTATAATGATTATATAGGCACTGGTCTGAAATACAGTCCATAGCTGTTGTCACAAACTTGAAGAGTCCAGCCATGACAATACATCAGTGATCATGGGAGCCCTGGAGTGATCAATGATTCAGGTAATATTATGGAATGTTTTAATATCTTGGGTCATCTGATTATAGAACTTGTTCTGAGTTGATAAATTGCCCCATATCTCATCAAATCAAGTACTGAGAATAGGTCAGCTCAGTTAAATGGTTGTGTCTGATTTCAAGAGGTGGTTATGCAGGTTGTATCCCAAAGTTAGGCCTACATGGTTTAAGTATTTGCATCAGATATTTAATAAGAGGCATGTCTGTGGAAGCAAAAGGAAAATAATGGTTAATGGTTGGAACAGATCCAGTCTGAGTCCTGAGTGTGGCCAGTGGAAAAGATTTCTAGATGTCAGGCTCAAAGCATCTTCAGGTGGAATGAGGGCAGGCAGTGGCAATTTGACAGATTTTCTTGGTCTGCTGTTTGAATATCTCTGGTGATCTTTCTGAGTGGTCCACACAGCAACAGGCATGAAGATTGTTCATATGTGAGATGTGGCAATTTCTCTGAGTTTTATATCAAGTTTCCCACTTTAGCTTGCATGGCTTTGGGAAAAAATGGTTTTAGTTCTCAGTGATTCCAAGTCAGAAGCATAGGAGAAAAATTGGAAACATTAGTTTGGAGAGTTATAGCCAGATATTGGAGGAAATGAGAAGAATTCAGAATCTAGTCCAGTTTATAGGTAGAAAACAAAACCTCAAAGACAACTGATGGGACTAGAATCTGATATCCACAAGGGGGTACTCTAGTTTTCTATTGAAATATACTTTTTCTCTCTAGAGTCACTCCCATTTCAATCAGAGACAATCAAAGTAAGAATAATTTGTTTACAAAATAAGTCTAGTCTCATTAAACTTGGCCTGCTTATTTACATAAGTGCAGCAAGAATAGTGATTGACCATACAGTCTCTTAATTCTGCTTTGCTGGGACTTTTCATAAGGAATCTCAGATTGGACGTTTAAAAGGCTCTCAAGGCTAGAAAGCCAAGCCAAGATCTCACCATCAGATTTTGCCTGTAATACCTGTAGATTTGAGTGAATTCCTCTCTTCTCAAGTTCCCTAAGATACCCTGAGGTTCCTGGGCCTGTCAGGAAATGACCTTGCTTACTAACCTGGGAACACTGCAAGCAAGGTACCAGGCTGAGTTTTCCAAGGGGCTTTATTGGCTCCATAAAGTCAACATTAGTTCCTTAAAGTTGTCTGGTCATATCTGAGCCTATGCATCTCTCTCTCAAATATGACATTCCAGTCAAACAACATAATCAATGTTTCCAGTTCTGTCCTATTATAAGCACAGACTTTTATTGAACTCATGCAAATCAGTATATTGCCATGAAAATAAGAATATTTACTGAGAGTTTCCAAATTCTGAAGGGATCTGGTAGGGAGAAAAAGTAATTGCTTCATTTTTGTTCGCAAGGTATACTTTACCAAATTGTTGATAGCTTAAGACAAAAGAGAAAAAGAATTCTTTAAATCTGGAAAAACAAAATATTAAAGAACCAATGATGTTTCAAAAAAAGTCATAGAAATTATAATCATCCTCATCAGTTCATTCAGTCCCATGTAATTATTTCTTGTTGGTCTTGATCTTTTGTTAGCAGTTTTATGAATCCAGTTTTTTCCTTAGAATTCTGTAAAGTCTTACCCAGTTCAGTAGTATGATCTGAAAGTTATCGGAAACTTATGCTTGTTAGAGTCCTTCCCACGATCTCCTTGAAAACAAAGCACTTTTGCAGGAATACTTTTGCAAAAACATCACAGTAAAATAATAAAATAGTCTATAAATGTCAAGTATCTCAAATTTTACTTTTTTGTATGATAGATAATCTTGTTTTTTGTTTTGGTTAATATCGTCAAACTTTTTTCTGGGACACAGTTAAGTTACTTTGAAACAGTTTGATCCTAATAGGTGAAATAGACAAAGGAATTGAAATGAAGAGGGGTAGAAGATAGTTTATCCAGATGGCATAAACCTTAAAAGAGAAATCTATATGTAAACAAAGGTAGAAGAATAACTGTGTATTGGTAGTACTTGAATATTACTGAGAGATTGCTTCCATTTCCCAAACCTAAGTACATGGATCCCGAGAGAGTGGAGTAGAATCTACCTGAAAATAATGCAGTGCAAGCAGTCCCACTGGGGACAGCCAACTTTCATTCAAAGCAAAAAGTAGAGAAAAAATTTGGAGAAGAGATTGAGATTTTTGAAAGGTTCAAGTATAAATATAATACAAATCTGTAAGATAGATTACTATAGAAAAATATGAAAAACTAAAACTAAAAGGAAATAGAAAAATCAAATTGTATTTTCTTTAGTTACTATTTTCTTTTTCTAATATTTTAGAAGTATTAAAATAAAACTTTGCCTATGTTTATATTTTCATCCTACCAATATCTTTATACAATTGTAAACATTTTATGGTGTCATTTTTTAACATATTTAGGTCTTAAACATGCATGTTACATATTTTTTAACTTTTATTTTACCATATGTTATACAAGCAATCATATAAATATATTAATATTTAGTTACTTTTCTGAAAACAGAATCAAATATTATACATAAAATGTATACTTTGGAATCCTTGGATCTTCCCAATAAATTTTGGGTTAAGGTAGTTTAGCCAAGAAGGAAAACCTTAAACCCAATACATTAGATTTGTTGTATTACATTTGCATCAGCCAAACCCGAGGAAACACATATTTGCAAATTTGGGGAGTGGAAGTAAAGTAAGAACAAAACAATGTGAAGAAATGAAGGGTCCATGATGAACTCTTTAAAAGATAAAATGACTATTAAAAAGTAATTCTCCTGTTTTAAGGGAACAGATTAATGATTAAATTTGTCAAAATTGCTATAACACAGATCCTTTTAACTTTATTTCTCAATAAAGAATTTCCCAAGGGAATGTGTTACAGGGCCCCCAATAGCAACTTTGCCCGGACATGTTCTAATTAATTATACCAGAGGGTCTGCTGTGCTGTCTAGTTAATGCTGTCTATCTGGTTCTTCACTGGCCATCATGTATCATTGTTCAGCAAGTGACAGCAGTCAGGTTATTAAAGGTGTAGATATTAAATTAACAACAGTAGTAAACATTGTAGCTGTACCTCACATCCCCGCAGAACCAATGAAGTGGATGACACTGAATCCATGCTGATATGCTACAATGACAGATGGGCATCATTTAACACAATACATCAGTGGGCAACCCACGTACCACAGCTGTCGTCCACTAAATGAATTAGATCAGGGTAATTAATCTAAGGCAGAAAGTATTACTAAAGTGGATCCTAAGCAATATTAGAGAAGAATGAAATCTCCTGCTCAAAAATTGAAAAGGATTTATGCATTCACAGTTTTAGTGCTGACAAGAAGGTCTCCAGAAGTTATTTCACTTCTTAAAAAGAAATTTATAAAAATCTTCCCTTTTGTTGAGAAACAAACTCACCATTTGGGGCTAAGATGGACGACGAGTATTCCTTTATTCCTGTGCTAAAAATAGGTGCTGCTGAGAAACAAAGCTCAACTTGGTATGTATGAATAAATTCGCTAAATTGAAACAAATCTCATTATTTTCTATTACATGTGTTGTTCCATGTATAACAATCTGAGGACTAGTGGTTACACCAATAATAATTCACATGTTAAATTCTCATTTTAGATGGATTTTATAGAGACAGATGAATGGATAGATAGACACATGATAGATAGATAATTTTTTTCTACCTGATTTAAATTTCCTGTTAGACCAAATATTATCTGGGTTTACAAAGTTAGTCTTGCGACAAACAAGGTACACGTTCTTAACATTTTGGAGGAATTTCTTAAACATCTCATTCATTTTAAGAATCTACATAAGAAATATTTCAAAAATATATTTAATAATTCAGCATTATTAACCCTTTTACTCACTTAAAATAATTTACATTTAAGACCAAAATACTTACAATTTAATATAAAGTGTTACTTCTTAAAATGGCTGTTTAAAGTCTTTCTATGATGTTAAAGTACCAATTTGTGATGTGTATCTTTAAAAAAGAAAATTCTCTGGATGTTATATTTAAAAATTGCCAATTGATCAAACCCATGATTAGGCAAAAGTCAGAAACTATATTTAAAATCATCAAATAAACAAATAGATTTTCTCTAATGCTTAGCATTAAATCAATGTGTGCCTACTTGTACTTATCTCTTTTCAAACTTAAAGATCCCAGAGCTGAGATATTATCTTCTAATTCATAAATGCCGTATGGATTTAATTTCTAATGTTTCACTGTACAAAGTTCTGATATCTTCCCGTAAAACAGTCGTGGCCATTGATTGAGCATCATGTCATCTGCTCAGTTGTTGTAGCTCTCCTCTAGGTTTTGCTTTCTTTTTATTCTCTTTTCCAGAGGCTCCTTTCTTCTACCTCTCATGTGAAGATGGAAAAACCTGCTGCTGATTACTGCAGTTAAATTTTTTGACACAACAGGAGATATCCAAACACCGATTCTTCGTTTTTAAAGACTTTGCTTGCTTCTTGTTAAGTTAGCCACTCTTCGTTGGATGCCTGCAAAGTATTGTGTTTATTGTAGAAGCATAGCAACAAGCTGCAGCTGGAAGAAGCTGCACAGTATCTGATTTTTAAACTTCATTATCTTGATCATCCATGATTAGAGTAAATTGTGGACTAACTGCTGGTCACATTTAAGCATTAAAATTGAAAACATGTTTGAAGGGCAGAAGAATATAAACACACCTTAGTTTGCAAAGATATTTAGTCTCTCTCCCTAAATTCTCAAAATTTAAAAATGCTCACTTACGTCAAATTAAATAATTAACATAATCTCGTTAATTTTTCACTGAAAATATAAATGATTAAACACAAAAGAAAAGGAACTGTAATATTAATTCAGCTTCACTGAATGAAAACTCTTAACTGAAGTGTAGCCTGCAATGGTCTCTTTATCTTGACCAAACGAATCAGTTTGGGTTATTTTTAGAATATTAATAAGGCTAAATTTTAGTGGGTGTGAAGTTTTTTTTTTTTCTGATGTGAACAACTGTCTGTGATATTATGAGTTCTTCATTTTGAATGGTCACTGAGCAGGAACAATTCAGAGATCAATTTTAGTTGTTGCCTACCTAGAGATATTTTGCATTATATTCAGAAGCTCTTTGTCTACAACATCCTCTGGTGTCTCCAAATAGTTTAAGCTCTATACTCTGATATATGAGCAATAGTAAAATCCTGCTATAAAATAATTTTATTGCTCTAACCTGTGATATGACAATATAGAGTGACCTCAAAATCATACTGTCCTTTGCATACAAAGCTGATATTACTGAGTCACTAATACTATGATGTGTATATTTTAGTCATATTCACATCCTGACTTTTCTATTTAAGAGCTTTTCTACTTTTTACCTTGAGAATATTATTCGAACTATCTGAGCTTGAGTTTTATTATCACTAAAATGGTAAGAATAACCTTGCATTGTTTTGAGGCTCAAATGAGAGAGAGAAAACATATTTCCATATTTAATACTTGAGTTGTTTGTGACTAAGCAGTCTCACAAATATTTTGCACTGCTCAGTGTATAGGGACTGCTGCCACATGTTTATGCCACATGGTTTTGGCTTGGAAAAACACACGTGTTTACCATCGGACAAGAATTTCTTTGTGCAAAGCTGCTTTTCTTGGTGACCAAAACTGTAGCCTTCTTAAAAGATGCTCTCATCTACTGAACAGACCAAATCTCCACCTATACAAAAAAACAAATCCAGATGTACTTGGAAGTGATTTTTATCTTTCATAGTACCATTTCAAGGACCAGTGGTTGGATTTCAGATTCCAATGATGTAGACACATTTTTCTTTATGAATAACAGCCATTAAAATGGTGCTTAAGCATAAAGGTTGATGAATAGAATCTTACTGTGATATGATTTTCTGTAAAAGAGAGTTCATGACTCAGCAGGTAAGCTTTGAACTTCAAATTATTCAGGTACGAAAAAGACTGTTTTTGTGTGTGTGTGAGGAAGACCAGCCCTGAGCTAACATCTGTTGCCAATCCTCCTCCTTTTGCTGAGGAAGACCGGCCCTGGGCTAACATCTGTGCCCATCTTCCTCCACTTTATATGTGGGACACCTGCAACAGCATGGCTTGATAATCAATGCATAGGTCTGTGCCTAGGTTCCCAACTTGCGAACCCCGGGCCATCGACGTGGACCACGTGAACTTAACCACTCTGCCACTGGCCTGGCCCCTGAAAAAGGCTAGCTTCTAACTGGTGCCTCCTACAGTTCAATTTCCTCAAATTAAATAAGAGCAAGGTGACAGTTTCAGGTGTTTGAAGTCTTCAGGTACTCCAAATTATTACTTTTGGAGGCTACAAGTGACACGGATATTATGGGATAAGAAGACAGTCTTTAGAGGCAAACAGACTTGCACTTGAAAACTACCTGTATGACTGGGCAAGATACTTAGATATACTTAGTTCAGTTTCCTCACCCAGGGACTGAGAATACACAACTTGCGAATTCACTGTCAAGATTAAATAGCAATATACCAGTATAACACAGTCAGTAAGATGCCTGACACATCATAGAAGCTTAATAGTTGTTTAATATTACCTTTAAATACAAAGCCACAGCAAGGGTAGAGTAACCAAGTAGAAAAGGTTCTGAATTTCTCTATCCCTACGTTATCAATGATTCATTTCCCCACTCCATACACCCACACTCCAAGAAGAAAACAGCCTCAGGGAACCTTTTTATTACACAATGTGGGAGAGACTCTCTCTGGAGGAGTTGCTACTGCCCGCCTTAGAAGACTAAATGGATGATGTCAACATTAACTGAGATAAGGAATGATTTAGAGGGGTACAGAGAAGGAGTCCAGTTTTAATAATGTAAAATATAGGACATTTAGATAGAGTTATTAGACAGAAATTTGTGAATGAAGTTGTAAGGTATTAACATACAATGTAGAAGCTTTTATGCATTAAAAATAGATTAAATCATTCAGAGGAAGAACCTACAGGGCATAGAGAAATCAGGACCAAATTTGACATCTGGAGATTAGATTAATAAAGATAAAAGCAATTGTGTGTGTGCACTCCCACGCACGAGCTGTGTTGGGAAGGATGACCAAAGATTGGAGTCATGAAGAGGAGGTATAACTGATCTCCCAGGACTGTGGAAGTAAGTAGAAAAGCAGCATTGAGAAGGCCATTAAACATTCAAGTTAGAGAAGAAAATTTCAGAATTTCTACAGGGGGGATTAAGAGACAATAATCTAAGAATCTAGGGGATTGTTACTGAGATTGGAGGATAAAAAGGGACAGAATGAGATCAGGAGATCTGAGGAGTGACCGGGGCACACACTGAGGACTCTTCCAGGGAGATACGGGAGAATGGGATCGAGTACACCATAATGGACTTAATTTATTGAAGGAAGTAGACAATGATGTATATATTTTCCAATGATTTTAACGAGGAAATCGAAGCTAAAGAAAAAAAATGAATTATGTAACAAAACTAAGATATGTGCCACTCCTGTGATATGTCACTCAATTTAGTCCTGAATTAAAAGATTTGATTACTTAATTTGTTGGTTTATGATATGTCCAAGAAATTTTTGAAGGAAAATCTCTTTTTTCTGAGGATGCGGTTCATCAACTTTTGAATCTGCCAAAATATAATCTTTAACCACTATAAACATCTTTAATTACAATGAAAGTAGCATCATCCCTGCAATTTTGATGAGTTAAAGTTATAAAAATAACAGATACATTTTTATTAGAATAATGTGTATGAAGATTTAAAGCACCATTTTAATTACTTGGCCTTTGCTACATATTCAATCATTTTTGCTTACATGTTCATTTGTTCTTGCTGAGAAAGAGGAATAAGACTATGAAAGGCAGATGTTTGGTGAAGGCAGATGTGGTGACTAGTGCCCACATCTCCTCCCTCTGCACTCATCACATCTTTCATGCCAATCCACTTCTTCTGAATCAGCAACGGTTCTCTGGTGATTATTGACAAAAATGAGTGAGCTATTGGTGCTGAAATCAGTGGTCTGTGGATCTAGCTCTGGCCCTTAGTATATTCTTTATCTTTTTGTACAATGAATCAGGGTCATAAGGCCTTATCTTTTCTTTATCCAAATCTTTTTTTTCTTTTGGAGAGGAAGATTGGCCCTGAGCTAACATCTGTTGCCAATTTTCCTCTTTTTGCTTAGGGGATTGTCTCTGAGCTAACATCTGTGCCAATCTTCCTCTTTTCTATGTGGGATGCCTCCACAGCATGGCTTGATGAGTGGTGCGTAGGTCTGCGCCCGGGATCTGAACCCAGGAACCCTGGGCTGCCGAAGCGAAGCGTGCGAACTTAACCACTATGCCACCAGGCCTGCCCCCTTTATCCAAATCTTTATAATCATTTTTATCTAGTTATGATTCACATTCAAAAGTTATTCTCTTATACTGTGCACTATGTTCCTAATAATAAGCAAGGATTCAGGAATGCTTGTTGAATTGAGATCAAATCCCTAATAGATATTCTGCAAAAAAGTGTTCACAATATGTCTAGGTCTCTAGAAATGATTTCACCACTTGAAATATAAAAGAACTATAATTTTGGGAAATGTTGCTTGAATAGTGTGTTTTGCAATCTTTTATTTATCTGTTCATTAGCACTTCAGGTAAGAGGTAGGTCAGTGATAAGTTAAAATAACTTTCTCTTTTTAGGAATATGTGGTGACGACAAAAGAAAAATCATTTGAGGCTAATGGCTAAGGTGAGGTGGACTTTCATGTTTCTCTAGACGTCTTTTAAATCCATGCTGGAACTCTTCTATAATATCAATTAGCAAAAGAAAGGCCTACAGAATAAAAAGTAAAAGATAATCTTATATGTATGTAAATACATACACACATATATATACACACACAGATGCATATATATGTATGCATGTCATACATTGATATATGTGTGCTTCTTATAGCATCCAGAAAAATATTTACAGGAGTATATATTTTTCACTTTATAAAATGGCAGATTCAATGATATAACTTGCTCCATTTTTCTCTGAGAAAAATACAGAACATGAGAGATTGGAATGGGATCCATAAGAAAACATATGTCACGCATCAATGAAAGTGCTATAGTGGATGTTCCATTTACAAAACATTTCCTGACATTGCTAGCCTTGCAAACTAATGGAGGGCAAGCCCAGAAATAAACTAGCTTAGAAGGTTTGATTATTTCAACAAAACTTATGGAGACTTGTGTAATTTTACAGCTATGAGTTATTGTGGTTGTTAATAGATTTCATCCAAGCTAACTGTTAACGTTTAGGACATTTCAATCATCATCACTCCCTGATTGCAATGAATGTGCTTTCAAATCTAGTTAAACTATGGATATTAATGAGCGTATGTCTATTATGTAACATATATGCTTGGATGTGAAAAGGCCTGCATTTACATTTCAGCTTCACTATTTGCCAACTCTGTGGCCTTAAAATGTAGTTTTACCACATTTGCCCTTGGTTTCTTCATTGTTAAATGAGTTTGATTTATGTCATTACTTTATAAGGAATAAGTATTTTATATATGTGATGCCTCTAGCATAAGGCCTAGCACATAGTGGGAGCTCTATAAAAGTTAATTCTTTTCTACTTTTTTTCTTCCCCTAAGTGGCAGAAAAGATGCAAATGATCTTTAATCCTTAAAAGCACAGTTCCAAATAGAAATTGAGCTTTGAATGTTATTGGTGATGGTCATGTAATCTTTGGTTATCAGAAATTTGGCACTGATAAGCTTTAAATAAATTTACAGTTAACTCCATTTTCATATATATATAATTTATATATATATATATATATATATGTACAGTTTTTAACTTTTTTCTGAAAGATTGCTCCCATTAGGAGCTATCCTGTTGACTGCAGACTTATCTCATTTTGATTGGAACCCCTCAGAATAGATATGATCTGATTATTGCTGTGTTATGGTTGAATGATTTAGGTAAAGCTCATTAAATCTTTTTCAGTAGAAGAGCATTATGTCTCCATCCAGACATAATGGCAGAGAATGTGTCTTCTATTTCTGTTGTGGCTATCTATCTAGGAGAAACAAAACAAAAACAAGTGTTTTAAATCTGTTGATTGACATATTCTTTTATATACATGTCAATGGAAATGGAAAATTTCATTCTGATAGCTTTATTATTGAATGCTTGTTAATGAAAATTAAACAAGAATGTATTGGGTACTTTCTGGATGCTTGGTAGTTGGCTAGGTCCTTGACTTTGAGTGTCTCAATTTACAACTTTTTTTCTTTCTAATCTCCATAATGTCAACTAATTTACTACCTTAACATAATTTAGGTAGATGACTATGGAGTATGTGCTATGCACAAAGATTTTTACTTTCTGGAGGAGGACACTGATAGGAAATTAGTGCAGCTGGTGAATCACATTCACACACAAAGATCTATCTTGTAAAAGTATCTAATTCTTTCCTTTTAAGGTAACCTAAAGGCACTGTATTTTTACAGAAAGATTACTTGTTTGAGAACAGAAGCTATTAATCTTTCCCATAACAGGCTGCTGAATCATTCTCATTCATTCTGTCAGTGTCATTTTACAACCGAGTTTTAGACAATTTTTGCAAGAATAAGATGTGTAAGTATTCAAAAATGCTAATATTCTCAGCTGAGTGTTCCTAATTATGTCTTCAGTTTATATTTGCTTAAGGCTTTTATGTTGCCATAATCCCCTCTTCAGTTTCTTCCTTTTTTATTATATCACACTAGGCTGGTACTAGAATGATGGCATTCTTTGGCTGATAGAGCTGTACTTAACCCTGCATAATGGGGATGCTTCAATGGAATATGTTAAAGAAATTAATGATCAAAATGATGGACAAAATATCTCTGTAATCATTGTGGTGAACTGAAAACAGTTACTTAGATGGTGGAACTTTTCTCTGAAACCCAATTCAAATCCTCCTTTTAAATGAGGAAAGGAATACCGATTATTTACCAAACCAAGTAGAAAGGAGATAATGCCTCATTAATAAACTTTATAATGGCTCTCCAATTTTTCCTCCTTTCCATCTTTTTGGCTGTGCAGAAAACACTATATTTCCAAATTTTTTAATGAACAAAGTCATTTTTCCATTTGAGATGTTAAATTAACAATAATTTCAAAAATTGAGGAATAATTAATCACAATGAAAATAAAATTATGTACTTCACTTTACATGGGCTTTTACTAAGTTGTTTCTGTGATGCCTTTGCTTTTTTAAAAAAAAATTATTTTGGAATAGATTTAGATTTACAGGAAAGTTGTAGAGCTAATTCAGAGAATTCTGATACACCTCTCACCCAGTTTCCTCTATCAACATCTTACATTATTATGGTGTATTTACCACAAATAATGGACCAATCTGATGCATTGCTATGAACTAAAGTCCATACTTTATTCATATGCCCTTGATTTTTACCTAGGGTCCTTTTTATATTCCAAGATCCCATTCAGGATCCCATATCACATTTAGTCATCATGTCTCCTTAGACTCCCCTAGCCCACGATGGTTTCTTAGACTTTCCTAGTTTTGATGACTTTGACAGTTTTGAGAACTGATCAGGTATTTTGTAGAATGTGCTTCAACTGGGATTTGTTTAATGTTTTTCTCATGAATTAACAGGGAATTATTGGATTGTGAGAGAAAACTCATAGAGATAAAGCGCCATTCTCACCACATCACATCAAGGGTACATACTCTCAATATTATTTATCTCTATTGATATTAATCTTAATCACCTGGCTGAGATAGTGTGTGCCAGGTTTCTCCACTGTAAAGTTATTCTTTTTTCCCCTTCTTGTACTGTACTCTTTGGAAATAAAGGACTATGTGCACCAGATACTTAAAGGGTGGGGAGATACGCTCCACCTCCCACAGGGTGTAATATCTACATAAATTATTTGGATTTTTTTCTGTTTAGGGATGTGTCTTATTCTTCCCCAACTGATTTATTTTTAATATTTCTTTTTATCTTTATACACTCATGGGTATTTATTTTATACCTTGGGTTATAAATGGATATTTAGTTTTTTGCTCAAATTATTCCAGCTTTGACCATCGGGAACTCTTTCAGCTGACTCCTGTGTTTCTTTATATACACTTATCTTTGTGTTTTTCTTGAGAAGTGCTTTACTTTCTCACACTAAAACATACTCCAGATTCATATATTTCCCACCTCAGTCAGAGGAACCAGCCATTTCCTCAAGGAGATCTGGTTTCTGTTATTAGAGATTAATATTATAAACCCAGGTCTCGGCACGTGGTATGCTCATTGCTATTGGAGCATCATTATTTCTAGGTCCTTTAAACCGACTGAGAAAGAAATATATGTGTGTATCCTAACTAATGAGTATACGGATATCTACAAATATTTATATTGTTTGTGTATCTATATATTATATTATATTATATTATATTATATTATAATCTGTTTTAAGGTAAACATGAGTTCATACTGATGTCCCCAACTTTAGTCCATGACTGTATGGACCATTCTAGCTTTCTCTCTTTGCCTGTTTGCAACCTCCCATTCCAACAACGAAAAACCTGTCTCCCATCATTCATCGTCCATTCATTTCATTGATCAAATTCAGCACACATGTACATTTTTTCAGAACTGTTAACCATACCTCCACTGGAAATGACTTGATCATCTAGAGTACAGATCAAACTCTCCATGAGGAAAAGCTGTCTTGTTCATTCTTATATTGTCAATGTGTCATGCATTGCCTGGAACACTGAGGGGACTCAATAAATATTTGTAAATGAATAAAGATATGATATGATTGTGACTTAGACCAGAATCATAGCTATAAGAATGTGAAATAGGGGAATTTAGAACCATTATGGAGTAAATCTGAAGGTTTTAGCTACACTAGACTTAAAAAATAATAAAATAAATAACATAAAGATGGCTTTTAAAAGAAATTTTCTGGCATTAGAAAAATGATGACACCACTGAGAAATTCTCTCATGGTTTTAGAGAACACTTTATAATCAATATCACCTATAACTGTGCAACTATTTTTTATAACTGATAAACACTTCATTGTGATATTTTGGTTTATGTTTAGATTTGTAAGGTTAGCACAGGTGGCTGTATATTATTTTACAGAAATTGCCTGCTTTACCAGTACTACTTTTCTTTACCATAATCTATTTCATTTGATCTATAAAGTGGGCAGATAAAGTATAGTATTCTCATTTTATGAGTGGGAATATTGAGAGGCAGTGAGATAACCTTGCTTCTATAGTTGAGGGGCATTGAAAACTCTTAACTAGGAAAGAATGCAAATAAAATTTGAAAAAGAATTCAAGAGTGATTTCACCAAATAGCTATTGGGCAAACTTAATGGTCCTAAGTCTCTGTTTTATCACTTTTGCTAAATAAAAGATGTAACTATAGTGGATTTTAGAACAAATATTTTGTTACTAGATTTTTGTCCCATTAATTTTAAGTATGTTATTTTGAAATAATAATCCTGTTATTTGGTATCTATATAATTATGACTCCATTGAATTTAAAAAGACAAACATAGAATTAATAAAATATGTTTCATCACTTTCCATGGATCTTATCTAAGAATCTGTTTTAGTAGAAACATGTCTATTGATCAGGCATGCTTAATGGAAATGTTCTGATAAGAAAATTTAGTTAAATAACTTCAGATTTTCTTCCCAGATATTTGCAAATGGAAATACAGACATTATCTACATAAAGAACGCTATTAACCTCACCATTCTTAAATAATACCACATTGTGTTCTAACATTGATCTCTCCAGATAGATTAAGCATTTTTCATTTAAGGATCTAGAAATTACAAATGTATATTTTAGGGAGTGTATATATACTGAAGTATAGGCCTAAAACCATTTGCCTACAAATAATTGGTCTTTTAAAACCACAGTATTTCAACACCAGCTCAGTCTTCACTGAGTGCTTGCTATAACCAGGTCTTTTCCTACAGAGAGAAAGAGAGTAACTAAGGAACCATCTACCAAGTATTATAACAGTGAAGTGAGTATTTGATGATTATTACATTCTTTTTCTTCCTAAGTATAATTCCTACAAACAATTATTTAAATAGTGACAGTAAGTGTAGTGCATTCAAAGGAACAAAGCTTGGGAATTATGTTCTTGTTCCAAACCAACCTTCACCACTTGCTAGTGAAGCAGGGTACCTGAGGTTTATTATATTGAATAAGAACGTGATTACCTTTCGACCTTGTTACCAACACAGACACAGATGAAAAGAAGTTAATCTTGTTAATTTGCTGTTTTCTTGTTTAACCTGAGGGGTGACTCAAGGATCGCAAGGGTTATGAACTCCTTTTGCAGAAGAAAAAGAATGTCTTTAAGGAAGTTAGGATCACCAGATAACCAGCCCCCAGCTGCTGTTGATGCCCAGAAGTCTGATGCTCCAACGGCTTATCTGGAGTGAAAGAAACACGGATATCCCTTTTGTTTCTCTGAAACTCCTCCTCTCAAGCTCCTTAGCTCTACAGAGACCCTCTGCTTACTTCTTTCATTAAGGCAGATTTGAGAAAACTTATCATCCTGCCTCTCGTTTTGGCCAACTTGAATATACTTTTCTCCATCTCCAAGCAGTGGTGTCTCAGTGATTGGCTTATTGTGCATCAGGCACATGAACTTGAGATTAAGAGGTTCCATATCACTAGCTCTGTGATCTTGAACAATGTACTTTATAACTCTGAGCTTATTTCGTCATCCATAAAAAAAAAGATATGGGGTTTATAGAATTTTTAGAAATGTTAAGAAATTTATACCATAGAGTTAAAAGGATAATTCCATCTTTGACACATAAGAAATGTTTCATCAGTTAGTTACTATCTTCTTTGAAAACTTTGTATTTTCTTTTTCTCCATTTTAACATGTTATAAAACAGAAATGCATGTTACAAAACAAAGAGTAATTGCCACATATCAACCTACCCTGATCAAAGAATGAAAAATATTATGCATCTATGTGTTTCTCCTTCAAACCAAATTCTGCATATCTGTGTGAGTCTCCTATTTTATTCTGAGTCAGGAGATAATTGTAATCCTGAAATTTGAATTTCTCATTTCCTTACTTTTTCCATATTGTTTTGTTCTCTGCACAGCTCTTGACTTTTTTGTTCCTTTTTGTTTGTTTGTTTTAACTGTTGTTGTTTTTTTTTAATTTCAGTTTGGGAAGCTTCTATTGATCTATTTTCAAGCATAATGAATGATTGTTTTCTTGGCCACATCCAGTCTACTGAAATGCCCATCAAAAATGTTTTTTATTTCTCTTGCATTGTTTTTGACTTCTAACCTTTTCTTTTGATTCTTTTTTTTTTTCAATCCCCACTTTTCCCCATGCCCCAGCCTCTGGCAACCACAATTCTACTCTCTGTTACTATTAGTTCAGCTTTATTCTTTCATATAATTTGTTTCCATTTAAATTACCCATCAGTTCTTTTATGTTGTCTGATTTTTCTATTATAGCCCTTAACATAGCAATCACAGTTATTTTTAATTACCTATTTGATAATTCCAACACTTGTGTCATCTTTGACTCTGGTTCTGATGCTTGATCTTTCTCTTCAGACAGTGGATTTTCTTGCTTTTTAACACACCTTGTAATTTTCTGTTGAAAGTCAGACTTGTACTGCATAATAGGAATTGAGGTGCATAGGCCCCTATTGTGAGAATTTCTGTTAATCTGGCTAGTAGTTGCGCTTTTAAAACTGTTTGCTATTACTACAGGTACCAGAGGGTTCATATTCCTCTACTATCCTTTGTTTTGTCTCCTCTATTTACTTTGGCCTTCCTTAAGTACTCTTTCTCAGAGTCTGCATTTTTCAACTCTTTCAACTGTATTCCACTGTTATTATACTGGCACTCTGGGAGTGTGGTGATAAGGTGTATATGATGGGGGGACATTCTATGATCTTCCAATTAAATCTCAGGTTTTTTTTTTTTTTTTTTTTGCTTGAGGAAGATTAGCCCTAAGCTAACATCTGTGCCAATCTTCCTCTATTTTGTATGTAGGTTGCCACCACAGCGTGGTTTGATGAGTGGTGTAGATCTATGCATGAGATCTGAACCCGCAAACCTGGGCTGAAGCGAAATGCACCGGACTTAACCACTATGCCATGGTGCCAGCCCTAAATCTCAATGTTTAGTGGGCTCATGTGTCTGGCCTGTGACCTTCACAGGTGTTTCTTCTTTCACTCTTGGGTGGAACAGGAGGACTATAGGAGGCTAGAGTAATACCCTTATCCATATCTCGGAGATAAGGCTCTGATAAGGTTTTTCCATTGCAGAGTATGTATTTGTTACAGATAAGGCTCTGGGCATATTTTTAAATAATTACTTTTTCTCTCCTCCTGCTGGAGACAGTATGAAGTCTTTCTTGGAGAATGCAAAAGAGATAATCTGTTTTTTGGAGGCTTCAAATCTTGTATAAGAGGGTCAAGTAAAATCTACAATTGTTCTGAAGATCAAAAGAAATCTTGAAACCTGGATTTATTGCCTGAAATTCAGTAGCAGTACAGAGAAACTTTGGTATGTTCACAATTGGGGTGGCTTAAAAGGGAAAAATACTGATGGATTAGTATTATGATCTATTGGGGAACCAGCTTATGTGACAGAAGTCTGCATTCATTACTATGCTCCTATATTCCTCCATCCTTTTTTCTTTCCCTCCTTGAAGATCATGCTTTTTTCAAATCTAGAATCTCATATTCCCTTTTAAATAAGACCTTTTTATAAACTTCTTTTATACTGAAGGTGAAAATGAGGTTTACAGTATCTGTCAGCTTAGTTTTTGTTCAATTTTGGGGAGGATATTATGAAGAGTATAAACAGTGCCAGAATATCAACAATTCTTAAGTCCATTTGAGAGCATTTTTCAGAGGCAATGAATAATCATGCTAACTCACAAGTTTCTAGGAACACAGAGAGATGAAATCCCAGCAGAAAAACAATTCATCAAAATTGGTAGGAGGCAGGTAAAGCACTTCTCAGAGGGAAATTCATAGCTTTAAATGCTTACATTAGAAAGGAAATAGGATTTAAAATCAATAATCGAGTTTTTCACCTAAAAGTAGGTAGACAAAGAAGAGCAGAACAAACACAAAATATGTAGAACTAAAGAAATAATAAAGATCATAGTCAAAAATCAATGAAATCAGAAATGAAAAAATAAACTAAAAGTTTTTTCTTTAAAAAGATCAAAAAATAATAAACTTTAAGCTAAAATGATTTTAAGAAAAACAAATATGACAACCTATTACCAAAATTAGGAATGAAATGAGGAACATTGTTAAAATACCTAAATAATTTGAAATCTTTAGGAAGGAATATTATGAATAACTTTATGCCAAGTTAGATAAACAAAATGTACAAATTCCATAAAGACACAAATTGACTTAAGAAGAAATAGAAATCTAGATATACCAAAAAGGGGTAAAGCCATTAAATTAGTAAATAAAAATCTTTCTATAAAGAAAAGCCCAGGCTTAATTACCTTTACTTGGAGAATTTATCAAGCATTTCAAAAGAAAAAAGAAAAGGGAGATAATGTTACAAGATAAATTAAATAAACAATATATACACACACACATACATATCCACATACAAATGTTCACCCTCAATTTCATTAAAAATATAAACTCAACAAGACAACATTTTGCTTATCAAATTAGAAAATTTCAAAAATCATGAGACTTCTGTGTTCTAAAGTATAATGGAGTAGATACTGCAAAGGCCATCCTTACTGCAAAACTAATAGATCCCTACTAAAATAATTTTTATTCCATTTCTCATTCTCAGGAAATAAGAAAAATATCTAAAATATCTTTTTACATACTCAAAGCCACAAAAATGTGACCAAAATTTATTTTGTAGATCTCTAATTATATTAAAAACATTAACACTGATGTAAGTGGCCAAAGGAAGTAAATATAAAAGAAATAAGTAAACCCACAAAATTCCTATAAGTTTCCATTCATTTAGAAAATTAAAAAACAACTTCTGAATAACTCATGGGTCAAAGAATAAATTATGACAGAAATAAACAAATAATTAGACTTGAATGACAATCCAAATACTGCATGTAAAATTTACGAAATGTGATTAAAGTGAACATTTATGGCTTAATGCTTATATTATAAAATAAGATTTGATGTTAATTTATGAGCTGTGTCCTAGTTATGATGTTATAAAAAAGAAAATACAAAATAAACCCAAAGAAGTTAGATATAAAGGCATAATAAAGATAAAAGCAGAACTTAGTAAAACAGAAAACAAAGATAATATAGAGAAGTACACAAAAGAGACAAATCTTCATTGAGATTGAAGAAGAAAAGAGAGAAGGCATGAATACATTAGGAATTTGAAAGGAGATATAAATCTAAATTCAGTTTATGCTAAAAATAATGTGAGAATACAATCATAATTTTATGTGAATAAATTAAAAACTTTACACAAATAGATAAATCATAAGACTAGGTTTTAAACTTTTTCCACTTGACTTTTGAATGTATAATCTTCACCACAACATAATTGTGGCCTATCATTTGGATATATTTTCTTCCAAATCTTCACCTCCATCTATATCCACATATCACCTATATCTGGAAAATAGTACACAAAAGTCTCAGCAATCTGCGGTCAGTGTGCAGTGGCATGTACACGCCTATAATTACATATAATATAGTCATGAATAAATGCCATGTGAACTGAGCTCTAGTATATCAGAGGAGAGAACAATTACCTGTGAAGTTAGGATGAGAATGGGGATGAGGTGAGAATTACAAAAGAGTAAATGAGAAAGTTAGCATTTGGCCTTGGAAAAAATGTCTATAAAGAAAGCACATCTCAGATCAATAGAATGAGTAACAAGATAGGAAATCTCATATTGGGGTGAAATCATAGCCTTGGTTCCTTAGCATAGCCTGGTTGTTTGGATGTATATTTGGTGATAGTAAAAGAAGACATTAGAATATTCCCAAAGTCTTGGATAATGTATAATCACAACCATACAGAACATATTTATTATTTCTAATGCTTAGTAGGTAGTAAGAGACAATTCTTTATGAATCTCTCACATCTGTATATATGTTGGCATTACCAACCCATCTGCTCCAGAATTATCTTTTCAAGAATTGCTTAATAAGCTATCCCTGGAAAGGTAGAGACGGGGACTCTCTCTGAATCAAATTTATTTACAGTCCCAGATAGTAACCAGGGATAGTTCCCATTCCCTGAGGACCTTCACGGTAATGAAGATGAAGATGTCTTCCTGCCCTTTCTGGAGATATTTGATTACATTCCAAGATAATAAAGAGGGGAAGAAGGACAGGTTTGCCAGCATTTCCCGAATAATATCAGAGTTTCCTAATCGTAAGGTTCCTGTTTTTCGTGTACACCCACGGCATATGCAGGCAACACCTGAGCCTTATCACACGGCTCTGTGGGAGTTAGGGCTTAGGGAAATGACACCAATAGTTGCTGTCGCTGTAAGTAATGAAACTGCCTAAATCCGTTTGTGCTTATTGTCTCCTTGCCAGCTGAATCTGTGGACGTGTGGCAAGCCAACCGAGCAGTTGCCATCATGCTGCTGCTTAGGAGCAGCTTGACTGATTGACATTAGGTTGATTTTTCCAAACTGGAAGAGTTGGGAAATAAGTTAATTGATGTGGAGCTGGGAGAGAAATACAGGTAAACACCCACCAAATATAATTTGCCAAGAAGATTACATTGTATATTTGTGTCATCCTTATTAACAATTAGCTTATATTCCATTGTAGTTCTTCCTAAAAATTGGATGTATTAACATTCATCAGGTCTAGCTCCCATCTTACATAGGGTACAGGTACTTTGATATTGTTAAAATCACATGAAAGACATATGTTCTACATGAAGCTTGTGGCTTTCACTCATGGCTTAACTTCGTTTTCCTTCAGGGTGTCAGCTTTAAAATTATAAAGCAAAATTTTACAAAGACATGGAAAATATAGTGGACCCTTTTGGCTTTATGGTTATGTAGTTTCTTTGTTGTCTTATAGTTTCAAAATATCAAATGAAAATTTGGTTGCCAATGACACTTATCCTTTTAGTTTTTTGTGAAATAGATTTAAATTTTAAAGAGATCAAAATTTTCTCATTAACATACCCCAAATTAGTAATCTATAGATTACCATAGACCTTCTACTCGGAACAAAATTAAAAAGTCTATAGTGGTGTGAATATAGTAAGTATAGTTCTGTTTGATTAAATAATTGTATAGCACATTTTTGTAAAATTCAAAGACTTGTCCTCCAGGTCTGATTTCTTAAAGCTTAGCTCTGCTTTTTGGAAAAGAACATGGGGAAGAAGTAAATCTTTAGAAGGATACACCTGAAAAAAGTGTTATAAATTAAAATATATTTTCTTTGGTAAAATTATAATTTCAACACTATACTATACCTAAATAAGGAAAAAAATAAATGGTAGTCTAGTTAATAAATTGAAGGCAGAGGTGCATCCTAATAGCTGCTAGTGTGAAATATGGGATCCTGGACTGTCTAATCTAACATAAGTACTCATTTTGAATGACATTTATAAAATTTCAGTGAAGGTTATTATTCATAAGACTAATAAAACCAAATTCCTCTCCCCTGCCAAACACACACATTGGCACAGAGGGCCACATTTTTAAGTGTGCAGTATTTTCCTCAATAGACACTAATGGTGAAATCCAATATATATGAATATATATTGAGCAGGTGTTATGGGTTTAAGATTGTCATGGAGTAGAAACCTAATGCAGTAGACATTTAAAACAAGGTCCCTGCTTTTAAAGAAGTTATTAGATAGTTGATCCAGTCACCATGAATCAATAGTTGATAACGTAATAAAGAATGGAGATTGAAAGTCTTGGATATAGTCCCAGTTTTGTTATTCACAATTTCTGTTGTCATGACTGAGTCACTGTCGTATGATTTATCATTGATTGAATTGTACAAACTCTGTCATGTGGGAGTTTAAGAACTCATTCATGTATTTATGACTTCAAAAAATTTGTTTAATGGCTACTCAATATCAGACACTGTTCTGGCTGCTGAGATTACAGCAGTGAAGAAAATAGAAGTCTCTGCTTTCATAGAACATTCATTAAAGTAGGTTAAAACAGAAAATTGGTTGAAACATTCATTAAAGTAGGTTGAAACAGAGAACAAGTACTTATATGTCAGAAGATGGCAAATGCTGTGAAGAACAACAGAGCAGAATAAGTGGGTAGCATAATGAAGCCAATGTTAATAGGCTCAAACTCACCATGTTGTTTCTGACTTGAATATACAACTACCGACTGCTGTCAATTCAATGTTATTGCCTGTGAAGTATTATCACTTATTCATTCATCGATGCAGTCTGTGGATATTTAGTAAAAACCTAGTTTGTATCAGATATTATGTCTGTCATTCTTTTTATCTGAGTGATGTCAGTTACACTATACTGAATAGATTTTGAAATAACGATTCTCTGACATAACAATATATGTGGATTATATATATATATTCTGTTATAAATTCTGTTATGAATCATATACTTAGCTGTGATTGTGTCACTGTGCCATAAGTGGAATAAAATTGCCTGTAAAATATATTAAGTATGATGCATAGAAGAAAATAAATCTCTTTCATATGTCTACGCATACTTAAATAAAAGGTCTGTGAGTTGGTACATAGTGATATCAGTTAGAAATTCTAAATGATATGCATAATACATAATAACATTTTTGCAACCAGGAAAATCTTCACAGGTACTTAAGAGTTGACTGTATGTCACTTTGCCTTTATATCAATACCACATGATATTCATCACATCAACTAATACATTACATCATCAAGAGTAAGATCTAAAGTTAACTTATACTTCCTTTGGTAGGAGCACATTTTCCTTCACAAGTATTAAGATATATATTTAGAATATCCCAAGTCTGACTCTCTTAATGCTGTGGATGGCCTCCAAAGTTACATTCTCTTGTTACTAAGGATAGGAAGTTTTAGGTGCAGATAGTATTAATATTTATTTACATAGAATTTCATATATATGCAATTGTTTTTGTGCTCCACCTAGAACTCCCTGTCAGAAAAGCCCAACCTTTGGCATTGCTGGAGAAGCTAGTCCACTAGAATTTCTGAGAGTTTATTGTCCTGAGCAGGAAATAATTTGACAAGCTGGTCTAGGGACAGATCTAAAACTCTGCCTGTTGAGTAAGTGCTCAACAAATATGTGTTGAATCAGTGAATAATTATGGGCTAATTATGTTGGATGGCTCAACTCAGAAAATTTAGCCATTGTTTGTAGCATCGTTTCTATGGAGAAATGAGTTCCTTCCTGCTGGTTTATCCATTTGAGACCAATATGAACATAAACTAAGGTCTGTCTTTCATTAAGTGACAAATAAAATGATGTCACAATATAAGAAAATCCCACTACAACTGCAAACATATCAGCGTTAATGAGAAAAAGGAAGCTGCCGTCAACGGATATCTATACCTGTGGCTTGGCTTATCTAACTAGGGCATTCAATAGTCTTTGGAGAATTCAGATAGCTGTGGGAGTATTCTACACATAATGGACATATTTGGGCTTGAAGGTGGGGTTCTAGACTAATGAACACAAAATGGTATTCAAAGGTCTCAAAGATCTGTCTCCTGCTACATGCCTGTTTCTTATGTATATTTCTATAGTACCAAATTTGTGTGTTTACCCAAACAAACCTCACCACGTCATGACCCTGTGCCTTGCACATATCTTCTTTCTCTCATTGTCACGAACTCCTATTATTTTTGATAACCCAGTTTCTGTGTCTACTTCTTCTATAAAGCTTCTCTTGTTCCTGTTCTCCAAAAAAGTGAACCCTTTTCCTATCTTTGTGGCACTTATATGTTTAATATAATTTCTTATTGTAGTCATCAAACTATATGATAAGCATGGTCAGATGTTATTTTTCTTCTCAGACCATGAGCTTATTGGCCCTTTTATATGGCTGAAGTATATGGAACTACCATTTTTCTCTAAATCAATTTCATATGGTTCAATCTAATATTAGGAACATAATTATAATATATACATAAAATATTCATAATATACACATAAATAATATATAGATAACTCATAATATATAAGCTGTATAAACTTTTGCATAATATATATAAATAAATATAATGTTATTAATTGAATCAAAGGTGGTAAGATAAGTCTTAAATGCTGAAGCACTTATGACTTTTCCAGAATTTGGAAACTGAAAGAGATTTTGAACTCCAATTATGAAGAGATGTTGATGATGCTGGTATTAGACGCCTCCTTGTATTATTCCAGGTAGGACAGCAAAGCATGAAACGAAGTGCCAAAGATCGCTTTACTAGATCTATGAGCATTGTAATTTGTTGCCTGTTGAAGGATTGTTATGAGCAGCTATAACTCTTATCCAAAATGCCAGTATAGAATCTAGGTCTTAAAAATTGTTCATTTATATCTTGGGTTTACCATGTTCATTTATATCTTGCTGGTTGGGGCTTTATAGTCTACAGATGTCCTGGGCAGCACAGGTGATGTAGTTTGATTTTGGTAGATATTTGGTGATAGAAAACATACAGTAAGGTATATGTAGTAACAGTTTAAAGAAAAAATATTCTCTAGTTACCTTTCCCCACCCCATCCACCTTCCACTAGGCAAGTAATAAGAGGGTAACTATTTTATTTCATTTTTCATAATAAATATTTGTCAACATCATATATGCCCTTTGGAAAATAACATTCCTTACCATTAAAAAAAAGCTATTGAGGGACTGGCCCCATGGCCTAGTGGTTAAGTTTAGCATGCTCCACTTCGGCAACTTGGGTTCAGTTCCCAGGCATGAACCTACACCACTTGTTGGAGGCCTTGCTGTGGCGGTGACCTACATACACAATAGAGGAAGACTAGCACAGACGTTAGCTCAGGCCAAATCTTCCTCAGCAAAAAAAAAAAAAAAGAAAACTATTGAAAAAAATCTACAAAATTCTTAAGAGAAATTTTGACTTACAAACATATCAAAATTCTTTTAAGTATAATTGGGCATTTGCAGAACATGTTTTTAATACTTCTTTCTCAATATGGCTTACCACTATCTTTTGACGGAAGAAGGTAATAAACATCTCCTGATCTATGCAATTGATGGTTACTGGCAAACCTGGCCTTAAAAGCATTAGACAATGTTAGAGAAGAAAACAAAACTAAAAGAAAGGATTTGTGTTTGCACCTACCAGATGCTTTTATTATAAGGGGAGTCAACATTGTTGATATAGAAACTATCAAAAAATAGCCAGCTGCTTTTTACTTTACATGAGCTGTCATTTAAAAAAAAAGGTGGGGGGGCAGCCAGTGGCGTAGTGGTTATGTTCGCATGTTCCACTTTAGTGGCCTGGGGTTCGCAGGTTCAGATCCCAGGTGCGGACATACACACCTCTCGTCAAGCCATGCTGTGGCAGCGTCCCACATACAAAATAGAGGAAGACAGGCACAGATGTTAGCTCAGTGACAATCTTCCTCAAGCAAAGAGAGGAAGATTGGCAACAGATGTTAGCTAAGGTCCAATCTTTCTTACAAAAAAAAAAAGAAATAATAGAACTCAAATTACTAGGTACTTAATTTGTCATTCATTCACTTTTTTCAAACATCATTTGTTCCTGGTCTTTTCCCACACATAATGAATTAACAGAGACTAGATATATTCTCTCTCTTGAAACTACCAAAATCTGGAAACAATGTATGAAAAACTGGTTTTTAATACACTTGATGTCATGCATTTCTTCTAATTTGGCACTTTCAATTCACAATTGAAACTCTCAAATCAAAAAGTCACTACAGGGATTGGCCTGGGGGCTTAGTGGTTAAGTTTGTGTGCTCTACTTCGGTGGCCTGGGGTTCACAGGTTTGGATCCTCGGCACAGACCTACACACCACTTATCAAGCCATGCTGTGGCAGGCATCGCACATATAGAGGAAGATGGGCACATTTGTTAGCCCAGGGCCAATCTTCCTCATCAAAAAAGAAGGATTGGCAACAGATGTTAGCTCAGGGCTAATCTTCCTCACCAAAAAAAAGTCACTACAATAATAAATTTGGAAAACACAGAAATACTTTCTGAACCATAACTAGCAGTTGGTAGCAGCCTACTATGAAAAGATTTAGCACTAAGGAGAAAGAGTAAAAGGACACAAAAATGCTGGAAAATAAGAATTAGTTTTACCACCAGCCCACTTCAAAACCATCATCATTTTTGCCAGCTCATCCTTAGTAAGATCCTTTCTTAACATGAGTAGCTGGATTTCTCATGAGAGTTTCTTTTGGTAACTCTGAATTCAACATGCTTTTGCCACAAAGATGCTACTCTGGGGGAATGAAAAAGATAAAAATAAAAAATAAGTAAATAAAAGGCTCTATTGACTTTAGAGAAGACATCTATTTTAAAACATGTCGTGTCATAATTGGTTAATTGGCACTGGTGACTTATTCAGGCAGCTATGAACTGAGAATGTTTTAAATGTCCTCCTCAGGGACTCATCTTGCATGCACAAGGGACAAAGAACATGAACTAAAAGAAAGCTACAGTGTTCTTTCTCCTCTGGCTGAGTCTCAGCATTTTGTGGAAGCTGCTTAAAGAATCAAGAATGAAAAAAAAGATGACTTGGGAGCTTATTTTGTAGAGAGGGTTATGGTTTAGTAGGAGCTTAGAATGGAATACAGTGGCCTTGTGTTAAGCCCTATAGCAGAGGCATCACTAATTATTTATATCCTGCTGTTAAGCGTAAAACAGGCTTGACTGCCCTTACAACAGCTGCAGTCTCACCACGTGTGCGGCACCGTGAACTTTACGTGTGAGCTCTCCTGAAGAGCTTTTGGGGGCACAGGGCACCACAAGCAGGTAGAATCATTGTTAGAAGGGCCTTCTGAAGAGTCCTGGTGCATTGGCAGCAATTAATGCAGGTGGTATTTTAGACAAGGGAGCTAATGAGCTTTAATATGCATGCAGGTGAGGGAGTGCTGAATCAGTAGAGCCATTAATGAACCTATGACAGCCTAATTAGCTACAATTTAAAATCTATGGAATCTAATCAGAGGAGCTGAACACTGCTGCAAATCTGTGTATGAATGAGTCTTTCTAAATACTCCAATCTGTTGCTTAGTCACTGATTGATAGTAATTGCTTTTTTCCCTCTATTGTGTACGGGAAAATGCCCAATTTTGCTCTGATAGGGGAGGACACAACATTGAAGTTAAATGCTTAAGATGTTTAGCTGCTTAAGTTTAATCACTGGATGTTTTAAAAAAATCAAAGTAAAATTAATTTTCAACTCTGAATATAGATGATTAAAAATGTACCACCAACTTCTTATACATTGGGTTGGCGAAGACTTCATAGTTGTTAATCAACTCCAAATAGCATATCTGAAAAGTAAGCAAAGACGATACAACATGCAAATGCATAAAATGCATTTATTAATCCATAATTTATTTTAAAAGGACTTATTTATGTTAGTTATCAGAGATAATAGGGCAAAAATAGCTTATTGAATGCTTGATATAAGAAATAGTTTTCTGAGACTAACACAATCTATTAAACATCCTATTTTAAAGTGGCTGAACTAAGTGTTCTTTCAGACACTGAGAATAATTTTATGAAGGTGTGAGGTGATACTGTTTTGTAGTGCCCATTTGGTAATAACTGACGTATAAAAGGTACAAGCAGTTTTTCTACTCTGACATTTCACCCTTATAAAGCACAATTCATCTGAGAACCTTAAAGAACTTCGTAGGCTCTGATTTATTGAGTCTTACAACACCACTGGAAGACAGGTCAGTGCGGCTGCCTTCGTTTTACAGTCAGCGCAACTGAGCTCCGTTTGCTGAAGGTCACAAGTGAGTCAATGGAAGAACTATAAAAAGAGATCCAAAAAAGCCCAAGAAAGTTACTCCCTCACTTTTTCCATTTGATAAGTGGTATACCTCACAATTCTGAGATTTCAGATAGAAATCTACGTACCTAATTTTTGAATATCAACTTAGAAAAAACCGTTGGAATGCAGACTTATAATTGATGTTGATATTTGGTGCATGGGTATGATATTATCAGTTAACAACTAAATGAAGAGAACTACCGCATTTCCTCATTGGTGTCAATAGAAGTGATCTTAGATTAACCACCAGGCACTGAGGCTAAAGCCTTTTTAAAGAAGATAAAAATTAAAAGTTTTCTGTAGCTAGAAACATCTAAAAAGAAAGAAAGAGAGGGAGGGAGGGAAGGCGGGAGGGAGGAGGGGAGAAAGAGAGAAAGAACACACACACCACACACACATAAACACATCTACCAAATGGATGTGTTCAGATGAGATGGCTTACTAAATAGATGCTGCTGACAGAGAAAAAGATGTACAGAATCCATTAAATTTGTCTTTAGTGGAATCTCTATGTAAAAAAAGAGAAAGAGAAGAATGTGAAAAGACACAGACAACTCAAATGATATGTTAAAACAGCTTTAGATTATGTGCTAGCACTTCTGCAAATCCTTTTTGCTAGTTAAAAAAATGTACTGCAAGGGCAATTTTATGAAATCTGGTATTTAAATGAAATTCACTTGATCCCTGGTCCAACTGATTCTTTTTCTCAAGTTTGACAATATTGTGACAATATCATATTTTCTCCTGTGTCAACCATTATGCATTAAATTTGTGAGCAAAATAATCTCCAAAGCAAATATTTTTTAAATTCCTACTGATGTGACAGTGTTTACAAAGGTATCCATTTTCCTTGAAATAGCTGAAAAATAATGTTGTCAAAACTTTTGTATGTTAATGAATAAAACTTTATTCCACCCAACATGACACATCTTATTCTTAAATACATCAAACTTGATCATTGTTTTTTTTTAATTTAGTTAGCAAGAATAAACAATCCCTGTATCCTATTTTGTTTTCATATGCCGTGATATAATGTCAGTTAATTGGAAAATGATCTATTATGTCTTGGGATTAATTTTTCTTTTTATTGTTTTTTGTGCATGTGATGTGAGAGTAATTTTTCCTGACTAGCTCTCTTAGTAGCTTCTTTAATGAGGTATTATATGTATTATTAAGTCATGTATGTAATACTGTACTTAGTCTATCTAAATTTGATAGGCAAAACTACCACATGCATTTCAGTGGTCTGGCAAGTTGGAGTGGAGAGATTTCATTTAAAACACTGTAAATGTATTATTTGCGTTATTTGTATAATTTGCATTTTTCAAATAAAAACAAATGCAAACATTTTATACCATCATTATTTTAAAGACAGCATTTGTTTAAATTACAATGATATTAGACTTCAATTTAAAATAATAAACACCTTATAGAAATGTACATTAATTTAGCATGGTGTAGGAATGCATTTGTGGTCAAGGAATCCTGATTCCATTCCTTTCTCTTTCCCTTGCTTTCCTTTGAATAACAACTCATGTCGTATTATGTTCTCTTCACATCAGCCACCTTAGCTGGGATCTTGGAATAGTTACTCAATCTCTCTAGCCTCAATATTCTCATCTGCAGAGAGGATATTGTACTATTATCTTCTTCAACATGTGTCAGGAGGAGTAATAGAAATTAAGTAACATAAAACTTGTACATAGTAAGAGCTCAACACAGATTGTATACATATTTTTTTGTTTTTAAAACTGTGCTCAGTGCTAGGAGTAGTAGGTCTTCAATTTAAAAAGATGCTATTTCTGCTTCAAGGAGATTATACTATTTATTGACAATAAGTACTGCAATTAGATTTTTTTAATGTATAATTTTGTCCATGTTGCCTTTAACCTAGTGGCTCCAAACCAATAAACACACTCTTAAATGTTCAGGCTCAAATAATATTTGAGGATGTAACCATTATACATTCAGGAACAAATTAGCAGTTGGTGGTAGACCATTCTACACATTAAAAATATTTCATTCAGTGAGCCAGTTTTTCTGAACTTCATTTAATTTTGAAAACCATAATGATTTAAATATAAGTAGTGAGTAGAATCATTATATTCATGAATTAATTGGTTATATTAAGATCTTTTTTGGATACAGATTAACCTACTTGAGCTACTAGATTCACATGTGTCTGAAAGTGAAAATTTGATTATATTAAAATCTTCAAAGACTCATGTTTTATTGGAAACAATTTCATAGCTAATATTTTATTCTGATTCTGCATATTTATAATAACAATATGAGTTATTATGCTTTACTAATATAAACCATCTTAATTTTTTGACAGTAGAGACTATGCCTAGTATAGTTCTAGTTATTCAATTAATCATTCAGTACAGATATTTAGTATATGAATATATACAGCACTGTGAAAATATTTATTATCTTCTTACTATATGCCAGGTATTGTGCACATAATGGGTATATAGAGGTCAACAAAACAAACATGATGGATCCCTTCATAGAGGTGATAAATAATAAATTATTAATTTTAAAAATGCTATGAAAGTCAAGTTCAGACTACAGTTAGGGAACCTAACTTGGATAGCAATGTCAGAGATGGCCCTCTCAGAATAAATGAACAGTTGAATTAATCTTATGAAGAGTTGGTCAGATGTTGGTCTATGCAAAGGGAATTACATATATGAATATCATGAAGGTGGAAAAGTCTATACACAGCCAAGGAACTAAAAGAAGACTAACATGGAGAAAAAGAAAGGAAGAAGGGAATATGATATATAATTGATGGGTTTGAGAGATGGCATTTCATGCAGCAACTTCTTGAATCAGTTAATAATTTTAGATTTGTGCTAAGTGGGAAAAATCACTTGGAAAGAATTTAAAGATAGAATTTATATAACTTGGTTTACATTAAAAATATTGTCTGGGAAAACCAACTAAGCCCAAAGTTATTAGAAGGAAGGAAATAACAAAGAGCAAAAATACATGAAATAGAGACTAGAAACACAATAGAAAAGATTAATGAAACTAAGAGGGAGTTTTTGAAAAGATAATATAGACAAACCTTTAGTTAGGCCTACCAAGAAAAAAAGAGAGAGAACTCAAATTAAATCAGAAACAAAAGAGGAGAAATTACAACAGATATGACACAAACGCAAAGAGTCATAAGAGACTACTATGAACAATTATACACCAACAAATTGGACAACCTGGAAGAAATGGATAAATTCCTAGAAACATACAACCTACAACATACAACATCATGAAGACAAAGGAAATCAGAATAGATAATTACTAGTAAGGAGATTGAATTAGTAATCAAAAAACTCCCAAAAAGAAAAGTCCAGGAGCAGATGGCTTCACTGGCTAATTCTACCAAACATTTAAAGAAGAATTAATGTCAATTCTTCTCAAACTCTTCCAAAAAAATAGGAGAGGAGGGAATACTTCCAAATTCATTTTTATGAGGCCAGCATTACCCTGACCCCAAAGGTAGACGAGAACACTACAAGAAAAGAAAATTATAGGCCAATATCCCTGATGAACATAGCTGCAAAAATCCTCAACAAAATACTAGCAAACCAAATTCAACAGCACATTAAAAGGATCATATACCCTGATCAAATGGTATTTATTCCAGGGATACAAAAGGGTTCAACATCTGCAAATCAATTATTGTGATTCATCATATTAACAAAATGAAGAATAAAAATCATATGACCACCTCAATAGATACAGAAAAAGCATTTGGCAAAACTCACCATCCTTCATGATAGAAACTCTCAACAAACTGGGTATAGAGGGAACATACCTCAATATAGTAACGCCCACATATGACAAGCCCACAAATGACATCATACTCAACAGTGAAAAGCTGAAAGATTTCCCTTTAAGTCAGAAACAAGACAAGAATTCTACTCTTGCCACTTTTATTCAACAGAGTACTGGAAGGCCTAGCCAGAACAATTAGTAAAGAAAAAGAATATAAAGGCATCCAAACTGGAAAAGAAGTAAAACTGTCTCTATTGGAAGACGACATGAAATTATATATTAGAAAACCTTAAAGACTAACAAAAAACTGTTAGAACTTACAAATGAATTCAGTAAAGTTGCAGGATACACCATCAATATACAAAAATCTGTTGTGTTTCTATACGCTAACAGCAAACTATCAGAGAAATTAAGAAAACAATCCCATTTACACTTGCATCAAAAAGACTAAACTACCTAGGGATAAATTTAACCAAGGAGGTAAAAGACCTGTACACTGAAGACTATAAGATATTGATTAAAAAAATTGAAGGACACAAATAAATGGAAAGATATTCCATGCTCATGGATTGGGTAAATCAATATTGTTAAAATGTCCATACTACCCAAAGTGATCTACAGATTCAATGCAGTCCCTATGAAAATTCCAATGTCATTTTTCACAGAAATAGAGCAAACAATCCTGAAATTTGTATGGAACCACAGAAGACCCCGAAGCAATCTTGAGAAAGAAGAGCAAAGCTGCAGGCATCACATTTCCTGATTTCAAACTATACTACCAAGCTATAGTAATTAAAACAGGATGGTATTGGCATAAAAACAGACACATAGATCAATGGAAAAGATAGAGAGCCCCAAAATAAACTCATGTATATATAGTTCCTTAATTTATAACCAAAACAATAAGACTATACAATGGGGAAAGAATAGTCTCTTCAATAAATTGTGTTGCGAAAACATGACAGCCATATGCAAAAGAATGAAACTGAACCTTTATCTTACACCTTACAAAAAAATCAACTTAAAACAGATTAAAGACTTGAACATTAGACTTGAAATTATAAAACTCCTAGAAGAAAACATAAGGGTTAAGTTCTTTGACAAAGATTGGTCCTGGCAATGATTTTTTAGATGTGACACCAGAAGCAAAGACAACAAAGGCAAAAATAAACAAGTGGAACTACATTGAACTAAAAACTTCTGCACAGCAAAGGAAACCATGAATAAAATAACAAACAATATGAAAAGAACCCCTAAAATGAAAATGCAGGAAATTTCAGAGACCTTGATTTTATAAAAGCCTTAATTTGAAGCATTTTTTCATATATAACTTTAAAAAATATCTTCTCATGATGTCTATCTTTAACACATCTCTATCTATAAAGTGAAGTTATTTGACCCATATTGAAAGCTAAACCCAGAGAGGTGAGGCCACTTCACTAAAGTCAAACGGACATTCACTGACCACGTCAGATGACCTAACTCTTGGCCCAAGTCCTGTGACTACATATTGTCTTGTTATCTCCTCTAGTTTCCTAAAGAAGATGGTGATCACAGTGAGACAAGGACACAGGTGTTCTCACAAACAAGGGTACCTTGGTTCATTGGTGAAGGTCTATTGATAGCATCAATTGTTTATTTCAGCTGGCACATGACATTTTAATCTGACAATATCAGAATTGGTTTGTAAATCACACCTATAAAAAGAATTGCCAAATTGAAAGCAGTCGTTTTACCAGAACTACTGAGGTCAGAAGCCATGGGATATCACGAACAATTTGACTGAAAGTATCTAACTTTTCAAAGACTCAGTGACTTCGTCTAACAAAAATGAAACCAAAGATGTCCCAGACTGCTGCTGCGTGGACTCTCATTCCTTTTTTAAATTTTTGCTTCGCTTGGATGTGAAGACATCCTGTGTGACGGAGCTGTCTCATACTGAAGAGTCAGCACTACTGTTGCCATTGAAAGAGCTATATAGAGAACTTTATTATGCTCATCTGAAAAGCAAAATCAGTGATTATGAACAACTTACAGGACAGCTGAAAGTAGTTAAATCATTTACTTGTAATACTCCAAGATCTTAAAATGCTACAATATATAAAACAGTTTCAGTCACTGCAGCACTTTTACACTCATATGAACCCTCTCGAATCTCTGGGAGCTTGTCATTTAATCCCTTTCTCCTTATTCTATTGTAAGATAAAATTATTCACAAGTAGACAAGTTTCCTACTTTTTGCTTTGAATTAGAGGTTTAAATTCATACACTATTTTCCATCCTGAAAAACAAGCACACTTATTCAAGAGGTCTTTTTATGAGATATTGTTTATTTAGAATCTTAAAAGTCCCTCTTTACAGGTCTTGGGCAATGTGGTCAAATCCTGGGTGGGTCACTTATTAGCTGTATGACTAGGAAATTCACTTATCCTAAACTGACTCAGTTTCCACATCTGGAAAATGAGGTATAATAGTCAAATATACTTTAGCTACTTACCAGTATTATACAGCAGGTCAAAGGTGAGATCAGAAGAGAAATAGTTTGTATGATGGTTAAAGTTTTCAGAGTCTAAGACTTGAGTTTGAATCCTGAATTTGTCACCAATTGTTGAGTACTTTGGGCCAAGATTTTCTAATTTCTTTTAAGCTGCAGTTTCTTTTTCTGTAAAAAGGAATAATTAAAATTTTCCTCATAAAGCTGTGTGGACATTTAAATGATAGCACAGATTTAAAGCTACAGGCCTGCAGATTCCTGTATTCCAAGCCTCTCTCACCTGTTTAAGCATCACAGATCAGTCCAGTAAAGGAGCACTGTGATTTAATCATGACCTTGGCTTTCTCTACAAACTTCAAGAGATGTCTGTCACCAGTCACCCCAAGCCTTTTGGCCTGAGCTCATACCCAGTATCCTTGTAATAGATCCAAAGAGTTATTCCATGTATCATATCTCTGTTTGTAAGAGATACCACCCAAATTCCCAGCCTCCTAGATCAATCTTCATCATCATCATCATCATCATCATCATCATCATCATCAGCTTCAAGACCTTTAGGGCTGTAAACATCCACTAATTAGGTCTAATTTCCAGGTCCTTTGCGCCCTTGAGAATCTTTCCAATGTGGCTTCTTGAATCATCATCTGTCATTAAGGCTGAGATGTGATGATAGTGGTTCTCCTCTTCTACAACTCCATTTCCAAATTATTTATCTTTCCTTTTCATTCAGAAACCTCTACCCCAAAGTTCTTTATCCTTACCATAATCTCCACATCACTTAAAATTGATTGCATTTCCATTAATCTTTACCCCTTATGTCACTGCATATCCATCCATATCCAGCTATATTTCCATGATCTATCACAATGAACTCTTCTTTGCATCCAGCCTCAATCCACTTGCCCTGCTCTCCCTGTCCTATACTCCCTGGATTTATCTACCTGACGTTTGCACCTGTGCAGCTGCAATAAGTTAGACAAAAACTTACAAGTGTGTTGACTGATCTCATTTTGAATAGTTGCCATCAATCTCAAATAGGCATCCAACAGCATCCAACATGCCCATTAAATTTTTGTGTTTGCACTTTCACCTCCCCAAATGATCATTTCAGATATTATAGGCCATTAAATCTCTATCCACCTCACTCATACACACATCACTCACACATACAAATGTACTTGAGCACACACACACTTTCACCAATGAATTGGTTTTCATTTTTCCTCAGGAAAGAGAGGCTACTACTATATAAACTCCCTCAATTTTCCATTTTCAAGTCTACAATTTCCCAATATCCTTATTCATATTCTTTCCCTTCCCTCCAATTATGTTGGATAAAATATTCCTACTCCTATAAAAATCTCTCACCTTTTCAAGGTCTTCCTTCATTCTTACACTTAAACTTCAACAGCATTACAGGTTGATAACCTCAATTTTATCTCCAGGGCTGGCCAATGTTCTGTGAGTAGTTCACTCTTTTTGGGTGGCTTTGCCTCTGACAGGTTCTTTCACAGCCTAAGGCATATAATTACAACTGCCTGATGGAAGGCTCTTCCACCAGGGGCAGAGGTGACTTCATCCTAGATATGCACTCATATCGAGCCTTGTGTGTAGGAAGGTTTCAGACTTGGTTGGATGTTCTGATGTCACCATTTTGAAATTCTTAATAATTTATGAACAAAGACCCTACATTTTTATTTTACACTGGGCCCTACAAGATACGTAGCTAGTCCTACTAATGGGTACTTCAAATTTAATATGCCAAAATAGAAGACTTGATTTTCACCCGCCAAACCAATTATTCCCCTATTTATCCTATTTCTATAACTGCCAACAATATCGATTTAGCTGCTCAGGTGAAAATCTAGAAGTCACACTGGATGCTTTCCTCTTTTCACCATTCAATATGTCAAAATGTTCTATTTGTTCTGCATCCACATTTTATTCTATTGTTCTATACAATATACTCAATTTCTCCATTACTGCAACCAACAGAAAAATTGGTGTGCTGGATATTGCAATAACCTTCTAACTTGACTCCTTTCTCCACTCCTAAATTCCTCTACTCCATTCACCACATCCATACAAAATATAAATCAGATAACATCGTTCCCCAGCTTATTCTCCTGTTTTTTCCCATTGCATTTAAAATAAAAATAAAATTACTTTTTACAACCCTGCATGATTTGTCATTGCCTACCTTTTTGCCCTCATTAACTTCTATTCTTATTTTCTCTCACTATGCATCAGCCACAAAGGCCGTCTTTCTACTTTGTGTATAGCAAACTTGTTTTTGTCTTAAGGCATTTTTATTTGCTGGTTTGTTGGTGTGAAATGTTCTGTCTCTGATATATGCATGTCTGTCTTTACCTTGTCCTTCACGTCTCACTTCATATAATACTTATTCAAAGAGATGTTCCCTGACAACACTGTCTAGATTAGTACCTGTTCCACCACTCAGGACACTTTTGTTCCTTTAAAAAAATATTATTTACTATATTCCAGTTTATCTTGCTCAGGTATGTGCTTATTTATTTTACTCTCTCCTCAAGAATGTAAGCTACGTGAGAGCAGAGATCATGTACGTGCAATGTCTGCATGCCTTGGATAAAATATTTGTTGAATGTATTGGAATTATAACACTTAGAACAATGCCTACCATATAGTAAATGTTCAATAAATGTCATGTGTTACACATTTTGTTTTTATTGTGTGTAGAGGAGTTTTTTAACTTGAAAATGTAAAAATTATATTAAAATTGACTTTTTTAAAGTAAAATTATAGCAGTACTAAGGGTTCTGAAATTGATATTTATTATTAGTAAGTAATATGTGCTTCTTAATATTTAGATTAGGCCTCATACTGGAATTTTTACATAGGAACAAACTTAGCTATTATTTGTTGTAAGACCTCATTTGTTTAATAAAGTAAAAAATTAAAATAGTTACCAAACATTAATGTGGAGAAGCACTTTCAGAATAATAAAGGACTTCCAAAAATGTGCTACTCCATAAAAATAAATCATTGGCAAAGATCATTGGCAAAATATGTCAAAATCAACTTTTTTAGAACTCTGGAAATTAACCAAAGTCTTACAAATGTCCAAGGAGTGTTTATTCAAGGAACAAAGCTGAATCCTAAAAAGAGCAATGAGTTTTGTAGTGTTTTAACTTGCCCTGTTCCCATAATCCTCTTTCCAGCAACATGCATCCCTGAAAACCAAAATGTTCACCTAGTAGTTGTGGAGGGAGCAAAATGTGATTGGAGCTCCCCAAAACATGCAAAACCCAGAGATTCTCACTATTTGACCTCACCATAGTAGTTGTGGAGGCTGCAAAATGTGATTGGAGCTCCCCAAAGAATGCAAAACCCAGAGATTCTCACTATTTGACCTTTATAGCAGCTCCGTGGAGTTTTATTTGACATGACTTAGAGCTCAGTTTGTGAGAACAGATGATCTACAAGATGATTGTAAAAAAAAAAAAAGAAAAATCAGTGGAAATTGCTTGCATTTGCAGCTGTCTAAGGCAACAATACCAGCTGGGGTAAATAAGAGCTTGACCAAAAAAACTTAAAAGGAAAAAAATATATAATAAGATGTCATAGGGGACTTGGACAAACCTTGGGCATATTTCTGAGAATAGAGAAGAGCACATCCATATGCAGGGCTGTGCACATGGCCAAGAAAGTTCTGAGAAGGCCCTAATGTCTTGACAATGGCTGACCTTAATGTACTACACAAACAGGAAGTGAAGGCTAAGCAGAATTGTAAACTACTGGAGCCGTGCCATAACACAAATGCACAAAGCCCAGGGCAAAGGCTAAAAGACTTATTGGTTCAAGGAGTTTAAGGAAATTTGTGACTTATCACTAGCTGACCACTAAGCTAATCAAGCCAAGACTTTAGTCACCACATATGAGAAAGAATATAGGCTTTATAGAATTAGACCAGAAAAAGCACTAAACAAACAGTAAAAACAATATAGCTAGGAGAGGGAGATCTGATTTCCAGAGTTGGCACATTATATTATTTAAAATGTTCAGTTTTGACAAAAAAACATGAGACACCCAAAGAAACAGAAAAGTTGGTATTTTTTTGTGCTCAGGAAAATTGGTCTAATTCATACACAGCAAAAATAAGCAGTCAATAGCAACTGTGCCTCAGAAAGTTCAGACATTGGACTTACTAGACAAAGACTTTAAGTCAATTATTGTAAATATATTCAAAGAACTAATGGAAACCACTTTTAAATAATTAAAGTATGACAATGATATCTCACAAAGAAAGAATACCAATAAAGAGATTGAAATTATTAAAAAAGAAGAATTTTGGAATTAAAAATTACAATAAATGAGGGGCCGCCCGGTGGTGTAGCGGTTTCGTCCGCGCTTGGCAGCCCGGGGTTCGCTGGTTTGGATCCCGGGCGCCCGCCGACGCACTGCGTGTCAGCCACGCTGTGGCGGCGTCCCATATAAAGTAGAGGAAGATGGGCACGATGTTAGCCCAGGGCCAGTCTTCCTCAGTAAAAAGAGGAGGATTAGCAACGGATGTTAGCTCAGGGCTGGTCTTCCTCACAAAAAAAAAAAAAAAAAAAAAAAAAATTACAATAAATGAAATTAAAAATTCACTGTAGGAACTAAACAGAAGGTTTAAACTGGTAGAATAAAGAATCAGCAAACTTTTAGATAAGTCAATTGATATTATACAATCTGAGGAACAGAAAGAAAAAAGAATGAAGAAAAATGAACAGAGCTGCAGAGCTATGGGACTCCATTAAGCATACAAACATACACATAATGGGATTACCAGAAGGGTAGGAAAAAGAGAAAGAGGCAGAAAAAGTATTTGAAGAAATAGGTCTGAAAACTCCCCAAATTTGATGAAAAACATTAATCTACACATCCAAGAAGTTTAAAGAACTCAAACTAGGATAAACTCACAGCGATGCACACCAAGACACATCACAGCTAGCCTGTTAAAATTCAAAGACAAAGACACAATCATGAAAGAAGAAAGAGGAAATATTCATATATAAGGGATCCTCAATAAGATTAACAACTTCTCATTAAAAACCATGGAAGCCAAAAGTCAGTGGGATGACATATTTAAAGTGCTTAGTTAGCCCTCTGGGAACTTTGCTGCCCTTGTCTCCACCTGCACATCCAGGTTTTCCACCCCAACCCACACCGTGATCCTGGCACTGTACACTGTATTGTGGCCCCTGCCTGCTCAGCCTGCTCCCCATCACAAGCTCCCCACCGCTTGGCCTCCCCTTCGCCTGTGCCTACAGTGATGACCCCAACCCATCCACTTCCTCCAGGAACCCGCTGGTGTACCTAGATGCAGGTGTGCTGAAAGAGAGATTGTCAACAAAGATCCCTATAACTAGAAAAAAATATCTTTCAAAAAAGTTGAAGCAATAAATACATTCCTAGATAAACAAAAAGTGAGAGAAATTATATCTAGCAGACCTGCCCTATGAGAATACCAGAGGATGTACTTCAGCCTGAAATGAGGATACTAGAAAAGAACTAAAATGCACAAAAGAAATAAAGATACTGATAAAGATTACTAAACAGGTAAATGCAAAGACAGTACAAATATATATTTGGATGTATGTTTTTTTCCCAATGTAATTTAAAATATAATTACATAAAATAGTAATTATAAAACTGCACTGGTTGGCTTATAATGCATAATGACATAATTTGCATGACCATTCTAGTACAAAGGAGATGGGAAGAAATGGAGCTATAATGGAGCAAAGTTTCTATATACTATAGAAAGTAAATTAATGTTAACCAGAAATAGTAGTTTAAGTTAAGGAGTTATCTGAAATCTTCAGAGGAAATACTAAGAAGCAGCAAGGCAATTAAATGCCACACTAAAAAAAAAATCTATTCAACAAAAAAGAAGGCATTCTTGGAAGAACTGAGAGAGAATTTATACCTAAGGTATAAAGTAAACAATTAGAAAAATGGCAGATGTAAATTCTAATTCATCATTAATATAAATAATCTAAACACTCCAATCAAAAGGGAGAGGTTGGCAGAGTGAATGAAAAGCTATGATCTAACTATTTGGTGTCTACAGTGGATATTCGTTAGATTCAAAGACACAATGATTTGAAAGATGCAAAGAAATATACCTAAAGAGAGAGAGAATTGCAGTACTCATATCAAGTGGAAAACACTTTAAGGCAAAAATTGTTACTAGAGACAAAGAAAGAAAATTTAAAAGGATAAAAGAGTCAATCCATCCAAAGGCATAAAAGAAAAAGGAAGAAAAATCATTCAGATTGGAAAGGAAGAAGCAAAACTGTCTCTTCACAGATGGTCTGATATTATATACAGAAAATGCTAAGGAATTCACCAACAAACACTTATGACTAATAAACGAGTTCAGCAAGTTTGCAGAATACAAGATCAATACACAAAAATCAATTGTATATGTATTCACTAGCAGTGAACAATGTGAAAAAGAAATTTTAAAAATTCCATACAGTAGCATAAAAGAGAATAAAATACTTAAGAATAAATTTAAACAAATAGTTGCAAGATTTGTACACTGAAAACTGCAAAACATTGTTGAGTGGAATTAAAGAAGACTTAAATAAGTAGAAAGACATCTCATGTTCACAGTATTGTCCAAATTGTTCTACTGGTTCAATCTAGTCCCTATCAAAATGCCTTTATTTTGCAGAATTGATAAGCTGATCCTAAAATTTATGTGGAAATTCAAGGTCACCAAAGTAGTCAAAATAATATTGAAAAACAACAAACTTGGAGTACTCACACATCCTAAATTCAAAACTTGCTGAAAGCTATTGTATTCAAGACAATGTGGTACTAAAATAAAGATAAATATTTAGTCAATGGAATAGAATTGAGAGTTCACATATCAACCCTTATGTTTATGATCAACTGATTTTCAACAAAGATGCCAAGACAACTCAGTGAGAAAAGAAGAGTATTTTCAAGAAATGGTGCCAGAAACTGGATATCCATATGAGGAAGAATGAAGTTGGGCTCTTATTTCATAGCACATACAAAAATTGGTTAAAAATGGATCATAGATCTAAATGTAAGAGCTATAAGTACACAACTCTTATAAGAAAACATAGGAATAAATCTTTCTTGTCTTGGGTTTAGCAATGGTTTTGTAGAGATGACGCCAAACACCCAAGCAACCAACGAAAAAAATAGGTAAGCTGGACTTTATTAAAATTAAAACCTTTTACACTTCAAAGACCACCTTTAAGAAAATGAAAAGTCAACCCACAGAACCGGAGAAAATATTTGCACATCATACATATGATAAGTGATTTGCATTCAAGATACATAAGTAGCATTTACAACTCAAATTAAAAAGTCAAATAACCCAATTAAAACATGGGTAAAGGATTTGGATAAATATTTTTCTAAAGATGGTATAAAAATAGCCAATAACATTAAAAAATGCTCAGTATCATTATTCATTAGAGAAATGCACATCAAAGCCAAAATGCTTTTGACTGTGGTTTCATACCCTCTATGATGGATAACATGGAAGAGATAGACAATAACAATGGTTGTCAAGAATGTAGAATAATTCGAATCCTCATACATTGGTAGGAGGATTGTTGAATAGTACAGCCACTTTGGAACATTGCTTGGCAGTTCTCAGTAAGTTAAACATAGAGTTACCATGTAACCTAGCAATTCTACTCCCTAGGTATATACCCAAAAGAATTGAAAGCAAGTATTTGAACAAAATTTGTACATGCATTTTCATAGTAGCACTATTCACAGTCAGCAAAACGTGGGAACAACACAAATGTCCGTTAACTGATGAGTGGATAAACAAAATGTCTATGTCCACACAATGGAACATTTTTGGCAATAAAAAGGAATGAAATACTGATACACAAAACAACAGATATTAACACTGAAAACATTATGCCAAGTGAAGAAAAGTAGTCACATACTGTATGATTCCATTTATTTAAATATCTAGAATAGGCTATGCCAGAGAGACAAAGTAGATTAGTAGTTGCCAAGGCTTAGAGGTGATGGAATGAATAATGACTGACAATGGGTTTGGGATTTCTTTTTGGGGTGATGATGTTCTAAATTTAGATAGTTGTGATGGTTGCACGACTCTGAATATACTGAAAATTATTGATGTGTGTGCCCTACTTCATTGCTCTTGAAACTGATCACAACTTCTGAATGTTTGGTGAAAACCAAAGTTTGAAACACTTTTGATTATATAATTATCTAAAAGAAGATCACTCAAAATAATTATATCTGCTTTCATTGGCAAACTATGTTCTAAAACAGTTCATTTTGTGATTATTTAGATACCGTGTATTTAAAATCTGAATCAAAAGAAATCATTTTTACTTTCTAATGCATTAAAATATTTCTAGGTTAAGTATGAATTACTACATAGTGGATTTTAGGCAGTGGTGTATTGGAGCCAGCTCATATAGGCTTGCAAGAGCCATCAAATTCTTAGGAGTTTTGTGAGCCAATTGTTATCATTCCAGTAGTTCACAATTGGCCATGGTGGCAATATTTATTCCAGGGAAACCAATTAAAGGCTACAAATAAATAATGCCTTACCTAGGGAACTGGTATTGAACCATTTACCTGCACAGTTTCTAAAGACAGGGTTAAGAAAATGAAAAGGCAAACCTTAGACTGGGAGATGATAGTGACAAATATATGTATAATAAAGACCTTTATCCAAAACATACTCAGAACTCATGAACAAGACAACAACTCAATGAAATGTTCTAAAAATTGGTTCATTTTCAATCATATACAGATTTTACAGCAATTTCATGAACACATATTATTTACATGCATTATACTAAACATTTTGATGCATATTATCACATGAACCCTGAAGAAAAAATAATGAAAGAAAAGGCCAGTAAGGGGAGAGAGAGAGAGAGAGAAGGAAGAAAGGGAGGGAGGAAGAAAGGAAGAAAGGAAAGACAAATCCTTATGACATAGATGTTTTTGTCTGTTCCTTTGTTACAGTTAAGGAAATTATGGCCCAGAAGTATTAAGTAACCTGTCTATCCAATCTCTGAACTTCCTTCCTCCTTGAATTCTTGCTATAAAAGCACAGATTTAAAGTAATTGTGAAATGATATTTTTTTTTAATTTTGAAATTAGGGTTGTTTATACTTGTATACCTCAATTGAAGATCAAGAGAAGAAAGATATGTTGAAAATTTGGAGCTAGTTTGTAATGAAATCTGGGAAACATCTCTGAATGCTGTACTCTTAATATTTATCACTCATAACCTACACAGAGAGGTTATGGAATATTTTGCTTGGTGCATTACTTATATTGAAAGAGATGATTCTATGGTTGGTAGAAATATTGAATTGAAGAACTGGTTGGTGATGTATTTTCCTTTTTCTTTCTTAATTTTGATGGCACTTTCTCAGTTTAATTTTAAAATCCAAGTTTTTGAACAAATTAAACTTCAGAATGTTATTTTCATCAAAGTGAGCATCAAAAAATGTCATAGTCTTTGAATAGCTTTTAGATTTAAATCTACTAACCTTGAGCAGATTTCCAAATTTGCTTTTCAGCCAAGAAAGTCTTCTAGAATAGGACAGGACAGCAAGGGTATTATTAACTGCAAATTCAATCTTGATGTAGTTCAGCTATTCTATTCTTCTTCACTGGTCATCTTGCCACAGCAAATTACTGCCAAAGTGGATTCCTGGTACTTTTCTTACTCTTTGAAAACTTCCAAACCATTCTGCTTAAAATACATAAAACTGTTCCATCTTATTTTATAAATTTTAATGAAAAACATTACTAGTAACAGTCAGCACATAAGAAGTATAGGTATTAAAAAGAAACATTTAATGTTTTGAATAATTGTGTTTCCCCAATTTTACAATTGTTGCTATGAAAACCTCCAACAATAAGGTGTGTGTCTATTCTGAAAAGACAAAATAATTCAAGTAATCAGTCACTTATCTTCCAAATTTTGATAGCAACCTACTCTATCTTATCTCTTTTTGTTATCACAAAAATACGGTTCATAAAAATAGTTATCTTGCTTTTTTAATCTAATTAAAAAATATGCTTGACAATATATATTCCACATAATGCTGTCACTATCTTCTTTTCACTTTGCTCAGTACTATCATCTGAATATGTTTTAAAATTGGAATAATAATTATGACAGTGTTTATCTCAAACTGTGTATTGTCCATCAGCAAAAAGGGAAGATGATGCAGGGTATAAGGTAGTAGCTACAAAGGGCATCAGCATGGTATTGGAACAGCCTGCATCCATAACCTACTGGCTGTGTGGGTCTTCTTTTCCTCTTTTTTTTTTTTTTTGCTGAGGAGGATTTGCCTTGAGCTGACATCTGTCACCTAGCTTCCTCTATTTTGTATGTGGGTCACCACCACAGCATGGCTACTGACAAGTGGTGTAGGTCTGCGCCCAGGAACCGAACCCAGGCCACTGAAGCAGAGCATGCCAAACTTAACCACTAGGCCATCGATCTGGCCCCCTTTTCCTCATTTTCAAAACAGGGATCGGTAAGGCAATACATCTGAAAGTGGCATAGTCAGATGTGATATCAAATGTGATGCACTCAGTAAACAATAAAGCACTACAACTGCCAAATGTTGTCTTTACTACTAGTTATATTGTTCCAGGAAAAACAAAACTGAAAAATCAGACATGTCCTGGATTTTTATAATGACCCATGAACATGATTACTATCTTCAGAGACCACTTCTTCCACAAATTTTGATGTTTGTTGCTAAAGAACTCATGTGTCTTGATTCCAACCCATACTTTATAATAAATGGGTAAGTTTTTAGCGACTTCTAATCATGTAGATGCTTTTAAAATAATATCTGCACTAAGTGGCTTTTATAAGAAATAATTTTGATTAATATTATCAGTATGTCCTTTCATCTTTCCATTTTCATTATCTATATTCTTTACAATTTCTGAAAACAAGCAGCTTATCTAAAGCTTTATGGCATTGATTTTTGGTTGAACTAAAGGTACTTGTTTCATTTTGTATATAAAACATCAGTGAAGGAGTCACGTAATACCTTTATAGGAAAGAAACAGTTCTGAAAATGGAGTGCACAAATAAATTACCTTCATCACCCAGGTTTTTTTGTCTCTCTCAAATTTACTTTCTTGCAGACAGACAGAAAGAAAATCTTACCAATCTGGATTTATATGGTACTTGTCATTTTATCTGTTTCCATATAGAAAATAAGAAAAATCTTACATAGGAGTAAATTTTTAAATATTCAACTTATACAGATCCAGTTGAAATAAATATTCACAATCTTTGTAATCAGCTCGACATAATCACCAGGAAGCAGAATTCTAATTCTACTTTAACATATCTATTTTGGTGTGTATGTTATTCTCAGTCTGGTCAAAGCTTTAAGATAGTATTCCATTTTTAATACTTTATTTAGTGGTCTCTTACACTTTCATTTCCACTTTTCTGCCCTATATGAGACTATATTAAAAACGAAGAGCATATTATCTATCTAAAATGCATTTATATCATCGAGCTTTTAAATTATGCATTCTCAACAGACATGAGAATCCACTGGTGCATATGTAACATAAATGATCCTAAACTGATGTAAAAATCAGACTCTAAATAACAAAAGGTCAAGGGTCCGGATCACTCTTTTAAAAAGACACATACAACTAGGTTCATCTGTGTTAAACCCTCTAGGCAAGGACTTTGCTGTTGTTTTTGAATGACACTTGCCCAGTCAGAAACGAAATCAGTACCAGCAAGATCAGAATAAAGGAACAGGAGATCATTGACCCAGAACTTGGCTCATATTCTAAAGGCTGGAAGGCCTGGGGTCGTTCGTGAGAAGGAGTTGGTCACCATGTGGTGCTATTGTGACACAGCAGGCCTGGGTCTTTTTGCAAAATGAACAATAATGTTACACTTGCAGAAAGCAGCAGTAGAAATATGAAATCTTTTTTTTAAACTAATCCGTAATAGCAAAGGAAATAAAACAAGTCAATGGAAATATTATCAATAATAAATCAAAGTAATCTTCTAGTGTTAACATTCCTGAATTCAAGATTTAACTCAACCTCTTTAAAAATTCAGATAAATAAAACACACTAAATTTGCACACATTCTCTCTCCATCTTCCTTTCTTTCCCTCTCAGACACACACACACAGATATACAAATACACGCACATGCACACACATATGCAGATACACCTGCACAACCGATTAATTGCTAGAATATATTGCCTTGCTAAGATTTTGCAAGATAGACCCAGTAGAGTCCCATGAACTCTGAAGATGAATACAACCATATTGACGGAAATGAGAGTACATAAGTAGTAAATTGAGAGTGCGAGTAAAATAAAGAATTACCTCTGATATAAGATTGAACACACGTCTACTAGTAGTCAGATAGAATTATTCTTGACAGTTTAGATATTGCTTTTCAGGAATGTGCAGCCTACCTATTGACCCACGTGACTTTACAGTCTAATCTAGTATTAATCAAACAATTTGTGTATTACCAAAAATGGACTTGAGTTGTTGGACTAAAACTATTTAGCAGCAAATGGCAAACTGGTGACTATAATTTTTAATCTCTCATTGTGTTATCATAAGTAGCCAACTTTTAGAAGTTTTCAAAGTTTTCTTGTAATTTCCTGAAGACTAATCTTTGGTACATATGATAACAGAAATGATACATCACTGAATATATAATTTTTGGTAAAGAAAAATACTTTTGTGTTTTGGCCACTTTTTTGTGACTTGAGGGAAAATTGACCAGAAATAATACAAAGAAAGAGACACATAAAATATTTTGTGTTCAGGCTCATTTGAACATCCTGACCATTTTTTCTTCTTTCAATACATCAGTTTTTTTGATAATAATTCTTGCCTGCTTATGCAAAACAGGAAATCATTTTGTTTAGCACCAGTTTCCATATTTAATAAATGCAGGTGTGTATCATTAAAGTACAGCATCTGATTACACTCAGGATAAAGCAACCAACAATTGTAGCACAAGGCTAAGGTGTAGAGAAAATTCTCCACTGTCTTACATGAAATGAACACCTGAAAAGGAGTCAGGTAACCCTCCACGGTCATTTCTGTGTCCCAGAGTCATGATGGAGGACATATAATGTCTATGAGAACTTCTAAATTAAATTGTTTTAAAAGAAGGAGATATACAGGAGACAGCTGCAAGGGGAAAAATAATGGTCTTGTGGAGGAGTACGTGACATTTATTTTTTTATTTAATCCAGAGATTGAAGATGGTTTCCCTTCAGATGAAGCCAAGCCATCCAGACTGAATTAATGACAAGGACAGAATAAGGCATGGATGTGAACTATAAAAGCAGACTTAGCAGCTCTGTCAAAACAGCCTTTCTCCCATTTCTGTTAGCGATGCAATAGTTTCTAATGGGAAAGGATAGAAAAGAAAAGGGCCAGAGGAAAGGCTTTTTTCCTGGCTTCTAGAGTGGGAAATGTGAGTGACTCAATAAGGTGGGATTAGACACCATATGTATGCCCACTTCCAGCTGTTTTGAGCTTAATTAGAAACGCAAACAGAAAAAAAGTACAAATACTCTATTCTACATGATATATGATACCATTTATTTGAACTTTGTAAAAAAACATCCAGAAAGGAGGAAATTTATTTTTAAAATATAAATAAAACTTACTAATTGCAGATCCTTCCCCATCAAATGAGAGATCGATTCAACATTTTGTCTCTCAAGCCAGATACTGGACACACAGATGAGTGAGTCAACGCCTGATCAAAAATGAGGCTGAAGGTCCAAAGCTGTGATGCAACACCTTCCCCAAACTGCTAGAAAAACATTCAAAAGTCTTCCTAAGTCTTTGCATGTGTTTTTGTGTGCATGTGAACAAGAAAAATACCTCAGCCACCAGAGGCAAGACACTGAAAAATATTGGATATAAGAAATCTGAATAAGAATGATTCATCAAGGATTGCAGGGTCACCATGTATAGACACACAGAATGTGCACTGTGCAGGGTCACTGTGGATATTTTCAGTAAACAACTGGCACACCCGCAACACTGCTGAGTCCTTTAGGATGGGATAACAAATAGGAGAGTTAGAGTAAGAAAATATTGTGTCTTTTCCTACTTTAATAGTTACAGTATTTGATATACATTACCCTTCCAGAAGTTTTTCTGTCTATCACCTGACTCTACATGATCCAAGCTGATATGCTGTAATGATTTCCAATGTTAAAAAAAAGGGTCCATGGTGCTGGCCTGGTGGCATAGTGGTCAAGTTCAGAGTGCTCCCCTTTGGCAGCCCGGGTTCACAGGTTTGGATCCCGGCACAGATCTATACCACTCACCAGCCATGTGGTGATGGCGCCCCACATACAAAATAAAGAAAGATTGGCCACAGATATTAACTCAGGGTGAATCTTCCTTAAGCAAAAAGAGGAAGATTGGTGATGAATGTTAGCTCAGGGATAGTCTTCCTCAGAAAAAACAAAAAAGTCCATGGGTTTTGAGACAGATTTTTTTTTTCAAATCCTTACTCCTCATTTACAAACTCGCCAATCTTGAACACATTACTTAAGCTCTGTATCTTTTCCTCTTAAATGAAACAGTAATACTCAACAGTCTTGCAAGATTTCTCTGAGAATCACTTCAGATTTTACACAAATTACTTAAACCATAGTTTTCAATAAATGTTAATTCCAGAGGAATCTCACATTGAAAACCTTAAATTCTACATTGATGAACAAATATTAAGTGAATACAAAGTTTGCTTATGACTCCTGTTGCCTCGTGAGACAGGAATCTATGCAAAGTATTCCTGACCCACGGTTAGAATTCCTCCCTACATGCAATCTAATTGGATTTAATAAGACATTGTTAAGGTTTCAACAGGTTAAACAGACAACTTGCAACACAAACTTATGAAGGCTTAGATTTTTCCAGTTCAACATAATTAGCCTCTGCTTAAACCACCAGACAGTTCCTAGTTATTTAACTGATTCAAATGATTCTCTCTAGTTTATAGATAATGTGAATAGATAAAAACTCTTAATAATTTTAGTGTCTTTTATATTAAAATATATAACTAATATTTTTAATGAGAGAATTTCAAAACCCAAACTCACTTTTTGCACCATCATAGAGATATGAAAAGACCCTCAAAATTACATCTGTAATATTGAGTATGATTTATTGCTATTTTATATATATCTTGTAAATCTTTACATATATATTTGCAATGTTTATAAAACCACTCTACAGAAAGCCATTGCTTCCCTAAAATCATGAAAATATAACTATTTTGAAAGCTGACAGCTTTGGTGATAATTATGCAAGCTCCAGTTGTATGAGTTTTATAGTAAAATAAATAACAGGCTATTGGTGTCTGTTCATGTTGGATTTTATGTTTCTATATGGAACACTAAATTCCCACTTGAAGACACACAACATGAAACAGCAGTTCAAAAGAGGGCCTATGGCAAAACTTCTAAGATGTTATATCATTTTGGAGGAATAGAATTTTCTCACCAGTGTATCTATGCTGCTGCAAAATACAGGTATATTTGTTACTTTGAAACACAAACTGTCAGATGCTTTATCTGACTGGAAACAGAAGATGAATGTTGCATAATGTTATGAAACCTTTGCCATGCCATGGAAGTAATCTCTCTTTCTCTCTCCATATATGTACGTATATATGTATATCTCCATCTTATATGGGCACAGTTCATGGTGCCTCCCCAAATTACAATAGTAACATCAAAGATCACTGATCACAGATCACCATAACAAATATAATAATAATAAAAAGTTTGGAATATTGCGAGAATTAGCAAAGTGCGACACAGACACAAAGTGAGCAAATGCTATTCGAACAATGGTGCCGATAAACTGCCTTGACACAGAGTTGTCACAAACCTTCAATTTGTAAGAGAAATGCAATACCTGAAGTGCAATAAAACAAGGTGTGCCTGTACTAACTAGAACGTTGTTAACTACGGTATCCAGTGAGTGAAGATAAGTACTTAGCGTGAAAAATGTTTTTACTCTATACAAAGCTGGTGTTTTTACATTTACCTGATTATATTTTAGGTCTGAAGAGATCATGTAAAAACTCTAACAACCACTGAAATGATAATAAAATTGAAAAATGCAGACAAAGGGAACCTCAACATTGTATGTAACGTTTTGTTTTTATTCTACTTGCTTAGAAAATGAAACATACTTTATGTTCTGAAACTTGTTTTATACTTTTTGTCATATCACTTTCTCTTTGGGGGAAATACTTATGGATTGCACTCATTATCTTTGATATATTCCATAGCATGTGAGGACGTGTGTGTAGCATAAATCACTCAACTATTGCCCTATTGATTTTCATTGTGACGTTTACAAAATTTTTACATTTTAAGCACTGGTTAAGTAAATATCTTTTTATTCACATTTTTATGCTTTTCAGAGTTTTCTTTTACGGCATCTGAGTTTCTATACTTGCTTAAGGCAGTGTCTTATACTTGTGAGAATCTACAAATAGTCTCCTATATAGTTCTTATAATTTATTTTCTTTTTACTTATTTTATTATACATCTATTATCTATTATTTATTATATATATATTATTACATCTCCATTAGATATCTAATAAATATCTAAAATATATATTATTTATAATATATATATGATTTCTGCCATCTAAAATTTATTTTTGTATGGTATTTTACATAATTTCATATGTTTTCTTCTGAATTAATACCCAAATATTAATTTAAAACAAACCATTCTTTGGTTTAAAGTGCACATTTCTCATATATGAATTCTTCATATTTGATGAATTTCCATACTCTCTGTTTTATTCTACTGAACAGTTTTTATATTACTGGGAAGGGGGAGTGTTCATTTTTATAGAGCTGACAGTGAAGACCTCTTTAAAGTTAACATTTTAGCAGAAGCCTAAAGGAAGTAGGAGAATAAACTGTGAAGACTTTTGGGGGAAGCATGTTCTAAAAGGTGGCAGAACAAGTACAAAGTTCTAGAAATGGAAGCATACTTGATGTATCTAAGGACACTAGGTGGCAAATATGGCTGAAACATAGTGAGCAAAAGAACATGTGTTAGAAGATGAAGTCAAAGAGGTAAGAGGGAGCCCGGTCATCTAGGGAGGTATAGATGCTAAGTCTTTGGGTTTTTCACTGAGTAAGCTCGAAAATACCAGAGTGTTTTAAGCAGAAGAGTGATAATACCTAGCATAACTTGTAAAAGAAACATTATATTTGTACTGATGGGGTACTCTAGAGTATAACAGTATCTTTAGTTTTACCCAGGGGTTGGAGGTGGAGGTGGTTAGAGATGATCACATTTTGGCTATAATTTGGATATAGAACTAACAAAACATGTTAAAGGAGTATATGTGTAATGGGAAGAAAAATAGAGAGAAATCAAGGATGACCTTAAGTTAATCTGGATGAACAAGTGGAAGAATGGAATTGATATTTACTGAGATGGGGTAGACTGCAGGAGCCGATATGTTGACAGAAAATCAGGACATCTTTTTGAAGGTAGTTAATTGGGTATACAAGAGTTGAATTAATGGGAAAAACTAAAGCTGAAGATTTAGGGTTGTCAGTATAATAAAGCCATTTAAAGCCACAAGATTGGATACATTTACTTTAGGAAGTAGTAGGTTAAGAAAATGTCAACCCTCAAGATTGATTTTCAGCGCACCCAAACATTCAGAACTCAGAAAAATAAAGAAGAACAAGCAAAGTCTTAGAAAAGGCAGCCTATAAAACAAGGAAATAAACCCAGATAGGTAACACGGTGTCCTGTAAGCCAAGTTGGAGAAAGTATTTTAGGAAAGGGGGAGTGATCAATCATGTCAAGAGAGCTATTAGGCAAGTCAGAAGTAGTCTAAGAGTTGAGCATTTTATCTGGCAAAATAGAAGGCAGTGTTTACCTTGACCATGATCTATTTCAATGGTGGGGATGAAAGCCTAGTTAGACTTGGATCAAGAAAAAATAAGAAAGATTCTGCTTGGGACAAGACGATGGCAGTAACAAAATATACGTATATGCCAATCCTTCTGAAGGGAACTAGAAAAGCAAAATCTAACAATCAAATAAAATTTCAAGAAGAATATCTTTAAAAAGTAGTGAGACCACTTAGATAACTATTCAAATAGTTCAGGTTAAGAGATTTTGGTGGTTTAAATTTGAGCGATAGCAAAGGAGATGTTGAGAAATGGTTTGATCCTTGATATACTTTTTAAGAGGAACCAACAGGATTTCCTAAAAGATTGGATGTAGCATTTGAGAGAAAGAGAGCAGTCTGAGATGCCTCTGAACTTTTGAAAAGAGTATATGGAATGGTGTAGTTGCCTTAATTGAAGTGACAGTGAATTCTTTTAAAAAGAGCAAGTTAGACCATACACACAGCTGCTTAAAATCCTTCAACAGTTTTCTCCACTCAGAGTAAAATCTGAAGTTCTTATTATGGTTTATAACATCACACTACACTAACCTCCTCTCCAGCAGTATTAATAGCCTAAAATTCTTATCTGTCAAATAATTTTATGTAACCGTGTGACATTACTTATAATTATCATACATTACCGTTTTCTATTTGCATTTCTTTCTCTATGGAAAGGAATTATAAGCTGCCTAAAATTAAAGATACCTTCCCAGGACTTATCAGTAGTCTACGTATACACATATATACATAGAAGATGTTCACATAAATCTTATTAGTAAATAAAAAAAGTATTATAACAAAAATTTTTGCTTTGTATATACCTTGCATAGGTATAATATGGAAATAATTGAAGTTCTGAGTGTTCTAGAAATGTGGAGACATCTCTCTGGATATCTAATGATAGCTAAGAGACTAGACAGGTTCTCAGGAGTATACTGACTAGTATATCATTTTTTCTGACTACAAAATTAGTTTCATGTTTTAGATTTTACTTGCCATACAACGTAGATGCCATACAAAGTGATAACAATATTAGATTTTAGATAACATTTTAGATTTTACTTGCCGTACAAAGTAGATGCCATACTAAAATGATAACAATAATAATAATAATGTTTTCAGTGTTATGAGTCACTTACTTATAGCACAAAGAGCAGCACTATAGAAGATTTCAATGCAAAATGGCATGGACTGAAAGAGATTTCAGAAATATTTCCATAAGGAATGTAAACCATTTCCACTTTATGGGAAAAAAGTTAATTGAAGGAGATTGCTGATATAGAAAAAAGCGAATTCTTGATTCACCATTCATTCCAAATCACTTACAGATTTATATTTTTATAAAAGAGTTGGAAACAAAGGGAAGATAGATGGGACAGTTTCAGCTGGAGTAACACAACATCAAAAATCCTATATAGGATTGTCAGATATTTTAAGCATAAAATCTTGAAGTATTCTGCTAAGAGTTGTAAAAAGCAGGTGTTTGTTCTAAAACTAGAATACTAGAACAATGAAAACTTCCAAGACTAAAATTAATGAAAGGAAAACTCATAAATGTGTCACAAAAATGATAATTATTATCTCAGATATAAGCCAGATGCTCTCCTGTGAATTGCATATTACTATTCACAGATAGAAGGTTCTGTTTAGATAGAAAGGTTCTATTTGATGGGTTATATATGCAGTAGGTAGAGAAGCAGGTTTATGAATGAAGATAATTTGGACAATAACAGAATCATGAGTTTCAGAATTGGAGGTTTATTTGGATGTTGTTAGTCCTATCTGGTTGTAGAATTTGCTTTCCATTTTTAAGCATTAATGGTCAATCACAGATCTGTGAATTTTGTACACAATTTTGACTGGGGAAGTCATTTTCCCCAGTAAAGAATTACGACATGAATAACACATACGTGTGTTTTATATGGCTTTGCAATGTTATCTGGTTAAAGGATAATTAATATGTGATCTAAATTTTGTGATTAAAGGTAAATAAACAGTTATTTGAAAATAGGTAAATTCTTTAGAAAACTAAATTTCATTCAATTATATAGCTCTTTAAGTTCTAAGTGTGTAGCCTGAAAAAATGTTGAATAACAGCTCTAGATCAAGGTAACTGATCAGTGATCCTAGGTAAATTAACCCATCAAAAATGAACAAGCTCCCAAATACTGACCAACCAGATGAACATGACTCAATCAACATCAAAATCAATGAGGTGAAAACAGTATGCCTTCAGTGAAAATCAATGGTGGTGAAAATGGACTTCCTTGAACTTGACTTTTACAGATTTGGAGCCTGCCTTGAATAACAGAACTGTATTTCAGTCATAACAGACTCCTGCTTCTTTCTAGTCCCTTACAATCGTCTAGAATTTAACGATAATTCCACGTTATAGTACCTGGAATCTCTTACTTCAAAAGTCAACTAAAGCCAGGAATTTCAAGTAAAGGAATAAGAGGATCACTTATCAGCTCTGGAAGGTGATATCATCTAAATAGACCCATCATTAAAGAATTCTCCCCAGTCACTTCCACCTTCTTATTTAGCTCTTGGAAAATACAGCAAAATATTTTCTTGCAACATAGTTCAAAATAGAGTTGTCTGATGACAAGTCTGTATAGTACTGTTCTGGCACCCTATCTTTGCCCCCAAACAAAACAGTTCAGTCCTGTTTAATAACGGTCTTAATTTTTAATCTGATCTGACAGCAACTTCTGTACCACTCTTTCAACCTTCTCCCTTTCTCCCCTAAGGTCAAACAACACAGTCCCTAAATTCCTAGTACTAAAACCCTGTCATTTGCATCCCATGAGAACTATACTTCTTTCCAAAGATACAAACTTCCAGATGAGATTTCTAATTGTCTTGAAATGCAGTCTTGAATAATGTTAGGGTCAAAATACAGTAGATCCCAAAACAATGTACCTCTTTATTGAAGTTCTTTGAAAATTGTGGGTTGTAATTTACATTTCTCCAAAGTAAGAATTGAAAAACTTTTTCTGTAAAGGGATTCTAAATATTTTAGGCTTTGTGGTTTATATTATCTCTGACGAACTACTCAAATTTGCCATGGAAGCGCGAAGATAGCCATGAACAATACATAAAAGAATGTGCATGGCTGTGTACTAATAAAAATTTTAATTTCATGTAATTTTCATGTGTCACAAATTATTATTCATATTGGATTTTTTCAACCATGGGAAACTGTAAAATTTATTAGTTGTGGGCTATACAAAAACAAGTGACAGGCCACATTTGGTCAGCAGGCCACAGTTTACCGACTCCAGCTGTAAGGTAAATATATGAGGCATAGCTATGTATTTATAGGCATACGCATTTTAACCCTGTTATAAATGAGTGAAAAATTCAAACCCTTTAAATATTTTCTGCTTCTATGATATTTTCCTGACTATTAAAAAGTTTAGAGCTCAATATGACATATTATTATTCCATAATTAACTAGCACTGCCAATTTAGATTTTCTTCAGTGGAAACAATGATTACGTTTTACCATATATTAATCACAATACGTATTGTGTATCTAGGATAAAGCAAAATAAATAGCCACTGTACTCAAGGATTTCTCATATTAAGCTTCAATATTTCATAATAGATTTATTTTAGATAGATTTTCAATCCATTCATTATAATGTAACATTAGTTAAACACACTGTAAGCCAGGATGAATTCATTATTATAAAGGTTATCAATCTCTTTTTAAACATATACTTGTGGTTTTGTGGCCTGGTGAGTTTTAAACAAACCTATCTTCTAATTAAATGTCTGATATAAAACTATCAATAATTAGTGTATCTTTATATTTATCACAAATATCACAACTTGTGTAAACCTCATTTTTTTTTTTTTTTACTAATAAGTCATTATTATTACCTCTTTGGTTTAATTTAAAATTTTTTTGGAAATAGTAAAATAAAAACCTCAGTTACAATTCTGTTCATTTCACTTATAGTTACTGATTCGTTCATTCAACAAATGTTTTCTCGGTTTCTACGTATAGCTGGGGACTATTCTAAGAACTCAGTACTGATTCATAAAAATGGCTCTTTGCTCTTGGGCTGGTTGCCACTTTCACTCCAGCAGCAAAGCAGAGGTAGATGGATATTCACAAATATAGCACCAACGGAAATTTGTGAAAGCACACTTTTGTGTGCTTTCTAGGATAGGGGAAGAGTCCATTCTGATGATCAGTGTGGGCATTTGTGGAGCTTTCCCAGAGGGCATGACTTTTCACCTGGGAAATGAGAAGTTTCCAGCTAGACAAGTGGTGTTAGGGCCTAGAGCAGTGCGAGGATAAGTATTTATTAAGAACAGTAAATCATTAACCAGGGTAGAATTAGAGGTTAATGGCTGAGAATAGCCAGAGGACTGCAAAAATAAGTCAGGACTAAACCTTCGCTTTTAGATGAATGTAAAAGGAAAGTGAACTCACACAGGTATAAATCCTTAAAGGGATTTATTTCCTAAAATAGCTGGGAAAAAAATCCTGAATCAGGTATGATCCAATCAGTCCTCTTACTGTCCGTCATTTTCTAGACCCTGCTTCCATTTCTATGTTATTAAAATCAGTATGTTCCTGGGACAATATTTAAAGGCTTTTCAAGTGACTTTCTCTGAAGAGAAAGAAAAATTATTTCTTGTAATTCCCCAGTAAGATTCTCCTGTGACTCACCAACATAAACTGGATTAGATGTCTATTTCTCTACCAATCCATGCAGCCCTGGGACACTATACAGTGTCTGGCTTAGGCTGGCTTCTTGAGCCAACCACTGGCAAGGACACGACCCACTATTGGAAGTGGGACCTGCCTCCTCTTAAGAAAAGGGACTGTGTGCTAACTGGGTGGTTACCTGAAGCCAAACTGGGGTATATCTGGTAATGGGTAAATGGATGTTGAGGGATCAGCAAGCGGTAGCCATACTAAAGTTTCTGGACTTTGTCTTGTGAAGTGAGCAAGAGTGACATCAAAGGATAATTATTAAGTATTGAGGGATTCATTATGTATACTTGTTTCTCGTATTTTTATCTTAACTCCTTTATTTGCTGGTGGTATGCAGGTATATTTAAAATGACCTGATTTCAATTTTTTCTTTCTTTTAACAGCTTTATTAAGAGAAATTCACATGCCATACAATTCATCCATTTAAAGTGTACAATTCAATAGTTTTTAGTATATCCACAGATATGTGCAATAATTACCACAGTCAATTTTAGAATATTTTCATCAACTCGGAAGGAAGCCCCATACACCTTAGCTATCCCTCCGCCCTTCACCCTTTTCCTCTAAGCCCTAAGCAACCACTAATTACTTTGTGTCTCTATTAATTTCCCAATTTTCAACATTTTACACGAATAGGATCATATACTATGTGGTCTTTTGTGACTGGCTTTTCTCACTTCGCATATTTTCAAAGCTCATCTAAACTGTAGCATGTATCAGTACCTCATTTCTTTTTATGACTGAATAATATTTCATTGTATGGATGTACCTCATTTTGTTTATCTTTTTGTTCTTTGATGCACATTGGGTTGTTTGCACTTTTGGCAATTGTGAATAATGCTGCTCTAAACATTCATGCTCAAGTTTTTTAGAATTGACTACCTGTTTTCAATTCTCTTATGTATATATCCAGGAGTGCAGTTGCTGGATCATATGGTAACTCTATGTTTAATCATTTGAGGAACTGCCCAACTGTTTTCCAAAGTGGTTGCACCATTTTACATTCCCACCAGCAGTTGTGTGTGAGTTCTGATTTCTCCACATCCTCTCCAATGTTTGTTGGACTGACTTTTTGATTCTAGCCGTCCTAGTGGGTATGAAGTGGTATCTCATTGTAGTTTTGATTTTCATCTTCCTGATGACCAGTGATGTTGAGCATCTTTCAAGTGCTTATTAGTTATTTCTATATCTTCCTTGGAGAAATGTTTAATCAGGTATTTTGCTCATTTTATAATTGGCTTGTGTTTTTAATATTGAGCTGTAAGAATGCTTCATATAGTCCAGATACAAGTACAAGTCCCTAACCAGAAATATAATTTGTAATATTTTCCCACATTCTGTGGATCATCTTCTCACTTTCCTGATGGTTTATTTTGAAGCACAAATGTTTTTAATTTTGATGAAGCCCAAATTATCCATCTTTTTCTTTTGTAGCACATGCTCTTGATGTCTTATTTCATGTTTGTACTTTACAAAAAAAAAATTCCATATCCGTGTTTACCATGGTCAATGTCTTTTATCTATCACACTTGTTATTGAACTACAGTAAATAGTGCATTATTAAACTCAGTGTATCTAATAGGGATAAGAAACATTTTTGAAGTAATAAACTTATGCATCTGGGTGTAGACATTACTTCACAACCATATCAGTGGGCTCACCCTACAAAACACTAAAAATAAGCTAAGCAGATGTTAGTAACCTAATAGAGGATATTATAGCCAAAAGACTTATTAGGGGCTAATCAAGATATCCATCTGCAATTATTACGTAGACAAATGCCATGCCTAGTTTAAGACAATTAAATATATATTGTGTTAATTCACAACCTGTTCACCTTGTCACTCCTGCTTACATAACTTGCTTCATATTTTTAAATTTCCGTATAAGAAAAATAATAGGAAACAGGAAGAAATCTGGGTAATAAAATATAACAATGTTGAAATTGAGGTTTTTTTTTTTCTTTTTTTAACCTGAATTCAGAGAATTGAATATCATTGCACTTTCGGTGGGTTAAATATTGGATACCACCACTGAGAAACAGATTATAGTACTTTACACATAGTAGGGACTTAACCAACATTTGTCTAAGAACAATTTTTCAAAATTGCTATATGGTAGATTTCTATGGATCTAGACAGATGAAGTTGACAACCCAACTGACTAAATATACCAGTTCATCCATATCATAGGCCAGTGGCTGCAGAAATGAGGTCGTATATTGAGGTAACTTAATGCAAGCAAGGATAATACTTTAAAAACTGTGCAATTTCAAATTTCAATCAATATAAATCAAAACCACTTAAATCATCACAGACAGCCAAAAGTTGTTTAATGTTTACCCGACTACCACGACACTTACCAAAATTCTAGAATGATGCAATGTTGGAATACAATGAAGTTTGCTGTGATCACCCTGCAGACACCACATAGACCCCCAGGCCAAATTTGGTTCTGATCTCAAGACTCCTGGTGTCACACACATACACCAGAAGAGTACAAAAATACTTGCTATTTACATAATTGAGATCTCTAGGGAGATCAGGGCAGGCCTCCCAATCAGATCCAAAATGACTTGCGAGAGCAAGGAAAGGAAACTGGCTTGGGGTTTTTATTATGGCTACAGATGGGCTTGGGTTGTGGTGCTTGGGTTGTGTGCATGCAGGGGCAGAAGCTCGAGTGTTTAGAATCTCCTACTGGCACCAATGGAGAAAGCATCCAGGCTTTCCTAACAGTTTGCCCAGGTGTAGGGCAGAAAGTGAAGAGGGAGGAGTGGGGCTTAAAAGCTATAAGCAGTCAAACATCAAAGATGGAGTCAGCCTTGTTAGAGAATTCAGATTAAATTAAAGAAGAGCACATAGAATCTTGGAATGTGCAGATGCTGAGTCAAACTTTCTCATTTCCATTCCCTTCTCTGCCATATGCTAGATGTTGGACTTTGGGAAAATTACATCGTAGTTTTGTATCTCAGGATCCTCACCTGTATAATTTTTATATTTATGGTATCTATCAGAATTTTGTGAGGAGTAAATGATTTAATACTTGTAATTTGCTTGGAAGAATGTCTGAGTCAGAGTAAGTGTTCAGTAAATGTTGTTATTCTTTTCTGAAGCCCGGAGGGTTAAGTCACTTGCCCAGGGAATGTAGTGGCAGAGCTAGTCCGAAAATCAAATGTACTGAATTCCAGTCTTTGCTATTTTCACTATGTGAACACCAGTTTCCGGCACCCATTATCAGTCTCAAATTCACTACTCTCCTCAGAGTGAAATTATATAGTCTTGTGCTGCATAACAGCGTTTCAGTCAATGACGGATTGCATACACGACAGTGGTCCCATAGATTTTAATAGAGCTGAAAACTTCCTATTGCCTAGTGATATCACAGACCTCATAACATGGTATATAGTGCACTCATGTGTTTGTGGTGATGCTGGTGTAAACAAACCTACTGCGATGCCAGTCATATAAAAGTATAGTACATATAATTATGTACAGTATATAACACAGTAGAGAAGACTGTTCATGGCACGTTATCTGCTTACAAGCACATCTATGATGAAAAAAGAAACAAAACAAGCAAACCATCATGGATATATTTCTAAAAAGAGTGACGCCTCCTCAAGAAGAGCCTCAGGCAGGTCCTTTAGGAGGTGTTCCAGGAGAAGGCCTTTTTATCACAGATGACAGCTCCATGTATGTTATCGCCCCTGAAGACCTTCCAGTGGGACCAGACATGGAAGTGGAAGACAATGATCTTGATGATCCTGACTCTGTGTAGGCCTAGGGAAATGTGCGTGTTCGTGTCTCAGTTTTTAAAAAAAAGTTTTAAAAGTAAAAAATTTTAGGGGCGGGCCCTTGGTGCAGTGGCTCCACTCTGCGGCCCGGGTTTGTGGGTTTGGATCCTGGGTGCAAACCTGCACCACTTGACAGCCATGCTGAGGCATTGACCCACATACAAAGTAGAGGAAGTCTGGAAAAATGTTAGCTCAGGGCTAATCTTCCTTAAGCAAAAAAAGAGGAAAATTGTCAATAGATGTTAGCTCACGGCAAATCTTCCTCACAAAAAAAAAAGAAAAAAATTTCAATGGAATAGAATAGAAGCTTATACAATAAGGATATAAATAAAATGTTTTGTACAGCTATACAATGTGTCTGTGTTTTAAGCTGTGTTATTACAAAAGAGTCAAAAAGTTAATTTTTTTTTTTTTTTTTGGTGAGAAAGACCAGCCCTGAGCTAACATCCGTGCCCATCTTCCTCCACGTTATATGGGACGCCGCCACAGCATTGCTGACAAGCAGTGCATCGGCAGGCACCCGGGATCCGAACCCACGAAACCCAGGCTGTCAAAGCGTGAACTTAACCGCTGTGCCACTGGGCTGGCCCCTAAAATAAATTTTAAAGTCTATAATGTAAAAAAGTTACAGTAAGCTAAGATATATTTACTATTGAAGAAAATTTTTTTTTTATAAATTTAATGTATCCTGAGTGCACAGCGTTTTTAAAGTCTACAGTAGTGTATACAATAATGTTCTAGGCCTTCACCTTCACTCACCACACACTCACGGACTCACCCACGGACTCACCCAGAGCAACTTCCGGTCCTGCAGGCTCCAGTCATGGGAAGAACCCTATACAGGTGAACCGTTTTTTATCTTTTATACTGTATTTTTACTGTACCCTTTCTATATTTAGATATGATTGGATACACAAATGCCTACCATTGTGTTACAATTGCCTGTAGTATTCAGTACAGTAACATGCTGTACAAGTGTGTAGCCCAGGAGCAATAGGCTACACCATATAGCCTAGGTGTGTAGTAGGCTATACCATCTTGGTTTGTGTAAGTACACTCTGTGATGTTTGCACAATGGATGAAATCACCTAAGGATGCATTTCTCAGAACGTACTCCCATCGTTAAGTGACGCATGTCTGTATCATGTATCTATTAATAGAAATCTTTGTGCCTGGACTACCTCATTCACTTTTGTGGCTTTAACACCTGCTGAAGAAACCCAAATTTGTATTTCTACCTCAGATCTCTCTGCTACACTCCTAAACAATATATAAAATTATCTACTTTAATCATCACCTTCATATTCTGTCTACCTCGCAGGCTTCAAACCTAATAGGTCCAAAACTGAACATACTACCTTTACTCTTTGGCCATTGCCTCTACATCTGTGTTTCTGTCTCATGATCCAGGTCAGAAGTCTGAGATTTCTCCTAGGCAACTCTCACTTTCTGTCAACAGTTCATATTTTATGTTTAGATCATTTCCTCACAAACTTTGGTTTACTTTTTAAAATTATATTCTAAGTCAGCTCTCAGCTCCCAGTCTGCCTTCTTTTAAAAAAACCTGATCAAAATGTAAACAGCTATCATTTGTTAAGATTAATTATATGCTCTTGTTAAGGTAAGTTTTTTTTTTTTATTCTTTCCCTCACGTAAACCTCATAATACCTCCTTGAGGTGAGTGTTACAAATACCTACATGTGATATCAGAAAACTGACCCAACACAACTGTTCCCAATGTGACCAGAATGATAGAGAAGCCAGATTATAGAGCTAAGATTTGAAACCAAAGACATCTAATTTCTAAAACAGTCCATATACTATTCTGCTTCTCCTTATATGTTCTCCCACTTAACTTTCTTCAAAATTTCACATTTCCTATGGGATCAAGCAGAAACCTCTTGTTATGATTTATATTTAAGGCTCTCTAAGATGTGGCGTTTGTCTGAACTTTGGGCTTATTTTCAGCCCACACACCTTCAGAGGCTATGCTTCAGTTACATTGCTCTCTTTCCTATCTGCATTTCTCAGCCTTTGCTTTCCTATCTCCAAACTGATGGCTGCCTATATGGCCAGCTACATAATCTGTGGCTGTTAAAATATGAAAATGCAGCACTCCTTGTTCAAAAAGCAAGAAAAAAGTGTTGTTGATAGTACTAAAATATAAAGCTTTTTTTCATTCTTCTGTGATCTTTCTCTAGACTCATCAAGTTGCTTTTATTTCTATTTGGTGTCATTCTAAGCAAAGAAAAATGAAAATGAAAAGTTATTAGCAAGAAATTTACCATTTATTTTATTGTGCTATGTCAGTTTTAAAGGCAAATGTAAGAGCAGTATGTGGAATCCCGAATTTGCATTTTGTAGCTCATATATACACATACGCATTTTGTTCTTACCAGAGCAGTAGAAATGATGCACAAAATTAACACAGCTGTTTTTATTTCAGTTCTTGATATGTGAAAATTCTACCCACATTCTACATTCAGCCTGCTGATGAGTAAGGAAGGACAGAAAGGAAGAGACAGTATGGGTTGCCCTATCTTTCCCTTTCATTCATGTCATCATTTTCAGCATAAGTGGCTAGCTAACATAGGAAAATACTACAGATAATAAAGGATATAGGGCTCTTTTGTTGTTTGCGTTTCTTGGAATGACACTATCTTTCTGCATTTGTATCAAGTTCTTATTCAGAGGGAAAGTGGGGCTTTCAATGTGATGCCTTTACCTTATACTAGCTGAGTCTTGCTGAATTCTCACACATCACAGGTTTACCACAATCCCGTGTCCAGAGGGCACTGTGAACACTGTGTGCAAATGTAAGGTGGCAAAAGGGACCAGCCCGGTGATGTAATAGTTAGGTTAGCACGCTCTGCTTCAGCGGGCCAGGGTTCGGAGTTTCGGATGCTGGGCTCAGACATACACACTGCTCACCAAGCCATGCTGTGTCAGCTTCCCACATACAAAATAGAGGAAGATTGGCACAGATTTTAGCTCAGGGACAATCTTCCTCACCAAAAAAAGGGAAAAAATATATAAAGTGGCAAGGAACAGTGGACACACACATTATGTGTGTCTCCTTTGTTGATGGGAAAAAAATATATAAAGTGGCAAGGAACAGTGGACACACACATTATGTGTGTCTCCTTTGTTGATGCACATGCTCCATTGTCCATTTGGACTTTACTTACAAAACACAAGTTCAAAGACAGAATTATTAAAGATTTCAAGATGATGACAACAAGACCATCAAACCAAGCACAGGGCCTGTGAAGCTAACCCTGGCTGCAGGGTTAAGATCTACTTCCCTTTAAAGACTCAGCTTAGCTCAAGCTTTACTTTGTCTGTGGAGCCGTCCCTGACACTCAGGGACTTGGCCATGCCCATCTGTGCCACTGGTAACAGTCCATTAGTAAGGTTAGCCACAACCTCTCTGAGCCCCAATGCTACCCTAGATAATCATCTGTCTTTGCATCCATCACTTATTATTTTTTAGATGTACTTTTTAGATTTACTAGCCTCTTTTTTCCACAAAATTTTAAGCTCTTGATAGCAGAAAACTTGCTTTCTTTGTGTTTGTACCCTTCCTTCGATCAGAATATTTGTTGATTAAGTGAAAAAATAAACTGATACCTAATTGTAGCTATAATGATTCATATGTCAAGTCCAAATTCTTAGACCTATGACTTTTTTCCTATATTCATGTTTAATGCCACTTATTATGCTTCCAAACTGAGAGTTAGAAGTTCACAAAATGTTATGAAGAATTTATGATATATTCTATGGACTGAATGTTTGTATTTCCCCAAATTCATATGTTGAAGCCCTACATGCTGATGTGATAGTGTATGGAGGTGGGAACTTTTGGAAGTAATTAGGTTTAGATGAAAACATGAGAGTGGGGCCTCCATAATTAGTGTCCTTATAAGAAGAGAAAGAAACCAGAGCTCTCTCTGTCTCTCTCTCTCCCCCATGTGAAGACAGTGAGAAAGCAGCTACGTGCAAGCCAGGGAGAGAAGTCTCACCGGGACCTGAATCTGTTGGCACCTTAATCTTGGACTTTCCAGCTTCCAGCACTATGAGAAACAAATTCCCATTGTTTAAGCCACTCACTCCTTGGAATTTTGTTATGGCAGCCTATGCAAGCTATGAAATATATACTCTTCAATTGTATAATAAGTTGGAAAACTTATAAGTAAATATCACTAACTTACTATCTTTGATTCTTACTTTATTGTCTTAACCTACTTAAATATCAAGTTTTTCTGGTCATGTTTAACAATAAGTATCTAGTGTTTTCCCATTTTGTCAATCAATGGATATACAAAGATAACAGGGAAAAGAAGCCAGTTTGAAAGCGCCATAAAATTTGCTAAGATTTTATACAAATTCACCCCTCTCACACATATATATTTCAATCCTGTAGGATTTAACACTGATCAATATGATAAACAGATACTTGTAGGTTTTAAAAAATATCTTCAAATGTTTAAATAACCAAATAAATGTATTTAATTCTAAAGAAGATTTTAAGAATTTAAATTATCTTTAGTTGAGTTCATAGCACAAACACTTATGTGCATGTAAGTCATTACATAAATATATGTATGTATGCATGCACACAAATTTTTCTATCATCTATCTATCTATGTATCTATCAGATCCCATGGAATGTGCTACTGCTAAATTTGATTATTTTGGTGGAATTATTGATTTTTTTAATTAATTAAAAACATGCTCAGTAAGATCTTTCTTTGACATGTCACATATAGAAAGGTTCAAAGAATATATTTTAAAAAGAATCTCTGTTTCATCCTTGTCCTTAGAACTTTAGATTTACTAGTGTTTTATTATGTTATTATTTATTTAGAATCATAGATACAGCAAATAATATATAATAATGTAATTTTCAAATAATAAAATGTACATATGTACAATAATATGTATAATATGCAAATATACATGGGTGAAGATAAATATCTTGCTAGGTGGATATTTCTTTAGACCTGGAGACGAATGATTTTAAAACAGCCCACTCATTCTGTCTAAAAGCCTGGTCCAGAATGATGCTTATTTTCCACACAGTTTACATTTACAGGCTAAGTGTAAATCTGTAATCTCTTAACAGATTGGGTATATTTTTCATCTAAAATATTTCTTTTAGCAGGAAACCCTATTCAGAGTAAAAGAAAATCTCACCATATTGTGGGAACACATTTTTAAAGACTGTGTCATACAAATATTTTCAAAACACATCAGGCTGTTAATTTAAAATTAGTCCTGGCCTGCAACACTTTAAGAAAGCAGAGCTCTCGTCATTGAGCTCAGGGGAAGTCTGGCCACGAGATGGGCTGCAGTTAGGCCTGCCACCTTGCTACCCCAGCAAAAACCTCATCGCCTACCACTTCTGACACAGGATGAGTCCCTCTGCTCAAATGGAGCTCACGTCTGGCTTCTTCTAAAGCCAAGTTCAAATTCTTATCAAAAATCAAGTAAATATTCCTTTAACCAGGTTGATCAGTAATTTAAATCATTTTCTCAAGGACTAGCTACCAAGTTACTAACAGGAGTAGATACTAAAGAATTATTTGCTGACTTTCCTCTGACCTGAAAAATGACTAGCTCTGACCTAGGAAGAAAGTTGGAGATTGATTTACTTCTTTTTCATAAGACAGGAAAATAAGTTCTTTTGCTAGAGGGGGAAGAATGATAAAGACATATACATTCCTATCAGCATCTTATAGATATGTAGAAGCATTATTGGTGTTTTTCTACTAACATAATGAAATAAAGCAGGGGCTTTAAAATCAAGTAGCTGAAAAGAATGACAAAGGAATTGGATCTGGCGAGCTTGGATAGACTCTAGGCGAGTGAAACAAGTAACCTATGACATAAACAGGGAGATGTCAGGGGCTATAAGTCATGGAAGTCATAGACCCTGACATTCCTGATGCCTTTTCCAGCCTTCCTCTGGTGAGACAGCAGTGAAAGACCCTCCTGCCTAAGGCAGCATTTTCCCTTTGGTACTCAGATCCTAGTAGTGACTTGAGCATGTTGTCAAGTGTCCTTAGCGGTGTAACCGACATTGCTGAGCTACTGCACATGCAGAACTGCAATGAATCCATTCAGCTTTGGCAAAACAAGCAATCCCAGGTTATATCTTAACACTATCTGAGGGACCCATCAAGCTATACTCAAATATAATAATATTTTTATATTGTCCTATAAATAATTAATACAAAGATGAAAAACAATGAATCAATTAAAACTCCTAACTAAACTTTTGGCTATTTCTCAAAGTATGGCTAAATTTTATTCAATGTAGTTTTAGTGTTAGGTTTATTCTTTCTATGTATTGCAGGATGAATATAGGAAATTATCAAGGACAATATTTCATTAAGATGGATATTTTTTACATCTTTCTGCATTAAGAAGGATGGATGTGGTATGGACAACAAGAGTAATATTCTAAACATTAAACCTGTCCAAGTTAATCGAAACATAATAATATTAAATATTAAAACTGTTCAAGTACACTGAAACATAATGTTAACATATGTGGAAAAAAACCTAGCTTGGTATGATGATGATATATATTATTAGGATGAAATGCCAAATCTTTCTGTGATTACTATTCAAAGACTTTGGAAAATTATAGATCTCCAAACGTATTTTTAGTTCATTTTCAGTAGAAATCTTCACACCCACACATCAGTTTTCTTATATCTAAATGTTTCTTGAAATTATATGGTGCAATGAAATTATAACAGTAAAATCTCAGATTCATGTTTCAATGGAAATAAAACCACAATATAAACCATATTTGAGAAAAAATGTTAATTTTATATAAAATGCTGAAAATTATGTCAGAGCTCAAAAAGTAGATGGATTTAAAGTATTTATATGTGTCATACATGTATTCAAATCAGATTTAAACTCATTTGAAAATGAATATTCACTAAACTACCATAAGATTTTTTTTCTTGAACAGATTAATAGCCTTGATTAGAATAATTATCTGATAAAGTAGTATAGAATGGTCTTAATGTACAAAAATTTGCATCTGAAAGAATACTATAATATGGTATTGCAGAATTCTGCATGATATTTATCTTTTATTATGAGGTTTCAACTGGTGAACAAGAGAAAGCTTTCTAAAAAAAAAAGATTTCATAAGATAACATTCATGGAAAATATTATTTGTCCCTAACACACTTAAACCACCTGCTTTGCACCATGGTTTTTTCTTTTAGGAATGAAACCATTTTGCATTTGCTTTAAATTATTCTGAGGGCAAAAGCTCTTTTCATGAAAACCAGCTGGGCTGAGTAAATGCAAATATGTGTCATATCACAATTTACTGGAGGGACAGAGCCAAAAGCAAAACCTTTTGCTGTACTAATTAATTATAAATAAAGAGACTATTGTCTGTTTCTACATGAAAATCTTCTAGGTACAAGGGATAGTTTAACAACATGCCAATTATATGAATCTAGAGGCATGTAAGAGTTAATAAAGCACCAATAAATTACAACCAACTTAAAAACGGTCATTTTTAATGACTGAAAATGCTTCAAATCAACAGCTTCCGTAGGAGTGAATTACAGATTAGTTGTATATTAATCCTTATGGCCTTGAGTGGTGACATCATTAGGAGTACATGTTCACTGAAGTGGCTGGTAAACACACTTCCTAGTATTCAGTATTTCATTTCAGTAAAAAATGGGTCCCAGATAGTTTATGATAGGCAGGTTTTACTAATGGACAAGACACAGTTTCTTTCCATGATGGTTTCACATTTCTCGGAAAATACAGTATCACGGTTGCCATGTTGAAAAGATTCACCATTTTTATAGGTTACGATTATCACTGCTTTAATCATAACATAGACTCTTATGCAAACAGAGTCCCCTGAAGCTGTGCAGTGCACACGTTGTATAGCCTTTTGCAATAGAAACTGCTTAGAGAGGGCACTTGGAGAGTGTGGGGGTAGGAAATGGAGGATCTAACTTTTTGTGGGAAAAGTCAGAGAAAACTTCACAAAAAAGATTATATTTTTGCTGGTTCTTGAACTATAAGGAGGAGTTTTTCCAGGGTGAGATGGGAAAAGCTTTTCAGCCAAAAAGTATATTATGAGCAAAGGCAAGAAAGCTGAATTTATCATGTGTTTAAATTTAAAGTGACAGGATATTAGTCATGACTCTGGTAGAGAAGAGTAGGGGTAGATATTGGAATAAGACAGGCAGGGTTAATTTTGAGGAACTTTTGTGGAATATTTTTGAGAGAATGAAGTCACTTTTGTAGTCTGGAAAAAAATTAATCTGGCCACAGTGTTCAAATGGAATGAAGACACTAGAAACAGTGAAACAAATCAGACGGTTTGTCATAGTTGAAGCAAGAAATGATAAGGGCAGGAACCCTGTCTGTCTTTTCCATCATTATATTCCCAGTGACAAGAATAGTACTTGGGCCATAAAGTTGAACTAATGAGCAGACAGGAGGAGGAATCCAAGATGTATTTAGAAAATACAGCTGACAGGACTTGAAGTTCCAAAGGATAGGATCACAACATTTCAAACTATACTTTGTATCAAGCAATCTTGACTGAAGTGTAACTGAGATGTTGCCCAGAGTTCAATTACAATGTTTTTGGTCAAATTACGATGGCTTGAACACCCAAAACGCTCAAATGTGTTCACTTTACACAAATATTTACAATGCATATCTGAGAGTAATAAAAAAGGGTACTCCCAGTTCATCTGGAATTATCACATGCATCGCTGTGCTTGAGCCAGGTTGTATTGATTCACATGTTCTGTTCATGAGCATCTATTCCAAACTCGATGTTAAACTACTTCATGTTGGTAATTCAAAATCGCCCATGGTGGAAGTGTTTACACCACAGGAATTAGCAAATGCTACAAACCAGTTTGTGTTTTTCTGAAAGTCAGTTGTTAAACGTTAATTAACACACCACTGACTACACGGAATCTTTGATGCTTCTCCTTTCCTCCTCCTTCTTCTGTTTTTTTCAGCAGTTTTCACAGACTGCATAATCTCAGCAACCATGCATCCAAAGGTGCTATCACACAGTGTTCCAACGCTTCCAGCCTTAGAGTTATCACAACAGTTCTGGAATCTAGGTCAAGAAGACACACCTTTCCTTGATTCTGTACTGCACCTACATTCCCAAGTTATGCTTGTTCCAGGATCTTCTAAAATATCTCATGTTAAGAATTTCATGAGTCTTTATTCCTCAAACCATAAAGACTTACACCCCATGCTAGTGGCCCAGACATGGGCAGTCACCATTAAGGACCCTGTTGTCCTTCTTTCTCAGACTCTCTGACACAGCATTTACACTCCACCACCATGACCACCTCTACTACCACCTTCCAGCAATAGCAAAGCATATCACACAAACATACAAAAAATCTAAGCATGTTTTATGAATACAGCTGATGTAATAGGAGGGTAGTAGCTCCATTTCAGGCAGCTAAACACCTTGTTATGTTATTACTGTGAGGATGTGGGGGGAATAGGAAGCATGTTTTAGACTAGAGAGAGAATCACAATACGGAGTCATACATACCCAGAATTTAACACGGCATCACATACTCTAAACCTTGAAAAGAATTACTTCAAGACTATCAAAAATCAAAAACTGTGCAGGTAAGCTTTTCTCTGGACCTGATAATGTAAACTCACTCCTCTCAGGTGTCTGAAATACAAAATAAAATTTAAAAAAATAATGATAATGCAAACTTCACAAAATTAAGCCTTGGTACAGGGTAGGTGGTATACTTGGAGGAAGAGCAAAAACTTGGAATAAAAATAAGTCAATTTTATTTCTGGGTGCCTTTTAGTGTCTTGAGATCTCCTCTTGCTTACCTATGAAAAGGTGAGAAGACTTTCCCCTTCTTTCCTTACATAGATTTTGTGATCTTTATGAATAAATGTATGTTAAAAAATGCCATAAACTGTAAATACCACACATGTTTTGTTAAATATTCATTGTAAAATTAAGTCAAAGAAAAATACTATATTTTAAAAAACAAAGTATATGGTTTTAGCACATCACATTAAGCTTACAATATATTTGATTTTTTTTCAATCATATCATCCCCTAATATGTTCATTTTGCATGGAATAAAAAAAACTACCTTTTTGATAAAAATGGATATTCATCTCAGCATGTACATGACATCCAAGATTTACCAATTGTCTGGATAATTTGATCAGTGCAAAGAGCCATTAAAAGAACCCAATGTGTGTGAAATTTGTATTGATTGCTTTAGTAATACAAATAGCTGGAAATGAAAAATTCCCAAATACTTAGACATTTTAAAATGTTTAAAATTACTACACAGATTTGTAATCACAACAAACTCCAGAGTCGAATAACTCTCTCATTTGTTAGTCTTATGATCCTGGGGAGATTCCCAAATCAGCTGCAGATCCCTCTTCTTGAAGTACAGATAGTAGTACCCTTCTCAAGTATTTCTCTGACGTTTGGCAGGAAAAATTGTAAAAACTTATCATAGCGTTTCACAAGTACCAGTCGCTGCACGTATTTAACTAACTATTTACCAAAGACTCATCTAAAAGATCAAATCTATGTGCACATCCTGCAAATGCTTATAATCTATATTCTGTGGCAACAGGCCTCCAGTATGAATTTCTGAATTACTAAATAAGGATCATTAACAACTTGATCTTTTTTTTTGCTTGTTCTTTTTACTACTGTAGTTCAACAAAAGACATATGATCCTTTTATGAATGTGAGAGACGTTGAATGAATATAAACTTTAATCTGAGTGCATTCATATAAACTTTATGGCTTTTTTGTTGGTTGAATAATTTTATGCTAATTAGGTTTGTGACAATACTATCTGAATATTTGTATTGAATGTTTTCACACTTTACATGGAAAATAAAACTATATCTGGGAAAGGCACATAAAAAAATTCTCCAGATGATGCCCCAAATATTTGTATTTACATAGAATTTTTACTAATGTATTTTTTTCTGAGTTAAAACACAATTCCTGAGTTGAGATTTTGGCAATTTAAAATATAAAAAATTGTAAAACTCAATGACTAACATAAGTAGTATCTTTCTTCATTGGAATCCATATTTCTTCTGAGAAGCAAACACTATTTGTTTAATTTTGGGATAACAGTTTAATAGAGCACTACAAATACCTTTCTTTTGTATAATTGTCTGGACTGGTAGCAGACCTAGATTATGAAAATCAAAGATTGAGGCCAGAAAATAATATAATTAAGGATTTTGTGAATTGTATAACACATTCAATGTATTAAGATTTTGTAGAATCATTTTATAACTTGTATTTATCTCTGTTGTTTTTAAAATGATTAATTCTTACATAAGTTTAACTTGCCAACAATTTAGAACACAAAAATTTAAAAAATAAAAATAAAAATCACTCAATTTTGTCACAAGGAGATGAAAGTATTTATATTTGGTATATTTCTTTCTAATGCTTTTTCCATTTAATTTTTAAAAAGTTAAGATTGTACAATGCATTCATATTTTAAAATAAATTTTTGTTGTATTTATCATAAGTAAAAATGTAATTCATTTTATTATTACAAAATGAACTCATGCATGTTTCTACCACTTATGTCAAGAGAAAGAAATTACTCTCATATCGCCACCTAATCACTAGTCTCTTTGCAAAGTTAATCACTATCCCAATTTCTAATACCATACTTTTTTAGCTTTATAAAAATGGAACCATATAGTATATTTCCTTTTGTATGTGGCTCTTTAGGTAAACGTTATTATTATTATTTTATTTTTGCTGAGGAAGATGTACCCTAAGCTAACATCTGTTGCCAATCTTCCTCCTTTTGCTTGAGGAAGATTCACCCTGAGCTAATATCTGTGCCAATCTTCTATTTTTTGTGTGTGGGTCACCACTTCAGCATGGCCACTGATGAGTAGTGTAGTCTTCACCTGGGAACCAAACCCAGGCCACCAAAGTGGAGTGTGCCAAACTTACCCACTAGGCCATGGGGCTGGCTGCAGGTAAAGATTACTTTTGAGAGATTCATCCAATTTGATTTGAGTAATGGTTCATTAATTTCATTGCACTCTTCCATTACATTAAGAATATACCTCAACCTATTTATGCATTCTTGTTTTGATGGACATTGGGGTTGTTTTCCAACTTTTCACTGTTAACAGTAACACGGAATGAACGTTTTGCAATGTCTTTTGACACATATGAGTATTTCTCTAAGTATAGACCTAGAGTGGAATTGTCAGGTCATAAGGAATGCATTAATTCACTTTAGTAGATAACTGGCAATTTCCAAGGTGTCTGAATTAACTTCCCACTGGCCACAGTATATGAAAATTCCAGCCAATCCAAATCTTTGTCAATCTCCTTTATTTTAGACATTCTGCTCTAGTAGAACCAAATTTTTTATTAGCATTTCTCTAATGACCAATGAGAATGAATATCTATTTATATGCTTATTGACCAATTGTTCAACCTACTTTTGAAAGGCCTATCCAAGTCCCTTGCCCATTTTTCTATTGGTCATCTTTCTTTTGGTTATTGATATACATCTTTTTGTTACATATTATTTTTTATATATTGTAATCATCTTTTCTTACATATTCCAGAATTTTCTATAATTACTGTAGTCCAATTTATCAACCGCTTTCCTTATAGGTAGTGCTTTCTGGGGTCTGACTATCTCATAGTTAAGGAGATATTTTCTCTATAATCAAGGAGATATTTCATATTTTAGAAACTTGATTATTCAACTTTTCACTTTTTGGTCAACAATTCCCCTAAATTGGATATTGAAAATAGTGTAAAGAAGAGGTTAAGTTTCATTTCTTCTCCATATATCTAATCAATTGACCCAAGACTAATTACAGAAAAAGCTACCCTTTCACAACTGCTCTAAGTATCATATCATATCATCTATCTCTCTCTCTCTCTCTTTCTCTCTCTCTCTCTCTCTATCATCTACCTATTTATTGTCTATCTATCTATTAGTTTTTGGACCCTCTATTCCACTCTACTGGTCTCCTTTTTTCCCCTACACTACTGTTACTAGTGCTGCACTGCCACAATTACTGTTGATTTACTCTTTTTTTTTTTTACTGTGATATAAGATTTTATATCACTTACACTCTTTCTTCAGGATTGCTTAGTTATATTTTCCCACATAAATGTGAAAATCAGGTTTTCAAAATTTCCACGAAAAAAAGCTGCTGGCATGTAATTGAATCTCTAAATGAACTTAGAAAAATTTAATGTCTTTATAATGCTGAGTCTTCACAAATATTGACATGGTACATCATGTCTTTATTTATTAAAGTATCTAATTTCTTTAAAAAATATTCTACAGGGCCAGCCCAGTGGTATAGTGGTTAAGTTTACATGCTCCACTTCAGCGGCCCAGTGTTCACAGGTTCAGATCCCGGGCACAGACCTAGACACCACTTATCAAGCCATGCCGTGGCAGTGTCCCATATAAAGTAGAGAAAGATGGGCACAGATGTTAGCTCAGGGCCAGTCTTCCTCAGCAAAAAGAGGAGGATTGGAAATGGACGTCAACTCAGGGCTGACCTTCCTCACCAAAAAAAAGAAAAAAAAAAAAATTCTACAACTCTTGTGTAAAGATCTTAGGCTCTTCATTAGAATTATTCCTAGGTTTTTAAACGTTTTTTTATTCTAGTGTAAAAGCTATTTTTTAAAAAACAATTTATCAATGACTTGTGCCTAGTATATAAATAGATTTTGATACATTGATCTTATATCTAATAAACTTGCTATAGTCAATCATTAATTCTAATAGTTTACCATCGAGTTATTTGAATTTTCTACAGAGACTCTCAAGTTGTCTGCTTATTATGACAGGTAAATCTCTTTATTTCCCGTCTGTATAATGTTTTATTTATTTTGACTGCTTGACTGCACTGTTGACAATCTCCAGAAACATGTAAAATTCAAAAGATGATAGCAGACATTCTTTGTCATTTTTTTAATCCAGAGAAAAACTTTTATACTTTACATTTGAATTTGAAATTTACTGTAGGTTTTTTTAAATTCATTTTATCCAATTAAGTTCCTTGTTTTCCCAATTTTATGATACACAGGAGTTTGTCAAATGCTTTTCTGAATTTGTTGATATAACTATATATGTTTTCTTTTTTATTCTGTTAATGTGATTGATTTTTAAATCTAAACCAGCCCCATCTTCCTAAAAAAGTAAATTTGTCAAAACTGACACAAGAAGTTTTAAAAACATTGATACAGGCCAGCCCCAGAGGCCTAGTGGTTAAGATCGGCAGCTCTGCTTGGCAGCCTGGGTTCTATTCCCAGGTATGGACCTAAACCACTCGTCTGTGAGTGGCCATGTTATGGCGGCAGCTCACATACAAAAAGAGGAAGATTAGCAACAGATGTTAGCTCAGAGTGAATCTTCCTCAGCAAAAAAACATAGTTCAGAATGAAAAATATATTGGATGACTCTACTCCACTTTTCTGTATCAAAGGCAATGCTAATAGGTTAACGCAGAGAGATGTTAAATAAATTTAAGATATTTAGATGTAAGTATCCATAGAAATTATTGATTAATTAAATGTTAAGGATGAGTGGAAATGAGAAATTTGGGATATTTCCTAGGTTTCTGCTTTCAGCAGATATGAGGAGAGTGAAGACATGGGTTACATTGGAGGGAAAAATGGTAAAAAAAAAATGAGTTCTAGTTTGGACATTTTGCAGTTAAGGTGGATCTGAGATATTAAAGAAGTTATCTTTTGGTAGCAGACATACAGGTAATTTTTCATTTCACTGGTTTATATTTTGCACTACCTTTGGAAATTCTGCAATCATCATATATTATTATTACAATCAGAAAAAATTATAAAATCGGTATCATTAATAGATTGTTTGTGGAATTTCTGCAAAATTATAACTCAGTTATAATCACTAAAATAATTTTCTTAGGATAATTATTGAAGTAGACAAGTAAATAGCTCATAAAAATATTACTAAGTAAGAGAGAAAATTCTGCCTCCATTACGTACTAGCCACGTTGTCTTGGAAAACTCCACAAACTTCTTGATGCATTCTCATTTTTATATGAGAGAAAGTAATAATTATACTGCCTGTATCTGATGGTGATTATGCAAACAAATGTGGTGTTCCCATAATGATAAGTAAGTTTTTAATTGTTATTGTCTATATATATTTAATCAGAACTATAGAGAAAATAGCATAAAATAAGCAAGAGGTAAGCTTCCATTTTCCTAAGAAGTACTGAAAGTTGTAAGAATAATTCCTTAAATGTTTTTTAAATCCTGGATATTTTCTTTTCTTGATAGCATCTAGGCTACTGATCTTCTATTGAGATGTTTTTTCCTTTTTTTAACTTTTTTTTTTATATCCACCTAATCTAACAGTGATTAAGAAAGTGGGAATGTTTGGTTTCCATGGTATAAGAAAAGGTATATCTCAACTTTGGGCTATTATACATGCTGTCATGGTGATTTCAAATCCCATGAGGTGTTTCTCTGCCCCAAGGTTTAAAACACTAGGGACAGGATTTCAGTGAGCAGTATGTACTATCCTTCTAATTGTCACATTGAAACAAAATATTTCTGTGTTTCCTAAGCTACAGATGCATATAAAACATATTCAAGGAATGTGAGTTCTATTTAAGTAAATACTATAAACAATGGAAAATTATTTTACTTCAAATGTGGATTAATAATTTTCAGACAATTAGAATACTAAAAAATTTAGCCCCACAACTAGACTGAATGTATTTTAATTTTTTTGCCTGCCCAGAAGGTACTTCTAGACTAGGCCCTGGGGTTATCAAAATAAGTATAATTATTTTGCTATAATCAAAAGAAAATGCTAAGTTAAGAACATTCTACAGAATACCATATAACCTAGGTTTACCATTTTTTGTGATTTGGGGGATATATTTCATTTTAATTTTGGAATCCTATAAAAAGTAAATGGTAGCACTGAGTTTGGGGAGAAGAATAATATAGTGGTTGAGATGGCAGGCTTTGGAGTTATGTTGTCTGGGCTTCAATTCTAGCTACCTTGTTTACCAGCTTTATGGCAAAGATATTTAATGTCTTTCTTAAATATTTTTTCATTTGTAAAATAGTAATTAGTCCAAGGTATCTTCTTAGCACATTTCATGGCAAAGAATTAAAATTAATATTTGTTAACAGACGAATGAAGTATATCTTAACTTCTGGGTCTCCCCTTAATCTTTTTACCTAAAATAAAGAAAACATTATGATAAAAGCTTCCAAAAATAGTTTTTAAAAATATTTCTCATGATATAAATAAATGTTTTCATTAAAATTTATCAATTTTACAAGGATGGCACTATATATTTAAACATATCATATGCATTTTACTCTTTAAAAGATCCCTAACATAAAGGGTATTTAGATTGAAGATTACAATAGTAGAGGATGTTGGGAGCCCAAATTAGCTATAAAGCTAAAAGGGGTCTCCAATACCTACAGCAATATTGAAATTCAGAAGTGGAAAAATCAAAGCTCTGTTCATGCATCCCATGGAACTATAACATGTATTAATAGAACCCGTGTCGATACTAATATTTAAGTTTACATTACATTTATTGACTAAACCTAATGCCAATGTCATAGTGTTGTTATTTTGAGTAGTAAATGCTTCAAATGTGGTTCATGCCTGGAAATGCTTGGAAGAAGATAATACTGTATGAGAGTAAAAATCTATACTGCATTGTGAAATCTCAGTTACAATGGACCACTTTGACCCATTATTTAAGATAATTCTATATGGAAATGTGAAAAATAGCAACAATTGGATAATTTTGCCATATAAATTAGGATGTATCAATTAGAAAATATTTTATGAATTTTAACACTATGTACTTTTTGTTGTTATTTTGCTAGATATAATTTTTACAGCAGTTTTGAGTTTTCTTCTTCATTATTGTTGGTTCACAACCTCCTTGGTAGCTTCCCGGGTATAATCTGAAACCAGTCCCAATACAGGGAAGGCAGGGAGAGACCGAAGAAAGAGACAGACCACTCTAGATTGGCAGGTGGCAGGTTTAACAAGCAAGGGAACTTGCAAATGAGGCTTGTCTTGGGTGGCCACAAGGTGAGTAGATTTCCGCACCCACCCACCAAAGTTTTAAAGTTTATATAGAGGCCTTAACTGGGCTCAGTCATGTATACTGTCCAGATGTCTCAACACCATGTTACTAACCCAAGCCTGTGTCCTTGGGGCAGCTTCTGGGAATGGGGAAGAGAAGTAGAATGCACATTTCAAGGACGGAGGGGGAGGTGAGGAGCCTCCAATTGCCTGGGTCCAACTCATGAGTCAACCAGGGTCATGTCCTCTCAACGAATTCCCCCAACAATTATCAGTGACATTAAAATTTACAATGTACAATGTGGATTAAACTTGTGTATTCCTGCCATTAAATGTTGTTTGAAAACAATTGCATATGTCTTTGTGTTTGGAGTAGAATTAAAGAATCAATAAAAATTCTATAAAACCACTAATAGATAATATTATTTCTGCATACATATATACACATACAGTTATTTTTATTCTTAGTTATTGGGATTATTTGGCCAATGAAAGATAAAAATAATATCAGATACTATTTATTTGATGACTACTATGTCCCAAGTGCTTTGTGTGCATTTTTCTTCTTACATCTTCATAGGTAGAGATATTATTATAGATGAAGAAACAGGCTAAATGATATAAAGCAAATTGACCAGAACACATAGCTTCTAAATGGCAGGGTCTGTATTATTTTCAGGTGCATGTTCTCTCTCTGAGAAGGTGCATCAGTTGAGGTCATGGCAAGAAACTTATGACATTCAAATTAGGTAATTTGAGGACAGTTTAATGAAGGGGCTGTTTACAAATATGTGGATGGGTTTAGGAAATTACAGCAGATGGGGCAATAGCCTCGGGCTCGTATCATGAGAGAGCTGTGTGGTAAGAACCATCAGAGGGGAGCACTAGCCATTAAAAAAGGAGTGTTGTAAACCCATGGTCACCTGGCTGAGAGGAAGCTGAGAAAATAAATAATCTGAATTTCCTCTTCTATTGGCCCCAGCACCTCCTTCTGATGCCTCATATTTGTCAAGCTAGTTAGCCCATAGATGCAATCCAAGGGTGGAGAGTGGATCTGGAGGGATAAAGGAGAGCTATTCAGTATATAGGATATATTTAATGATCCCTGGAGAATGAGAAATTTCTGATGAGAAGAAACTCTACTGTTATATCATATGCAAATTATCAACCATGCCTATCTTGGTTCTTCAGATTGTGAACAAAAGGGCTAATTAAATATCACACTGTAGTGGACTTACCAGTTAATAAATACAACTGACAATACATTAATGTGGTTGGAAAGAAAAAAGACAACAGGAATCAACAGATTTCAAACCATACTCTGAGGAAATCAAGAGCTGTGCCTTCTACTTCTCTCCACTGGCTGCCCTCTCCATTCATTTCTCACTTTCTTCATTTATTCAAAAACTAAAATCCCAGAATACATCATTATGTTGGGATGAGTTAGTGTAGTTACAGGACATTGTATTCTGAATATGTTTTTATTTCAGGAAAATTTAGATAGGAAGGGGAGAGGGGTCAATCATGCTAGAATGTGCATCCTTTCATGTACTATGTTGCACAGTGAAGACCCTCACACTTAATCTGACTTTCAAGAGTTGTTATAGAATCTAACAGATTAGAGCACGATCTTATCACATTCTTGCACTTGCACACTATATGACTCTATCTATGAGAAGTTAACAGATTATAAGCATACACTGATGAACTACCTGAGGGCTCCAGCTGCACCAATATTTGCTGGAAAAAGGTGAATACAAAATATATCATCTTTTTTGTTTAAAACAGATGAAAAGATTATGCAAGAAACCAAAAATAGGAGTACTTTCTTGAATACTGAGAAAAACAGCTTTGAACATATTTTTGTCATGAAAAAGAGTAGAACTTTAGAAAAAAATATAATTCTTATCTTAAAAGTCCAAGTAGCTGTACCTTTTATAAACTGGTACTAAAAAAAAAAAAAAAAAAACCCAGGATGAGGTGTATAATAAATGGTTGACTAAGACAAAACAGTGAGAATTAAGGTAGTAGTATATTTATTCAAATAATTCAAATATACATTTGAGGGAGTAAGAGGAGATCTATCCTAAGAGTAAAACAAATCTATGAAGAGAAAGATAAATATGAGAAGGTCTCACGTAATAGATGAAAAGAGAGAGAAATTTTAAAAATTAAAACAAGAATTTTTAAAAATGAAACTAAACTAGGAAAGAGACATCCAGGTTAAAAATATGAAGAAAAATGAACATATTTATGAATACACCAATTCATAGGCATAGATGTGCCTATGAAAGACGTTAGATAATATAAAAAAAATCTTCAAGATGTATTGAAGAAAACATTATTAAGGTTAAAGAAATGGACTTAAGACAACAACTCTAAGCAGACTAACAGCTTCAATAAATAAAAATTACTTAAATAGATGCAGATTTATTTATAGTCTTTAAAGTTAACGCTAAAGATACAGTGTGTAAATATCCAGAAAGAAAACATCCGTATTGACTACAAAATAAGTATGGTCATTCAGTTCTCCTGTACTGTAATAAAAATAAGAAGACAGAGTCTACAGGTTTTTAAGGGACACAGGTTTTGACTAAAGAATTTTGAAGTCAGATAAGTTTTTACAAGTGAAGACATAATAATGAACAGTGATACTTTGAAAGAATTTAGAAAACTAATATCTTCTGTTTATAAAATACTTTTGTTTATCATAAGGAATAAATAACAATCCAGAACTTAAAAAAAGAAAAGTCATATTTTAAGTGCTGCTGTAAGATTTGAAATCAGTTAGGTACATGTTTAAACATTTAGAATATTTATGGTTATGATTAAAATTAGGTATACACTTAAAAACATTATAAAAACCTATAAAATAAGTATAAAAGATCAAAAATTGAAGAAAATATTTTTAATCTTAAATATAATAGTTATATAATAAAAATCTAGTTCATGTCCCAAATTAAAATATCAAATACCAGAAATGGTAATAGGTGATAGATAGATAGATACTCAATTTCTGTTTAACTTAGAGAAGTGCAAATATCATTGTTTCATTCCAAAATTAAATGCTTAGACACATACCTAATAAACATAAGTAAACCATTAGAAACTAATACAAATAAGTTTAGTTCCCTAATAATTACAGAATATAAAAAAGGAAATACATCATTTATATGACTAACAAAATAAAAGCACACAAAACAGTAAATAGCATAAAAATAAAGGCACGAATAAGCAAAAACTGGCCACAAGGAATAGGACAACTGTGAGGTGGAGCCCTACGATCCCAACCCCCCCGGCTGTGGCCTTGAACCCTGCAGCAGCAGCGAAGGTGCGCATACGACTCTAGCCTCCTGACCTACAGAAGTGCTTGTGGCCACAAAGATTCAAGCAACAGTGGAGGTGCAGCCCCATGAACCTGGCTTCCTCCCTACCCTCCTCCCGCCCGCCATGGTGGCAGTGATTGTGACTTAGGTGATACCAGATGTGACAGAGATGCCCCCAATCCTCAGGACCCCGGTGGAGAAACCAGTGACCATGGTGACACCGGCAACAGCAAGGCATCAGTGACTCCTGGAGGCACAAGTGGCAATGATGAGGATACTGGCAACACCCCAATAGAGGCAGCGGAGGGTGAAAGTGCAGATCCTCAAATACAACCAGAGGCAGCTCAGGTAAGAAAAACCAAAAACTGGTGCTATAGCACCACCTACTGAAAAACAAAATAAAGCCCTCTAATCATCAATTGGTTGAATAGTTAGAATCAAAGCAAACAAAAGTTCTACCTAAATAAGAAAAATGTTTGCTACAACAAATGTGCCTGCAGAGGAATAACGCATCAAGCACCACAAAAAGTCATGGTAACACAGCATCACAAAAAGTAAACAATAATTCCCCAGAATCCACACATAAAGTCATGGAAGATTGTGATCTAACTGATAAAGAATTCAAAATGGCTGACATAAAGAAACTCAATGAGCTACAAGAAAATTCAGAGAGGCAGTTCAATGGCTCAGGAATAAAATTAATGTATGGAAGGAATATTTTCCCAAAGAGATTGAAACTCTTAAAAAGAACCAAACAAATCCTGGAGCTAAAGAATTAAATAAATAAGATGAAGAATGCATTAGAAAGCATTGGAAATAGAGTAGATCATATGGAAGAGAGAATTAGTGAGCTTGAAAACAGAAATCTAGAAATGATGAGGTAGAATAGGAAAGAGAATTAAGATTCTTAAATAGTGTAGAAATTCTATGAGGACTATCCAGCCCCATTAGTAAGGGCAACATAAGGACAATGGGTATTCCAGAAGGAGATGGGAGAAAGAACAGAGCAGAGCTTATTTAAAGGATAATAGCTGAGAACTTTCCAAACCTGGGGAAAGAACTGAACGTACAAATTCACTCAATTTGTGTAATAGTATAACTAATAGAACACTCAATTTTCTCAATGCAAAAAGACCTTCTCCAAGACACATGGTAATAAAACTGTGAAAAGTCAATGACAAAGAAAGAAAATTAAAGGCATACAGGAAAAAGAAAGTAATAATATACAAAGGAAACCCATTAGGTTATCAGAAGACTTCTCAGCAGAAACTCTACAAGACAGGAGAGAGTGGAATGATATATTCAAAATATTGAAAGATAAAAACTGTCAGCCAAGAATTCTCTATTCAGTAAAGTTATCTTTCAGATATGAAGGAGAAATAAAGTCTTTCCCAGACAAACAAAAGCTGAGGGAGTTCATGGCAACTAGACCTCCCTTATGAGAAATGTTGAAAGGAGATCTCCTACCTAAAACAAAAAGGCAAAGGTACACAAATCTTTGATCAAGGTGATAAGTAGACAAACAGAATCAGAAAATTGCAGCTCTACATCAGAATAGGTGGATAAACACTTAATTATAACAAAGTTTAAAGGGAAAGGAAGCATTAAAAATAACTATAACCACTTCAATTTGGTAACCAATCCATAACATAGAAAGGGATAATTTGTGACAACAGAAGCAAGGGGAAGAGGAAAAGAATGAAACCTGTGTAGGTGAATAAAGATAAGATACTATCTGCAGAAGAAGGAGTATCTTATCTATAAGGCCTTTTATACAAACCTCATGGTAACCACAAAACAAAAATTCAAAGCAGAGACACAAAACATAAAAAAAGAGAAAACTGAGAAAAACAACACAGAACACCACCAAGCTGAGATGGCAGACAAAAATACAAAGAAAAAGAAACAATGGAATATAGAACAATCAGAAAACAAAGGATAAAATGGTGCTACTAAGTCCTCATATGTCAAAATGACCCCAAATGAAAATGTATTGAATTCACCAATCAAAAGACACAAAGTAACTGGGTGGATTAAAAAAAAAAAAAGACCCAGGGGGCCGCCCGGTGGCGTAGCAGTTTTGTCCGCGCTTGGCAGCCCGGGGTTCGCTGGTTCGGATCCCGGGCGCCCGCCGATGCACTGCTTGTCAGCCGCGCTGTGGCGGCGTCCCATATAAAGTAGAGGAAGATGGGCACAGATGTTAGCCCAGGGCCAGTCTTCCTCAGCAAAAAGAGGAGGATTAGCAACGGATGTTAGCTCAGGGCTGGTCTTCCTCACACACACAAAAAAGACCCAACTATATGCTGCCTCCAGGAGACCCATCTCAACTCTGAAGACAAACATAGGTTCCAAGAGAAGGGATGGAAGATGATACTTCAAGCAAATGGCCATCAAAATGAGGGGGCAGGGGCTATACTTATATCAGATAAAATAGACTTCAAGCCAAAAAAGATAACAAGAGACAAGGATGAACATTATGTAATGATGAAGGGGACAATCAGTCAAGAAAACATAATGTTTATTAATATATATATATACAACTAACATAGGAGCACCAAAATATATGAAGCAATTATTGACAAACCTAAAGGGAGAAATTGACAGTAACACAATAATAGTAGGAGACTTTAATACTCCAGTTACATCAATGGATAGATCATCCAGACAGGGAATCACTAAGAAAAAAAGAGAGACGTCTCAAATTAAATTAAAAAACAAAAAAAAAAAAAAGAGGAGAAAATACAACAGACACCACAGAAATACAAAGAATTATAAGAGACTACTATGAAAAGCTACATGTCAACAAATTGGATAACCTAGAAGAAATGGATAAATTCTTAAATCATACAACCTTGCAAAACTGAATCAGGAAAAAATAGAGAATTTGAATAGACCAATCACAAGTAAAGAAATTAAACCAGTAACCAAAAAGCTCCCCAAAAATGAAATTCCAGGACCAGACAGCTTCTCTGGTGAATTCGATCAAATATTCAAAGAAGATTTAATATCTGTCCTTCTCAAACTCTTCCAAAACATTAGAAGAGGAGATGCTTCTGAACTCATTTTACAAGGCCAACAGTACCCTTATACCAGAACCAGACAAGGACAACACCAAAAAAGAAAATTACAGACCAATATTTCTGATAAACACAGAGCAAAAATCCTCAATAAAAAATTAACACACCAAATAAAACAATACATTAAAAGGATCACACACCACAATCAAGTGAGATTTATTCCATGGATGCAAGTACTGTTCAACATCCACAACTCAATCAATGTAACACACCACATTAACAAAATGAAAAGTGAAAAATCATATGATCATCAAAATAGATGTAGAGAAAAGATTTGACAAGATCCAACATCTATTTATGATAAAAGCTCTCAATAAAATGGGTATAGAAGGAAAGTAGTTCAACATAATAAAGGCCATATATGACAACTCACAGCTAACATCATACTTAACAGTGGAAAACTGAAAATTATACCTCTAAGAGCAGGAACAAGACAAAGATGCCCAGTCTTGTCACTCTTATTCAACATAGTCCAAACCAGAGCAATTAGGCAAGAAAAAGAAATAAAAGGCATCCAAATGGGAAAGGAAAATGTAAAACTGTCACTATTTGTGAATGAGATGACTTTATATATAGAAAACCCTAAAGATACACCAAAAAACTACTAGAAATAATAAAAAAAAATACAATAAAGTTGCAGGGTACAAAATCAACTTACAAAAATCAGTTGCATATCTATATACTAAAAGAAAACTAGCAGAAAGGGAAAGAATACAATTCCACTTACAATTGCAGCAAAAAAGAATATAATATCTAGAAATAAATTTAACCAAGGAAATGAAAGACCTGTACACTGAAAACTATAAGACATAGTTGAAAGAAATCAAAGACACAAAAATGTGGAAAAGTATTTCAGGTTCATGGATTGAAAGAATTAACATAGTTAAAATATCCTTACTTCCTAAAGCAATCTATAGATTCAATGCAATCCCTATCAAAATCCCAATGACATATTTCATAGAAATAGTACAAAGAATCCTAAAATTCATATGAAACAACAAAAGACCCTAAAGAGCCAAAACAATACTGAGAAAAAAGAACAAAACTAGAGGTATTACATTCCTTGATTTCAAAGTACAGGTAAACCTCATTTTATTGTGCTTCACTGTATTGTGCTTTGCAGATATTGCATTTTTTATATTTTTAAATTAAGGTATGTACATTATTTACTTAGACATAATGCTATTTCACACTTAATAGACTATAATATAGTGTAAACATAACTTTTATATGCACTGGGAAATCAAAAAATTCATTTGACTTGCTTTATTGCAATATTTGTTTTACTGCAATTGTCTAGCACCAAGCCCACAATATCTCCAAGTACACCTGATATTGCCAAGCTATAATAACCAAAACAGCATAGTATTGGTGGAAACACAGGCATACAAATCAATAAAACAGAACTGAGATCCCGGAAATAAACCCACACATCTATGGACAGCTAATTTTTGACAAAGGAGCCAAGAATGTACAATGGAGAAAGGAAAATCCCTTCAGTAACTGGTGTCAGGAAACTGGACAGTCATGTACAAAAGAATGAAAGTAGACCATTATCTTACACCATATGTAAAAGTTAATCAAAATGAATTAAAGACTTGAATTTAAGACCTGAAACTGTAAAACTCTTAGAATAAAATATGGGCAGTACACTCTTTGACATTGGTCTTAGCTGTATCCTTTTGAATACAGTGTACACTCAGGCAAGGGAAACAAAAGCAAAAATAAACAAATGGGACTATATCAAACTAGAAAGCTTCTGCACAGCAAAGGAAACCATCAACAAAACAAAATGATAACCTACCAACTGGGAGATTATATTTTCAAGTCATACATCTGATAAGGAATTAATATCCAAAATTTATAAAGAACTCATACAACTCAACAACAGACAAATAAGCCATCAAAAAATTGGCAGAGGATCTAAACAGACATTTTTCCAAAGAAGATACACAGATGCCCAACAGGCACATGAAAAGATGTTCAACATCACTAATTATTAGGGAAATGTAAATCAAAACCACAATGAGGTATCACCTTATACCTTTAGAATGGCTACTACTAAAAAGATAAGAAATAGCAAGTGCTGAAGAGGATGTGGAGATAGAGGAACCCTGGTGCACAGTTCGTGGGAGTTTAAATTGATGCAACCATTATGGAAAACAGATGAAGATTCCTCAAAAAGGTAAGAATAGAATTAGCCTGTGATCCAGCTATTCCACTTCTGGGTATTTATCCAAAGAATACAAAAACACTAATTCAAAAAGATATATGCACCCCGACGTTCATTGCAGCACTCTCTACAATAGCCAAGACATGGAGACAACCTAACTGCCCATTGATGGATGAATGGATAATGTAGAGATGGCATATATACACAATGGAATACTACTCAGCCATAAAAAAGAGTAAATCTTGCCATTTGTGACAACAAGATGGATCTTGAGGCTATTATGCTAAATGAAATCAGTCAAAAGGAGAAAGACAAATATCATATAATTTCACTCATATGTGGAAGATTTAAAAAAAAAATCAAGCAAACTCATAGATACAGAAAACAGATTGGTGGTGTCCAGAGCAGAAATGGGGGTTGGAGGAGGGGAAAATGAATAAAGGGGGTCAGGGTTTAGTGAGGAGTGATCATATATAATTATATATATGTGCATACATATATATTTATTATAATGTATATAGATGCAGTTATTCCCAAATCTCATCCTTAGTTTGATACTTTTCTTACATCGCATTTTAAATTAAATACAAATATACATTGGAGATATTGTGGATTTGGTTCCAGACCACCACAATAAAGTGAATACCACAATAAAGTGATTCACATGAATTTTTTGGTTTCCCGCTGCATATAAAAGTTATGTTTACACTATAATGTAGTCTATTAGGTGTGCAATAGCATTATGTCTACAAAAACAATGTACATACCTTAAATAAAAGGTATTTTATTGCTAAAATGTGCTAACCATCATCTGAGCCCTCAGTGAGTCATAATCTTTTTGCTGGTGTAGGGTCTTGCCTCAATGTTGATGGCTGCTGACTGATCAGGGTGGAGGTTGCTGAAGGCAGGGGTGGCTGTGGTAATTTCTTAAAATAAGACAACAATGAAGTTTGCTACAACTGACTCTTCCTTTCATGAATGACTTCTCTGTAGCATACAATGCTGTTTGATAGCATTTTACCCAGAGTAGAAGTTCTTTCAGAATTGAAGTCTGTCCTCTCAAACCCTGCCACTGCTTTATCAGCTAAGTTTATATAATCTTCTAAATCCTTTGTTATCCTTTCAAGGATCTTTACAGCATTTCACCAGGAGGAAAGTCCATCTCAAGAAACTACTTTATTTGTTCATCCATAAGAAGCAACTCCTCATCCACTAAAGTTTCATCCTAAGATTGCAGCAATTCAGTTACATCACCAGGCTCCATTTCTAATTCTAGTTCTCTTGCTATTTCTACCACATCTGCAGTGACTTCCTCCACTGAAGTCTGGAAATCCTCAAAGTCATCCAGGAGGACTGGAACAACTTCTTCCACACTCATGTTAATGTTGATATTTTGACCTTTTCCCATTAATCATGAATATTCTTAATGGCATCTAGAATGGTGAATCCTTTCCAGAAGGTTTTCAATTGACTTTGCCTAGATCTATCAGAGGAATCACCATCTATGGCAGCTATAGTCTTATGAAATGTATTTCTTAAATAATGACTTGAAAACTGAAATTACTCCTTGATCAATGGGCTGCAGAATGGATGTTGTGTTAGAAAGTATGAGAATAACATTAATTACATTGTACGTCCATCAGAGCTCTGGGCTGACCAGGTGCATTGTCAGTGAGCAGTGATATTTTGAAAGAGATCTTTTTTTCTGAGCAGTAGATCTCAACAGTGGGCTTAAGATATTCAGTAAGCCATGTTGTAAACAGATGTGCTGTCATCCAGGCTTTATGGTTCCATTTATAAAGCACAGGCAGAAGAGATTTAGCATAATTCTTAAGAACTGTAGGATTTTTGGAATGGTAAATAAGCATTGGCTTTAACTTAAAGTCACCAACTGCATGAGCCCCCAACAAGACAGTCAGCCTGTCCTTTGAAGGTTTGAAGCCAGACATTGACTTCTCTCTAACTGTGAAAGTCCTAGATGGCATCTTCTTCCAATGTAAGTCTATTTTGTCTACATCAAAAATCTGTTATTTAGCATAGCCAACTTCACGAATTATCTTAGCTAGATCTCTGGATAAGTTGCTGCATTTTCTACATCAGCGCTTGCTGCTTCACCATGCACGTTTGTGTTAGGGAGATGGCTTCTTTCCTGAAACTTCAAGAATCAACCTCTGCTGGCTTCAGACTTTTCTTCTGCAGCTTCTGCATCATCTCAGCTGTCAGAGAACAGGAGAGAGTAGACCCTTGCTCTGGACTATGCTTTGGCTTAAAAGAATGTTGGGGCTGGTTTGATCTCCTATCTCGACCACTAAAACTTCCTCCATATCAGCAATAGGGCTGTTTCACTTTCTTGTTCTTGTGTTCACTGAAGTAGCACTTTTAATTTCCTACCAGGACTTTTCCTTTGCACTCACAACTTGGCTAATTGTTTGAGGCAAGAAGCATAGCTTTTGGCCTATCTTGGCTTTTGACATGCCTTCCTCACTAAGCTGAATCATTTCTAGCTTTTGACTTAGTGTGAGAGACTTGCAACTCTTCCTTTCACTTGAACATTAGAGGTCATTTTAAGGTTCTGAATTGGCCTCATTTGAACATTGTTGTGTGCCAGAGAAGAGGCAGGCCTGAGGAGAGGGAGGTACACGGCGGAACTGCTGGTTGGTTTAGCAGTCAGAACGCACACAACATTTATCAATTAAGTTTGCCATCTTATATGGGCACAGTTTGTGGTGACCCAGAACAATTACAGTAGTAACATCAAAGATCACTGTTTACAGATTACCGTAAAAAATATAATAATGAAAAAGTTTGAAATACTGGGAGAATTACCAAAATGTGATACAGATACCTGAAATGAGCAAATGCTATTGGAAGAATGGTGCCGATAGACTTGCTCAATGCAGGGTTGCCACAAACCTTCAATTTGTAAAAAGCACAATGTCTGTGAAGCACAATAAACCAAAGTGCAATGAAACAAGGTAGGCCTGTACAAATAAGTTTTTAATAAATGTTGGACCAATCACTCCCTTTTGTTTTAAGAACCATAAATAGTAAGCATACTTTTGCTTGTATTTGAGATTAGGGACAATCTTTTTTTGGTCTTCAGTTTTCATAGTGACTATCAGTTTCACAGTTATGATTCAATAAAATTTATGAATAAATGATTTAGCAAATTTAACATATTGGTGTATCAGCATTATTCATTATTTAACAGGTATAAATATTTTAAAATATCCTCAGATATAATTGTTAAATGAAATAGCATTGTGTGTGGTGAAGGCAGAGTATATATATGTGTTTTTTTATTGTATGCTTTCCTGAGCAGGTCTGAATCAGAAAGTAAGTTGGTTAACTATTACTTTCAATTTCTAAACATAAGTGCCACTCACATTTTTAAATTTCAGTAGAGGATTTCAGATTATATATGACTATCTCCTAATTTATCTTTTCAATTTCTTCTTGTTTTCTCTATAACTAATGATAGGAACTGTGTTTACAATTGGAAATTCTATTTGAATCTCACTTTTCCTAACTAAAGCTATAAAAAAAATCATATAAAATGTTACACAATATTGAAGACACTTTGATTGCATATCCTCTTCAGATTCCATATGCATATGCATTTTCTATTACCACTAATGACAGTTTTGCATGTGTTTTGAGGGGAACTAGCATCCAGTAATTTTATGAAAATGCACATATTGTTCAGTTGGTCTTTTCCTTTCTTTTTTGGTCCTTTGTTGGTTGTTGAGGAAACAAATTCCTGGGGTATTACAATCTGTAGCCTTCCAAAGGAATTCTTTCAGTGCTTTCAAAATCTAATTATGTGACACATGATGGGCCAAAATCACCTCCTCTGGTAATGTAATCTGTTAAAAAACAGTTGGTTTAGTAGCTTATTTTTACTGTGTGATGATGAGCAATAGCATCTCATTATCTGTTTCAAATTTGGAATCTCATTAAAGACATCAGCAGTACTCTTAACTGAAAACTTCTTAAGAATTACTTTTAATATCTCTTTTTTACCAATACCGTGAAATTTTTTATAAGAAAAGAAAGTTTCAAGTGTGGCAGCAAATTAATTAAAATAAAACATTATGAAAATTTTTATCAAGTTCTCAGCACTGACTGCTCATCAGAATCATGCATCAGGGAGGAATTATTTTCCTCTACTCTTCTAGGTTCTTCAGGCTGGTCTAAGAATTAGATTGACATGAGACAGATTAACATGATAAAATCAAATTTAATTTTTTATACAGGGTTTCCATAAGAAAAATGGGATCCCCAGGCAGTCAGGAAACTAATGCATCTAAGCTACTCTAAGCTAAGGAGAAGGGGGTTGGGGTCTGGGTCTTCAAAGGGAAGACAGACAATTCACAGGAAGATGGGAAAAGCAAATATTTGGTAAACAAATGTTTGCCATACCATGCAGAGACAATGGGACACAGAGAGGACTTTGATCAAACAGGTCTTGGTAAGTTTCCCCCAGTCTACCACACCTAGCTCTTATTCTTTGTAGGTATCTCGTTGTAGTTCTTCTTCCCGGAACAAGCCCTTCATCTAATTTTTTTAGGCAGTTAAGGGGGAGGTAAAAGCTCTTCGTGAGTCTTTTGTTTCTTAAAAGTAATCAGCCTAAAATAATCCTCATGCCAAAGAGACACATTTTGAGGTGGCAAATTTGGCTTCCATATACATGTGATAAGCTTAAATAAAATATTAGTAACTGATCCAGGTACCTGACCAATTAAATCTACGTCTGAGTCAACTTTGCATGGACAAACTCTCAGCTTATGAGCTCTCCACAATCTGGCTCACAAAGTGTGGAGTGAGAAATTATATATTGATTTACTCTCATAGGGGATAAAATTATGAAAACTACCTGCATCATAATCAATTATCTTTGTATACAACTGTTGCATTCTTGCAAATCACAGATCACACATGGAGACTGAAAGCAAGTAACCAACTCTTCTTTTTCCACAGTAATTAGAACTCGAGCTAATAGCAATATAACTATCTAACAAAAGAAAAGCACATTTTGCTTGTATTGAAACATAGGCTGATTCCCTCAGGCAATATATATAAAACAGGTAAAATAAAATAATAAAGTAAAATGGCAAAGAAGCTTCCTTTCCTTCCACTATTCTAAACCTAGAATGGAGAATCTGGAAAATTGTTAATTCAAAAATCTTGTGATTCTCACTCCTCTTTCCGAGTCTTTAATTAGCCATTTTATTATTTTTTTCAAAGAAGTTTTGCAATTTTCAGTTTATCCTTTTCATTCACATGGAAAAAATTGCTAGTCATCAATCCCATTTTAAAGCTAAAATTGCATACATTGCTTAGAATCAGTTAAATTCATTGTGATTGGCAAAATGTTTCCTTTCTCCTTTCTACTGTATTTTCAGTTGACATGTCAGGCATAAAACTCAAATTTTCCTGCTTTTAAGAACACATAGGATTAGAAATGTTAGTGTTGATGGTAGTTGTCAGTCTGTGCTCATAAAGTGCCTCACTGTCCTTTAATTTTGATATGAATAAAGTTTGTTGTCATGTTCATGAAGATTAAGAGGTTTGTGCTGTTGGAAACAGAGGTTTTGTATTGATCTGTAACATTTGGCTTTCTCATACCATTAAATTTAACCCTTTTTTATTTAGAACTTAATCTCTATTCCTGTAATCAGAGATGATTGATCTTTGTTTCTAACTACTCATGATCTATATCAAATTTGATTAACACTGAAATATCGTAACTATTGCTTAATTTCCTGGTAAAAATTGCAGGCAAATATTTAGAGTTTTCAAGACCTCAACAATAAAATTGGGAATATCTCAAAATAATTATTGTTATTGATAATTCATTCTGGAAAAGTTGAGGACTATTAGGAGGCCTGCTCTGAAACAGTCCCAAGTGAAGGAAGCATCATTCATAGTGCCTGAGGACATTTGCTTTCCCTCTGTGACCTTTTCCATCCTGACTATAACCCACACTTTGATACTGAATAGTGTTTCTTCTCCAACCTACTCTTGATTGACAACTCGAGTGAGAAATGTCGCCTTCATTCTCTCATTTCTGGCTCTGATTCCTGATTCCACTTTTTGTATATTATATTTGATCCCAGCTCCAACCCTACATACATTCTTGAGCCTTGGCATTATCCTGCTTGGTTAACAATTCTCTTTTGTTTGAAACTTGAAGAAAGCTTCTATTTTTCAATTTTAATTATTCTGCATAAACATTAGAAAATTATACAATAATATTTTTCATTAGCAACTAACATTGATGCCTGTACTTTTGGCAAATGTAGATAGCATTTTTATTCTGTTAAAAATCACAATATTTGTAATACAGTTAATACTAGTACTTATCGCATGGCCTAAGTACACGTTGTGTAGAGCTGCATATCATTGGTAGACTAAAATATCCCCCCATTTTATCCTCCAGAGGCCCCAAAGAAAGAAACTTATCTATGGCACATGTATGTGAAGTCATTTTTTTCTATTTAGGTTTACTTAATCAAGCTCTGGAGTGAGAGCCAGCAAACGAGTGAATAAGCCATACAGAAGCATTACAGACCTATCCTACATGCTAATACCTGAAAATTACTTTAATGGGTATCTGAAACACACTAACAACAAGAAAGACAGACAAATCACTTTCTGGAATTAATAAAAATGAAGAAACAGTTATAGGGAAAACAGATACTTCAGCAGAGTAGGAAAAGGGGAACCAAAGAATTGTCCACCATTCATAGTTCTAAATCTAAATGAAGGAAATAGAAGATTAGATTGGATAATAATACTGTCTGGAATCTTTAAGTATCTATTTGTGGACATCAATGAAAATAAATGAGAATGCATATGAAGGCCTTACTAACCCCTCATAAAAAGTCCTGTTTATGAATGAAGTACTGCTATCATATAAGCATGCAAGTCCTGGGAATTTATTTTTATAACTGTTACTAATACTATTTACACTAATAATTACTCATACTTTATAAAGAAGGAGCTATCATCATATGTTTTCACCTTTTAATTTGATTGTGCTAATCATATAAAATTAGAGAATAAATCTGTTAATGATAACAGGTGTGCTTGTTAGCATACTTAATGGGTATTTTGATTAGTTCATATCCGAAGTATGCAAACATTTTTGATTACCTGTATACAGTATAGCATTATAGTAAAACTCCAAGATGAAGTCATAAAGAATTTCTGAATTGCAATCGGCAAAATATCCTTCAGGTTAAAGCAATGCCTCTAAAGAAAAGGGAAAAATAAGATCTGCAGTCTATGTCATATAGAGTTTAAATTAGAAGACTGATTACCTATTTACAAAACCTGTCAATGAGCTCAGTCAGCAGCCATAGATGGAAGTTTGAAATTCTAATGTTTTATCTTGTTTTGTAATAAGAGTATTCACAATGGTCTATATACTTAATTTCAAATTGAATGATGAATTCAACAGTATTTTCAGAGTCACATAATTGGGTAATGCCATTAATCTTTGTTGACGGTAAACATTCTACAATGATCAGCCTTTCAACATGTTATATGAATAAATACTACAGGATAATAAATACTCCATTTTTGAATTTAGTTCTATTTTACTTAAATAAGACACTTCAGGCATTTTAATGTTTCTAAGTAATTTTCACTCAGAAATATTTGTTTTTATGGCTTATGTGGTTATGAAATAGTGTCTAGAGAGAAGTGACAGACTCATTGTTATTATAAAGCTCAGCATTTATTGCTATATTAAGCAACAATAGCCTTGCTTTCTCTAAAACATCAGTCCATCAAACTCAGAAGCAAATTTTTGGTGAAAAGTTACTTTTTCCATTTTCTTCTCTCTAAAAAGTAACATGTTAATTCAAAGAAGGATATAAAAATATACCGCAAATGCTAAAATTTACTATGCTGAACTTGATCATAAAGGAGAAATTTTTAATTCTACAAATATCTACCCTTGACTGAACTTTTACTTTGCACTCGCGAATGCATGAAACTTTAAATCTTTATGGAAATCATATGAGTTTAATTGTTACGAGACTTAGTTTTAGATTTGATTTAATGATTTGAAAACTGAGGTCCAGAGAGATTACCCAATGAAACAACGCTAATTAAGAGAAAAACTGTGTTTTGAAATCCGAGTTATGTCATTACTTGCTTTGTAACATATAAAACTTCTCATGTAACTTCCTTCACATATACTTTCTCATATGTAAAATAGGTATAAATCCACTTATCTCATATATGCAAGGATAAGCAAATACGGGGGGCTAAAATACCTGGCTTGAACAGTGAGTTGAAGGCATCATTACCATTATTATCTCCCCCAGTAGAATTCCCCTGTTAACGGAGATATGAAGCCCCCAAAATGTCAAAGCTGTCATGGTGAAATTCTGGGATTCGTTCAACTAGGGTAAGGAATGCGTTGACTAATAGCCTTGCCACATCCCTAAATCATGAGGAAGTCATTTCCCGGCTTTTGTAAACATGATGTCGCGTCTGCTTCTAAATTAAAAGTGTGAAGTTCTTTGGCAAGAAGCCATGCTTGTCATGCATCCACGTATAAGTTTGAACTGAAAATGTATATTCTTATCGTTGAGATTTTTTTTGTCCCCTGATAAGAGTAGTTATCAAAATATGAACATGTACTTACCAATATCAACACATTTGAATCCTGCTAATGTAATCCTGCTAAGAAATCCTCTCTCCAAAGAGAATATTTTAAAATAATCAAGCAAACAAGCAAATAAAATTCACCTGCATCTGTTGGTCACATGTAGCAAAGCTCTAAACTATTTGAAAAATCAACTGGGATTGTGATTTCCAGTTAGGAGAGATTTTCACTTCTTGCCATACTTAGAATTTCTCTCCTTCTCTACCTTTCAGTTTCTCAGGCCCAGAGTACCCTTGAACTCAAGATCCTTCCCCAGAAATCCTAGGACCTGCTCATGTCATCCACCTGCTGAGTGGCCTGTGAAGGAGCCTGTAGTGAAAACAGTCTCAAGACTCATCCCAATCTCCCATCTTGAAAGAAATTCTATCAGGGTCTAAGGAGGAAACGCTCCTCAAAGGTGTTTTCCCGATTATATTACAAGAGACTTTTGTGTCTAGAAGTCATTACCATTGTCTCCAATTGTGGGCTTTTTCTTTTCTTGAAAGATTTAAGTGAGTAATAAAAGATAAGGGGGATCTATTTTAGGAAAGATCTCCACATTCACAACCTTGTGCAATTTTGGCGGTTTTATAGGAAGATGAATGGTAGGAAATAAGACGTCAAGACCCAGTTGTGTAGCAGAATGTTGAGAAAGGAAACATTTTGCCCTTTCCAAGATAACACACTTAATCAAAGTTGTTGTCTGGAGACGACCTCACATGGTTCTTGTCCCTTCTTCCCTTTGCTCACAATTCCTCCCCATACCCTACCTACCGACTTGTAACCCCCCTGCCAGGTAGAGCCCATAATCCCAGAAAATGGAATTTATCACAAGTAGCTTCTCACTAGGAGAGGATAGAGTGCTCAATTACTCTGCTGGAGCAACAGGTCAAACAAATACAAGATCAATTCTTGACCTCCTGGTCAGGAGTGCTGCAGAGTTTCATCAGGGAATCACTGCTATTTGTGGAGCTTCGATTTTGTAATCCTGTTAGTTGGGTGCTGCATTTTACTCATTCATTCTTCCTATAAAGATTATAGTGTATACAATGATGTCTTAGTGATATGTGTCATCAAAGTCTACATTCCAGTAAGCAGATGACAGTGACCTGACTAGCACATGGCTGAATATAATATGCCATAGTAATAATGCTAGAGATAATGTACTATGTCCAGTTTAGGATACTTACATTAGAAACATGTCAGCTGGCTTTTAAAATTAAACTCTATTGATAGCATTTTCTATAAGAAAAGGTGGTCCAATTTCAAACAACAAACTGGAAAATTAACTTTTTAAAAATAAATAGTTTGTATATTGGAAATTGCAAGTCCTGGTTTCTGCCTATTATTCTTTTCAATTACATTAAGTAAATTAAATTAAGAACCAATGCAAATCTATTGTCATTTTTGTTTTTAATTTTTTAATTACCAAACCTTTGTTCCTCAATTAGTTAATTTAAAAAACCCACTATGTAGATATACTGAGATAAAAAAAAAATGAACAATGAAAGTATTATGGTCTGCCATTTATCCACATAACAGAAAAACAGCAAAAATAAATGAAGTAAGCTTTTCAAATGATTTATTCATATACCAGGAGTTCCTTTTTAACAAATTTTAAATAAATGCAAATCTCGGTTGTTCAAAGTCACTTAAAGATGAATATGGAATTTGAAGACCTCAGAATTGTCGCTTATACTGTTTTCTTTCCCTTTCATGTTAACATCTGCTTCTATTATTATCCCTACATGTGTTTTGCAAAGCCATTTTCACTATACCAATCATTATGCACATTCATTAACATAGATAGTATAGTTTAAAAACTCACCAAATTTTCATAAATAATAAAACATTATGCAAATAAGCATGTTTGGTTTATCTGAAATTATGATTTCCATTTTAAGAGGAAAGTCATGTTGGATATATATAAATGCATATACTGCATACATGTGTGTTTACATGAATGCATATAAATGTATGAGTATACGCACACACATCCCACTATAATTTACAATACTTGTTTCTCACTATAACTTATTGACATTTTGCCATATGTGAAAAAATAATAATCTAGACGCTAAAAGTGAAGTGTAGTGAAGCGAGAGCCTTCCCTGGGTAATAGTTACCTCACTCTGGCCATTTTTGCTCTTCTTTGAAACAGTCTGTCTTTTTTTTTTTTTTTTTTTGGTGACGAAGATCAGCCCTGAGCTAACATCCCTTGCCAATCTTCCTCTTTGTGCTGAGGAAGATTAGCCCTGAGCTAACATCCATGCCCATTTTCCTCTATTTTGTATATGAGATGCTGCTACAGCATGGCTTGATGAGCGGTGCGTAGGTCCGCACCTGGAATTCGAACCTGCGAACCCTGGACCTCTGAAGCTGAGTTCGTGCACTTAACCACTATGCCACCAGGCCAGCCTCTGAAACAGTCTTGTTTAAATAAGACATTTAGTGAGATATTTTGGGAGACTGTAAACAGCTTATCCACTCTTTTAATATGCATTTGTTGTTGTTGTTGTTACAGATCTGAAATGGTTAATATCAGTCTGAATAACTGCTGTAATGTTTGTATTATAAAAGTAAAAATCCTTTCTTTGGCTGACTCAATTATCACGGCAGCATTTTCTAAACGTACTGGAACATTTGGGGAAGAAAAGTACAAATGATTCTTGGATACAAATATGGCATTAGATTCACTTTTGTTGATACACATTTAATCATTGTAGGTAAATTATATATATAATTTATATATAATAATCATTATACATAATATACAAAATTGTTATTAATTATATATAATATTATATAAATATATAATTTAAAATAGAGAAAAATATATATGATGATATATGATTTATAACATGACAAATTACAAAGTAATTCTATGTTAAAGATTAATATATTATATTAATATATCAATATAATCTTTAAATAGTGCATAGTGTTTACTTATATATAAATATATGTAATTGTATAATATCTTAAATGTTAGGAGTTATTATAATATAATGCAATATATATCACTGATATACTTTATATTATACAATTTAATACAATATAAAATCAATAGGCATCGAATTATGAAAACCGGCATCGAAATCTTTGTTTTGATAGATATATTTCCATACACATTTTTAACAAAAAGCATCAGGATTAGATTAATCTAAGAACTTCAGATGCTGAGTCAGCCACTTTGCTCCCTCTTTGACTCAACTGTCTTCCCAGGAGGACTTCCCCATCTGCCTCCATTTATACAGGCATGGTTTCAAGTGAGCCCTGGATGCTTGCACATGCATACATTCACTGGCTGAAGTAGTCACATGAAAACTATACCTAACTGACCCGTGGGAAAACACTCCTCAGTACTTTATATTAATAAATTAAAGTTGCATTTAAATAAATAAATTAATGAAACACTGGATCTCATTAATCTTGTTTAGGCATGCTGGTCGACTAAAACTTCCAAGTCCTTATCATATGTGCAGTATGATATTTTGTGGCCTTAAAACAGTAATTGTCTTCTATACCCATACCTTTTACCTTAGAAGTTTCCTTTTATTGTTCCTGGTTACAAAAACAATTTGGCTCTCTTGTATCACTCATTAACCTCCTAGTTTCACGCTATTCCTAAATTTGGTCAACAAGTCATTAACATCTTCTGCTAAATTATTGACAAAAATGTATATTACGAAGAGACCAGGGATACAGTCCCTTCAAGTTGAAAATGATACATAAATTAATAAGAAAAAGTAATAGCATTTTGAGTGATTATATGCCAAACTTTATACTAAGTTCTCTAAATGTATTTGAAAATTCTCACAATGACCCTACTGGTTAATATTATTAGAAACCCCTTCTACATTTGAGGAAACTGAGGCATAAGAAGGTGAGGTCCTTTGCCTGAGATTATATATTTAGGTGGTGGCAGAGTGAGGATTCAATTCCCAATGGCTCAGTTCCAAAATTGGTACTCTTAATTTATGCTGCATTGACAGGACCATCACTAATACTTTTCATTATTCCATCATTTATAGCACATTTCTACTTCTTGTCTGAAAGATTATTAGGAGAAATTTGTCAGAGCATGTGCTGAAATGTAGAGAAATTATATACACATGGCCAATATGTCTTATTGACAGTATCTTGCATATGGTGTAAATTTAGAATTGTTCAGTAATCACTTTTGAAAAAAAATAATGAATGAATAAAGAAACCAATGAATCCAAAGCATGGCGGTTCAGTGCATGACTCTGAATTCAGATTCCATGGTTTAGAAGCTAATTTGACATGTTTCAGGGACTTATGATGCTCCTTTTCCTCTGTTCCTATTCTTAAACCATGCTTTTATTATCCTGACCATGAATACTCCCTGACATTGGTATCTGTCATTTAAATTTGTAGTTCCCTCGATGTTTTTCCTAAAACTAGGGCATTTATCTATCTCCAGTTTTCCAGCAACTCTTCCTTTTCTCTATTATTCTTCAAATATCATGAAGAACAGTTCAGTAATCTTAACTTGAGTTTTCTCAGCACTCTGGGAAATAACTCATTTGGGCCAGGAGACAAACTCATTTAGAGCAGTTACCTGGCCTCTTACTATCTCCTCACTTATCACGGGCTTCAATTCCCTCTTTCGAAAGTTAGATCTACGCTTCCAGCCAGATGCTCATTCTGTTTGACAGAAAAGACAGAGGCAAAATAGGAGTTCAGTAATTCTCCTTTCTGTTATCTGCTAACCTTACAGCATGAGCTCTGGATAGCAGACCTGATCTTTCCATTATCTTTTTCTTTTTTGTGTGCATGTTCTAAATATCACTTTTAAAAAGTCTTATCACATCACTAATTCATTCAACAATGTATAGTAAATATTAGGCATTGGATGTCATAGAGCAGAAGTCATCATGCCTGACTGTGACATCACAGAATGTATTTAGAGTAAATACAGTGCAAGTTGAAAAGTTCCGTTAAAAAAGAATGAATGAAATTTGAGGACATATACCAGAGAGAATGACTGACTCTGCTAAAGGAATCAGTGAGACTTTAAAGGGGAGGTGACTTTCTAATTGGATTTGAAGAGTTTTTCCATGTTTTCCTTTCTTTATATGTGCTTTGACCTTTCAGACATTCTTCTTTTTTTTGTGCTCCAATTTTTATATTCACATTTGGCTATGACTTGTAATTATAATCTCTCTGTACAATGGTTCTTTTGACCTCATTAGGACTTACTGTCTCCATATATTTCAAGGACTGTTGACTCTTCTTTTCTTCGTTTTCCGTTTAGATCTATGATTCAAACACTTATGATTCATATAATCAATTACTATTACCAATACTCTCAATGTTCTTATCTTTTTGTCAATTTGCTGCAACCTATTAGCAAAACCCACATTCTGGAGGAATCCAAAATATGCACCTCTTGGTGTGCTGTGAAAAAATTCTCACCATTGGGCAGGTTGGTGACAATAAATTCATGCACATCAACTGTATTAGTTTTTAGGGTTGCCTTAACAAAGTAACACAAACTGGGTGGCTTAAACAAAAGAAATATCTCTCTTTGTAACTCAGTTCTGGAATCAAGAAGTCTAAAATCAAGGTGTCGACAGGATTGGTTCCTCTTCAGAGCTGTGATGTAAACATCAGTTCCAGGCCACTCTACTTGACTTTTAGGTGGCCATCTTCTGGGGTCTCTTCACATCTTCCTTCTACATATGCCTGTCTTTTTGTCCAAATTTTCCCTTTTTATAAGGAAACAAGTCATATTAGACTAGAGCCCAGCCTAATGAACTCATTTTAATGTGATTACCTCTGTAAAGAATCTATCTCCTAATAAGGTCACATTCTGAGGTATTGAGGATAAGGACTACAACATGTCTTTTTGGGGGGACAAAATTTAATCCATTACACTAACCTTAATATTTTCCCTGTTAATTACAATTATCAGTACTCACGTTGTTCCCCTACTCTATCAAATGTGTTTCAAATATTTCTCCTCTTCCCTACATTCAAAGCCCTGTCTGAATCACTACATCATTTTAGCAGATCCTCTTAGTCGTTTCCAAAAAAAAAAAAAAGATAATGATAATAAAAAGAAGTTATCAGAAAAAAAGGACCAAATAGCGCACCTATCTATATTTATCACCAATCTCTTTCTTCTATATTTTATATGAGGAATAAAGGATGTGTTTCTTCTCTTTACAAATAACCTGCCCATCTAAGCTCTAAGTGATATTTCTTTCCACTTTTCAAAAACTCAGTGCCATGATTATGTTCTCTCTTCTTTATTTTCAATTTCCCCTTTCTACTGGCCTTTCCCTGTTAGCAGGTAAACATGCTCTGGTCTCTCTCCTATGAAAACAAATACACTCTGTTAATTAGTGTTTTGATCATTTTTTAAAATTTCATTCTCTCTCATTTGTTACCAAGACAGTTCCAATCTGGATTACACACTCAACACTCCTTACAACTCCCCAAATTTTCAGTGACGACTGTTACTAAAATCCTGCTCTCAATTTACTTAATCGTAGAACAGAATTTGGCACAGCTTAACACTGTCATCTTTCTTTTTCTCTCTGATCAGACATAGCTATGGTTTTCTTCCAACTTTCTGTTCATTTCTATTTCCAAATTCTTTTTCCTAACTGACAATAAGTATTGGATTTTTTTCAGTGTGTCTTCCTTGGTCTTTGGCTTTTTACTTTAGACCCTCTTATTGAGGGTGGGGGTGGGTGGATCCTAATCACTCCCATGGGTTTGATTGCCAACAATATATCAACTCAGTTCTGAACTCTGAATCTCCTTAATTCCTCCTCTTCATGTCCACTGGACTGTTATTCACCTATTTCATAGGTATGTCAAACTCCACATGTGTAGAACTTTGATTAGCTACTCCCCAAAACATAAAACTCTCCCCCATTCCTTATCACAGTAAATGGTATCATCATTTACCCGATTGGTCAAATAGAATTTATTGATTAAGCCTGTATTAGTCATAATTATTTGCATCTCCTCATATTCTCCTTGGTATTGCAAGGGAACTAACTCCATGTGGAGAAGATTTTGACCATTGTGAAACAAAAAATGGGATAAAATCAGGCAGATAAATCCTCCTTCTTCCTCACTCTTATGGAATACCTTGAAGCAGATTCTCTTTGTAACTCAGTTAGAGAAGTCTTAGTAGACAAGTGGACATATCTATAGAACAAATTCCTGTGTCTCTTCAGAAATAGCACATCCACTTCACAGTGGCTCATACCTTTCCTCATCTCATTCCCTTTTTTGGTATTTTCACTGTCCTGCAGCTGTACTTCTGAAATAAAACATCAGCACTTTAATCCTTCCCAGAGTCTGTTTCCTAAAGAACCTAGGATAAGACATCTCCCTATCCTTCAATGTCAAATTTTGTTCTTTGGCCTCCTAAATAACTGCATCCATCTATTTCTCCTTCTTCTCACTAATGTTACTCTACTAGAAAACCATTGCCTTTGCTTACAAGAGATAGTACAATGGCTTTCTATTTGTTCTCCTTTCAACATGTTTTCAAAATTCTCTTCTTTCAACTATTTCCTAGAATCCAGTTAGAATGATCTTAGTAAACTTCAGATTTGATCTTGCCATTTTGCTGTCTAAAATTTGTCAAACACTTCCATTGCACTTAGAATAAAATTCAGATATCTTTAGAACTGCCTATACCAAGGTTTTACTAAATCTTGCCTCTGCTAGCTTTGTTTCCCACTTTTCTACCATTCTTTTTTTTCAACTACATTCTAGCCATATTTGTACCCTGTACTTTCCTCCAAGAAAGTTTGTTCTTATGCTCTTTTCTATTTCAAGACTCTCTCGCTGGAACATCTCTCTCCCCTCCTCTCCCTCATCATGCCACACCTGACTCTTACTCATCCTTCATATTTTAGTTCAAATGTAACTTCCACAGGGTTGCCTTCCCTAATATCCCATTATAATTTTTGATGGTGTTCTAAAAGAATTGTTAAACTTCTAGCTTGTCCAAGCTCACTGGGGAGTTTTCTGGATATCTATATCAACATTTCTTTCTTATGGGACCATTTTTTCTTTATAAGTTCGAATTTAATATTGTCTTGACTATCTATTTAATGTAGCTTTGGAAAAGTATCTTAATTCATTGATGTCCAAAGTTCCCCTCTGATTTTGACAAGCTCTAAGATGACATAATCATGTTCTGAATTGTGCTTACTTCCACCTAATCAAGAAATTCTTCCTTACTATTAATAATTAGTCAACAGAATTATCTCAGTTTAATGCTTTCTCTGCTTTCTGAGAAATTAAATGACCTATTGTTAAATATCGTAAGAAAGAATGTAAATTTAAATGAACGTAAATTCATTTAAAAAAGGCTTCTAATCTTTCGTCAATTAGAATACAGCAACTATAAAATCCATTTTATAGTGATTTTAAAAACACTTTGTTACGTTGCAAAGTGATGGTATTAGGAAACACTGAAACATTTATTAGAACACTCAGCACTATATAGTTCTTAAGAAGTCAGATAAAGTGCATATAAGATAAGTTAATATGTTATGAAGCTGACAAAGGAGTACAGAAGCAAGCCAGTGAAAGATTTAAAACAGCTTTGGTTTGGAACTGCAGTGCCTGGGTGGTCTAATTCGAGCAGAACATTGCCACAAGGCACAGGACCCCGGCATTGTTAGAAACCACTCAAGTCATCTGCCATTTCGTCAGATGGAGGAGCTTCCCCACCTCGTAGATGAAGCTCATCACTGCCTTGACAACGTTGGGTTCCACATCATTAGTTTCCATTTGATTCTATAGCAACAAAATAAGAGAAAATTAATTATAGTAGATGCTGGAAACCAAATAGTGGAATTAAAATCCCAGCATTCTCATTTAATGGCCAAGAAACAAATTACACTATTACAGCAGAACAGCTTTTTTAACCTCCTGTGCTGGTTTCTGCATTTTGCACAAATGTGAAGCTTATACTCTGAAATAAACAACTTTATTGGAAATGAATCCTGGAACGTTGCTGTGGAGAGTACAGTCAGTGATTCTTTTCAGTATGTGAACTCTTATGAAGAAACCACTTGTACATTTCTGGAAAAAACTACTTACCTCCTTCTGTTTGCTTAGTAAATGGAGTAACCTTTGTACTTCAAAATCATCTCTTAGATGGACTCAAGCTGGTGAGACAGACTGGCAAACACTGGCACCATCAAATGATTATACATTCCATTCCAATTCCACTCTAAGGCCGATTAAAACAAAGAAGTGTAAACAGATCCCATTTTAAATGGAGCTGATCCAAACTGCCGGTGCAAACTAAGGTCAGGATCAGAAAGGGCTTGAAGAAAAAAGCCTGTAGGTACATATCATGTCTAAAGAATCCTTTTCAGCAGAGATGAGTCCTAATTCTTCCAACATATGAAACTGCAAAAGGACAACTCTTTCAAGAAAATACTTTAAATAAATGACTTCTTGTTTTCATTTCCTACTCTTCATTCTCTAATGACAGTATACATTAAGAAACTGCATTATAAGCTTTATTAGCAATTTGAACACAAGGGTATGCTAAATGGCAAACAATGTACTCAAAAGGCTTTCAAGCCTGCCACATTCTTTTCTATTTTTGTCTGTAATAGAAAATATAACACTTTCCAAGTGACCAAAGTCAACAATATTATTGTTATTCTTCATATATATATATATATATATATACTATATATATATATACACACAATATCTACTGTATATGTATATATTGTTTGGCCTATAGACAGGCAGATACATAGGAAGATGTGGCTTTCAGATGCTATAATGTAAAGTACTACATGATAGTCTGAAAAAATATATTTAATTTCTACATAGTCCCTTTTATTTTGTCATTTCCTATCATCTTTGTACTTCTCTTTTTGTTTCTTTCCTTTTTCCATGTTTCAGTTATACCACTTAGCTCCCAGATGTGTATCTATTCGTATACCACTCATACAGCTTCATTGTATTGGAGATTAATGAATCTACTGCTCTGTGACTTCCCAAAGAGTTATTTCTGTTGAAGATCAACTGTCAAGTGTTTCTTTCTCTTTCTTTACCTTCAGCCATGTAATAAAAATATGCTATTTTCTTTGCTTGGTGTTGTACAGACAAGAAAAAGTAGAAGCATCACTTCATGCATTCCTCATGATTATTGTATGAATTACTTATTTACTTCATGAATGATTCTAAGATATATGCTTTAACTGAGCTCAAGGCACACATGACCTGACTTAACTCACACAAATACGTATTCAAAGCCAAGCATTTTCAAGTTAGCTAACCTGAAAACAAATGTATTAATAACAAATTTGTTAATAACAGCATTAACAAATGTATTAAGATTGTAATGATTATAGTTTGGAATAAAAGGCTCAAAAATATGTAAATCAAAGAAATCATGCTTAGGTTATCAATAAGAAAAAAATAGAGAGCATATAGTTTAAGGGAAATGGGTTTGGGAAGATGTGAAAATAGGAATCAGATGTTCAAACTATTATGGAACAGGTACTATATTCATAATGTCATATCCATTAAACAATTTAATCTTCACAATCAGTCTGCACAGTATGTATAATTATTCCCATATTCAAGTCAGAGAAGTTGAGTAACCTGTCAATTGTCAGTTATTGTCATTCCTATATTACCATATCAACACCAGACAATGATATTGTTGGCAAATTGTTCTATAAGAGAATTCTCTCAATGTTTCCCTTGTAAGAATATTTTTGGATTCATTTTTCCCCAAGACATGCACAAATGTTAGTGAGCTATGCCTAATAAATGGCATTGTAGAGATTCAAATTCATGTGTGGTCCAATGCTCTTGACGCGTTTTACTGACCCTCTAATTCTAAGCAAGAAAGCAGTTTAGGCAGAGTAAACAGAGTAGGGCACTTGGGAAGATTTAAATATTAAATAAACTTCTTAGGAATTCCACAATTTGTGACTAAAGTGATCATTTAGTGAAACAATAAACTTATAATGTGATGTTTAAATACAATTTCTCTAAGTTTCTGATATTTAAGAATTGCCATACACTAAGTTTATTTTAGTATATTTGCTTTTGTGGCTTCTCCATTAATTTGAGCCTCCTTAGTTGTATAGTTATATACTCCTCATCATACTAACTCTCCAATTATTGTTGCCATAGATCCTTTTGGTGATAAATACAAGATTTCTCTAATGAAACTTTCTGTCTGGACACAACTTAATTAATTTTGAACACGGACCATAGTGATTAGTCTTTGGAAGATCCCTCCCCCCAGGTAACAGTAAAATAAAATGCTGTGTAACCACGAAATTTTTACTTTGATGAGAGCTTTAGATAACACAAGGAATTGTCCTGCAATAAAAACTAATGTTCTCATATACCTTTCTGTTTTGATTAAAAATGCCTTCAATAAATGCTTAAATTTGTCTATATTAACCACATAAACTTAATGTATTCAAATGAAAGTTCTATATTAAATTCCCCAAGCAAGTTATTCTAGTGCAAAGTAATAAGAAAAATTTTTATGCATGACCTATGGGTCCAACCCAATACTTTTCAGCTATGTTTTGTACTTTGCTACACTTTTTATTGGATGTGTTTAATTGAATATTGTCATTATCCCTACCCACTGTAAGTTTCAGGATAGAACGGTAAATGATACTAAAACTGCTGAAATATTTCAAGAAGTTTCCTGGTAGTGAATAATGTTTCCAGGAAAATGGACTAGTATTTAGGAGGATGGAATTGCTTCATGGCAGAAAGTTAAAAATAAACAGCCTACCATAAAGGTGTACTTCAGAAGATGAGTCTGCAATTATACTTTTTCTCTTAAAGCAAGATGATTGAGAGAGATTAGGAGCAAAGGAGCGACACATTAAACTCATAAAGGAACTCTTTACTAAAAACAAGTGAAGACAGAAACTTGAACATAGAACAGAAGATTCAGTGTCTCTTCACTCTCTGCTTCACGTTAATCCTTGAGAGATAATGGGAGATCCATCAACAGAACCGTTTCTCCCAGGGCTGAAAACAGGAGCGTGGAATCAGTGCTAGAGACTCAGAAGAATGAGAAGCAGTTTAAATTTTCGACCCCAGGAATCAGCAGAAGGAATTAGAGGTGCTGCACTTCAGGTAAAACAAAGATCTCTTGTAGACAGAATATTACCTCTCCTTACTAAAAGACCAGGGTGACTAATGGGGCCACTTTTCTTGCTACAGGGGCTAAATTAACTTTCAATGTAGTTTGGTAAGAAATCCTTGGTCACATAAAAATGGAGATGACAGCTACAAGTTGTTGTTAAGGCTGTCTAATTAATTTGTGAGATCCAATGCAAAAGGAAAACGCAGGGCCTCTTACTCAAAAAAGTAGGGGAAAAGTGCTATTAAACATACTAAAATATAATACTTTTTCCTTTCTTTTGAGGTTCCTCTCTCAACTTGTCATGGTGTTTTCAATCTGCTAACTAATATTCTAATTGAGGAAAACATACAATTTTAAATGATTAATGTGAAATCTATTGTTCATTTTTATATTGTGCAATGTTAGTTTTAAATACAAATATAAGAGCATTTAACTTGTACGTGGAATCACCAGAATTACACAATTTGTATTCCATAGCTCAAATGTGCATATGTATTTTGTCTTAAGTGAACAATGGAAACACTGTGCAAAACTAACTTAACTGCTTTCATTTTACTTGTTGATGTGCACACATTTTACAACACTACTTTTAGCTTACTGAAGATAAATGGACCTATGGGTTACCTTATTTTTCTCTTTCTTTCTATGTCATGATCTTCAACATCAGTGGTTGGGTAATATAGGTAAGTATCACGAGTAAGAATGGATATTGCAGAGTTTCTTGAACATTCATGTTTCTTAGCATTTTTCTTGTCTGCCTTCAAAACAAGTTCTGATTCAAATGGAAAGATGGCCTATTAGGTTTTCAGTCCTCCTACTTATGCAGTCATAGACACAATACACATTGTACTTGCTTGTACACGCCTGTACACACCTCCATGCATTGCGGTCCACTGAAATTCTGTGCTCATTGGACGTCACAAATGCTACTTGTGAATGGATCAAGAAGGAATGGTGGGAGGCACACATATCGTGCATAACTCCTCTACTCATGCTTCATTGTCCATTGGATCTCACTTTTAAAACTCAAGTTCAATGGTAAAACTATTAAGAATTTTGAGATGGAAACAGCATAACATTAAACCAAGTGTGGGGCCTTTTTGAGGACAGAGTCCTGTACAATTGCACAGGCTGCAAGCCCATGAAGTTACCTCTGCCGGTAGCTATCTCATCTGTTCACCTCAGTGTGATGTGGTATGAACGTCAATGCCACCTGGGACCTGCAAACCTCACCTGCCAGCTAATTCTCACCATAGTGGCCAAGCTGGTGTATGCCATTCTGTTTAAACTTATCCCTGCAACAGGCATTACTTTGCAATTCCAAAAAGACATTTTGAAAGGGTATTCTCCTTTGTCCTGAAATATTGAGGGGACAATAAATTTCTTATTTGTGAATTAGTTTAGTGCTAAGTATGAGCACTGTAGTCTCACAAAACCAATTCAAATCTTGTGAGATTGGACACGTTACTGAAATTCCTTAATTTCTACAAAATGCAGACAACTGCATCAAGTTTAGATGGCTCCTGTGAGTGTTCATTCAGATAACATATAGAAATTACTTATCATAGTGTTTAGAAGAGACAAAAATTAAATAATCACTAATATCATTATCATTTAAAAGTCAGCCTGAGAATTTCTCAATTCAAGTGAATCATTGCCTCCTCTTGACATTATGAAGAGTAAACTCTGGAATCAGAGTTCTTCAGTTTTAATGTTGGATTCTCTACTCACTAGCTGTGGATCAGTTAACCTCTATGTTACAACTTTTTCATTTGTAAAATGGTCATACTAATAATACCAACTCATAAGATTGTTGTTAGAATAAAATTACTTAACACATATTAAGCGTTCAATAATTAACTATTATTATTTTAATCTTATTCCTTATAATACTCAATATGATTGGTATTGTTTTTTAACACCTGTAGGAGTAGGGGGATGATATTATCTACCCACAGTTGAATGGATATCAGGATCTCTTTATTAGTTTCTAGATATTTACCGAAATACAGCCACAGACTCCAGATAAAGCAAAGAGCTTAACATCCAAAGTTTTCTTGAGTTTTAAATTAGAGTATTATTAGTCTTACATTAGGAAAAACTCTTAGGAAAACCCATAATAGCTTCAACAAAGTGAATGCAGAGCGTTAAGAAAATACAACTATATCTTAAGAAGAGAGTATAGAAATACAAGCCTAGCTTTTAGATAGTCTACATAGCCTCTATTGAAAAACGGGATGATGGCTACAAATTCTTACTTTTTGAGAGGATTTTAATTATCTTAACCAGTTTTTCTTCATTATAATTAATATCAAAAGGATCCTAATAATCACATTGTATTTCATGGATTTTAAAGTGCTATCTTACACAATAATAGATCTGATTTTCATAAAATTCTGGAAATGGTTTGCAAGTGTGTGTGTGTGTGTGTGTGTGTGTGTGTGTGTGCATTATAGTTGAGGCTACTAAGGCACTAGGAGAGAAAGGGACAATCCAAGTCCCAAAATGCAGAGTGATAAACAGCACAGTTGACAATCTAACTCACCTTCCTAGATTTCTAGTTCACAGTTTTTTTGTGTGTTAGAACACTTAGAGTTTAATTTTTAATCATCGTTGTTTGGAGACTACAAAATAGCAGAAAGACCAAAATTGAAATCACTCAAAATATAACTCTTAACTACCTTAAAAAGTAAATATGAATATTTTAAGTTTTCTACACATAATTCTAAGGAAATATTAAGAGCTTCAGATAAAATTTAAGGATACAGTTTTCATTGGGAATAACCGAAATATCTAATAGCAGCCAATTGGCAAATTAGGTAATGTTATAATCGGTTAAGTTGATACACTCTGAAGATGCTAAGTGTTATGCTTTTGTATTTTTGAAATACATACAATTTCATTTGCAATTAGAGAAATAAAAATTAAACTATCTTTTCACTCGCCAGTTGTTCAAGATAAAAAGTTTTGGTTTGCAGAGTGTTGGTGCCTGAGAATTCCAGCACTTTCATACATTTCTGGTAACAGGAAATTTAGGGTTACCTTCTTTGGAGAAAAATGCATTAGTATCCATTAATATTAATTTGCTTTTAACCCATTAATTCATTTTCTAGGAATTTGTCCTATAGATCCACTCACACATGAAAAAGATATCACAGTGCAACGTATGCCCTGAAGCATTGTTTCTAACTGCAAAACCCTGGAAAGAACGTAAATGTTCATTAGGAGGACCTTGTTAAATAAATGGTCATATATCATGAAATAAATATTTCTGACGTTTCAGATAGCATGGAGAATGTTTATGTTATTTAGGAGAAAAAGGCATATTATAAATAGAATTTTCAATATCAGCCTAATATGTGGGTAAATATATCAAACATTTAATAGCCAACTAGGATTCTGTTACAGGAAACTTGTATTCTCTTTTAAATTGCAATTTTTCTAAGATGAATGTGCAATTACTTTTATAGTTTAAAAAGTTTATCTAATTTACATTTAAAAATCACTCAAGGAAGTGGAAGTACAATCTTTTTAAATAAAATTTGTATGTATTTAAGGTGTACAACATGATAATTTGATATACATACACATAATGAAATGATTACTATAGTCAAGCTAGTTAGCATATCATCTCCTCATATAGTTACCATTTTCTGTGTGATGAAAGCACCTGAAATCTACTCTCTTAGCAAATTTCCAGTATTCAATACAGTATTATTAACTTAGTCATGCTGGACATTAGATTTTTAGACATTCATTATACATAATTTCAATTTTGTACCCTTTGACCGAAATTTCCCCATTTTCCCCACCTCCCCACCACTGATAATTACCATTCTATTTTCTGTGTCTACATATTTGAATCTTTTAGATTCCACAGACAAGTGAGATCATGCAGTTTTTTTTCTTTCTATGTCTGACTTATTTCACTTATCATAATCTTTTACAAAATTTCTGCCAAAAATAATTACTAAGAATTTTAATATGGCATTTTATTTATTTTATTTTATTTCATGAGGAAAACCAGCCCTGACCTAACATCCATTGCCAATCCTCCTCTTTTTGCGGAGGAAGACTGGCCCTGGGCTGACATCCATGCCCATCTTCTTCTACTTTATATGGGAGGCAGCCACGGCATGGCTGACAAGCAGTGCGTCGGCAGGTGCCAGGGATCCAAACCCGCGAACCCTGGGCTGCCAAAGTGCGAACTAAACCACTGAGCCAATGGGCCAGCCCCTTAATATGGCATTTTAAAAGCTAGCCATAATTTGCACTGGAATGCAGAATTCCTCTTTGGCAAAGGCCTGCTGAATGTTTAGGAAAATGCCTAACGGGTTGATGGAAGTTTCTCTTTCTCTCTCAATACTTCCTCTTTTTCTTTGTGCAGTGAAAAATGGGGCTTGGAGAAGTGTGAATGTCCTCTGGGAACTCAAGACCATGGAGGTTCCAGGATTGTAGCCAATCAGAAAGATAGGGAGATGAAGATGGTAGTATTTGAGATGAGCATGGGCCCAACAATCTGATGATTAATTCATGTTTATGTAAAAAGATATCAAATGAGGTGTCTTCAGACTACTATGTTTCAGATAGAACTTATCTTCAGACAAGTCTTCAGATGCTACTTCAGACCACCATGACCAAGGATTTTGGGAAAATGAAGTCTAATAATGAATTTTAAATATGATCATTCAACAAAAAATTAATGACTATGTAAGATGTATGAATACTCTACCAGGCAGCAATCAATATATGAAAGTTCCCTATGCTCACGGATTTTACATTTCAGTGGGTTAAGAATAAATTCTGTTTACAAATAAACAAATTACAAATGTTGATTGGGACAGTGAAGTAAATAAGCAGGGCGTCACTAGGGGAAGGAACCCTTAGATAGGATGGTCAGGGATGTCTCTCAGAAGAGTGACCATGTATTTGATCTGAGCATTTGATAATCTTAAGTGAGAAACAATGCAACATTTTGGGAGAAGACAGTTTCAGCTGAGATAACATCAAGTGCAAAACCCAGAATCAGGAAAGAATTTTTTGTATATAGAGGATAAAATAAGACCCATGTTTAATGATTTAGGGAGAAAGGAGCGTAAAATAAAATTGAGAAATTAGGAGCCAGATATTACAGGACACGTAAAGTGGATGTTTGTCCATTTTGGCTGTCCAGATTCTATTTATGCTTTCTAATAGCACCCTAATTTTTTGTGTGAAACCTTGGAGGTGATGATAAATCAGGGGTCCACTATATCAGTGAAAGCTGAGGAACCCTAGGAGACTTTTCTTCACATGGGTATGTGAAAGGTGAGCACATGAACAAAGTTCAGAAAATTGCACCTTTTTTGCACAGAATTTTAACTCATTTTGGTCGTTTGCAGTCATTTCCCTAAATTATATACCGTAATAAGGAATATCAATTTCTTTCAAAAATGTGATGTGAAGGAGTCTTCCACTTCTAGGAGAATGGCACTGCAATACAATTAAGTATGAAGAACAGCTACAACACACATTTTTAGGATTGTAGGAAAGTAAAGGAAAGATTCTCTAAGAGTCAAAAAGTTTAAAAAAAGTGAAAATGGCAATTAACTGAAGCCAGAGCAGTGAGTGAGGAGCAGTAAGTGAATCTGAAAGCTGAGGAAACTTGAATATTTAATGGCTGTGTAAGTGTTGTGATTGTGTGACTATGGTCCCACTACATAGTGGGAAATCCAAACCAGATGCTGTCATTAAATAGAATTTCCTAGAAGCCCTCAATGATAAACCCAGTATCCAAGCAGAAACAAATGTAAATCCTCTCTGAAGGAAATCATCCATGATTTAGACCCTTGGCTTTTCTACAAGTTCAATTAAATTTGATCTAAAAAGAAAAAAAAAATCAGTAAATGCAAAGAAGAAAACACCACAAGGAGTTTTAGCATGAGAAAATCAGATTAATACCTAAAAAAATTTCAGATTTTGGAAAATATTCAGATACAGTACATATAATAATTATGTAGGAAATATTTTAAAAAATATACGGAAAATATTTTTCTTTTTGTGAGGAAGATTGGCCCTGAGCTAACATCTGTGCCAATCTTCCTCTATTTTGTATGTGGGATGCCACCACAGCATGGCTTGATGAGCAGTGTGTAGGTCCACACCCAGGATCTGAACCCATAAACCCTGGGCCCCTGAAGCAGAGCACATGAACTTAAACACTATGCCACAAGGCCAGCCCCTAGAAATTTTTTAAATGAGCAAGGAACAAGGAACTGTCAAAAATGATCAGGTATATTTGAAAAAATAGAACTTGTAGAAATGTAAACAATATTATTAAAATCAGATTCTCAAAATATTAAACAGTAGATTCAACACAGCTAAAAAGAATATTAGGAAACTGGAAGACAGGGTTAAATATATCATACAGAATATACACAGAGACCACGGTTAGACACATTTTCTGTCAGGCCACATTGGTCTTGCAGTCTGCTTACTTTGCTTCATCTACCCAATTTTCCTTTACTGCTTGCTCTTATGATATAAAAAAAGATATAAAAAGTTTTTCTGTTGTATTTTTAGATGCTTGCAGATTACTGAGATTGGAGCTTTCTTCCTAATGCAATAGCTGCCCTTCCCCTATTGCAATAGTCCCTTGCAATAATTATTTTGAATAAAAATCTCTTCTTAACAAGATCCTGATTTGTTTTTCTTTGACAGTCTGCATTATACTTGTATCCCTGACCTTGCCTCTAAGCTCCAGACCCATGTATCCAACTGTTTAATCAAGACAGCTACTTAAATGATATGGAGGCAATTGGAACTCACCATGAAAATCCAAACTGATGCTCTTGTCCCTCAAATCTGTTTCTCTTCCATTGATCCTTAGCTAATTTATTAGCACTAACTTCCTCCCAGTGATACGAGCTAGAAACCAGGGAGGTCCTACAAAATGAACACGTTCTCAACACCCACACATGCAATCTATCTCCAAATTGTGTTGATATTTCTCTTAAATATCCCTTGAATCCAGCCACTTTTCTTCATATTAATTGTCACCTTCTGGTTCAAGCTACCATTACCCCTTAACCTGGTCCATTTCAGTGACCCCCTCCTAACATTTTCATTTTGATCATTTCACCCCTTGCCTAAAACCCTCTGAGTCAGTCACATTGCTCACAGAGTAAAGATCAATGTATTAATGAGAACAAGATTTGGCATAATCTGGCTACCATTCTTCTTTCTAGTCTCATTCTGTACATTCTTTCACTTCTTGTCTGACTTCCTTTTGGTTGTTTCAGATGGGCACTGCATATTGACTCAGGGCCTTCACTGAAGTTTTTGCCTCTGTTGAGAACGATTGTGCTCCTCTCTTTTCATCTAAATAATTCATCCTCAGCAATCTCAGTTCAAATGTAATTTCCTTAGGAAATTTTGTTCCTACATTTCAGACTAGATCAGATTGCAGTGTTATGAGCTTCCATAGCAAATAAATTATACACTTCTGTCATAAATCTTGTAATCTTATTTTTAATGTATGACTAGTTTATTAATTTCACTCATCTCCAAAAACTAATACCAACATCATTAACTAGTACCTCTATGAGGGCAAGGATGTTTGTTATCTATGTTACACCTGGTAACTATCCCATTGCTTTAGAATATGTTCTCAACGAATGGATTGATTGAACAAAGAAAAGAATGAGTAAGGAGAAAATCAGAGGAATAAAGAAAAGTTGCTAAATTTGGCCATTTAATAAAAGCAACTGTTTTATAAATGGATGATGGCAATATAAATTAAAGGATCAATACCAGAGAAAAGGAAAAAAATTCATTTCCTATGTAGCAAAAAATTACTCTTAAAAGTAAATGTATAGAGAGTTGACTCCCAGAATATACTGAGACAATATTTTATTCATATACAAGGACGTAGTTTGCATTATTTCAAAATCCTGGAGAAGCATAGTGTCACTGAAATAATATCTTATTAATATGGCTAAGTACTCTAATGCATTTTTGATACTCTTAAAGAACATCATATATAATTTTTGCCCTTGAGATATAGTGAAATATGTTAAATCCAAGACATACATAATACAAGACTACCAGAGTTTTACAGCATAAAAACACAGTTATAGCATAGTATTAAAAATCTACATTATACAAAGCACCAAAATAAAATTACCTTGGGAATAACACATCAAGTCCATTTTCAACAGAAAGATCTCAGAGAAAAGAAACAACTGAAATCAAATATGTATCCATTTGAAAACTCTGTTAAAATAGAATAATATAAAATTATATTTTCAAGGGTGAAGTTGCAAAGTGAGCACCTATCATTATACCTATCATTATATAACAGCATTAAAAAATCCCATCTAGTAATGGGAATTAAAAAAATGGAAGATTTCTATGCATCTATTATAACATTTATAAATGTTTATATAAATTATTGAATTAAAAAATACTGCCCAATATAAATATTCTCCCATTATAGATTGATAGGAGTATTAATTATTAGCATTATTTCATTTGAAACATTTATATTGCCCTTGATAAAGAGTTTCATAAAGGTCAATCAGAATGATTTTTGCCTTTTACATATTATTTCCGGCTCTGTATTACTTTTGTAAATAGTTTTTTAAATCCTTATATCTTTACTTAGTCTCTTATAAGACTTTTGGCATTAGACCAAATTATACATTTATTATAAAATAATATATTTTAACATTTCACTTCTAAAATTAATGTACAGTAACATTGAGGTTCTTTGGCAGCAGAGTTTATAGTTCTATGAAGTTTTAGTGCATGTATAGATACATGTAACCACAGTCACAAGCAAAATAAAGGACCATTTCTTCACCTTAAAAATCTTACTTGTGTTGTCCCCTTGAAGTCACACACTCTGTAGAGACCAGTGTTCGAAGTTTCAGTATGCTGCTTGACTAAACTATTTGAGCCTCTAGGGTCTCAAAAACTGGTTGTAAATCTTGCCAAGAGTGGATTACACTATTTCAGTTCTTAACTGTATTAGTTCTTTTTGGAACATAGAAGTGCAAAGGCAAGCACAATTTTTTAATTAAAAAGTCTATTGGACATTTTCAAACCTTCAAAAAAGTTCATGTCAGCTTCTGCTCTACAAATGTGCAAGCCTATTTTTTGTTTCCTTTGGCAGCAGCTGTTCCTTCACCAGTAATTCAGCACATAATTTCAGAAGTATCTGGGATCCTATAAATCTATATGAAGAATCACAGTGTGTGTAAACATATGTCTATGTGAGTATATTCCCTGATGAATGGATATTATGGAGAGGTTTTTTTTGTGTGTGTCTCATAAGTTTGTCCTATACATTACAGATAAACAGATTTAATTGGAATAGGCATATGAATACCACCAACATCTTTTCCCTATTACATCTTAAACATAAGCATTAACACATCACCACATCTAATGGGGAAGAAAGGAATTCAAATACATCTAGTCAACATATTATCACATAAGGAAATCCCTTTTTATCTAATAGCAGGCTCTAATTTTCATAAGTCAGGTTGATTTTAGACTGACTTTTCATCTTGTTGGAAGATCCAGTAGTAACTAAAAGTGTATTCAACATTCTCACTAGTGTGATTGACTTGTGGAAATTTCTCCACTATTCCATTTTTTTTCCATGCTCAATATTTTTGTCACACAGTGAATACCAATATACCACCAAATAGGTAAAAAAATAGAACATTGACCAAACCCCAAAAGGTCCTTCATGTAACATCCTGATCCCTCTGTACTCCCACCTTCCCCCAATTGTAGTCATTATCTTGACTCTTAGGGTAATCACTTCCTTGCTTTCCTTTACTTGATTTATTGTGCAAACCTGAGTTCCTAAAGACTATAAATCAATTTTGTCTTTTTGAAAAAATTTTATATAACAAAGTCATACATCATGTTCTCTTTCATGTATGTTTTATTCACTCATAATTACATTGGTAAGATTTATCAATGTTGTAGTAGGTGTAGGTGCATGTCGTTCATTTTTATTGATCTTTGGTATTCTATTAAGTGAATAAAGCACAATTTAGTTATCCATTCTCCTTTTCTCCACCATTCCTGAAGCCACAGTTTACTGTGTTTGAGTGTATGTTAGGAAGCTAACAGATAATGGCATTTGAAGTAATGTCACTTCTGTAAGCCTGGCTATAGCTGGCACACTCAGCTGCCCTATCCCTTTATTTTCAGAAACCTGTCACTCCCCCCCTACCAGCCTAACTCTAGTCTCCCTACACTTTGGTTTATTAGGAATTCCCTACGGATGTGTTTTTAAACACCACATTCTCAGATGTACTGAAGCAGTAAAATTCAGGTAGGACCAAGAAGTCTATCAGTTTTACAAACACACGAGGTGATTCTGACATTAATAGATATTAAAGTCTGAGAGTCAGTTCATGATAAAAGAACTTTTAATTTAGAATTTCTTACAGTGATTAAGTCTTAATTGATGAAGCAACCAATTCTCAAAGCAATAGATTAATCTTGTACTTTTACTTCTAGACAAGTCTGAGAGTTTTACTCTGTTTTGGAACAATCACCACCCTATCACCTGTCCTCTCAACAATATCTAACAGTCTGTGGAACCAATCCCTTTCATATTGCCTACTAGGGCTCTTGGATATTGCACTCCTGCCTCTCTAACAGAAACCCACATTTCCCCAACAGCGTCACTTCTCTTACATCCATCTCAAGTAAATGCTATTTTTTCAAGCACTTTCTCTGATTGCCGAGTCTGGAAGATCAAAAGATTGTTTATTTCCACTGCCAGTCTCAGGCTGTTGTTCATTTACTATTATTCTAATATTTTAAACATATTTTTGAAAAAATTACTGCATGTCATTGATTGGTGCTAACCATAGACTGAAAAGCCAACATGTTGAGACATCAGTTAACATGCCCTTCACCATTGGTACACACCTTCCACCAATTTTCTAATAACAATCCTCTAAGTGTACTTTAGCCAGATATGCAGTTACATAAACATGTTAAGTTCCGTGGCCAGTTACTCATCACTGTGGCCTGTTAATTACAGAAAGACCAAATTTGTGTGGCATGATTGACTTTTCACAAAGCCAGATTGGTACCTTGTGTTCATGTAGATTATTGCAAACTGATTGTTTCAGAATGTGTTCTAATCACTTTACAGATATCAAAATAAGATGACTGATTTTTAATTACTATTAAAAAAGAAGAAAACAGGCCCAAAATGGAGTCACTTATGCTAGGTCCCATGTCACCAAACTGAGACTTGACTTAATTACAGTTTTGGCTCTCCCAGAAATGAAATCTTAAACCAGTCAGTCAGGAATCACCTGATCAGTACTAGTTAGGTAATCTGCCTGATAGACCCTCACCCTCCCCTAAAGGAAAGTAATCTAGTAATAACCAATCAGCTTTTTTGCATAGTATCATTTCCTTGTTCCCACTCTCTTCAGCCTGTAGAAGCCTTTCATTTTGTATAGATTCTCAGAGCTCCTTTCTATCAGCTAGATTGCATGCTTCCTGATTTGAATCAATTTCTCCTCAAATCAACTCTTAAAATTTTTAATATGCTTCAATTTATCTTCTAACATTACCAAAGTCAACTTTTTTCTCTCCTTTAAAAATATGAACAGAAATTATGTCTTTCTCTGCTTTTCAAGTACTTTTTGCCCTATATTCTCTCCATATTTCAAGTAGAGCTGATAGTTCAATAAAGTCATCTAGGAATTCAGCATATGCCTTAGGATGAATGCTATTTGCTCATCTAACTTAAATGAATCTTCTTTCCTTTAGGCAAGAATCCCTTTCTTCCCCTTCATAGTTTGGATTCTGCCTCTCCTATGATTGGCAGCATTCTCTCTGGACACATGATCACAATTGAATTTATTTATACATACACTTGTTTATATAGGTGTCAATCCAAAATATTAAATGCCTATTGGTAGAACAGGAGAGAAAAGAAGGAACTGGAGAGAAAATGAGAAGAGGAGCAGAGGCAGAAAATAGAGGAGAGGAGAAGTGAGGGAGGAAATACTTGGACTTGGTAGAATCTAGTTAATTAAATATCTTAGTAATCTCAAGTGAACTATAGAGGAGAGAATTATTGTTTTCATAATGTACTGCTGGTATAAACTATTATAAATCAAAGTGTGTTCTTCCAGGATGTACTTTATACTCACTGAGATATATAAGATTAATGGTGGACAGTGAGTGGCTGGATCTGCTATACGGCACTTCACTATGTTGTTCATGTGGTCCTCACAACAGCATAGGAATTTTAGCGTTATTATTCCCACTTTATGACAAGAGCACTAATGTCCAAAAAGGTATTGCAACTTGACCAAACAATCCCTGGGTTTGAAACCAGATATAGGCAGTCTCCTTATTTCATTTCACCACACTGTCTCACTTCCTAGTTAACTTTATCCTGTGTTTTGTGTATATTTACTTATTGAAGCATAATTTATATATAAAAAGCACAAACCTAATGTATTCCATTTGATAATTTATGAACTTTTACACGTTTGAGTAACCACCACTTTAAAACAAGATATATACCATTTTTACACCAGAAAATTTCCTGGTGTTCTTTTCCAGTCAGTGTCCCACCTTCAGGAAGCAACCACATTCACATTTCTGGGTTCATAGCCTAATTTTGTCTGTTCTCATACTTAATTTAAATACCAAAGAAATAGTATGTATTCTTCTCTAAATTCTTTTGCTCAACATAATGTTCTTGAGCTTCATCAACATTATTTTGTGTATTAGTAGTTTCTTTCATTGCTGAGTTGTAACTTATTGTATGAATATGACATCCTCCTATTGATGGATATTTGGTTTGTTTCCAGCTTATGGGTAAATACATAGATGTGGAGTTGCCGGGCCACATAGTTCGTCTATGTTTAGCTTAATAATAAACTAAAACAAACAGCTTGCCAAAATGCTTTTCACTCACACTTTCACTCACAAATTATAACAGGTCCAGTTGTTTCACATCTTCACCAAAATTTGGTACTGTCAGTTTTGTTTTCTTTCCATTATTTTAGCCATTCTGGTGAATGGAAAAGATTTCTCGATCTTGTTTTAATTTTCGAGTTCCTGAAAACTAAATATGTTGATAAAATTTTTGTGTGATGATTTGCCTTTTTCTACTTTGTTTTGAAGTGTTTATACAAATTTTATGTCATTATTAAATGTTTATATTGACTTTTATTATTGATTTGTAGGAGTTATATGCTCTGGATCTGAGTCCTTTGTCAGATATATGTCTAGAGATAATTTTTATACCATTTGTTGACATATATAAGTGTATTTATATATATCTAATATGACATATCAGAAATATGATTTTCTTAATTGTGTCTTTTGATGAACAGAAAGGTTTAATTTTGATGAGGTCCAAAATTATTATTATGTTTTGATTTTATTGTGAGTGATTTTTATCTTTTGTCTAAGAAACATTGCTTACTCCACAATCACCAAATTCTTTTCTTTGTTTTATACTAAAGATTTTATAAATTTAGCTTTTACATTTTAGTACTCTGATTTATCACAAATTAATTTTTGCAAATAAAATGAAATAGAGGTTAAGATCCTCTTTGTTCCATATGGATATCCATTTACTCTTGTAGCCTATTTTTGCTTCCAAATATAAAATAGTAATCATTCAAAAGCAATAAAAGGCTTTCAAACTAAGTAATACTGAATGAAGTGCAGGGTGTTTATTCCACCCTCCTCTATTAGACATGAATAATTAATTTTTAGCCTTAATTATGGGCACGGAAAGAGTTCTTTAAATAAATGAAATCAAAACTAGCAACCTGGATCATCACCCTCCTAGCCTTTGAAGCTCTGGTAATTAGTTGACTGTTGCTGCCTGATTTCGTAATTCTGAAGACAATGGCACTGATAACAGTTGCAACATTTTCACAACTTAAATTAATTAATTACTGGAATGTGATTGACAGAATGAGGAAAGAGTATTGCCTATACTGGACTTTGTTGCCAGGCAAAAAGCCAGGAATCCTCAGCCTAAACAGAAGGAGAAGTAAAGACAAATGAGGTAAAATTATTTTAATTAGGTTGTGGATATATTCTGCTTCTAATAAATTCTGTCATAAAAAAAAAAAAAAGAAACCATCTAACTGAAGAGAGTGTAAGCATAGTGGGGAGCCCAGAGTGATTCTCAGAGATTTCAGAAAACTGTTCAGGATATGATTATCTCTCTGTCTCTTATAAGTTCATGTGTATTTTGATGTAATATCTGTAAATGGGATATAATATTTAGAACTGTTGATAAATATGCTGCTTGAAGCAGATTTGGGGGGTAAGAAGTGGTGGAAGTAAGAAAATTAGGAAGAAAAAAGTTCCCACTTTAACATTTATTTTTTGAGTAAGGAGATATTCAAATTAATGATGAAGGATAGAGTAGATTATTATTGCTAAAATTTTTTATAGAGGCTATATATTTAATGTCATCTTGGTGCTTTCTGAGTATGATACTCTGTAAGGGCTTTAGCGATTTTTCACAATATCTGGTTCCCATGCAACAAAGCAAACCTCTTTCTGATTTTCCCTGGAGCTCACAACAACCCATGGGTCCAGGAGGACATGGCCTTTCCTCAGCGCATGTGCACAAAGAGAAAGATTAAGTTCTCTGGTGTCTCTTCTTTTAAGGACACTAATACCATCATGAGGGTCCCACCTTCATGACCTCATCTAACCCTTATTACCTCCCAAAAGCCCTGTCTCCAGATGCCATCATCATATTGTGGTTTAGGGGTTCAACTTATGAATTTTGAGGGACACAATTCAGTTCATAGCTCTATGGCTCTATTTAATGAGCATGTATTTATTTTAGAATTGAATCATCAGTAGTATATATTGAAAATGCTAGATTTCCAAAAATTGCTTAGAAGTATGTCTTCTAGCCAATAAAGACTACTACAATGTAGCAGTGCAAAGAGAACAACCTCTTTCAGTTCTGGCAAAAGTCAAATTAACATTTTGGTACCCTATTGGATATTCCACCTCTGTCTTACTGGGTATAAACAGGGTTTACACCTTTGTTAAATAGATTTTTTTCATGGCAGCCACAAAATTTCTCTGATTCTTACTGTCTACTAATTTAGACATGTCTAAATTAGAGTTTTCATGTCAGCATGTCTCATGATAATTTAAAAGAACTACCCTGAGCTTCTCAGGATACATCAGTCAGAGAGTAAAATAATCAAGATGGAGCAGAGGAAGTTGAACTGCATGGAAGATACAACAAACACCTCAGCCAATTCCTTGAGGAACTTTGGATTTGGAATGTCCTTTCAGAGTTTTCCCAAATAAGTTGCGGGTCCTAGACTATGGGGCTATGGGGCTCCCACATTGACCAGCTGTGAGATGCAGGCTTCCCTTAGGGAGGAGACATAACTTTAAGCAAACCATTTCTCTTCAGTGGAGGCTAACTTCTGGAGAGTAATTCAGCTGTGAGTTTTCAGCAATCAACACTTGCAGTAGATGGGAGAATGAGTGACTACACTTGATAGGAGGAATGGACTGTTGAATCACAGCACCCACTGCAGATGCGCCCTGAATATCAGCTAAGTTCTCTTGTGATGCTGCAACATTGAACCCTATGTTTTATAGCTCCAGTAAGACTAGCTTGTCCTTGGATTGGAAACTACGTTAATAGAAGGAAATTATTTTAAACCAACTTCTCTTGATAAGAGACAGAATTTTGCTGTGAAAGAGTTATTTTTTAGAGCCAGAAAATGAGTCTAAGTTCTATCGCTTATTATTTGACAAGGGTGTTGATCTGCAGATGTGATGATTATTATCTGCAAATATTATTGAAGTGTAAGGAAATACATTTTTAAAAATCCAGAGGTAATAAAATAAATAAGATAAAAATGTAAGGTAGCTGAACATAAAGTCACCAACCAACTACACAAACAAATGAAATGCAAATATAAGAGTTGTCCAATACAACAAAAATAATTGCTTCTAAAAACAAATGGACAGAAAGGATCTATTCACAACAGCAGCAAAAAACATACAATATCTAGGGAAAGCTAACAAGAAATGTGCAAGACTTATATGAGGATAACTTAAAACTTTACTGAAAGACATAAAAGAAAACCTAAATGAATGGAAAGGCATTTGATGTTCCTGGACATAGGGTGTTGTAAAGATGCCAATACTTTGTGAAACTATACAAATAAACAAGCTTTTGTCTCTTTCTTTTATTGCATGACAAGAAAATATCCAATCAGACTTTAATGAAATATGAAGGTTTAATTTGGGATCATCTTATAGAAGATATAAGCATGTGTGCACATGTGCATGAAGGGAGGGACAATTGGAGAGTTATTCCAAAGAGGCATCTGAAACAGAGGTGAAAGGTATTCTTCTAAAGCAAATTGAGTGAGAAATGCCATATATGTATCTTGACAAAATGAATAGAGAAAATACCTAGTGGTTTCATATGTGTGCCCTGAAGAAAACATTGTCAGGAAAAAAAATTATGAATTTTAGACCTGATTTCCAACAGGCTGTTTCTTACATAGGCAACTCTGTGTGAGCTACTCCAGTGTGAATAGTTGCAAGGACTTATTTATATAATCCAGATTAATAATTTTGGAACAATGTCAATATGGACCAGCAGTTAATTTATACATTCTATACAATCTCAATGAAAACCTTATGAGAAATTTTAGAGAAATCAACCAGACACTTTGCTGGATGACAATGTCTCTTTTTGAGGTGCCAGACAATGAGTTAACTGGGGTTGTGGCTTTCTCTTCTCCCAGCTGAAAGGGTTTCCCATTGTCTCCTTCTCTGGGTGTTATCAGCCCTTGCGTCTTGCATGCTGCTTGTCTACGGTTCTTCTCCTATTTATAATCCAATTTCAAACAATTTCTAGCCCTTGCACGAGACCACTCTTATGAGAGCCATATGGAATGGGAGAATAAGAGAAGAGTAGGGTCCCATCCCTGGAACACAGACCCACTGCATGTACAACTACATCCAGGCCCAGATGCCCCTCTGCAGGATGGTAGGTGCATGTCTTGTTCTTATGACCCTCTGCTTGTAAATTTTCCCAATAATACCTCCCTTTCTACAGTAGATACCACCAGTAGAATGGTAAATCGCTGAATCTCCTCAAAGTCTACTGTTCTGGGCAGTGAAGAGAGTTTGATTCCTTCCTGAGGGGTATGAAAAATCTATTTCCAGAACAAGAAGAAGTTCAATCTTGTAAACAAATAGAAGAATGAATAATCTTTCTTCTTCTCCAGTCCATATATGGAAATGCCCCTGGTGGAAGGCTTATGACAATGATCCTCTATTATGGGAAGATAAGTAGGATTGTTTTCTGAATGACTCATGTGGTTTTCTCCTGACTTCTAGCATCAGTGATTCTTCTCCCCACAACCCTCAGCAAGAGGAACTGCAAGATTTCAGTGTTCTTCTAAAGTTTGCAGATGCTATCATTACTGTTGCCCAGCTGCATGGTGTGTTCATGACTCCCATAAACAGCTAATGTTCAACATAAGCATAATCACTACCACAAGAGAGACCAGTGAAAATGAAGAGCAGAAGGCAGGGTTCCTTACTGCAGCACAGAATCACAGTGTTCCCAGTTGCATGAAGCCTCAGGCATATCTCTCCACAGATGCCCAAAGCATAAGGGACATTATAGTACTTCTTGTTGAACACTCTACTTGACATTTTCCCTTACTAGGTTGATTTTATCTTACACACAAGTCATTGTAGTATTTGCCTTCCCTCATGACTATATAACACTTTATTATTCTAAAATTTATTTTGGAGAATGTGTTAGTTTTCCACTGCTGTGTAATGAGTTACAGTAAACAATGGCCTAAAACAAGACAAATTTATTATTTTACAGTTTCTTTAGGGGAGAAATTTGGGCATAGCTTAGTTATAGTTTAGCTGGCCCTCTTCTCAGGGTCTCACAAGGCTGAAATCAAAATGTTGGCTGGAGGCTGGCCTGGTGGCATAATGGTTAAATATGCATGCTCCGCTTTAGCAGCCCGGTTTTTGCAGGTTTGGATCCCAGGGACAGACCTATACACTGCTTATCAAGACATGCTGTGGCAGCATCCCATACACAAAATAGAGGAAGATGGGCATAGATGTTAGCTCACGGCCAATCTCCCTCACCAAAAATTTAAAAAAATAAGAAGAAAATGTTGGCTGGGCTGCACTATTATCTGGAGGCTTGCCTGGGGAAGAATTAGCTTAAAGATAATGCAAATTGTTGGCAGAATTCATCTCCTATGGCTGTTTCCTTGCTGACTATTGGACAGGTGCCACTCAGTTTCTGGAGGCTGACACAGTTCTTTACCACCTGGCCCTTTCCCATGCCCTGCCACAACATGGTAGATTATTTCTTCAAACCTAGTAATGGAGAGTCTTCAATCCATTCAGCTGAGATGCAGTCTTATATACCATGAAGTAATCGTAGCAGTGATATCCCATGACCTTTGCCATATTCTTTTGGGTAAAAGCAAGTCATAGCTTCCACTCTCACTCAAATGGAGGGAGTTATACAAGGTCATGAGTCATCAGGGGTCAACTTAGGATGTGGCTGCCACAGAGAATAAATATGAACAAATAGCCAATAAGCTTTGGAAAAAAAAAAAAAACGAGATAGATATGTTGTCCTATCAAACATCAAAATATGCCAAAGTATTTTATCAGTTAGTCTACTATGATATAGCAGCAGAAATAGAATTGAGAACTCATAAGCAGATTTACATTTATCTTGGTATATGGAACTTGGTATATGATAGTATTGAAAAAATAACGATTAATTAAACGATGTTGAGACAGTAGGATATTGCACTGGGGAAAACAGTAAATTAAAGCTTCCCTTACAAGTAAAAAGAATATGTCACTGTTTATAATAAAATGAATAAGCTAATTCAAATTAAAAGAGAGATTAATTTGAAAATAAACTTTCAGAATCAAATATGGAGTAGCAGTTTAACATGGCCTGCCAGGAATTGTATGAATATTTCCACATGGACCTATGACTCATTTTGCCTCTTGATTTTCCAATCTGAGAGTCCACATTGACTCCATTCAGAGGATTTTATCCAGAATGCACAGAAGAATATGCCTCATTTTATAATGTTATTTGATACAAAGCTTCTTGTTAATTGGAGTATTTATTTGTGAACTACTTTATTTCTATCCTTTTTATATCATAAATTACTTCAATATAGATAATTCTTTTCTATTTTATAACACTGAATTACATGAATTAAGATTTCCTTCTATAACATTTTAAGTGTTTAAGAGAGTTGTTTGAGTACAAAGCAGTAGACAAAAACAGATATTTCATGAAATATTTTTGATACATTATAGAGTTAATCTTAGAAGGAATTGGTAGTCAATCGACAACTTCATGAAGCTTTATTTTCTGCTCTTATCACTGATTCTTTATGAAGGCAATTTATTCTCAAATAATTATTCAACTATAATTTGTTCATATATAAAGTCTGATAGAGTAGCTTTGTTATCTTTGAACATGATGGACTTTATTATTCAGTGGAAAATACTTCCTGCAGAAGATCAAGAAAATCTCATTGAGCATCCTTGAGAAAAAGATAATCTATTTATACAAAATTTTTCCTTAGTTTTGTGAGTTCATTAAGCACTTATTAGTCCCACTGATCACTATATCCCAGCTAATTTAACATTAGCTCTCCTCTCCCAATTGATACACATTCACACCCACTCACTCTCTCATACATACCTTTCACTTACACACAAAATCACACCCATACAAGCATGCATACACACACACTCAAAAACTCTCATTTCTTTCGAATGTAGTTGAAAGGGAGCAAAGATATGCAAAAACTCTGAGGCAACGATATTCTTTGTAACTAATAGCCCAGCTGTAAATGGCTCTGTTATTAACAGAAGAAATCAAGTTTTTTAAAGGGCACATAAGCAATGAGGTTACTACCTTTTACAAAACATACTGGTTTCATCTCTGTACATCCAATTATCTGTCTTTCAAACTTCACAAACTGAAAATAAAGAAAAACAAAGTCACCAAGGGTAAAACCTTGCTTATCATCCATGGACTATACAAATTAGACACAAAAGATCATTTCAGAAGTATCAGAGCTCTCAAAAGCATTCCATCACAAAAATATTTAGAAATCAGCAGTGAATTAAATCAATCGTCCTCCCCTGTCACACTGATGAAGGAATTGTATGCTCTGTTTTCATGACAAACACATCATTAGTGTACATACATTTAAACTGATTATTTCATTCAGCACAAGGGACATTAGGGTTAGAGTTATATAAAATCTCAAATCACACTTGATGTTTCCCAAATATCATGCTTTGTGTGGCCTAATCAAGATTTCATCAAATGTTTTATTAAGCTCTGTCACAGGAACCCAGCTGAAGCCAGATGATCCTTTATTATTAAGCAAAAGTAAATTGCATTCATTTTGGGTCTGAATTTCAATGAAATGGTTCCCAAAATATGTGGGAAATATACAGAGGTCACTTGTAATACCACCAAAATGCTATGGTGTATTCATGTAGCAGGAGAGCGGAAGGAAATGATGAAGTGTAAAAATGAGAATTTAGTAAAAGAAACCAGAACTATTATGCATATTAAAACAGTGCATCACCAACATGAGAATTATTAGGCAAAGATGGATAAGGAGTTATTTTTATTACAGTTTTATATTTATCACATTTCTGGTGGAACTACAAAATCAAAGAAACAGTGGACCAGTCAATTATCATTAAAAATAAGTGTATGCTTTTAAGGTAAATTCAACTATTATTTGTGATATGAAACAGCTTGAAAATTAAAAATACCTTCCAATATCAAAATATATCCCAATGGTATCAAACAGACAATATTTTAACAAAATCATTCAAAACTCTAGAGAATAATCAGAATTGAAGAGAAGTTCTATACAAAATCTTGTAAGTCAGGATCAAGTGTATCCATGTAACTCAGTTTGCCTTAGTTCCATTTTATGCCTGGTACTCTGCTGTTATTACTAATAGAACTCCCTTTCACTCTAAGGGTTCCTGTTTAGCTTATAAGAAATAATGTGGCCATTTTTTCCCAATTCTAATTAATACAGATATGCTAGACCAGGGTTCTTTCAACTGACCATGAGAGCAATAGGTCTTCATTTTCTTGCCTCAAGATTGTGTCTCCTCCCCTCTTTCCCTCACGGCATACAGCAAACATAAATGTCTTGATATCCCCAGAACATTATGCTAGTTCCATAAATAGATGGAATTATGCTAATAATACCTGATGAGCAAGAAGTTACATGTCCCTAGATACTTTTATAAGAAGCACACTTGCATTATGGTGTGATATAAGCGCTCCCACGATGGCCTTCTACCTTGGTGAAGTTTCTAGGAGTTCAATTGTCTAGGCCATGTTGCAATATTCCTTCTGAGATGAAATACAAGTTTCTGTACCTTGCTTCTCTCAATATGAAAAAGAGATACACAATCCTTGGCAGACCTCTTTGCATTTTGGAGGCGACATTTGTCACATAAGGGTGTGAATCACTGATCAATTTGTTGAGTAACATGAAAGACTTTTTGAGAGAGGCTCAGTGGAAGAAAAGGATCTCCTGGAAGATCCATACTGTGGTATAAGTAACCCTTCCAGTTGTTCATAATGACACAATGTGCCCAGTGATGCTTACAGTGTCTGACTACAGTGTTCCTCACGGCACCTCTGGCAAGTCTCAGTTAGAGAAACTCTTGGAAACCACTAGAGTTTTGGAGTAAAACAGTGCCCTCTTTTCCTAACAATTATTCTTCTACTGAGAATCAGCTCCAAGTTCACTATTTGATAGAAAATAAGTGTCTTTGAAACACAAAGTAAGTGCATTATCTGATCTCACTGTCATGAACAGGATGGTATTTTAACCAAATCACCCAATCTAAAGTGGATCATGTTCAGGAGAATTCTATCATTAAATGGAAATGATATCTATAAAACTGGCCAAAAACAGATCCAGAAAGCAAAAGTAAATCACATGTCTAGGTGGCTTAAACTACTATTGTACACATTACTTTTGCTTTGCTACCTTTTCCTCAACCCACACCAATGGATCATGAGAAGAAGAAAAAAATGCAGGCCTACTTTGTCTATGGTTCTCTGTGATGTCCTTAGACTGGCTGGAAGGGGAAGGCTGCAGCAGCACAGCTTTACCAAGGAGTGTGTCTGAAAGATAGTAATAAAAGAAATCTCAGTGGACAGAAATGAACAGCATGTAGACATTAACTTATAGAGAATAGCTAATGTGTTGGATAAGGAGTTTGGAAAAAACAAGATGGGAAGATTATCAACAAAGAGGTCTGCGTAAGACAAATGGGCACAACTAATAGTGAATATAAGTGTATCCCATGTGCATGTCCATGAGAGAGCATCTACTGCAGAAGCATTGTCAATAATCAAATGGATAGATGACCCATTGTGTGAATGTTAGCCTTTTTCCACTGCCTCCCCAGTGTTTGATCAAGGGGTTCATGATCCAAGTGCCATGACAGCAGGAATAGAGGCTATTCATGGGCTGAATAGTTTGGAATTCCCCTCATCAAGGCTTACCTTTATACATCTATTGCTAACTGATTAGCCTGCCATAATAGAGGCCAAATCTGAGCCCTGATATGACATCATTCTCCAGGAAGATTAATCAATCTGGTGGCAGATCAATACTCTGGATGCTTTCTATTATGGAGGGGGCCATCATGTTTTGTTTTTGTTTTTCTCATGGGAATAGGGACATAATACAAATATGGATTTGCTTTTCTTATCTATAACACTGTGTCAAAAATACTGTCTGCAGACTTTTAAAGTGCCCGAGATAACACTGTGATATTTGACATAGCATTACTTCTGACCAAGAAATGCATTTTACAGCAAAATAACCATGGCAATAGACTCACTCCCATAGAATTGATTGGTCATATTAAATATCCCAGATCTCAGAAACAACTGGCTTTACAGAATGAAGGCTTATTCCGTAAGCCTCCTGATCCTGAAGGCTTATTTACAGTGACTCCTAGGAAGTAACACCTTGTGAAGTTGGGATACAAGAGATAATGTATACTTTAAACCAGTGACAATTTCCCCAAGAGCCAGAATTTGCATCTCAGGACCAAAGGGATAGAAGTGGAAAATGTTCTCTCACTAATATGTATATATATATATATATATAATAGCTCAATTAGAAAATTTTTCTCCCCATTCCTCTGTCATTGGGTTCAATGGTCCTAGTTCCGAGGGGGGGAAAGACTTCCTTCAAGAAACAAAGCCAAAATTCTACTAAAGGGAAAGATGAGATGTCCTACTGGCCTATTAAGTCTTCCTATACCAGTGAACCAAAAGGCATAGAAAGGAGCTCATCTACTGTCTATGGTGATTCATCCTGATTACTAAGGAGAAATTGGTTGACATGACACAATGAATTTAGGAGAATCACATCCAAGGTACCTCTTAGAACTCATGTGTTCAGTAATAAATATCAATGGAAAAAATTGGCAATATGATAAAGGCAGAATCTTTAAGGACTCAAATCATTACAGAATGAAAGTTTAGATTAACTCACCAGATAAAGAGTTTCAACCAAATGAGGTGCTGGAAGAGAGTCAAGATACATTGAATGGAGATCAAAAAAACCTCTTGCCTAGCTACAGAGGTGGTGAGTAGAGCTGCTGTGCATATTTGATGTTAGACAATTTTGTCTCCTTGCTAGCTTGTGTAAAGAATGCTAAGTTACAACCAGGGTTTCACTTGTGAGTATTACTGAATTGATGTCACCTCTGTTGAAAGGTGGTTGACCTCTATGTGTATGGCCTCTATGTCCTCTGTATTGGAATTTGAGAGCTTCTTCTGAACAAAGAGTAAGAATGGAGACTGAGCAACAAAAAGCATAAATTCTGCTGAGCATTCTTATTTTACTGTCCATCTCCATCTTTTATTCACCCTTCTCTGTGTGGCTCTGAGTCCCTAGAGGCTGACCTTTTGGGATTGCATCACCCAGGTTCTACTGATGGCAGATGCTTGGACTTGGCTAATGGGAGGCATGAAAAGGAGAGTAAAAGTTAAGAGAAAAAAGAATGTTGAGGTATTTCTTTTCTCCTCCTGACTTCCCCTCTCAACCCCAGCTATGTGAGTCAAAGCCTCCCACCACTAACTCCTGCTATGTGATCCTCCTCTAGATGATTCCAATTCTCACTGATTTATGTTAGTTTTATTCCCCCACCTTGTTCTTTCAGCCTTATGGGTAACAAGAGCTGTTACCATTCCTCATGTATTTGCTTAACCTTGGCCACGCCTTTATAAACAGCGCACTTTCAAAAGGGCCCTTCATCTTAACTATTTGGAGGGAATTCTGTTTTCTACCCTCACTGACACTGATCCAGATGAATTCTCAATCTATTTTACACAAGAACCCATAACTATTTTCTTTTAACTCACATTGAATTTAGAACAATGACTGACCTTCTGCAAAAAAACTGTATTAATATTGAATGAGTGAGTGAGTGAATGAATGAATGAATGAATGACTTTATTAGGATTGTCTAATATAACCGAGAGACTTCATCTTGCTATAATACCAGGAACATGCATACGGGGATATGCTATTTCAAGAGATTTTTAAACTTCCTTACAGGAATTTCCCTTTGGCCATAAGGGAAAACCAGATAATTGGTACATTAGCAATTGCAAATCCTTAAGCGACTTCTACTGTTGATAACCAAAGTAAAAACCTGAATTATTGAGATGTTTGATGGTCTGAGAAATATGAGACAGGAAATGACCACGATTTTTAAAATAGCTTTTATTAATATAACTTTTTCAGTGTGTGATGAATATTGAATGGCTCAATATAACATTCCTAGTATGTTGCAGGACCAAGATTAACATGTAGCTCTTTTGTCAATTATTCTGTGCCATTCCCTGAAAAAAAACATTCATCCTGTTTGACATGCATAGTAGCCCATTTCATGCTACGTTGATTAATTATGTCAAAAACAATTGCTATACAATGAGACTTATAAGTGAACAATGTATACAGATTCCTCATTTATGTATGAAAGGAGTCCAGAAGAGATAAACTGGATCTAAATTGAGAATGCACCAGAAAGGAATGGTGAGAACAGAAATCAGGCCAGACCCATACGTTGAATTACTGTCTATCCTACAGTTTTATTCTTTGGGACTCTGAAAGTCATAGCATGTGATTGTTTAATTATGAGCATCGCAAGGTGAAGTAATAGACTCCCTTTTATAATAGTGCAGAGTAAAGGTTATAGATGTTTTATGATGAGATATTTTAGGAAATATTCTACTAGCCATGCTGGTAAAGAATATGCTGGTGCTTTCAACAAGCAGGAATCAGTTGGTCCCATTACTTTCAAAATAGTGGGGAACCTGGATTTCTGAGTCATCTAATAGTGACATAAACCATAATTAGTCATGTCTGATCACTGTCACTGGTCTATCAATTGGTTTTATCATAATAACATAATTGCATAATAACATAATTATATAACATAATTGCATCAGTTATTTTAAATTTTAATAATTGTTCACATAAAAATGTAAGAAACTTAAAGGAACCTAAAAAAAAATCTGTGGTGTCTAATTTATACTGTAACAATATAGTCCATTGTAATTAAATTTATTTTCAAATTTTCTTTACTCTTTCCATTGTTATACCTTTAAAGTCATAGAAAATTTTTGTCTCATGCTGTCATCTGTCTGAGACACTGTGAAGCATAAGGCTTGCCTGTAATGTTTTCAATATTTAGCCCATTATGTCCAGCTTGATATATATAATTCATTATATTTTTATGGCAGTTATACATTCATTCATGTAGTGAACTTCATCAAAAACAGGGAATAAAACTATAGTATCAGATTAATTACCAGCACCACTCCACTGGAATTGGCCTTATGCTAAGGATTTGTGCCCAGAATAAAAAAACAACATGAGGTGGATTGCATATTCTCAATTATATCTAGGACTACACTCATTTGTTCGTTAAAAAACACCATACAGTCACGCTGTAATTCTTTTTCCTATATTTAAAAATTAGACTTAAAATGAAAAATATTAGATGTTATACAGCAATCAAAGGCAGATACATTTAAGGTTTAATAGCAGCACTGTTCCAAATATCACTTGAACATCTCTTATTACAGTAAAGAGTTTCTGAATGAACTGTTTCTGCATATGTTCAGGAATCATTCAGTCAATGAGAGGAAATTCTGACAAAATAAAATTGTAGTAACAAATTATAGAATTATTAAAAATTTTCCAATATTTCAGTCAATTTTTAAAACTTTCCTGTAAACATCCACATATCTATTGCATTTGTTTTAAATGATAAAGCTGCAGAACTTGCTTTTGCCTCTTCTTTAAATGATCTTTATTTCTAATGACTTACAGAATGTGATAAATTGGGTCACTGAAGACACTCTCTACAGAAGAACAACTACCTTATTCTTTTGGTTCTTTTAAGGGTCATCTTCCTGTACATAAAGACCATTATTGAGTCATCCATTTATTCAACAGATTGTACCTATCCATCAAAATGGTGGGACATCATTGTTTATGAATAAAGGCAGTTTCCATGGCTACCTTATACCTTATATCTTCATCATGTAACACCGAGATAAATGTGCTCATTTCTTTTGTGTGTGTGTGTGTGTGTGTGTGTGTGTGTGTGTGTGTGTCTGTGTGTGAGGAGACCAGCCCTGAGCTAACATCCATAGCCAATCCTCCTCTTTTTGCTGAGAAAGATTGGCCCTGGGCTAACATCCGTGCCCATCTTCCTCTACTTTATATGTGGGACGCTACTACAGCATGGCTTGCACAGTGCGTCAGTCCGCGCCTGGGATCCGGCCGTGAACCCTGGGCTACCAGAAGTTGAGTGTGCGAACTTAACACTACGCCACAGGGCCAGCCCTAAATGTACTCATTTCTTAAAGTGGTATTATTTACAAAGAATAAGTCACCATGTAGGCAGATTTTCAAATTTTGTCATATTTATGGTATTTAATTTTTACTTATTAAAAATACCACAGCAAATACTCCAAAATATACTTTAGATATGATTTATTTATGGGTTCCTTTCTTTCTAAAATGGGTGTTAGATTGATCTTAATGCATAATCTTCTGAGTGGAGCTTCCTGAATCAAGAATCCTCCTAAGGTTTATTAGATCAAATCCCAAATCCTTAATTTACCATTTTATTCCCAGACTCCTTCTTATCTATTTAATCTTATTTCTCATTATTTCCCAAGATAGGTTCTTTTCTCCAATGAAGTGATTTCTTCTCAAAAAGAAAATATATTATTCTAGTCTCCATGAATTTTCTCCTTATTCTTTTCTCTTACTTAAAATAGCTTACAATCTCACCTCAAACATTGCAAATTTCACTAGTGAACCTTTCTTGTAGACTCACATTTTCAGTGAAGCTTCCTACAGCATAAGTCCTGAAAGGGTCACAAAAATGACTGCTGTCAAACTATTGACTTACATTTGACTTCTGTCCAGGCATTGAGACTTCCACATGTTGCCTGCAGTAGCGGTGGCATTGAGAGCCTCCAGATGCAATGATCAGCTTCAGAATGCTACAACTGATTGCCCACCCCCTCTGGAACAAGAAGAAAGCTGTGGCATTTATCCAACAACTACTGTTGGACTGAGACGAGGTACATTAACACCCTGGCACTTCTCACCTTCCTCAGTCTGAGCATGCTCCTCTAGGAAGGCAAAGCACTCGGGCAAAGAACTGCAGGTGCTTGCGATAGGGTGCCGTAAGTAGGTGTGCAAACTTAGCTCCTTACATGGGCCTACTCTGAGACACAGTTTATGCAGTCTCCCAAAGTCCCCAGAGGGACTGAGTCAAATTGTTCAAAAACGGCTTTGGAAATCAAATACACCAGAGTTTCCATTTTGGTTCTAATACATGTGAGCTGCATTCTAACTGTCACTTACAGTAATATAAATATTTATCATATTACAGGAGTGTTGCTGGGATGAAATGCAAGTGTAGACTTTGATTTATGATACCTGATTCATGATTTGCCCGATATGTCAACTGTTATGAGTCTTCAGTCTGGTCCCTGAGACTGTTCTTCCTCTTCTCCAGCTGATCTCTCTGGACAGGGAACTAGTAAACTGAAAGCGTAACTTGTAGTGCTTTAAACTGAAATGTGATCATGATCTGAGCCTTTACAAGAGGAAGATGCAGCACAAATTGAATCTCAAGCTATCACCTGAGGTCAAGGGGAGAGAGTCCAGGTCTCTTCCTAGCTGAACTGCTTGCAAAGTGACCTTCAGTAATTCTAGCCAAACTTTTTATTCATTAACTTCTTCCTTGTCAAAGTAAGCTGTGAGGAATATATGGCCACCAGTCATGCATGGCCACAGTGAAGAGAAATGGAAAAGACATCGAGATTTGCTGTGGAAATATTTGATGTGTGTAGAAATTTTAATTGTCTACAATGTTTTCTTTGTGATTGAGCTTGAATGGGTGATGCTCAAGTATTTTGTTGGCTTTAGTTTGTTGCTTATTTTAGTCTTATGCAAGATAGTTTCACAAAATAGATTAGATTTTATGATATCTTTCCATTTAAAGGAAGCAGATAGTTACATGGCTAATTTCACCTAATGGAGAGATTTATTGTCATGCTGAAGTGAAAATGTGATAAATGTATTTCCTAATTCAACCTTTTTGCAATCTGCATATTTCACATTTCAATCAAATACAAATGACTGCCAAGCAATGATATTATGCACTTGAATTACATAAAAAATCGTAGAAATATAAATATTAGGAAGATCAAACTATAAGTAAAATGGCTCTTATTAATTCTGGGAACTAAATGCTTGACTTTTGCATTATTACACTGAAATTAAAAAAAAAAAATACAAGAAACTGCCAGTTCTTTCAGAGATGAAATCTAACATGTATTATCTCTAAATGAGTAAGGAAAAATTAACACAAGTTTAGAAAGTAAGGAAGAGATCACATAGATTCAAATATTATAAAATTATTGTATTACTTCTTTACTATTTTTCATAGTTTTCTTCCTTACTGTTATCTATTGTTCATTAATTAAACTATCAGCATTGTTATTGATTCTCTATGACAAGTTTGTTCTTTTCATGGGGGGTCTGGACAAGAAATAAGATAGAGTCAATTGTATGACAAGGAAAGATGAAGCTAATATACCTCCTGTAGAAAAGAGGAAGGGTCTGTTTATGAAATTATTAACTAATCGATTTAAAATCAATAATACTACAGAATACTGCTATTTAAAGAAAAATGAATGAATTAGGAAACTAAGTTGGGTAATTGCCTGAGTCCAGATAATAGCTGGTTTCCTGGTTTCACTTCCTAGTCCTAAAAATGAGGTTTGGAATTAGATAGTCCGTAAGGTTCCTTCAAGCACTGATTCCATGATTCTTCTATATTGTTACTCATTTGCTGTAGCAAATTCATGAATGTAATCCTGGTAATTTTAGCTTTGAGAAGAGGCCACCAACCTGTCTAGATTTATGGAGAGGCTAGAGTTAGTGAAAATCAACTCCTTTTATGGGCCTCTCAAAGTCTGACTATGTAAATCTTATACATAAGATACACTGCTGTTTTCCTCACAGGGAAAGTAGATATTCACAAAGACATTGTCTCCTGGAACTTTACCATGTTACTACTCATTGTTTCAAATCCTCAGAAAACTGAGAAAAAGCCTTCATCCTGAGAAGCCTGTGGCCAAAGGGGATCACTTTCAATCAAATCTGACAATTTGTAGCTCCTGTCCTGAGAAGATCTGTTACTTCTAGTGGACGGCTTGTTAACACAGCCCCTGGTAGATCTATTTCAGTGTCAACTTAAAAAAAAAAAAAAAAAACTAGACTATATCCTATATAAAGTTAATTGTTAATATAAATATTTCAAAAGTTTCAAGTGATCAGAATTAATTTCCCTTATTTGACTTACTTGTTAATACTTAAATAAATTCATCAAGTAATAGTGAAATTCTCAACTATACTTCAATGGTGTAAACACTGAAATAAGTGAAATTTGATTGAATGACAAGCTGGATATTAAATTTTTAAGTCTCTTAACAATCAAGATTTAAAAATAGTCCAAATGAGACTAACAAAAGCTTAGCATTTTATATTGTTCCACATAAAATCAACAACTATGACACCTTGTGATTTTCATTTTCAATAAACCAATGAGACCAACTAAATTTTGTCCAAGTATGTCTAAAAAAGAGATGACCGTACTTGTTCACAGATTAAGAAAAAAAGTGAGTCAAAAGGTATTAGATGAAGCATAGTGTACTTTTAAAAGTTGCCACAAAAATGAGCATTAGATTATGTATTTAAAACCTAAAATGAATAAGGACAAAGCAAAATGAGAATCAGCCAGTTGGAAAAAAGTACATAATAAAGCATACAGTATCGATTCTTTGTCCCTCTCTTATTTCATTAATTTCAATATAGGCACTGAGGAATCCTGAGATGTGTACAAAACGAAAATGCTGATTTTTGGTAAAGTTGCTGAGAGTTTCCAGCCACTTTATTAGCAAGTCTTTATGTCTCTTCCCAGTTTATTATTTACTTATCGTTTATACACCTGGGCCCTAGGTCCACTAACACATGAGTATAATCAACCAAAAAAAAAAAAAACAAAACTAAGGTCTTTCCAATGTGGCTTTAAAGACTTTTGCAAACTATTAAGTGTGTGAGTGTAAAACTAGAAATCCTGAAATTATTAATTAAAAGATAAAAGGATACAATTTCACATTTTACTTTAGGACTAATGAAACACAAATTAGTAAACAGCTCTTAAAAGAAACTGAATTTCTCCACTTAAAATCCAAAATTACTCAGAAAGAGATGCTAAAAATTTGAAACTTAAAAATACTTTTATTTTTATAATGGTTCCTTGTATATAAGAACCTCTATACATAAGTCTCACTCTGTCATCGGTGCACATATCTTGGAATTTCTGTTCCTAATGCCAGCAATTTAGTCAACAATAATTGTTAGAGTGCATATTATCCAAAACTTTAAACATGGTTAGCTTACTTCAAAATATGAATTTTGAAGGTGCACAGTTTTCCTAATGCCAAGTTTTTCTCCACCAAATTCTGATTTTTCAAGCAAAAAGTACTTCTCAGGATCACTACAAAACTTCTCTTGAGGGACATACTCTTACACAGACTATCTGACTATCTAGGATTCCAACAGTAAAAGCTCTGCATTACGTGAGTTCAAATTTCATGACTACTAAATATACTCACATAAAACGAACATTATAATTAGTGAGTGAGTGTAGAAAAACAACATACATATATTGCTGAACACATAAAGTCTGCTCAAAACCTCAGATAATTGGGCTATCACATTTATCACATTCTAACATCCATGAAATTAGGATGAGTCTTATGACTGACGTCATCTTATAGTAAGATTGCAGTAATGATGAGGAAACATAGAGAAGACAAGGTAAACATAAGGCATGGGATAAGATGACTAAGCTATGTAATGAATATGTATATATTCATTTCCATATTCATATATATGCAATATAATTTAAAATAGATTTTAAAGTATAAAAGAAGTATAAAGGATAAATATATAATGTTAAATGTTAAATATTTTCAAGACATTATAATGATTTTAGATATATATACCAAAAATATTCTCTCAAAATATATCAATCAAAATAATCATATTTACAAAAAGAAGCAGAGAAATCAACAACCACAGGGGGAAGAGTTAGATGTAACTCCTACAATTACCTATTAAAGAGAATATTAGTAAGGATGTAGAAGATTTAAACAGGGAAATTAACAAGCTTGATCTAAGGCATCTTATATAGAACATTGCATCAACAATTATAGATTCAGGTTCTCCTCGAGCACACATAGAACATTTATAAAAATTTATATCATAGGATTTGTATTATATAGACCATATTTTCTGAAATGAATAAATTAAATTGAAAATAATTTGAAACTTTAAACAGCAAACATCTAAATATCTCATAGGTAAAAGACTGAAAAGAAGAAAACATCATGGTAGAAATTTTAAAATAAAACTGAAAGAAAATTAAAATAATACATATCAAATTATCAGAAATTTAATTAAATTAGAATTTTGAGAAGTATAGCCTTAAATGATAGTATCTGGAAAGAAAGAATAATAATTACTATTATGCTAAGTGTGCAACATGAATAGTTAGAGAACAATAGGATAAACCTTGAGAATCAGGAAAAAAAGCAATATGATAAAAAGAGAACAGAATTTAATTAATTGGAAAATCTAGTACTTGATATTGTCTCTTTTTCATTTTGACCATTCTACCATTCTGGTGGTATATACTTGTATCATACTGTGTGTTTAACTTGTTTATTATTGATGATTAATTAGGTTGACACCTTTTCATATATTAGTTGACCATAACCTCATTGGTAAAATGCCTGTTTAGGTCTTATACCCCCATGAAACTTTTATAAGTTGGATTGTCTTTTTCTTATCAATTTGTAGGTATTCCTTATACATTATGGATAAGTGATTTTTGGAGGGTGTGTGTGTAAAATATAATAAAACACATTTACATAGTTGTTTTTCATTTCACTCTCAATTTTATTGAACATAAATTCTTAATTTTATTGCAAATTGCATTTATCAATATTTTATTTTTATAGTTCGTGCTTTTTGAGACCTATTAAAATATGTTTTTCCTACTATAAGGTCATAAAGATATTCCCATTGTTATCGTCTATGATATTTATTGCTTTACCATTTTCACTCAAATTTGCAATCTGGAATTGATTTTCATGTATGGCATGAGGTATTAGATACAAATCATTTTTTTATTTAGATATTCAGTTTTTGCATTACCATTTATTGAAAGGGTATCCTTTTCACCCTAACTTGCAGTATCAATTTTCTTAAGAATCAGATAATCATGTATGTGGGGTCTGTTTATGGAGTCTCTATTCCATTGCCTTTTCCATGGGACTCTCCTCATACAATTACAGTGTCCTGATCACTTGGATAGTAGATCTTGCTTTCTTAGAGTGTATGATCTCTAAGTTTGTTCTCATGCAAGATGATCCACGCTCTTCTTGGTCCTTTTCTTTCCATATACGTTTTTAAATAAACTTACCAACTTCCACAAAATTGTGCTAGGATGTTAAGAATCCAATCCATTCCCTAAATCAATTTTGGCCATATTGACGTCTTTATATTATTTAGTCTCCCAGTTCATGAATAAAGTATATTCAGTCATTTATTTAGGTCTCTTTAAACATTTATCAATAATATTTCTGAGGATTTCTATTTAGAAGTTACATATTTTCATCAGTTTTATTGCTAGTTTTTGTTATCAAACATATCTAATAAATGGCAATGTAAAGGAATATATTTGAATTTTATATATTGTGTATCCAGTGACCTCATTAGTTCCCTTATTAATTGTGAAAGTTGTCTATACATTCCATTTAAATTTCTTTTACACATTGTATTGTATGCAAATAATGATGATTTATCCCTTCCTTTAAGTGCTTATACCTGTTAATATTTTATTGAAGAGACTGGGATATGCAGTAGCCATGGTGAACAGAATTGGTGATACAGGGCATTTTAGTATCATTCCTGATAATAGGGAAAATGTTTTCAATAGTTCAAAATTAAGTATGATATTTTATGCAGAATTTTTATAAACATCCTTAACAGATCAGGAAAGAGATGTTATCCTTATACTATGTTACGGGCTTTTATCATGAATGTGTGTTGAATTTCATCAAAGCTTTTTCATAACTGTTAACATAATCATATTCTTCTTTATTGTATTAATTTAGAATTATTATCCCTTATAATCTCTTTAATAGTGTGTCTAGGATTGGAAACAATGACTCCTTGTTCATTCCTGACATTGTATGTTGTTCCTTGTCTCATTTATCTTGGTAAATATTTATCGATTTTATTAATCTTTTCAAAGAACTAAATTTAGTCTTTGTTAATTTCTTCTATTGAACACTTTAAAAATTATTTCTTTTTTATCTTTATAATTTGATTATTTCTACTCTTGTGTTTATCTTCCTGGGGTTATTTTTCCTAGTTTCTTGTGATGGATATTATATTACTGACTTTTAGTCTTCTTTTTGAATTAGAGCATTTGTCTATTAATTTGCTCCTTTGCATGGTTTACCTGTTTATCAACAGTCTTGACATATATATTATTTTATTGCTAGTTCAAAATATTTTCTAATCTCCATTTTCATATCTTCTTTAATCTACATTAATTATGTAGATTATATTTTCTGAATTTCTAATATTTTAGTATATTGTAGCTATTATTTCATTGTTTTAGCTTAATTTAGCTTATTTTCACTCTGATCAGAGAACACACTCTGAATAACTTAGAATATTTAAAAATATTTACATTCATTGAGATTTACTTTTTAGCCAACATTATAGTCAGTTCTGGAAAATATTTCATGACTATTTGGCAAAAATTTATGCATTCCATACTGTACTAATCTCCTATTGCCGCTATACCACAAACTTAGTGGTTTAAAGCAACACAGATTTTTTATTTTATAATTCTGGAGATCAGAAATTGAAAATGAGTTAGTGGGAATGCATTGTTTTTCAACACGCTGTAGAAAAGAATCTGTTTCCTTATCTTTTCTAGCTTCTGGAGGTAGCCTGCCTTCTTCTGCTCCTGACCCATCCTCTAGCTTCAAAGTTAAGCAGCGTGGACTCTTCCAATCTCTTCTTTCTGCTTCTGTCATCACCTGACTCTGCCCCCCTCTTATCTTTCTCTTCTAAGGATACACGTGATTACATTGGGCTCACCAGGATAATCCTGGATAATCTCCTCCTTGCAAAATCCTTAATTTAATCACATCCACAAAATTCTTTTTTCCATGTAAGGTTAATAACATATTCACAGATTCTGAAGATTTAGGCGTGGATATCTTGGGGGCCATTATTCTGTCCACCACATGTAGTTTGGGGTATAGTGTGCTAAGTCAAGTGTGTTAGCTCTGCTTTTCAAGTAGTGTATACTTGCTGAATTTTTGTGTCTTTTTCTATCATTTAATTAGAAAGCTAAGCTAAAATCTTCCAATATGACTTTAAATTGGTCTTTTAGTTCTGTCAATTTCAGCTTTATATGATTTGAGGCTATGTAATTGATGAATACATTTTTATTTTATGATGGATTAACTCTTTCATTTTATGGAATGCCCCCTCTTATTTCTTGTAATATTGACATCTTTACCTCTTCTGAGACTATGTGTATACCTTACAAAAATTGAACTCCTACACTGGACTAAACCTGACTTTTATGCTATTGTTGTCATGTATTTTAATATTAAATATATATTTTACCCACATAATACATTATAATTGTTTTAAACAGTTCTTATTCCTCTAGATCTATTTGCATATTTTCCATTTCCAGGGTTCTTTAATTCTTCCTGAGCTGTCATGCTTCCTTCTGGAATAACTTTCCTTCTGCTTTGAGAATTTCCCTTAGTGTATTTTTAAATTTTTGGTCTGATGATGATAAACTCTCTTGAGTTTTGCTTGTCTGAAGATGTCTTCACTTTGACTTTATTTTTGAGGGATATTTTCAACAGGTTTAGAATTTTATGTAGATATTTTTCTTTCAACACCTTGAAAGTTTTTAATCATTGTATATAATGTTCCCTTATTCCTGGTAACAATACAGCTGTCACTCTTATTGTTGCATATTAGAAGATGATGTGTATATTATAATATGTATAGTAGAAGATTTTTTTTTAATATGGTGTTTTTAAGAAGCTTTTTGTCTTTGGTTTTTGGTTATTTTAAAATAATACTTCTACATGTGATTTTTTTTAAGGAATTCTGATAGGTGTTTTGTTTTTCCTTTCATTATTTTTGAAATGATTTTAGCTTGCATGTCTTCTGTTATTGCCCCTGTGCTATTTTTATCTCCCTTTTCTAAGACTAAAATTACTTGCATTCTGGGCTTTTCTTCTGGATTTCATATATCCATTCTATTATTTTATATCCTTTTTTTATTTAGATGCTTCATTCTGCATATTTTCTAAATTGCATATTTTCAAAGATACTTCTTCCCATATGAATATCTTCTTTTATGCTATGTCTGATCTGCTTTTAAAACCGTCTTTTTGAGTTCATTTTTGTAATATTATTTTTTAATTCTCACTTGATCATTTTATAGATTATGGGTTTTTTGTTTAAACTTTCATATTGTCAACTCTTTTATTTTGCATATTAATAGCAGTTTTATTTTATTTTCCCAGCTTTGTTGAAATATAATTGATATATAACATTGTGTAAGTTTTAAGGTGTAACGTGATGATTTGATACATATATATATTGTGAAATGATTACCACAATAAGATTAGTTAACATTTCAATCCCTTATGTTAATACTTTTGTGTGTGTGTGGTGAGACCATTTAAGATCTACTCTCAGTTTACTGACTTTTAATGTTTATTATTTTCTTTTTCAAGGGATAAGTTTAATAATACTGTATAATAAGAACCATGGAAGTAATCACCAGAGGACATATTATCAGCTCAAACAAGCTTTCTTGCTTAATTGTTACTCTTAAGGATGTAATTGTGTTAAAACACTCATTCCTCTCATCTTAACGCCAGTGTGAGTCACAAGTTGATTGTGTTATAAAAAAGAGCAGCATTAAACATAGGCATGGATTTCTTAGGTTAAGGACAAAGAGCATGAGTAGTAATGATCCTGAAGCAAAAGAAAAACATCTAAGCCTATACAAATTAGTTGTATAGTTAAGTATAACAAAACATAAAACATCTCTTTTACATGAAAGTCAATATACTCAGTGTCCATTAGTTTGTTATAATTTTAAAATGAAAATAATTTTGCTATAAAAAGAAAACACAGTCTACATTGATAAAAGTGAAACTTTTCCCTTACAATATAGATTGAGGAAAAAAGTGGAATAGGAAGACACAACAAAACTTCTCACAGACGTGAAAATACCTTAAAAGTTGCATGGATAAGTTCTACACACTTAAAAGTAAGGTTGATGATATTACTAATAATATAAGGCATCTAAACCTTCTATAAATAAGTCAAACATATACCAAAATATAAAGAGTGGTTCAATAAAATTATTGTAGGTCATATAAATCTGGTGTGAAATTTTAATATCTAAAAAGAAAATTCAGTAATGCAATATATTTCATCTTTGTGTAAAATAATAAAAATTGTCTCCAAAGAAAGACATATTAAACTTCATGACTAAAATTTTCTATAACATTATAAAAATATACTATCTAAAAATTTCACTGCTTAGAAAATTTCCTCACCAATGTAATTTTAAACTAGTCCTCTTTGGATATCCCTTGCTTAGTGTATATACTGAATACTTGTTAGTCAAAATTAATCAGATGAAGGATATCATACGATAAACATTCCTAGAGAGTATTCTGTTGCGAAAATGTTGTGACTTTGTTCCCTTCTCATTTTTATAATTCATTCTTCATTGCTCTGCCCCTGTGTTCTGGAGAACTCTCCCAAAATATATGCCAGATTTTCAACAGTATAAGTATCATTATAGACAAATACAATCCATTTTTAACACTTTGCAAATACTTCACCAAATGTAACTTCATTGAGGAAAATAACTACATATTGTAATATCTATGAAGATGATGATGATGAAATTATGAAAACTTAAAGTTATGGGGTGTTTATTATGAGCCAAGTGATTAATATTCATTACCATTATCCACAATAGACCTATTACAGTACTGCAGCTTGAACATGCTACGTAACTTTCTCAATATCATTCAACTAACACTTGAGGAAGTTGAGGCATCATGTAGCATTGTCAGAATCTAGAAATTGTATCCTAAAGCATTTCACAATTTGATTCTGATAGTGTAATATTTACTACTAAAATATTAGTAAACTTAACTTTCATCAGGGAATCAAAAAATATGTCCAGGGATATTTTGAAGAGAAGTCATATTGAGTTTTCTAATAACATAAAAGAAAAAAAAATAGGTTTCTAAGTATGTAATGTTAAGGAACATGTTACCTTAGATATTAAAAGGAGAGCAATGCTAACTATATAAATTCAAAGCATGTTAAATAAGCATGTTGATAAACTGCCCTATTTTTTTTTCTATTTTCCTCAGTGTTCTGCTTCCTAAGTGGGTCAATTTAGACCTTCCTAATAATTAATTTTCTATGATTTTTATTAGTCTAGAAGTGTCTACAGAGTATTTTAATTAACCTCATGAGTTTTAATGAATATTTTAAACATGTCTCTAACTTCATTATATTTAAATTAATAAAATCACCCATGTACTTCATCAGGTCATAGAACTGTATGACTGAAATTGTTTCTGGCTAGTGCTATCCCCAAAAGTACTTGATTGACTTCCCTTGAGCATCCAAATATGGCATCTTAATAAGAAATCAATAGCAAAAACTGGTTCTGTGAGAATTGTCCTTAACTTTTAAAATATTTTTGCATTCATACATTAAACAAGCCAGAATCAAAATATATAGGCCTTCTTATTTTCATTGACCAAAGGTTATTATTCAATATAATGCCAATAATATCATTCCTTGATGAAAGGACTTATCTTCATGGGTTTTCCACCTTACCCAGGTCATCTGTAACCCACCTGGGATGTACACAAAATTTTGTGGCTATATGTGAAATTCTATTGTGAAATTGTAGTGCATAGAAGAATATTCCAAAAATGTTTCCTCTCTGACGCAATTCTCAAAACATCAAAGGTTGTAGTGTCTTCTCCCTATAGATGATACTTTTCTACATACTATTTTTTAAAGACTATTATTTTAGAGAAGTTTCAGATTCACAGCGTTCTATAGGTAACCACCTTTTTTTCCCCCTTCATTTATTCTTCTAGTGTTGTTTCTTCTTTTTTACACATGTGCAATTAAATGTGAATTTGTTTTCATTTTGAAGTTATTTGAAATGTGTGTTATTTGAATTTAAAAATTGGACTAATATAACTGGAAAACAGCAGATTGCTTTTGGTCAACTTTCAGGAATCAAAGTGGCAAACATTGGGCTAACACTGATGCTCCTTAGATTGCTCTGTATTACCAACCACCTACTCCACCTGTGATCTGATCTTAGACACGGTCACACAGCCTAATTAACTGGAAGGCTTTGCTCTCTCCCATATTCCAGAAAGAAATATCCCTTAGCTTAAAGATATGAACAGGATGGTTCTGAGTTATAAAGAAGTAAATGTTCTACTGACATATCAATGATTTTTGTTTTTAAGTGTGAATTACACCCAGAAGCAAATGCATCTATTACATATGCGGACAAAATCAGTGTTCAGAGGAAGCTACTTACAGTTTATTTCAAAGATCATGAATTACAACAAAAATATAAATGAAAAGAAAAAGAACTTATGATAAAACCGTTGTAGCATTACAGTGAATTTTAAGAACAGAATAAGTTTTTCCAAAAGACCTTATATTTAATGTACAACAGTCATATTTACTTTATAAAGTACTTTACTTTTTTATTTCTTTTATAATGAGGCATTTACTCTACTCCTGGGTCAGAAGCGCTATTTTTTCATCCCTAAAATTATTCTATCCCAACTGAGTGTACATTTAAAATTGAAGCTTTAAAACATAGCATATGTCAGCCTGTTACTAGTGTTTTCTTTAGAGGAAAGGGGTCGGGTTTTGTAGAGATAAGGTAAAATCCTTGTGTTCTTTCCTAATATTCTTAATTGGCTTTAAAAATGCACGTACGGTAGATGCATACAGAGAAATCTCAGAGAAAATGACTATATTAATTAAATGATAAACCATATCATTTTCCAGGTAATTTATAAATGGTAACAAACTCCAAAAGCTTATATGTTATTTTTACCTACATACTTTACATACTTTACTACTTTATTAAAGGTAGAGAAAAAAGTAGCATATTATCTATTCTTCATTTATTCAATTAACAAAATATTTATGTTTTGTTTTACTTTTGAAATAATTTTGTCTGCAAAAAACTCTAAAACTGGGATTTTAATGTGACTATGTCAGAGTGATCTTATGTAGGGGCCACATGAGAAATGTCGAATCAAGCACATCAGTCCCCTGGCCCTTCCTCCAGCCTCAGCCTAGAACAGGTGTCAAGTGTTCACAACCTATTTACAGTGCATTCACCTGATCATGTCTTTTCTGTCAGGGCTCCGTGATCCTACCCATCATCTCTCCTACTCATGCATTTCCCCATCGCCTCTGGGCCTTTCATTCTGATGCTATTAACAACAACAGTGATATGAAATTTTTATCATGATAAGATTGGAAGATGTTTTTCATAGGCCCCAAAAACCTAGATCCCAGAATCTTTATAAAGAAGACTCAGTTTGCAAATGCAGACTTCCCAGAGCTGTGGAGATTTGGCCTCAGATCCTCTTGTAGAACCCATAACCCAAGTAAGCATGGCTAACCACACACAAGTCACAAAAATATCTTTGTTCTTCTGGCCAGACGCCTAGCCTAATAATAATCCAAAGTGCTTTCTTGACTTCTTATTCTTTTGTCCATATTTCTGGTCATTCATGACGTAAATCTGAGAACACAAGTGGTCAGGCAGTCTACCTCAGGTCTATAACTGCATGATGGGAAGAAGGAGATACTCCTTAGCATCAGGCTGCCTAGCTTAGGAGAACTGCCGCTATGTGGAAAGAAGTAATCCAAAGATGCAAACATCCAAATGGATTTTATGCCTAAATATTAATTTTTAAAAAATTATTCCAAAACAAAATAATTAAAATACTCTTCCCCTAGAGTTTGTATAACATCTGTAAGAGCCTAAAGTTACATTCTAAGGTTCATTCTCCAAGAGATTAAGTGATGGGAAAAGCCTTGAGCAGCCCCCAAATTTGCAGTGTGCAATTAAAACTCAAAAATGATGCTTCTTATGTTGCTACTGATGCCAATAATATTAATTTAAAAAATTGATGCAATCATTTACATGATTTTGCCATATGGTAGGCACTGTACTAGTCCTAAAAACACCATTACAAGAAAGACGTTACTACATATATATTTTCTTAATTTCTGGAAACTGGTTCAGAAACTGCCTAAGTTTCAAAATGAATGAAGTAAGAGCCAGAATTTGAACCAATGTCTGTGTGACTGCAATATCTGTGCTTTTTCTACTGTGATGAATGAAAAATGGGTATTAGGACATAAACATTTGCCCTTCCAAAGATATACTTCATCTTAACCTCCAACTTCGGAGGGAAGGGGCATTTCTCCAGCAATGTACAGTTAAAGCAAAAAGAATATCAGGGCTCTTTTGAAACTAACAACATTTATGGGGCCCTCATTTAAACATCTTCTCATGGTCATCAATAGCCAGTGTTATTAGTTATCAAAAATGTACTGTCTACATAGATTGTTTTTCCTGCCCTAATGTCAATATTATTGGTGATTTACTAGCCTTGCATTAAATATGAGCTTCTCATAATTTTCTCCAAACTGGATTATCAATTTAGGAAACTAATTGTGATGTGAACGGTGTGATGTTTACAAGTTAAGTTTCTTTAAAGTTGCACTTTAACATTTTTTTCAACAATTATTTATTGAGCACCTACTATGGCAGTCATATAATTTCTTGTGATTAGCACTGCATATTATAGAAAGGTTTACTATCCTCCTCATTCTTAATCAAAGAGTAATAGTTCTGACAGGGTTTCATGTTAGATAGCCATAAGACTTACACACAGCCTCAGACAGCTACACATTCAAGTTTATCTAAAGATTCAATTCGACTCAACTACACCATCAATATTCCCCATTAGAGACTTTTTCCAGTCATGGCATTAACTTCTCTGAAGTATTTTTTGCCCCTTCTAGAATGAGAATATAGTGAGGGGTGATGTCAAAGGCTGTTAAAAGATGCTGGAATTTTCAAATAACTCAGGATAAAATCATTTAGGCTACATGCCATGAATTCTCATTGGAAAAATAAAAACATTGTTTGGGTTTACATTTAACATATTATGCCAATGCATATTTGAGGCAGTGATAGCCTTTCCCTAATTACTACTGAAATTAAATGTTCTGTATTTTCTATAAGTTAAATAGCATGGGTTTAGCAAAGCAGTTGTCTTCTAATTTTTCTTTTGTAAAAGGAATGGTTTGTTTCTACTTTTAACTACATATCCATTTTGAATTCTGAAAACAAATATAGTTGGGGTTTTTTTGGTGAAGAAGATTCACCCCTGAGCTAACATCTTTTGCCAATCTTCCTCTTTTTTCACCTGAGGAAGATTAGCCCTGAGCTAATATCCACACCAATCTTCCTCTATTTTGTATGTGGGTTGCTGCCACAGCATGACTGACAAGTGCTGTGGGTGTGCACCCGGGATCCGAACCTGTGAATCTGGGCTGCCAAAGCAGAGCTCGCCCAACTTAACCACTACGCTACATTTATTGGCTACATTTAGAAAACATATAAACTGCCTGAAAAACTATCTTAGTCCTCAGAAGAAACTCAGGATCAAGACAGGTATTCCCCTAAATGACAATATATTTTTTACAGTCTAAGAAATATTTTAAAGAAAAAATTGAGAACTCTAACCATTGTGTCTATCTATCAGATCTTGAAAACTTAAAACCATATCTGCACTCCAGCCTTTATATCAATCATGTTAAAAATGTCCTTTGTTGAATTAGAGATTGAAATAAGTCACAGGATTGCTAGGCATCCTATATGGCCAGTGTAAACACAGGGAAAAGCTAAAATTAAAGAGTTAAGAAGCAAGAAAATCTTGTCCTTGATAGTTCCTGATCTCTTTTCACATCATTTTTGCCACCCCACAATAAACATCACCTGTTGTTCCTGTCTCACCTTTTGTGCTTATACCATATCCAATTTTTTTAGACATTTTTCTGAACACACACAAAAAATATGGTTTCTTCTCTCAAGGATTGCATGGTCAGTTGGCCTGGAAAGCTGAGACAAAGGAGGAAGTAATTACATAATCACTATGGTAGAGGGAAACCCAAAGTCCTATTGGTACTCTGAATCCCTAAATGGGGTGTGTGTGGGCTGTGCCAGGGAAGGTGACTTGAGAGCTGAGTCATGAAGAATTATTTGGTGTTAGACAGATGAAGAAAGAATGAATAAGCTAAGAATATTACTAGAAAAGTATTCTATTTGCAAACTCAGGCAACTATATGTAAATTATTTGAAACACAGATAATGAGCTAGAACAAGAATGAGGAGGATATTTTATGACTTGCCAAAAGTATGATTTTATTCCAAAAATTATTCAGGAACAATCGATGAGCTTCTGTGCAGGAGAGGGACAAGTATTCAAGAATTTCAAGATACTCCTGTGTTAATTTCTACTCTTCTCATTCCCTCTCAGATCTAGGTATTAGTACATAATCAGTAAGGTGTTATGTCTCCCTTTATTAATTGTTATCTGTGTTTTTTGAAATGCCTTAAAGTTTACAAGGCTGATTTTCTAATGGTGTAAATAATTAATATTATTTCATAAGAAATATTCAGAGATGTTTTGGAGGAACTGGATGATTCCACCACAAACTACCTCACTCAGAGGTGAAGTAGTTCACCTATTTTTCTCACCCATGTCGCCAGCCTTACCTTTACACTTACATGAAAGATACAGAGGGTGGTGTTGGATAGACTCCTAATGTCAATTCATATTATTCTATCTTAAATATTAAGGCCCATTAAGTATTTTAATTACCATGTAGCCAGATGAAAAGGAAAAGGAGAAATAAAAAGTAGAGGTAATTTAGTTGAGAATGCTTACCTATTGCATTCATTGCATTGTAAAGATTTCAGGATTAGACCAGAGAAAATAATACAGCTTCTGATGATTATTAAATATGCATAGCTTAAACTAAGGGAAAACTCTCCAAATAAGGTAGCAAGGGGAGGAAAAATGATTTCCTCTATCCTTTTGAATTCTTGGCTGATATCACTATAATAAAATACAGATTTATAAGAGAAAAACAAATAGAAGTTTATTAACATGTATACCTCTTGTATATATGGGAGATGCCCAAGGAAAAATGACTAACTCCTCCAGGTGGGTTAGAATTCAGAATTAAACCCTCTCTTAACTGCGAAAGAGAAGGGGGAGTGATGTAAGCCTATTAGAGGAGAGTAAATAATTTTAGGAATGATGAACAAGCCCTTAGAAGAATAAATGGGAGGTATGAGTTTATGACAAAGTTTGGGTGTGATGTCAACTTCTAGTTTCCTCTCCCGTGATGAGAGTCAATCTTACCTGGTTGATGAAATTTCTCGGCAGGGCATTTGGGACAATTCAGTTCCTTTTGGAGGATCTGTCTTTAGGCAAACAAGGTGAGCTCATAGAAAGCTTCTGCCTGCATTTGCTGTTTTTCAAGTACCTACAGCTCAAAATAATCAATATACCAAAGCACCATATTTTGAGGTGGCGTATCCTGAACTCCTACAGTCATACTTTGGAATGCAACCCTTCAGTAATTTACACTACTAGTTCTTGTGAATGAAGGGACAAAGTGTTTTCAATATAGCTTTGATATGTACTTGATTATGAAAAATAGTAATTTTACATCTGTTAAATTTCAAAGTGTTCTTTTAACACTGAATAGAAATATCTGGAGAAAATGTAACAAAATATATAAAAGTTAATAAAAATGTTTTATAGCTGCTATCAAGTACACATACAACATGGAAATACATCTATGCTACTAGAAGAAAATATGATTTTTAATTTTAATTTGTATAGTAAAAGAACATTGGAAAACAGTCACATAAAACATTGAAAATGGATGTGGTAAATAGGTTCTCTAATAGCAGAATTATAAAAGAAAACATGCAACTCACAACAGCAATCATGACTCTTAAAAACAATGACTCTTACTTGAACACCAGTATGAGCTAGCATGAAGGATTTTATAAGGAGATGGTATGTGCATAAATAGCCTCTGATGAGAAGAAAACAAACAAATTTGTGTGTGTTCAGAATTTGGCAATGGTTTAAGAATTATATTTATATGTAGAATGCTTTTATTTAGCAAAGAAAATATTCACTTGAAATGTATCTAGTGTAATCAAGTAAATTTTTAAATTTTATTTAATTTTGATTACAATATAAACACAAGTAGTGTGTTGGGCTGAATTGTGTCCCCCCAAAATTCATATACAGTCATGTGTCGCTTAACATGGGGAATACATTCTGAGAAAGGCATTGTTAGGCGATTTTGTCTTTGTACGAACATCATAGAGTGTACTTACACAAACCCAGACGGTATAGCCTACTATGCACCTAGGCTATATGGTACTAATCTTATGGGACCATCTTCATATACTCAGTCCAGTAGTTGACCAAAACATCATTATGTGGTGCATGACTGTATTGAGATTCTGACCCCTGAACCTCAGAATCTGACTGTATTTGGAGATAGGATCTTTAAAGAGGCAATTAAGTTAAAATGAGGTCATGTGGGTGGGTCCTAATCCAATATGACTGGTGTCCTTATAAGAAAGGAGATTAGAACACAGACACACACAGAAAGAAGATTATGTGAAGACAAAGGGAGAAGACACATATCTACAAGCCAAGGACAGAGCTCAGACTGAAACCTGACCCTGTTGACACCTTGATCTTGAACATTTAGCCTCAGAACTGTGATGAAACAAACTTCTGTGTTGGTTAGGCCACCCAGTCCGTGGTTCTTTTTTATGGCAGCCCTAGCAAAGTAATACAGAGTGTAAAGTATATTTCTGTTAAATGCAACTTTATCATTTTATGGGACTGCATTTTACTTTAACTATTGAAAATTTAACATCCAAATTGGGATGTGCTGTAAATTTAAAATATACATTGGATTTCAAAACCTTCCTTGGCAAAAAAGAATATAAAGTGTATATAATTTTTGTAGTGATTACATGTAGACATCACAATATTTTCTATATGTTATATAATTATTATGTTAGGTTAAATATGTCATTAAATTTAAGGTTGCATTTTCTTAATGTGACTTTTTCCTTTTTTGCCTTTTTAATGTGGCTGCCAGAAAATTTAAAATCACTTATATTGCTTACATTTTATTTCTATTGGCAAACTGTGCTCTAGACATTCCTCTTCACTATAATGTAAGGAAAACAAGTTAGGAGAGTAAGGATGAGCTCAGATCACATATTTTTAGGGTTATCATGGGTCTTAAAGGGATACCTCACCACTATTTTAAATGTTCCTGTCACACACAGATGCTACCATAAATACCTTATTTTCTGTACATCTTTTCCCTGATCCAGACTGATGGCCACTGTTTGCATTTTTCTAACATCTCTTTCTTATGTACATTGTAAAGGGATTTTAAATATTATATTTCTGATTTTTTAACCAAGTAATACACTTGAAATATTTTCTATTCTAAGCCTACTATTGGTTTCCAAATCTAAGAGAATCAGTTAATATATGAATGGAATTTTACATGTCTGTATGCCAAAAAGAAAACAGTATGCTTTCTTTAATTATTCAAAACATCAGGTGTCTCTATGAAATCATTCCCTTATTATAATTACATCTTTCATATATATAAACCCAAATAGAGAGAAACTAAACTTTTCTGCTAACATGAAGGATTGCTAGGAAATAACTCTGGTTGAAGAAAATGGTCTCTTGATCTCAAACAGAGAAAAGTTAACTGTTTAAAAATAAAAGCCCTAAGAACAGGGTTTAAAAGACAGTATTTAAAAGCAACATATTGTCCATTGTATGTCATTTTCAAGGCTTCTGAATAAAAGGCAAACGTTTGAAATTCTCAAAATAATTCATATATAGTTTATTTCTTTTTTAAAAGAAAATGTCTCAATTAAAATAAGAGGAAATTTTAAGTATTAGCTCTTTCTGCAGGGTAATCTAGTAAAATATCATTAACATTAACTTTTATCCAGTCGTTGTTAGAGAGTAGACCCAGGTAAAGTATCCAAAGCAATTATGCCTCATAATCCCTATGACCTTCTACTCCATTAATTAGAAAATCTGCCTTCACTGTTTTTGATAAACCTCACACACTAGTCTCTTCTGGGCCCAGTGAACATTTTACATTGATAAATCAGCTGTAATGAGTTCTGGTTCACAGATGCAGCCTTGGGGTCTTTTGGCACATTTCCTGAAAAGATCACCAGACATTACACAGGTAATGATGCAGTAATTCATTACTCTGATAAGCTCAGGAAGGACACCTATCCTTCTAAAGACTCTGAAAATTTCAAAGTAAATACCTTATGTTTCAGGATATTCAATAATAAAAATATATATATTTAAGGTCTAGTTGCATTGGCATGAGTCATGTAAGGGGAGAACCTGGCATGGAAAGCCAGTTTGTTAAAACCCGTTAGTCCAGAAATTGCGTCTACTTATGTGAGTTACCTTACAAAGTCCCAGGACCTATCTACTTTTATAGAGTCAATGCTAATAATGGGGCTCCATGAACAAAATAATGATGCATAGACTATTTGGCAAATAATACCTTTAAAATTATGAGACTTAAGAGAATATTTTTATGTGACGAGTCCTTAAGGGGAACAATGTTGGCACTTACTAATCTAGCTGAACTACCTCAGATCTGGCTGTGAGTAGCATTAGATTCACAGTTATATTCTATTTAACTTTTCACAAATGCCTGATTTTTTAGAATAATAAGTCCTAATCACAATATTTTCTATGAATGCAAATATTTTAAAATAAAGCTATCATTTTTATTCTGTACTTTTACTGTCAAATGGCCATATTTATACTTTAGGAACAGGAGTGAATGAAGTTAATGAAATAAGTATGCTGTGACCAATGCCTCAGGGTGAAAAATTTGATACATTTAGAGATTAAGGATAATACTCTCTCAACCTTAAGAACACACATAACTCAAAGTAAAGGGATTAAAAAGGATATTCTACACAAGTGGAAACCAAAAGAGAGCAGGGATAGCTTTACTAATATCAGAGAAAAATAAACTTTATGCCCCAAATGGTAAAAGATACAAAAAAGGTCATTATATAATGATAAAAGGGACAATTCATCAAGAAGATATAACAATCATAAATATGTACACATCCCAATTCAGAGCACCTAGATATATTAAGCAAATACAGATCTGAAGGGAGAAATAGAGAACAATAATAACAGAGGACCTCAATACCCTACTTTCAACAATGGACAGATCATCCAGATAGAAAATCAACAAGGAATCATTGAACTTGTGCCATACTGTAGACCAAATGGATCTAACAGACATATAGAACATTCTATCCAACAGCAGCAGAATACACATTTTCTCAAGCAGATGTGTAACATTCTCCAGGAGAGATCATATAATTGGCCACAAAATAAGATTTAATATATTTAAGAAGACTGAAATCATACCAAGTATATTGTCCAATCACAATGGTATGAAATTAAGAAAACTAGCTCAATATCGCTGATGAATATGAGATGCAAAAATTCTCAAGAAAATATTAACAAACTGAAATCCATAGCACATTAAAAGGATCATACACCATGATCTAGTGGGATTTATCCCTGGAATGTAAGGATGGTTCAACATATGCAAATCAATTAATGAGACACATCAAATTGATAGAATGAATGAAAGATAAAAATCATACCATCTGGGGCTGGCCAAGTGGCCTAGTGGTTACGTTTGTGCACTCCGCTTTGGTGGCCCAGAGTTCGCAGGTTCAGATCCCTGATGCGGACTGACGCACCACTTGTCAAGCCGTGCTTTGGCGGTGTCCCATATGAAGTAGAGGAAAATGGGCACAGAGGTTAGCCCAGGGCCAATCTTCCTCAGCAAAAAGAGGAGAATTGGCAACGGATGTTAGCTCAGGGCTAATCTTCATCAAAAAAAAAAAAATCATAAGATCATTTTAATAGATGCAGAAAATGCTTTTGACAAAATACAATATCCATTCATGATGAAAACTCTCAACAAATCGGGTATAGAAGGAACATATATACAACAAGCCCACAGCTAACATCACACTCAATGGTGAAAGGTTGGAAGCTTATCCTCTAAGATCAGGAATAAGACTAGGGTGCCCAATCTCATCACTCCTATTCAACAGAGTACTAGAAGTTCTGGCCAGAGCAATCAGGCAAGATAAAAATGTAAAAGGCCTTTAAATAGGAAAGGAAGAAGTAAAATTGTTCTTGTTTGCAGATGATGTGATCTTATACAGATCTTCAATTTCTGATGGGGTTACATCCCGATAAACCCATCATAAGTCGAAAATACCATAAGTCAAAAATGTATTACACTTAACCTACCAGACATCACAGCTTAGCCTAGCCTACCTTAAACATGCTCAGAACACTTACATTAGCCTACAGTTGGGCAAAATCATCTAAGACAAAGTCTATTTTATAATAAAGTGTCGAATATCTCAGGTAATTTATTGAATACTGTAATGAAAGTGAAAAACAGAATGGTTGTTTGGGTACAGAATGGTTGTAACTGTATCAGTTGTTCAACCTCATGATCATGTAGCTGACGGGAAGCTGCTGCTCAATTCCATCACCCAGTATCATGAGTTACAGGATACAAAATCAACATACAGGAATCAGTTGTGTTTCTATACACTAATGACAAAATATCTGAAAAAAAATAAGGAATACAGTCCCATTCACAATAGCACTGAAAACAATAAAATACTTAGGAATAAATTTAACTAAGGAGGTAAATATTCTCTACACTGAAAACTACAAGACTTGGATAAAAGAAATTTAAGAAGACACAAACGAATGGAAAGATATCTCATGTTCATGGATTGGAACAATTAATATTGTTAAAATATCCGTACTACCTAAAGTGATCCACAGATTCCATGCAATTTCCAATTAAAATTTCAATGGCATTTTTCATAGAAATAGAAAAAAAAATCCAAAATTTGTGTGGAACCACAGAAGACCCCTAACAGCTAAAGCAATCCTGAGAAAGAAGAATAAATCCAAAGGCATCACACTTCCTTATTTCAAACTATGTTATAAAGTTATAGTAATCAAAACAATATATACAAGCATAAAAACAGACACATAGACCAATAGAAAGGAATCAAGAACCCAGAATTAGACCCATGTATATATGGTCAACCAATATTTGGTAAAGAAACCAACAATACACAATGAGGAAAGGATAGTCTCTTCAATAAATGGTGGGAAAACTGAATAACTACATGCAGAGAAATAAAATTGGACCCCTATCTTGCACAACTCACAAAAATTAACTCAAAAGAGATTAACGACTCAAACATAAGACCTGAAGCTGTAAAACCCCTGGAAGAACACATAGGGAAAAAGCTCTTTGTCACTGGTATGGCAATGATATTTGAATATGACATAAAAAACACAAGGAACAAAAGCAAAAATAAATAACTGGGACTAAAACTGAAAAGTTCTGTGCAGCAAAAGAAACAGTCAATAAAATGAAAAGGCAACCTATGGAATGGGAGAAAAATATTTGCAAACCACATGTCTGATAAGGGGTTAATATTCCAAATATGTGAAGAAGACATACAGCTCAATAACAAAAAAATAAACAATCTGATTTTAAAATGGCCAGAGGAATTGAATAGACGTTTTTCCAAAGAAGACATACAAATGGCCAACAGGTATATGAAAAGATGTTCAGTATCACTTATCATCATGCAAATGCAAAATAAAACCACAATGACATATTATCTCACACTTGTCAGAAAGGCTATCAACAAAAGGCAAGAGATAAAAATTTCTGGTGAGAATGTGAAGAAATGGGGACCCTTGTGTACAGTGGGAATATAAATTGGTATAGCCACTATGAAAAACAGTATGCAGATTCATCAAAAAATTAAAAATATAACTATCATGTAAACTAGCAAGCTCATTTCTGGGTATTTGTCCAAAGGAAATGAAAACAGCATCTCAAAGAGATATTTGTAGTCCCATGTTAATTGCAGCCTATTCACAGTAGCCAAGATATGGAAACAATCTAAGTGTTTGCCAATGTAGGAATGAATAAAGAAGATTTGAGATATATATATAATATATATATATATATATATATTATATATATATAATATACATTAGAGTATTATTCAACTATGAAAAAGAAGAAAATGCTGCCATTTTCGACAACATGAATGGCATGCTTGAGGGTATTATGCTGTGAAATAAATCAGACAAAGACAAATACTATATGATCTCACTTGTTTGTGGAATCTAAGAAAGGTAAACATCTAGAAACTGATAGTACAATGGGCGTTACCAGGGGCTGGGGGTGGGGCAAATGGGGAGATGTTGATCAAAGTGTACAAACTTCCAGTTAGAAGATGAAAAATTCTGGGAATCTAATACACAGCATTGTGAATATAGTAAACAATACTGTATTATATACAGTAAGAGAGTAGATTTCAAATGTTCTCACCACAAAAAAGAAACTAAATTATGTGATTTGGTGGAGGTGTTGGCTAATGCTATGGTAATAGTCATATTGAAATATATGTGTATCTAATCAACACATGGTACAACTAAAAATTAGTCACATGTCAATTATGTCTCAATAAAGCTGGCGAAAAAAAGAACAAAAACAAAAAAACAGAGTTTTGTGGTATTTGCTTCTTGTTTTCATTCCTAACATATTCTACATGAAAGACAAAGGCAAATTATATGTCTCTACCTTGCTTTTCACAATAGTCACAAAGTCAGGGAAAGACTCGTTTTACTGGTAAATTGAATTATAATTTAAATTCATTAAAGATGCTCACTAAAGAAAGCATACTATAAATATAATGAAACTGACCATCTATTCTGAACATCTGAATTTTATATACTCTGAGTTTTTCAAAGCAGAACTCATCTATTTATATTAATCATTCATTAAGTATAAAATGATTCGCATGCTGGTGAAAACAGGAACACCTAGGGGGTAGTTGTTTGAAGTTTCTGGCTTTCCTGACTTTACTTTTGTGTTCCCATGTCCTTTAGGAAAAGAAGTCATAATTATTGAAATGGTGACACATTCTGTCAACTTCTCATTCATTAAGGAATTAATACATTGTAATACATAGGGCTTTTAGGCATAAGATTAAAACAAAAAAGATGTTATTGATGCTGTGTCAGAAGTGAGTAGAGGTTTCTTTAATCTGGTTCCTAAACTAAGAAAGGTGAAATGAAGGATACTTCAAGGTCAGAAATATACTTATTGGTTCAAGTGTTGTGGGTTAGTAGTCAGGGCACATCATCATTAGAGCGAGACAAGTGGTTGAGGGATCTAAGAGAAGACATTATCCAGGTGAAGTGGAGGGGGGACAGGTTGGCAGGAATTCTTTCCTTTGTGGGGCAAGTGCTTCAGAAGCTCCTGGGAATTTTACAGGCGCCAGTTCTGAGCTACAATTTCAAGAGGATATAGTTGTAACTGGAGACAACAAAGAAATAATAGGATCTGATTCCTATGCTGAGCCTTCCTCCCCTATCCTTTCTGTATTTACCATTGTCATAGCAAATGATACAATGTTAGATCCCACACTGCACAGCTTCTCTATCTAGCAGTACTGACCATTAGGACCCTATTACAACAACGCATTCTTTACTTTGCACCTGTTCCCCTCCTTTTTCCCTCATCCCCCTCCATTTAACTCATTATTCCATTTCTGCCAATGGTCACTGTTGATATATGAAGGTGTGCTGTCTGGAGATGGCCCCTGCTCTGTGTAAAGCACCCTGCTTCAGTTCTAGGGGTGTTAGTTTGCCCTCAACTGCATATCACCAAATGCTCCATGATCTGCTCGTGTTCACACTTCCTTCTTCTTTGAGCCTGGAATTAACTTTGGAAAATTCCTTCACTTACATCTCACGGGATTCTATCATTCATTTGGCTTAGAGTTGAAACCTCGGCTAGTCAGTTTTGCTTCTTCTTACAGTAAAATCCCTTCTACTCTATATGCAGAAGCTCCTTTAACAGGTAGGCACTTTGATTTCACCACTTTCTATTTTTCAGGGCTACATATTTCTTTTGGTCTTATTTTCACATTTCTTTAATCATTTCAACTGGATTTTGGAAAAGAGTAGAGTAAATATGTGAGCTCAAATATCCCTCATTGCTTTTAGGATAGGATTCAAATCTTAAGTAGGGCTTACAAAGTCCTTCATGCCTGACGTTCATCTAATCTACCCTTAGGCTCCACTCTCAGGCTTTGTTTCTTTCAGTCCCTCAAACACTCCAGGCTCTCTCAACCCTTTAGGTCTTTGAAACTGCAACTCTCCCTGCCAACAACCACATTAATCTTGTTCATCACTGAATACCTAAAACCTCGGACAATGTCTACCAAAAAAAAAAAAAAAAAAACACTCAATAAATATGTATTGAATGAATCATCTTTAAGTAATATAATTTTAAAAATTTTAAATTAGATTTTAAAAAACACACAGCATAGCATAGCTTCCTCAGTGTAATTTTCTACTAGCACCTATGCAGCCTATACTCTCAAGTGATTTTTTTAACCAAAATATAATGTGAATTGCAATATAAAATACTTTGTGAAGTAAAACTTTAAATGAATGAAATGTATCCAGGAAACCACACACGAAGATCAGTTACATTACCAAATCTCCCAAAGACAGGTCCATCTTGGGCCCTCTCCATAGGAAATTAATTACTTATCACAATATTAAATATTATACAATTTATATAATATGTCCATCAATAAGACAGTGCTATAGTATGGACTTAAGGCATGTATTCCTTTGAACATCTACTTATTTTGGCTTAAAGATATATTGTTAATTAATTCCACAGTTTAGGTTGCACTTTTCCACCCCAGCTGGGCCATAAATATTGACTGGTTATTTTTCTATGTGTTTTGGTACTGCTTCTAATCCAATTCCCCACATCTGCAGTCCTAGGAAGGGAATGAATTAACTGTACATATGTTTTAACGATGATCAACTCTGAAAGTTGAGTTGAACTTTTGAGAATTTAATTATTATACTTATTTTTGGATGGAAAATATCCAGTTATAACTGATACATATATTTCATATTTGTATTACTTTTGCATAAGTTGCATTGGAGCAAGAGAAGAGGTTGTAAAAGTACAAGTGGTTTAGATTTTGAAGAACTTTTCCCTATGCTAAGTAATGTGCCTTTTATCATGTAATAAGTGAATATATTAGGGACTGAGACAAGGAACTCCTTTTAGCTGTATAAGCTTCTTTCATAAAGGATCAACCTTAAGAAATATGGTCCAAGACTTTTTTATTAGCTATATAACTATGCATATATATAGCACTGATTAAATTCTATTTACACTTCTAAGTTCTTTAACTATATTAAATCATATAATCCTCACAATGGCCATATGAATTAAGAGTTATTTTTATCTTTATTTTACTGATGAGAAGACAGAGACACAGATACTACAGCTAGTTGGTGCCATAGTTGGATTTAAACCCAGGCAATCTGATTCCAGTGTCCACATTCTTTTTTACCATGCTATAATGCCTCTGTTGTTTTGTTGATGATGTTTTAAATACAGAAAGAATTTTTTAATAAACTGGCAGAGATAACAATACATTATATTAGATGGAGCTTGTGTATATTTGATGCATTTGTGCACGGTTGTTGATTCACAAATGACTGCAAATAATGTCCATTTCTTTTACAAAGGCGACCAGCCTCCCAGTCCTGATTTTCTCTACCTTGCCAGCTTCACCTCTCAACTTGCTTCCGTTTGCATCTCTGCTCCAGCTGTACCTAAAATGGCATGTTATCCTTATCCTTACCTTCAACCACTGCTATGGCCTGCCTGGACAGCATGGATTTTTAAGATTTATTCATAAACACTTCTGTAAAGTATTTACTGACCTTTGAGATTGAATTGATGACTTTCTCTTTTTTGCCTCATGTATAGAGTATTATCAAAATGTCTATTACATTTTATTGCACTCATCTTTTTTCATGCATCTGTCTCTGTCAATTTTACTGTGAACAAATGAGGGCTGGAACTCTGTCTTATTACATTTTGTATTTCTAACACAGTTCCTAACACAAATTGGTAGGCAACTGGTTCTGGGCATGAACAAATGAATGAATGTATGTGTGATGTAAATGTCTGGGGCACTGACACTGGGACATAATAGAATGCCCCAGTGTGCAAACATAAAACATGGATTATTGATGATACCTGTCCTAGTTTGGCTGAAAAGGGTTTACCCCGGTGATATTATTTATGCTAGCAGAGCTCAAGCAGCTCTACAGTCCCTTTTTGTTAAAGGGGTTCTTTTAACAGGGGAGAATAACTGTCAAGATAATAATTGTTACCTGCTTGGAGCATCGTGGGCTCGTAAAACACAGACGGTCACTCCTGGGACCACTTCAGTAATCACCCTTCCTACCCACTGGAAACCAACAATACCAGGAGAAAGGCAGAGGCTGGTTTTGTTCTAATTATTTTATAATCCTAGGAAAGAGCAGAATAGGAAAGGACTCTTTCTTAGAGTCAAGAAACTGAATTGGATCTGCTAAAAGAGTGCATTAGTCTTCCTCCAGCTAAAATCAGTTAGAACCCCCATGTGAAGGTTTAACTATTATAGAATTTTCTTCCCACTAAATTAACTTCTGGTAGATTGGTTCTTTCTAACATGGTGAAAATAAGTCATTGTAGTTTACTCAGTAAACTTAGGTAGTTTTTAAAAAGCAGTAGGTGCTCAATAGATTCTGATACAAATTTTCTAAATAGCAAATTTCTTTTTGTGAAATTTTTATGGAATTTTAGCCTAATGGATATAAAATTTAGGGTCTTCATATTTCTTGATCAAAACTGAAGACTTAGACTTCATGGTAATATAAAAATTCCAAAGCTGTTTTCATACAAATAAAAGTATTAAAGTATATTGGAAAAATGCCAACTTAGTTACATTCTGCTTCCCTAAATTCTGGTGATTGTTAAGAGTAAGGTACTTCAGAAAAACTTGTTTTTATTAAATAGTGATTCATGAGATTTTGAACTAAAATTACATCAGTAATAATAACTTCTAAATGCCAGAATTTCCATATCTATATCAAAATAATTGGTTATTACTTTCCTTTTGTTAATGAAATGCCTGTTACTTTTCCATATGAAAAATGAGGAGTACACTTTCCATCTTGTCATCACAGAATATTAATGAATATGAGTAATATAATGATATTTTAAATAACATCACTATATTTTTTAAATCCCTTCAAATTCATTTTAATTGAACAAAAATTTGAATCTAACTCACTTATTTTGCCTTACCTTCAACCATTGTTTTTTTTTCAATTTATCATCAAACATTTGAAAGAAAAATTTATGATTACTTGTTCCCCTCCTTATATTCCACAACTGATAACTATCTAGCTTCAGCCTCTCTCCGATAGTCACAGGAAACATTGACACTAACCACCAATTTCTGCGTGATTGCTAACTACAATAGCCTCATATTGGATTTCATTCTGCTTGATTTATATATGATAATTCTCTTTTTTCAAAATCCACTTTTTCCTGGGTTGCAGGATATTACTAGTTCCTGTCATTTTAGCGGGATAGGATAGGCCATGTTTCAGTGACAAGTCAATCCTGAAATCTCAGTGGATTGACATAATTAAATTTATTTTTGCTTACACCAATTTCCACGTGGGTGGTTTGGGGAGTTTTCTCTGTCTTGGCTCTACAGTCTCTGGAGCATTTGGTCTCCTAGGTTGAGGTGACAAGGGAAGAGAGCAAAAGGAGGAGACATATTGGTTCTTGTAGTCTTCATGTCACTATTGCTCAGTCTATTGGCCAGAATTATCCATATGGTCCAATCCAACTTCAAGGAATTGAGTGGTGATATGTTAGGAGGCCACCAACTGTCTCTGCTACACCTGGTATTTGTCCTAGCACACTAACCACTCCTTTTCCATCTCCTGGTCCTCCATTCACAGCAGGAATCCATTTTCAGTTGTCTCCTTTCAGATTGAAAATATTTGCTGAGTGACTCAATTCTTTTACCTAGCTTAATACCTGTACTCTAATGAATCCCAATTATTTGTTCCTGACTTTTGCCATTTTTAAAGTTTTTGACATATTTTCCCATGTCTTGCCAATGTCAAATGGATCAAAGCTCTTTTTTTAAACTTATGAATTGTTGTCCATGCATATATATTGATATGCATATATATATATACATATATACATGTGTGTTTTAGTTTGTTTTATTTTTGAACAACTTAATTTAGATATAATTAATACACAATAAGCTGTACTTATTTAAAATATACAATTTGATTACTTTGGACATATTTATACACACATTAAACCATTGTCACAATCAGGATAGTGATCATATACATCCCTCAACAAGTTTCCTCATGCTCTTTTATAGACCCTCAATTCCATACCTCCCTCACCTCCATCCATCCCCAGAAAATCACTGATCCGCTGTCACTAGAAATAAATTTGAATTTTTGAGAATTTATATACATTTTATATAAATGGAATTTAAAAGAATGTACTATTCTTTGTCTAGTCTCTTTCCCTTAGAAAATTCTGAGATGCAGCCATGTTGATCCAGGAGCCAATAGATCTTCACATTGTATTGCTGACTAGCATTCTGTTGTAAGGACACACCACAATTTTTTTATCCATTCGTCTGTAAATGAACATTTAGCTGTTTCTAGACTTTGACCACTATAAATAAAGCTGCTAGACACATTTGTGTTTGTATAAGACTTTGTATGGACATATGCTTTCATTTATCTTGGGTTAAAACCCCAGGAGTGGATGGCTGGATCATTTGGTAGATGTATGTTCAACGTTTTAAGAAACTCCCAAACTGTTTTGCAAAGTTCTTGCATCATTCTTCACTGTCACCAGCAGTATAGAAGACTGCCAGCTTTTCCACATCCTTGCCAACTCTTGGTATGGTCAGATTTTTAAATTTTTAAACATTCTAATAGACTTGTAGTGTTATTTTTGTTTTAATTTCTATTTCTCTAGCAACTAATAATGTTGAGGATCTGTCATGTGCTTTTTTGTCATCCTTCTATCTTCTTTGCTGAAATATCTGTTCAAATACTTTGCCAATGTTATTATTGTATGGCTATTTTATTATTATTCAGTTTTGAAAGTTCTTTACATATTCTGGATATAAGTCCTTTATCAGATTTATGCTTTGCAAATATTTTTCCCAGGTCTATTTTTCTTTTGATTTTCAATGAATTTCAACAATGTCTTTAGAAGAGCAGAGTTTCAAAATTTGAAGTTCACTTTATCACTTATGTTTCAATTACGGATCATTCTTTTGGTGTTATCTCTAAGAAATCTTCACCTAACCCAGAGTTATTATGAAAAATGTTAAAGTAGAAGTGTTATAGTTTTAGGGCTTATGTTTATGTCTATGATCCATTTGAATTCATCTCTGTATGTGGCTCAAGGTATGGATCAAAGCCCTTTTTTAAAACTTATGAATAGCCAACTATACTAGCATCATTTTTTGAGAAATTTGTCTTTTCTCCTCTGAATTGTCTTTGACTATTTGTTGAAAATCATTTGAATACATATGCCAGGGCCTACTTCTGGACTCACTTTTGTGATCTATTGATGTATTTATCCATCTTGCTATCAAAAGAACACTCTCTGTAAACTGTGGCATTAAAAAATAAAGCTTGAAATTAAGTAGTGTTATTCCTCTAATTTTGTTCATCTTCAAAGTTATTTTGGCTCTTCTAGGACCTTTGAATTTGTATCTGAACTTTAGAGTCAACCTTACAATTTGAACTGAAAAGCATGCTAAAGATATTGATTTTCACTGCGTGGAATCTACAGATCAAATTGTGAGAACTGAAATCATAACAATATTGAGTCTTCCTGAGTCTTCCTACCCGGGTACTTGATCTATCGCCCCAATTATATGGTTTTTTTTAAATTTATCTAAGTAATTTTTATTGTATTTTACTGTGTACAGACATTGAACATCTTTTGTCAGTTTTATTCCTAAATATTTCATACATTTTATGTGATAGTATAAGGTACTGTTATTTTTATTTATGATTGTTTGTTGCTAGTATATAGAACTACAATTAATTTTTGTATGGTCCTGACAACTGGCTAAACTCATGTATTTCAAGTGGCTTTTAAAAATATATCCCCATAGATTTTCTACACAGACAACAATGTCATTTTTGAACAAGGACAGTTTTACATTTTCTTTTCTAATCTCTCTTCCCTATTGTTTTTTTGATTTGTATTTCATTGATTTCCAATATGAACTTATTATTTCCTTTCTTCTGTGACTTGGTGTTTAATTTGCCCTTTAATTTTCATTTCTGAAGGTGGAAGCTGAAGTTATTACTATGAGAACTTTCTTCTTTTCTAATAGAGTACAGTAGAGTTATAAATATGCCCATAAGTGTTATTTTGTTGGCATCCCACAAAGGTTTATATGGTATGTTTTCATTTTTATACAATACAAAACACTTTCTAATTTCAACTCTGATTTCTTTTTGGACCTAGATTTTTTTGAGAATATATTCTTTAATTTCCAAATATTTGGGGATTTTTCAGAGTATTCAGGTTAAGACATTTGTGATCAGAAAACACACTTTCATAGTTCTGAATTTCTTTAAATTCATTGAGTTTAGTTTTACAGACCAACATATCACATGTTGTGTTAAATATCCCATTGCACTTGCAGAGAATGTGTAGTCTGCTGTTTTTAGGGTGAAGTGATTTATATAGGTCAAATGGATAAAGCCAGTGGATAGTTTTGTTGAAGTTTTACTTGCTTTTTCTTCTGATTATTTAATCAACATCTGAGAGAGGGAGATTGCAATCTTTGAATTGTGAAATTGCATATTTCTCCTTTCTATTCTTTCAATATTTAATTCATTTACTTTGAAACTCTGTTATTAGATGCACCAACATTAAAATCATGTCATCTTGACGTGTTAGCATTATGCAATAATTTTCTTTATTACTGATAACATTCTTTATTCTCAAATTCACTTTGATATTAATATCACAATTCTGACTTTCTCTTGATTTGTGTTAGCATGATATATCTTTTTTTCCATTTTCTTACTAATTTCAACCAATTAAAAAAAAATTTTTAAATGTGTTTGTTATAGGCAGCACGTAATTGGATTTTTTTTAATCCAATCTAGCAATCTTTGCCTTTTAATTGTGTTTAAAAGACTTACATTTAATGTGAATATTGTAGTGTTAGGTTTAAGTCTGTCGTCTTGTTATTTCGTATTCATTTTATCCTTTCATTTTCCCTTTTTCTGTCTTCTTTTGTATTGGTTATTTTTATGATTATATTTATGAGCCTTTGTTGACTTAATTAAAATTCTTTGTTCCGTTATTAGGGTCTACTTTAGGGTTCATATTATACATCTTTAAATTACTACAATCTTCCTCCAAGTCATAATAAGCCACTTCACATTTAGTACAAGAATCTTAAATAGTATACTTCAATTTCTACTCTCCCAGATGTTATTCTATTGTTGTTAATATTTAACCACATATATCATAATCCTCATATTGCATCATTATTACTTTTTGTTTAAACAGCCAAATATCTTTTAAAGTGGTTAAATAATATATGTTTACCTATGTAGTTAGTTTTTCCAATGCTCATATCCATTCTTTTCTGTTGGTCTATATTTACATCTAGTATTATTTTCCTTCTACTGGAAGGGTTTCTTTAACATTTCCTAGAGTAGTACAGATCTGTTTGTGATTACTTAGCTTTTATGTGCCTGAAAAACATCTTAATTTAGCCCTTGTGCTTTAAAAATATTTTTGCTGAGTATGGAATTCTAGGTTGACAGTTTTCTGTCAGTTTCAGTACTTTAAAGATGTGGCACCATTGTCTTTTTATTTTCAATTTTTATTGTTTTTGATGAGAAATTTACTGATATCCTTATCTTGGTTCCTTTATACATACCACATCTTTCTCTGACTACTTTACAGATTTTTTTATCACTTGATTTGAGTGATGTGAGTTACCTTTATGTGGTTTTCTTCACATTCTTGTACTTGTTGAGCTTCTTGGATTTGTGGGTTTATAAATACACAGTTTTCATCAAATTTCAGAAAAAATTGTCATTATTTCTTCAAATATTTTTTCTGTCACCCCCTTTCTCATATCCTTTGATGACTAAAGTTGCATGCATGTTAAGTAGTTTGAATTTGTTCCACTTTCCACTGACGCTATTTTTATATTTTATTATTCTCTTTCAAATTTGTGTTTCATTTTGGATGGTTTATATTGCTATACTTTCACGTTAACTAATCTTTTCTTCTCCCTGTCTAATCTTCCATTAATCTCTTCAATTATTGTACATTTCATCTCTAACAGTTTGATTTTGGTCTTTTTAGTATCTCCATATATCTACTTTGCTTTTTGAATATATACAATACTGTTATAATAACTATTTTAATGTCTTATCTGCTAACTCTGTTATCTATGTGAGTGCTAGTTTGTCTTTTTTTTTTTTTTTTTTTTTTTTGGTGAGGAAGACCAGCCCTGAGCTAACATCCGTTGCTAATCCTCCTCTTTTTTTGCTGAGGAAGACTGGCCCTGGGCTAACATCGTGCCCATCTTCCTCCACTTTATATGGGACGCCGCCACAGCGTGGCTGACATGCGGTGCATCAGCGGGCGCCCGGCATCCAAACCGGTGAACCCCAGGCTGCCAAGCGCGGACAAAACCGCTAAGCCACCGGGCAGCCCCGCTAGTTTGTCTTTGATCTCTCTTATAAACCATATTTCCTTTCTTCTTTGCATGCCTGGTTATTTTTGATTGCATGCTAGACATTGTGTATTTAACCTTATATTTTCCGGATATTTTGAATTTCTATAAATATTCTTGGGTTCCAGCTAAGTTTATTGTCTTTTTCTGGAAGTAGGAACAAAGGAGTGCTTAGTCTATGACTGTTTTTTCTCCCATTATTAAGGCAATATTTTGAATACTTCTAAATATTCTTCTAGATACCATTACTCTTCTGAATGCTATCTGAATATCCAATGCCTATGAACTATGGGGTTTTCCCATCTGCCTGGTGGAGATATATACTAACCACAGCTCTTTGTGAGAGCTTGGCATTGATACTTCTAACTCATTTGAAAGGTTCTTTACCCAGCATTAGGTAGTTTCCTCAGATATATGAGCTGATTGGTACTCACCTAAACCTCACCTAAATACTCAAAGGGGACCATCTTCAGATCTCAGGAGTTCACTATGCAACTCACTTCCTCCAGTATTCTGTTTTGTAAACTTTAGCAATCTTAATCTTTCTGGACTCTCAATTCCACCTCTTTAACTCAAGAATTCCACTGAGCTATGTCTATGTTCCTTCTCCCTACATTTTGCCCTAGATACTCTCTCTACAAGCTGGAACACCTGCAGGATTCACATCATTTCCCCCCCCCTTATCAGTGATCACTGTTCTTCATTGCCTAGTGTCCTGTGTCTTGAAAACTATCGTCTAGAATATTTTGTCCATCTTTTGTTTGTTTGTTTATTTGTTTTTGTTTCTGGTGGAAAGGTAAATCCAGTCTTCTGTTACTCCATTTTTGGACAGAAGAGGGAATTTTTTTATGGGATATTTTAGTTGTCATTAGGTAATCACAATATTAAAATTTTGTGCACTTTCCAAATGTTGTCCCAAACATTTAACTAAAATACATATATCCAACAAGTCACTGATAAAGCCTCAGTTTCAATGAAAATCCTGTATCCTCACTTCCTAAGTTATTCTACTCAATAAAAATAAACTACTCTGATTAAATCAAGGACTCAGGATGTTCTACAGTAAGACACATATGTTATGCTAAATATAATATATTGCTGTTTGCTAAATATACTATATAATAAATAGTTTACCACAAACAGTAGAATTTTTTTGTACTTGTTTTGTTCATAAGTAGAACATAACCAGATTTTGTTTTATGTGAAATTCTCCCTAGCATATCTTTTTGGAATGAAGTCATGGATATATTCTCTATTCTCTTTATAATCACTGAAAAATGTAATTGGATGATTGGGGTCTTTTGTTGGAAATTTTCCTCTTTAATTTATATAAGTTTGATAGACCACAAGGAAAATCAAGCCAAACTATTTAACTTCATGACAAGCAGGGCTCTGGAAGAGTGGTTGGAGCTATAATCATTCCCCTACCTCAGCTGATTCTCATACCAAGGGGAGAGGCCTCCAAATTGCAACAGCTCACAGCTCTCAAATCATCCTGCTCCTAATGCAGAAGAAAAGCCTATGACCACACATCTTACAGTTACTTACCATCATTATTCTGGGATATCTAGCAAACTTCACCTAGAACTGCTATTTCTCTTTCTTTCTTATAATGAATATAGAGGATATTAAAACACTGGCCCATACAATGGCAGTCTTAAAGTTATTGTGACAGCTCTAAAAGGGAAAAGATCAATTTTGTTAAAACAGAAAAACAGGTTAGAAGCCCTTTCTAACTTGAAAAATAAGTGACAGTGAAATTTTTCTATCTTCATATTAGTCTCATTTCTTTTACTTTTTCTAGCATTTTTCTCTTTTCTTTTTCTTTTGTATAAAATCTCCCTATCATTCAACTCTGGTTCATGACACATCTGTTACAGATGTTTTGAACTTTATTAGCAGTATATTTGTTGGGTAAGTTTCTATTCCATCTAACCTGATTTTAAACACTTGTGTGTAATACTATTTTGGTAGAGCTGAATCACAAGTTTGATGGTTAAAGCTAAGGTTGACCATACCTCTTGGTTTTCCCAAGATAATCTTAGTTAATATCTGTTGTCCTAATATAAATTGCACTGCTTTCAACTCTCAAGTGTCTTGGTTTGGATGATATATTATTTGTCAGCCCAGTTTCACCAAATTGTGAACCAAAAGTTATGCAGATACATTGAGATTCAAAAAAGGCAGGCTGTCCAACATTCAGTGACTATCAAAACTTGGAGAGGACACAGAAAAAGCACAAAGAACCTTGATTTGGAGCGAAAATGGATCTTCTCTTTTCCCAAATCCAATCTCCTCCTCCTCATTGTTCTCATCACCATCTTTCTCCTCCCCTTCCTCTTCTTTTACATCCTCATATTTTTTATAAATCAATTTTAAAAATGTTTAACTATATCCTAGTTCTAAGAAGGATAAAATAATTTTTCTTAACACTTATTGACTCATCGTAAATTAAAATCTATAACACCACAAAATGACCTTTCAATTATATTCTGATATAGTCCTTTGAATAAGCTTAGTTCAAGTAAAACATCTATGCAGAACTTTACGAAAGTGTTTGAAAAAGAAAAAGAACAAAAATTCAAAGAAAACTTGATCACTAACATGCTGGTTTAATGGTATTATAGGCTTTTTAGATTACTTCATTGAGTATATGTATTTCAAATAAAGCTAAATGGAATCTAATTGCATATATTTAGAAATTCTAGAATTCCTATGAGAGAAAATTCTGAATATTAAATATATAATTACATGTCCAATATTAAACTATAATGCACATGTTTGGCATTTTATGAGTCATAAGAAAATAAAATATGGTCACATAACAACAAATTTGTTTTAGAAAAATAGGTTTTATTTTTGTTTACCTGTAGTTGTCTGTTACCAGGCTTAAAGAAACTGTAGTTACAAATTGTTTACAACAGTACCCTCTTTGGGAATTGAAAGAAATGAATGATTTAAAAACAAATCCCTTATATTATATATTGATTTGCACCTGTTTAAAAGTGATATTCCATCCAATACTTTGGAAAAACAAGTTAGTAGGAATGTAATTTAAATAAATGAATGCAAAATGTAAGTGTTTAATTTAAAAAAACTGAAATTGCAGCTTTTGGTTTTTCTTTTCTCTTCCTTTCGTGCCTATACCTGTGAAGACCCCTGCGGTTTAAATAACCAGTGTGTGTACACTAATAAAAATCCCATTAAATTAAATGGCCAGGAGGCATGTAGAATGTCCTGTGGCAATTTCAGAAGACAGTTTGTTACCAGACACCCTGCTATGAACATTTTATTTTGTCAGGGTTAAGAAAAACATTTATAAAATCTATTTATTTCTATTTTAAAAGTTAGAGGATCCTGGAAATGGTAGCTTTATAAATTTTTTCTTCATAGAATGAAATTGTTGGGTGGATTCCACATCAGGCACTATGTAGAACACCCTATAGCAAATGTATATAATCAACACAATCGGTCAGTAATTTTCATTCCCTCACTATTATTTCTTTCTTCCATTTGTGAGCTATAAAAGTGGCAATTCGGTGCATATTGTATTATAGGAAAGTGTTTACAGCACATACTGTACCTGTGTTCTGACAGAAATAATTTCAGAAATATAGAACTATTTTCTGTTGCAAATGTTCTCTGCCTTACTTTAGCTCTCTTACTTTTTTTTAAATATGACATTTTGTGAAGGTGGAACCTCTTATAACAGTTTAAGGTAGCACTTCCAATCATGGTTGAAACACGAGTAATAATTAATAGAAAAAAGTTTAGAGCCCTATATGGGGGAGGGGAATGAGTAGTACAGGGTTGGAAAACCAGTTGAAGAGAAAGAAAGGTAATGAGAAAAGCAGTAACTCTCTGGTCAAAAAAGGAAAACCACAGAAAGAGAGAAACAAAAGGCATCTATAAAGTCAAAGAATCAAATCTCCTTTCAGATTGCCAAAAAACAATGGTGAGAGTTTTGCATCATATAGGATGAGCAAACTGCAAATGCATTTTGGCCTCTGTCCTCAGAAGACCAGAAACAAAGTAGAATACAGATTAAGCAATCTGGAACGTATAAGACAGACGTTAGAAGGGCATTTCAGCCGCATTGAACAGAGATGCTACTCCTGCTAATTCAAAGACTCCATGCAGGCTGCAGGTTGGGGTCAGCACTAGATGGGAAGTGTGTATTATTTAGTAAAGGACAATGAAGTCAGCACAGACACTAAAGTCTCAGGACAGCTGAGGAGCTCTGGAGACTGAAGAAAACTGAAATATGTAAGCTATGTCGTCAACATTTGGATTTTGGTTTTAAAGATAGTTTTCAGTTCCACTTAGATAAAGGTTAGAAGGGTCACTTAAAAATCCCAAACACCATCTGAACGTACTTCTTTCTTTTTCTCTTGGAGGACAGGCATTTTATTTCATGTTACTTTCTTTTACTGAAATGTATTTGACATATAACATTGTGTAATTTTAAGATGTACAACACTTTGATTTGATACATTTATATATTATAATATGATTGCATTCTAGCAATAATTAGCACCCCATCACATCACGTAATTGTCATTTCCTTTTACTGGTTGAAATAATTAAGATCTAGTCTCTTAGCAAGTTTGATGATTGTAGTACAATACTATTGTCTATATTCACTATATTCACTGTTTATTAGATTTCTAGGACTTATTTACTACTAGTTGCAAGTTTGTACCCTTAAACAACATCTGCCCTATCTCCCATCCTCCATCCCCTGGTAACTACCATTTTACTCTCTGTTCTGCCTTTTTTAGATTTCACATATAAGTGATATTGCAGTGTTTTTGTTTCTCTGCCTGACATCTCACTTAGCATCATGCCCTCAAAGTCCATCCATGTTGTTGCAAATGGCAAGATCTTCTTTCTCATGCCTGAATAATATTCCATTGTGTGTGTATATATATATAGGGTTAGGGTTTTATATATATATACATATGTGGTTATGAATTATATATATACGTGTATATATAATATATATATACACACCAAATCTTTTTTATTCATTTACCTGTTTCCAGGCACTTAGGTTGTTTCAATATCTTAGCTATTGTGAATGATACTGCAATGAATATGGGAGTGCAGATATCGCTTTGAGATACTGATTTCATTTCCTATGGATATATGCCCAGAAGTAGGATTGCTGGATCATATGTTAGTTCTATTTTTAATTTTTTGAGGAACGTCTATACAGTTTTCCACAATCGCTGTACCAATTTGCATTCCCACTGACAGTGTATAAGTGTTTCCTTTTCGCCAAATCCTCATCAACCTTTGTTATCTTTGGACTTTTTGATAATAACCATTCCAATAGGTGTGAGGTAATACTATTTTTGAATTTATTGAATATTTGGGGTTTCCTAATATGTACCAATTCATATTAGGGCTAGATGCCAGTTATAAAGTAAACAAAACAGACACGTCTCCTCATGATACCTAGAGTCTGAGGATATTGAGAGGATAAGTATTTAAAATACATATTAAATGATGAGCAGTACAGTGCAATTTTTGTCCAGACACAACCACAATGGACTATATAATTGGGGATTGAATTTTTTTCCTTTAAAAATAAAAACAAAAAAATCTGAAATCTTTTGTGTGTTAGAACAGTGATCTAGTAACCCGAAATTAGAAAACCCAAAACCCACTTGTGGATTTTCAGGTATGTTCCAGTTACATAATCTGTGTTTAATGAAACCCAAGTCTAACTGCTATGCTACCGCTACTTCAATGCATGGCCTTGGGCAAGAAACTTAGCGTCTATGTGCCTGTTTCATTGTTTTGAAAATGAACTTTAAAATTCCTGAACATAACTTTGTAACTTGCCGGGGAAAAATTAAGCTCCATTGCTGTGTGGCTAAATCCAGTGGAGAGTAAGTAAACTGGGCATGAAGAAATTAACCTGTGAGCCTGCATTGGGTTAGAGGGGATGACACCATCAGACTCAGATGGATATCCCTAGGCAGTGGAGAGCTGCCTGAACTGCTGGCTGAACTGCAGTCCATTGTTCTTCCAAAGGTTGGATTTACCTCAGAAACCTCATCCACACCTCTGCTTTACTGTCACAATGACAGTTTCCTCATTTGCTTCACCCCACAGAATACCTGACCCTTGTCTGCTCCTTGGCCATCGACTCCTGATTAACTTTGTCTTAGAGGCTCAGAAGTAAAGGAGCTATTTCCCGATCCAGCACTTCATGTAGCTCTCATGTAGCTGGACAAACATTACTACCAAAGGATCACCATCTCTTCTCTAGGAATATTAATGTAAAGAGGGGGAAACTGTGTAAATGAATATGGCATTTGCAGTTAGTGAAATACACTGAACCAAACATCATGACCGTAATTTTCTTTAGAAGAATGAGAACATGCCATCTGAAAAGATGTCGTTATTGTCATAATAATAGTGTTAATTATTTATATTCTATGCTATATTTTTATTGAATTCATAAAATTTACAAGGCATATATTTTTCATCCTTTTAAGTGGGTAAGTACTTGTAGTTATGATATATTAGGAAGCTTATCACAGGTCAGCTTTGTTAAAAGAATCTAGCTTAGAATAGTGGTGAGAGGAGAGGGTGTGGCTCTCATAGAACAGTGAGCCTAGAAATCTGGGTGTCATAATTAGTTTTACCATTAGCCAGCACTAGGAGCTTGTGTAGGTCCCTTAAATTCTTTGGCCTGCCCTTTCCTTAATAGAAACATATCATGATGTTGAGTTAGATTATAATTAAAATCTCTACAGTTCTATAGTTGTCACCATACCCATGCTATCGTGTAAATCTTTTCTTGGCTTTAAAGGATTTTGTTTATCAAAGCCAGACAGAAAGCTAGCAAGAGAAATTTCTGTTTGTACTGTGATTCAAAGCATGTCAGGAACTGCCAAGGAAGCTAATTTGCTCTCCAGAGACCTACTAATAAATCAAATGGATGCTTCTTACTGATGAGGCATATAAATTAATTAAGAATGATTGACCCCGTTTTAGGTAAATGGGATATATGAGCTGTTTTAAGCTGAGACTCATGCCAAAAGATATAGAGCCAGTTCTACACTTTGACAATAGTGCAAGTTCCTCTACCAACCTAGATTTTTTTTGATGGAGTTGATGATGAATGCTTATATTGATGACTGATCAATAAGTACTTTGTTTTTTTCTTTTAATTGTAGAGATAGAATTTCTGAAATGCATCTTGTGAAGAACTGGTTTTGCAACTCACTATTTTTAAATTAAGATTGCAATTTTTGTTTATTAACAGCTCATAAAAGATGGATTAACTTGCTAACACTCTCCTATAGCTGTGTGTTACAGAGTTGAATTGGTTTTCTGTGTGCTGTAACTGAATGTGCTATTAACATCTGGTGGGTGCGGTTCAGATCACAGGTGTAAGATCTCTAGAGGAAAAGAGTAAAAGCCTTTTAAACTTTTTTCAACTTTATGCATCCTTTAAGGCTAGAGTACACACACCTTCGGGGTTTGTGAGATTCTTTTAAAGTATCCCACCACGAGGATTTTAACTTTCATCCTAAAAGTAGTATAAATATTGTATTATAAACTCTTGCGACTCAAAGTATGATTTTGGCAGCATCAGCATCATCTTGGAGCTTGTTGGAAATATAAATCTCAAGAGTATCAAATCCTAATCTGTAGTTTAATATGATCTTCAGGTGATTTGCATGCACATCAAATTTGAAAAGTAATGAACCATAATTACATTTGCTTTTTTTTTTGGTGAGGAAGACCAGCCCTGAGCTAACATCCGTTACTAATCCTCCTCTTTTTGCTGAGGAAGACTGGCCCTGGGCTAACATCTGTGCCCATCTTCCTCTACTTTATATGGGATGCCGCCACGGCATGGCTGACAGGCAGTGCGTCGGCGGGCGCCCGGGATCCGAACCAGCGAACCCTGGGCTGCCAAGCGCGGACTAAACCGCTGCGCCACCGGGCCGGCCCCTATATTTGCTTTTAAAATAAATGTAATGCTCTAATCACTAAACTTTCAATCAAATAATACTCAAAGAAGATACACCATCTCTAGACTGTGGTTTATGAATCCCTATCCCACCACCCAGTTCCCCACTCCCTGTCACACAGTGAGAACCCATGGGGTACAGTTGGAAAATCATAGCTAAAGGATATAGTAGTGAGACTTTGGTAAGTCACCTTAATCCTCTGACTATAACAGGACTAACCTTATCTCCTTCCATCTCCCCACCAAACTTGCTCACTGTATTCCAGACCCACTAACCTCCTTGCTTCAGGGTTCCTGCTTTAGAGCCTTTCCACCTGTTGTTCCCCTGCCTGAATGTTCTTCGTTCCAGATAAGCATATAGCAAACCCCCTGTCTCATTTCCATCAGTTCCCTTCTAAAATATGATTTAATCATAAAGGCTTGCTATATCCTACATCTAACCACCCTACCCCTCACTGAGTTCTAAGTTCCTACAGACCAAGAAGTGAAACTCACTTATCTTTGATCTTTATCAGAGCTTGCCATAGAGTGGATCTCAATAATTATTACTTCCCATAATGAGAAGAATAATCACTATAATGATGAGAGTCAGCAACTTGAGGTACGAGATGATATTGAAAGAATATGAGTTGTACAATCTGAAAAAGAATAAATGCAAATGGTAATTTACAAATGGTGAAGCTCCCGCTGGTACATAATCCAGTGTGGAAATGTGCACATGGTGATAATTCTATGATGTCATTCAGTTAAATTTGAGCTCAGGACCAGGAGCGCATTAAGTTACTTTCATTATATGTCCCATCATATTATTATGTTTCATCATGAAACAGTTTTAGAGCCCATAGCATAAACTCCTTTTTCACATATTTAAAAGATTATTTCTCACACAGAGTAGCAGGTATCCACAGCAGTAGAAAATAAAGGCACACTGGAAGAGAAAGGAATGTATTTTCAGGTAATACCAGGAATTTTTTGGCCTGTATTACTTATGCCATGGGACAGGAAAAAAATCTCATTGTGCCTGTGGGTCTATCTCAGATATATACTTCATCTGTTCAGGATGTCTCAACAAAAACAAGCAAAGAAAGGACCACAGATCTAGAAGGCAAATTCTACTCATGGTGTGCAGTTTTAGAAAACAGAATAAGTATCAGTATATTAAAGTTATAAATAGGCACATTTTATTCATTAAAAAAGAAAAATTTTAATTACAGCACATCAATAATTGAATAAACTTTTCTAAGAAGCTGGAAACTAATTGTCTCGGTTGATGTAAAAGATTTTTATGTTCAATATGTGTTTTTCAGCATGGCATCTAAGACACTAGCTAAATTTTAGAATATATGAGTCTATTCTTCCATTTAAGTGGTTCAGAGGAGTTTTGCTTATTTTTGTGGCTCCTGGTGAAATTTTAATAGTTAAGATGATCAAATCCTGGCCTTTGGATGTAGTAGGATTATAACTGTTCTTGCACATTTCATCACTCTACCTCGCACCCAAAAGTGTTCAATAATTTCTGTTGATTGAATAACTTATAGTCATATAGTAATAATATAGTTGGGCATATAACGAAAGTACTTCAATGTGCTCCTGGTCCTGAGCTCAAATTTAAATGAATGACCTTACTCAACTATAATAACCATGTGCACTTTGCCACACGTGTGCTGGCACGATCTTCACCATTTGCAAGTCACTTCCAAGCATAGGCACTGGGGGCTTTATCTTTCACTTCTTTCTTCTCTTCTGGCTTAAGGATTCCAATCTCTGTTTAGGGGCCTGAAAGTGTCCTGAGCCATTGTAAAGAGGACGGTGCCAAATGGACATTTTTCATAGGGCTCAGCAAAGTCTGCATATGTGGATGGATGTCACCTTTCTTCTGTAATCACTATTGGAATGATGCTATTCTCAACTTAAGGCTTTTACTAAGGTGTTACCAGAGAAGAAAAGTTAATATAGTTCCTCATCACAGCTCACCTTTGCAGCTCTCTTGAATGGGCATTATTGTGGGTAAATGATTCACCTCATAGAAGTTCTCTTGTAACGATGCTACTATTCTACCGCCTTTCCTTGCCTGTCTTCCAAGGCCTTAGGACTTCCTTTATGGTTAATATCCATCCTCTCTCACCCCATCTGGTCCAACAGAGACAGGGACACTACTCTCAAGTCCCGAGTTCTTCTCTGTTTGATTCTTTTGCATTTTTTTGTTTGTTTCTTTCTTTTCTTAACAAAATAAGATAAAGGCTATTGTTATCCACATGATAATATCTGACTGGGTTCCAAGAACCTATTTTGGAAGTTAAGTTAAAAATAACCCAATTAAACTAAATATTTACTTTGTAAATTTTATATTCTCATTAAAACAATCCTAATTCCCTGAGTTCTGTGGACACTTCAGAATGAGGAAAGGGTCACATGTAAGGAATCGTAGCAAAGAAAAACTCAAAGACAAATTGTTTTAATAGAACTATAGATCCTTATATAACAGTATTGAAAGCATGAGCAATTCATTTTTATCATTGTAGTCTTAGGATATAGCAGAGTACATAGTTTATAGTGGAGGCTTTACAATTGTATGTTGCAAAAATAAACTATTTAGATAAGTATGGCAGTTTAGTAGTAGTTAGAAGGAAGCAAAGTATAAACCAAAAAACTAAATTATAAAAATATTAATACTCTTTTTTAAGTAACATAAGTATCTCTGAAATGTTTACTCAGGAAATTTAATGATGACAGATATGAAAAAATAAATCTAATTGACACAGTGTATAAAAATTATAACAAAAAAATTTAGTAGCTAAAGAAACATCTCAAAGTATGTTCAGAAATCATGTCTCCACATTCAGGAAAAAAGAGATGTCAAATATTTTTATTTCTTAATCAATTGTGTTAACATAAGTAGAATATACTATGCAATATGGGAAAATAAAAGTATATCATTGATTCAATTTATGAATATATTCAAATTTAGATTATATTAAATAAGTTCTCATAATGAGTCTACATATAGTCTCAAATGTTTTCTAGTTTTGGCCTACCACTACTGGTCCAAAGTTAGAAAGAGGGAGAGAAAGAAGGAGGGAGAAAAGGAGGAATCCTAGACCATGTACCATGTTCCACACAAACATTTGACTCTTTACTAGATGGTGAAGAGCTAAATGTATGACTTGTATACTTGTTTATTGCACAGGCATTTTAGTATACTTGCTATTTGGGGTATGGCTTGATATTTAAATTGTAACTTGCTCCTTATCCTACTTGATATCCAGAGGCAAATTTGTCATAAAGTTTAAAACTTAAGTTTCAGATTCTTTCACTCACAGAGAGCCAATAGAGAATGAACTAGTTCTAAGGGGCCTGGCACCAGAAGTGTGAGGGGGAATAAGGGAGAATTGAGGTTTGAGAGCTTAATGGAACTGCTACTGACTTTCGCCATAACATAATCATTATAGAGGATGAATTCACTATAATGTGGACATATCATGGATCCATTCCAGGGAAGAAAGAGAAAGAGAGCAGCAAGGACTATTTTGTAATACAATTTTTTCTGGTCATATCATTCCCCTAAGAAGGAAACAAAGGGAATTACTCTCAGCAGTTGTGTATACCTATGTGAAAAAAGAGCAAGTCAATTAAAGCTATCACCGGGGACAATTTCATCCACCTTCCCTTCAACCTCATTTTAACTACCACTCTTTTTAGTCTCTGATTTCAACAGTATCATCACACAGCCTCATTAAAGTGATTCCATCAGAAATTTTTTCGCTTATATTCTTTTACTAAGAAGAAGCAATTCTACCGAGCCTCATAGGCAGCTGTATACTAATAAACTTGTTAGTCCTGATTGATAGCATTTGACAGTTTCCATGGTATAAATATTTTCATCATGGCCAATTTCAGGCTACCAATGATGTCAATAAACATAAAGTTGGAAGGAATATGAGCTATGGATTCTCATGAGCCAGTAGGAACCGGCTCCAACACAACATCATAGATAACCTTTGAATAAACCAGGTAGCTGGTAAGCTCTTTTATAATGTCACTTACAACATCACTATGATTTTTAACATAATTATATACATAGTCAGTAGGAAAATGTTTTACATAGGTTCCTATCTTCACTGGCTACTAATCAACAGTTTATTCACATTTCTGTAGCGCCACTCTCTCAAATAAGGTATGTTGAGTAGACATCTTTATATCATCAATCGAAAATTAATAAGCATGATTTCTAAACACCAGGTTATACACCTTGCCCTACACTGTTCTATACGTATGAGTGAACAAGTATGTCCATTTAATTGTTTTTTGTTGAATACTATGTCCCTATGTTTTCTTTTATTCCTTATTTCTTATATGGAGCCAAATGATCTATGTTTCGTATAATAAGAATTGCAAATGCCCTTCAGAGGAAAAGTCATTTTTATTTAGTAAATAGAAAGCATGAATAATGAACAATACAAGAAAATTGTAAAATAATTAGAAAGTGGTTCAGAGGTGCTCATTTACAACTGAGGAAATTAAAAATGCAAATGAATTATTATCATAAAGATAGTTAACAGACAAATGAGTAAAAGAAAGAGCCTTCCTTCTAATTCATCATTGTTTAAAAGACACCTGCAAGTTCTAATCGGAAAAGACAAGACTGAGAAATGCAGATGGTCACATTTTGTATTATATCCATCACATTTTTTATACTGTAATTAGAGGGGGGACTTATTCTCCATATGAAGAAGATATGGCTTATTTGAATATTTGAATAAAAGACAGTTGATATAGAATTCCAAATACTGGCCATGTTTTTTGTCTCTATGATGGGAGTGGGGCAATATTCATTTTCTTTGACCCAATGAAACTGCTGGCAGTCTGCCCCAAAACATCTATATTTGGACTGTGAAAATTAAATGAATTTAAATTTCTTCTTTGTTCTAAGACTGGGTTTTATTGGTTCTGACAGTGTGATTGCACAAGATGTTAACTTACAAACCAAATGTTTGCAATATCAGATTATTTTGTCTAAAATTATATGTTACTTAAATAGATTTTTGTGAGATTTTTTAAATTGTTTTCTTTTTTTTTTTTTTTTTTTGGTGAGGAAGACCAGCCCCGAGCTAACATCCGTTGCTAATCCTCCTCTTTTTGCTGAGGAAGACTGGCCCTGGGCTAACATCTGTGCCCATCTTCCTCCACTTTTTTATATGGGACGCTGCCACGGCATGGCTGACAAGCAGTGCATCGGCAGGCGCCCGGGATCCGAACTCGCGAACCCCGGGCTGCCAAGCGCGGACTAAACCGCTGCGCCACCGGGCCGGCCCCCTAAATTGTTTTCTTAAACACATGATTATTTCAATACAATCATCCTAGGAGTAAGATCTGGATTAATTTTTATTTTCAATAAATATACAATATCATGTTTATGGTGACTGGAATCACAAGTATGCAAAAATATATATATAGTTCCTTGCTTTTATTTTTAAAGTTTGAATATGCAAAAAGAAATAAAAAATCATAACAACACACAGTAAGAAATATCCAAATGTAAAGGGAGAGAAGAAAATGCACACATATATATAAAGACTGTTAAGATTTGAAAGAGTGCATATCCATGCAGTTAGAGATGAATAAGGAAAATGATACTTGTTTAACTACAATAACTCAGCCTTTTTAAAAATGGCTTTTTCCCCACTCCAATCTCATTTTAGAATCAAACAGAAGGTAGTGCAAATTATGCAATGATTTCATATAGTCTGATAAACATAATTACACGTATTTTTTCTCCTCCTCTCTTCACATGTGCTATTTATTGGATCTCTCCCATTTCTCCTTCCAGGCCACAGGAAATATAAATCTGATCAGTTATGTTTAACACATCAAAGACAATGACTTTGTGCAGATTGCTTTGTACCACAGTGCCTAGTTCAGTTCCTGGCATACTTAATAAATTGCTGCTCAATTGAATTTTAATACCACCCTTATCAGAGCCACTGTAGTGGTAAGTCTTTAGACTCCTGCTTGGTTATTTGGGATATTATAATAAAGTAATAGATCTTCCACACCCCTAAACTAACCATATAGATGAAGGAATGATTGTGACCAAGTAATGAAATAAGCTTAATATCATTCTCATCATAGACTCAACCGTGGTACTGTCATTAAGTGTTTTTAAAATTATCATTACATTTCCTTGCCTAGAATTAATAGGCCATCCATAATTAAGATTATTAGTAACAGAAAGTGATATATGTTAGCTAAATAAAAATAAATAATTGGACAGGATCATTAACAATGAAAATTACTGATTTGGAAGGTCTCTCTTCAGCTTGCCAGCTAACACAAAAGATAGATTGAAGACTACATTGTATCATTAATAAAGATCTAATATCCTGAAATTCCTTGCTAGTCTGATGAAGTTTACTCTCACTTATGCACAGCTAAGCTTATCAAATATGAACGATTTTTGATTAACTTAAAACAATCACTTATCATACAGTTCAGACACTAAGCGTAAAGTAGTACTTTAAAAGACTAATTTAATTACACGGGCTGACCTCCAAGACTCTCCTCAAGTTATCCCACTGGTCCTTCAGTCAGAACTGGTGCTTCTATGTTTCCACCAAGGGATCTTGCAATGACCTTCCTAGGGTAGTGAGACCCAGTGAGGTCCACTTCTCAAAGCTTTCATCACCTTTTCCCCAAACATAACCCTCGACTCTCCACTGTCTTTTAAAAGGGCAGCTATCTGCCCTCCCATACAGTAGGTCAAAACTACCTTACCTCTCCACAGGGGTTTCTTCACTTCTTCAAATCTATTTAGTTCTCTTTTGTCTCTGTGGAATTTTACCATTAAGCTGAAATTAATTAATTAATTAATTAAAAATATTTACATATAAATTATATATATAGAGAGAGAGACAACTTCGTAACCAATAAATTGAAAGCATTCGTTTTTCTTTTCCAAATAACAAGATTATAGAAAATATAGCAAATACACCTGTAAGTACTGAGGAAATTACTACATTCTAATGTATTTGACAGTCTGGTGAACTGTATGATATTTCCGTAAATAAAAGATTATAAAAACTCACTTGAGATGAGGCTAAAAACTTTAATATAAAAATAATCATAGACAAAATTGAAAAAAAAAAGTGGAAGAAGTCTTAACTCTAACCTAAGGCAATAGGTCCAATCATATGGAAAATTTCTATCAAAACTTCAAGTAATGAATAATTTATAAGTAATTTAAGTTGTAACAAACTGTAGTAATTACTATGATTTTAAAATCTCTAGTAGTATGTAGGTATAACTTTGATTCTAGAAAGGAAAAAACAATCATCAGCACCACCACAACCAAAAAATTGTTATACCAGGTGAAAACATCAAAGTGACGTTCTGTACGGTCTATTTGAGAACAGTGACTACCAGAAACATCAAGCTGGTGATCTTCAGGAGCAAAAGTACTTGTTTTTTTTAAATTTATTTTTGGTGAGGAAGACCAGCCCTGAGCTAACATCCATTGCCAATCCTCCTCTTTTTGCTGAGGAAGACTGGCCCTGGGCTAACATCCATGCCCATCTTCCTCCACTTTATATGGGACGCTGCCACGGCGTGGCTGACAAGCGGCGCGTCGGCGGGCGGCAGGGATCGGAACCCGCGAACCCTGGGCTGCCAAGCGCGGACTAAACCGCTGCGCCACCGGGCGGCCCCCCAAGGTACTTTTAAATGTGGTAATAGGTTGCATGAATTTGAAATTAGATTGAATGTGTTCAATTAAACTGTTAATCATTTCCTAGTTTTAATAAATAGGACATCAGATACCAGAATCGATTTGTTAACTTCAGAAAGCATCTGTATTCAGGATTATTAAATCTGTAGAAATGAAGCACGGTAGAGAGATTAAATTGTATCTGACTTTTAATACTAGTTATACTTCAGTCCATCCTTCGTAATTCTGCCGGGCATATCTTCTTAAATCACAACACTGTCCATTTGGCTTTACCTTGGCACCAAATTGCCTATAGAATACTTTCCAAATTCCTTTTTATAGCGTGTCTTCATGATCTTCCCTAACTTTTCACCGCATATTTCATATAAGCACACCCTACTAGGCACGCATCTCTTAGTATTTTTTTTTCTTAGCTGTTTTTCAATGTCTATTGCCAGACATTTTTAACTCCCAATATCCTCTTAAATTTAATCATTATTTTACAGTTCTAGAATGCTCATACTAACCCGGGCATCTTAACACAGTAAAAGTATTTCCTGCTTACTTAAAGCCCTCTATTTTCACATCTCCTATTATAGTTGCACAGATAAATCTCAAATGCCAGTTTTATCAAATTAATTCACTAATTGATAATTTTAAGCCCTCCTTAGACTCTAATTGTTATAAAATAAAAAATAAATAAAATCCTAAAGTTAAAAGAAATATATCTTTCAAAAAGACTATGAGACTTTTATGAGCAACACAGTCATACACATAAAAATTATGTGATATGAAAAAATGTCTAGAAAAATATAACTTACAAACTCAGGAAGAAATAGTAGAACCCCTATAGTCCTGTAAACTTTAAATAAATTCAATCAGTAGTAAAAAAGATATTTCCACAAACACAAAAGCCAACATGATTTCTTCAATGAATTCTCAATTTGAAGGAACAAATAATTCTAATCTTATGTAAACAATTTGAAGTAACAGGGAAAAAAGAGCATGCTTCTCATCTTTTTTTGCCTTGATTCCAAGCTCTGAAAAGAACAATACAAAGAAGTTATCCTCACTCAGAACATAGAGAGCAACCTGCTTCCTTCCACCTAGACAAAATAAGGCAAAATGAATCACATAATCACATTATCAAAAAGATAATGAAGGCAATGCATCATGACCATTAAGACTGAATGAGAAATATTAGAATATTAGAAAATCCATTTTTATATTCTATCTGAATGACAATATAAAGGACAAAAATCACATAAGCAGCTTAATAGATGGAGAAATATCCTTGATAATATACAACATATACCCATGATTTAAACAAATGCAAATTCTTGTAAAAAGATGTTTGTTAAAACCAGATTAAAAGGGGGGAAATTAGATAGCAAATATTATAGTTAATGGTGAAAGCTTTTTCTCTGAGATCCCAAATAAGGAAATAACGACCATTATCATCATTTCCATTCAACATTAGCACTAAAAGTTCTAGCCAGCACAGTAAGGCAAGAAAAACATAGAAAAAGAATAAGGATCAGAGAGAGGAAACAAAAATCTCGTTGTTCAAGGAGAACATCATTATGTACATGACAAATCAAAAGAATATGCAAAGGAATTAGTAGAATTTTTGTCAGATACTAAATTGATATTTGACAAAAACAGCTGACATTTTGTAAGCCTGCAACAAACGGCTTTTGGATAGAGGGTCTGAACAGACACTGACACCAGAGGACCTTAAGTACCTTCATGTCCTCTGTTAGAGTGCAGGCATATGGGTGTCAGATGAGAGAGAATTGGAGGGTTCAAGTCTGTTTCTCTGTGGGTCCAGTGTGTCCACATGTTCATTTTTCTGGTCTTCTGAGTGCATGAAAACCCTTATATTCTTTCTCTGATCTGGAAATTGGAGATGTAATGAGAGAAAACCCAAGTGAAACCTGAAAGGGCAACTCCTGAAACCCCCATAACACCCCTCCACACCATGACCAAGACAGTAGATCAGAAGCAATACTTCATCATGAGCGAAATGAAAAGAGTTAGTGCTCCTTCAAAGACTTAAAAGATGCAGGAGTGGTGGTCTAGCATAGCCACCTTTAATTTACCAGTCCAGTCCCTGCAAAGCCATAGATTACAGCAGAATGCAGTAGATTTTCATAAAGTTAACAAAGTTATAGCCCCAATCACAGCTACTATGCTAAATTTTTCTCTTCACTTGAGTAAATCCAGTACAGTCTCTACTTTGTTATGTGATTATTGATTTGATAAATGTACTCTTTTCAATTCCTATCAAGCAGGAGGATCAGAAATGATTCCCATTTACTTAATGCAATCAGCATTATACATTAATAATCTTACCCCAGGGCTAAGTTAATTTTCTTAGTCTCTCTCACAATCCAGTCACAGGGAGCTTGATTGTCTGCACATTCTCAAGAACACCAAATGGGTGCACTAAGTTAATGTCATCACATTACTTGTATCCTGGTGAGAGGGAAGTCCACTTTTTCTGATTGTTCTAGTAACACACATGAGTGACATTTAGTGGAAGATAAACCCTATAAAGATTTAGTTAGTGGGTTTCCATAATCGGGAAAATGTAGCAGTCCAGTGATCTGAGGTATTCCAGAACAAACCCTCCAAGGAAAATAGCAAGTTAATTGTACCTTGCACCTCCTACTACTAGGAAGGAGAAACAACACTTAATAGGTCTCTTGGATTTTAGATACAGTGTGTATCCAAATAAAATGTGTGGAAATATCATTCCAAATAATTTTTCCAATGACCCAGGACTTTTCCAGTTTTGAGTGGGTCCCAGTGCAAGAGAGAGTTTTGCAGCAGGTTCAGGCTGTCATATAGTTAGCCCTACCCTTTGAGCCATATGCCCTGGAGGATCTCATTTGCTGAAGGTATCCATTGTTGATGAATATAAATGTAGAAACTCTGGCAAGTCATAATAACAGAACCCCAGTGCAGATCCCTGGGGTTCTGGAGCATTGCCGTGATATCTTTGGAAGAAAATTATCCACTGTGCATAAAGAAGTTCTGTGCATGGTACTGAGCACTAGTAGAGACCAAGAGACTGACCATAGAATATTAAGAGATTATGAGACTGGAGGTGCTTATCAAATAGTCGGTTATTGTTAGATCTACCTAGTCATATGATGAGTTGAGAGCAGCAATACAGTGCACAGTAAAATGGCATATTGGAGACTTGAGTCTGAGCAGGTCCAGAGATTACAATTAATTTACACAGACAGATGGCCCAGATCCTTATGTTACTACCTCTAACACAGTGCTGCCTATGTCCTGGTGGGAGAATCTCCAGCAGGAGGAGAAGGAACCATTCTGGACCTGGTTCATGGATAGGCAACTGTATATGTTGGTGTGAGGCAAAATTAGACTGCATATGTCCTATCCTCCCCACTCAGGGGTGATGATGAAAGACAGTGGTGAGGGGAAATCTTCAGCGGGCAAAGCTTCAATCAGTACAGCTGGTCATTAACTTCCCTTAGAGGAAGTTATGGCCTGAAGTGAGGATATATATTGAGTTCTGGGAAGAGGATATGGACTGGATGTTTTTTCAGGGACCTAGAAGGAACAGAAATAGAAGATCAAGTATAAGGAGTTCTGAGGAAAAGGCATGTAAATGGACCTATGGGAGTGAGCAAATATGTGAGAATCTTTCTCAGATCAAGCTCGACTAGAGAGAATCACTACAGAGGAGGCATTTATGTTTGATTTCTTATCCAATTGTTGTGAGTTAATTTCTCTTCTTGGTCACCCCAGTGCTTCCATTATGGGTCCATGAACTGAGTAGGCGTGGGGACATGGATGAAGGTTATGCAGGGGTCCTACAGTTCAACACTAAGTCTGATCCAGCCATTACCACCACTAGTCTACCCATAACAGAAAAACATTTAGATCTCAATAAGGTACCATTTTTTTTTTTTTTTTTTTTTTTTTGGTGAGGAAGGCCAGCCCTGAGCTAACATCCGTTGCTAATCCTCCTCTTTTTGCTGAGGAAGACTGGCCCTGGGCTAACATCCGTGCCCATCTCCCTCTACTTTATATGGGACGCCGCCACGGCATGGCTGACAGGCAGTGCGTCGGCGGGCGCCCGGGATCCGAACCAGCGAACCCTGGGCTGCCAAGCGCGGACTAAACCGCTGCGCCACCGGGCCGGCCCCAATAAGGTACCATTTTTTGATGAAACAGCCTACTATAGGGGAGCAGGTGAATGATGTAGGATCACTTCCATATTGAAGGAGTCATCATATTGTTTTTATTGAGGTTTATATATATCCTGTGAATAGGTTTATATGAGATTCTGCATAATCTCCCTCAAAACAATAACTCACTTTTTGGCAAAATAAGTGAAACCAAAAAAATGCATAAAGTTTCTGTAGATCTAATGTAATATGAAATACACACACACACACAGATTAAATTACCTTGGTTTTACTGTAGATCTTGTCAAAGAAGAACAAAACAAAACAAAATATATAAGCCTCAGGTATCTAAAAGCTGTCGATGAAGTCACAAATAAAGGGATGCACTGCCTGCTTCAAGCAAAGTGCAGGTCAGTGGTGTGCCTAGTATATTTGACACTTCGACTAGATCTTATTTTAAAACCCCAATCTCTATATGAAAAAATTGTTTTCAGTAAAAATCACAAAGTTATACAAATTATAATAATGGCCAAAAAAGATGTGTAACTGGTGAAAATTTGTTTTTTATTGAATTTTGTGTGTGTGTGTATTCACACCCGTAAAAACATGAAAACACAAAGTAAAGTAAATGTTACACTAGAGAAAGGGAAAATGTAATGGATTAACACATTTTAATTACATTAATGTAGCTTTAAAAGGTCTTTTTATTTATCAGTCACAATAATAAATAAGAATATTATTATAGTTGTTGAGCTTTAACTTCTGCAAATTTGTCAATTACCTGAACATATATTTTTAGCATGTTTTGTTAAATAGAATCTGTATATCCAGATCTGTCAATTTATCTTCACTCATAGTTAATCTAAAACACTTTATTAATTTTATTCTCAAATACTGTCTTTCACATAAGGAAACAGATGTGCAAATAGTTAGGAAAAGTCTGAAAGATGAGAATGAACTTGGCAGATCTGAAAATTCAGATTTAGCGACAACAGAAAAACAGAAATTGCAATATTGTTCGATTCTAACAGCTTTCAAATGTCTTTGCAGACAAAAGTTGATAAAAATAAAAATTGTAACTTGGCACATAGAATGCCAAAATTGTAAAAGCTCATGTTTTCAATCACTGCAGTATCATTTTAATTTTGAATCTACTGTTTCAACTCAGAAACACAAGAGTAGGAGACCAAAATTGTACCCAAAGAGAGCTTGAGTAATTTCTAAATGATATGAACTTTTTCTCAAAATGAATACCTGTAGCTGAGCCTGTGTGTCAAAGATGAGTGCATAATTAGGAGTTATCCAAATTAAACTTCCATGTAAATTACAATGTTTATTAAAGCATAAATAATAAAAATATGCTAATCTGAAGCTTTCATATATATATTGTTAAAATTCAACAGTAACAACAGCAATTGTGCAGAAGTTAGATTGAGAAAAAGGAAGGAACTCTTTTATCAAACACATTGTTTAGAATTGCTGGTGCATGATGATGATAATGAAAAATCAGACTGACTTTAATTAGTTTTAATATTGTTTGACTCTCTTTACAGACTATGAGTCCTTTGACCACATCTACCATTCCACCCTTGGCGTAAACTGCTATTGGGGTAAGGTTCATAACAACAAGGCGGGGGAGGAATGGTGGATCTCCAAGAGTTCCTTAAAGGCATTCAGTTAAAGAATAAATTATTTTTAAACACCTGCCAGTCCCAAAGATGAAACTGCCAACTGTAGACAAGAGTAATTAAGTAGGAACATTCTTTCTTCTTGCCCCCTCTTCCTCCTCTGCCACCTTCAATTGTGGATGTGCAGCTTAATGAGTGGCAGAGAAGAGAAGGTAAGTAAAAGGGCAAAGTAGGGGCCGGCCCAGCGGCGCAGCGGTTTAGTTCGCGCTTGGCAGCCTGGGGTTCACCGGTTCGGATCCCAGGTGCCTGCTGATGCACTGCTTGTCAGCCACGCTGTGGCAGCGTCCCATACAGAGCAGAGGAAGATGGGCACGGATGTTAGCCCAGGGCCAGTCTTCCTCAGCAAAAAGAGGAAGATCAGCAAGGAATGTTAGCTCAGGGCTGGTCTTCCTAAAAAAAAAAAAAAAAAGCCCCCCCCCCCCAAAAAAGGGCAAAGTGGATAAACAGAGATCCAACCAGATATACACCTTCCACAGCAGAAGGCTAGCCAGTAGCAGGACACAGCTTGGGGAGTATGGAGAATGGTGAGTGTGAGCAGTTGGATGGGGAGGTTTTAAGGGTTGAATTGTGTCCTCCAAAATTCAAATGTTAAAGTGCTGACCCCCAGTGCCTCACAATGTGGCCTTATATGGAAATAGGGTCTTTCCAGATGTAATTAGTTAAGATGAGATTATACTGGAGTAGGGTGGGCCCCTCATTCAGTGTTACTGGTGCTCTTATAAAAAGGAGGGACTTGGACACAGACACTCACATGGGAAGAATGCCATGTGAAGATGAATGCAGATATTGAGGTGATGCTTCTGTAAGCTGAAAAATGACAAAATTGGCAACCAAAAGCTAGGGCCAGATACTTCTCCAGAGCCCTCAGAAGGAACCAGCCCTCCCAACACCTGATCTCAGACTTCTAACCTCCAGAACTGTGAGAAAATAAATTTCTGTTGGTTAAGACCCCCAGTTGGTGATGCTTTGTTACAGCAGCCCTAGGAAACTAATACAGAGGACTTTGTGTCAAATGAAATTTTGACTATGACATGGGAATAGACAACATCATTTCTAAAATGGTTTTCTTTACTGGAAGTGATCTTGGGAATTATTACCAAATAGTGACAAGTACAGCAATCGGATTTGTCCTAAAGTTTATCTTAGAAGGTGGAGAAAAATGAAATTTTTGGTATGGAGTATAGAGATAGTGAGAATCAAAAAAAGTTTTAGAACTGCACTCCGTGAGTCCTCCATGGGTTTCAATAAACTCATTACATGAATTATTTGAAATAAATAACAGTACTACCTCACTGGAATTTTGTGAAGATTAACTTAATATATCTAAATTTTTTAGAACCAAACCTGGTAGTTGGTTAGTACTCATTAAATGTCACTATCATTATTGGTAGTAGTTTTCAGATATAGTACTAGCCAAAAAAATCTACATTGTTAAATTATGGTAAATTTTAATAAATATATACCATTGAATACTAGAATGACAAATCAGTATCAACTAAGACTGATTTAATCTTAAGGTAAACTGATGAATGAAATTAGAAAATTATAGAGCATTATATGCATATCAATTGTTTACATCTACCTTTGTATCAAAAATATAGTTTTATTTAATTTATATTTAATCACTTATTTATTGTTATATTTAATACCTAAAATATACCTTAAAAAGTATTTATATATACCCCAAATATTTATACTATCAAAGGGTAATGCTGACTTATCTATAAAGTTTTGTTTGTTCACAAAGGAAATATATTCAGATTTATTTTGTGTCGGTGTAAAGTGATCATATAAATGTTAAAAAATGTGTTTCTCTGAAGAGGAAGACTAGGAAGGATGGGGTAGTGTATTATTGCATTGTATTTGAAGTCTTCCTTTAATATTTGTTTGGTTTTTTTATAGCTATAAACATATATCTTTTTGATATATTTTTTTCTAAATATAAATTTAAACAAATGAATCACATAAATCTGAAAAACTATCCATGACAAAGAAATTTAATTAAAAATTTGAAAACTTACTTCGTGAAAAATAAAGCAAAATGAGAAGTCAATCAAAAGAAATAGTTTACTAATGGTAAAATATCTGAAGTTAAGCATTTTTTAGCTTAAAATTAAAACTAAATTCCAGGTACTATAATTACTAAATTAACTGTATTTTTTTGTAACTGAGACTGTGGTAATAAGAATTAAAAAATTAAAAATCAGTGATAGGGAAAAGATAAGTGGAGTTGACATATTAACTTCTGTATTTATGTTCAGGTGACAATAGATTATGTTAACATTTGAAACATGAATTTTCATAATCACTACTTAATTTTGAAGGAGTAGTTTAGGATCTACTATTCTTGCTAGAAAAAAATTGAATTTCAGCAATTCTTTATTTTCTCTCATGTTTATTTCTTTGATTAAATTTAATTATAATTGCAATTAATTTTAATTACTTAGAGAAAGATTAACAATGCATTTTTCTGAAATAATTTTTCCCTACATTTGTTTAACTTTGAATTTGTATATATTCATATAGGGATCTCTGGAATGACATCTACCAATTGTGAAAGATGGTTATTTCCCAAAATAGAATATCGGGTGATTTTCTTCTTTTCATTTTCATATTTTTTTAATATTTGAAACTTTCTGTATGGAATACATATTTTTTAAAACTGTAGAAACATTATAAAGGCATTATCCTTTACAAATATCCATCAAAGATATTAAAAGATATTTTATTTGACATGATAAAAAATGATCTCATATTTGATTTGATCTCAAAACTCAAATCTCCTATATGATCTCAAAACTTCAATTTACAAAGACCCAATAGTTCCCTGAAAAAAAATACATATAAAAGAAATACATATAAATACATATAAAATACATACAAATACATATAAATACATATAAAATACATTTTTATAATACATATAAAAGAAATAGTTATAGTTTTTAGAAACAGACAAGAATTGAGTTGCTTACAAACTACAATTACATGCATAGAAGAACCAACCAAATTGGCTGAAAAAGTGTTTGAATAACAAAGGGAATTTAGTAAAATGATGATATACAAAAGGTAGGCTAATATAATATGGAGTCTCACAGATGTTTGGAAATCTCTCTTGAATAAGGTCTGGTCTTCTATCCAAGGCATTTACCAAATTAGAAAATGGTATAGTGTCCCTGGCCAAAGAGCAAAACTGAAAACTGACTCTCAGTTTTTCAGAGTTCAGAAGATAGAGAACCAGAAGCTTCTCAGTCAATGCAAGCCACAGACTGGAAGAAGGTATCTGTGGTACTTATATTTGGCAAATGTCTCATATTCCATAATGAGTAAAAAGTAAGGAAAAGACAAAATATTCATCTTTCAAAATTAGGTAAAACGCTTTATAAGGCAGTTCACAAAGAAGATATCCAAATGGCTAATGACTATATGAAAAGATGCTCAACCTGATTTAATATCAGGGAAAAGAAAATGCAAATGGTGAAAAGATATCAGTGCACCAGTATGGCAGATGGACGATAACAAATGCCAGTTAGGAAGTCAGGCAACTGGACATCTCGTCCACTGCTGGAGGGATTGTGAACCCCTGGTACCAACATTTTGGAAAACTGTTTGACATTGTCTACTAAAACTAAACATATGCCTACCCCGTGAAGTAGCTATTCTACCTTTGGGCATTTAGAAACAGAAAGAATGCTTCTGTCTACCAAAGACTAATAAAAACTCTCTACTCCTAATGGGACACTTATTCCTAACAGGCCCAAACTAGAAACAACTCAAATGTCTGCCAACAGTAGACTGATAAACTAGTGGATGTTCACACAAAGGAATATTTCACAGCCATAAAAGATGAGTGAGAAACTGATATATTCAGCAGTATGAATGAATTTCTAAATCAAAATGTTGAGTGAAAGAAGTCATATACAAAAATTACATATTGATTTTTCCATGTATATGAAGTTCAAAATCAGAACTGACTGTACATGGTATAAGAAATTAGAATAGTTATATTTTAATGGGTTATTAATTAAATGGGGCACAAAAGAGTTTTTAGAGAGTTCAAAATATTATATATCTGGATCTTACGGGTGCTCCCATGAGCATATACTAATAGAAGGTTATTGAACTGTATAGGTAGGTTTGCTTACCTTATTATTGTATGCAACTTATATTTCAATTTAAAAAAATCACAGCCTTTGACCTAGTGATCATTCTTTAAAAAAATCTGTCCTACATAAATAGCAAAAACTAAACTAAAAACTAGGTAACTATCTATACTAGTAAAACCTTAAAATTAAGTGCAACAATGGGAAAACTGTTAAATAAATGATATATCCATAGGACAAAATATTTTGCAACCATTAAAATACCTATAAATATGCTAAAATATTAACAAAGCTATCACTAGCTGGGAGTGGGAGGCAGGTGGGGTTATATGTGATTGCTAATTTCTTTTTACATATATATTAGTATTTCCTTACTTTTATAAACCCAGTTATGATTTTAATAACTCAAAGATGTTGTAAAAGGAAAAATAACTCTGCTAGCTTTGAGAGGTTAAAAGTATGTGACAGTGAAAAAGGAGTAAGATAGGGGAAAGAAAGAAGACAGTATTCATTCAGTTGTGCATATAGTCTTCTATATTGAGCTAGATTCTCCCAGATAATTAGTGACTATTTTGGCAATTTAGACCAATTTATGAGTTGCTTTCTGAAATTTGATTTACATAAATAATATATCAACTTTCAAAGAGTACGTGGGAATTGGGTTGTAAAGTTAATATGAGGGTCAAAAAGGAAGCAACGTCCTTCTTTACATAAATAGTTTAATTTGTAATGAGTAAAAGGCAGGCCACTGAAAGATGGTGGGTATGTTTCCCAGACACTTGATTTTGTTTGAAGACACCAATTTAACACTCAGTCAAGGGAAAGCACTACAAATCAACTTATGCACCTCTTCTCCCCTCCCCCTTCTTCCTCCTCCTTCTCCTCCTCTACTTCCTCCTCCTCTTCCATCTCAGAAAGAGACAGCACTGGTGTTAAAGAATTATGTAATTTACATAGACTGGAAAGATGCAATAAGATGGTAAGTGTAATTCAAGACTCAAGAGAGTAAAATGAGGGACCGCCCGGTGGCACAGTGGTTTAGTTCACGCTTGGCAGCCCGGGGTTTGTGGGTTCGGATCCTGGGCACCCACTGACACACTGCTTGTCAGTGGGTTCGGATCCTGGGCACGTGCCAACACACTGCTTGTCACATGCTGTGGTGGCGTCCCATATAAAGTAGAGGAAGATGGGCATGGATGTTAGCCCAGGGCCGGTCTTCCTCAGCAAAAAGAGGAGGATTGGCAATGGATGTTAGCTCAGGGCTGGTCTTCCCCACAAAAAAAAAAAAAAAAAAAGAGTAAAATGAACACTATTGCTTATGTACATACATAGTTTCCCCTTTTCCCTTAATCTTCCCACTGATTACAACACTCAAATACTTCCTATCTCCTTTCTTTTATTTCTATTAGACCCATCTCCACTTCTTCTTCTAGGCTACCAGCTCACACATTCTTCGTTCTCTTATTCTTAGTACCACTACCCAGTCAGCCATCACAAAAGGGTTATACCATAGATGGGGTTATTCCTTTCTGAATTCTTTACCAGGATACACAGAATTCCAAACTGATACTGCATCATTGGCCACTTTCACTACAAACCTAAATGCTTACAAAGATAAGGAAGGTGTTCTCTTTTAAAGAAAAACAGTAACTTAGTATATACATGTGCCAACTTCAATACTATAACTATGTAAGTAAATTGCCTTTTAAGAATTTTGAGTCAGAAAGACATGAAAATATTAGAAAAACCCCAGGGCTACAAGTATAATTTAGCAAATGGCATCTAATTGGAAAGAAATCTCAATGAATTTCCCCAAGTGTCTACTAATTCCAAGTAATGGGTTATGCACAGAAAAACAAAACCCAGCTGATAAAGAGATTTATCTGATATCTCAGAATGAGAGCATCTTCAGATCCCATATCCTTACTTATTTATCCACTGCTTTATTCAAAATATTAACCAAAGTTAATATTAACCAAAGGGTGGAATGGGTAAATGGGCACATGTGTATGGCAACAGATGACAATTAGACTTTGGGTGGTGAACACAATATAGTCTACACAGAAATCAAAATATAATGATGTACATCTGAAATTTATATAATGTTATAAACAAATGTTACCTCAACAACAAAAAAAATTTAACTGAAGTTACCTGCTACCCTCCCCTTTCTTTCTTAGATCACATGTGCACTTTGAGGTTGGCACTGTTTATCATAAATTGGAATTTTAAAATTTGAATCAGAATTCACGTCGTTTGCTTAGTAAAGGTCCTATGATATGTCAAGGTTATGAAATGCAGTCTGCACAGTGCAGTCTCTCTCATTCAGACTTAAATCAGGAGAATTGAGAGTCTTGTTGAAAAGCAGCTGACCATTCCACCTGGAGCAGCATCAGCTACATCAAACACCAACTGTGTAGGGTGCTGAATGAAGTATAATGGTAGTAATTATGTGTCCAGCTATTTGTAAGCTTTTAAGGATTACCATTTAATAAATGTAAAGTCCATCAAGGTGATAAACCAAGAAACCTTTGCAAAACTAGAGATTGCTTCTTTGATCTGCAAATAGGAAATCTAAACTGAGAATATGAGAAGTCCAGATTCTTCAGGTAAATTGCTTTTTAGATAAAAGCCATGAGTGGACTTGAAAGAAATCAAGGGCACACATCCTAAAGAAAATGTTCCCTCCTTGAATATATATGAACATTTCCTTGATGGAAAATTTGATACATACTAAAAAGAGAAAAGTTCCATTCTTTACCCTCACAAATGTAATCAGAGCTGTCTTCAAATCATGTGAACTATTTTACCATTGATATATTACGTTAAATTGTGTATACGGCTAAAACGAATCTCTATTTTGAAATTAGCCCTTCTTGTTTTGTCATTGTCCCATCTGGCTGAGTTTCCCTGCCTTTCTAACTCTGCTTTCCCTTCAGCTGAAGCCACCTTTTCTTGCATGTGTCTGCACTCATTTGCATCAGAAAGGTATGAAAATATCATAAAAACCTTAGTACTATAAGTATAATTTAGTAATCATACTTCAGTGCATTTTCCAAAGTGTCTAAAAGTTTCAAGTAATAGCTATGCATAAAAACACAGTTAATTAAAAAAATTAGGGCTGAGGGATTTAAAGGTTTCTGCACTGTCTCTCTGGCTTCTCATCTATGATGAATTCTGGTTCTAATAACTGGGCCTCACATATACCCCCTTATGACAAAAACCCCCCACTGGAAACCTTAAGCTAAGACTCACGACTGAGGTCCCCTCTCTCTAGACTCTGAGTCTATGTCCCCATCTACTTCATGAATCCCTTCTGCCCCATCCCTAATTACCACTTGCTCACTGTTGCTTTATACTTCCTTTACTTATGTTTTGCCTGCCTAACTTAACAGTATTTTCCTCTGAGAGCCTACTAAATACTCTGGATAGAGGTGGTTCCAGGTTCTAGCACATCCTTCCCACCCAGTCTTGCTACATCAAATTCCATCTCACGATATAACTGAGCCAGCCCTGGAAGTCTAGTTAACCACTAGATTGGGCTCCCTTACTGCTGTGTTCTGGGTTTTTGTCCTGGTCAGGAAAGCACACCACTAGTCTGTCAGTTGTCATGCTGTGGGCAACTGCGTGTTGCTGTGATGCTGAAAGCTATGTCACCATATTTCAAATACCAGCAGGGTCATCCACGGACAGGTTTCAATGGAGTTTCCTGACCAAGACAGACTAGGAAGAAGGACCTGGTTACCCACGTCTGAAAAAATTGGCCATGAAAACCCTACAAATACCAGGGGAGCATTGTCTAATACAGTGCCAGAAGGTGAGAGGATGGTGCAAAAAGACTATGCAGGATTCTGCTCTGCTGTCCACAGGGTCGCTAAGAGTCACAATCGATTGGATGGCACTAACAAGATATGACTGCCTTTAATTCCCTTGAGCACTTTTCTTTCTTCAGAGAAAATCACTGCCTATCATCAATTACTGTTTTCGGAAAGTCATATGAAAGAAATATTAAAGCATAATTTTATTCTGTCCACTTAATAAAGACCAATCTTGAAGAGATGACTAAAATCACACACTGATTTAGGGCATGTCTCCAACTGTGTATCTTTAATGTGTTGAGATTTCTAAAAATCAATTTAAGTACATCATAAATGTACCAATGTGGTAATTCTCTGTCCCTAAATCTGTAACATGTGATGCAATGGCAAACAGCTGTTTATTTTCACATAAAGGCATCTGATATTTAGAACTTCATGGAAAAAGATTACAATAAAATAAAACTTCTACTTTTTTAAAATAGTTAATCACAGAGGAAGGCATCCATCAGGGAAAGATGTTCAAAATGTTACCGGAGTCCAGGTGTTTCTATTCAGGCTTCATCCTCTAGTTTTTCTCTAGGAAAACAGGTAGATAGACGCTCTCTATCTTAGACAAACAATATGTGGTTTAGGAAGTAGAAAAAAATAATCCCCAAACCTCACAAATCACCACAGAAACAAGGTTCCTTCTTCCAAAGTGACCTCAATCTGCTTGCATGTAATGCTTCTTTCTAACGAAGGAAGTCATATTACTCTTATTGTGAATGCTTAGCAAGTTAAATTATTTCACTCTTCACTGATGAATAAATACAGTGATTCCAAAGAAATTTAAGTAAATGTCTTGGAGATGAATTATTAATTGGACCTCATAAATACTAATTTAATGATATGTAATTGCTTAATTTAGAACATTGACCTGATTGATAAAATGAAGCTCTTTACATTTAAAAAAACTTTTAGTAATTCCATGCAATTATCTTTTATTTAACAAGAAAGCTGTCACGGAATTTGGGCCTAATTCAATTCCACAAATCAAGTCTAGGCCACATGTGCTAAATGCCTTTTTAATAATGTACTAATTATTATAATATTAATAATTAGTATCATTTATTGAGCACTTTGTGGCAGATACTATGGTAAATGAAGACCACATTGAGTTTTCTGTTTTAATCCTCACAAAAATTATATGAATTAGTCATTTTTGATATGTCCATTTCACAGATGCAAGAACTCAGTCTGAAGAGACTCAGCAACATAAGATCATTTGACTAGTAGTTGGCTATATAGAACTTGAACCACTGTGTCTCACTATAGTATTTTTTATTAAAAATGTTTCTTTTCTACTTTTTAATAATTTTATGGTTTCATTCAATTAATTAATTAATATATAATTAATGAATATGCTTGATTTATCTGAAGTTTATTTTTTTAAGGAGTGAGAAAACGTTGATCTTTATTTTCAAATGGCAAACTGATCATTCCATCACTATTGAAAAGCTCCTATTTTTTCCCACTGTTTTGAAATGTCAACTTAATTTTCTCATATAGTTCTGTTTGTTTACTTATATCTACTTTCGGACTCTCTATTCTGGCTCATTTATTTTCTGTTTATCTGCGTTTACATCATGCTGTATTATTTACTAATAATTTCTGGAGATTAATAATATATTTAAATATGTAGTAAGAGTAGTTCACTCTTTTAAATCTTTTTATTTTAAGTCATCCTCAGTATCCTCTGCAAGTGATTGTACTGAATCTCATTGGAGAAGAAATCACATCTTTATTTTATTGAGGGTTCTTAACCAAGTGTGAATGTGTGTGTGTGTGTGTGTGTGTGCATGTGTGCAAGTGCAAGTGTGTTTCCCAATCATGTTGTCAGGTTACATTTCTGAGCACACTTGTATTTGGGGAGAGTCATACAGCTTCCGGAAGTTCAGTTGTGAGTAGAAGTGATATTCAGATTGGCACTTCTAATCCATAATGTTAGACTCTTTAGAACTCTTGTATTCCTCTGCCGTGGTCACTGAAAATGTTCGAGATGGTGGTTGCTCCAGCAACCTGAATCTGAGTGAGGAGATGGGTAGCAGACTACCGAATGAGTGATGATGAACATATCATGTGAGAAATACATCTTGCTATAAGCTAGTGAGAGTTTATGTGGATTTTTTTTACACCAGGATTTTTGCAATTTTGTTAATAAGAGCAACTGTTCTATGAATTTCATTTTAAAACCATTTATGCCTCGTTCTGTTAAAATTATACTAATATTGGAATATAGTTGTGGAAATTTCCCTTTTAATGTATTTCTCTGTAAGAATATTTTTAACATAGGACCTAATATTACTTGAAGTTTTACTAAAATCTGCTTTTAACACTTAGGTAAATTTTTGAGTGCTGATTAAATTTCTTTAATGTTTTTAGGTCTTTTTTTTTTCAGTTTAGTCAATATCTATAATTATATTTTCAATGATCGGTTTTATTTAAATTTTAAAACTTGTTAGCAAATTTGAAGTATTTATGTAACTATCTAATTATTTAATATCTCCAGTTTTCTAATTATGTAGTGTCCATTCTTACTAATCTTCATTGGTGACTTCTCTTTTTAGTTCTTATTGGCTGAATATCCAGAGATTTGTCTATTTTATTACTATTTTTTAAAAGTAATTTTTGGGGGCCAGCCTGGTGGCGTAGTGGTTAAGTTCACGCTCCGCTTCGGCTGCCCGGGGTTCACAGGATCAGATCCCGGGCGCGGACAGACGTACCGCTGGTCAGCCATGCCGTGGTGGCGTCCCATATAAAGTGGAGGAAGATGGGCACGGATGTTAGCCCAGGGTCAGTCTTCCTCAGCAAAAAGAGGAGGATTAGTAACGGATGTTAGCGCAGGGCTAGTCTTCACAAAAAACAAAGAGTAACTTCTGTTATATTAGTTGTATTTACTCTTTTATATTTTGTTAAATTTTGTTCTTAGATTTTGGTGTTTATTCTTACCTAATCTCTTTTGTTGAATACATATATATATATATATATATATATATATATATATATATATATATATATATATATTTATACATCTCTGTATGTTTTAATATATATAGTTTTTAGTATGCTTTTTACACATTTATTCAAGGTAATATATTGTCCATTAATAACTGGTAACTGCATTTTACAAAATTTGGTAGTGACTTTTTTGTCAGAACTACATGTTTTTAAAGTTTCATCAATCATTAATTTTTGGTTCCCTTTTATCCTAACAATACATTAAGTCATAAAGCATTTATTTTGTCTGATATAGGTAGGGAAACATAAGCTTTCCTTTGATAATGTCCACTTAATCTTTTTTACTTGTAATATTTATTTCAAATGTATGTTTTTCTATACACAGTCATGTCATCTATCATTTTTATCCCTTCTTATTTTTAATCACAATGTAAAGGAATGATCAAGTTAGGCAAGTTTTTAAAGATTTATTTTATTTTTATTTACATCCTTTTTTTTTTTTTTTACTAAGAATGGATTGTTTTTCAAATGTTGTATTTATCTTTGTAGAGATGACCATATTATTTTTATCAGATTCTTTTTTTTATTTATTTTTTATTGCAGTAACATTGGTTTATAACATTGTATAGATTTTGGGTGTACATCATTATATTTCTATTTCTGCACAGATAACATCATGTCCACCACCCCAATTCTGATGACACTCCATCACCACACACACATGCCTAGTCATCCCTTTTGCCCTCCTCCCTCCCCCCTTCCCCTCTGGTAACCACCAGTCCAATCTCTGTCTCTGTGTTTGTTGTTATTTTTATCATCTATTTATGAGTGACATAATACAGTTTTTGACCTTCTCCCTCTGACTTATTTCACTTAGCATAATACCCTCAATGTCCATCCATGTTGTCACAAATGGCTGGATTTCATCGTTTCTTATGGCTGAGTACTATTCCATTGGGTATATGTATCACATCTTCTTTATCCATTCGTCCCTTGACGGGCACTTAGATTGCTTCCAAGTCTTGGCTATCGTGAATGATGCTGCAGTGAACACAGGGGTGCATGTATCTTTATGTATTGGTGCTTTCGTGTTCTTTGGATAAATACCCAGCAGTGTAATAGCTGGATTGCATGGTAGTTCTATTAATTTTTTGAGGAATCTCCACATTGTTTTCCATAGTGGCTGCGCCAGTCTGCCCTCCCACCAGCAGTGTATGAGAGTTCCCGTCTCACCACATCCTCTCCAACACTTGTTTCCTGTCTTGTTAATTATGCCATTCTGACAGGCACGAGGTGGTATCTCATTGTAGTTTTGACTTGCGTTTCCCTGATAGTTGATGATGTTGAGCATCTTTTCATGTGCCTGTTGGCCATCTGTGTATCTTCTTTGGAGAAATGTCTGTTCAGGTATTTTGCCCATTTTTTGATTGGGTTGTCAGGTTTTTTCGTTGTTATTGAGATGTATGCATTCTTTATATATTTTGGAGATTAACCCCTTTACAGATATATGGTTTGCAAATATCTTCTCCCAGTGGTTAGGTCGTCTTTTTGCTTTGCTGATGGTTTCCTTTGCTGTGCAGAAGCTTTTTAGTTTGATGTAGTCCCATTTGTTTATTTTTTCTATTGTTTCTGTTGCCCGCTCAGACACAGTACTTGAAAATATTTCGCTAAGACCAATGTCAAAGAGAGTACTCCCTATATTTTCTTCTAGAAGTTTCATGGTTTCAGGTCTTACATTCAAGTTTTTAATCCATTTTGAGTTAATTTTTGTGTATGGTGTAAAGTAATGGTCTACTTTCATTTTTTTGCATGTGGCTGTCCAGTTTTCCCAACATCATTTTTTGAAGAGACTTTCCTTTCTCCATTGTATGTTCTTGGCTCCCTTGTCAAAAATTAACTGTCCATAGATGTGCGGGTTTACTTCTGGGCTCTCGATTCTATTCCATTGATCTGTGTGTCTATTTTTGTGCCAGTACCATGCTGTTTGGGTTACTATAGCTTTGTAATATATTTTGAAATTAGGGAGTGTGATTCCTCCAGCTTTGTTCTTTTTTCTCAGTATTCCTTTAGCTATTCAGGGTCTTTTGTTGTTCCATATAAATTTTAGGATTCCTTGTTCTATTTCTGTGAAAATTGTTGTTGGAACCTTGATATGGATTACATTGAATCTATAGATTGCTTTAGGAAGTATGGACATCTTAACTATGTTAATTCTTGCAATCCAAGAGTACAGAATATCTTTCCATTGCTTTGTGCCTTCCTCAAATTCTTTCAACAATGTTTTATAGTTTTCAGTGCACAGATCTTTCACCTCTTTGGTTAAGTTTATTCCTAGGTATTTTATTTTTTTGTGTGTTGCAATTGTAAATGGGATTGTAGTCTTAATTTCTCTTTCTGCTACTTCATTTTTAGTGTACAGAAACACAACTGATTTTTGCAGTTGATTTTGTATCCTGCAACTTTACCATATTCACTTATTATTTCTAGAAGTTTTCTGATGGATTCTTTGGGGTTTTCTATATATAAAATCGTGTCATCTGCAAATAATGACAGTTTCACTTCTTCCTTTCCAATTTGGATCCCTTTTATTTCTTTTTCTTGCCTGATTGCTCTAGCCAGGACTTCCAATACTATGTGAAATAGGAGTGGTGAAAGTGGGCATCCTTGTCTGGTTCCTGTTCTTAGAGGGAAAGCTTTCAGTTTTTCACCACTGAGGATGATATTAGCTGTGCATTTGTCATATATGGGCTTATTATTTTGAGGTACTTCCCTTCTATACCCATTTTATTCATCTTTTCAAATGCTTTCTCTGCATAATGTGATTTTTCTTCTGCATTTTATTAATGTGGTGTATCACATTGATTGATTTGCAGATGTTGAACCATCCCTGCATCCCTGGAATGAATCCCACTTGATCATGGTGTATGATCTTTTTAATGTATTGTATTCAATTTGCTAGTATTTTGTTGAGGATTTTTGCAACGATGTTCATCAGTGATATTGGCCTGTAATTTTCTTTTTTTGTGTTGTCCTTGTCTGGTTTTGGTATCACGATAATGTTGACTTCACAGAATGAGTTAGGAAGCTTTCCCTCCTCTTCAATTTTTTTGGAAGAGTTTGAGAAGGATAGGTATTAAGTCTTCTTTGAATGTTTGGTGGAATTCACCAGGGAAGCCGTCTAGTCCTGGACTTTTATTTTGGGGGAGGGTTTTTATTACTGTTTCAATCTCCTTACTGGTGATTGGTCTATTCAAATTGTCTATTTCTTCTTGATTCAGTTTTGGAAGGCTGTATGATTCTACAAATTTATCCATTTCTTCTAGATTGTCCAATTTGTTGACATATAGCTTTTCATAGTATTCTCTTATAATTGTTTGTATTTCTGTGGTGTCCATTGTAATTTTTCCTCTTTCATTTATGATTTTACTTACACGAGCATTCTCTCTTTTTTTCTTGATGAGTCTAGCTAAAGGTTTGTCAGTTTTGTTTATCTTTTCAAAGAACCAGCTCTTGGTTTTATTTTTTTCTATTATTTTTTTTTTTTAGTCTCTATTTCATTTATTTCTGCTCTGATTTTTGTTATTTCCCTCCTTCTACTGATTTTGTGCATTGTTTGTTCTTCTTTGTCTGGTTCCTTTAGGTGTACTGTTGGTTTGTTTACTTAAGATTTTTCTTGTTTTTTGAGATAGGCTAGTATTGCTATAAACTTACCTCTTAGAACCGCTTTTGCTGTATCCCATAAATTCTGTCATGTCTTATTTTCATTTTCATTTGTCTCCAGATATTTTTTGATTTCTCCTTTGATTTCTTCATTCACCCAATCGTTGTTCAGTAGCATTTTGTTTAATTGCCACATATTTGTGGCTTTTCTGATTTTCTTCCTGTAGTTGATTTCTGGTTTCATACCTTTGTGGTCAGAAAAGATGCTTGGTATTATTTCAATCTTAGATTTATGGAGAATTGTTTTGTGGCCTAATATGTAATCAATCCTGGATAATGTGCCACGTGCATTTGAAAAGAATGTGTATTCTTCAGTTTTTGAATGGAATGTTCTCTATACATCTACTAGGTCCATCTGGTCTAATGTGTTGTTTAAGGCCAATGTTTCTTTGTTGATCTTCTGTTTGGGTCATCTATCCATTGATGTAAGTGGAGTGTTAAAGTACCCTACTATTATTGTGTTACTGTCTATTTCTCCTTTTATGTCTGTTAATAATAGCTTTATATATTTAGGTGCTCCTATATTGGGTGCATAGATAATTACCAGTGTTATATCCTCTTGTTGGATTGTTCCCTTGATCATTATGTAGTGCCCTTCTTTGTCTCTTGTTATAGTTTTTGTTTTAAAGTCAATTTTGCCCAATATGAGTATTGCTACCCCAGCTTTCTTTTCGTTGCCATTTGCATGGAGTATCTTTTTACATCCCTTCACTTTCAGTTTGTGAATGTCTTTAGGTCTGAAGTGTGTCTCTTGTATGCAATATATATATGGGTCTTATTTTTTTATCCAATCAGCCACCCTATGCCTTTGGATTGGAGCATTTAGTCTATTGACATCTAAAGTAGCTGTTGATATGTATGTACTTACTGCCATATTTTTACTGTTTTCTTGGTGTTTTAGTAGTTCTTCTCTGTTCTTTTCTTCTTCTCTTGCTCTCTTTCCCTGTGGTTTGATAGCTTTCTTTGGTATTATGTTTGGGTTCCTTTTTGCTTAGTTTTTTGTGTATTTATTATAGGTTTCTGGTTCGTGATTACAGTGAGGTTCATATATAACAACCTGTGTATATAGTGATCTGGATTGAGTTAATGGTCTTTTTAGTTTGACCTCTATCTGAAATCTCTACTCTTTTACTGCCCTCCTCCCGTATTTTATGTTTTTGATATCATATCTATCTTTTAGTGCATTTGTATCCTTACCCTCTTATCATCGAAATAACTTTTCATATTTGTGGTTTTCTCTTTCCCCTGTAAAGAAGTCCATTTAGAATTTCCTGTAGGACTGGTTTCTTGGTGATAAACTCCTTTAATTTTTGCTTGCCTGGGAAACTCTTTATCTCTCCTTCCATTCTGAATGGTAACCTTGCCATGTAGAGTATTCTAGACTGTAGGTTTTTTCCTTTTAGCAATTTAAATATGTTGTGCCACTCTATTCTAGCTTGTAAGGTTTCTGCAGAGAAGTCAGCTAATAGCCCCATGGGATTTCCTTTGAATGTAACTTGTCTTTCTCTTGAGGCTTTTAAGATTCTCTCTTTAATTCTGGACATTTTAATTATTATGTATCTTGCTGTGGGCCTCTTTGGGTTTATCTTGTTTGGCACTCTCAGTGCTTCCTGTATCTGGATTTCTGCTTCCTTCCTTAGGTTAGGGAAGTTTTCAGCTATTATTTCTTCAAACAGATTCTCTGCCCCTTTGTCTTTCTCTTCTCCTTCTGGGACCCCTATAACACAGATGTTAGTGAATTTGATGTTGTCCCAGAGGTCTCTTAGACTGTCTTCACTCTTTTTAATTCTTTTTCTTTTATCTGTTTACCTTGGGTTATTTCCTCTAGTCTTTCATCCAGCTTGCTGATCAATTCTTCTGTATCCTCTACTCTGCTTTTAAGTCCCTCTAGTGAATTTTTCATTTCCAGTATTTTATTCTTCATTTCTGATTGGTTCTTTTTATATCTTCCATTTCTTTGTTGATGTTCTCACTGAGTTCATCCATTCTTCTCCCAAGATCAGTGAGCATATTTATGACTCTTTGTTTGAACTCTGTGTCAGGCAGATTGCACATTTCTGTTTCATTTAGTTCCTTTTCTGGGGTTTTGTCCTGTTCTCTTACTTAGAAAGTATTCCTTTGCCTCCTCATTTCGCCTCTTTCTCTGTACTTATTTCTATGTATTAGGCAGGTCAACTATGTCTCCTAATCTTGGAGAGGTGACCTTATGTAAGTGATACCTTATGAGGCCCAGCAGTGTGTCTTCCTCTCGTCGCTAGTTCCAAATGTTCCAGGAGTGACCCCTGTGTGGGCTACTTGTGCCCCTCTGTGGTGGCAGGGTTGCTCTTGTTGTAGCTGCCCAGGGAGGCTGAACTGTCCCCCTGACCACCTGCTTGTAATGCTCAGCTGCATTTGGTTGTTGTAGGCCCTTCAGTCTCTTTACTAGGTATGGGGAGCCTCAGCACAGTTGCCTGCAAGGTCTAATAGCACATTCCTGTTGCAGTTTTTCTATTAAATGAGTAGGCCCCCAGCTGGCTGGTAGTTTGGCTCAGGGGCTTATAATTGCTATAAGACTCTGCTCTTGTCAGCTCTCTGAGGGTTGCAGCTGGGTGGGGCTGGCCCCAGGCACAGGAGCATCCAATTGTTTCAGGCATTAGAGGGTGGGGCCAATCCCCCTTGTGGATGTTTGAGCAGCACAAGTCTTCTGCAGCTGAGACAACCAGTCACCCATGGGGCATCACAAACAGTCAACACAGTCCTGCCCTGTGCACACGTTCCTGACCCTCTAAAGTGGACTCATTTGCTCCAAGGCAGGGGTCCCACACTCTCCACCTACTCCTTGGGCTTGCCCTGCCCTAGAGAGGTGGACTCACTTGCCAGGCTGCAGAGAATCAAGGCAGTTCTTTTAAGCAGGCCCACAAGTTGCCAAGGGCTAGTTGTTGGGTGGGGCCAGTCCCAAGGGCAGGCTGCTTTCCTTGGCTGAGCTGAATTAAATTGGTTCTCTAGAGGGTGGAGCAGACCCTGGGCTAGCAGGCCACATGGCGAACTCTAATGGCATCTGCCAGTTTCTGCATCAGCATGCCACACCAAGCCACAACAATGGCCATCACCAATGTCCCCATCCCTCAGGAGGTCTCACCTCTCACCAAGATGCACCCAGAGCAGGTGAGTCACTTTTCACCAAAAGACTGTGCACCTTTCTCTCTGGTGATTTTAGGTTGCTTTCCAAAAGGGGTGAATTTGTGCATGGGTCCTTTAAGAGCAGCTTTAATTTCTTTGTGTCCCAGCTTTTCTGGGGTTATTCCCCATTGTAGTTAGTAGCCAGCAAAGCCAGATATTATAACAATTGCATCAGTTGTGCTGGGACCAAAAAATGCCAATAGCAGCAATGCTCCCGGCTCAGGTCACCCCCTCCTCCAGGGGAAGGCTGCATACCTTTGGATTGCTCCCGGGTGGCTGTGAAGCATTGTGGGTTGTGGAAGTGGCATTTTTTCTCTCCAGAGGGAATTTCTGCTTCTTCCACCTCAGTTAGGCCTGTCCTTTGTCACAGTCATTCCTCTTATCCAGGTTTCAGTTCTCTCTGAGCATAATTTTTCCAAGATTCATTGTAAATCTGCTGTGTCTGTGGGAAGAGGTGAGTTCGGTGTCTGCCTAAGCCACATGTTGACCTGGGATCCTTGACCATATTATTTTTCCTCTCAAAAATATACATTGAATACAGTGAATTTTATTAATGATTTCTTAACATTGAATCATTTGGGGGTTCTTAGTTATTCATAGGGCATGATTCTTTTAATGAAAATCTGTACTCTGCTTGTTGTTTTTAAATTAATTTTTCCATTGATATTCAGAATTATATTGTCTGTAGTCTTTTCCTTTATATTTTTTGGTATCAATATTATACATCTTCTTAGGAAGACTTTAAGTAGCAAATCACTACAAGGTTATCAGCCAGCTTCCATTTATAGTTTGGGATGAAAAGGGCAGAGCCACCATTAGAGACAAGTGATAACTCAGTTTTCATTTTGTGTATTTACTACCAGAATTCTGAGAGAAAAAAAGACAAAATGACACTTCAGCTAACAATAGTTATTCTAACTTTGGCCCAGAGCATGATAGAATGTCTTCCTGTTACTCATTTTAGTAATTAGATTTGGATTGTGCTGTGTTGCACAGACACATTTATGATAATCACTACAATACCAAATAGTGCTCTATTTTATTTTCCCCCAATATTGCTGTTGCTGTGTGTTACCATAACATTTGCAAAAGGCCTTGCCACTTCCCAGTTTCAAAGGTAAAACAGAATTCTAGTCAACAAAATGTGAGGAACAGAGTCTAAGCCAGACAATATAACAAAAGAATCAACAAGACAGACACAGAAGGATTACTGAAAAAATGTTTAATGTTTTCTTTAAAAAGAAGTCCTTTGATTAAAAGAAAAATCAGATTGATATATTAGAGGAACAAAAGAAACCAAAAACTGTTATGTTTATATATGTTGATGTTAATGACTCCAGATATTCAAAAACACAATTGCCTTTAACTATAAGAAACTGACTTTTTTGTTGTTGTTTTTGAGGAAGATTGGCCCTGAGCTAACATCTGTTACTGATCTTCCTCTTTTTGCTTGAGGAAGATTTTCCCTGAGCTAACATGTGTCCATCTTCCTCTATTTTGTATATGGGACACTGTCACAGCATGGCTTGATGAGCAGTGTGTAGGTCTGAGCCCAGGATCTGAATCTGCAAACCTGGCCCACCAAAGTGGAGTGCACAAACTTAACCACTATGCTACTGGGCTGGCCCCAGAAAATGACTTTTTTCAAGCTTTAATATCACTTGATGGCAAACTTAGTTTGTCACTTAGTTAGTAAGATTATTAATGGTCACCCACCATCCTGTCCATTGACCTCTTTTGATTAGTTTGTTAGCCTCTCAGGTGTATTACAACACCTTTGTTATTACCAAGAGAAACGATCTTCTAGAGAGGGCTCTGTCTGAGAAAGCAGGAGGGGATTCATATGATGTGAAATAGAGTAGCATAGGGATAGATATTCCAGTGGTACAGTCTTCCCTGAAAGATTATTGAAACTAGAGATGAGGTGAAAAATCTAGATATTTGTTGATTGTATTCACTTAGATTGTAAATTACATATTACTTGTAACTTATGTTAAAATTGTACTGATGTTATTATCTATTGATTTTAAAGTGTCTACTTATCCATATGGAAATTAAGATGCAACATATATACCTTGCTAGTGGTTTTGATTGTGTTTCTTAAACCTCTAGAAAAAGAATTGTTACACATATAGTTTAAATGGTTAGAAAAATCTAAATACTGTCTCCACACCATACAGGAGGAGAGTTAAATAGTTTATCAATAATCCTAATTAACAGAAATGTGAAGACAAAACTACATATGCATTCTGGTTGGAAAACAATACTTAAGGGTGTTGGCATTTGTTATCAGGCCAGAATGTATTACTACTAAGAGGTATCTACAATCAAAGCATATTTTAAAGATATTTTTCTGATTATAAAATTAATATACTATTTATTATAAAATATGCAAAGACAAAAATATAAAACAAGGAAATCAAACATTCCTATAGAGAAATCTGTGCATATTATTAAGTTTACATCATCATTATTTTATGTGTATTATATATATGCTAATGGTCATACCTTTACAGACATTTTATGAAGACTGTACATTGGAAATATCCTTCTAAAACAGCATTTTTGTGGTTTCGTAGAATTCCACCAATGAATGAATCTTAATTTAACAGCCCCTTATGTTAAGCATCTAAGTTTTTTCCTATTTTTCATTTATATCTTTCTACCAGATCTTATTGAAAACATTTGATCAATTCATTAGAATGAATTTCTGAAATTGAAATTATTTATGATGTTCAATATACTTAGTCAAATTTTCTATAGGAAAATTTGTACTTATCTATAATGCTACTTGATATAAAAATAGGATACATTTACTCATATATTCATCATGTTTAAATATTATATTTTTAATAGCAGTCTCTTTTATAAGGAGAAAAATGTCTCATTTTTGTTTTAAATTTTTTTTTACTAGAAAGACCAATGTATATTTTTTAAAAAATTTAAAAACCTTTATGATTAAGTATCATAGTTTTAAGTCATGAATTTTCTTAACTATTGGTTTCCAATAAAGTTTTAAAATATACCTTGTTTTATTATAATCTGGAGATTCTATCATTGAAATTCTTGCAGTCATTTTAATTCAGCCTAGAATGATGTAAATCAAATCTGAAAATACCCACTGTTTTAGATTACTACAAAATATTCTCACAACTTTTTTATGGTAGAGATTCTACCCTATTACAGTTTTTTATGCAGTAATAATATGTTACTTAAATTGCTGAAAACTACAATCTTTCAGGGCCATTTGGACTCATATGTTAGGAAGAAAAGGATAAATATGCAGAAGATTTATTTTAATGCAATTTGGAAAAAATATCATAAATATATTGACTAAGTATTGCTCCTGGTTGAAATTTTGAGGACTTAAACTAATTTGGAGCTTCTCAAATGTATAAGATAGTCTCTACTTTAGAAGAATCTCTGAGTATTTTTACAACGATGGCAAATCTTTGTAGTTAGACATTGATTTATTATATGCAGTCACTTTCTGATTAATCTACCACATCATTTTAATCATTCTTTTCTTTAAAATTATTTCCCCATTATGATTTAAGTCTTTCACCAAAAGATAATGACAGGAAAGGGAATATGAGACTTACTTCTAAAATTCAGAAATCAACCTCAGACAGGGTATATATGACTGTCAAGAGACATTAGAGTATTAATACTTCCACCCTGAGGTGGCTTGTTTAATATGAACAGAATAATTAGGCCAACAAGATACTATAAAGACACAGGTAGTCAATGTCTGAGGAGACTACCTACTTGATGCTTCAGTGAGGTGGTGGAGAATAACAAGTTAGGGAAGATAGATGGCAATCATTCTACACGAAAACTTGGAGAGGGGGATGTGGAAACACATAGCTGGTTCATCTATTGAAGCACTTTTACTGTGGCACATCTTGAAGAACCAGTAAGTGTTGATATCTGATCACTCCTAAGGACATTCACATGCCCCATGGTTTGCTTACTTATTTATGACTATGCCTTGACCACCAAGCTGAATAATATCTCAGTGAGGGCAAAGTGTTCATGTTTGTTCGTATACTTCATCAAGAGGCTAGAAGGTTGGTTACATAAGTGGCAGATCAAAATATAATTGATGTCTATGCTCCCAATATCTTAAAACCACCTTAATGATATTTTTTTTTATTCAAGAATAAACTCTAATTATATGTAATGAGGAAAACCCACAGGGCAGGTTTTTCAGACTTCTCTAATGCTCACAAAACACAAAAAAGCCTTGAGTTTTTAAGGAGGCTTGTTTCTAAAAATAGTTCACATCCACATGGCAGGAAAGAGGCTCTTGGAAGGCGGACAGACCCCAGAGGTAGATCTTGAATAACTACTATATATACACTTTTATCTTGGTGCACATGTTATTTCCTATAATATCATACATATATATGCATGTGTGGGTATGCGTATGTTTGAAATATGCATTCCCTATTTATTGATTACAACATGCTGTTATCTATTATAACAGGCTTTTAAAATTATATTACATATACTATTTAAAACCTGAGTATCTTAAAGTTTTAATTTGTATTTGTTCTGTCAATATCTAAAATATGTCAATTGCCCATACTTATTGTGGATTGTATATTTTCCTCTGACTCTGAAATATGTATGTATATAATACATACATATATGTGTATATATATATACATGATACACAGTTTCATGACTATAAAATCATCTTAAAGGGTTTCAGTTTATCAATATACTTCTTTATTCTTTTATTTTGGTTGTAGTTTATATTTTTCTTCAAGTTCTATTTTTTAAAAATTTTGCTACGTTTCTTTTTATATATATTAGCACTGATTTATCTCATAAACTTTTTCATGTCACTTAAAACCAAAATCAGGTCAGGGTATTCTTCTGCTCACAAACTTTTGTTTACTTCCCATTCCACTTGGAGCAAAAATCAAAGTTTTTACTTTGTTTTACAACTCCAGTGATTGCCCTCCCACAAACCCACCTATCTGGGCCCATAATTGTAACTCTCTCCCTTTGCTCACTCACGACAGGCAAATTGACCACCTTACTATTCCTTGAACCCCTACCGCAGAGCTCTTGTGTTTCTACTCAGAGCTTCTTGTCTGGAACGTTCTGTTAGTAACTACATGACTTACACCCTTATTTCCTCTTGTCCACTGTTCAAATGTCACATTACCAGAGAGGTCTTCTATGATTGGCAGAATAAGTGCCCCCAGAGGTGTCTGTGCTTTAATCCCCAGAAGCCTTGAATATTTTAAATTATGTGGCAAAGAAAATTAAGGTTGCAGATGGAAGTAAAGCTGCTAGTCAGCTGACCTTAAAATAGGGAGATTATCCCGGTTTATTGGAGTGAGCCCAATATAATCACAGGGTCCTTCCAAGTGGAAGAGGGAGGCAGAAAAGAAGGTCAGAGTAATGCAGTGTAAGAAGAACTCAACCTGTTGTTGCTGACTTTGAAGATGGAGGAAGAGGGCTACAGACCAAGGAATGAAGGCAGGCTCTAGAAACTGGAAAAGTCAACCAAACATATCCTCCTCTAGAACATCCAGAAAGGAACTCAGCCCTATTGACACTGTGATTTTAGCCCAGTGAGACCCATGTCAGACTTCTCTACCTACAGAACTACAAGATAATACATTTGTGTTATTTTAAGCCACCAAGTTGTAGTATTTTGTTACAGCACCCTTGGGAAACTAATAAACCCTCTAAGACCAGCTTATACAAAATAGCACACCTGCCTATCTTTTTTACTCTTCCTTACTCTGTTTTTATTTCACTTCATAGCACTTATTACCACTTAATATATAGTATAGCAGAATAAAACATAATGTAATATAGATACTCATATGTGTGTATATATATCGTTGTTAATATTAGTGTATTATTTCATATTTCTTTAAGACTTTTTTCTCCAGTCTTTATCTGGCACATTTATACTCACTTTCTAAGATCAAGACTGAAGTTTTCTCCTCTGTAAACTTCTGTATAGTTCCTGTAACTTGTTAAAAAATTTCTGTAAGAACATGTAATCAAATGCATAGACTTGTTCTCCACACTTTGTGGAGAAAGACTGCATTTAGTTCACCTTATAATCCCAGTGACTAAAGCCACTCATTTAAAATATTTCCCCTGTATTTACTAACTGACAGGTTTGAAAACAAGACAGATAAGTATACAGGGAAATAGCTACATAAAAGTGATACATGCTATGAATAAATTAAAAGAAGGTGAAAATAAAGGATGTCTAGCAGTGATGATGATGGGTAAGGTAGGGAAGTCTGAGACTGCATGGTCAGAAAAGGTGTCTCTGAGGAGCTGCTGTTTGAATTGAGATCTGAATGACCAGAAGTAGGTAGGTATGAGAATATCCAAAAGAAAGACATTCCAGGAGGAAGGAACAGTTGGTTCAAAACCCCAAAGTGGCAACAAGCTTGGAATAGTGGAAAAGCAGAAGGAAGGGCAGTATGGAAGGATCATAAAAAGCAATTTGGAAATGGTGTAGGGTAGAGTTGAAGAGGTAGGCAGGGATCATATTGACAAGGTGGAATACGGAGTTTGGATTCTATCCTACATGAAACAAGGAGCCACCAAGACCTGTTCAGTTCTACATTTTAGAATATCGTTGCTGCTATGAGATGTTTGAATAGTGCCTGGGCAAGAGTGGAAGCAGGGAGACCAGTCAGGGATGATTGTAGTGGGCCAAGCTGAAGAGGAGGGTGGTAAGAGGGAATAATGAAAAGTTGTAGATAGCTCAGTATTTGTCCAGAAGATATTTTAACTAGGAGGCTAATGAAGCCTGAGCTCCTGGTTTTTCACCTATAAGGCATCTTCTGAGGCCATTTGCTCATTCTGTACTAACAGTTTTATAATGTTTTTCTTAATAAAAAATGGTCTGAAGTTGTGTAAACTTTAGGCCCCACCAAATCTGGATTCAAACTGTTTCTGGCACATAGTAAGTAGCGAAAAAAGATATCAAAATATTTTACCATAAAATGTAAGCCATAGGGGTATTATTATTATATATGCATACACACACACACACACACACACACACACACATAGGATTCTATATATATATAGGATATACATCTCAGATTTGGAATTCCAAATCTGATTCCAAAGCCAATTTTCTCGGGAAACTTTGAAATGTTGCTCTCTACTATTTTAGGACTTTTGTTTTCCATCAGTTTTCACAGGTTTCAAGGTAGGAGATATATGTATGTGTATATATATGTATATATGTACATACTTATATTTCCTAATATATATTAATATATAAGAAATACCTCATTAGGTATATATTGTGTAATATACGGTATATATTTTGTATTAATTATATATGAATATATACAGTAAACAAGGAATTAGCAAATGAGGAATACCTCATTAGTTATATATATAATATATAAAATAATATATATTAATTGTATGTACATATATGTATAACTAATATGGTATTCCTCATTATTAATTTATATATTAATTATATAAATAATATATATTATATATATATTTAAAAATCTGAATGGTAAATCATAGAAAACAGCTATCCAAAGGTACCCCAGACAATTGACTTTTGAATCAATATAGCTAATTCTGTTGTCTCTAGAGTCTCCATTTCAAAGAAGCTCCACTTAAAAAAAAAAAACATAATATTCTTAAATATTTCTTACTCTACTCTTTGCCAAAAACTTTTTTGGAAAGAGATTGAAGCTGCCCAGAGTTGAGATAACTATTTCAACCAAGGAGTAATTTTATGTTTTATCAAAAGGCACTGATTACCACTTCGGGGAACATTTCTATCTATAGCCAGATGCATCTGGATGAAAATGCGCATTGGTTAGGAAGTGGAACATGCACATGTTTTCCAACATATAATCATCTGAACTCTAAATAGCCAATCATGCTATTTTAAGTGTCTTAATGTGACTTTTTAACATATGTGGAAATACCAGGGACCTTAATTGTATATCCTTTCTCTATATACTAAAGGTACAATTGTATATAGCCAGAAATCTGTGGTTTTTAAATAAGAGATTGGAGGAATCTTAGACATAAATATTTCACTATGCACCCTCCTGGAGGCTTATATAACGAGAAAGTAAAATAAATGATTGACAGAAGGAGAGACACATTGTGGTATGATTCTTCCTTTTCTTTAATCTCTGTATTTTTAGTTTTTATTACAAAATAGTACATATTTATATAAAAAAATAATGCAAATGAAAGTTGATCCATTTCCCATTTCCAAGTCCCAGAGATAATCACTCAAAATAATTTAGTATGTATATTTCTAGATCACACATCCATGCACACACGCTTGCTCATACACACATATACACACAAACATCCATGTGCATATATATTTGTTTTAAAAAGATGAAACAAGGAGAGTGATGTCAGCATCATGGTGGAGTGAGATTCCCTCTTTGAATCTCTGCCCCCTACGACACAATGAAAACATCATTCGCATACCAACAGAGCTCAATCAAACACTACAAAGGACTTCTAAGAAACACCTGCTGCCATACATCGGATGGTGGAGGTGCGGGAGGCCCAAAAGGACATGAGGAGAGGTAAGAAGTTGTACTCCCCCTCCCCAATCGATCAGCAAAGGCAGCGTGGCTCGCAGACAGAAGGGGGAGGGGAGGCCCACAGTGGGGAAAACTATCGCCATCCAGGTGCTCTCACAGACTGTCGAGAGATCCCCACTGGGAAGCGACGATGGACTCTTTAGGGGGTGTAGCAAACACCGTAAGAGAGCCAGAAAGGAAACCCCTGGGTGGAGCAGGAGAAAGAGAGGACCCCTCCCCCCACACACCCCGCATTTCAGCATAATCCCTCTGGGGGCTGCAGCAGGCTCAGAGCATACTGCTCATGATCTCCATCCAGTGGCAGCAGGGGGAAACTGCAGGGCGAACTTTATCATGAGGTGAAAAAATAATGCCGTCCTCGTCAGATCCTTGCGACAATTTGTTATGGCTACAGACCAAAAGGAAAATGACAAACACCCAGAAACCAACCCTGAAGGCACAGAATTTGATAACCTGAATGACAGAGAATTCAAAATAGCTATCATAAACAAACTCAATGAAATACAAGAGAACACACAGAAACAAATCAACAAATTCAAGGATTTCATCACAAAAGAGATTGAAACCATAAAGAAAAACCAATCAGAATTATTGGAGATGAAAAATGGAGTCTTTAAAGAGCAGAACTGACAATATGGAGGAATGAATTAGCACTATTGAGGATAGCCACGCAGAAATGCTCCAGATAGAGGAGGAGAGAGAGCTAAGACTAAAAAGAAATGAAGAAATTCTTCAAGAAATATCAGACTCAATGAGGAAAAGCAACATAAGGATAATAGGTATTCCAGAAGGAGAAGAAAGAGAAAAAGGAGCAGAGAGTTTGTTCAAAGAAATAGTAGCTGAGAACTTCCCCAACCTAGGGAATGAGAGGGAAATAACAGTGAACGAAATCAATAGATTACCTAAATATATAAACAGGAATAAAAAATCATCTCACCACATAGTAGCAAACTTGAAAAATACCCGTGACAAGGAAATAATATTAAGGGCAGCTAAACAAAAAAACAAAATAACATACAAAGGAAACCCCACAGGCTCTCAGCTGATTTCTCAAGAGAAACTCTACAGACTAGGAGACACTGGAATGATATATTCAAAATCATGAAAGACAAAAACCTTCAGCAGAGAATACTTTATCCAGCAAAAATATCCTTCAAATATGATGGAGGAATAATAACTCTCCCTGATAAACAAAAGCTAAGAGAATTCATCACCACAAGACCCCCACTACAAGAAATGCTCAAGAAGGCCCTTAGGCCTGAAAAAAAAAAACAAGAAAGGGGATACAAAGATTTCAGCAAGGAGAAAAGCAAGGAGACTAAACCAGAACAAACTACAGTTGGATAACATCAAAAATTAATTCAAGCTCATCACTGGAAACACACATTCATGACACAATCTGGAATAAAGAGATAACAAATAAGGAGGGGAAGAGGTAAGGGATTGAATCGACCCAGCCTCAGGAAAAAGGAGGCATCTGAAAATGTACTTTCTTATCCAGGAGATTGCTTATATAAACCTCACGGTAACCACTAAACAAATAACCAGAAGAGAACCACACATGACAAATAAAGAGAAAACCAAGAGAAGGAGCATGCAGAAACACCAAATTGAATTTGCAGTCCAAAACACAAGGGACAAGAAACAAAAGAAATGCAAAACAACCAGAAAATGAACAATAAAATAGCAACATTAAACGCTCATATATCAATAATCACTCTAAATGTAAATGGATTGAATTCTCCAATCGAAAGACACAGAGTGGCAGGATGGATTAAAAACCAGGATCCAACAATCTGCTGCCTCCAGGAAACACATCTCAGCTCTAAAGAAAAACACAGACTCAAAATAAAAGGATGGAAAACAATACTCCAAGCTAATGGCAAACAAAAGAAAGCAGGAGTAGCCATACTTATATCAGACAAAGTAGACTTCAAGATAAAAAAGGTAATGAGAGACAAAGAAGGGCAATATGTAATGATAAAAGGGACACTTCACCTAGAAGACATAACACTTATAAATATCTATGCACCCAACACAGGAGCACCAAAGTACATAAAACAACTGCTAAGAAACCATAAAGGAGATATTAACAATAACACAATAATAGTAGGGCATCTTAACACCCCCCTTACATCAATGGATAGATCATCCAGACAAAAAGTCAATAAGGAAATAATGGACTTAAATGAGAAACTAGACGCAATGGACTTAATAGATATATACAGAGCACTCCACCCCAAAAAAGCAGAGTACACATTTTTCTCAAGTGCACATGGAACATTCTCAAGGATAGACCATATATTAGGAAATAAGGCAAACCTCTATGAATTTAGGAAGATTGAAATCATTACAAGCATCTTTTCTGATCATAATGCTGTGAAACTAGAAATCAACTGCAAGGAAAAAACTAGGAAAGGGACAAAGATGTGGAGACTAAACAACATGCTACTGAACAACCAATGGGTCATTGATGAAATTAAGGAGAAATCAAAAGCTATCTGGAGACAAATGAAAAGGAAAATACACCATACCAACTCATATGGGATGCAGCAAAAGTGGTCCTGAGAGGGAAATTCATAGCAATACAAGCTCACCTTAGCAAACAAGAAAAATCCCAAATAAATCACCTTAAATTGCACCTAACAGAATTAGAAAAAGAAGAACAGACAAAGCCCCGAATCAGCAGAAGGAGGGAAATAATAAAAATCAGAGCAGAAATAAATGAAACTGAAACAAAAAAAACAGTAGAAAGGATCAATGAAACAAAGAGCTGGTTCTTTGAGAAGATAAATAAAATTGACAAACCCTTAGCCAGACTCACTAAGAAAAAAAGGGAGAAGACTCAAATAAATAAAATTAGAAATGAAAGAGGAGAAATTACAACAGACACCACAGAAATACAAGGAATTATCAGGGAATACTATGAAAAACTTTACGCCAACAAATTGGACAAACTAAAGGAAATGGACAAATTCTTGGAAGCGTACAACCTCCCAAAACTGAATCAAGAAGAAATAGAGAATCTGAACAGAACAATCATAAGTAAAGAGATTGAAACAGTAATCAAAAACCTCCCCAAAAATAAAAGCCCAGGACCAGATGGCTTCCCTGGAGAATTTTATCAAACGTTCAAAGAAGATTTAGCACCTATCCTTCTCAAACTATTCCAAAAAATAGAGGAAGATGGAATACTTCCCAACACATTCTATGAGGCTGACATCATCCTGATACCAAAGCCAGACAAGGACAATACAAAGAAGGAAAACTACAGGCCAATATCACTGATGAACATAGACGCAAAAATCCTCAACAAAATATTGGCAAACCAAATACAGCAATACATCAAAAAGATCATACACCACGATCAAGTGGGATTTATACCAGGGACACAGGGATGGTTCAACATCCGCAAATCAATCAACGTGATACACCACATTAACAAAATGAAGAATAAAAACCACATGATCATCTCAGTTGATGCAGAGAAGGCATTTGACAAGATCCAACATCCATTTATGATAAAAACTCTCAACAAAATGGGTATAGAAGGAAAGTACCTCAACATAATAAGGGCCATATATGACAAACCTACAGCAAACATCCTACTCAATGGGGAAAAACTGAAAGCCATTTCTTTGAGGACAGGAACAAGACAAGTGTGCCCACTCTCACCACTCTTATTCAACATAGTACTGGAAGTTCTAGCCAGAGCAATTAGGCAAGAAAAAGGAATAAAAGGACTCCAAATAGGCAATGAAGAAGTGAAGCTCTCACTATTTGCAGAGGACATGATCCTATACATAGAAAACCAAAAAAATTCCATCGGAAAACTATTAGAAATAATCAACAACTACAGTAAAGTGGCAGGGTATAAAATCAACTTACAAAAATCAATTGCATTTCTATACACTAATGATGAACCAACAGAAAGAGAACTCAAAAAGACAATCCCATTTACAATTGCAACAAAGAGAATAAAATATCTGGGAATAAATTTAACCAAGGAGGTCAAAGACCTATACAATGAAAACTATAAGACACTATTGAAAGAAATCGAGGAAGACATAAAGAAATGGAAAAATATTCCATGCACATGGATTGGAAGAATAAATATAGTTAAAATGTCCATTCTACCTAAAGCAACCTACAGATTCAATGCAATCCTAATCAGAATCCCAATGTCATTCTTCACGGTAATAGAACAAAAACTACTGAAATTCGTATGGGGCAACAAAGGAGCCCGAATAGCTAAAGCAATTCTGAAAAAAAAAGAACAAAGCTGGAGGCATCACAATCCCTGATTTCAAAATATACTATAAAGCTACAGTAATCAAAACAGCATGGTACTGGTACAAGAATAGACACACAGATCAATGAAACAGAATTGAAAGCCCAGAAATAAAACCACACACCTATGGACAGCTAATCTTTGACAAAGGAGCAAAGAACATACAATGGAGAGAGGGAAGTCTCTTCAATACATGGTGCTGGGAAAATTGGACAGCAACATGCAAAGGAATGAAAGTAGACCATCTCCTATCGCCATATACAAAAACCAATTCAAAATGGATCAAAGACCTGAAAGTGAGACCTGAAACTATAAAACTCCTGGAAGAAAATATAGGCAGTACATTAATTGAGATTGGACATAAAGGGATCCTTACAGATTCCATGTCTACCCAGACAAGGGAAACAAAAGAAAAAATAAACAAGTGGGACCTCATCAGACTAAAGAGCTTCTACAAGGCAAATGAAACCAGGATCAAAATGAATAAACAACCCACCAGCTGGGAGAAAATATTTGCAAATCATTTGTCCGACAAGGGATTAATCTCAGTAATATATAAAGATCTCATACAACTGAGCAACAAAAAAACAAACAACCTGATCAAAAAATGGGCAGAGGATATGAACAGACATTTTTCCAAGGAAGAGATCCAGATGGCCAATAGACACATGAAAAGATATTCAACATCACTACTCATCAGGGAAATGCAAATCAAAACTACACTAAGATATCACCTGACACCGGTTAGAATGGCTATAATCACAAAGACAAATAACAACAAATGCTGGAGAGGTTGTGGAGAAACGGGGACCCTCATTCACTGCTGGTGGGAATGCAAACTGGTGCAGCCTCTATGGAAAACAGTATGGAGATTCCTCAAAAAATTAAAAATAGAAACACTGTATGATCCAGCAATCCCACTCTTGGGCATCTACCCAATGGACATGAAATCAACCGTCACAAGAGGCGTATGCACCCCTATGTTCCTTGCAGCATTATTCACTATAGCCAAGAAGTGGAAGCAACCCAAGTGTCCCTCGACTGATGATTGGTTAAAGAAGATGTGGTATATACATACAATGGAATACTACTCAGCCATAAGAAAAGACAGAATTGTCCCATTTGCAACAACATGGATGGACCTAGAGGGTATTATGTTAAGTGAAATAAGCCAGAGAGAGAAGGACAGACACTGCATGAACTCACCCATATATGGAATATAAGTGAACACACGGACAGAGAGAACTGATTGGTGGTTACCAAGGGGAAGGGGGGTGGGGGGTGGGCACAAGGGGTGAAGGGTTACATCCACAAGGTGACGGACAAACAAAAATGTATAACTAAAACCCCACAGTTTTATAAACTATTAAGAAATCAATAAAAAAAAGATGAAATAGGACAATAAAATTGTCTACAATTTTTTCACGTAATATAGCAGGGACATAATTTCATATTAGTACATCAAATCTTCTCTCTCTTTTTCTGATGGGTATATAGTATTCCACAATACTACCAGTATATATTTAACACTCTCTATCTCTCCTATTATTAATTTGTTACCATGAAAATCTTTGTGCATATGCTCAAGAATTTTCTGGAGAATATTTCTGTGTCTTATATTCCTTAGAAGAGGAATTGCTAGGACAAAGCCTGTTCACATTTTATATTGTGATGATTACTGAATAAATTTTTCTTCAAAAAGGCTATGTTAATTTATTTTTCCTTCAAAAATATTTGGCAACATCCCTTTTCCACACAACTGCCAACATACTAAGATCACATTTATTTTCTTATAAAAATGATTTTTTTCCCCTGGAGTTACTAATTGCTTATTTTCCTGGCATTTGCTTGTTTTTTTCACTACTTATTTTTATCCCAGGGCCAAATTTTTGATTGACTATAATCTCTCAGATATAAAACTCCCTGTATGGTCAAACAAATCAAATAGTCAATCAGTTCCTTTCATTGCTTATTTGTGTTCTCTTTTCACCTTCCCATTAGGAGCCTTGTCCTTGTGACCCCCTTAGAATTTCTAGATTTCTAGGTCCTAAGTGTGGCTAGCATTCTGAGACTTCCTTTCAATATTGTCCTGGGAATCTCCTTCACCTCTTTTAAATATTTGAGCTCCTATTTCTGGGATCTCATATCTTCTTTCTAGGATCACTATCTTATTTTAGGAGCAAATAGCTTACAATAGATTGCTGAGAAATCAATTGTTTTAATTTGCATGCCTGAAATGTCTTTATGATAATCTTACATTGGGTTCATTATTTGGTTGGATTTAGAATTCTAGATTGAAATAATTTTTTTTCTGATAAATAATGTTTTTTTAATGGAATGTGAGCTGAATTTTGAACTTTTACATAGGTCTCACTCTTTCCTTTATACAAACTTTTAGGACTGTCTCTTTATATATGGTATTTTAATTTCATGATAATGTAATGCTATGGATCTTTCTTCACGCACTGTACTAGAGACTTCATGATTCTACAAATTCACGTTTTCTGGAAATTTTTCTTATATTAGTTTTTTTGATAATTCCCTTCCCTCCATTTTCTCACTGTTCTTTTTTAGGAGCTCTACAAATCTGATGATAAATTTGTCAGAATGATTCTCTACTTTTATTCTCTTTTCTCTCTATATTGTTTTTTTCTGTGAGAGTTCCTCAAATTTAAATGGCAAGCTATTGACTTTTAAGTTAAAATTTCATATCTTTGACTCCAGGAACATTTTCTTGATATATATTGCTTTAATATTCTTTTTTTTTCCCTCAAGAGTATTTTGTTACATAATACAGTATCTTTTCTTACTTGTAATATTATATACAGGACCTTCCCCTAAGTTCCTTCTGCTCATTGAGTTTTCTCTTTCCTCTGACTTCCTTCATTCTATTTATTACCTTTGTTTCTTCCATATTAAAGGATTTTATCAGATATCCAATGATCCCTGGCTGTGCATTCATATTTAATAGCAACACATTAAAAATGTTATTAGAATCCTGGTCTAGATACAGGGCTATGGTATAGAGGTCTTGTTGACTGGTGTTTCTGTTGCTCCCTTTTATAATCCATTTCCCGCAAGATGAACCTAAATTCAGCTGCCTCATGAATTTAAGTTTAGCTATCAACATGTTTAGACTGGAGGATATTCCCTTGGTTGCAGAAAAGTGTCTCTTCTCTTCCTAACCTGTTTTTGATTTTATTGAGTACAAAGTCTCCAGGATAAAGTTCTTCAGAGTGAAAGCTTCCTGCCTCCTATAAGATTTAGGCAGGATCAGAGACCAGGCTACTTGGGCAGGTGAAAGAGATTTCGGGGTCTAACCATTCCACAGACACCAAACAGTCCCTCAGTTTTAGCCCTAGCACATACCTTGGCCTTAAAAGTACCCGATGCCTTGAATGTCTGAGCCTTTACTACAGAAACCAATCTGCTTTTAATTATGCCCCCAAGCCCCAAAAACGGCTCCCTCCCTCTCTTACACATACTATGTGAAGCAGCAAAACTTTGACTTTCACTTTCCATATTCCACAAAGTCACTTCTGTCAACTCTTGCTGTCTCTTTGTCTTTGAGGCTCTGTGTGTGCTTTATTCCACTGGTGTCATTTTAGTAGAATTTTGGGAGGGTTCAGAGATAAACATGTGTTCGATCTTCAAGGTTTAAAATTAAGCCTACAACTTTGATTTATTTTTTAATTCAAGAACAAGTTATATGTTTGTATTTATTCAGGATTCCTGTTGTATTCCCCAATAGTGTTTTAAATTTTTCTTCATAATAGTCCTACGCATTTTTGTTAAGTAGGTTTATTGTTTTTTTTTTTAATATTTTGGCAATTCAAAACACAAATTTTTAAAACGTTCACAGTGTTTCATCTGACGATTTAATTTCCACAAATCTATCCTTCGAGAATAATCTAACGTTCACATTCAGAATTATGCAAAATACAATAACAACAACACAATTTTGTTTTATAATAGTCTATTTATACAACTTAAATATCCAAGAAGAAGAATATTTAGTAAAGTATGTTACATGCATCTGTGAGATTAAAATAATTACAAAAGGCTTTCAATGTCTTGGGAATATGTCTCAGATATAATTTAAATTGATAAATACACATGGAGGATTAGAGGAATAGTGATAAAATCTTAAACATCTTTGTTTTGGGGTATAAAGATAATAGTTGTTTTCTCCATTCTGCCTATTTGTCACTTTCCAAATTTTCCACAACAAGAAAAACAGTGTTTTTGAATTTTTTAATGAGAAAAAAAATCCATATCATGCATCTGACATAGTGAGGAAATGAGACAAGAGTTTTTTTTTCTAGATGGCTGATTTTTTTAAAGCATTAAAAAAATATATTAATGAAGGAAGTTTCCAAAATGACACATTTTTGTTTTCTGAAACTGATCTAAGGTATTCATTATAAAAATTGAAGTGTGGAATAACAAACGTATAGAGCTTATAGGGAATTTATAGTTTATATTTATTTTTATGGTCATATTTATATTTTTAGTTTATATTTCTTTATAAATATAAACAAAACACAGTGCTTTTATAAACTTAGAACTGAATCTCACAACAGTCACATGACCTTTACCGGGTAGGGTCCCTCATAACTACTGAGATTCAGAAGGGTCCTCTTTGTTGAAGGACACTTGCTACCGAAAAAGTCACCTTCAGAGAGGTTTCCAAAAGTGGCATCGAAACTTTGTAATGAATATTAAGAATATTTGATTGGTCCAATTGGTTGATTTGAAATATAAAACTAAAAATTATAAAAATGGGTTTTAAAGGTTATCTATTATATTTTTGGTTGTAATCATAAATATAAACTAATTTTTAGAATTGAAAAGAATGAATTGTATTAATTTAGGAGGGGATTTTCCTGACACAATTAAATGACAACACTATATGTGGAATTAACAGTCTGAAGATGAGGAGTATCATTTTTACAAGAATTTTCAGGTACTTTCTTCATCAAAATTCTAAAAAGCTCTTCATCTTTTGATATTCAAATCATTCTCTCTTGAAAGATCTCTTTTTTTCTTTTACATTTCTCTTCAGTCATTAACTATGCTAATTCTGCTAGCATCTTCACTTGTGGATTGCTTTGCATTGATTATATTAGTTCCCCAAAATCACTTTACTAGATTTCATGAAATCCTGCCATCTTTGCAAGATTGAAAAATTCCTTATCTTTCTGGGCTAGTATTTGTATGAGTAGATATTTACAATATCTAAATCAGAAAACGTATGGTATGACAGAAATAAAACACAGTACTTAGTCTAAATGGAATATTTTAATAAACAATCCATTCCTTAGTGAATGTGTTCATGTGATGATCACAGTAACTGCCCTATCAACTATCAGCATTGGAATAAATGGCCTTTCTATACGAAAGTTTATTTGTACCTATTCTCAATTGCTATACACTTTATTTTTGTTTAATGTTTACAGTAGTTCTTTGGTCTCTAGTGTCAAAATTAGTTCTCTGCTTCATGTCCATTCTTACTGGCATTGTTGAACCTGACTAGAGCCAATCTCCAGCCCACTCTTCCCTGCCTTCCCTCACTCTCACACCTCACCTCCCACTACAAACACGCTCTCTCTACTTTCCAGTTTCTTACAAGGAGGTCTAAAATAGCAGAAGGTAAGTTCTACACAAAGATATAATCTATCTTATAAGTTGTATGAGCTTAGGACACAGATCCTATAAATTTTGTGATTTCCCTTTGACTGCTTAAAATGAGTCTGGAGAATACAACTTCTGCGAGACAGTACATGTTATATACTCGTACATACACATATTCCAAGGATAAATATCGCAGGTTCCTTTTTGTTGTTAACTGCAAGACATTTTAGAGCCTTTAACATGCTTTTGGGGAAAATAACTCTTCAACGTGGAGAGTTATATGTAGCACATCTCAAAATCTAATTGACTTTAGATTTCTTTATTTTTAATATCTTGATGGATTATACTGTTCAGAAAATATTTTGAAAAACCTAGTTTGAATATTCTTTCTCACATTTTTGAATCTCATTTCACTTCCAACAATTGGGAACATCACATAGCTCCCACTTATAGAATTAAAGTATTATATTTGACATTTTAATGTTATCACGGGACTCTATGTACTGACATTTTACTCCAAGTCAAGTTCAATGAAAAATTTCAACTCTTTGTTGACACCTTCATAGAATTTTCATTTTCATTTTTTTTTTCACCAGAAGTAATGAGCCACATTCTTCTTCGACATTCCTATAGACCAGTGGTCCTCCATGAGGAATGGGGGATGGGGCCTATTTTGCCCCCCAAGGGACATTTGGTAATGTCTGGCCAGATTTTGGGTTGTCAGAATTCAGAGAGAAATGCTGCTGTTGGCAGCCTGTTGGCCAAGACCAGAGATATTGCTAAACATTCTACACTGCAAAGGACAGCCCCAAAACAATCATTGTTAGAGCCTAGGTTGAGAAAAACTGCTGTAGTTGGCAAACCCTTTTCTACAAACCTCTGTAGTGATATTGTGGTAAAAATCTGGAAATGCCCAAGTTAAACTAAAAACCAGAAGATATGTTAATATGGATTTCTTCCCTTTCAGATTAAATAAACATTGACTAGGAAAAGGCAACTTTCTCAAACCCCAAAAGTGCAAGTCTAATTATAAACTCTTAAATAGTCTAAAACAAACACTAACTAAACTTGATAGGTAAATTAACGCCGTGGGCCAATCTCATGCAACGCTCATGCTTTGACACTTTTCTTAACATTTTCCCTCCTTTCTAATACTTAGATTGAAAGTGGATTTCTAATTCTTATTCCACTCATTACTTAACAGGAACACTGAGGTCACTGCAAATAAAGCAGTATGAGTTAATGAGAACAGCTTTAGCCAAAGAGGAGGTATTTCTCCAAGTACATCAAGTGCTTCACATATATTAAGAAACCCCAGCTGAATCAATTTAATAATGTTGGGATTTACACAATTATTACAGAACCTTCATTATTCAGCCAGTCTGCGCATACCACAGCACAAATGAACATCTCAGTCTGGTGGTATTAACATTGCCATTTTCTCACCCATTCCCAGACCATCTGCTCCATGCTGATCATTCACGGCTTTAACATTTAACAGTTACCCAACTGCAACTTAGCAGATTTGTGTACTTTTGAAAACAGCTGGTTTAATAACTGCTTCAGAGCTTTTGGATAAAGAAATTATTTTGTAGTGCTTTATAATAGTCTTTTTTTATCGGTGCCTCTGAGGAAAGAGTATTACACTTGCTCCATTTATGCATCTGCAATCACTCGTAATATTTCCTGTCACATTTGGAAACATATTTTCAGTATTTATAGCACAATAATGTAGGAAGTCTTTATTACCCTCCTTGTTTTTGCTGTTTGTTTTCTTAAATGTCTCTGAGGACTAGACTGAAACCTTTTGCATGGAATAATTGAGAAAGGCACAAAGGTATAAATTTGAGTTGTCTCAGTTTCCACTTACTTGCTATGTCATATGAATTTGTTTCTACTTCAGCAATGTTTCTCTTTTTTCCTCTTTGTTAAAGAAAGTGCAAGAAAGAAAATAACTACTTGCTTCAGTATTTCAGGCCTCCAAGTAGACATATTTCCCCTGGGGAGTTTATTAGGTAAGTTTGTGAATTGGCTGCTCTGTTAATGACTGGAAGTGGCCTAAGGGGTGCTTCTGGGTGCTGGCACTGTTCTGATTTCTTGATCTGTGTAGGGGTTACTTATGCAGGTTTACTTTGTGAAAATGTATTGAGGTGTACATTTTGCTTACTCTTTTGAATGTATATTATATTTCAATAAAATATTCAAAAACTAAACAGACAAACAAAAGGAAAAACTTTACTGGATTCTCCTCATGTGTATAGGCTAAATCCAAAACACTTTACCACGGTACAGAAGGTCATTGGTCCTGACCTAACTATGGCATCAGTCTAATATTCTACCATTCCTCACTTTACACATATTCAGCAATATGGAGCTGTTTGCAGTTTCTAGGATGACTTGCTGATTCACTACATATGGGTTTGATGCTGATTCTATTCACTGGTAATGGTAAGTGAGGAGGGTGGCTTTCTCTTTAGTTCATCCTCCTGACTCTTGTAAACCTAATTCAGTGCCAAAAACATAAACACTAATATTTGTCAATTGACATGCTAGATCTAATGAAATTAAAAAAAATCATATATCTTTATGGGGATTTATTTTTGTCCTTTTTCTCTGGTCCAAAGCATTTTGTACGAATGCGTCTTTTTTAAAATATAGCATTTTTGCTTAATTTTTTTAACTTACTTAAGTTTCCTAACTTACCTGCCACTGTCTTCAAAGGCTCAGAGCTTTTATTACATGATTCTTTTCTCATCAGGTGGAAGCTAAACCAAAACCTACCTTTTAGATACTTTAAAATACAAGAGAAAAGACTTCTGCTTTCAGTAGAGATGAAATAAGAGGAGCTGGATTTTATCTTCTCAACTGAAACAAACACACAACAATAAACAGATGAAATATAACATGAAAGTATTAGAGGCACTAGACATCAGACAACAAAGGAAAGGAATCCCTGAGACACAGAAAATGAAAGACTGGGGTGGTTAAAATTCCTAAGACAAAGTAGGAGTGAGAAGAGAGCTGCATAGAGAGAATCCCAGAAATCTGCAGAGTCCAAATGTAACTTTCAGCATAGTGGTGATTAAAGTGTGCAAGCGAGGAAACTGTCTGAAGCTGTGGAAAGAATTGTCTGAAAGGATAATAACAAAGAGCTCTCAGCACTCATGCAGGAACTGGAATAGAACCTGTTTCAACCAGCCAGACTAGAACATGTCAAAACTCACACAAAATTGGCTAGAGTACTAAGAAGGATCTTGCTTCAGTAGTGAGTAATTAGACCTAGATTAAATGATGCTCTGGTCCTGCCTAAAAAAGCAACTTACATTTTTTTTTACAAGTAAATTTAGTTCATCCTAGAACAAAAGTTTACATATATATATATATATATATATATATATATATAGCTAATGTAAGTATAATATACTATAAATACATATAAGTGTGTGTGTGTGTGTATATATATATATATATATATATATATATATATATATATATTAAGAATATACAAATGTCTGGGGCTGGCCTGGTGGCGCAGCAGTTTAGTTCACACTTGGCAGCCCAGGGTTCGCGGGTTCCAATCCCGGGCACCTGCCGAGGCACTGCCTGTCAGCCATGCTGTGGTGGCATCCCATATAAAGTAGAGGAAGATGGGCACGGATGTAGCCCAGGGCTGGTCTTCCTCAGCAAAGAGGAAGATTGGCAACAGATGTTAGCTCAGGGCTGGTCTTCCTCACAAAAAAAAAACAAAAAACAAAGAATATACAAATGTCCAGCTCCCAACAATGTTCAAATTACAACACCTGCTATCTATAGAAGGGTAGCATCCAAAGAAACTGGAGAATATAAGATAATGCGGAGAAAAAAACAATTAATTGAAACTCACCTAGAAGTGACATAGATATTAGAATTAGCAGAAAAGGATATTAAATAGTTATTATAACTGCATTCCGTATAGTCAAAGAGATAAGTAGAAACATGGAAGATTAAAAAGGAAAAGATTCAAGTTAAATTTGTAGAATTAAAAATTAAAATCTTTGAGTTGAAAAATGCATTGGATGGGATTATTTGCATATTAGATATTACAAGAAAAAATGACAGTGAAATTGACAACATAGCAATAGAAATTATCCAAACTGAAACATGTAGAAAATCAAACTTAAAAAAAATAATAAAATGCTGAACAGGTAACCTAATGTGTATCCAATTGGAGGCCTGAAAGAATATAGGGAAAGTAAATAGAAAAGACATTTGAAGAAATAATGGCAAGAAAATTTCCAAACATAATGAAAAGCATAAACCCATAGATTGAAGAAGCTCAGCAAAAGAAAAACAAGATACATGTAGAAAATTTCACTGAGACACATCATAATGTAACTGCCCCAAACCAGGAATGAAGAGAAAATTTTACAAGAAACGAGAAACAAAATAAGTATAGAAGACTGGATAACAGAAACAATGTAAGTGAGAAAGCAGTGATCAAAATCTTTAAAATAATGAGAGAAACAAAACTATCAACCTAGAATTCCATATTCAGCAGCATATATTTCTAAAGCAAAGGTGAAGCAAAGACACTTTGAGATACACAAAAGCTGAAAGAATTCCTTACTAGCAGATCCACATTTTAAGAAAGAGTAAGAAAGTTCTTCAGATAGAAGGAAAATGATATATGGTAACATGAAGAACATAATAAGTGGCAACTGCATGGGTAAATATATAAAGTATTTTTCACTATCTTTAAATGATAATTGACTGTTTAAACAAAAATAACATTAGTGTGCAACTTGTAATATATGTAAAAGCAAAATGTATGAAGACTATAGCATCAAACTCAGAAGGAAAGAAATGAAAGTATACTAGTGCAAAGTTTGCATACTACATAGAATGTGGTGTACTATCACTTGAAAGTAAACTCTGATTAATTAAAGATGTCTGCAATAAACCCTAAAACAGCCACTAAAATAGTAATACAAGTTATAGCTTATGAGCCAATAAAGAAGGTAAAATGAAATTATGAAAAATACTTAATTAATCCAAAGAAGATAAAAAGAGGAAAAAGAGAACAAAGGAAAGATAGGGCAAATAGAAAACAAATAGCAAGTACATGAAAAGAAAAGCCACAGACTGGAAGAACATATTTGCGAATCAAATATCTGATAAAGTAGTTGTATCTAGAATAGATAAAGAACTTCTAAAACTCAACCATTTAAAAGAAGGAGAAAGATTTGAATAAACACTTTTCATCAGATAAGATAAAAAATGGCTAATAAGCACATGAAAAGATGCACGCGGGACATCATTAGTCATTAAAGAAATGCTTATTACAACCACAAGACTCTACTCACACCTGTTAGAATAGCTACAGGTAAAAAGATTGACCATGACAAGTGTTGGTGAGGATGTGGAGGAACTGAAACTCTGTTACACTGTTAATGCGAATGTGAAATGGAACACTTTGCAAAAAAAGTTTAGCAGTTTCTTAGAAAATTAAAGGTACATTTGTTATATAATCCAGTCATTTTACTCCTATTTACCCAAAAGAAATAAAATCATAGGTCCATACAAAGACTTGTACACTAATGTTAATAGAAGCTTTATTTGAAATATGCCCAAATTGGAAACAACTCTAATGCCCATCAACAAGTGAATAGACAAATTATGACATATCCATATGATGGAATGCTATTCAATAATAAAATATACAACATTTATTGTTGTATAAAATAATTATGCTGAGTGCAAGAAGCCGGACAAATAGGAGCACATACTCTACAATTACACATATACAATTCTAGAATGTCACATAAATCACATCAGTGTTTGCCTGGGATCTAACGGCAACAGAGAACAGAAAAAGGGAGGGATTGAAATGGGATATGAGAAAACTTTCAAAGGTAATAAACTTGTTCTTTATTCTGTGGGTTAAGATAATTTCTCAGGTGTATGCATATGCCAAAACTTTTCTATTTGTATACTTTAAATATGTTCAGTTTATTGGATGTCAATTATACTTCATAAAGGTTTTTTAATGTTAATTGATGTTAGGTGCTCCTGTTTCCTTGCTTTTCTCAAAGGTTGTGTAAGCATGAAAGCCTTACTCTGGTTCTTTTAGGAAAAATTAATATCCTACAATTATAGGTTTATAATTGGAATATACTACAGATTTGTAAAATAAATTATTTTGACAATCAGGTTAAAACATCTCATAAAAAATTGTGCAGATAATATGTAAGTAAAGTGGAAATTCTTATTTCTTGAACGTGATAGTGTTCAAAGATGCAATTGTTTGTTTTCATTAATATTCTTTGTCTATTTTCTCTGTCCTGTGTAGGCCACCTTTAAAACATGTGGTAATTGTTATGCACACAGAAACATTAGTATTCAGTATTGTTCAATAGAATTCAATCAGCTAAATAGACAAAAGCTTGTATTTATGTGCCCACAGAGTGAGGATTCATGGTGGTTTTTAAAGACTTCTTCTCTCACACAGCCATCAATCAAAATGACAGTGTTCTTTAGATTAACTTTGGATTCCCCAGCACAAATTAATTAATCTGTCCACTACTTCCTATCTCAGTGTTTCAATCAGCCAACAAATAAAGCCAATCAAGATTTCAGTTCTTTGCTGATTAACCAATAAACTGTGGCAGTAGACTTGTGGCAGGACTTCTGGGACTCTCATAGAAGCTTATTTATAGATGTAGCAACGCTCTGCTCAGTCTCTAAACCACAAGTAAGAAGAACATTGTGCTTTCTTCCCCTTTCCTTTCATCAAGGCAAAGAATCTTTCCAGGCAGAAATAAAACTGTTAAAACAACCAGTTGCAAGCATATTCTCCTTAAGGTGATTTTAATGACATTTTGGTGATGCTGTTACTTTACTAGCATCAAATTGCATAAATGCCATGGAATTTTAGAATTTAAAGATTGCTTTTGTTCAAATGAAAGGATGCATGCTAGAGCTGTCATTACTTCCTCATTGTCGAGAATCCTATAGATAAGAATCCTAAGTACTCTTTACATCAAAAGAGGATTACTTCCTGCTTTTTATATATTTATGAAAGAATATACTTTACGATATATCCTAAATTAATCTAGTACATGTGCTGTCTCTCAAAACTACTTCAGAGAATAAACCCAACTCAAGGAGACTATTTGGACTGGGAGTCAGAAACCTAGGGTTAGTCCAGATTTTGCCAGTAACAAGCTGTATGAGCTTGAGAAAGTCACTTAATTTGTACAAGCTATGGTTTTCGCTTGTGTGAAATTAAAGATGTAGACTAAATACCCTCTAAAATCTGATGGCTCAGCAAGACATGGCAGTTTCTTTTTTCTCAGTAAGATTAGATTTAGACAAATTTTCCCCTCTTTATTTTTACCACTGACACTTTTTCAAGTTTGTCCAAATATCTGTGACCTCATGGACTCCACACTGAGCAGTAAGCAAATGTGATACAAGGTTGGTGACCTCTTGGTTCCCCATTAGATTTTGTATTCCATTTCTTTACCTCTTCCCTGGGGAGGGAGACAGGAAAGAAATAAAAGAAATCAATCCTGTTTATCAAAGATTATGGGTGCCATCTATCCCTCCTGGTAAGCCCTGACCTTTACCATTATAATCTTCTAGCCATTCTACCTCATTTCTTAGAGACTTTAGCTGCTGTATAACAATTTTAATTTTAATGCCTATTCTTGTCATCTTGGAAGATGATCCATCAGTTCCCTGCCTTCTTCCTTCCTTGGTGTCTTTATTTCTAATGGTGTTTTTTTCCACATGACCTCAGTCAGCTATTTCCAATTTTATATCAGAAAGTGAATCACTTCTGGAATCTCAATTTCAAATATTTTACCCTTTACACCAGTCATCTCCTCTCCTTCCACATAACTCGTTCCAGTCCATATACAACTTTACTTTTTGACTTTAACGAAAGTGTTAATTGTAATCTATTGTCCATCATTTTAGTCACACCCTTGAAATTTCCTTGCTCCCTCACCTCCCATTTATACTGACTTGCACAATCTCAACTGTATATGTCACTTGTGTTCACAGTTTTTATGTGGTCACTTAACACTGCCTGAAAAACCAACTGCATCTACTCTTAAGCTCACGTTTTCACTTTCTGTAATGACTCTTCTCCATCATAATCCTTTGAGAAAATGTAAGCCAGAAATTGGAAACTCTCTTATCTTTCCACCAACAAATCTACTTTTTCAGTTGCAAAAGTACCCAATTTCTCTTTTTTCCCACTATAAAAAAGAAATATTCCTACTGTTGTTATCAAATTCCATTCTCTCCATTTCAGTCCTGGGCCTAATTTTGTACTCTCTTCTCCAAATGGATCTTGTATTTTTGATGCTTTTCCTTATTTTCTGTATCTGCATTCACTTCTTCTCTACTGAGTTAGTCCCATTGATATCCACAAATTCTCCACCATCTCTTATCTTATAAAATCAAACAAAAAGTTTTAAAAATTGGGAACACCCTTTCTTCAATAAACAAACCAGTTTAACTCACACACAGTTTCTTTCTTACTTTCATACTGTGCTCTCTCCAAATTTCTTCCTCAATTTTCACATACTCTTCAATTCATTCTAGTCTGTCTTTTCTAAAATTCTTATATACCACTCTTTTTAAATTACTCTTAAATCATCAAATACCTCTATTTTTGCCAAATCCAAATGATGCTTTTCCATTCTACTGGTCACCTAAGCAGCTCTAAGCTTTCAGACTCAGTTTTTAATTTGTAGAAGTCATGGAAATATGCCACTCAGATCTCCATTCAACAAAGAAATTGCCATTTGTCTGCAGGGAATGAAATTAGCTGACAGTCTTCAGCTTCAGTGCCTTCAAGATCTGCTTCAGCTTTCAAGCTGAGACTTCTTCCCTGGCAGCCCCCCGACAATGACTGTGGATGGCAAGAGCACGAGAGTCTAGCCATTTCTGCCAAATGCAGATCTCCTCGAACAGGTAATTCATTATTCTCTATTACAGAACTAGTTTTCTGTCCTTATTTCCCACTACTAATAAGAAGGCATAATTATTTTATTTACATCATTAATTTATTATGTATATATATGTGTGTATATATACATGTACATATATATGTACGTGTGTATATATGTGTGTGTGTGTATGTATAATAAATGCACAGTAACAAACTCTGAGTATAAATAAAGACAAATGACAACACACAGAGACTAAATTCCCAACTGAATGCAAAAAAAGAAAATCAAGCTAAGGTTTTAAAGATGTCATTTTGCTCAAATGACAGCAAAAGCTATTTAAAGATAAATCAGATTACCAAATACAATGGAAAAGCCTAATGATAAATTGGAGAAGCTCCAGAAAAATAAGACTATGCCCTCAGTGCTATGTAGCTGAGAACATACATGTTTGTTTTAAGGTTTAATTTTTAAGGACTTTTTTATAATATGTTAAGTGGCTTCCCAAAACAAAAGTTAAACTTCAAATTATTTTCATATTCACAACTACAGATCCAAAAACATGCTGAATATTATGAAAATGTTCCCTTCATTTCAATAGTTTTTTTGATAATATAAATATAATTAGACATAGAATTTCTAGGCATTGAAAAGTAGATTGATGATGAAACATATAATATTTACTATAACTCAGGCTAAGAAATTACATAAACTATATTACAAGTTGAGTACAGTTAACTTTCATATGATTTATTTAAATTCAACGTTTTAATCCTGATCTATCAACCACCTGCCTGTTAATCAACAATGATATTTACATAACACAGATAAAGAGAAGAAAGGCATTCTATACAAAATAAAATTTTTAGGTGGAAATTCATTGAGTAACATTTTTCAATGTTTTACCTGGTTTTATTTTTTTGTTTTGTGTTTTTGTGTGTGTATGCATGGTTTTCCTGTTTGTTTTGTTTATCGTGTTAGCAACTACGAAGACAGGTTCTTCCTTTTAGAAGTGCCTAAGAAATATTTTATAGGGAAACATAAAGAGACAATGCGTATATTTCCTGGAAACTTTAATTGAACTTTGGGTGCTCAGAAGGCATAGACTGTTGACAATTTTCCCAGAAAACCATTTATAATATTCAAATCTGTTTGAAAATTCCCTTCACCAGTCATTCAACTTTGTGTGATCCTACGATTATAAACCCGCAAACCCCACCAGATTTCATTCAGTTTGATTAGGCATCCCTGGAAGAGCAGTAGTTTAACATGAAGAGTGATTAACTGGCAGATAAAGACTAATGGATGTCCTCAAGCCCCTAGAGAGCTGTGGGTTCTGTTCCTTCAGAAAGAAAAAGACATTCGATTCCATCCAAAGCAACCAAAAACCAAAGCACACATATCAATATTCTTATACAGCTTTATAAAACACCAAACTCTTGATAGCCACCCGGAAAAATTACTTTTTTCCCAGAGTCAAGGTGAAAAGACTTATGTGTAGATAAACAAGTATGTGTATGTTCTGTGATCAATTTGCATAAATTGGCTAATATGAGAGTAACGGTGGAAGAGAGACATTGGAAATATATATCTTTAGCCAAATACAAATTCTTAACTCGGTATTATTTAATATATTTTGAGTTATCATATCTGGGTTTTCCATCGATATACAAAAGAATATTGCTAATAAAAATGGAGATTTTCTTTTCTGGCTATATAGTAGACCAGAAATGTCTCCCACTAAAAGATACATAAATATCCCCAAAATGTAAGGCAAATTTTCTGAGGCCAAAAATCCCCCAAGTAACAACTTTTAATTTGCTGTGAACCGTAATGACAGTACTTCCTATTGGTCAGTGTTCAGTTATACAGTACAAAATCCACTTAAGTTGAAGTAGGAAGTGACTTATTACAAGATATTAAATGACTTAGAGAATGTTTGGAAGTGAAAAAACAGACTATCATTTGAACTTCCAAGAATCACTTTTATTACACAACTGGGCCACCAAAAGATCATTAGACCTTGCCACTATCAGAAAACTGTAGGATTGAGAACCAGCCTGCAAATTTTGGAGGTAGCATTAAAGCTGCTGTTTCCAACACTCCCCTGTCCTTTCCATGATCTGCACAAGCTCAAATTGCTTGGCAGTGGTGGGGACCCCCCTTTGAGGATCATCTCTTAAGGAAACCCAGGACACAAAGTATTCCCAACAGCAAAGTTCCAACAAGTCTTATTCACTCATAAGAAAAATCACAAAATATACAATAAAACAAAATATTATGAGCAAAAATCAGCTAAAACAATAAACAAAACTGAACCATCAAAGATTTTAAATGTCAGAATTATCAGATAAAGATTACAAAATAACCATCTTTAATATAGTTAAATAAATAAAAGAGGGAATAAAATCTATGAGAAAAGAACAACAATCTGTCAAAAAGAAGCTTAAATTCCAGCTTTCTGTATGATAGTGGTATCCACTTAATCCAAATATTTCCACTCATCCTTAAGATTAATTAACAAGGAGATCAAGTAAAATCACCCATAACCCATGCTTATATATATAAATATACAACTAGGAGACAGAGAATACTATAACTTTACATTAAATGTAAGCAGTCAAACAAATACCCAAATTCAGAAAATTTAGCTCTAGAGCCTTCATTAGAGCAGAGAGTCAAGAGGTATCTGTAAGAAAAAGGAGACAGAAAAGTGGAGGCCTAGTGGTGAGAAAGATAGATCAGTCTCAGAAGAGAAAATCCCACTGTCTAAATTGTGTCTCCCCCAAATTCATTATCCTAAAGTCCTAACTCCCAGTTCCTCAGAATGTGACTGTATTTGGAGATAGAACCTTTAAATAGGTAATTAAGTTAAAATGAGGTCATTAGGGTAAACCCCAATCCAATATGACTAGTGTCCTTTATAAGAAGAGGAGATTAGGACACACACACACACACACACACACACACACACACACACACACGAGGGAAGACCCTGTGAAGACACAGGAGGAATGCAGCCATCCGCAAGCCAAGGAGAGAAGCTTTAGAAGAAATTAATCCTGCTGGTGCCTTGATGTCCAGAAATGTGAGAAAATACATTTCTGTTGTTTAAGCCAATCAGTCTGTGGCAGTTTGTAATGGCAGCCCCAGCAAACTCATACACCTATTGAGCTGAGAAATATGTCAAATAGTTCTGAGACCTGGTAGATCAGGGAATTACTATGGTAGGGGGTGTCAATCTTTCTACGTAAAGAACCAAATAGTGATTACATTAGGATTTGCAGTCTATATGGTCTCTTTGGCCCTACTCATTCTGTCATTGTAGCATTAAAGCAGTATTAGACAATATACAAACAAATAGGCATGGCTGTGTTCCAATAACACAGCATTTACAAATATAGGCAGTGGGCTGGAGTTAGCTCCTGGTTTAGTTTGCTGACTCCTGTATGAGAGAATCTAAAGGGGCTTAAGATTGAAAGAGATCAGAGGTGGCAGTCTTGGTAAAGCACTGCTTCTGGGGAAGAGATGAGTAATTTGGAAGGTGGAGATTCCTCTATGATTCTTGGTGGTGAAGAAAAAAAGAAGCAAGAGTTGGATGGCATAACAACCCTATTCCCTCCATAAAATAATGCATCTCTTAAAGAAACTGAATGCATTAAACCAATAGAAGAAGGTGTTCTTGACTGAAGAAATTATAAGCCACATAAACCTCTCACCTCTATCTATGTACAACTGTTATTCCTGGTTCAGGAAAATAAGATATTTTAAATAAAACCAAAAAAAAAAAAAAAAAAGGAAGAAAACATCTAAAGATAACTTCTATAAAAAAGAATATGTAACACGAGATTTAGAGTGCTGTAATTTGGGGCTTGGAAAGGTTAGAAAACTGCAGTCCTAACAAATAAGATTTGTGCTTCACTGTACGAGGTGATGAGCCTACTGGTAAAGATTAATTTAAATATTTTCTTCCCATCAGGGCCTATTATTTCAGAAGGCTTTGTGTCATTGGCCATTAAGTTATGAGAGATGGTTAGGGGAAGCACTGAAGGCTGTAAGTAAAGATCTGAGACATTAAGCTTAAAAATTACAGCCCAGTATAATGTTCACTTGTAGTTATTCAAACACATATTGACAAGAATAATATAGACCCGAGTTTGCTAGGTTTTTTTGAGGAAGGTGTATTGTCAAAGAAACTCCAATCCTAGTCTGCAGGAGCTTGTCCTGGTGCTCTGCTCCAAGAGAAGATGGACTGCTCAAGGTATAATCCACACCCCAGTTCTGATATGGCACTGAAGGGCAACATGCAAGGAATAGCATTCTAGAGTGCAAAGCTAGGGACTAACCAAGTAACTTATGCCTAGTGAGGCTTAACTATTCTTGGCTAGGAACCAGGAACTGCTAGATGTTTCCTATTTACCCCTCATATGGAAGCGAGTTTTAATGAGCTATATTATTCCTTGTCCATCAATATGAAATGAGTGAGTTTGAACCAGATGAGTTGTCATTCAGCTTAGCTGTTACTAGACCACAATAAGACACATATGAATCTGATCTGGAATCCTGTACCAGTCCAGATCTAGGTCTAGCAGCAACTTAAAGGTAATTTGTGGTTGTGAGAGGTAAATCGTGGTCTATTACAGATATGAGGATGTATATGAATGGGGGGGGAGGGCAGAGGGTGGCTGACTCATAATTTTGTTTCCAAATCAACTTTCTCCTATTTGTTTTGTAACAGAGCCCCAATTTTTACCTGAGCACATTTCCTAGCCTGTATTTCCCAACTTCCTTTGCCACTAGGTGTGACCACGAGACTTAGTTCTGGCCAAGGACTTATAAGCAGAAATGTTACGTGGAACTTCCAGGGAGGCTGATTAAAAATGCTTACTCAGCTCTTTGGCGCATCCCTTTTACTCTTCCTCCTTTCTCCTTCCTTTTGCATGGAAGAACTGAACACGATGGCTGTACTAGTTATATTAACCTATGCTGTGACCTTGAGAATGGAAGTCAGCCTAACGGAGATAGAATTAAATGACTTTATGGAGCTTTCATATTATCCCAGGACTGCATTTTTTGTTGTTGTTGTTGTTGCTGGTTTTTTCTTTGGTGGTGTTTGTTTTGTTTTCTATTTTAATGTGAGAGAATAAATTCTAGTGTGTTTAATGCAATCCCTATTAGTTTCTTAAGATTTCTGTTACAATGAACTGAAATTAAAATGTACATGGCCAGTAGTCACTGTTTTTTTTATTTATTTTTTTTTGTGTGAGGAAGACCAGCCCTGAGCTAACATCCGTCCAATCCTCCTCTTTTTGCTGAGGAAGACTAGCCCTGGGCTAACATCGTGCCCATCTTCCTCTACTTTATATGGGACGCCGCCACGGCGTGGCTGACAGGCAGTGCGGCGGCGGGCGCCCGGGATCCGAACCGGCGAACCCCGGGCTGCCAAGCGCGAACTAAACCGCTGCGCCACCGGGCGGCCCCCAGTAGTCACTATTTTTTAAAAATAATTGTTTCTTACCGAACTGCTGCAAACCTTGATATACTGCAATTAATCATGGTTTCCCAAGATTTAGAGATAGAGGAGAGTAGTGGAGATACAAAATATCAAATGGTTTGGTCAAAAAATGGTAAGAAAAATTTTCCTTTATTTAAATCATAGAGACTATGAAGAACTCTGGAATGTCTCTCTGTGATAAGAATAACATCTATATTGAATCTTTAAGAAATAACTAGAGTTTGGTTGGAATCTCCACATATTTGGTTCTGTAGTGCAGAGGGCAACTTTCAGGCATCTGAGTGAAAACCATTAGTTTGTCTGCTGGCATCGCTACATTTTATTTTTTTATTAGTGAATTACATCATTTCTTCCGTTTTCCTTCATATATTCTATAGGACACCTGTGAAGAACTTAAATCTTGAACCACATCTGGACAGTTAATGAAGGCATCTTGGTTTGAAAGATCAGGCCTATTCTGAAGTTGTCCAAGGTACATTCAGATGTCTTTCTAATAGCTAATCAAATATTCTCAGATACCAAATAAAAGCTATTTAACTTAAAAAACAAAATTGATGGAGAACTTGTTTCTTTCAAGAGCTACCTATTTAATATACAAATATTTGAGTATCAAAAAAAATTCTAATTTTGGGTAGAAGATAGTGTTGGCAGCAGGTCAATGTTCCTGCTAAGAACAACTAAAAATCTATAGTTACAGACATTACATATCAAAGGCATCAGAAAGCTGACAATCTTAATGATTTTGTGCCAAGCAATTGTTTTAAGTAGGATAAAAAGAGAACTGATTGTAAATGGAAACATTGATAAATTAGATTTCATCAAATTTGTTTTTCTGAAAAAGGAATCCACAGAATAATAATGATAAACATATAAATAAAGGAGTCACATCCAGAAAACATAAAATTCTGCTAAAACTCAATTATAAGAATAAAAACAATCTCATAAAAAGATGGATCAAAGATTTAAATAGACATGTCAGCAAATAATATATTCAAATGGCAAATAAACACAAGAAAATGTACTTAACACCATTACTTATTAGAGAAATGCCAATTAAAGCCACAATAAGATACTGCTACATATCCACTAAAATCTCTAAAATTAATGACTTATAATGCAATATTTTGGTGAAGATTTGGGGCAACAGAACCTCTCATATGTTTCTATTGGGAACACAAATGGCACAATCACGTTAGAAAACAATTCAGCAGATTTTTATAGAGTTAGCAATTACTAGTGATGCTACTTCCAGGTGTGCACAGAGGAGAAATGGAAAAAATAAAAATTGGCCGAAGAAAAATTAGAACATCATAAAAAATATATTAGTAAAGCAAATCCAGGCATGTATTAAAAACACATGAATTCCAGGTATTTTACAACCAAATGTGAATGGTAAAAAAATAGAACTTGGGAAGAAAACATAGGAGAATATCTTTGTGGCCTTGGAGTAAAAAAAAAAAAAAAAAATATATATATATATATATATATATATATATATTAACACAATACAAAAAGGACTAACTGTAAGGGAAACTTTTAAAAATTTGATTAAGGTTATGACACCATTAATAGTGAAAAGGGAACATTATGTGTGGGGGAGGTATTCTCAATGTATATATCTTACTAAGGACTCTTATTCAGAATAACACCTACAAATATCCCATAAGTCAATAAGAAAGACAACCTTACAATATTCTGGGTAAAATAACAAACAAACAAACAAAAAAGGATATGCAAAAAGCCAGTGAACATATGAAAAGATGTTTTATTTTTATCAGTCATCAGGGAAATACAAATTAAACCACAGTGTGATACCCTGATCACTCACTAGAATGGCTGAAATAAAAAAAACAGGAAAACATCAACCTGGTGCAGGTGTGGAATTGGAACCCTCATATATTGAGGATGGCAGTGTTGGAACATATATATATATATTATACTTGCATACAAATGGAAGAATATACATATATTATATTTGCATATCCAATAGAAAAGCACATATCTATCAAACAAAAGATACATACAAAAATGTTCATGAGTAACATAATTTGTAGTAACTCAAACTGAAAACTATGCACTTATCCCAAAACTGTAGAATGGTTAAATAAATTGTTGTATATTCAAAAATGGAATGGAGACTACAGCAATGAGAATGAACACATTACGGTTATATGCAACGCTATGGATAAATCTCATAAATATAATATAGAGTGCAAGGATCCCGACACAAAATAATGCATAATGTAAAATTTCATACTCACAGAGTTCAAAAACAGGCAATGCTAATCTGTGGTTTTAGAAGTGATAGTAGATATTTTGAGGCCAACTGGATAAGAACATGAGGGAGGTTTCTGAGATGCTTCTAAGTTCTCCTTTTGATCTGGGTGGTAGACAAGTGTGTTGTATTTTGTGAACACTTACCAAGCTATGTACTTATGGTATGTGTGTTTTTCTGTATGTATGCTATACTTTTAAATAAAAAATTTTTAAACATAGAATACTATAATTAATTAAAAAATAAATATATAAAAATCGATGAGGCCATAATAAAAGACAAAGCCACTTAAAATCAAGCAAAAACATATTTTCACCAATAAAGTAGCTATTATACTGCATTTCTACATAGAAAAATGTTGATTGAGAGAAATAAATGAAATGTTTATTCTCCCTTTCTAGGAGATCCTATATTACCGCATAACCAAATACTTTACTTGATGTGGGAAAACTCTTCTATACAGAAGAGTGCAGTTCAACAAATGTGAAGGAAAGAAAGTTTTAGAAAAATCATCATTTGATAGCTACTGGATAAAAAGTTGATGGGAATAAATTTTTCTTAGGATACAAAAATATCACACCATCCAGTATTTCTAGGTTTCAAGGGATAAAAAATATGTAATTTTACAAGGGGTAAATTAAATTATCCCCATCCTCACTTGGTGATTAACTTTAGCATCACTAGGAATGGGAAAACAAAACATTGTGTACCTACCCTTGTGATGCAATAGGAAATACAGACCACCTGTAAAGAATTCTTGCCAAAAATATTTCACTTGAGTCAAATAGAGGCTTTAAATCAAATTTCCATTTTATATAAAATACAGACATTTGAGACTGAATGTTTGCTTCACCCCTAAATTCATGTGTTGAAGCTCAAGTGATGGTATGAGAAGAGAGGGGCTTTGAGAGGTGATTAGGTCATGAGGACAGGGCCCTCCTGAATGCGACTAGTGCCCTTAATGCCCTTATAAAAGGGACCCTAGCAAGATCTTTCAACCCTTTTCTGCCATGTGAGGAAACAGCAAAAACACAGCCTGCCGGCCCACCATCTATGAACCAGAAAGTGGGTCCTTATCCTCATCAGAGGCCAATTCTGCCAGTGTCTTGATCTTGGACTTCCCAGCCCTCAAAATTATGAGGAAGAAATTTCTGTTGATTATAAGCCACCCAGTCTACAGCACTTTGTTGTAGCAGCCCGAACTAAGACAACATGAATAGAGAAACATTAGTATGGCAATTTGAAAACTTGGATACAAAACGTGTATTAGATTATATTAATGAATAATAGTTTTAATGTTGTCATAAGTATTAATTTTGTTACATGTAATAGAATATTACTTTTAAGTACTAAAATGTCTTTATTTACTTGGAAAAGCATAATAAAATATTTCATAATGAAGATTCATAATGTCAATAACTTACTTAAATATTTTAGCAAAACTAGGATATACAAAAATAGAAAAAATGTGAAAAATTATCTAATCGAGGTAATGGATACTTGGGCGTATATCACATGATTTCTCTATATTCATGTAGAATATTCTAATACTTATGTAGAATATGTTTCCTAGAGACTTGAGCAAATTCCCAAAGCCAGTTAATTATCATATATACATAATCTAGTAAATTATAGATTTCTATATCTTTTCTAATGTTTTGGAGCTGTTATAGAGTTCACCTTGATTTTTTGTGGTAAGATGTGCATGCTAAGATTGTTTTCAACATTTCATTATTTATATTTTGGATATGCAAATCTGTGGTGATTTTCATATTAAATGGCATTATTTATTATAATTCAGATACATTGTCAATAGCAAAAAACGCCTCATGCCCATCAATAATGTGTTATTTTTTATGATTCTACGACTTTTAGCACATGCATGTACGCTTGATAGTTCACAAAGCAACTAAACGTGTGGAAACCGACACTTTTTTCTTTTGGACTTCTCAGTTGTTTCCATAGCTGTGTGACAGGGCAATTCTATCATCAATGAGTGACTTGAATAATTTATTGATGAAATCAATGTATCATGTATTGATGTAAATAAGCATAAATGTTGTCTAATTGTAGATTGCTCTAAGGTTTTTGTTTTTGTTTTAATATATTGGTGGGGGAGTGAACCTGCCTGTCATTCTTTCATTTATTATCACCAAGACTGACAGATAATAGCTTAATCCATAGTATCATCATGCCAACATGAATTTTACAAGGTAATATTACACTTTATTTTATGTTGAACATTAAGAGAATGATTGTGTGCTTTAATATTGATGTTAAAGATAGGTTCTGATGGAAAATATCTTCTTCCTCTCTTGATCTCCAGTGATACATTATCAGTGACTTCTCAAGAGCCTCTAATGTCTTTAATTCAAGGAGTTGGATACCATGACTCTCTGGCTGAATGAAGAAGGTAGCACACTTCTGAGATAGTCTGAAATAAAAAAATAAGAGAAAAAAGAAAGCTACTTATAGTTGTTTGCTAAGGTTGGAAATTTTCCCACCCTGTAGGTTTTTGATTCTAGCATTAAAATCTAGCTAAATTCATGGTCTTAGTCATAGCTTGGATTTATTTCTAAATTTGTTGTCTGGGAGAAATACTGTGCAAAATGTATTTTGTGTTTTGCATCATTTACTGCATATTTAGTGTAAGAAGATAAAGCATTTTCCTTTAGATATGTGTGTGTATGTTTGTGCTTTCATTTTCTATTACTCATTATCTTTCACTGTTTTAGAAGAAACTAACCAAAAAAAAAATTTGATCTGCTACATTAACTTACATTGATTCAGTGGTAGCTACAGCCAAGGCTGTTAAAGTGAATAGGAAATTATCCTATTGTGAGTCTTTCCAAAACAAATGCCTGCTCACATAGAATAGGCTGATTGGCCCACAAGGCTGATTTCTGGTTTTCAAAGATTTTAGAAATGCTGAGTTCTCTGATTCTTTGCTCAATATAGAAGATTTTGTAGTGTTTTAACTTCTAAAAAAAAAAAAATCAGTTGGTTTTCTATTCTGTATTATCCAATCCCTTTTGTATTAAGGGAGTTTTAGTATTATAAAGAAAAACTAGTGGTTGACTACAGAGGCAAAGCACAGGATAGGATCGGAATAGCTAGCATCTAGTGAGCACCTACTGTGTAGGCAATGTGATATGTCATTTAAGGAAGTTATCAATAGAACAATACTGTGAGGTAAAAAAATCATTGTCCCATGTAGCAAATGAGGTGATAGAGCCCAAAGCATTTAAGCAACTTGATTTTGTATTATATACCCAGGACACTCAAACCATGTCATTTTGACTCCAACCCTCTTCCATCCATAAATAATAAATATTAATGAATAGTCAAATAATTTAAATATTACAAGTAAAGGGCCATACACTATCTTTTAGCTCAGTTTAGCATTTTTTGAACATCATCTTTTTGTCAGTCATTTTGTATTTCAAATACACAAGAAGAAAAATATACTTCTTGCCTAAAGGTGACTTACTTACCTTGTAGTACAGTGAAACATAAGTGAAACATAAGTAAACACATAATTATAACAGGACTCTTGCCACAGCAGAAGTAATTTGAATGACTAGAAAGAGAAAGATGTAAATAAATTTGTCTAGAAAGTCAGGAAATTATGCAAAGATTCAGTGACCTCTAAATAAGATTGTTAATGATGGAAACGAGTCTACCAATTAGAAGAAGGACTTAAAGGGTTTCCAGACATTTATAAGGCAAAGCACAGAGGATGAAATCACCTGATGCAGGCAGAGAACAACTAGGAACTTGATTCTGCTCTAACCCAATTGATGGGGGCATGTGGAAGATATTTTATTGAAATGTCAGGCAGGATTCTGTTAATGGGGTTTATACCTAGCATTAAGGAGATTGGACTCCAATCTGCAGATTATGAGAACTATTGAAAAATATCAGCATGGTACTGATATATGAAGATTTTCATTTCAGAAATCTAACTCTAGCAATAACATGGATGAAGGAAAGAGATGTCACTGATGGCAGTGAGATCAATGGGGAAATTATAAAAGGTCAAGTCATTTCTAATTTTCTTTATGTGTTAACTTCATTCATTTGTTGTCCTCTCTATGGTATTTAACACTGTTGTCAAACAACTTTTATTTCCAAAACAATTCTCCTCCTTTTTGTTCCCATGATCTTAGCTAGGAGTCTTTTAAGACACTGCTTGGTGAGTGAGAACTGGGAGGTGAGTAAAAGGAGCTACCAAGTATAGGATATTTTTAAAGCTTAAATAAAAAAGAAGAGAAGGTTCAGGAAGAGTTTATGAAGGTTGGGAGAGAGGGTGGACATGTTCCTATTATGAGAAGAACTCACGAGGAAAAAAGATTGAGGAGAGAAAAAGAAGCACCTCAAAATAAACTAGAGAACGAGAATAGAAATCACAAAGAAAAGGTTAAACATTGTTTTTTAACTGATCAAATTAAGAAAGTTATAGTCTACTTCTAGAAGGAAGCAAAAAATTAAGTCGGATGTGAAAGGAAAGATTAGAGTATGGAGACTTCATATTATATCCTTCTGTACTATATCAAATTAGCATAAATGTATTATTCTCATAATTAAAGACTCTCTGTTAAGTTAATGATAGAAACTCAAAGTAACAAAATACATTGAAGAATTCGGATACCATTTTGACTCAGTGTTTAATGATGTATCGTGAATAAAAACTAGTATTTGTTTGGCACTGATTACATGCCCAGTCTACGTTAAGCACTTTACATTCATCCTCACAATTCTGTGAGTTAGGACTGTCATCATTCCCATTTTACAGATGAGAAAACAAAGGCAGAGAAGTTAAATTCCTCCTAAGTTGTAAGCAGTCACAGTGGGATTCTAAGTCAGGCTCCAGAGTTCATGCTTCTAACCACTATGCATCAATGCCTTGCAGAAATGAAATACTAATAAAACTGTTCTTGAAAGAAAGAAAAAAAAAAGTTATGGTCTGTCTTCCATGATGACTTGAATTAAATCAGTCATTTAGTTTTCCTAGGTGCAGGAGGTGGATGTGTGTTAAACTGAGACTGTGGGAAGAAGCCTGGTGCTCCCCTGAACACTGCCCAGTGTCCTGGAATAATAGGTATGTGTCTAGCTTTTTGTGAAGAATGAAAACAAAGCCTATAATCAGTGTTTATATAAAAAGAGAAGGGGTTACTTCAGTACTCAATGTTTGTGAAAAACACATTGTAATTTCTGGCATACAAGTAGTATGTCAGAGAAATTAATAGCATACACGTCACATACTTACTTGTAAAATTTGTGAAGTTAACAGGGCATATTTTAAACTTGCTATTCAGCTCAAATATTTTGATGACATTGTTTCATTTCTTTTGTTTATTGTTTACAGATGGAATCTAGAAGAGGTAACCCAGCAAAGTTTGGTGTACTTATAAATATACGAGCTGGTATTTCTTGCAAAGATTTAGAGAAGGTCTTTCTTACAAATGTCTTTTCAGGGTTTTAGAATAAGCAATTTGGGAAACATTTCTTAGACTTCCTTTCCAAGGAAATTTCTAAAATCTATGTTTTAGGGGCCGCCGGGTGGCGCAGCGGTTTAGTTCGCACTTGGCAGCCCGGGGTTCGCGAGTTCGGATCCCAGGCGCCTGCCGACGCACTGCCTGTCAGCCATGCCGGGGCGGCGTCCCATATAAAGTGGAGGAAGATGGGCACGGATGTTAGCCCAGGGCCAGTCTTCCTCAGCAAAAAGGGGAGGATTGGCAACGGATGTTAGCTCAGGGCTGGTCTTCCCCACAAAAAAAAAACAAAAAATAAAAAAAATAAAATCTATGTTTTATTTAAAAATTCTTTTAATTTAAATGAAACAAAAAATTAACTGTTTTAAATATGTATTGAATTTTTCCAATGTGTCAGGCAGAAGCACGTGACTTGGATATATCATTTACTTTATTCTCACATCATCATTGTGTGAGGTATTAGGTGAGTATGTCATGTTATTGTTTAGGATCATATGGCATATCTTGGAAGATTACATTGTTTTGGTAATTCTTATATAAGTGACTTGTCTTTTTCAATACAGTGAAATTAGGCTTAATATCTTCATTATCATTATTTTATTTATTTTCTTTATTTATTCAGTCCACATAATTTTATGAAGACCTACTGCATGTCAAGCAACATGTTAAGTTCTGGTATTTAGTGGTAAGGTATGCACATTGTGGTCACTCTGTGAAACAGCAATAATTATGCAACACCTACACTGACTCATGTGTGACATAAGCCAAATGCAAATTCCATGATTGATGTAGCAGTTGTCATCACAGATGTAGATGTGTTCATAAGGGTGGGAAAGTAAAGGTGCAGTGGACATTTTCGATTTTAGGAATGAGAGTGGGCATTATATAAGTAAAATGAGTTATTTATGAAAAATATGTCTATTTATAGTCCTTATAACTTTCCCCCCAAGGTACTTTTAGCAATATATAACACTCAGGAGCTGAGCATGTTAGTAAAATTGGGGGCGGGGCTCAAATACATGCACAGCAGTCCCTCTTATCCTTGAGGGATATGTTCCAAGACCCACAGGGGATGCCTGAAACCATGGATAGTACTGAACCCTATATATACTATGCTTTTTCCTATACATACATATCTATAATAAAGTTTAATTTATAAATTAGGCACAGTGAGATATTAACAACAATAACTAATAATAAAATAGAACAATTATAACAATATACTTTAATAAAAGTTATGTTAATTTGGTCTCTCTCAGAATATCTTATTGTACTGGGCTCACCCTTCTTGTGACGATGTGAGATGATAAAATGCTAAGTGATGAGATTAAGTGAGGTGAATGACGTAGGCATTGTGATGTAGCATTAGGCCACTATTGAGCTTCTGAGGACATGTCAGAAGGAGGATCATTTGCTTTCTGACTGCAGTTGACTGCGGGGTACTGAAACTGTAGAAAGTGAATTCGTGGATAAAGGAGGAATACTGTATACATTACTGAGCTTTCTTGGAATAGTAAGTTCCAGAGAGTCAGATGCTGGTTTTGTTTCTGACTACATGCTTGCATCTGTTATAGACAATAACATGGAAAAGAAGAGGGGGCAAAAACTACAGGATAGCCATAAACTCACTGGAAATCGTATAAGACCATGATTTTTATACGTGAAGGGAAAATATCATAGAAGAGTTAGTTTAACTCCAAGTGTCAGAATTAATTAAGTACCACTTTGATTAAGGTGCTCCTAAATTAAAACCTAAATGATGGTACCACCTCTTAGTTTAAATAGAATTAGTTCTTGTGGGAAAAAAAAAAAAGCCTGACTTCATACAGACTGATAGCTTAAAATGGTGATCTCAACTAAAACTCTCCATTGGACAAGCTATAAAATAGGCTACAAATACATGGGTGAACAAAAATTAGTTGGCATCATGAAATCTTGGAGAGTTTTTAGTTGAGGATGTAAATGTGGTTACTTTTAGTTTCTACTCTATATGAATGACTATTGGATACAGGTGATTTTGAGATGAATCAGGCATGATGTTCAACTTCAAGAAATGTAGATTATATTTTCTAGCATATTATTTAGGACAACATATTTTAATAACATTTAAAATATCTAGAATGGTGACTGCCCTAGTTAAGAGATGAAATATAATTTTACACAAATTTTCAATTTTTAAAATCTTATCTGATGAAACCAAAGCTACACTCTAGATATCACTCCTTTCATAAAAAAAGTAGTCAGTGTTGGGCATATTCATTATTTATGTCAGAATATACTCACATAACCATACTTAGAATACACAGGAATTTACTCAATTTAACTTTTTAGGACATATTTCAAAGCTTTTTTTTTAAACTCAAGTGGCAAAAACTATAACTCTGGGCTACAAAAGTGTTTCAGTGACTAGAATAATCTAATGATATCATTTGATCACCCTCCTTTAGGCCAGCAGCAGACTTCAGAATTTTTTATTTGAGTTTGGTAAAGTTTTCATGTGATTTATCTTACCTGCAAAATCTCAGATTAAGAATAACTTTTTGTTTGTTTGTTTACTGATATTTTATTCTCTTTAAAGAAGCTTTTAACTCATATGTGTATTTAATGGACTAAGCCAGAGAAGCTAGTATGTACTTTCAAAATATAGTTACCAATAAAAAAGTTATCTTGCAAATTTATTTACTTGAAGCCTCACAATATCTGTAGTCCACTCTGAAAGCACATTGTGTCAGGGATCCGTCCTACTACGAACTATTTTTTGAAATATTTAAAATATTACAAATATTTATGTCAAAATATTTTTGTTTATTGTATAAGATATTGCATGTTTTTGCCATTTTTAGCTAAATATGATTTTTTAAAATATAATATTAAAACATGAAGATACATATGCTATGGGTAAATCCATCAACCATTTTTCATTTATTTGTCCATTAACGTGATTTGTTTCACTGTTTGAATTTCCGTATCAGGAACACCTAAAAGTGAGTTAATGAGCCGCTCTTAATTCTGAAGAATAAATATCTATTTTATAGTGTTCCTAATAGCCATGCTTCTGTACAGTATATTAGAAGGGGCTCTGACGTAGGAGTCAGAGTCCAGGGATGCATGTGTGAATTCTACAACTTAGTAGTAGTGCACTTTGAGCTGCACTATAATCATTTAAATACTCCTTGGGGACAACACTACCTACTCTTTAAACTTAGAGTTTGAGGGAAAACCAAGTGAAACAATATGTGAAATTTGTATATTGTAGTTCTTTATGTAGGCCAAAAAAGAGTTATGGTAAAGACAGTAGTGGTTCCCAAGTAGTTCATCTACTCCTCCGCATTTGCCAACATTTTCAGGTAAAGATGATTAGATGGGTAGGAGTAGTATGCGTCATTCAGAGGCAAGAGTGTGAAGATACAGTACATAACCATCCAGCTATATATCTCCCTTTCATAGTTCCTGATTGAATTTTGTTTTAAGTATGAAATATGATAGAAAATGGGTGATTACTAGGTACACACCCTGAGCAATTAGAAGAATGGAGTTGCTAGCCATTAAGATGAGGAAGGCTGCACATGGGACAGATTTAGAGGCATAATAGAGGCAGGTTGGAGACTTAAAGTTTGAGATGGCAACTATGTATCCAAGTGGAGATGTCAGGTAGTCCATTGGATTTATCAGTATAGTCTTGCTGAGAATTCTGGACTGGAGGTATAAACACAGGAATTGGCATATGGTTGGCTTCTAAATCCATGAGATTGAGATTACCAAGGGATAGAATAGAATAGGAATAGAGACTGAGTACTGGGTCACTCCGAATTACAAGGTTAGGAGGAAGAGAAAGAATTAGCAAAAGAGACTGAGAGAAAGAACCAGAAAGTTAAAAGAAATCCCAGAAGTATGTGATGCACTAGAAGTCAAGCAAAGAAAGTATACCAAGAAAAAGGGAGTCATCAACTGTGTCAAGTGATGCTGATTGATAGCTCAATGAAAATAAGTAAGAAAGACAACCGTCATTACTGACTTCAAAGCTTGAGGAAGGGGGCCACCAGTCAAGAAATGCAAGTGACCTCTAGAAACTGGAAAAGGCAAGAAAATAGATTCTTCCCTAGAGTCTCCAGAAGAAAATGTAGCCCTGCCAACACTTTGATTTTTGGCTCAGTGAGATATGTTTTGGAATTCTGACTTCCAGATCTGAAAGACAACAATTTTTATTGGTGTTGTTTTAAGAAACTGAGTTTGTTTGTTACAGCAGTTAACAGGAAACTAATACAGGCTGACAAAAAAAAGCATCTATTTGTCACCTCCCCTTCTGGCTTTGGTGCCTCTGACCAGGGAGCCTGGTTCCAGAGGCAGTGCCCCGAGCAAAGGTTATCCAAGAGATCCAGGCAGAAGCTGCAAGCTTTCTTATAATATAGACTCAGAAGTCTCAAAATATCACATCTGCGGCATGCTAGGGATCAAATAATTAACTAAGGTGATCCCAGGTTCAGAGTTAGTTGGAGTAGACTACACCTGTTAATGTGAGGAGCAGGATGCTTATACAGGAAAGAAGGAATTGATGGCAGACATCTTGAAGAGTATCTATCACAGTGGATGAAAAAGGAGAGCAACGTCAGTATAGCGGTGGAGTGAAAGCCTGATAAAGTAGGTTCAAGGGAGAATCAGATGAGATAAATGTGACAAGAAAAGTTTAGATAATTACTTTGAGAGAGCTTATACAAAGAAGAGCAAAAAGTAAGTGGGCAATAGGAAGAGAAGTGGCATTAAAGAAAAAAATGGATGAGAGAAAGAATATCATGTTTGTGTGCTAATTGCAGTGACTTACTAAAGAGCCATATTTTATTATTTTTTCATTTATATGTATATTATGCATGTCAGAATATTACAAAATTATTATTACTAGTACACACCGTATAAGAATTCTCAAATATATTGTGAAGGAATCCAGTCTTAGCTTTGGTTCCAATAAAGCAGATTCTGAGAAAAAGTTTGCATGTTAATATTTATTAGGGTATGTGAGTCCATCCAGAATTTATATGCTGAAGCCCTAACTCCTAATGCGACTGTATTGGAGATATAGTCATCAAAGCGGTGATTAAAGCTAAATGAGGTCATAAAGGTGGAGTCTTGATCTGATAGAACTGCTACCCTTATCAGAAGAGGAAGAGACCCCAGAACTCTCCACAACGTGAGGAGACAGCATGAAGACAGCTTTTTGCAAGCCACAAAGAGAGCCCTCACCAGAACCCAACCATGCTAGTCCCTGACCTTGGACTTCCAGTCTCCAGAACTGTGAGAAAATAAACTTCTGTTGTTTAAGCAACCCAGTCTATGGTATTTTGCTATGGAAGCCTGAGCTGACTAATACAGTATGTAAGCAAAGAAAGGGGAAACGAGTTAGAGAAGGAGACAGAGAAAACAGGAAGGGACTAATGTCCACTAAACTGGCCACTGAATATTTTAAGCATCATTGAGTGCCTATTATATATTAAAAACAGTTTTTTAAATGAAAGATTAAAAAATGCCTACAGGTACACCATAAAATAGAAAATTCAGAACTAACTATAATTCACCTAAACGATCTGGATAACTAAGACAAATGCATACTTCCATTTTCTTGTAATGTGTGTAATGCTCCAATCCATCTAATTTTTTGAGTATCTGAAAATGGACCTTAAGACTGAACTTCTTCCGGTGCATGAACTCCTTAATGGAAATAAATTAGATACATCTTTAATGTATTACATTTTTCAGAATAACAAGATGATTTGCAGTTGACAGGAGACACATCAGATCTCTTTGGCCTCCCCATGTTTGGTTGCTTGTTTTTAAGATAGTCCTTGAATGATGGTCTTCCCATAAATGTGAGTAGGTAAACAAATTTAAACATCTCCTTCTGCAATCACCTAAGTAACTTATATGAGCACATTTTTAAATTTAAACCCCAAATTTAAAAAGCATAAAACATAATCTGTTCTACTGAACACTCTTGTTGCTCACGTAGTATCATTACTTGTAATGTTAAACATACTTGTACCTGTCCTATTTTCACACTTGTAGAGAAAAAAAATAAAAATAGATTATTCAAATGATTTAAATCCCTTTGAGACACGGGCCTTACAGCAATATATAAATTTTGTTTTCCCTCCAAGGTTAGTTGTGATGTTGGCCTTGATTTAAAACCCAAGATTCTGTGGGAAATGGCAATGATATTGAGCTCTGACAAATTGAACTGGTCTCAAGGTATTGGAGGATGACTAATAAATCTGCAACCTGATCCAGAAAATATTCTATACAAGATATTTTTTCTTCTTGAAACACATGTGACACTTTTAAGTGTTAATACCACTAGCTGTTTGGTTTACTTAAATGGTGTGTTTGGGAGTAATTCCATTCTTGTTATGATCAACACCCACCTGTTTATGACAGTCGCTTTGGATAAAGATACAAAGGAGTATTATTTTGTTTTTTTTCCATGCAGTGTAGCATTTTATTTTTAACGTCATCTCCTTGCAAGAATTGGCAAGGTACCGTTTACCACTGTATTTTGTGTAGTTTGTCATGCCATGAAAGGGAACACCATGTTTGCCTAAGACTGTTCCAGAAATATGACTTAAAATTTGCCATTTTACTACTGTACATCAAAATACATAAGTACTTTTACTGACACCAGAAAGAATGAGACAACATGTCTAAATCAAAATGTGCATTTTTTAGAAGTGTAATGAAGATATTCATAGGTGGAATTATGATTTGAATGTAAACCTCCGAACCCTGCATTTGACAAGGCTTTTGAGAGTTCTATTTTTAAAATAATATAATTATCTGTCAGGATATTTGCATAGAATATTTCTTCTTAGAACATTCTAAACTCATCTCAGAAACTTCACTTTTCTTTACCAATTTATTGCTATATTTGCAGATAAGGTGTAGATATTGGAGATATAAATGGCTTACTCACCAGGTCTGAAAATGTCTTTCAGATTCAGCTCAGATGCCTTCTCTCTCTCTTGCTTTATCCCACACCAGTCTCTCCTTTAAAGACTCCAGCCTTTAACTGCACAATTACAATTTTATTATACTCAGTCCTAATTTCATTTTGTACCATATAAATAATTTTAAGAATAGATAGTAAGTTCCATATATCATTCTAATGTTCCTTTACCTTCATATCCTATATTCTTGGGAAAGCTTTGCTTGACTACACTGAATATACACTATATATAATTGTCTACTTCCTCAAAACCATGTACCACTTCATATTAGTATCATACTTTACATATCCTATATTGTGAATATTATAAATTTATTTTTCAGATGTGCATATTTTATTTATACACTTCTGAAAGTCAAATGAGGGTAGGTACTAAGACTTACATATTTAATAGAAAGAACATGTGGCTCAAAGGCTATTGAGATGACTCTATTAAATGGATTATATTTGCTATGGATATGCTTTGATTAAAAGTTGTATTGTGATATAAATTATAACTATGCTATTGGTTCACAACATTTTGTTCTATGAAAATGTTTTAAAATTAAGCTGTTGAATTCACAAATAAATTTCTACTCAAATTATAAAATTCTATGTTTTGAATAATTATGATAAAATAAGAAAAAATAACCCCAAACTGAATCAAAGGTTTGAAAGGAAATGTTTTTAAATGTACAAGAGAAAATGACAAAAGTAACTTAAATATCTAACATTAGTGATTGGTTAAATTGGGTGTTCAGTGTGTGCATGTGATGGGGAACTATGAAATTAGTACAAACTAAGAACATGCAATAAATTTGGGGGTTTCTATTCAAGATCTATTAAACACTAAAAGTGGATTTTTTAAAAAAGTAAAAGGTAGGATGATAACAGTCCTCTTTGCCTGAGACTGATGAGTGTCCCAGGAGAAAGAACTTTCAGGGCTAAAACCAGGAAAATCCCAGGCAAACCAGGTTGGGCTCATCACCTGATAAGAGCTCTATTTTAAATCCATGTGTGTGTATGTGATTTACTGTATACATACGTACACACAGTATATTTATATGACCTATACATACCCTTAAGCATACATATCTTACATACATACACATACTGAGAAAGACTAGGAAACAATGGAAGTCTGGAAGAAAATATGCCAGAAGGTATGTGTATAGGTATGTGTGTGTGTGTGTACAAACATACATACCTATACACATACATATGTAAAATCTCCATTGAAAAGTGGGTATATATGTCAACTTGGCTGTGTAACAGACAATCTCAAAGATTTAAAATGAGACATTTGGCCGGCCCGGTGGCGCAGCGGTTTAGTCCGCGCTTGGCAGCCCGGGGTTTGCGGGTTCGGATCCCGGGCGCCCGCCGACGCACTGCCTGTCAGCCATGCCGTGGCGGGGTCCCATATAAAGTGGAGGAAGATGAGCACGGATGTTAGCCCAGGGCCAGTCTTCCTCAGCAAAAAGAGGAGGATTAGCAACGGATGTTAGCTCAGGGCTGGTCTTCCTCACCAAAAAAAAAAAAATAATGATAAAAAAATAAAATGAGACATTTATTTCAGGCTAAAAAGAGGGCAGCTGGCGCTTGGCTAGATGTGGCTTGGACTGGATCCAGAGGTTAGTGCAGGTCTATTTTGCAAGTCTCTTATTTTGGAACCCAGGCTGAAGAAGTAGGGCAGGCTGGCGGCACGGCCATGCCGTGGCGGACATCAGTGATCACGAGAGACTTAGCCTCTGAAATCTTTTGTTCTGAATGAGCACTTCTGCCTGAATTCAACATGTTACTTCTTCCCACATTCCAGAGGCCAAAGGAAATCCATGGCCAAGCCCAAACCCAGTGGAGCAGGAGGTATGCTCTACCTTACGGAGGAGCGGAGTGAATATTTGCTGCGAAGTAATCCAATACGCCAGTGTGGGATTTTTGAATAATGTTTATTTTTTCAATTATATGTTTTCCCAATTTTCTAAACTGAAGATGCGTTACTTTAATACTGAGAAAAATATATAATTTGAAACAAAAAAACTGAAGTCCCATTAAAATGATCCTACTCAGCATAGTAAAGAGACAAATGGTACCTATTCTTGCCCCTACGAAAATTGCTTTCCTATTTATACTTTTATGCAAATAAAAGAGATGACTCTTTATTAAGTTTAAGGTGTGGAAAACAGGATAAAAAATAGGTAGTGCTAGAAACAGTGTCGGAATTTGGGAAGAAGCTGTAATACTTTGTACAGAGATAGAATGTGTGTGTCCCAAGGATGTGGCTGTGTCTTAGTTTCAAGGTCCTTAGTTAAGAAAAAGAGGACAGCATGGGAAGACTTTCATTCATAGTAGAGGGAAAAAGCTCATAGAAAGATGCTCTGTTCTCAGGGCCTTGACAAGAATGCAATCCTTATTTCTTTATCTGATAATTCTCTGGAGAAAGTATTCAGACTAATTCTTATGATTTAACCTCTTTAGTAGCAGCAAGTATCACTGGTTTAAAGATTCATCCCTGCTTAAAAAGACGGGTTATCCTAATCCATTCCCAAGCAACGCAGCCACTATAAAAATATTTGGGGGGGAAAAATTAGTCATGAAAGAATTCTTATAGTGCCCAAAGTGCCACTTCTACCCACCCACTCATTTGTAATTGTTAGGCAAACGATAATAAAGAATTTGGCGCCTGACAGAGCATTTTAGCAATTAAACTTCTAATGTGTCAGGCTGCCAGCTGTGGAAATGGGCTTCTTGGCTTCTACTTTTTAGTTACTTATAACAATTTGTTTAATTACTGAACCATAAAACAGACAAAACTAATTAAGAGATGGGATGCTAGGCCGGTAGTGCAGGTGCACGTTAGTCGTGACCACCACCTGTGGCAAGTCTCTCTCGCTCGCTTCAGCAAAAGCACTTGGGATTTGATCCCAGCACCAGTGAGGCTCAACAGGCTGCCTGTGTCCAAGCTAGAAACGGGGCTGCATCCACCTCGCAGACCCCCTTCTTCCTGTTGTGTGAGGTAATGCATGGAATATAGTCCCTTGGTTTATCCTTCAGGAAATCCCAAAAGAAGTTGTCCCCATTTACTTTCCCAAGAATATGGAAAGATAAATTTAAAGGAGGGATATAATATACAGTGAGTCTACTTTGCCAAATTTTTACCTACAAAAATGTTTTCTGGTACATGCACTCATTAATTGACAATAGTAAAGTACCAGTTACAGGTCACATGTTAATTTCTGTGCTGGAAATGCAATTAAAAAAAAAAAAACTTTTTAAAAGCAGCAGAAACAAGATTTACATACAGCATTTAGCCAAGTAAATTTTCTGTGCATTGGCTCATCTGAGTCTAACTTAACCATTGTGACGTAGGTCAAAAGCAGGTATTGATATAAACTTATTTCACTAGTGAAGACAAAAGAGTTGTTTTTAATGAACAAAATCACACGTTGCAGCAAATATGAAGTTTACCGGGGACTTGATTACTCGTCTCCTAATATGATGATTTAATGGAAGGAGCCCAGGCCTTGGAGCTGGACATACCTGAGTTTGAAGCACAACTCAGTACTCACCAGGTGTGGCACATTGGTGAGGTTCCTTAACCTTTATGCTACTCAGATTCCTCATATACAAATGTAGATAATAGCTTCTTCCTTAAGGGCTTAAGACTATTACATGAAACCACAGGTTTGCACACAATGCAGTATCTGGCACCTAATAGAATGACTAGAGTTGTTAATTTCTATGATCTTCAGACTCTTATAAGTTATTTATGCATTTGTTTCCTCATTTATCTATATTATGATGTGTTCATAGAAATACAGGATTTATATATTGATCAGAGCCATGTCAAGCATGAAAAGGGAAATTTCTTTTTTTTCTTTCACATCCCAAGACACTAGTTTCTCCGTAATACATCCTACCTATATTTTCCCTGTCCAAAGTCTACTGTATGTCCTGATATACTAATGAATGGAATGTTTTAATGCAAAGCTGATATATATATATATATATATATGTTTATATACATATAAACACTTTTATATAGTTTAAATAATACTAATAAATTATTTATCCTTGTGCTCAACACTCAGTTTCAAATAGCAGATCTTCAATATTTTAATGGCCCTATATGCCCTCTTTTAACATCTCCATATCTAAGTCCCCCAGCCCCTGAAATAACCATTATCCTAAATGGTTGCTAATAATTCTTTTTGCTATTTTAGAATAACTTTACTATGTGTGTCTTTATCTCTTAACTATATATTGTTTTATTTCACCTGTTTAAAAGATTGTTTTACGAAATAGGATTATTCATACTCTTCTCTGACTTGCATTTTCTCTCGAGTTTATTTTTGAGACACAAACATAGCAATGTATATATCAATAGTTCATTACTTTTCACTGCCACGTTTTATATTATGTGTCTCTATCAAAATATATGTTGATTGTATATTAAGTATATAATCTTTTAAGATTGTTATTACTTCTCATGAAGTGGCTTAATATCACTTGAGGATAAATTGTGATGAGTTAAAAATGTATACTAGAAACTCTAAAGCAAACCACTAAAAAAATAGAGGGACAGCTAATAAGGCAACAAATAAAATAAGGTAGAATCATTAAAAGACTCAATAATAGAATTTAGAAAATACTGAAAAAGAAAAAAATACAGCTATTACAGACAGCAAATGGATAGAATGATGATAGAATTTAATCGTATAAATACATACATTAAATGCAAAACGTCTAAAGAATTTAATTAAAAGACAGGGATTGTCAGATTCAGTAAAAGTACCTCCCAGCTGCGATAAAACAATAACTTTGTTCTTTTGAGTTCCTTAGGAATGTGATGACCCCCCAAACAGAGAGCCTATGCTGATAGCCATTACCAATGACAACTGAAAGATCTGGGTATAAGGCATTGCTCCAGTCTCTGATGCATATCCAGTAAAACAAAAGATTGCCAGAAGCTAAGACCAGATGGATGCCTCCACCCTGAGGCCAGATGCCTCCCCCACCCAGAGACCAGCTCCCCCATATAACTGGCCTGTAGTCTTTGTTCTATAAGATGGTTCTTTCAGACATTAGTCAGTCATCTTCCCTCTTGCTGCCAAGCTGTAATAAACAGTCTTTTCTCTCCTACCACCTTGCCTCTTGACTATTGGCATGGCTTGCGGTGGGCAGATGAACCGCCTCTGTTATGAATCCGTGGTAACAAAAGGATTTTTGCTCCTTCTTCAGGGAAGAATGTGATTGCTAGTTACTTACTGTTTGCTAGACTGGTGGACAGGGGGCAGAGGCTGTTCTTTTCTGTCCTGGTCCAGAGTCAGTCTTAGGCCCTGTATGCCTGGGCTTCATAGGCGGGGCTTTCTCACCATTCCTACACCTCCTCCCAATGATGGCAAATCTCTACATCATGCCTATAGTGGGTCTTGTGTAGGAGAGATTTTCCTTCTTCTCCTGTGGTGCTAAGACCTCTAACCCTGTTAATATAGGACCCAGTGCAGAACTCTTTCCTGCCATTTCCCCAGGAGAAGAGGTTGGTTTCTGCTTCCTTTCCCACAGCAATAATGGGTATCTATGTGTGCTCTGAGAGTGACAGAACTTGCTCTTCTTCCCTGAGAATCTTAGGTTTTTGTTTAATGTGAGAGAAGTGTCCAGGCAGGAGAGGTGGAGCGTCATGGCTTTCCGATAGTGGTAGATGATTCCTTCTTCTGTGCCTGTACCACCCATGGGAAGCTTTCTCCATTCACCTGGACTTGCACAAGCTTTCTTGTGAGCAAAATTAGTGAATATAGCCAAAGGGAAAACATTAAATAACAGAGTTTTACCTTGGAATGATTCATTTGTTAGTATAGCGGTGGACATCTGTTAAGCAAGATGTCTGATATTTCTTGGGGCTTCCCCTCACCACCAAATTGTCAATTTATAACTAATAAAGGACACTTTATATCCCTTAGTCAAACATTCATTGGCTGAAAGTAGGTTTGACTACTTTTTAATGCATAGATATATACAAGTGCATTAGGTTCTCAGTTTCTTTGATTTTTGCCATTTTATATAGATGTTAGACTATTCCAGTAATTATTTAAACTGAAAAGAGGAAAAAAAGAACTTGCTGCTTTCTCATTAAAGATGTTCTTAGTAAACTGAAAAATGAACTAGTATTGGAAGTGTTTATATGGCTATTTCACACCTCTTTTACTGTAATGCTTGATTTATTCTTAGATGAATACTACCATTTGGAATCATTTCAAAACATAATTAAGAACTGTGATAATGCTTGTTCTAAACTATTCCTGAATGGCTCCTTTTCTGAGTTAGAGTACAGTAACGGAAGAATAGAGCACGTGTATCCTGAATGTCAGTGTTGAAAATAAGCACAAAACAAACAAAGAAAAATAACTGATCTCTATCCAGTGAAAACAACTTGAATTCAAATACCAAATAATTATGGATTAACAAGACCCAGAAATATGATCACACAGATTGGTCTCCATCCTTAATATTATGAAATTTTGAATGAGCAATGTGGAGGACAGATTCTGTATCTAGCACTATGGCAGGGGATTTAATGTCATGATTAAGTAAACAAACAAACTGGTTAATGAAATATCTGACAGAGGAGGTTTTTACTTAAAAATCACTCAGATAAAAAAAACTCCAAAGGCAGAAGCAAGAAAAGCAAGCTAAGGTTCTGATATTAATGGATAATATGGTGCCATCTGCTTAAAGTAATTTACCCTACATAATTCAAATATATTCCCTGTACACATCATATTTTTTAATATTCTCTTTGTCAGCTCTTTAGACCAAAGGCATTAAACCAGAAACACTGCACCGGTAACAATGTTTGGGCAATCTAGATAGTTTCTTGTACCTGGATGTAAGCCAAAAAACATTTATTAGACCGCATTTCTTCATTTGGGATTTGGGAAATGCAATCATCGTTACCACACAAGTTACATGTGTTTTCTGTTTTCAAATAATACAATAAAAAGCACTTAACACCAGAATAATTCTGAATATAATTTGACATAATTTTAATAGTAAAAAAAAATCTTTTGAGGTTACAGCATCATTCTGAGAAAACCATTATAATATACATGTGCAATAGAACTGGCCAGTTGATAGAAAATTATAATCAATAGATTATCAAGTAAACAAGATGAAACTTTGTTTTAGTGTTTTTTATCCATTATCTGATAGACTTAATGATTGGAGAGTTAAATAGTGCACCTCAAAAACTAATTCATATTTATTCGGGAAATCAAAAATTGTTTTTTCAGCACAAACCAATAAAAGAGAATTATCAATTTTAGAGAAAAGAAGAAGGACCTTATGGAAATTATGCCAGTGAATCCAATGTATGTATTGAATTTAGCAGAGTGTGAACAAAAAGTAATTTTGTTTGTTCTCACATTTATTCTCTTTGAACACATTCTGAGGGTTTATTCTGTCCTACTCGTGGATAAAATCTTAGACAGATCCCATACTTTTCTCTATGATTTATGAGTATTAACATGTACTCTCACGTTTTAAGGTATTAAAAAGTCCAATCTAACCTAAGATATACTTATTCATGTCATTCAAAACTTCTCCACTCTCTTCATTCCTCTTTACTCCCAAGTCCACTGTATCTGCTGTCAGATTCCACCTTGGGCCTGAAGCTTGCAGTGGGGAAGGGGAGGTAGAGGTCAGTTTGCTCCCTTTTCCTAGCTACATACACCCTTCACCTGTAGATATCACAGTTCTCACTCCAGCGTTGAGTTTGAGGAGAAAGGCAGAGGAGAGTTCAGTGTGAAAAATCGAACCTTCCATGGCCTATGCTACTGTAAACCAGTGTTGGTATCCTCCTTTGCAGAATGTCCAAACACTGGCTCTTTCACTCATTTGGTGTTCTCCTCCCACTCCCCTCCCTTTCTCTCTCATTTTCTCATTTTTAGAGACTTCCATATAACAGAATATTCCATCTGCAAATCTCTAGTTTCTGATAAACCTCATCCCCATGATGGTTTAGCACTGTCAGCTCCTTGCTCCTGAGGATCCACCTTAACTTTGTTCAGATGCATCATTATCCATTAATACATTATTTTACAAATTAAAAAGAGTCAGAAGTTCTCCAGGCTGGACAGGGACCTGCTGACATAATGGCACAGGCTGGATTTCAGCCTCAACTTGAACCTCTATGCAGGGTACCAACTGTAGCACCAGAAGCCACGGCCCTAATTATCCCTTTCCACAGGATGTTTTGGACCCTTTGTGAGTCCACATCTGAATCATGAGAAACTCATATCTTTGCCCAAACATGCTCTGAAAGAGAAAATTCCACATTATATTTGACTGTATTGTGCTCAGGCAGGTCACTGCCCAGGCCTTGAGATTTTAAAGCAAGTCAAGTCACATTCCTTTTATTCTCCCAGTTCTGTAAGATGTGTGCTAATCCTTCTAAGGCAGCATCTGGGTATCCCTCTCCCTAAACCCTTATGACATGGTTTAAGGTGAGAGAGAAACCCACTACCCATCAAATCTCCAAGGATCCGGGAGGGGAAGAGCAATAGAATGTTGATAACTCTCTTCTAAGAAATTCTCACTCCTAGACACTTTAACCTCCTCTTGAGGAATGACAGAAGTGGTGCAGGGTTGGCCAGAACAAAGATAACCCAACAAACGTTAGTCAGTCAACAGGTCACACACAGGGAGGTTAGCCAAGGCAAGTAGAAGCAGGTGAGAAGGGTTATGGTCTAGAAGGTAGATGGAATGATTTGTACCAGTAAATAGTGTTAGGGCATAGGATTTATATCCCCCGAGTTTAGGATAAAGTACTAGCTCTACAGTTTTGTAGTGGCCTGCTTACTGTATATACAAAGGGGTGTCATTCACAACCAAAACAAAAATCAGAGCCAAACTCTAATTAGAGTGAGGGCTTTGGTGTTGGAATCATCTCACAGTGACAAACTTAAAATTAAATACACCCTGGAGGCTAAATATTAAAATCAGAAAAATTGTTTTACTACTCTTGGTATCTTGATGTTTTAAAGGCATGTTGCATCATTTTCCAGCCAATCAAAGGCCATTTACTGAATGCCAACTCTAAGCATCAGCCAAAACTAGGCACTAGAGGAACATTGTGTTGGAATGTTGGCTAAGATTACATAGCTGAAAGAGAAAGCTTCAATATATTTCACTGAAACAGATTGTGTGCTTCACTGTGCTGAAATCACAAAAAGAAAAACACTTGAAATCTTTATCAGTGACACTGAATTTAATATGCCTGCATGAGGAAATCATCTCTATGGTCAAAGGTAAGGTGTATTTTCCTGTTCTCCTAATAATTTTATATAATTTTAATGTGCAGTTCCAACTAAATGTGCAATAAGTAGCACACTTTAATTACGTATTTCAATATGCTTTCACAAAAGCATGTGTTTGAAGATGCCAGCACATATGAAAGCTCATTCAGTAGAAACTAATGGTGTCCAGCAGAGAATAAAGTAACTAATTGAATTTTGTAATGTAGCCAGTAACATGATTTTCAGTGTGTGGTATTTGCAAACAAAGTGCTTTATTATCTATAATGTCGAGACAGATCACCTCAAAGAGGACTTAAATCTTCTTTCATCAAAGTGCTTTCTTTATAACTGCTAATGGAGAATAGATATGCTCTAATGCTTTTGATATAAATATTTTGAGTGACATTTTTTCCTTTTAGCTTTCTCTTTGTACCTAAGATGTAAGTTATTGTTGAATTACAGTGATCATATCAGTGAGAAAGGAGAATATCCTGCATTATTGGTAGATTTGTAGATACTACATGATACAGGAGAAATCTGGATACCAAGACTCTACTCAGATTCTACATTCCTCATGTAACATTGGGCAAGTCTCTGTTATTAGCCATGACAGTTTTACTTTTGTGTGTGTGTGTGTGTGTGAAGATTGACCATGAGCTAACATCTGTTGCTAATCCTCCTCTTTTTTCTGAGGAAGATTGGCCCTGGGATATCTGCACCTATCTTCCTCTACTTTATATGGGGACGCCGCCACAGCATGGCTTGATGAGCAGTGGGTAGGTGAACTTAACCACTACGCCACTGGGCTGGCTGCAGTTTTACTTTTTATTTATTGGAAATATTTATATGTGTACTACACTATCTAAAAAACCAAAACACAAAACAAAACCAAAACTAAACTAAACAGGGGCCCAGGCCAGGGGTGTAGTGGTTAAGTTCACATGCTCCGCTTTGGAGGCCCAGTGTTCGCAGGTTCGGATCCTGGGCACTGACCTACCTACTGCTCATCAGGCCATGCTGTGGCAGGCATCCCACACATAAAATAGAGGAAGCTGGTGCAGATGTTAGCCCAGGGCCAATCTTCCTCAGCAAATAGAGGAGGATTGGCAACAGATGTTAGCTCAGGGCTAATCTTCCTCACCAAAAAAAAAGCCTAAACTAAACAAAGAAATACTTATGTTAGTACCTACCTCCTTAAATAATATATCATTGTGCGAATAAAATGATTTCTATAGCCATTTACCAAATATATGTATTGGTCGTCTGACATATGTATTTAGCAAATATATGTATTGGTCATCTGGACGTCTTGACGTGCTACATGTCAAGATCTGAGATTTTTATCCTACTTGCAAGCTAACAAGTTAGCCTGCCTTAGTTTTATAGATAATGACAAAAGACACAAGACTCCTGGATCAAAGACATAGGAGAGTTTATTTCTCACAGAAGTAGCACAATCCAGAGTAGCAGCATTTTTTTTAATATTCTAGTTTCCTGTGCTCCAATTCCTATTGGGAATCCTATAATGGTTACTTCTTAATTGGCCTTCCAGTTCATTATGAAGATATAGTCATCTACTTAGGAGGCTAGAAACATGCTTTATTTAATAGACGGTTAGCTTGATACATGACTTTTAAATATTTAGTCATATGGTATTGGTGCCTTTATTTGTACTCTTTCCCTGGGTGCCTCAAATGTTAGGGGAGGTTTTGTCCAAGAAATTTAAAATCTATAGGCAACAACATCTACAAACAACCAATAACAATTCAAGGAAGAATGCAATAACTTACATAATAGATCAATCAACTGAAATGCTTTGGAAGCAAGAGGATAGTTCAATTATATTCTGATAAAGGACCCCAGAAGGTTTCAAGGAGCATGGGTTACCTGAGCTGTGCCTTTAGGGATGTATTTGAGTTTAATGGATAGGAAAGAGAGGGATATATATATATATATATATATATATATATATATATATATATATATATTTAATGTATATATATAATAATAATGTATATATATAATATATATAATAGTGTGTATATATATAAATATATGTATATATATACATATATACATATATATGTAAAATCTTTATATATCCCATATATATCTATATATCTCTCTCCATATATATACAATATTTTATATACATACTATATATGCAATACATATTAAATTTAACACATTAAAATCTTTTATTAAAAACCATATAAACTAAGAGATGGCAGTGTATATTATAAAAGGGATCACAATATTTCAAAAGTGTATGAGGTAAAGAAACATTTAGTTCCTCTAGTAACATAACGATCCTTTCATGATTATTTAATACCTGACACTGAGCCTAAAATAGAATATGTTCAGGAGGTCACAAAGTCAGAAAAAAGTTAAAAACCTTAGTTCCTACTACTGAATAGAAATCAATCAGGTATAAAGATAATGTATCTGAAATTATATTTAATTGACATATCTGATACAAATGAAACACACATATCCCCAATAATGTTTATATACAAGTGAGGAATTCATTCATGTGTGCATATGTATATACACACCTATATAAAAGTTTATTGAGTACTTATTATTGTCTGTGTATTTTAGAAATGATTTATATTTATTTCAATATTGCAAATACTCTATGAGAGACATACTATATTTATTTCCATTTTATGGAATAGGAAACTCAGATACCAAAAGATTATAATAGAGTCACATGATCACATAGCTGGAGAGCAGCAGAGCAGGAAACGACCCCAGGCAGCTAACCTTATGTTGAATTGCTTCCCAAACACTATGTGTTTCGTTTTATGCCTGCCATGCATATTCTACATTATATGTTATCTGTTACATGTTTCCTTCTCTAGGAGAGATACCAGAAGAATGATATGCCATTATACTCTTTATTGTACATTCATTACAGTCTATCAAGAAACATTTTTTAATGGCTATGATATGGCAGGCTCTATTTTTAATCTTGAGGCATTTATACTCTAACAGGAACTATCATAATGGAATGGAATGGGGTAAGTGCTATAATAGACATTGAAAAATATTCAGTGTCAAAAAAATGTGTTCATTAGGCAGGATGGGCTAAATTATACTTCAATAATGAATAAACTTCAAATCTCAGTTCCTTACCACAGCAAACTATCCTTTTTCAATACCATCAATGTCCAGGGCTGGTTGGCAATAAGAGGTCTACTCAGTTTGTTACTAAAGTTTCCAAAATATTTACACAATTATTGTGGCAGGGGGAAAGCTCTTAAAATTTGTGCACAGAAATAACATATGTCACTTACATTCACATTTCATTGTCCAACGCAAGGATTAAAACAGTAACGTAAACATGGAAAGAGAAAAGAACCATAATCACGGTTAATAGCCCAAATAACTATCACATGGATAGGAAGGAAGAAGAAATTGACTCTGCCTTTAAGGTCAGGGTCACACTAATGATCAACTGAAAAGATAAGTGAATATTAAATTAAATAGACTACTTATCTATCTTACTTACATACACCTTCTCCCTGAATTTCTTTAGGCATTCATTGGAAGAAGATTCATTTCCATCTAGTCATTTTCTGTAATACAAACAGAAAAATAATATATATGTACATATATATTATGTATATGTGTGCATATGTATGTATGCAGGTATATATAGTTTATCTCACAGAAGATATTTAATATTCACTGTTACATTAAATTAGATTCATAGCAAAATATAATTCGCTCTAAAAAAAGATATGTAGTTAGTGAGGAAATGAGGCTGGGACTGAATGATATTTGTTAAATCTAAGAATCCAATTTGAAAAATAAAGATATCTTACTCTGTGAAAAACAAGTACATGATTTATATCATATCAGACCACACTTAAAATCACATGCTTGGTTGTTTTTATCAGATGAGGATTGGGAGTGATTAGATAAAAGCCTATACTAGTTTCCATATGCCATGGTTTAAGAAGTAAACCATAAGCAGGACGGGATGAAAAAGTTATGTTTATAGAGGCAAGGAAATTAGGAGATGTATTTGCAACATCGCACACACATGGTACATTCACTTGCAAAACACATATATAGGTGAATAGTATTAAAAAATAGCTTTGTTGATCTATCTTTTTTATTGTTGTCTGAAGTAACAAAAAAACAGAAACTCAAACTCAACTCAGATTAGGTTAAACTAAACAGAAATATTCAAAAGATGTTTTTCTCCTTCTCTCTCTCTTTTAATCTCCATCATCCACCATATCTTTGACGGTCGTTTCCTGCTCTGCTGCTCTCCAGCTATGTGATCATGTGACTCTATTATAATCTTTTGGTATCTGAGTTTCCTATTCCATAAAATGGAAATAAATATACTATGTCTCTCAACAAAGATTACTCCATCTTTGTTGGCTTTACATATCCTCCATATTGGGGTAATGAGGGCACTGAGGACTTTAAGCTTACCTGCTCTGCAGACTCAATGGTCCCAGAGAAAATATGACTCACTTTCACCCAACATCCAGCTTAATCCAAGGTCCTTGCAGGGATTTTGACTCAGCTTCGTCTGTGGCTAAAGAATCAGCATTTCTATAGACACATGTAATTGGAGAGTGGTTCTTTAGCCTATGAATAAATGTTTTCTTGTTTAAAAAATGGGAAATAAAGTTGGACAAATACTAAAACAAACAGCAGCAGTAATGGCAAAAAATTAAAAACATCCTCTACAAAACACTTTCTCTTCACACACTTATTTAAGGGGTGAAAAAATTACTCAAAAATATATGTCAAAAGGTGGATAAATAAAAGGAAATAGCTATCAATATGTCTTTATAGCTATAATTTCTCATAGATTAGTCATTCTATAAATGGTTTCAAAAACAAACTCTGGTTCCCTTAAAGGGAATAGGTATGTCTCTGAGATTCTGAAGAAGAGAGCCAGAAAAGGTTAAGGGGTTGTAGCACCAACTGGACCACAAAAATTTCCTTAGAATATCAGGAGACTGATCCAAATGAAATGGTAAATGGATTAACTCTGCTATTCAAACTTTTATATTTATGTTTGTTTTAAAAATGGTTTCAAACAATATTATACTTGCTAGTTTGTCTCCTGATAATGGTTGCTATATAATTATATTTCTCTTAACATAAACATGCAGAGATGATCATATTAAAAGTTTACCTATCAGCCTGATGACATAAAATAATGGAATATGCCAGGAAGCTTCAGAGAGAAGACTCATATTTACTATTTACTTTCATATTCTATACATCATAGCATGTTTAGAAGCACTTACACGTGGATCAGAAATCTCAAACTTTAACTTTTCTTACCAGAAATGAGGCTACTTATTTATTGCTCACATTTCATGATTTTTATATGGCAAAGTTGGAGACTTTCAATTGGAAATTAAACTAATAGCAAAAATAGTTAAGAAATTTGTAAAGCTTGGAACAATTTTCCCTAAAGGAAAACAACTTTTTAGCATCCGCTCACAAATAAAGAACTGTAGTGTTAGCTACATTAAATTAATCTTATAGTCTAGTTTTCAAGAAAATGTGTGCTTGGAATGTATTTGGTAATAATGTATCTTGTAATCTGAAATGACATTCAAAGACAAATTTAATATTCGATCTTAGACTCTTTCCAACTTTTGCAGAGCTTCCTTAGTATAAACATTCAACATATTTTGATTGAATTTGTTTTATAGTCAGCTTATCTGCCCTACTTTTTACTAGCAAATGTTGTCCATTTTCAAATATTTCATACTTATTATATCTAATGAAACCATAACACATGAGCTGTCACATCAAATCTTATTCTATGCATAGAAAAACAGATTGTGAGTAACTTTTTTTCTATGTTATATAGTTAAAAGATCAGTTTGTTTTACCTTTGCAAATCAGAATTATCTTTGAAATAAAACTCTAAGCTATTGCTATCAATTTCTTCAACCTTAAAATTCTTTTCTAGAAGAATGACTAGTATCATTCCTCTTCCTTTTGATTTAATGCACAACTATTGCTCCTTTAACCAATTTCACTTGTTGAAGATTAATATGTACTCTTCCAATTGAAATTTATCAATATTTATTTTGAATACAAATTTAATAATGTCAAGTGTTAAAATCATTTTCTCTCTCATAATCACTGCCATCAAGTTGCTTTCATTGAATGAACTATGGTCTAGATTTAAGGTGTTCTTGCCTTTCTTGTTTTTGTTGATGATGATGATGATGCTTTTTAAAATGTGTCTTGTTAAATTGCAGATTCTTGAGTGCTGCAATCGTATCTTTTTTATGTGTGAATATTCAGCATCTATTATAATACCTGTAATAGAGAGGAATTTAATACTTGCTCAACAAACTTTTGAAAAAAGAACTTTTGAAAAATAGTTCATATGGATAGCTACCATGTAAATGCTATGAATTTATATCATCAGAATTCTGTGGTATTCTGATTTAACAGACTGCGTTTAAAAGCTAATTTCAATTATTATTTTTCATTCTCAAAGTGTGAACATAAATACATATGAAAACCACACATTTCCAGAATTACAAGTTTCCTTGCTTTAATATTGGAATATAGAAATTTGTGTTCTGGTATTGCTGAGAATGGATAAAGCTGTTCATTTCTAACTTCTTAAGTGAAATGGTGTCGAGATTTACATCTAATCAAACCTAATACCCCATACATGACCTCCTAATAATGTACATTATAATAGAACACACAATTGTTGAATATAAGTATATATTTAAATTTTAAAATATTAGATAAATATGTTAATTCTTGAAAAAAGAAGGAATTCAATTTTATCTATGTTTTAGTTCTTTTTTATACATTATCTCAATGAAATATTGTATATAAAAATACTAATTTCCTCGGCAAAAAAAATAACTAATTTCCATTTTACTGTTCAGACAGTATACTTACCTTGCTTCCACTTATTTGAAATCTGGATTTGAATTGTCATGTTTCCACTTGTACAATACGCTTTTTCTTTACCACATCATTGTTCACTTGTTCACTAACGACTGAACAAGTGTAAGAGTAGGATACTTAAAATTTGTAGTGTTAAAATAATGTAAATATTGATTTATCAGAAATAAAAAAGTAATAGTAGATCATAACAGTTAACATAATAATTATTCCTGAACAAATTAGAGAATTGTTGCTAAGGGGATCATACTTATTTCTCTTACTTACTTTTTCCTTCACTTACAGAGATATTTTAAAGAGACTATCCCACACAGGATTTGATGATAAAACATCTTATATTTCACTTTATATTTAGGCATGTCAATAAAAATAAAAAATTGCCATCAAAAAAGAAAAATGATAGATTAATATTTTAATATCATAACCTATTTTCTAAAAAAAATAAAATTTTACTTAAACATTGATCTGTCACAGTAATGAGTAGTAACATTCAAGTTTCTGTTTAAGAGCCTTAATTTCTGCCAGTTTGTCAAGGACTTTATGCAAACTTGGATAGTTTTTGCATGTTCATTATCAATAAACATTTTTAACCAGTTTTGTCATCCTGTCTTAATTCCTACTTGATTAAAGAATATTTTTAATAAACCTTAATTTCAAGTTTCTTTCACGTGATGCAACACATATACAAATAGTTAGAGAAAGTCTTAAATTCCAGGAAATTTAACACAAATAAACATTTCAGATGGTCCATATAATAATAGAATTGAAGCAATTCAAGTTCCATTTTCACACAATCATTAGGCTATCATTGTTTATTTCAAATCTAATGTTTAAATGTAAGAATATAAGTATGACCAAGCTTGGAAACACGAGAGATGCCCCCCGTGCCCCAAAAGCTAAAACATTTAAAAAACATTATGAAATTTCTCTCGCAACAAAGTAAGTAGCCAAGTGTTATGTTTGTAATCAACTGTATCACTAGGTTTCCTTCAGATTAACTTCTTCATAGAATATAATGTTTATTAAATGTAAGAAAATATGCAAAACCTTAAAATATGAAGCTTAAAATATATTATCAGTTCAACTGAAGACAGCGACCATTTAGAGGTTATGCAAACAAAAGATTATTTCAAGAAGAAATAGTGTACCTCTCATTGTTTAGAATCATGGAGATAAAAAGCAAATTGATTCTTAGTCAGTTTGATTGTTTTTAAGATCTCAAGAGACCACTTCTCACAGCACAGCCCTGTTTCAGGTCCATCACCGGATATTAGTGAGTACATAGTATGGTGGTATTTGATGTCACTCTAACCTCAAGAAGAAGAATTAATAGAACAATTAATAAAAAAAATTAGAATACAATGAAAACTTCAAGGAGTATAATTAAATAAATTTTTCAAACAAATGTTTTACCTTTTATATCTTATTAGAGACAGTTTTCAAATGTATAAGAAATTTTTGAACAATTTTCAAAATGTGCAAGAAATTTTTGAATACATGAAAACAATTTGTTGTATAAAAATACATTAAACAGTAATTCAACATTTTTTACCATTTCTTTTCTTAATCTCAGCTGATTTGGATTGTCAATAATAAAATTTGAATCCATTTTTAAATTTTAAGTTTATTTTGAATTACTGTTAATCTTTTTTCTTAATGGACATTAAGAGCTGCCATTTTTTGGTCAAAAAACTAAAATCCAAGACAACTAATATAATTGGAATCCCTCGACACAACAAAATCTGGACCATTTAAACTTCGTTTTGAAAATATAAGCAATGTAAGACATCCTCTGATCTCAAAGGTTGGTGGTAAATTAATTCCAAATACTTTCTGTAAATGAAATAGATTAAATGGACATTGTCTCTGAGAAGATGATAGTCTCTTAGTTTGTTTCAATCTGAGTCAGGGAACATGGCCTTTATAAGCAATATTATCAATGAATTTGAAATGATTCCAAAGTTCAAACATCAGTGAAGCATCACATTGTATGTTCAAACCAGATGACCGTTTGGCTAGGCCAATGTCATTTATATTGCAGGAGACATCCATGTTATAATCGAAAATGAATTAACAGGCATGGAAACTTCAAGCACCATTTGTCATCTGGAACTCATGTGCATTAATATGCCTCGTATCTGTGACTCTGAGAAAAGCTAAGTCAACTCCAAAATTACCATAACATTCAAAACTAAACAGTAATGCATTTTAAAGTGAATGTATTGAAAATTGAATGCCAACTGAAAATAAATGATGGTACCATTTAAAATTAAATTACCAAGACTTTTTCCTTGTCCTTTACCCTATTGTCATTCTCAGTTAGCATTGCTGTCACATTTCTGCCACTTTATCCTATAACAAAAAGGGTTTAGAATATGAAATGAGACAAAACACACACCTAATTCAACTTAAGTGAACACCTGATAAATAAACTTGATTTCTTATGAAGGAAAGATCCAATGTTATTTTATTAATTGACTTAAATCTTCTATACAAGTCTCCTTTAGTAACCTATCTGAGCTTTATTTTTATCATTTTTACTTCAAGTGTGTAATATTCCCTAAATATATTTGTACTTTAATGAGAAGAGGCAGAAGAAAACTAACCATTACTGTGTTAAGTGTTTAATATACCAAGAGGGGACATACATTTTATGGTAAAAATGAAGTTATAAAGTATTTATTTTTTGTCCTTCCTAATAAGCCTTAAAAAGTGAACACATAAAACTGAATTTGTTTTAAGCCTAAAAGCAAATACAAATCAAACAAAAGACAGCTGAGGATGTGTTTTGCCAATAGATTATTCTTTCTTTGTATACAGATGTGTGTATGTGTACTATTGCACAGAAAACATTGCCAGAATACATGAATCATTCTAATTATGTTAGGGGGATAATTGCAAAAGCCAAACATAAAACCCTAACCATCAAATACTGTTAACTAAAGCCAATTTACAGAATTCCACAATTTTTATGAACTAAAGGGATAACACTCTAGCTTCCAAAAGCAGTAACTCTTTTTCTATCTCAAAACACTTTATCACAGCACTTCAGTCATGTTATGGTATTATAGTTACTTATTTTAGTTTAATATATAGTATATATATATATATGTTACATATTTATAAATTATACATATATATGTTATATACTTGTGTTTTCTATATATAAAAGTATATATACAAACACGTATAATGTAGTTGTATTACATATTCCTTGAGAACAATAATCATGTCTTATTTCATTTTATTTCCCCTGTAAGGATAAGTACACTGCTTGAAACAGTGCAGGTACTCAAAATCTGTTTATTGCATTACTGAAATTTTCCAAATGAATTAATCCTAGGTTGTGGAAGATGGCTCTTAAGTCATGACAGCTACCATGTAGAGAACACTTTCTCTGTGTCAGGCACAGTACTAGGTATGCCACACACACGATTTTCCATTCTCAACCAACCTGTTGGCAGAGTGTTGTCATGCCCTATTTATATAACAATAGCTACAATTATATTTTGAAGACTGTGTTACGATTTTATATATCTAATCCAATCCTCATAATAACTTTATGATAATAGCTTATCCACACTTTAGGGATGATGAAACAAGCACTCAGAGGGGTTTAGTAGCTTTTTCAGAATCAGATAGGTGTTAGCTCAAACAGAATCTGAGTTTAGTTTAAAATTATGGTTAAAGTCTAAGTTCTTTCTATTATACGGTGCTACATCTCTTGTGGTTGTATAGCTAATACACAAGGCAGAGTAAGATGCCCTGTGTAGCCAGAAATGAGATTTATACTGAAGGTATTTATATACAATGAATGAGATTAACCACCTCTTAAAGTAAAGTAAGAGATTATCAGCAAATGTGTGAATGAGGAATTATGACAATAGCCAAGTCTAGTCAAAAATCCAGGTTGTAGCCTTAGTGCACAGGTACCTAAAATGGAAAACTAAAAAAATTACATAGAGTACCACATTTTGAGAAAGACAGGTCCCTCAAAAAGATGATATGCCTGGAATATGAAAATTGAAAGTCTCAAGTATAAGAATACGTATAAAGGAAAAGTTACCCTGGCTGGTTGTCTTGGCTATCTGGTTAGAGTGTAAGCCAGTTTTAAAAGTACAGACTTTTTATCAGCTAGAATTGATTGGTGCCTAGACTCTGACACTATTTACTAGTGAAATTGGCTTGATATTGAACACGTATAAGACTCAAACGTCTCATCTCTAAAATGCAGAAAGTAACACATGCCTAACGTGGTTGTCCTGAAGATTAAATGTGATTGTTCAAAACACAAAATCATCACATTGTTCTGGGATAGAGGAATAACAGAAAGGTGCTTTTCCTCAACTTCCCACTGGAAAGAAAAATATCAAATCTGAAAAAAACAAAAGTTTTGGCTCTCAAAAGTTGATGACATTATTATTGTGAAATTATTGTGTGACAGCAAAAAGATAGCAACATTTTCATCAAGATAAAAAAACAAAATAATTTTCTCAAATGAGCAGTGGTGGAGCTTATTTTAGTTTTTTTAATCTGAGTCTTGATGTTGGGGTGTGATGTTAGCTAGTGCATGTTCATAGTCATTTTGCAATATATAACTGCATCAAATCAACATGTGAATCTTAAATTTACAGAATGTTATGTGTCAATTATATCTCAGTAAAGATGGAAAAATATATTTTTTTAAATTACTGAAGTTTCAATGTGGTAGATACAAACTTTCCGGAATTTCTATTGACTACTATCAGTGTAGGTAGTTCAAAACACATCATTTGTGAATATAACACAAATTAAATGAATGTGTTTTTTTACTGTTTGTATTATCACTTGACAAAAATGTGGCTGAAATGTCACATAAAAACTATTTTCATTAATTCTAGCCATTTAAAAAAAATTACTGTTTTTTAGCAGTTGTATCTATTCTAAACATTAATCATTTATTTATTGATTTAGTCAATATTTATAACATGCATACTATAATATACTTATACATATATACAACAGATGTAGATATAGGTACAGCTACTTATAACCATAATGAATATCAAATCCCATAATAACCTATATTCATATCATATTTGTACAAACTTCAACGGGGCTTTTTTAGATTTTAATTCAAACGTTAGTGCAGTAAATTTGGTTTTTCTGTAAGTTACTTTGTTTCATATTTGGATGTCTATTACAAGTCTTTGGATAAAGCCACAGATACTGTCCTAGTACCATGTCATGTCCCTATACTTATATTTTAGTACCTAAGGAGTAAAATTATGTCCTTTTGACCACAGTGAGAAAATTTGAGATGAGTTCATTTTTTTCAATCAATAATGCCACTTACATACAGCAGCAGAATTTGTTTTCAGGTTTTTTTTTTTTTACACAATTAGTGACATTATTATTTATGATCAAGCATTTTACACTTCAGAGTGTGTGACATATCTCAGAGTAATAGGGTTCCTGCTTTGAGGGGATTCTAATTTATCATCCCTTAATTGCCTGCTTGGAGCAAAGTCAAACCAATTCCCTTCTTGCCTGACCAAAGCAGCATTCCTTTTGGCCTTGAACACCTGACTCTCGCTTCTCTTTATAATAAAACTTGTGTCAATTTGAAAAACATTCACCATAAAAAGAGGGCGAGGAAATAAAATGTGTTGAAATGATTCTTATTAATGTCATTGTTCTGCCATTTTCAGGGTTGTAAGACATTACAAAATAAGCCCTCTTAGTATCCTTAGACATCCTTAAGCCTTGCCTGCAGAACTCAAATTAGGATTGATTTGGGCCTGGAATCACGTTAAGTAATGAAAAGAAGAATGTAGTACTTAGGAAAAGAATTTTTCTATGACAAAATTCCACAAGTTCCAATTCTGTCACCATTTTGGCATAGACCTAGTATCTGATTTTTATGCATCAAAAGAAGATATAAATTTTTCATTTGTTTGCTTTTTGCTTATGGGATACCTGAAAGGGATTCTGGTAATTTGGGAATATTTTGTTTTTAACCAAAAATCTCAAATAGAGGAGAGTTTGAGAAATAAAATCAATTAAATTAAAACTATTGTTTTCTTGAAAAGTGTAAAAGAAGTTCAGCAAATTGTTTGCATGTCCATCTTCAGCAAAGTTGATTTTCTTGTAACATTTGCCTTCTGTTCTCTCTCTGCTCAGTTCCTTCCCCCTCTTGTGACTGTGTCCAAGACTGTGTCTTGCTGAAGTAAGAAGGGCCTTCATCAACTTTCCATGGTTCTTAGAAGCCCCCAAACTTATAATATGTCAGTCAGGTCAGCATTTCTAAGATTACAAGTTCCTTTCATTCCGCTGCTTCAAATAGGCTTTTACAAAACATGTCCATCTTTCACTCCATTGCTCAAGACTCTTTTCTCAATCTTTTGGCTCCTTGGATGGCATTTGTCAAGCATACTCAGGTTAGATTATTTGGGCTATCACATCTGGATTTTTACATTTCATAAGGAATAAGCCATGAGCAAAAATGTAATTCATTTATTAATGATTGATGGACTATTATGTATTTCTAATGTTATTTTATGCAGGATGGCCACCTGATGTCCCTCAAATCATATGACATAGATAATCACTTGGCACGTCTCTACAGACCTGGGTACTTTTGTTGAGGCTCAATTCACAAGCTCTCATATATTGTTGCTCTGATATTGCATAGCAACACAACAAATAATGTAAAAAAGTGAGCACTCAAAAAGCCAGCGCATCTGTAACAGGTAAACCAGATTCACTGCTCATGGGGTCCTGCTGCATTCACTGGCCCTCTACTACAAAATATTTCACTAGAACAAGGATGAATCATCAAAACAGATGTCAGCAAACTAAACTATAGCCCATGGGCCAAAACTGGCTTGGGGTCTGTTTTTGTGTAGCCCATGAGATAAGAATAGTTTTTATACTTGCAAAGGGGAGTAAAAAAGAAAAAAAAAAAAGCAATAGGAGACAGAGATTGTTAGTGGCTTGAAAGACTAAAATACTTACTTTCTGGCCCTTTTTTATAGAAAACGTTTTCCTACTTTTGCTTTAAAAAAATGACAGGATCCAAAACCAAAGGCAATAACAAGAGAATGGAGTGCATACCAGATCATATCAGCTTTTTAACTATACAGAAGACATTTAGCCATGAAAAAAATCTTCCTTCTTGATGTTACAAAACCAACTAGAACTAATAGAACTAATGTACTATTTTAAACAAACAAATACACACAAAAAACCACTGACAGGAGCGTATTACATTTTTTGATATTCAGTTATAAAATAAATTGATTGAAATGTTCTCCTTATTGGAAAGTACCTTAACATAATAAAGGCCATATGTGACAAACCCACAGCCAACATCATTCTCAATGGGGAAAAACTGAAAGCCTTCCTGTGAGAACAGGAACAAGACAAGGGTGCCCACTCTCACTAGTCTTATTCAACATAGTGCTGGATGTTTTAGCCAGAGCAATTAAGCAAGAAAAAGGAATAAAAGGACTCCAAATAGGCAATGAAGAAGTGAAACTATTTGCAGGTGACATGATCTTATATATAGAAAACCCTAAAGAATCCACTGGAAAACTATTAGAAATAATTAAAAACTACAGCAAAGTTGCAGGGTATAAAATCAACTTACAAAAGTCAGTTGCAATTCTATATGCCAACAACAAACTAACATAAAGAGAACTCAAAAAGACAATCTCATTTATAATTGCAAGAACAACAAAAACATATCTGGGAGTAAATTTAACCAATGAGGTGAAATACCTATATATTGAAAACTATAAGACACTATTGAAAGATCAATGAAGACATAAAGAAATGGAAAAATATCTCATGCACATGGATTGGAAGAATAAACATAGTTTAACTATGTCCATACTACCTAAACAATCTACATATTCAATGCAATTCCAATCAGAATCCCAATGACATTCTTCATGGAAATAGAAGAAAGAATACTAAAATTCATATGGGGCAGCAAAAGACCCTGAATAACTAAACCAATCCTGAGAAAAAAGAACAAAGCTGGGGGCATCACAATATGTTACAAAGCCATAGTAATCAAAACAGCATGGTACTGGTACAAAAATAGACACATAGATATATGGAACAGCATTGAAAGCCCAGAAAGAAAACCACACATCTATGGACAACTAATCTTTGACAAAGGAGCTAAGTACATACAATGGAGAAAGGAAAGTCTCTTCAATAAATGGTGCTGGGAAAATTGGACAGCCACATGCAAAAGAATGAAAGTAGACCATTTTCTATTGCCATACACAAATATTAACTCAAAATGGATCAACGACCTGAAAGTGAGACCTGAAACTATAAAACCCCTGGAAGAGAATATAGGCAGTGCACTATTTGACACTGGTCATAAAGGGATCTTTTTGGATTCCATGTCTACTCAGACAAGGGAAAAAAAAGAAAAAATAAACAAGTGGGACTTCATCAGACTACAGAGCTTCTACAAGGCAAATGAATCCAGAATTAAAATGAATAGCTGGGAGAAAATATTTGCAAATCATATATCCAACAAGTGGTTAATCTCCATAATATATAAAGAACTCACACAATGACACAACAACAACAACAAAAAACAAGCAACCCAATCCAAAAATGAGAGGAGGATATGAACAGCCATTATTCCAAGGAAAATATACAGAAGGCCAGCAGGCAAATGAAAAGATGTTCAACATCACTAATCATCAAGGAAATGTAAATCAAAACTACACTAAGATAGCACCTTAAGCCCATTAGACTGGCCATAATTACCAAGACAAAAAACAACAAATGTTGGAGAGGTTGTGGAGAAACAGGATCCCTAATCCACTGCTGATGGGAATGCAATCTGGTGCAACCTCTATGGAAAACTGTATGGAGATTCCTCAAAAAGTTAAAAATAGAAATACCTTATAATCCAGCTATCCCATTATTGGGTATCTATCCAACGAACCTGAAATCAACAATCCAAAGAGGCTATGAACCCCTATGTTCATTGCAGCATGATTCACTACAGCCAAGAAGTGGAAGCAACCCAAGTGTCCCACAACAGATGAGTGAATAAAGAAGATGTGGTATATATATACAATGGAATACTACTCAGACATAAAAAAAGACAAAATTCTCCTATTTGCAACAACATGGATGGATCTGGAGAGTATTATGTTAAGTGAAATAAGTGAGAGAGAAAGACAAACCCTGCATGATTTCACTCATATGTGGAATATAAACTAACACACGGTGAGAGAGAATGGTTTGGTGGTTACCAGGGGCAAGGGGGAGGGAGGTTGGGCACAAGGGGTGAAGGGAAGCATTTATATGGTGATTGACAAACAATAGTGTACAACTAAAACTTCACAATGTTATAAGTTATTAAGACATCAATAAAAAAAAAACAGAAACACCTCAAAAAAATAAATAAATAAAACCCAGTGGGGCCAAACATTCTGTATGTTTACCAGAGCGTACTTCATGCCAAATGGATACAGATCAGTAGCACGTTTATTCGCCACAAACAAATCAACGCATGTTTCAAATATGCTTGGAAAGTTTGCCTGATGATAAATCTTTTCCTAGTTGGAATAATTTTATTGATACATCTTGCATTTTATATTTTAATATATAGGTGGGTTATCCTTAGTAACAGAATATCAGGATAATTTTGGTAGTGGCCCTGTAAAAGAGGTGCAAATTAGAGATATCAGTAAATCAGTGAGATGGACAAAGCAATGTTTAAATAAAGTAAAATTCAAAGATTAATTAGAAAATTCTACATCAATACAGTAGCCCAGCAGTTCCCAGCAATTAAAAAAATGTTATCCATTTAAATATAAAATAATATTTCTAACTCATGGCTAATAGAGCATCTATCATGTTGTTATTTTAGAGTAGTTGATGATCCACAAAATCTTGGAAGGATGATGCAGGAAATGCATCTGTAACACAAATGGTCAAGCTTCTGGTCCACAGAAAAGATCCAAGATCAATTTACTCTCATTATTCAGGCCTTTTTGGCAGTATCCTCTCTCACATGCCTATTGACATCAATATTACTAATCATTGAGTGCCAGCTGTGTCCCAGGACAGCACTCACTTCTTCACATACCTCAATATTAGCTCATCATTAGAACAACTCTCTAACGTAAGTATTCTTGAAAGAGATTATGTAGATCAGGAGTTAGCATGCTTTTTTTCTGTAAAAGTTCAGATGGTAAGTATTTTCTGCTTTGTGGGCCATTAAGACCTCTATCTCTACTACTCTACTTCACTGTATGTAAACTAATTGGTGTTGCTGAGTTAAAATGAAACTTTATTAACCAAGGCAGGCAGTAGGCTAGATTTGGCCCCAGGGCTTATAATGTACCAAACCCGATATGGATCATAGACCTGGATCTGACTAATTCTAAAGTTTCTACAACTGTAGGTACACAGAAATCACTTAGGATTGATACAATATTTTCTCCATTATCAAATGAAAGTAAATTGCCTCCATCAAATCCCCCACATACACATGTAATTTTTAATTCATGAAATTAAATTCATTCCCTTTGTTCCTCACTTTATCAGAATGGATTGGTACCATCCATTTGGGAAACTGAGAGAAAAGAAAAGATATAAACATTCTAAGCATCAGTTAGAACAAAAGAGTGCTGAACTTTTTAAAAATTGTCTTCCTTTAAGGGAAAAGAGGTACTGCCACATTCATTGTTGACACAGGACGGGAAATGGAAATCTCTTCCAAAGAGATTTATGGAAATAAAAGATGTCATAAAAGCAGGCGCCATGTGAAGGGAAAGTCAATCTACTCATACTGTTGACAAAGGTTAACCACAAAAGAAAGCTCACATAAGTGTTCAATATAAGAGAAAATAGATGGGAAACTGCAATGTCTTTTACACTAAGGATATGATCAGATTCAATTGATAGAATGTGCTTTAAATAGGAAAATTCTAAAAATAGTGTCTTTGTAGTAACAAATCTTATTACATGGACTAGTAGTCTCAATAGGCAGCAAGAACCCAAGCACAAAACTTAGCCTACACTCTGAAATGAATATTGAATGCTGCTGCAAGTTATATGCTGTCTCTCTTGCCTTTCTGACAAACAGCATTTCCTAAAGAAAGCAATGATACAATTAGAGATTTTGTCATTCTTTTCATCTTTTTTTGAAGATGTGAAGACTTATCTTAAGAACACTCTGTAATTGGTCAACTTACTTATTTTATTTTGTTTTCCCCAGCAGGTATTCACAGCTCACATTAAAAATGCATTTGATAATATAAAATCAAATGGTCCCAATAAGTGATCCTATTCTTTATTCTAATTCAATTCTTTATTTCATTGTTTTTAGCAATTACCCTCTCTGAAACTGCACTTTATATTTGTTCTTGTTTGTGTGTTTATGGGAAGCAGTATGACAGGGTGATTAAAAACTCCATTGATACTAGCTCTATAATTTCCTAGTTCTGTGACCTTGAATGAACCTTAATTCTTCATACAAAAATTGGGAATAATTGGGCTACCTATTATGGTAGTGACTACTGAATTAAATAGGTAATTACTAAAGTCCCTCGAATTCTGTCCCTATCATCTCATGCCTGGAGATAGCAATTGCCTAACTGGTCTTGATTCCACTCTTCTTCCCATTCATTCTACTGTCTGAACAGCAAAGAAACTGATCTTCTACATGTAGCTCAAACTATGACCTTCCTCTGCTCAACATCTTGCAATGACTTAAAATCACATTTAGAATAAAATCCAAAGTTCTTACTGTTACAACAAGTCTGTTCGTGACCCTACCTCTTTTCCACATTTCCCATCACTGAATCCCTTGGTCATTCTACTACAGCCACGGTAGTTGTCTTGTTTTCCTAAAATACTACAGGCTTTTGCCCATCTTAAGACCTTTGTACTTCCTTTGGTCATTCACCTGACCCTCTGTACTCCTTCCAGGTCTCTGCTCAAATGTCACTTTATTGTGAAAGCTTTCCCTAAATATTCTGCCCACAGCAGCTCTACTCCTGTGCATATTTTGGACCCTCTCTCTTCTCTCCAGGTTCCCCTAATTTCTCTCCCCTTGGTCTTCCCTCCTACCCCCTCTAGCCACAATGACCTTCTTTCGGTTATCTGTTACTTACTTCCAATCACAGGATGACAGGAAGACAATCTCAGTTTTAGTGAGTGATGTGAGGTAGAGAGCTAGTTTAAAATATGAATATCTAGATATTTAAGAAATATTTTTGAAAAGAAATTATTTTCCTTACTGAATTTCATTAATGCCTTTGTCAAAGATAATTTGACTATGTATACGTGGCTTGGTTTTTGGACACTTATTCTGTTCCTTGATGTATTCGTCTATCCTTTGCTAGGACCACACTGTCTTGATTACTATTGCTTTACACCAAGAGTTGGCAAGTTTTTTCTGTAAAGGGCCAGATAATAAATAGTTATGATTTAGGGGCCACATTGCCTATTCTTTGTTGTTTATTTTTACAGCCCTTTGAAATGTAAAAGCCATTCTTAGCTCTTAGGCCATACAAAAAGAAGCCACAGCAGGAATTGGCCCTGAGGCTGTAGATTTCCAGCTGTAGATATTAAATTATTACACTAATAATTAAAATCTGGTAACATAAGTTCTCTAATTTTGTTCTCTTTCAAAATTTCACTAGCAATTCTAAGTACTTTAACTTTGTATATAGAATTTAGTGTCAGATTATCAATGTCTAGAGAATAAAATGGGATTTTGATTGTAATTGATCGATTCTGTAGATTAACTGGGGAATAATTGATGTCATTTTTGTTTCAAAATCTTATATTCGAATGGTTATACCAATTAATTTTATGACTGAAAATGATAAAATAAGTTCATATTCAGACTACTGAGACAGCTCACTGAGATATTTTGCTCTCTTGATAAGGCTACAGTCCTGTCTTATGTGTGTCTGTTTGTTTGGTGTGGAAATTGATGTATGATTCCGTAACACTCTGAGGTGAAACTCTGGACTTCTTTCAATTCCTATCACCAATTAGAAGTGGCAGGGCCGGCCCGGTGGCGCAGTGGTTTAGTCCGCGCTTGGCAGCCCGGGGTTCGCGGGTTCGGATCCCGGGCGCCCGCCGACACACTGCTTGTCAGCCATGCCGTGGCGGCGTGCCATATAAACTGGAGGAAGATGGGCACAGATGTTAGCCCAGGGCCAGTCTTCCTCAGCAAAAAGAGGAGGCTTGGCAACGGATGTTAGCTCAGGGCTGGTCTTCCTCACACACACAAAAAAGAAGTGGCAAAGTGTCTAACTCAGATAATTTTTACCTAGAAATTGAAAGAAAGCATGGATCAACTGTGGTTATGATCCATAGCTTTCAGACTAGAAACTACCAATCTTCTGTAACAACAAATTCAGGAACTTGGTGACTAACTGAAAAACCACCTAAATGACTGGATGACAGCATAGTCAAATGGTTCATTTTATTTGTGTTAGTGATAAAATATGAACGACTGTATGCTTGATCTGGACACTGAGATTTATATCAATCGTTGAGACCACAGTTTGAGCAGAGGGCTCCTGAAAGAGAGGAGCCCCTATGTCCAGGACATGAAGGGCTACATTTTAAAAAAGTCACTTAAGAGTTTTTCAAGATTTTGTGGCTGACCTTTCTGTAGGTGTCCTGTTATAATTTCACACTTTCATTTTATGCTCCTTACATTCCTGTTATCTTGTCTTCTTCCCAAAGTACAAATTTGGGTTAGTTTAGCATATTTCTGAACTATTAAAATTTTTCCTTAGCTCATTAGTCTGCATTAAGCTTCCCAGTAGTGCACTTGTCATCTATTAGCCTTATTATTGACCACATTGTTTCTAATTATTTACTGATCCTCTTAATTTAGAATCATAAGGGATCACAGAACAGGGAACGTGTTCTGAACAGTTATGGCAGAGATTTGAGAATAACACGGCAGCTAATTGGAAGTTCTCTTTCACTTTGATGCCAAACCTTCCCACTATTATATTTTTATCCTTAAGAAAATACCTAATAATCATTTTATTTATTTCAGAAATTTTAAGACAGCTATCACAAATCCATCTAAGGCTTTAATTAGAGTCTATGCTTAATCAATAATTAAGAGGGGGAAAGTCTCCCACTTCTACTTTAAAAAAATCTTGGCTGAATGGGAATTCAAGCATCAGATATAGAATATGATTTGTGCACTAAAATTCTGGCAGCAACTTTGGAAAATTATTTTCTTTAGCTACCACAGTGATAGATTGCATCAGATAATGAGACATATAACATCATCCCATTAACTGTTTGTAATCAAAGATGATACCAAGAAGTTATTCACAGGAGGAGCAGCAAGACTGAAATATTGGATGCAACACCAGCATCCAACCTTGAGTCTTAGTAGAGACTGTTCCTTGGATTTTGGATGCTGCTTCGGCCCTGCTGTTTACTCCACAGATGTATCTCTGTTTGTTTGTACATAAGGCTCTAAGTTGCAGCTAACTGCTGTAGGTTGAGCTTTTCCTCATTTTATGATTTCAACAGTGTTTGTCGATATGACCTTGTGGACCATCATCCATGAGTAATTTATACAGCAATATTTTCATCACCCCTGACTACTGTTAAGAATGATTTCTTCTTTTCTTTTCTAAATGTTCCTTTTCCTATCAAATTGTCTATATCATATATTGTGGCCAATTATCTTTCAATCTCATTCCTGAAGTTTGAGTCAAAAAAAATCTGGTTTACAATTTGATATAATTTAGAAAACATTGGTCCAGAAGTACTTTGTATATTGCATTTTCATTTAGTGCTTCATTTTAGGAAAAAGACCCTTTAGTGACCCTTTAGTTCTTATGAATGGTTTCTAGTTGATGTTACCAGGGGAAAGAAACTACATATTTTGTGTCTAGCTTGTTCAAATTTTGTGGTTGTTGGCTGTTAACTTCTCTGTAGACCATTGAATTGCATATTGTTAAACTGGATGATTTCTTAATAATCAACGTAACTCTATCATTTCATAAGTGAAGATATTGAGCTCAAAGAGGTTAAATCCCCATCAGAGGATTAGTTGTCTCCATATCTCTGACTAGAGCTCAGTTTCCTAACCCGTAAGCAAGTTTTCTTGGCAGCAGTTTCTCTTACCTTTCTGCAAGAGTGTATCTTCTGTAAAAGACGCATACATCTTAATTAAGGTTGACCTTCTATTTATCATTCAATCTGGGAGAGTAATGTGAGTAATAGTGATAAAAATTTTAAAATATTAATTAATTTAAGAATACTTAGTGACCTAAATGTTGGTTTTATCATATTTATCATCACATAAAAATGCCTATTCAAAAATATTTTTTAAAATAAAAGTCAAAAATTTCTATAAAATACCATACACCTGCGTAAATTAAAGCAATGTGCAAAAATGTTATATTGACTATTTGAGCATTTAAAGGAGCTTAAACAGAAAATATATGTTTATATATTTTGATCACTTTCTTATAACCATATATTTTCCAATGTAATATTTTTTCAATATGGACATTTTCTAGAATTGCCTACAAATCTTTCTTAAAGTTGTCTTTTCAGTTAATAAATTTGAAAATGTTAATTTGTTCAACTATCTTTTCTGTATATCGTTAATAGATTCAACTGAGAAAATAATCAGTCTACAGGTGCAAAGGAACATGGCAAACTCAGAACAAATCCACTAAAAGGATAATATTCACAGTAGTATTTTTTGAAATATGTAAATATTGATCACAAATATTCCATAAATACTCTATTTTTACTAATATTTTAAAACAAAACATCACATAAATTCTCTGTTAGTGATTCTTTTGAATATTTTAACAAATGTGTGTATACATAATCAAAGCCCTTCTCAATTTTATTCGAATGTGCATGAAAACATAAGTTTATCCAATTAAAAATGGAAGCTCCATTGAAAGATTCTTCCCATTAGTTGGGATATTACAAAGTACAATTTTAAAAATCAAAAGTAATTCTTGCATACCAATTAATCTGTCATCATTTAATGTCCTCTGTTCGCCCTTGCTTTTATAAGGATAATTTCAATGTCGTCTTGGTTTTATATTCAATAAATAAAACACACTAAATACTGAGTTTTCTAGCACTTCATGCTAGAATAGATTGAATATTTTAAATAAATATTTCAAACATATTTTGAATTAAAAGACACTAAAATTCATATATTTCACTTACAAAAAAGTTCAACACCATTATATACACTCTTTAATCTAAACATGATAGTTTCAAAATTTTTCAAAAACTATAAGCAGCAAAGAAACATGTATTACAAGGCTATTTTTTAGTCAATATCAGCTACATCACAAAATTTTGTAGTTCAGTTACTTTAGTTATGTCTATAAAAAATACTGTAACTGTTGACAATGACACCTTCTACATCAATAGGCACATTACGGTAGCTTATTTAACATGGAAATAGATAATAGACAGACCACAAACAATTCCAAGTATATTCCTGCTCGGTAGGTTTCTTAATTTGGTCAGGTCATTGTTTTGCCATGTTTCTATGCTCCTACAATGTTTGTATTCATATTGTCATCAAATTAATTTAAGCATATTATTTATTTTTTTTAATGTACTTTTTTTTTTTTTTTTTTTTTTTTGGTGAGGAAGACCAGCCCTGAGCTAACATCCGTTGCTAATCCTCCTCTTTTTGCTGAGGAAGACTGGCCCTGGGCTAACATCCTTGCCCATCTTCCTCCACTTTATATGGGACGCCACCACGGCATGGCTGACAGGCAGTGCGTCGGCGGGCGCCCGGGATCCGAACCAGCGAACCCCGGGCTGCCAAGCGCGGACTAAACCGCTGCGCCACCGGGCCGGCCCCAGCATATTATTTATTTTAACCAAAACCAAATCATTTTATCTTATATTTGAACATTTTAACTGTATTTGCTATAGCATTTACAATATCAGATATTTCTCCTTTGATACAGTGAACTTTTAGCAACTTGACTTGAATTCTGTAATAAAATGGTCTACAATTTTCTATTGGTTGTCTATCTTTTCTCTTCTTTTTTTTTGTTATATTCCTCCTCCTTTCCAAGCTACTTACTCCAATTTGTCTACTCTAGAGGACTTTTTGCCAAATTCCTTAATATATTTTTTAATTTTTACAAATTACAGTATGCATATTAAACCATCATAATCTACATTCAAATAAGATTCACAGCTTATGGAAAATGTAAGAGGCTTAAAAAAGTATTTTTTTTACTTTTGCCCCTCATTTACATCTCTGGGGTTATATGGTCATATATTTTGTTTCTATATACTATATTAGATATTTTATATATACATAAATATAGGGTATACAGAGAATATATGTATAGAATATATACCTATATTCTAAATATAGGTATAGATCTAGATCTAGATATGTATGGACATATTCTATATAATAAATAGAGATTTATAAAATATATATACATGTTTTATCATCCTGGGTGGGTTTGGGATTTTTCTCTTTAACTTTGATTTTCAGCCACTGGTCTATGATATTCCTGGATATTGTGTTTTCGTTTATCCTGCTTGGGGTTGTCTGAGATTCCTAGATGTGTATGACTTTTCTGAGATGTGTATGTTGATGCATTTTATTAATTTTGTAAAATTCTTTGCCATTATATAATCTCCTTTTCCTTCTTGAATTCCAAATATATGTACATTAGACCATTGGATATTTTGCCATAGGTGTCTGATATTATATTGAGTTTTCTTCTTTTTTTTTCCTCTTTGTTCACATTAGATAAATTTTATTAATCTGTCTTAAGTTTTCCTTTTTTCTGCTGTGTCCAGTCTGCTATTATATCCATCCAATTCATTCTATATTTCAAACAATGTATTATTCACTAATAGAATTTCCATTTGGTTCTTTTATTAGGATTTTAATTTTTCTGCTAAAATTCTCCATTATTTCTAAGTCTGACTTTTCCTCTGATATATATAAACTAATCACAATAGTTATTTTAAAGTTTTAGTCGGTAACTAACATCACCAATATTGGGCCAAAGTGACATCATGTGCCTTCTGATATGATACATTCTGCAAAAATTGTTTAACCCAATTCTAATTATGAGGAAATATCAGACAAAGCCAAATAGAGAGACATTATGCAAAACAAATGAGCAAAAACCTGGCCTGTACTTTTTAAAAAATATCAAGGCTAAGAAATGCAAAGAAAGGCAGAGAAACTCTTCTGGAATAAAGGAACATGACAACCTAAGGACAATGTGTATCATGTACCAGGGATGAAAAAAGTTATAAAGGACATTACTGGGACAATTGACAAAATTTGAATATGTACTGTGGATTAAGTAACAGATCTTGATCAGTGTTAAATTTTCTGATTTTGATAACTCTACTGTGATTATTTGAGATATTCATATTCTTAAGAAATACATGCTGAAACATGTAAAGTAAATGTCTACAACTTACTCTACAACAGTTCAAGAAAATATGTGTTGATAGATCAATGGCCAAATAGGATAGAGAGCAGATGATGAAGCAAATGGGGAAAAATATAAACAAATGATCAATCTGAGAAAAGAGGATATAGAATCTCTTTGCATTATTCTTGCAACTTTTCTATAATTTTGAAAATATATCAAAAGAAAAAAGTTACAAAAATAAAAGTTTTAGCTGTTTTTTTCTTTCCTCCTGTAATGTCTTCTCACAGGTTTACTTCTCTTTCCACCATGCCTCCCCAGGAAAAAAGAGATCATTGGTCTCTTCTCACCTAAGAAGGTCTGTACTTCTTTGGAATTCACTTCATTTAGATGATGTTTCCATCTACAGCTCTGATTGAAAGCTCTGGTTTAAAAATGTTTGCTGGGTATTTTCTCATGGTTTGAGTGGAAGTGATGGTTTCTTGCAACCTCCTTTGTTCTAATCTGAAATGGATAGGTTTCTACATATACTCTTCTTATAATTAAATGTTAACTTAGATTAGATGCTAATTTTTTTCCAACAGATCTATGTCTTTGGGACTCTAACGTAGAAATCCAGACATATGGCCACTCTAATTATTAAAAATGATAATTTTCTATGTGGCTGGCTTTAAAAATGTGTTCTTTTCATCTTCAGTGAAAAAATTTTACTACTACTTCACAGTGATCTTGAGATCAATGGCCCTGAGTTTTGTTCCTTACGTAGTTAAGCAATTTTATTCTGTAGTTCCTAAACAACTAAGAAAAGATTTATAATGATTTTCACCCAAGAACAAAATTACAGTCAAATTATAAGTTCTAGATTTCTTTTATATAGACTACTCAAATAGCTCTGAAACTGTTCTGTGGTGTTATGATGATGCTTAGGTGTTATTTGATGTCTCTTAGTTTCCTGGTAACCAAGTTTCCTTAAAATTCCCAGAACCAGAACATTCCTATGAATTCCAAGCAAAGATATTTTAAAAGAAAAAAAGCTTTATTTTTTCTTTTATAAAATTAATATATGTTATGGAAGAAAATTTACAAAATGCAAATAAACTTTCATTCAGTCATTAATTTATTGAGGAGTTACTATGACCAGGGACTGCTGGGCAAAGAAAATATATCAGTGAACAAAATGCATCTCTTCCCTCATGGGGTTTACATTCTACTAGCATGGAGAAAAACAATAAAAAAATAAATAAAATAAATAAGTAAATCATATGGTAAGATGAACTCTACTACGTGCTATGGGGAAAATAAGAAAGTAAAGCAGATTAAAGGGGGTCACAAACATTGACTGTGTGCCATTTTAAATAGGCTTGCCTGGGAAGGCCTATCTGAGAGGTGACACTTAAGGAAGAAGTGAATGTAAATACTTGCAGAGAAAAAAAGATAAGTCAGCTCTAAGAGATAATTACTATTAAATATTTTTAGCATGTGTATTCAGCTTTTTTCTATAGATATTTATATGTTTATGCCTTTTGCAACGTGTTTCATTAGCCACATCTTTTAAACAAATATTAAAACTTATTAAATAGTGTTATGAAACAGTAATTCTCCAAAAGAGTTCCAGGGCGCCTCTAGATTCCACAGAAGGACTTCATGAAATACTATTTATAGGGAAAAATTAGGTAGCATCCTTGACTGCTTTACTCTTTGATTAGAGAGTTGAGCACTATAGACCATTTCATTTGGAGGAAAAAATACAAGTGCTAAAGAAGTTTGGAAAAACTTCTATTTTCCATATTTTAAAGGTAGTTTATCCTGTAATTTTATGCCTTTCTGAATCAATCCAAAATGCTTGTGCTTTTAGATTGTTTGCAGTTTTCCTCCATCATATACTCCCTCAATGGATGTCTCTGCAACTCCATTGTTGAACATAGCCACAATTATTTTACCAAGATATATTACTATATCTAGAATCATGTATATAAATACTACATAAAATTTTAACATGTTTTATTTATCAAATTACCCTACAGGAGGCTACTATTTACATTTTCGCAATCATTGCTTAAATGTAGTCATTTATATGAATACTCTTTGTACAATATTTTATTTTTAATGATGAACATAATTGGGAGGAAATGGTATCTTACTGATATTTTTTATATTTCTTGGCTAATTTTTCAAGGGTGTTGACAGCCCCATTGTGTAATCGGATGCACACACAAAAATAATACCTGTTAAGTGTTTTGACAAGTAAATTCCATTCCAGAGATATGTAGAAGATATTGCTGCATTTTAGCTAGTTACTGGAACACTGGACTTGAACTTGCTTACCATGCTTTACTTGCTCCTCCTTCTAGTCCATCCTTGTACATTAATTAATGTTATCTGTCAGAGAGATATGTGGGTGTCCTAGGTTCCAGGGTGGATGCTGAGATTTGCCTTGATGTCTATTCCAGTAGATCATTTGTAAAATAAAGATAAAGTTTTTCCTACAAGAACTTCAATGCTTATGCATGTGCTGTGTAGGCAAGAGTAAAAAGTAAGAAAAAAAATGTGTAGCAAAAAATAATATACTACAGTTGGAAAATGCTTGTTTTGCCTTATTAGCAAAGATAAATCTATGAAAAAATCATTTGGCTGATTTAGTTTGTTGGGGAATTCATTTGCTCCCAGAGAAGTTATATTAGAATTCCATCCAGTTTCTCATAATGTATCCAGATGCAAGAAATTTAATTTATGTTTTAAATATAGTAAATGTTCTAGATTAAGCACTGAGTGCCTGCCAAATTTTAAGCTCAGCTTTTTAATTTTTTTTTTCCTTGAGATACAAAAAACGTCTTAAACTATATAAAACCAAGTTATTTGCTTCCTAATTTTTTAAATTTGCTGATTTGTATCAAATTTTGGAGAGACCCTGCCAGACTGAGTGGCTATATACTAGGATGAAGCCCGAGGGATTTGTTTTGAAAAATCAATTTTTATGGGATTGAAACTTAACTAAACATATTGCCATTTGCATTTAACTTTGCTTCATAAAATGCCTTGGAAAAGTGCTTGTTCTTTAATTTTTTGATAGTTTTGAATGTTAACTATGATAAGTTTAATACAGAAAAAAATCAAGATATATGACAGATGTTTGAGAAAAACAAGTGATATTGTTTTCTGTTATGTCATAGTTATACAAATGATTAGTCTTTTCAAATCAAGCAAACCCAATATGGATATTTCTCATAGAGTAAACTTTCTATGTCAGAGCTGTTACCTACCATCCTCTTTTCCTTGATTCTACTTGTTCCTTAAATATTTTTATAGAAATAAAGGTTTCAAGGCCTTAGATTTCAATGCTAACTTGACTGCCCTTTTCCCAGGTAGACTAGAGTTAAGTGAGACAAGAGTGGAATTTTCAAATGTTCCCTGACTCATTAGGGTAAGATGTAAGATTTCTTTACTGACATTTAGGAAATACCTAGTGCTTTCGTATGCCTTTCAAAGCTCCTCAAACTAGTGAGAAACAAATGCAGACAAAAAAATAAACATAGCTACAAAGAAAACTGTTCCAAGAAGGGGTTTCTTCACCTGCAAGGTGAAGAGGAAAAGAGGAGACAATAGTCAGAATAATTTCAGAAAATATATTAATCAAAATGACCAGACAAATGAAACTGGTTAAAAAAAACAGATAATGACCGGTGGTTGACATTTGCTTCATTGCACATGAAATTTTAAGAGAAAGGAGTGAGTCAATTGTCAGAGAGGTGAGAAACATCTTGGTTTCCTGATTCCCTTTGAAGATCTATGTTTGAGACACTTGTGATGTTTGAGATGAGCATTCTGATGTAGGGATTTATAAAACGACACTAAAGACACCCCAACAGGAGATTCACCCCAAGGCGGGGGCTGCGGATGCGTATTTTAACTTCTGAGCCAGGGTCCATATCTAGACTTTCATGGATGAAGGCTTGTTCTGGGCACAACACATGGTTGAGGCCAGAAACTCATGAATCGGACAAACTAACACAATGGAGTTGCTTTGGGCATGTTGGATAGGCAGTGAGTGTGACAGTTTTAAAAGTCACCAGACAACTGAACCTGGGAATGAGGCTCTCTTTGGTTATAGCTTAGCATAGCCCTGAGGGGGGCATACCTGAGTTTTGACAACAGTAGACAGGTGAATGAATATGCATATTATGCTCAGGAAACCATGCGTAAAGTCTTGAGGAATTACATTAATTTTTCATTTATTTTGGTGATGGGGAATTATGGAAACTTGGGCTAAAAATCACATATGTGTCTAAAATCAGATATGTGTCACCTTCATTAACATAAATCCAGTTGTGGTGGAAAGGGGCTTGTTGTGAATAAGATGACACCCATTTCACCTTTATGGCTCTGGAATATTTTTGGGAATTGTGGACAAGAGACCAAATATTATAACCAAAGATGCTCCCATTGCTCTTATCGCTCAGGGAATTCCAAGGGATTGGGGAGCTATGAGTCAGGAACTGTGGGTAAAGACCAAATACATATGAGAAATGTATTTTGGTCATCTAATTCTAACTCTAATTCTTTGATCCTCCTCTAAGGAATTAGAGTTCTTTTATTAATTGGGAAAAATAAAATCATCAAAATATTTTTAAGTAATGGAGTGATAATAAATGTATGTTTTAGGAATAATTAATACAAGGAGGTTACTGATTAAATTGGATAAATAATCAGTAGACGGCAAGATAGAAGAAAGATTTGAGATTGCAAGGTTTTTGGCTTGAAAGAGTTATAGAGTGAAATCATTTGCCATTAACTCATGAAGGCATATAGAAAGTCAACTAGGGAATCGATTTGTGTATATGTTTATAAGAGAAAATTCAAGGGAAAAAAAATGGGTACCTGGACCCAAATCCAATGTGTGTGTGTGTGCATGTGTGTGTGTGTAGGCTTCTCACAAGCAAGGTTCCTGAGAATTCAACTCAATTCTGACCCTATCTGCCCAGAGATAGCATCAGATTCCACAGGTAAAGGGCTCAGTCCCACAAGACTGCCCTCCACTTCAGACGCCCATCACAAACCCAGGTTATCACCTGCGCTTCTGAGTGACCAGCTACAAATTGGAAGTTCCAATGACGCCCTCCAATTCAGAATGCTAATCACAAGTCCATGTTGTTACCTCTGACCAAGTGGCTATTAATCAGAGGTTCCCACAGCCCCTCCTTTTAATTTGATTAACTTGCTAGAATGTCTCACAGAACTCAGGAAACCCGTTTTCTCACTAGATTACCGATTTATTACAAAAGATATTAAGGATATGAATCAAGAGCCAGATGAAGAGAAACATAGGGCGAAGTCTTAAATAAAGGAGCTTCTGTCCACATGGAGCTTGGGGTCTGGCACAGTGGCACAGGGAAGCAGTCTGGCTTCCCAACATAGAAGCTCTAAGAACCCCCTCATTTTTTGGATTTTTATGGAGGGTTCACTACGTAGGCATGATTGATTAAATTATTGATCATTGGTGACTAATTCAACCTCTAGCCCTTTTCCCCTCCCTGGAAATCAGGGGGTGAGACTAAAAGTTCCAATCCTCTATCCATGGTTAGTTCCCTGGGCAACCAGTCCCCATCCTCACATGCTTTCCAAAAGTCACCCCATTAATGTAAACCCAGTTGTGATGGAGAAGGGCTTGTTATGAATAACATGACACTCATTTCACCTTTATGGCTCTGGAATGCTTTCAGGAATTGAAGACAAGAGACAAAATATTATAACAAAGGTGTTCCCATTGCTCTTACTGCTCAGGACATTCCAAAGGATTTGGGAGATGTGAGCCAGGAACTGTGGATGAAGACTAAATATATTTGAGAAATATATTTTGGTCATCTGAATGACCAAATATATATGTTTCTTATAAATCACAGTATTACATAGGTCAATTTGAAACATGTTGAATTTAATATGTCATGTGACTTATGTGAGATTTAAGATATATGTAAAAATGCACAAAGCATAGTTATATCTGGAAAGAATTAGGAGTTAAATACTGAGTTTTTAGCTACTATATAGGGGTAAGTTGAACTTTACATGAAGTCCTACTGAAATACAAAAAATGATATGGGTTTTGATTTTTCTATCTTCAGGGTTTTAGTAAGAGACTGGTATTATGAATAGATTGAGGTTGTCATAGGTGAAAATGTAAGGGTAACTTTACATTTAGACTTAGTTGCATTCCATATTTAAATTAATCTATTATTTCATGTATTGGAACTGATATTATCTCCAGTCATCTTTATGGAGGAAAGCAAATCTTTGGACATCAATTTGTCACTATATGGTTATTTCCTTTCAGTAGAGAGAATACACGATGCAGTTGCGTCTGACTCCTTAGCTTATAGGTAATACATTTATGTCTTTTTTTCCAGAAACCTATGTAAGAATACTCTGGCTAGAATGACTCAAGAGGACAGGGCTGTTCTAGGGATGAAAAACCATTTCATCTGAATGACAGCTCTAGTATAAAGTCTCTATCCTTAAAACCTAAACGACCACAGCAAATTTTAACTTCTTAAATATTCTACATTCCTTTACCTTTCAGAATTTTATATTCTGCTTAGAATAGAATGGGGTTTAGCTTTCTAACCAACTTAGCTAACCAACTATCTACTAGCTGAGTATTACTCTTCTTGTTTAGTATGAATAGCTTTAGAGTTAAGTGAGGGGGAGAGTTAAGATTATGGTAGCACAAAACATTGGGGAACTCAATAAAACATAGCATCTCTCCTTTCTCTTTAAAAATGTAGATATAGAAAACTGAAAAAAAAGTCCTTCATACTTTTCTTGTTATTGGTTATACTTTTTGCAAATTTTATCCATTAAAAAATCTCCAAAGATATAGGAAAGTAGAGAAAATAAGCATTTATCATATTGAAATAAAATACATGAAATCTTCTGGCATTATCAGTAAGTAAACTTAGTAGGGGAACAATTTAGATACTAACTGTATCAGCTGGCTATTGCGAAAAATTGTAGCATCACAAACCATGCTCAAACTAAGTAGCTTAAAACAATATTTGGTTTTGTTCACACATTGACAAAATAGCTGTGATTCAATTAATCTAGTCTAGGTGTGGTTGTGTAGTTCTGTTTTAGGTTCTGGTGGCTGAGGTGTCTCTGTCCCACCTCATTCTCCTTCTCTCATTCTTTTTCTGTGAACAGAAACCAATGTACTTCTAATGGCAATGGAAGAGATGTAGGAGAGGAAGTATAAACACATGAGGCCTTTTACATGGCTAGGCTGGCAACCAGCATATGGGCACTTCCACCGACATGCCATTGGCCAAAGAAGCCACGTGGTATTATGGGTTGAATTGTGTCCCCTCAAAAGATGTCCATGTCAAAACTCCCAGTAAATATGACTCTAATTGGAAATAGGGTGTTTACATGTGTTCAAGTTAAGATGAGGTCACAAGGATGGGCCTTATCCTATATAAGACACTTGATCTTTACGTAAATCAAGAAGCACCTAAAGCTACTAGAAACTAGGAGAGAAGCATGGAACTAATTTTCCCTCACAGCCCTCAGAAGGAATCAACCCTTCCAACTCCTTGATTTCAGAATTCTAGACTCCAGAATTGTGAGATAATTGTGCTTCTTTTGAATTTAGTAGATCAATTTTGTGTGTACACTTTCACATACAGATAAGTTATTGCTATTTTCCTGCCATTTACTTTCATTCATAATTTTGTATTCTGAATGAGAAACCCCCAGTAAAATTCTTCACTCCAAAGAAATAAGGGCATCATAATCTAAACCTTCTTATATATTTTTATTCAACTTCATAAACGGCAACATTAAAAATATGGAAAAACATTTCTCTAAAGAATAGAAACCATTTTCTTCACCTATACTTAGCTTTATATAAAACTAACAAAAAAACAAAGGAGAGTGAAAGCCCAAACAAGTGCCTTTCCAATTCATTCTAAAAAATGGAGCTAGCATTATTCAGTAAGTTACAAAAATAATTCTGAATATTGTTTTTTAAATCAATAGCATGTACACTGGGCAAATGGAACCAATGAGTTCAATAACAGCAGAAAATCTATTAAAAATCTGCTATACATCATAGTTTGGTATGGGTGTTACATAAATATCTTTAGAAAATGTCCTTTCAGTTACTTTTTCCATTTAGTTTCTCTGTCAATATTTATTGCATGCTCATTGGATACAAACTGTATAATACCCAGTGTGAAAACTTAGAAGAAAGAAAATGCACATTTCATACTCTATGCATGTGGAAAGCTATGCTCTTGGATATACGTATAATAAATACCTATAACTAAATCATTGTTTTTCTTGTAAAGATACTTTCCACGTATAATAAAAAATCTGTAAACAAATCAGCAGTAAAGTTTTTGTCACAGACTGAAAACAGCAAATCTAATAGCTAGAGAACATTTCAAACACTTTCTTTATTCAGGCATAGGTAGATTTATTATGAAAACATAAATATTAAATCTCAGGATCCCTCAGTTATATGGGCCCTTCCCAAGGCCCCAGGAGGCCCCTGTCAATGTGATTATATGATTTTATGCGTTTATAAAATGTCAAAGGTAAAAAACAAATGATAATAAAAAATCTAGCCCAAATAATGTAAAGTCACCCTCCCTTTGCACTTTGAATTTCTCGCTGTCATCCTTCTCCTCTTGAAGCATTACATTGGAGTGGTCATGCACATTTTTGGAATATTGCTAAAGAAACTTTTAGTTGCTACATGTTTTATTGGATTTAATAGAACATTTTTGAGTGTACATTTCCACATACAGATAAGTGTTGCTATTTTCCTGCCATTCAGTTTCATTCATAATTTATGTCCCAAATTTTGCACTGTATAAGTTTCAATATGGAAAACTTAGAGTTTCCAACATTTTTTTTCCTAATTTGCTTATCAAAAAAAACCACATAGTTTCTCTGAAAAGCTATTGTTGCTAATCAAGAAGCAGAGAACCTGTTATTTCCTCTCCTCTTACCTGAAATTGGTGATCCAATCTTTTGAACCACTGGAGAAAGTTTGTCCATTTTCCTGTCACACTGCTTGGACAATTAAATCTGAGAATGGCATGAAATTGACTCACCTATCTCCCTTTCAGTTAGACCATCCCTATAATAATTCACTTTAACATATACCATTATAAACATAATATCTGTGTGTGGAAAGCAAATTTAATCCATACCTTGGGAGTACTCGGAATTTGAAGAATCTTTGGAATCCATAATGCAAACACAGTTATAGAAACATTTGAAATATTGTTCTTTAAATATGTACCAGAGGTTTTGCAGGTGAGAAGGCTTGTTTTGTTTTTGTTTTTAGTTAGTATAAAAGACGTAGAAATAATTTTCTTTAGCAAAATGAGTGGTGCTTAAGAGCTGTGTTTACTCAGACTGCACAGGTGCCACTACTGTTGCATTATCTGATGGCCAGGATCATCAGAACAGCACTTAAATTCTCTATTTGGTCCTGTGCATCCCTACTTGGTCCAGTGCACCTCATTATGTGGAAAACTGTTATCTGACCCATGTTGGCTGAGCCCGCCCTCAGAAGATCACAGCACCAATCTTGGGGTACACCTGCCTGAGTGTCTGGAGAGAGAGACCTTGTAAATCCCTGGGATTAGAAAAATTAGTTTATGAGTGCATGCATGCTGCTAATAAATGTTTGTAGGTTTAGCAGAATATTGTTACTTCATAAAGTACCACCCAGTAGGGAAGTTGTTGCAGGGAGATGCAAATCCTCCATTCACCTTTAGAGATATAAGGATACTGATATTTACTTTAAAAAAGAAGAAGAAAACTTTCCTTGGTTCAGTTTACACATGACCCACTTGACAATTACTTGAAAGACAGTCAAGAAGATGTATGTGTGTGTGTGATAAAGAAAGAGAGACAGAGAGAGAAAGAAAGAGGGGGGAAAGGGAGGGACTCTAGACAGAGAAGGGAACTTGGTTTTTTTGACATTTTACAAAGGAGTGGAGGTGAAGGAGAGAATTACATTATTACAATCCTGCCTACTCAATTGCAATTTCCATTTTGAACAGCCCTAGTAAATCAAAGCAGTAGTTTCTCTTTTATGTTCTTTCTATATGATGAGGATGCTTTAATTCATGTTTAAATTTTAATTAATTTTATATCTCTAGGGCCTAACACAATGCCTGGCATATAATAAACACTCAATAAATGATATATAAAAAGAATGAATGAATGAAACATATTTCTCAGTTTTTCAAAAAGTACAATAACATATTTTATTTCTCCACTTATCTCTCATTTAAGTAACTCTCTATTTCAGCTGAAAACAATGTTATGTTCATTACATTATTTTTATATTTGTAGACAACTATGCTCAACCTCTTTGCCTTATTTTTTTCATCTTTAAAATACAGATCTTAGTAGTACTTGGCTCAGAGATTCTTGGAAAGATGATGGTGTAGGAGGACTTTGAAGTCTCATCCTCCCATGGGCACAACAAATTTACAACAACCCTTGGAACAATTACCCCTGAAAGAGAATGAGAAACTGGATAAAAAGAACCACCACAACAAGGGACAGTGATAACTGAGGTGGAAGAGGCAGAAATACCCTTCTGGAGAGGAAAAGTCACATTCTAAGCAAGGTGCTTCACAGCCAGGAGCAATATTAATCCACATAGGGAATCTGTCCCACCTTCCAATGCCTGAAGTAATTATGTGCTGCCACACTTGGGGCTGGCCCCATCCAGCTGCATTCTTGAAAGAGTTGACAACAGCCTCACAGGCCAGAGGCCTATAGCAATTGTGAGCCCCTAAGGCTAGCAACCAGCTAAGCTAAGGGCCTATACACTTAACAGCAAAACATCAGCAGGTATGAGCTGTTAGCCCTAGAAGACAACTGTGCTGGGGCTCCCACCACCCAATAAAGTGACTAAAGGGACCATGGCAGCTGCACGCAGCTGAGCATTACAAGCAGCTGGCCACGGGGACAGCGTAGCCTCCCCAGGCACCTTCAGCAAGAGAAACCCTGCCACAATAGAAGGACACACATAGTCCAAACAGGGGACACTCCTGGAACATTTGGAACTGGTGACAAGAGGGAAGCACATTTCTGGGCCTCATAAGGCATCTCTTACATAAGGCCACATCTCCATGATCAGGACACATAGCTGATCTACCTAATACATAGGTATAAGCACAGAGAAAAAGGCAAATGAGGAGACAAAGGAATATATTCCAAATAAATCAACAGGACAAATCCTCAGAAGAACTAAACAAAACAGAGGTAAACAATCTACCTGATAAAGAGTACAAACTAATAGTCATAAAGATGCTCACTGATCTTGGGAGAAGTATAGAGGAATACAGTGAAAACTTCACCAAAGAATTGGAAAATATAAAAAAGAACCAATCAGAAATGAAGAATACAATAATGGAAATGAAAAATTCACTAGAGGGACTCACGTATATGATACAGAAGAATGGATCAGTGAGCTGGACAAAAGACTAAAAAGAGGAAAATCACCCAAGCTGAACAGAAAAAAGTAAAACAAATTAAAAAGAATGAGGACAGTCTAAGGGACCTTTGGGACAACATCAAGAATACTAACATCCATGTTATAGGTGTCCCAAAGGAGAAGAGAGAGGCAAAAGGGCAAAGAATCTATTTGAAGAAATAATAGCTGAAAACTTTCCTAACCTAAGGAAGGAAACAGACATCCAGGTATAGGAAGCAAAGAGAGCACAAAACAAGATGAACCCAAAGAGACCCACACAAGACACATCATAATTAAAATGTCAAAAAGTAAAGATAAAAGAGATAATCCTAAAAGCCATGAGAGAAAGGCAACAAGTTACATAGAAAGGAAACCTTACAGGCTAGAAGGGAGTGACATGATATCGTAAGAGTGCTGAAAGGAAAAACCTACAGGCAAGAACACTCTACCCAGCAAGGTTATCATTCAGAATGGAAGGAGAGATAAAGAGTTTTCCAGGCAAGAACAAGCTAAAGGAGTTTATCACCAACAAACCAACCTTACAAGAAATGTTAAAGGGACTTATTTAAGAGGAAATGAAAAGACCACAAATAGAAATAAGAAAATAAATAAAATCACTAGTAAAGGCAAATATACAGTAAAAGTAGCAAATCAGCCACCCATGAAGCTAATATGAAGGTCAAAAGACAGAAGTACTAAAATTATCAATGTCCACAAGAAGAGGTTAAGGGATACACACACACACATAAGAGGTTAATGCGATATAAAAAACATAAAATGTGGGAGGAGGGGAGTAAAAGAGTAAGCTTTTAGCAAGAGGTCAAATTTAAGAAACCATCAACTTAATATAGATTGCTACTTACATAGGTTATTATATGTGAACCTCATGGTAATGGCAAACCAGAAACCTATAATAAATACAGAAAAAAATTAAGAGAAAGGAAGTCAAACATAATACTAAACAAAGCCATTAAATTCAAGGGAAGAGAGCAAAAGAATAAGAAAGGAACAGAGAAGAAGCACTACAACACCAAGAAAAAAAGCAACAAAATGACATTAAGTACATATTTATCAATAGCTACTTTAAATATCAATGGACTAAATGCTGCAATCAAAAGACACAGGATGGCAGATTGGATAAAAAACAAGACTCATATATATGTTGCATACAAGAGACACAATTCAGACCTGAAGACACTCATAAACTTAAAATGAAAACATGGAAAAAGATACTCCATGCAAATGACAATGAAAAGACAGCTAAGGTAGCAATATTCATATCAGACAAAATAGGCTTTAAAACAAAAAGTGTAATAAGAGACAAAGAAAGGCACTGCATAATGATAAAGGGAATAATTCACCAAGAAAATATAACACTTGTAAAGATCTATGCACCCAATATAGAAACATCTAAATAAATAAAGCAATTTTTAACAGACATAAAGGAAAAATAGATAATAACACAATAATAGTAGAGTACTTTAACACTCCACTTACATCAAAGGGTAGATGATCCAAACAGAAGATCAATAAGGAAACATTGGCCTTAAATATATTAGACACATGGACTTAGTAGATATATACAGAACATTCCATCCCAAAGTCACAGAATACAAATTCTTTTCAAATACATATGGAATATTCTCCAGGATGGATCCCATAGTAAGCCACAGAACACGTCTCAATAAATTTAAGGAGACCGAAATAATACTAAGCATCTTTTCTCACCACAATGGTATGAAACTAGAAATCAATTATAGGAAGGAAACTGAAAAAGCCACAAATATGTGGAGATTAAACAAAATGCTACTAAATAACTATTGGGTCAATGGAGAAATCAAAAAATGCCTGGAGACAAATGAAAATGAAAATATGACATGCCAAAATTGATGGGATACAGCAAAAGCAGTACTAAGAGGGGGCTTAATAGTAATACAGGCCTACCTCAACAAATAAGAAAAATCACACATAAACAACCCAACAGTGCACCTAACACAACTGGAAAAAGAACAAACAAAGCCCCAAATCAGCAGAAGGAAGGAGATAGTAAAAATCAGGGGAGAAACAAATGAAATAGACTTTAGAAAAAAATCAATGAAACAGAGCTGTTCTTTGAAAAGATAACAAAATTGACAAACCTTTATCTAGACTCACCAAGAAAAAAAGAGAGAAGGCTCAAATAAATAAAATCAGAAACAAAAGAGGAGAAATTACAACAGACACATCAGAAATACTAAAGATTATAAGAGAATACTATGAAAAGCTATATGCCAAAAAATTGGATAATCTAGAAGAAACGGATAAGTTGTTAGAACCAAACAACTTTCCAAAACTGAATCTAGAAGAAATAGAGAATTTGAATAGACCAATCACCAGTAAGGAAATAGAAACAGTAATCAAATACCTCCCAACAAATAAAGTCCAGGATCACATGGCTTCCCTGGTGAATTCTACCAAACATTCAAAGACGACTTAATACCTGTCCTTCTCAAACTCTTCCAAAATTTGAAGAGGAGGGGGAGCTTCCTACCTCATTCTACGAGGCCAACATTACCCTCAAAACCAGACAAGGACAACACAAAAAAGAAAATTACAGGGGCCAGCCCAATGGCATAGTGGTTAAGTTAGCATGCTCTGCTTCGGTGGCCCAGGGTTTGCTGATTCAGATCCCAGATGTAGATCTACAACAAGCCATGCTGTGGTGGCATCCCACACACAGAATAGAGGAAGATCAGCACAGATTTTAGCTCAGGAACAATCCTCCTTATGAAAAAAAGGAAGATTGGCAACAGATGTTAGCTCAGGGCCAATCTTCCTCATCAAAAAAAAGAAAGAAAGAAAGAAAGAAAAAGCAGAAGAAGATGAAGAAAAGAAAATTACAGGCCAGTATCACTGATGAACATTGATGCAAAAATCTTCAATAAAATACCAGCAAATCAAATACAACAATACATTAAAAAGATCATGCACCATGATCAAGTGGCATTTATTCCAGGGATACAGGGATGGTTCAACATCTGCAAATCAATCAACATGATACAACACATTAACAAAATGAAGAATAAAAATCACATGATCATCCCAATAGATGCAGAGAAAAATTTGACAAGATACAGCATCCATGTATGATAAAAACTCTGAATAAAATGGGTATAGAAGGAAAGTACCTCAGCATAATAAAGGCCATATATGGCAAACCCACAGCTAATATCATACTCAATGGAGAAAAACTGAAAGCTATCCTTTTAAGACAGGAACCAGACAAGGATGCCCACTTTCACCATTCCTATTATTGAGCAGTATTGGAAGTCCTAACCAGAGTAATCAGGCAGGGAAAAGAAATAAAAGGAACCCAGATTGGAAAGGAAGAAGTGAAAGTGCCACTATTTGCAGATGACATGATTTTATATACAGAAAACACTAAAGAATCCACAAAAAATGCTGATAAAAACAATAAATGAAACAGTAAAGTGGCAGGATACAAAATCAACATACAAGAATCAGTTGCTTTTCTATACACTAACAACGAATTTGCAGAAAGCAAAATTAAGAATACAATCCCATTTGCAATTGCAAGAAAAAGAATAAAATACCAAGGAATAAATTTAAACAGAGGTGAAAGATCTATACACTGAAAGCTATAAAACATCGTTGAAAGAAACTGAAGAAGACACAATGAAATGGGAAGATATTCTGTGCCCTTGGATTGGAAGAATTAACATAATTAAAATGTCCATACTTCCTGAAGCAACCTGCAGATTTAATACAATCCCTATCAAAGTTCCAACATTTTTCACAGAATCAGAACAAAGGATCCTAAAATTTATATGGAACAACAAAAGACTCCAAATAGCCAAAGGAATCCTGAGAAAAAAGAACAAAGCTGGAGATATCACACTCCTTGATTTCAAAATATACTACAAAGCTATTGTAATCTAAACAGCATGGTACTGGCACAAAAAACAAACCACAGATCAATGGAACAGAGTTGAGAACCCAGAAATAAAACCACACAGCTCTGGACAGCTAATTTTTGACAAAGGAGCAAAGAACGTACAATGAAGAAAGGAAAGTCTCTTCAATAAATGGTGTTGGGAAAAGTGGACAGCCACATGCAAAAGAATGAAAGTATGCCATTATCTTAGCATTACACAAAAATTAACTCAAAATGGTTTAAAGACTTGAACATAAGACCTGAAACGATAAAAGTTTTAGAAGAAAACATAAGCAGTACGCTCTTTGACATCAGTCTTAGCAGCATGTTTTCAAATACTGTGTCTGACCAGGCAAGGAAAACAAAAGAAAAAATAAACTAGTGGGACTACATCAAACTAAAAAGCTTCTTAACAGCAAAGGAAACCATCAACAAAATGAAAAGACAACCTAAAAATTAGGAGAAGATATTTGCAAACCATATATCTGATAAGGGGTTAATATCCAAAATATATCAACTCATATATCTCAACAATAAAAAACCCAACAACCCAATTAAAAAATGGGCAAAAGATCTGAACTGACATTTTTCCAAAGAAGATATACAGATGGCTAACAGGCACATGAAAAGATGTTCAACATCACTAATTTGTTAGGGAAATGCAAATCAAAACTACAATGAGATATCTCCTCATGCCCATCAGAATGGCTATAATTAACAAGACAAGAGATAACAAGTGTTGGAGAGGTTGTGGAGAAATGGGAACTCTCATACACTGCTGGTGGGAGTGCAAACTGGTACAGCCACAATGGAAAACAGTATGGATATTCCTCAAAAATTTTAGAATAAAACTACCATGTGATCCAGCTATTCACTGCTGAGTATTTATCCAAACAACATGAAAACACAAATCCATAAACATATATGTACCCCTATGTTCATTGTAGCATTATTCACAATGGCCAAGACTTGGAAGCCACTTAGGTGCCCATCAAGGGACAAATGGATAAAAGAAGATGTGGTATATATACACAATGGAATACTACTCAGCCATCAAAAAGATGCAATCTTGCCATTTGCAACAACTTGGATGGACCTTGAGGTATTATGGTAAAAAGTGAAATAAGTCAGAGGGAGAAAGTCAAATACCATGTGATCTCACTCATAAATAGAAGATAAAAACAACAAGAAACAAACACATAGAGATAGAGATTGGATTGGTGGTTTCCAGAGGGGAAGAGAAGAGGGAGGAGGGCAAAAGGGGTAAAAGAGCACATGTATACAATAATGAATGGTAATTCATCTTTGGGTGGTGAATATGATGTAGTCTACATAGAAATAGAAATAGAAACATGCATACCTGAAATTTATATAATGTTATAACCCAGTATTATCTCAATAAAAAAAAGAAGTGAAGAGAAGAAAAAAAATAGTACTTAGCTCATAGGTGTGTTATGCACAGATTAAATGTGTGAATTGCATTGAGCTGTGCCTGCTACAGACTAAGCACTCAATAAATCTTAGCAATTACTATAATCCCATTTGGTCACTATGGGATATTGCTCAAATGTAATGGTAAAGGTACAGTTATTAAAGTTGATTTGTTTTATGTTGCTTTCAATCTTTTAATCTCTTCAAATGCACTACCAAATTTTCTGGCCTGTAAAACTGCCACAAACATAAAAATATTTAAACCTAATTTAGATCAGAATAACATAATTAATATTGATTTAATAATCTATACTCAAATTTATATTCTATAAACTGAGGATATTCTTTATTCCTCAGTGTCTGTGGAACACTTACAAAACTGTATTATTTTGCAGGCCACAAAGAAATTCTCAACAAATCTGGGAAGTGGAAATTGCAGAGATAACACTCTATGACCACCAACTATAAAATTAGAAATTAATAACATTTAAAAATTTTAAAACTTGGAGAATGAAGACCAATTCCTTAAATCTTGGGTCAAAAAGGAAATAAAATGTGTTATTATCGTCTATTTAGAAAATATGTACAGTACAAACACCATTTTATTTTATAGTGTACAGATGATACTGTACTTGGCAGAAAATGTGTTGTGCCTTAAGTGTTCCCACAGTTTTGTAAGTAACAGGAAAATAATAAAATGAGTAGTTAACTGAAGAAATTAGAACTAGAGTGCCAAAGAAAACAAAAAAGCAAAAAGTAGGAATTAAGACTCTAACAAGCAGAAACTAATCAATCAGAAAACATGAAGCTGAAGTACTTACTGATAAAGGTATTTTAAGACTTTATTGGAAGAGACTAATGTCATCCACATGTACCCAGTGCGTATAATCAAGACAGAAAGAAAATTGTGGAGTTAATATGAGAAATAAGGAAGATTTTTTAAAAGAAAAATAATTGAAAAAGAGGAGATAAACACATGGATTTGAAAGAATTTTAAAATATAAAATAATCTTCAAGTCTTTATGCTGGTATATTTAAAAATCTAGAAAAAAATGAACAAAACTAGCTTGTGAATAGAGCACCTAAAGACGTCAATACAGAAGGCCTTAAAAGTTATATCAAAGAACTACTTCCAAAACAATGCCAGTTTTCTTTAAAAGTTAAAGAACAAACTAGCCCCTATTATATTTTAAATATTTGAAAGCATAGAAAAAGATAGGTTTTTTCAAATTCATTTTTAAGCCAGCAAAACTTAACAAAATTAGAACAGAATCGTAGAAAGTGAAAATTACAGCCAATCTTCCTTAAAAATAAACATGCAAAAATTAAAAATAAAATAGTAGCAAAAACTAGTCTAGGTCTATACTAAAACGATAATGTATCATTACAAGTGGGGTTTATTTTTAAGATGTGAAGGTTGTTTAATTTTTGGAAATCTATTAAATCAACTCATTATGTCAAAAAATTTATGGATAAAATATAAGAATAATTATCTCTAAAAATATGAAAAATTTATTTGAAAAAACTTAATATCCATTTCTAGAAATATTTGAAATGATTTTTAAAATATCTATGAGAATCCAGGGACAACATTTGTAACAATAATAAACTAGAGGCAATAATGTCAATTTCAGAAAGAATACCAATATATTAACTCTGGTATCACTAGATATTGTTCTGTGTATTCTGGCCAGTGCAATAACTGAGAAAATAATCAGACTTACAATGCATAATAATCAAGAAATGGAGTCAAAGTAATCATTTATTGTAATTGATATGACTGGAGATTTCAAAAGTATTATTTGAATTATCTTAGAATTAGCAAATATCACAATTTAGTAAGAAGGCTGATTAAAATATCTTTTATCAAAACACAGTTCTTTTTGCTGACTAGAATAGTTATAAAACATATAAACAACTGTATACAGTGTCTACTCCCTATTAAAAATTACCAAAATAATTAGAATGAAATTCACCAGATATTTGTGGTACATAGAGATGATAATGAGCTTGCCTGAAGTAATCATTTCACTATGTAAATGTATATCACACCAGCATGTTGTACGCCTTAAATATACGTAATTTTTGTTACAAATAAAATTTAAAAAGAGACATTTTAAAGTTTGACTGAGATATATAAAAGTATCTTGACTGAGGAGACATCCTGTGTTATTTGATGCTGCAAACTATGTAAATTATCTCCCAATTAATCAATAAATAAACTTCAATTCCAATTAAAATCCAATTTTGATGCATTAAGGGTGTGTGTGTTAAAATGACAAATTTCCTGTAGGAAAGTAAATGTTCTAAAATAGTCATAAGCATTTTGAAAAAGAAAGGGTTGGTATTGGCTGTAAATATTCAATGACTAAAGCAGAATGAATCTATCAGATTAATAGATTTATAAGCAGAAAAGTTTGATGAGCTTCATGAGGGAGAGCCTACATCCATCTTGTTCAAATTTATATATTTAAGAGTATGGGTGCGAAATAAAAACGTGCTGAATGAATGAATGAGCAAAGTTGGGATTAGAGATGAACAGAGCCCTGGCTGACACCTTCATTGCAGCTGTGTGAGAAACTCATAGCCAGAGAACCAAGCTAAGCTGTCTGAATTTTTCACCTACAGAAACGGTGAGATAATAAATGTTTGTTGCTTTAGGTTGCTAAGTTTTAGTGTAGATAAATAAAACTCATGGAAATATGCAAGCATATAACTAGTAGAAGAAAATTTGTCTTATCTTTCCCTATGGGAGGATTTTCTAAACATAATGTTAAAGAAAGAAAATATAAAGACTGAAGATTTGCCTACAAAAACCCTTTCAATATAAAGTTTGTAAAAAAGGCAAATATGTAGTAACAATTTGGAAAATAACTTATGATGTGTATAAAAGGAAGACTGTCAATAGTCTTATTTTATAAGGAGCTTTTCAGTTAATAAAATAAATTAAACACCACAATTTAAAAATAGGCAAGAGACATGAAAAAGCACTTTACAAAAGAAGAAAAACAAAGGGCCAATTAAAATAAGGATTAAACCTCACTAGTAATTGCAAATTTAAAAAATTAGCAGAGACAACAGAAAAACATTTATCTATCACCTCTTTTCTTGTTGCTGAAAGAGACTTTTCTCTATATGCTCTGGCACTGAAGTTTCCTCCTATTCACACACAATTTCATCAGGGTTATGGAAACTTTTATGTTTGTTCTCTTTTATCTTGATTTTATTGTGGGTGCATACTCTTTGTGTGTGTCTTTGCATTTGTACTCCTAGTATTTGCCTCTGTTTTCTTTCTCATTGTTTCTATTTTAACTGTACAATGAAAACATTGTCTTTTAAACTATTTTTAAGCTTGATGTAATTAATAGTAATAATAAAATACTAGGGTGCAATCACATACACCTCATATTGGCACACGTAAAAAGATTTGAAGCAAGACAAAGTCTCATGCTCTGTTGGTGGGAGTGAAGATTGACAAAACCAGTTTTTAGAACAATGTGGTAATATCTAAAAACTTTTACATATGTGACAAGAAGACATTTACAAAAATGTATGTTGCAACACTCTTAAATATCAAAAACAAATATACAAAACAATGTCTAAATAGACATGAATGAATGAATAAATGTCATGAATAAATAAACAGAATGATAAATAATAGAATGAATAAATAAGTCATGGTTTATTCATATTATAGAATATTATACATCAGATAAAATAAGTGAGAAAGAACTATAAATAGCACCATAGATAAATATCCAAGATATATTTTTAAGCAAAAAAAAAGTGCAAATCGCCAAAGGGTATATAGAGTATAATATAATTTATATCAAACTTTAAAGCATGCATAATACTATCATATGTTATGGATACATAAATATATATCCTGTAATTTAAAATAGTATGTTAAAGCAGTTTTTATTGTGTTGGGAAGGAAGAGAAATGGGATAAGGGAAGAATATATTGTTGGATATTCATAATTATAATGTTCTAGCTCCTTAACATAAAAACATGTGATGAAGGGTCGGCCCCGGGTGTAATGATTAAGTTCAGTGTGCTCTGCTTCGGTGGCTGGGTTGGTGGGTTTGGATCTCAGGCGCAGATCCACACCACTCGCCAGCCATGCTGTGGTGGCAACCCACATACAAAATAGAGGGAGAGTGGCACAGATGTTGGCTCAGGGCGAATCTTCCTCAGCAAAGAAATTAAAAATCTGATGAAACATAATTTTTCCTTTTAATTAAGGTGAGTGATGAATACACAAGTCTTCCTTTCATCATTCTATGTTCTTGTAACTTACATTTTTTAATATAATATTTTGAAAAAAAAAAAAAGTCTGTTATGTTGAGAATAGATCCTGAAAGCAGAAAACCAGAGGTTAACATAGTGGTCCAGGTGTGAGACGAGAGACGATAATGACTTGGACCCTGGCAGTAGTCACCAAGTGACAAGTGACAGATCACTTAAAAAATTGAGGATATTTTTTAATGTTACGGTTGGACAGACTTTTCTGATAAGAAGAACAGAGGAATGAAAAACATTTCCTATGTTTTTGGCTTGGGCAACACATTTGATGGGGAACGGTGAGAAAGAAACAGAGCTGGGTAGGAGTTAAACTAAGAGTTAACATTTTGGATCTGTAACTTTAAGGTTTCTATTAGGTCTCCTCCAAGAGAGTATTTCAAGTAGACAATTGGATATACAAGTTAGAGGTCAAGAGAGTGGTCAGGTCCAGAAATATAAATTGGGAAGTTAGCAAACAAGGATATTTAAAGCTGTGAGACTCAGTGATATCACATAAGGAAAGAATGAAGATGAAGAAAAGAGGAGAATTAAGGACTGTTTCCTGGGGCTCTTCATAATTACAGTGCCTGAAAACAGGCTGAAAAGAAGGGGAGCCAGCTAAGTATGTAAGAGTGACCTTTGCATCAAGAAAAATGCCAGGAGAGTGCGAGATGTGAAAATTAAATTGAGAGAGGCTTTCAAGAATAGATAATGCAAATGCTGTATATAGTTGATTATATGAGAACTGTAGATTAAATTAAAGTGATCAAAATTAGGCAAGAGGGATGAGAATTATTTTTAAGTTGGAGGTTTTTATAGAATATTTCTATTCTAACAGGAGTTACTCAGGAGAGAAGAATATATTGGTGATGGAGATTAGGGACATGATATATACTGTGGCAAAAGCCTCGGACGGAGGAGATGAGATGTGAATGGATCAAGTACACACGAGGAAGAGCTGTCCTTGGCATAGCAGTACATTGTAACAAAAGGAAGGAAGGTTATGTAGGTACATATGCAGACAGTTAGGTTTGGACATGGAGGGATGATTTGGTTCTCATCTGATTGCTTCTATTTCCTCAGTAAAATAGGAAGCAAGATTTTCAACTGAGAGTGGGAAAGGAGAAATGAGTAGTGAAGGTTTGAGAAGAGAAGAACTGAGATGGTGATCTCTGAGAGTGGTGTAGTGAATTGGGGAAGGAAATTAACCTCCAGGACCTGCTCACTTAATAAACAATAGTGGGGTAAATGGATTGGAGGAAAGTGAAGGAAATAGTTCAGAGAAGAGTTTCAGAAGGGAGTGAGAGTGGAGGTTGAGGGCACAGTAGAGGTGGTAGAGTGATAGACTAGATGTTCAGAGGTGTATGGGATTAAATGTCTGACTGGGATGGGACTTGAAAGGTTTAGAGTTTTGTGTGTGTGAGAGAAAGATTAGCCCTGAGCTAACATCCACTGCCAATCCTCCTCTTTTTGTTGAGGAAGATTGGCCCTGGGCTAACATCCGTACCCATCTTCCTCTACTTTATATGGGACGCCACCACAGCATGGCTTGACAAGCAGTGCATAGGTAGGCGCCCAGATCCAAACCTGCAAACCCTGGGCCCAAAGAGGAGCGCGCAGACTTAGCCTCCATGTGCCACTGGGCTAGCCCCCAAAAGGCTTAGAATTCTGTTCAACACCAAGGAAACAAGCAGGTAAGTAATGTGGGGATAAGTGCTAATGGTCACTTAGTGGAGGGTGGGGATGAATTTGAATCACGAATGCTTCTTGTGAGTGTCTCTTTGGCACAGTGCCACACAGAGGAGGGCACGGGAGAGGAATAACAATGTGGAACTTCAGGATGGCTCTTCAATCCTGTTGGATGATTAGTGTTCTATATTCAAACTGACATAGACACAGCTCTTGATCTCTCAATGCTTATAGTCTAAATCAAAGCTTAGATCACAAAGTTTATTTAACTTAGAAATAAAAATTTTAAAAACAGTGACTCAGACAAGTATAATTTAGTATGCATTAATTTGCACCGCGCTGGAGGAGGGTGATTTTCACATCTGATGTGCTGCTTCCTCCTTAGATCTTCTTCTTTTTATTTTTTCCTCAATGGTCCACTCCAAACAGGCATTTTCTGTTGGAGACTCATCATCCTTTGAGGCAATTTACTCACGTATGATTTAAAATGGAAATTAGTTTGGGAACAATACAACTTCTTTTCTATTAGCTAATGATAGTTCTGTATCAAATCTCTCCAAGTACAAGTTTATACAAGAGGACTATTCTAGCTCCTAGTAGAAATGTTTCCAAAACTATGATCAAACACTCTGCATTTACTATAATCAAAGATCACACAAAAAATGGACAGCAAAATTATCTTTGCTTGTTTAACACAGCTTCAGTCCAGAAACGGACCACTTTATTTTTCAGTGCCTCTTTATATTTCTACAAGATATAGAAATACAATAGTTCAGTTCTACTTTATATTTCTATATGCATCTTGGCATTCAATGCTTAGGGGTGGTCGCCATATTCTATTAAACAATGAAATCATATTTCCCTTTTTAACTTGGGTACTAGGAAAGAAGCTAATTCTGATATCCCATGGTAATAGTTTCTCACAGCTTATCCTTTAGTCTTTGCTTATTAGTGGAACTATTTTTTAACCAGCTTCAGTTCTCGCTCTTGTTCTTTTGGCCTTATTTCAATGCATCTCTTGTACTGATACTATTTGTTATAAGCTTCTTCTGGTCCTTTAAGATGTAGTTAGGGAAAAATATCGGTCATTTATTTTTGTTTTCACATTATTTAGAGCTCACCTTTCTTACTCTAATGGCTCTAGTTCTCCTCTTGTCTTATCTGAAAGATGCCATTCTTAGAAATATCCACTTACATGAGTCTAGCTCAAGCTTACTTCCCCAGGTTCAACTCTCTCAACTTCAGCTCTCACTCATTAAAACCTAAATTCACCTCCCTTTTGTCAGGTCCTTGAATGAATCAAGCTTTTCTTGGGCCTTTACACATGTTCTTTCCTTTGTGTTCAACATTCTCCCACCTTCCTCCTCCTCCTCTACTATTTAATTACCAATCCTCCTTCACGTGTCCCTGTAGAGGTCAATTCTTTTTTGACCTCTTAATCAATTGCTTCTCTGTGTTATTTTTCTACCAGACCTGATTAAGTGCTCCTTTCTGTGCTCCCCAAATCCTCCCCATCATAGTTGTTTTGATGCTATATTTTAATTATTTGTTTATATAACTGTATTCTTCCTTATACCATCAGCTCCATGAGAATAAGGACTTTGTATATTTTACTTATCACTACATCCTCCAGAACTGTATATGCTTATTTCCTGAATGTATATATATATATATATATATATACAAATTTCTGACCCAAAATATTAGAAATATTTTGATCTAGAATCCTCAAATATCAACTTTTTATATTTTTGTCTGAATATGAATCTCAGGTAGTAATCATATATTCCATCCAAATAGCAGAGATGGTTACAAAATATTTACTAAACATTTTCTTTTTCAGTGTTATGAAGATAATTTCCTAACTTTCTGCTATGTTTTAATTGCATGAATTTGAAGGCCAGCAATATAAGGGAAATTTTATTGGGCAGATCACTATGCTGGATTTATGCAATTTTGTTTTACTTAACTGTGGTGTAAAGAGTTTCAATTAGCACACTGGCAGCTATAAAATTCTTTGTCAATACATTGTAGCAATATTCTAAGCATGGATAAGCTTTAGTAGGGACACAAATCATTAGTAATGAAGTGGTCCTTTGACAGATTAAAAAAAACCTAACTAAGCAGAATGAGCTAACATGCATTTTGCTTATCAAGTGGAGACTGGAGACGAGTTGCACCATCAGGCAGCCTGCAGGTGACCGAAGTCAGTAGTTGCCACAAACTTTTCTGAATATAAAAGTTTGAATTATGGGATGAGATTATTCTTTTTTTCCTAGTTTATAAGTAAAATATCCAAATTTTCACTTTTAAGAAGTGACAAACTAATAAAATTATAGAACTTTAAAATATATATTTTCAGTTTGACCCTTTTGTTTATTAGATGAGATGAGAAAGCTAAAAAATTAATGAAGTGATTTACCCAAAGTGCTATAGCTTGTAAATGACATAAATGCACCTGGTCTCCAAATGTCTTGACTTATAGTGATTTATATCTAAATAGAAGTTCATGTCTGGATTATTGGTTTAAAAAATGTATGTTTCAGACTACCAAGTGGAAGTTTTAAAAATTATCCTCCTGCCTCTGGCCTGCCTCATCCCTTCCTGCAGAAGTACCAGTACCCAGACCTCTGTTCCTGATATTTATCAGTTGAAGCCATCTAGGCATTGCTAACAGACTATGCTCTGCTGCACCGAAACAGAATTAATCATTAGATAAATCTAATATGAGGACTCTTCCCTTGCAAAGAGATAAGAGTTATTGCATGTTAATCCCAATTTAGAATATAAAACACTCGTAATCAAATTTTTCTGAGTCAATAAAAACCTTGGATTATGTATATCCAAACAGACAGTGTTGTTTGTCTCACTAGTACATACAGGATTTAAACAAATGGAGAGTAAAGTGCAGAGAAGCAGAAGTTCTGACACAGCAGATATCATGACCACAAAATCAGCTCAGCATTAGTTTACTTTAAAACATAATAATGCAGTACTTGAAAATACTCTATTAAGTAAGTTGGACGTTGTGAAATGCTACAAGCTTATTTAAAAAGTTAATTCTCTTAGCAATTCCTATAATTTAAAAATAGTTTAAATTAAAGGTGAGCTTTAATAGAGTCTGTATGCAAATCATTATGAAATCTGGATTATTTCAAATTAATGAGATTTTACTGTAATAAGAAGGAATTTTAAGTCTTTGTCTTTTATTGTTATATTTACTTCGCTTAATCCTTTCTTAATTTCCACTCACCTAAAGAAGCAAATTTACGCTATAATTTTTCCACCCTGTAAACAGCAGATTTGTGCTAAAGATTTCCTCTCTAAACTCCAGAGGGGTGAAATATAAATGAGGACTCATCCATTCCTGACTCTATTAGCTACTGTCATTAACTAACAGTGGGTTGTTTAAAGGAGGCACAGACATAACTAAAGGCGGGTTACAGGGTTGACGTGGGGATGGTTAGTTTGATTTTGCTATATCTGTATCTTAGTCCTCCAAAAGTCCTTTTTGCGTTAATTTAAGCAATTTAAATTAATTTAATTTTGAGATTTGAGAATGTCTGTCTAACGTAAGGCAATTATAGAACATATTTCCCTGAATCATGCAAAAGATGATACATTGAGGGTACAATACAATCTATGCAGTAACACTGTAAAAGTTCAAATCACAGCTCAGCAACCTGCTAGCTGTGAGATTTCCACTAAATCATCACATCTCTTTCACATTTCTATGGATGCAAAATGAGTATAATAATGCTATTAGAATTTTTAAGGATTAAATGAGATAATGCAGGTAAAGCAGTTAATACAGCAACCGGCACACAGTAAGCATTGAACAAACCTAGCTATTAATATTTTTTTCAACTGTTACTTAATTTTTGACAATCACTGGCTAAGATAGTATTGCCCTTTGAAAATTAATTAGGGTACAAAAAATGTATCAAATAAAAGAAGTCTCAAAATATAAAGATTGCAGCTTTGAGTGATGATAGATATTTTTAATCCATTTCCATCCCCCTGAGCCTCATTAAATACAGCAAAATAAGAATAAAACAAAAAGAATCAGACTCTATATTCGAAAAGAAATTATCAAAATCTAAACCCCTGATCTTGAAGAATATCTACCCAACAGGGAAATTGGAATAAAACAAGAAGCTGACGCTGAGCTCCTCAAAACTAGGAAGGATGCAGACACAGAAAAAAGAAACGTTCAGCCTTGAAATGCTCTTATAGTGCTCTTTGATTAGAGTGGTAAGATGTAGAACTATGGACAGGACATTCCCTGATAAAGTGCACTTGTGTCCTACCGAGTCAACCTTGCAGAACAGCAAGTGAGGGGTAGCTGGGGCAGGGTTGGGGGGAAGCGTACTCACCAGATGCTTCTAGTTACTACCATAAAGTCTACAAACTGGAGATGGGGGAGAATGAAACAAGGAGAGGAAGGGGAGAGCACAGCGTGGAGACCCTGAGATTAAGAAGGTTTTCCTGGGGCCAGCCCAGTGGTGTAGTGGTTAAGTTCATGTGTTCTGCTTTGGCAGCCTGGGGTTTGCAGGTTTGCATCCTGGGTGCAGACCTACCCACTGCTCATCAAGCCATGGTGTGGCAGTCTTCCCATATATGAAATAGAGGAAGGTGGGCACAGATGTTAGCTCAGGGCCAATCTTCCTCAGCAAAATAGGAAGATTGGCAACAACTGTTAGCTCAGGACTAATCATCCTCACCAAAAAAAAAAAAAAAAAAGGTTTTCCTATCAGTCAGTCAGTCTATGGTGGCTTCTTGTTGGGGAGTATATGAGAATAAAAATTGAATGAATAGTGAAACAGTTCATACCCCTTTTTCCGCACAATCCGTAACAATACTCTAGCAAACAGCTGGCTCGCTTTCAACTGTAGGGTACAACTAGAAAGGAAGAGGGTCAGAACCTATGCATACATATGGATAGAAGAGGAAGACAACACAGTAAGCAAAAAGCAAATGAATATCTAATGTAAAGTGGGCAAGCACAAGGAGAGAAATTCTTGATACTTTCAAGTAAGTATACAATACCTGTTTCCAAAGATAAGGAAGTGTTGTATGTCGGCATATATCTTTATTTCACCCTCATCCTTAAATGACAGCTTAGCTGTATAGAGAATTATACATTAAAAATAATTTAATTTCACACTCGGAAGACACTGATTTCTTTTCTTCTGGCCTTTAAGTGTTATGGATGAAAAGTCTGCTGAAAGACTAATTGCCAGTAACTATTTTTTATATCTTAAATTCAAATGTGTAGCTTTTAAGATTTTCTCTTTGGCTTTAACATTCTGTGGTTTCAATACCTAGTGTCTAGGTGAGTGTGGGTATGATCTTACAAATTATCTATCCTCCAAGTTATCTATCCTTCCTTCCCCATTCTCAGTTTCTACTTGTGAAAATAGTGTTGCCCCATTTATTTTTCTATTTTGTCTTTCTAAAAATCTTATTAGACCGATGTTGTAATTTTTCTCTATCTCCTGTGTTTTCTGTCTTCTTTTTATATTTTTGACCTCTATGTCTTCTTTCTGGCCGTTTCTTTAGATCATTCTTCCAGTTCACTATGTGAACAATGTTAATCTGACTATTAACAGACTCCCCCCCCCAGCATGGCTATATTACTCATTTACAGATGGTTTATTACCACATTCATTCGTTTTTTCATCATACCCTTTTTGCTTAATAATTTCAATCTCTCTCATTATTTCATTAAAAGTTTCAGGCACACTTACTTTTAAATCTCTTCAGATTGTTCTGTTTTCTATTGTTTGGGGCATAAATACTCTCAAATGTTGCATCAGCTGATCATTTTTCCTGTATGCTTTGCAACGTTCTACTCTGAGTTTATTCTAAGGAATATCATTTTCTGTGAGAGTAGGTTACCTGGGTATTAGAGTCTTCTCTAAAGAGCAATTTTGTCTTTGTCTAAATTAGATCTTACAATTTTCATCTAATCCATACCAACTTTTATTTTAAATTCTCAGCTTAGTCCTCTTATCCCTCAGGGATATTGTATAGCTGGTCTTCTGATTTGTCACAGTGACTCTCTTTCAGAGACACCACAAACATTCGTGCAGATTGTACACTGGACAAAAGAACCCAGTTGAGGGGATATAGTGGCAGAAATTCAGTCTTGTGCAAGTAACCAAGCTGTGTTTCTGGTGTGGAAAGGAATTCACCCAGAGACAGGTATATTCTTTTTCTAATTTGTGCGAAGACTGTTATGGGCCAGCAACAGCCCTGCTTCTCATCCACCTGTGACCCCAAGTAGATTTAAGTTTACTTACTTCTTCCCTAGGCTAGGGGAGGTTATGTTTTCTAACACATTGAACAAGCTGGATAGCACTTTGCGGATGCCAATTTTAGGCAGAAAGCTAAATTCCAGCTTGTAACTTGCACAGGCCAGACCAGGGGCAGATCATCACCTGCCTCTGCATGGACATTTCAACTCTAGCATCTGGTTTTAAGGCCTATATGTGGACTAGATATCCTGTGAGTCATGTATTATTGAATTCCACTCACTATTAAGTCTTTGTATTGCCACTGGCACCTGGGAATTTCACTTTCTTACTGTTTTTTGTCTGTTTATCATATTTATCCAGGATTTCTATTTGTTTGGAAAGGAAAAGGACCATCCCACCACATTGAATAGAAGTTTTTCACTCTTCTTTTTGAAATTCCCTCCCTTTGCCTTCACAAAGAACAAAATTTCACAGTTTTTTTCCTTACCTCACTGGCTGCTCCTTTTCAGTCTCTTTTCTGATTAATTATTAAATGTTGACATTGTTCTAACTTGGTCCTAATCTTTTGGTCTGGATTATTCTATCTTTATGGCTATATTTTTTTCTATGTGGACAAATGGTAGAATTATTATAATTATTTTTAAAACTCTATAATCTTAAAAACTGACTATTCTCAGTGTTCACTCATTTCCTGGAGAGAGGTTGCATTTCCAAGACGAGAGGCATGGAGCTGGGATGCTGCATGTTGGGTGATTTTCTGAGCTCTCTCTTTCACTCAGTCATGTCTCCTGGAAGACATTATAACTTCTACTTCAAGTGTTTCAGTAATTTTACTCTTTCCTTCACATTGTAGTATATATAGTGCTGTTGTAAAAAAAATAATATGTTCTCATTGTAAAAAGAAAAAAAATACAGAAAAGTTTTAAAAAATCACATACATAAAAATAAATAAATGAACAAATAATGTATATTCCCACCACTAGGATATAACTGTTGTTGACATTTTTTGACTTTCATTTCAACAATCTCTCTATGCTCCCATTAAAGGAATAAATAGATGGATGCTATTTTACAAATATTTAAAAACACGCTTTAATACTGTTACATTTAATTAAGTTTAATTTAATTGTGTTTAAATCTGAAAGAAGAAGAACACACTGAAGGATAGCTAATAGTCAATCAAAAGCATCTCTAAAGGGGTTTTACCCAATGTAATTATACTTAAAGGCAGTGACTATCAATATCTTCCATATACCCACTGAGTAATCTACTCATAGACAGATTTTCTGAACTATATTTTACCTATATTCAGAAAAGAGGAGTAGCTGAAATGCCCTGTTATCCAAGAGCCTATCAGCATCTCCAACTTAAATCTCCAAAATAAAATTCTTGGTCTCCACTCCAAGCCTGCTCATCCCACAGTCTTTTCATAAGGTCAATGACCAAATCACAAATCAAAAAGTGATAGGCACATGAGACCTCAGAAAAATGAGCAATGGGCTTTTATTTCTCCCAGACATTGAAAAATAATAGCATATAAGCTGAATCTAAGTCAGCATAGCCCATCTTATTAGCAAATAAACTGTATTGATAGTATTATCAGAAGAAGTACATTCCAGCTTTGAAAGGAAAGTGTATATCCTGCACAAATACAACTTCTTTATCCTCAGAAAAAGACAAACAGATATGCAAGATTGATGATATTCAACCATTGAAGGTATTTCTTCAATCCTTGTCATAGCCAATTCAGAAATGACAACAAAGGGACAGTCCACAGTTGTTGAACAGAGTTCTGTGGACCCTGTCCACTGAAGCACTGAGTGTGGTGTCAGGCATAAGCCAGTGTAGTTACTGTAACACTACTGCTGATTTCCCACTACAAGAGCCAGAACTGAGAGCAGCAGAAGATACTCCCCAGAATGTGAGCCCTGGAAACTTAACATACAGAGCTTCTCTGACCTCAGAAAAATTTAAACTATGATTTTGAAATTGTTTAAATAAAGTATGAAAAAAGGAGTTTATAGTGTCATTTTATTCATCAACATAGAAGAAAAAATAATCTAGCACAAATAAAGCAATATGAATTACTTAAAATATCTGACTGAAGAAAGCAGAGAGCTGCAGAGGCAGCCAGGTATTAAGAGGCCAAGGTCTCCTGCTTCCGTGAGCCAGGAAGGCACATGGAAGTGATCCTTACACTGAGTTTTTAAGAATCTTACAATGCTGGAGAGAGAAAAATCAAACTTCGACCTGCTAAGTAGAAAGGGCCTTAAGAAACATTTAAGACTCAGGTGAAGTGGATGTGAACAAGCAGGAAATCTAATCTAACCAAGGCCTTAAAAGGCTAGCTAATTTAATTAATGAAAAATAAAATTTTATACGCTTTTTATTTGCATGAGATTGAATATATTTTCAATTACTCATTAAACAATTACTTGTGTTCCTTTATGAATTTCCCATTAATGAACCCTTGATTATATTGATTTTTTATTTGTCATATTTGTTGTAAAGTGTTTTGTTCCAAGTTCATGCTATTGGAAAATATAATTGTCCTCTACTTGATATTGAACTAGTCAGTGTGCTTAATTGCATTAAATTCATTGCAGTATTATGTGATTTTTGCCATTTCTTTAATCTAACATTTACTAACTTTTATAATCTCCATCAATATAATAAATGAGTAACAAGATTCAATAATACTTCATTCTCTTTTATTAACTCTGCTTAGAGAATACTTCATTCACTTTCTCCTTTGTGCATTTTTATGGACTCATGGTGCCTTATGGTCTTTATATATTTAATTAACATCTGTCATTATTCAGTTTTGAATATTCACATTATTACAGACTTTGGTCTAAGAGAGTCTTTTTGTGTTTATGCTTTATAGATCGTTGAAGATGTTTTTACACTCCACCACTAAGATATTTCAGAAGCTCCAAGTTCAACCATAAGCTAGATATGATTCCTCTTAGTGGAAAAATGGTTATTTGAAATGATACGATTGCCGGGTTTGCATACTATGGTGACATTGCTTCTAGGCTATTTTAATAGACAAAGTGAAGAAGAATATTTTAAAAATAAGTTGATATTCACATTGTTAATTTGACTTAGCATTATAGAGTTCTTATCAGAGTTCTCTAACTGTGTATCTGTTTCTCTTATATTGAAGACTGGGATTATCAACAAAGCAAATGTAAACACTAATTATCTGACAATTTAAAATGGATTCAATTAACTTTGTCTTATTAGTTCATAATAACTGAACCATGAGTTTCTCCAACCCCAACAAAAAAACCAGAAACCGGTCACTTACTTTGGCATCTCAATGATGAAATCTAAGACTATTGACCTTTCCTGCTGAGCAGGTTGGTGCCACAAGATAAGAGTTGAGCAAGAAATTACTCAAAAAGAGAAACTTATTTTTGGAATTTGGCTATCTGAGTTTAATCCTAATGCCTCCACTAACTAGTTGCATAATTTTGTTATGCCATTGAAATTGAGAAATTTATTGGTTATAACAGCCTATACTATCCTAATGAAGGACTGTGGTAGAATGTTATAACAATGGTTCCCAATGGTTCATGTCTCTCTGTGTCCATACTGCTATTGAATGATGACAGGCCAACGTGGAGAAGAAACCAAGCACCCCTGCTGACAACCAGCGCCAAAGCCCCACACACATGAGGAAGACTAATTTAGACCTTCTCACCCAGCTGATCACAGATGCATGAATAAGCTCAGATAAGATCATCAGAAGAAACCTCCAGTCAACTATCAGAATTATGAGATACAATAGTCATTTTTGAAGCCAATAAATTTGGAGTTGTTTGTTATGTAGCAAGAGAAAAGTGATGCAAAGTGTTTGAATTTGATTCTAAGAGCAGTGCAGAGCCACTGAAAAAATTTAGGCAAAAAAAAAAATGTACCATGACCAAATTTTATAGATTAGATTGAAAACTTTGAATTTTGGATGGGAAGTCTCAGCTGCAGGATAAATTTGGAGTTGAGAGTCACGTTTTAAGCCAAGAGAATAAAAAGAGAATACAGAGTACTCAAAGAAGATTGCTCAGAATGAAGCTGATAGAAATTTTAACATTTAACATGTGGGCAGAGTAGAGAACCTGTCAAATTAGACCGAGACAAAGCGATCTAAGAAGATGTTAACATTATGGAGAAAACCAAGAGAGTATGGAAGTTGTTTTTAGAAATAAAGTTTTTAATGATATTAAATTATCTTGAGAGGCTGAGACTAAATGTTATCAACTTAGATAGAAATTACTATTTAAATTATCTCAGTTAATAATATTTGGGTAGCATCATATGGAAGGAATCTTTTCATAGGTCCATCTTGTACCAGAAATCGAGCTACTTATTGTTAAGAAAACAATCTCCAACTGGATCTAAGGTTTACCAAATGTATGTCTAAAACTAAAAGATTATAGATTTTTGAAAATAATAAAACTTATTTTGTACAAACTAATAATGCTAGAATTACAGAAAACATTGGCCAACATTGACTTATTGGTTCTTCACAAAACCAATGGGAAACACATAGAGCAAGTCTTATAATTCCAATTACACAATTAAAAAAACAAATTAAAGTTAGTTAGACTTAGAATGCATATAGCTCCTCACTTCTTAGACTTTTATTCCCAATAAAATAACCCAAATCTTTAAAACTGCTTTTCATTGGTTCTTGACATGTACCATTTTAACTAATTCCCTCGTGCTTTCTAAGCGGAAAACTTGAATATTGTGCACAAAATTTCTGAGAGAATGATGTTCTGGGAAAAGATTGCATCCACAAACCCAAATGATGAAAACTCCAAATCTGTGTAATCCTTAATCTATGGTAGAGGACCAGACTCATTTGTGAAATATTTGACACCAAGAGATATTTAAAGAAGATTTTAAATCCTTTTCAAGGATTTGGTTCCTCAAAGCTTTCCTTGAGTTCCAAAGGAATTCTTGATTGATTTATCAAAGCAAACAAACAGTAAATAAACAAGCTAGCATTTGAAATTAAGTAAGGCTTCATGCAATATCCACATTCTGGTCTCTAATGTTTATTTGTCCAAAGTGGCTTAGGGCAGTTTTCCCCAAACTGTTACTCTTAAAGCACTAATAAACAAGGCTTAGCATCCTCACAGCAGCCTCTGCCCTCCAGATGTTGCCTTTGTCTATTTTCACAGCCTACATGAGGACATCCAGGGATGGAGGGTGGGAATTGTGGGGGCTGGCCAGGCACTTCACCCAGCTACCTACTCACAACCAACCCACCTGGTCAGAAAAAAATGTTCTGAGTCTTCTCCAAGACACAGGAAATAACAGGGACAAGAACACTTCTACCTCCTGCCAAAGTGAATAACGGGGATCAGATATACCTTCCCACTTGAAACCACTATAAAACTGGATAAAATATGTGAGCCAATGGTTTCAAGATATTGAGTATTAGGCAATGAAGGACAGTGATCCATGAGAAATAAGAAACAAGATAAGTCCTACCATTGCTCCAATTTCATCTCTTAGAGTTTCCAGACAGCGGCAAAAGGAGGAGGAACTAGCAGGTCAAGGAGTAGAGGAGTCAGAGCTGAGAGGGTGGGAAAATAGGAGGGCAGAGTTCATAAGGCAGAATACCAGAGAGGTGAGAGCTGCATAAAGAACTCCGAGGTCTTCAGACGGTCCTCCTCATATATTCAGCAGAATATTGATAGGCACATGTGTGAAGACATGACCTAAGGCCAAAGAAAAGAACAAAAACTCTCTAAGGGTGGTACTTGGACTAATAAAGCGCTGGGAATAGTGCCTGTCCCTACCAGCCAGACTAGAAAACTCCACAATTCATAAGGCACTGGCTATATTACTAAGAAGGTTTAAATGGTCTTGCATCAATAGTGGGAAAAAACAGACCTAAATTCAACTCTGCTCTCACTGCTCCTAAGCTATCTTAAAAGTAAAATCCAGGAGGATCAAGCTATTTCCAAAGAACTTAACTCTGTTCTGGAACAAGATTCAAGATTATTTATAATAGTACCAAAATCTATAGCAGTAAACAATGAAAAATTCACAATGTCTGGCACTCAGTTAAAAAAAAATCAGTAGTCTTGCAAAGAAGCAGAGAAATATGGCCCATAATTAGGTAAAAAATAAATCAATTGAATCCAACCCAGAAATTGCACAGTAATAGGATTAGGAGATAAGAATCTAAAGACAGTTATTTTAATTAGAAACACAGAAGTTTTTTTTTAAGTATATTAAAAGGTTAAAAATTTCCAAATGGAACTTCAGAACTTCTGTTGCAGATTAAAAAAAAAAAAAATGCACTGTATGATGTATGGCAGATTAGACAATTAAGAAGAAATCATTTGAGAATTTGAAGACATTGGAAGACAAACTGTTAAAAATGAAACTCAGAGAGAGAGAGAAAAATTAAAATGAACAGAGCATGAGTTGAGCTGTGAAATAACTTCAAGTGGCCAAATGTAAGTGTAACTTGATTTCAGTGTTGGGGGGCTGGACTATTTGGGATGAAATCGTTATTTCCAAATGTAATGAAATCTATAAATCCACAGGTCCAAGAATTTCAACAAACTCCAAGCATAAGAAACATGAAAAAAATAAATCAAGACCACTGTCATCAAGTTACTCAAAACCTGTGACAAAGAGAATCTTAAAAGTAGCCAGAGGAAAAAAAGACGTATTACATATAGAGGAACAAAGATTGGTTGACACCAAATTTCTTAATAGAATTAGTGCAAGAAGAGAGTAGAACAACATATATAAAAGTACTAAAAGGAAAAAAATATTATCAACCTAGATTCCATGCCCAGCAAATTATCTTTCACAAAATGCAAAAGTAGAAAGAATTCATCACCATAAGACCAGCATTATAGGATGTGTTTAAGGAGGTCTTTCAGTAAGAAGGTAAGTGATAAATATGGAAATCTGCATCTGCACAAAGGAATGAAGAGCACTGGAAATGGTGACATAAATATAAACACAAAAATAAATACATAAAAAATATAAAATAATGACGTTTTCATCATTCAAATCTCTTCAAAATATATTGATAGTTTAGAGCCAGCCCTGATGGCCTAGAGGTTAAAGTTTGGCATGCTCTGCTTTGGTGGCCCAGGTTCAGTTCCCAGGCATGGAACCACACCAGTAGTCTGGAAGTAGCCATGCTATGGTAATGGCTCACATAGAAGCCATATTCATATTTTAAAACTAAAATATACAACTACGTACTGGGGCTTTGGGGAAGGGAAAAAAATAAGAGAGAAGATTGGCAACAGATGTTAGCTCAGAGAGAATCTTTCCCAGCAAAAAAAAGGAAAGAAAATATATTGACCGTTTAAAAAAAGAATATCAATGCTATTTGGAGTTATAAAATATATAGAAGCAAAATACATGCTAATTATAGCACAAAGATCAAGAGGGGAGAAATGAAAGCATACTGTTGTAAGGTTTTTATACTATAGTGAGATGTCATAATATCACCAGGTGGAGTGCAATAAGCCAAAGATGTATAGTATAAATTCTAAAGCAACCACTAAAATAAAAATTAAAAAAAAATTATAGCTAATAAGTAAACACAGGAGATAAAATGTACACATAATAGGTAATCAATTATTACAACAAAGGAATAAAAGAAAGGGAACAAAGAATAGATCGACAGATAGAACACATATAGCAAGCTGGTGTATTTAAACTTAACCATATCAATAATCATATTAAATGTAAATAATTTAACCAACCAATTAAAAGGGAGTGAGTATCTGGATGAAAAAGCAAAATCAAATTATATGCTATCTACAAGAAACCCACCTTACATTGTAAGACTAGAATAGGTTAAAGGTAAAAGAAGGAAGAAAATATACCATGCTAGCACTAATCAAAAGAAAGCTGAGGTGGCTGTGTTCATGAGGCAAGGTAGATTTCAGAGCAAAAAATATTTCCAAGGATACAGAGGACATTTTTATAATAACGATGAGGTAAGTTAATCAAAGAGGACATAACAATTGTGTTTATGCCCTGATAACAGAGCTTCAATATACATGAAGCAAAAATTGATAGAACTGCAAGGAGAAATAGACAAATCTACACTTATAACTGGATATTTTAATACTTTTCAATAAATAATTGATAAAATTAGTAGACAGAAAATCAGCTAGAATACAGAAATCTAGCAAAAAATTTGACCTAATTAATATTTACAGGACACTCCTACAAACTAAAGCAGAATATTTCTGCTTTTGAAGTGTCCTCAAACCACTAACCTAGACAGATCATATTCTGGGCAAAAATACAATTCTCAATGAATTTAAAAGACATCAAGTTTTACAAAGAGTATTCTCTGACTACATGTAATTAAAAATTAATAACAGAAAAATGTCTGGAAAATCTTTAAATATTTGGGAACCAGATTGCATATTTCTAACTAATCTATGGGTCAAAGCTTACATCAAAAGAGAAGTCAGAAAATATTGTTAAATGAGTGAAAATAAAAATCTACTTATCAAACGTCGTGTCATTCTGCTAAAGCAGCACTTAACTGAAAATTATAACACTAAATGACTATACTGGAAAATAAGGGAGGTGTCAAATCAATGACATCATCTTTCATCTTAATAAATTAGAAAAAGAAGAGAAAGTGAAAGACAAATTTTTTAGTCAGTTCTGGCTACTATGACAAAGTACCGTAGACTGGGTATCTTACAAACAACAGAAATTTATTTATCACAGTTTTGGAGACTGACAGCAGGGTGCCAGCATGTTTAGGCTCTGGTGAGAATCTTCTTCTGCGTCGCACATAGCTGTCTCCTCTTTCTATCCTCACACGGTGGAAAGAGGGTGAGAGAGCTCTTTAGGGCTTCTTTTATAAGGGCACTAGTCCCATTCATGAGGGCTCCACTTCATGACCTAATCCCCTCCCAAAGGCCTTGCCTTCTACTACCGTTACATTGGGGGTTAGAATTTCAATACAGAAATGACGCGGAGAGTAAAACTTCAGTCATTGCACAAAGTAATCAAAAGAAAGGAAATTATAAAGATTAAAGAGGAAATCAAGGAAAAGAAAATAGAAAAAACAATAGAAAAAGTCAGTGAAACTAAGAACCAATTATTTGAGAAGATGACTAAACTTAAAACTTTAGCCAGACTTGTCAGGAAAAAAAAAGAAATCACAATATCAAGAATGATAGAGGTGACATCACTACATATTCCACAAATATTAACAGTACAATAAGAAAATATTATTAACATCTACAGGCAAATAAATTTGATATCTTAGATGAAATGGACAAATTTATTGAAAAACACAAACTACCAAAGCTCACTCAACAAGAAATAGATAAGGTGACTAGCCCTATACCTATTTAAAAAACTGAATTGGTAGTTTAAAACATTTTCACAAATAGAATGCCAAGCTCAAATGGCTTCCTTACTAAATTCTATCCAATATTTAAGGAAGAAATAGTACAAATTCTATCAAACACATCCAGATTATTGAAGAGGAGGGACAGCTTACAGATCATTTTCTGAGGCCAGCATTGTCCTGTATACAACGCCAGACACTACAAGAATAGAATACTACAGAACTGCATCCCTCATGAATATAGATATAAAACTTTTAAATAAAATTTCAGCAAATTAAGTATAACATATATTAAAAGACTAACACATCATATCAAGTGAGGTTTATCCTGGGTAGGTAAGATTCTTTTGACACTTAAAAAATGATGGATTTAGAGCCAACCCTGATGGCCTAGTGGTTCAAGTTCGGCACATTCCACTTCAGAGGCCTGGTTTGGGTTTCCAGGCGTGGAACCACACCCCTCGCCTGTTAGTAGCTGTGCTGTGGTGGCGGCTCACGTAGAAGAACGAGAAGGACCTAAAACTAGAATATACAACTATGTACTGGAGCTTTGGGGAGGGGAAAAAAAGAGGAAGATTGGCAATAGATGTTAGCTCAGGACAAATATTACCCAGAAAAATATTGATGGATTTAGTTCATGATATTAACAAATTAAAAAGAAAAAATAGTGTGATCATCTCAAAGACACAGAAAAAAGCATTTGACAAAATTCTAGATCCACTTCTAATGAAAAATCACAATAAAGTAGGAATCAAGAGGAACATGCTCAATTGGATAAAGGCCATATAGGAAAAATATACAGTGAACATCCACCTAATGGTGTAAGACGAAATGTCCCCCTAAGATCAGGAGCAAGTTAAAGGTATCCAGTCTCACCACTTTTATTCATCATTCCTGGAGGTTCCAGCTGGTGCAATTAAACAGAAAAAAGACAAGGAAGGCATGTGTGTTGAAAAGGGGGAAAAATGCCTTTATTCACAGACAACATGGTCATCTATGTAGACAATATACTGAAGTTCTAAAAAGTCAAAACTTATAAGCAAGTTTATTAAGGTTGAACAATACAAGATAAACATGCAGAGATGAGTTGCATTCCTAGATAGTAGCAATAAAAAATCAGAAATTGAATTTAAATATACCATATGATAGAATCAAAAAGTTGAAATATTTAGGGATGAAGCTGATAAAATATGTGCAAGACACATACATAGAAAATCGCAAGGCATTACTGAGAGTAAAGAATGCCTAAACAAATGGAGAGACAGACCATGTTCATGTGTCAGAAGACGCAATACTGTTAAAATGTCAATTCTCCCCAAAGTTATCCACAGATTCAACACAATCCATATCAAAAGTCCAGCAGGATTTTCTTGTTGAAGATGACAAGCTGCTTCTAAAACTCACATGCAAATATAAAGGACTTTTAATATCCAAAGTAACTTTGAAAAATAAAAACGAAGTTGCGCATATAACACTTCATGATTTTAAGAGTAACTTAAAAACTATAGTTATCAAGATAGTCTGATCTTGGCATCAAGACACATGAATTGATCAATGAAACAAAATAGAGATTTCAGGAATGAATGTACACAGTCAAGATTTTATATACACCCATAGCATGATTCACAAAAGAAAAAAATGACAAATTGAACCCCATCAAGATTAAAATTTTTACTTTTAAGATTAAAAACTTAAAAGAATCAGTTAAAAGGATGAAAAGACAAACCACGCATTAAAATAAAATATTTGCAAATCATATATTTGGCATAAGAGTTATACTCATAATATATAAAGACTTCTCGCAACTCAATAATGGGAAAACAACTTAACTTTTTAATACAAATAGGCAACAATTCTGAACAGATACTTCAAAAAAGATATACGAATTGCAAATTAGCACGTGAAAGAATCTTCAAGAGATTAGGAAGTGCAATTTCGAACACAATTAGACACTTCTAAAGCCTATTAGAATAGATAAATTCAAAACTTACCAGACCAATTGTTGGTAACGATGTGGAGCAACTGGAAAACTCGTGCACTGTTGGTGGGAGTGTAAAATGGCATAATCTTTTTTAAAACAGTTTGACAATTTCTGAAAAAGTTGAAGATTAAGCTTGACATATGACCAAATCATTTCACTTCTAGATAAATGCCTAAGAGAAATGAAACTATATGCATACAAAGACCTGTACACATATTCATAGCAGTTCTATTTGTAACACGAAACAACTAGGAAAAAGGCCTACTTGCATTGAGAGGCAAATAGATTAAAAATTTGTGTATGTGTATACAATGGAATACCACCCAACAATAAAAAGGGATAAAATATTGATATATGCAACAATGTGCATAAATCTGAAAATAATTAAGCTGAGTGAAAGGATACAAAACGAATACATAGTATATGATTTCACTTACATAAAACTAGAAATGCAACTTGATCTATAGTGACAGATAAGCAGTTGCCCAGGAGTGGAATAGGACAGAAATGTCATGAAGAGAGGGATTGTAATATGTCATAAAGAAACTTTTGAGGATGATACATATGTTCCTTATTATGGTGATGCTTTCCCAGATGTATACATATGTGAAAATTTATCAAATTTTACACATTATATATGTGTAGTTTATTCTATATCAATTATATCCCGGTAAAGCAATTAAAAAAAAAACTCTACTATTCTGGAAAATATTTATGTTAATGGGTGGTTTCTCTTAACTAGGTCTGGGTGTTCATCTTCTTAAAGTACTAGGACTGTGTAAAACACCGGAAAGAATAGAGGGGAAGAACTGAAAAACGCAAACCTAAGTTGTGATGATAATTAAATTTTAACTTGAGAACTGGAAAACAACAGACGGTAAATAGTCTATGCTCACATATGAAAATGGTTTATGAATACCATGGTGGAGATTGAGAAAAGCACTATGGCTCTCTGAAGAGTCTTGTGTTTCTGCCAAAGGCCCTTATGAAAACTCTAGAGGAGATTTGGGTAAAATAAATCTAGTGAGTGAAATAAATGAAAAGATGTCTCGTTCTTTTCAGCTGCATGATTCTTACTGTCCACTTTCACTGAATCACTGGAAACGGCTGCACATTGAACAGAGATGAAGCTACATTCATCTGATAAGAATCCAGAGCAGAGAGTGATAAAGGAATGAAAGGGCTATACATATGGCACTTAACTTTCTTTTTTCTTTTTACTGACTGAATCCTTTGTTTAAAGAAAAGGCTTTGTTAGGAATCCTTGTTCCTATATTTTTGGGGCAGTCTTCATCTCTAATCTGTAACTTGAAGCTAAGGGATCTTTTTAGTCTCAGAATTTGAACCAAGTAATTGTTGATTTTCAGTTTTATTTGAGCTCACAGAAAGTTATGAAATTAAAAAAAAATTCCCTAGCAATGGTAAACAAGAGTTTTTTGTCAATATTTTATGATTGGCATTTGTAGATATGGTGAGCCTATTGTTTATTTTGTCTCAAAATATCCCAACAGTGTATAAAGTTTTGGAGAAAGAGATAGATGATGAAAGATTAAAAACCTGGAACTGGAAGGCTTAAGGGTCAAAGAGTCTTCAAATATATGATCAGTTGTCATTTGTCTTTACCAAAGACAGAACAATAGAAAACAAGCCTGAGTGAAACTACACAGTGAAGAATATATATTACATACGAAGGACAATCACCTGGTTGTGAGGATTAGTACCTTATGAACTGTATTCCTTAGACAAGGTTAGTTGGGACAGAATCTTATTTGCTAAGCTATGTTTAGCGTAGCATATTCAGAAGCTTGTGGAAAGGATAATTCATCTTCCACTGATTATGTGAAAGTCAGTAAAAATACGAAAAAAAAAATCCATTCTTACTAATAGCTCATTATGTGATATTTTCTGCATTTTAAAAAAGGCTAAATCCAAAACAAAAATGTTAGAATAATTCATCGAAGAGCTATATACCCTTCACCTAGATTACAAGTTGTTAATATTGTTATTATTTATGAGCCAGCTGAAGTGATTGGCAGGAATCAGTCTTCATCTCTAAAACTTAGAACAAGGAGAGAAATTAAAACAACATATGGAAGAAATATATTCTTGTTATTTTTACCTTGTGTTATGTCAGAATTTACTGAACCAAATATAGTTATCAAATTCAAAAATTTAACATTGATCAAATATTATCCAATATAATTCACATTCGAGTTTTCACAAGTGTCCTTATAGGAGAATTATAGTTTTCCTTTCCCTTTTTGGTCCGGGATCCAATCCAGGACCACGAACTGCATTTATTTTTTATGTCTCTTAAGTCTTCCTTTATCTGGAGCAGTTTCTTTCTCCTTCTTGACTTGATATTTTTAAGGGAACAGGCCAAATGTTTTGAGAAATATTCCTCAGGTTTTTCATCTGATTATTTTATCAGGATTAGATTCAGGTCAAGCATTTTTGGCAGGAATACCCAAGTGACGTTGTGTCCTTCTTAGAGCATCAGATCACCCTCACTTTGTACCATTATTGGTGGTACAAATGCCGATTGCCTGGTTAACATGGTGTCCCCCAAGTTGTGACACTATAAGTCACTTTTTCCCTTTTTAATTAATATTTAACCTATGGGGAAATACTTTGAGACTGTGTAACTAATCTTTTTCCAGTGGTTTTAATATTCATTGTCTGAATCAATTATTACTATGGACAGAGTTTCCTTCTAGTTTTTTTCTGTGTGTGTGTATGAGGAAGACCAGCCCTGAGCTAACATCTGTTGCCAATCCTCCTCTTTTTTTCTGAGGAAGACTGGCCCTGGGCTAACATCTGTGCTCATCTTCCTCTACTTTATATGGGATGCTGCCACAGCACGGCTTGGCAAGCGGTGCATCTGTCCGCGCCCAGGATCCGAACCTGCGAAACCTTGGGCCACCAAAGGGGAGCTTGCGAACTTAACCACTACTCCACCGGGCCAGCACCCCTTATAGTTTTTTATGTGCTTTTACCCTTCCATGAACTTCCTGAAGAAAAGCCTTCCAAGATTGAAACCTCTGGTCTCTTACAAAACCTCTTTCCCCTTCCTTTTGATCCCTCCAGGTCTCAGATGTAGTCTCAATATTTCCCCCATTGCTCCCTCTGTAGGGGTGACTTTTATTTGCATTCTCCTACTGCTCATTGGTAGCTGCATTCTCCTCTTCTCCACTTAGTTTCTGTTTAATGTTTTGTTCTGGCCTGGGCTCCAAAGCTGGCCTTATGGATTTGAGCTGTACGTTTTACCCCTTGCATGTAAACTAAACTTTGCAGTATTTTGTTTCCTAGTTATATTGTGGGTCTGAGGCATGGATGGTTTTCCTTTCTTTATTATCTGGAGGAGGATGTATGGAAATATTCCAGTTTAGTTAACCCCTGTGTTCCTACCAGAACTGGGAAGTTCTTTTTGTCTACCATATAAAATACCCAAGGATAGTGTAAAATGTCTTAAATGAGATGTCTTAGCTGAGAACATGGTATATCTCCTGAGAGTCTGAACGGATTTAAAATGTTTTCCTAGAGGGAGAGATGGGGAGAGAGAGAGATGGAGGGAGGGTCACACACACAAATTAGGGGCAAGTAAAGATAGAAAATTTGAAAGAATTTGAAAAAGAGAGACCGAGAGATAAAGTAACAGAGAAACAGAGAGAGACAGAGTGATTACAAGAGATGAACAAAACATCAGAGGGAAATAAAAAGAGCATATGGGAGAAATACATTATTTTTATTTTACCTTATGTTAGATCAGAATTTACTGAATACCTGACTACTTTAACCACTTAATTTGGCAAAAATATTACCAAAAACAACAATAGTTGCTTCTATAGGTCCCAGATGAATTTCCTATTTTTAGAAGTCATCTTAACACTGCAGATTTTTATTTGATAAAGAGTACAAATGTCCAGAATTTAAAGTTGTAAATTTCCTATTTTTAGAAGTCATCTTAACACTGCATATTTTTATTTGATAAAGAGTACAAATGTCCAGAATTTAAAGTTGTTGATGAATGTGAGAATAAAAATGGAAAAATATTACACCAAATAGTTTACATTACACACTGCCAGAAATTTGGAATGGATAGGAAAAAAGAACAAATCCTTAGTTTGATTTCAAGGTGTTTCCCAATTGCTATATAAAACTAAAAATGCTGTTTATAGCCAATATATGGAGTTTTAGGGGCTTCTAAAGAGGGGCATTCAGCCTTCACTGATCTTCACTGACCCTTCCACTCCCACACTTAAGGAATTTTTCTGTATACATTAAACTTAATGTTTTATCCAATGCATAGACTCTGACTTACTTATATGGTTCAATGACATAAAAATATTAAGAGTGTGGGAGTTGATGCTTTTCTCTTAAAATCTTCTGCAATAAATGAACTGTGGCAATCAAGTTTCCAAATTCTGTTAGGCATAAAATGTAAAGTTTGACTATTTTAACCTAGGCAATACGTGTAAGCTTTTTTATTTTACAATAGAGATAGTATCAAAATGGCCCAGTGTAACAGTTCACTTAATTTGCCTTGTGAAAAATACATTTAATATCTCTGATGAAAAGCAGCTCTATTAAACTGAATGGCCTTTTTCCTATTTTCAAATGTCTTAGGTTCTTACAATGAACTTCTAAAAATATCCCCATGGTACTGAATTGCTAGTGCATTAAGTGAACATTTCATTTACCGTTCTACAGATAAATATACACATAAACCATGTTTTATTTAAGACACTTAGCTGGACTGTGAAACATAGTTAAATGAGAAATATTTAATAACCCAATTTCAAAAGGTCAGCTTTCTATTTTAATTCCACAGAACACATAAATTCTGGACATTGCTAGTATTTAATGAAAACTTTATTGAATACTGTGAACAAATTAATGAATGATCTTGTTACTACATCACATTAAAACATCAATTGTCTCTCACACAAACTCTGAAATTAGAGTCTATATAATGTTAAATAGCTCTATAGCTCTGGCCGTCAAAGAGATTTTAAAATAATTATTTAAAAATAATTTCTTGCCTGATCTCTCTGCTTTTAGTCTCTCCTTAGTCCAAACCATTCTCCACGTTTCTGCAAGTTAAATCATTAATCTGATCACTTTAGTAATTAAACTCTGAAACACAAACGAACAAACAACCACATCCAGGAACTGGTCTGATGCTCACAGTGAGGCCATATGTTTCTCTGATTGGACATGAACAATCTTGGAGAGCATAAACATCAGACAAGGTCACTCTGAGACCATCATAAAGTAACATAAAACAAGGTCACTGCACGAGCCACAAAACCCACACAATCTCTGTTTCAGCTAAAATGAGTGACTGCTGCTTCCTTACCAATGGCAGCTTTGTCCTTGCTCTAGTCTCCCTTCGTTATGATAGGGTTTATTGATATACCCCATCATAGGACTGCCCCTTCTTTCTGACACCACTCCATCTAGAGTGAAGTTCTATTTCCGGAAACCCCAAAAATTGCCTAACCAAAGCCCAACCCTATTATAGGATTTTCCTAACACCTCTTACTGAGAAGACTACAGTTCCCCATAGTAAATGTTCCCCTATCCCTGTTGCAACAATAACCCTAGCTTGTTAACCACAGGTGTATTCCTGGTGGTCTTTGGCTGGAGGACATTGACACTCCTTCAATGACTGTTTTCTAACTGAGTCCCTCCAGTGCTTTGAGGATGGCCTGCGAGATCCTGCATAAATTGATCTCCTACTTGAAAGGCTCATTACTGCTGCTTTCCTCCACAAGCAACATGCTCTCCCAATCAACCTTCCCATTTCCCCAAACCTCCATGCTCAATATTGATAATAACTAAGGAACAAGAAGGTATAAGAACTTTGGAAGAGAAAAGGGAGGTAAAGAATATAAATTGGAAATCAGCTTGGCCATGCAGTCTTGTTTGAAAGAGGAGGAGACTGTGACTGAATGCATCATGACCTCAGCATTATTCTTTTCAAAAAGGAATCTGAGGAGAGTCAAGTCAGAGAACCTTACAATGCTTGTCTATCCCTTACATAAAGCTCTCATTGAACTAAGGCTTTATGTGGAAATAATATTACCCTATCAGCTAGCCACAGAATATGAAGGCTGTACTCGAGACCAGTAAAATCAGAGGCTCTGAGGGTTGATCCCAAGCATCAGTATTTTTCAAAACTCTCCAGGTAATTTCAATGTGCAGCCAAGATTGAGAACCACTACTATAAAGAGAAGCAAGAGAATAATAAAGAGAATATTCAGTTTAGTGGTTGCTTCTGGCACGGGGAGAGAGGGAGATGCATTCAGAGAGGAACAATCAGAAAGCTCTAAGTACCTTGGCAGTGCTCTCTTGCAAAAGTGGGCAATGATGTGTTAGGCTTTATGAATCTTACTATTATAATTGTCATGATTGTGCTTTATATATATTCTTTTTTTGAATGAGGTGGTGATTTAAAAAATAATTTATAAAATTCAAAGAATACAAACGTGCCTTTTATTTTCAATAATCTAGGAGTGGTTGTCTCAGACCTCACCGATAACATATGTATAACCACTTAGATACCACTAGTCCAGTATACGTCCTGGATACAAACAGCAAAGTTCTCAGAAAACTAGTTGGTACAACACAAACTGAGGGTTTTTTTTAAAGATAATTTATTGGATGGAGATAAATCAAGTCCTATAACGAATATCATGGTCTTAAAAAGAAAACTTGTTTATGTAATAAGCAGCATCTGTTCTCTTCTAGAAATGAAAAGAAACTTAGCATTTCAAAAATTCAGAAATTCTGCTATTGCTGAGAGGCTCTGATTACACGGGATAAAGGCTCACTCTTTGAGCTACTAGAGACCCCGCTAAGGAAGAATGGGCCTTTCAGTCTGTCTTCCACGCACAGGATACTAATATAAACATGAGGGTACTGATTCCATAGCTCTTCCACTGCCAGGCAAAGTCCTGTTAAAAATTTGCTGTTAAACCTTCTGTTCCCCTGTCGTGATCAGCAGAATACTGAGTCCCTTTTTATATCTCACAGAAAATATTTACCATCAAAAGGGCAGGTTATATCAGAGAAATTGTTGAGAGATTTGCTGATTCTGTCAAGACGTCGTAAGTAATTGAGATAAATCTAGTGACGAAGTGGTTATGCTTGCTTTGACAGTGATGGCTGGGAAAACTGCTCTTAAAGCAGAAGTTATCACTATTTATTTATTTAAACTGCCATATTATTCCAATTTGAAGTAAGGCATTTTAAAGGTTACACACAATTACCACAAGGGTCATATTGCTGTTGCTGTTTTGTTCTGTTTTGTGTTTTAGTAGGAAAATAATAATAGAGAAAGACAGTAATGAGGATATGAAGGAGACTAAATGCTGTGACTGTCACTCCGGGATGAACTGGTTGCTCTGTCTTGGTACGTGCATGAGAACTGGAGCTAGGTATCAGAGAGGGTGAGACTCCGAGAGAGAGAAATGCTGTCTGCTTCCAAGGGCGTGCAGCTGCCTGTGTCCCGGCAGAAACATGCCGACCGCCTCTTAGCAGTAATAGAAATAAAAAGCAGTCTGAGGTGAATATGTTTCTAGTTACACACAATCTAGAAATGCTTCTAATGAGACTTATAACAGTGATGTTGTCTGAATCTCAGTCTGAGAAGCATCCTTAAGCAGTACAGGGGTCCTCACACTGCAGTCCATCTGGCTTAGCCCCTGTGTTTGTAAATAAAGTTTTATTGGAACACAGCCATGACCATTTGTTCATGTAATGTATATTTCTGCTTTCTTGCTGCAACAATGAGTAGAGTTAAGGAATAGCAACAGAGAACTTTAACACCTGTAAGCATAAAATAGTTACTATCTGACTCTTTACAGAAAATATTTACCAGTCTCTAAAGTAGTAGATGAGACTAACGATTTGATTTGAATTCTGGCAGCATTACTTGAAACTGTGTAACTTCGAACAAGTTGCTTATCTCTCTCTGCCTTAGTTTCCTCTTCTTGAATATTTCTAAGGCATATAGAGTAGTGCCTGGTATATACTAAATTATATAACTCTTTTGATCTTTATGGTTGTTAAAATTTGGGTCATGTAACATGTAATATCCTGAGAAATCTATCAAGATTATTTTAAGAATGCAAAATGCAAGGTGTTTTTTTAATGCAATTTTATTAATTATCATCATTTATACAGATTTTTCTGGAACTGTCTCTTTTTGCAGAAAACAGCAGTTTTCCTTTCCAATACAGATCATCTAAGGTACTGGTCCAACATATCTAACTTTCCAGGAAGTTATATTTCTTAGATCACATTTTATTAATCTTATCCTTCTCTTCCAAATATTTTGTTCTGCTTTTTAGCTAATGAGATTCTTCCTGTTGTGAAATTAAGTGATTAGAGAAAATATTTCATTTTCCTTTCTTTTATAGCCCAGAAAGGCCTAGTTGAATCTTCCTTAGTACTTCCCATGTTATTTTTTTACTTTAGTTGTAAAAAAAAGAAGAGCATTCGTGCACCAAGGATTATGGTGTTTGCTCCTTAGGCTGTTGTTTTACTGCGTCCCTCTCCAGATAGAGAAGAAATACATGTTATGAATTTTACTGTTTAGATAGGGCCACATTTATATGATGGACTGATTCAGCCGGCTGAAGTTAATGGCACAGGACTGTCCACACACTCCTTTCCACTGAGCCCATTCTCTATGGCCCTCCTTGTTGATAAGGGAACAACATTTGGCAATGACACAGTAAATGGCAAGATTTTAACACTGCCAAGGGACTGTGTGAGTGCTTAATGAACCGTTTCACTCTGTTAATGTCTTACTCTTTGCTCTGCAGTGTTAGGTAAGTGGGCAAATTGGAACTATAAAGTCCAAGGCTGCCACACACGTCTCTGTTAATGGAGTGTGGGGTTTTGACTCTGTGTCCTTATTTTGTTAAGCCATTTCCCACGTCAGTTTGCAGGAGACAATGCACTGTCTTATAAGAATGGTGAACATTGTCTTTTGTTAGTGGGTTAGTTGACTCGTTACTGGGATTTGGGTATTGAAATACTTTCATTTTGCAGCTTTACCTTGGACCTAATCCCCATTATATCTCATCCCCCTCAGCTCTGGTGTGAATAATTTGTGGTTTTCATATGTCAACTATATAATAGTATCAGCAAAGGTGAGATCCATGTCTCTCTATCTTCCGGTCTACAATGGTAATAATTCGAGCAGACAATAATAAAAGGAAAGATTTATTCCTCTTTCAACCTACTTCTATTCCTTCTACACATTGTCAGTCCCCAGAAAATGAACAGAAGTCTAGCTGGCTGGATGAATACTTGGCTGACTTGAGAGATCTCATAAATAATTCTACTTAAAAGTCAAACCCTCCACAAAATTTGTTTCCTTAATATCTCATTAATATCCAGATTATCAAATTAGATGCTATTCACTTTTCTCAATAACCCCATAAAGCACTGTGGTTTTACTTCGTGTTGGTTTCCAGAAGCCATGCTGTGACCTGGTTAAGTATTACATTGTCATATTCTGGTCAAGATAGCCCACCTGGACATTTCTTTTATTTTTTTTCCTTTATTTCATTTATAAAAGATAAAAAGTATAGAAAATTAAAGAGAATAAAAAAATTAACATTTGCAAATCTACTGGATTGCAAATCCAGCTTTGTCAAATTGCAACATTTTACTGGATTTGCTTTGAATAATTTTTTAAAGAAACAACACATTACAATTAGAGTTGGTGATTGCTACTTACCTCCTCAGTTCCTATTCTAGCCCATACTTGCTGCCTATATGTAACCACCATCCTGTTTGGCCTTTGCATCTTGTTTATATAATTCCTATAAGTGCTTATTACTTTTACTTCATGTATCCTTAAATTATAGGGACAGAGACAGACAGATGTAGATGCGTAAGTATATAGCAGAGCATCAAATGTTTTTAAACACCATACGAGCCTTTATAATTTATATATTCTTCTCCAGTTCTAGATTTCATTCAACATATGGCTGCAGACCATAACACAATTTATTCATTCTATTCTTGATAGACATTGGGGGGTTTCCAGTTTGAGACCATTCCAAAAAAAAAGCTGTGGTGACATGTATATGGGCCTGCATTTTTCTTGGATAGAATTCATAGACTCTATGAAATGTACCCTTTCAAGATTATTGGATATTTTACTGGTGACTGAGAGGGTATGAGAGTTCCCACTGCCATAAACACTTTCTAATATTTGGTATTGTCAGACTTTTCAATTTTTGCCAATTTGGTGATTATAAAAAAGAATTCTCATATTAATTTTCATTTTCATGATAGTTTATGAGATTGAGCATCCTTTTATTATTTTAATGGATTTTTAAAGTTTTCTCCTCTTGGATGAATTGCTCATACCATTTGTCTATTTTTATTAAAAAAATTTTTTTGCACTAGTTTTTGCAAGTTATTTAAATATTGTCTATATCACCCCTTTATCAATTTATTCATTGAAAATGTTTTCCCCGGACTGGTTTGCTTTTTCCTTTGTATCTTTTTTTTTTCTCACAACAGTTATTTGAGCAAGTTATTAACATACTACCTTTATTAGCAGGTGCTCAAAAATAGATGTTACTTTTATTTTCTTTATTTTGTGGTTTCACATAATAATAAAATTCACAAGATAATTGTATTGACTTTCCCTAATTAAAAAAATATATGTTCATTGTAGAGAATTTGAAAACTAAAAAGAAGAATATAAAACTCTCATATAGTTAAAGGCATAATTAATCTTGACACTTTGGACCTTACATTGTTTTGATACTTTCCCTATGATAAACAAAATTCTAAAGACTCATCAACATAGACTTACTAGGTGAAAGTATAGGTGTGTTTTTAAGGCTTTTGATAGATACTCCTGATTGCTGTCTGGAAATGTTTTATCATATCATACTCCCAGTGGGAGTATATGCAATTTTTGGTTCTCCACACATTTACAAAAATTGCTTATCATTATTTTTTAAAATAGTTTCACCAATTGGTAGTGAAAAAGATTTTGTTAATTTATTTCACAGTTTTTATCAGTACTTTTTTTTATGGCTATTGATCTATTGTCTTATAGTTTGTTGTCCATTTATAGTGAAGGTTTAAGGATTTTTTTCTATTCATTCATAAGATGACTTCATATATTAAGGATAGCAGGCATATATCTGTAATATTATTTTCATATTTCTTACTATTTTACATGATACTTTAAAAGTGTTATGTAGTTGAGTATACTGATTCTTTTTATTTCTGCTATATTCCATTTTATTTATGTTTAGAGTTGTTCTCCATACTGAAATCAATGAATTATTGATATATATTACCTTCTACTTAGTCATTCTTTGCATTTTATTTTAAAATAAATAACAAAATTTCTGTTACATGTGTTTGTAAATTCCTTTATCATATATATTTTGTTTCTAGTAGAGTTTATTTCATACCTATTAATGATTTGAAACTTGCTCCATGCCCTCATGGCTTTTTAAGAACTACTGAAATGTATTCTTGATTCTTTTCTTCTCAAAAAAGTTTTTTACTTTCCTCATTTCTTAACTGCTTTAATTAAGAACAATGAATCCCTCTCCAAATACTCAAAACATATTGGATAGTAACTTCTCTAAAATTAAATGTAGAGTAGGGAAAAACACATTTAATCTGTTCATTCAGGAACAAGTTATCAGTATGAATTCATTACAATCGTCTTTTGAATTTTCAGTAAATCTTCTCATTTCCTATATAAATCCTACTTTTCATTGGTTCTCATTTGTTTTGTTGCTACTGTGAATAGAAATCTTAGGAGAATTTCAGTTATACAGGAAAACTATTCATTCTCGTGTCTTGATTCGTTCTAGGAACATCATGCTTCTCTCACTGATCTTAACCATATTTATTGGTTCTCTTATGTTATCTAGACATGAAAACATATTAGCAGACATAATGATAATTTTTTCTCTTTATTTCTAATAGATTGTTTCTTATTTCTGTTTCGTATGTTATAGCTACTGGTATGAAAATACAGAGAAATGTTAAATAAAAATGAAGACTGCTGGTGACATAGTGGTTAAGTTCACGTGCTCCACTTTGGAGGCCCAGGGCTCTCAGGTTGGGATCCCGGGCGTGGACCTACGTGCTGCTCATCAAGCCATGCTGTGGCAGCATCCCACATATAGAGTACAGGAAGATGTGCACGGATGTTAGCCCAGGGCCAGTCTTCCTCAGCAAAAAGAGGAGGATTGGCAACAGATGTTAGTTCAGGGCTAATCTTCCTGACCAAAAATAAATAAATGAAAGTTTTGTTTAAAAAAGTGAAGATTGCCTTTATTTACCTCACATTCATAATTGTGTCTGTTGTTTCACGTTTTAACATTAGGCACACTTATTGAACTGAGATGCCTTCTTTTTATTACACAAAAGAAAAATTCTTTTACTGCAAATTGTCTTGGATTTTCATCAATAATGGTTGCTAAATTTAATTATCATTTTTACATTATCTAAATGATCTGTAATTACAGGCTTAATTTTATCTGATCAATAATTATATAGGAAGGTGATTTAATAAATATTTGGTTTGGTTCTTGATGTTGTTTCAACTTATATTGGATGATGATCAGTAAATGTAATCTGTATGTTTACTACTTTAATGAGATTTTTTTTCAGTTTATTACATAATTACTTTCGATTAATTCTCCTTTCCCTGTTCACTTTAAATCTGATTGAGTTGGTAAATTGTCCTGTAATAACTTTGTTTTTGTATTCTTCTTTGTATTTCTGCAATTGTGTTTCATGTTGGTTTTGGCCAAGCATTAATTTTGTCATTTAGTGAATAAGGTTCAGGAATGTTATGTCCACTTTGTGGATTGTACACATTATGAATGTGAAATAACCCATAGGATATTTTCCTCTCTAATGCTTTTTATATAAAATAATTATTGACACTCAGATTTGTTTGGTTTTTTTGTTTGCTAGTATTGCCTGTTAAACTTTCCCCACTATTTCATATTTAATGTTAATGGTATTAATTGATGGGTAGCCCTTTTCACAGCGGTGATTAAAGGATTCAAGCTTCTTCAATTTTGTTGCCTCGTCACCTTCACCATGTGGCTGTCATGTTCCCCCAGGACACTGACATCCATTGGCTGAAGAGGAAAGGGTAGAGAGCTTCACCCTTGAGAGGGTTTTATGCACCAGGCCTGTAAGAGGCAGGTGACATCCACTCATTCTATTGGCCAGAACACAGGATCCTGGTCAAATCTAACTATAAGGAAAGCTGGGAAGTAGACTCCAGCTATGCTCTCAGGAAAAAAATCAGTTTGGTCAATTGCTTGTCGTTTTTACCAGGTAATATTTTTAAGTATCTCTTTGAGGAACCAATTTTAGAGATTTTATATATCCCTTCATCTTTATATTTTTCTTTAGCCAGGGGAGCATAATTTGGTTACATTCAGTTTCATATCTGCTATACTTAGCCTTATATCTGTCAACAGGCTTTATGCCTCGTTTTCTAAGATTTTCTTTCTTCATTTTGATTTCTTTGCTTATAATTTTTTTTGCTGATTTAAAAATATTTTCCAGTTGTTTCATAGTGCTTACTTTTAAGTTTTTTTAAAACTACATTCTTAATCAATTCAAAAATATAGAAAACACAAATATAGTAATAATATACACCAGGAAATATCCACAGGGCTTCAAGTCTGTTAACTCATTTAATCCTCACAACAACCTTATGATGTGGGTAATATGAACGGTCTTACTTTAAGCATGAGAAAACTGACATAATACTTATTTCCCTGGTAAGATTACAAATATATATGCACCTAAAATATAATTTCAAAATATATGAAACAAAAATTGAAGGAATGTAATAGACAAATGCAGCATTATAGCACGGTATGGTAAAACATCTCTTAATAAGTAATAGAAAAAGCAACAACAACAAATCAGTAATTATATATAAATTTGAGCAAAATCTTTATCAAAGTTGACCTAACTAATATAAACACAACACCATACTCAACAAATGTAGATCCCTGCTTTTTTCAAGTATGTAGGAATGATTTACAAAAACTAACAACTATATGGTAAAGCGTCGACCAAGATGACAACACAGGAGGCTCCTGAACTTTCTTCCTCCCATGGACACAATGAATGAACAGCTATACATGGAGTAATTCTCTCTGAAAGAAAGCCAAAAGCTAGCTGAGTAATTCCTACACATTGGTTGAATGAGAAAATACCCACATCAAAACTGCTAGGAAAGGCTAAGACACATTCTAACCATAAACCCTACCCAAGGCACAGTAACATACACTGAGGAAGAAACTCTCAACTCCCAGCTTCACCCCGAGGAGTGAAAGTTTTGGACTGCACATTTAGTGTGCCAAATTTTAAGATTCCCACTTGATGGGTGGGTCACAAAATACCTGGCTCTGAAAGCCAATGGGGCTTGCCTCCATGAGACCCACAAGTCTATAGCAAGGAAGCGGTTCTTAATGGGCATGCGAGCACTAGCTGTGGCTATCCTCCGGGGCTCAGTGCAGAGGGAGCAGTCAAAAAGCACCCATCTCCCAATCTTTCCCTGGATGGGGTCTAACTGCACACTTTATAAGCTGCTGCTTGAAGGTCTGGCTTCAAATTTAGCACACATCTAGGGGCTGGCTGCAGATCCTCCCCCCAGAGACTGGGGAAGCTGGGGGACAAGCTTGCTACAACAATAAAACCAAGTCACCAGTATCTCCCTAGAAAGAGCTCATGCATACTTCCGGTGTTCCAGCTTTTGTGGCTGCCACATAAGGGATGGGCCATCAAATCACCCAGCTTTGAAAGCCAATAGGGTTTGCATTCACAAGTTCCACAGGACTGTAGCAAAAAAAGAAGCAGTTTTTAAATAGGCGCAGGAGCACCCCTCCCCCATGGTTACACACCAGGGCTCAGTGAGGAGAAAACAAGTAAAAAAGCCCATCTCCCAGTTTCTCCCTAGAAGGGGCTTAACTACATGCTTTCCCCGCTGGTGACTGAGGGTTCAGCTTCTAATCAGTCTGTGTCTAGGTCCTGACTGTGATCCTCCCCTTTGGGACACTGATGGGACTTGGCACACCCTCAACTACCGGGAGCCACTAAGGACAAAGATGACAGATTAGAAAATCACAAAGGTTTGAGAGGCAACCAGGAGCTAACACGTGATAACATAGAAAACTACCTTTCTTTTCATAGCATAGAAATTGATTGTTTAAACAGGAGAAAAACTATACTGGTCATAAAGGAAAAGATTCTCAAATTGGACTACATTAAAGTCAATACATCCTAGTCAACAAAAGATGTCACAAAGAGAGGGAGAAGGCAACTCACAGAGTAAGAGAAGATATTTAAAACACATGTCCATATTCATAAACTATTTTTTAAAACTTATATATCAATTTTTAAAGAAAGGAAAAAGAAAACTTGACAATAGACTTGAGTTTGCATTAAACTGTGTTATATATCCAAAGGGCAAATATGCACGTGAGCAGGTGCTCACCTTATTATCATTGGGGAAATGAAGATTGAAAGCACATGAGATACGACCACATAACCACCGAAAGCTAAAGTTAAAAAGAGAAATGTCTGTGAAGGTATGGAGCAACAGGAACATAAATTGTTATAAGTTTAGAAAACTATTTGATTTTCCAGTTGAGCACGTGTATCCCTGAAGACCTAACAATTCCATTACTCTACGCATGTACCTAAGAGAAATTTGTACACAAGTGCAGGAAGAGACATACAAAAATGTTCCTACCAGCACTATCTCTAACAGCCAGAAACTGGAAAAAAGCAAATATTCATGAACATTATAATCAATCAATAAATGTTCACTCAATGGTATATGATAGAGCAATGAAACTGAGTAAACTACAGCTATACAAAATGGATAACTATCACAAAAAATATTGACTGAAGAACCCAGATAAATAAGAACACATACTCTATTATTCCATTTATATGAAGTTCAAGCATAGCCAAAAAATAAAAAGTGATTTTAAAGTCAAGTTAACTTTGGAAAAGACAGGTGTAATGATTGAAAGAGGGTCATGAAGGAAGATTCTGGAGCTGATAATGTTCTATTTTAAGAACAGAGTAGTGGTGGTTATACAAGTGAATTTGTGCTGTACTAATTTATTGAATATATTTAAGTTTTCGGTTTGACTGTATTATAAATCTATTGTGATCTGTATTATAGATCAATTAAAAAAACTTTTTGCTCATTTTTAATGTCTTATGTAGATAGCATGAGTGAGAGAGAGACCCAACAACTTAAGAAATAATCATCTTCCATAGATTGGGAGAGAGGGTATGAGTAAAAACTACATATTTTTCCTTATCCGTATTCATATAAGGATAATTTTGCCAAAGGGTTCAAACTATGAAGAAAGGAAAAGAGAAAGAATCTCAGAGAGCTCATAGAAAAATAATATTCCAAGATTAAACCCAGTTGGCCATGTTGGAGCAGAGATCACATGTGGGCTGGAAGTGCATCTGATAAAAAACAAATGAATTATGTGGTGGAGGCTAATCTTAGTATCAAAAATCTCAGTGCCAAGAGGTAAATAAAAAATATAAAGTTGAACTGATCAGGCAGATATGAAAGTTCAGAGCAGATATTAAATGTGATGTCTGATGATGACATCTTTGTAAATAAAAGGGATGAATATGAAAAATAAATTTGATTTAAAAAGTGTCAAGAAATCAAGTAAGGATCTTGACAGCAGGTTCAAGAGCACAAAGTCCTATGAGAGAGCAAGTTCATAAATATGGGTAAAGTATATGGTCAGGAGGAGCAAGTTGTATATAAAAGACAAAACAAACAATAATCTTCAAATGAATCATGCCCTACCTTAAACCAACTTTATTAAGAATCTTTCTAAATGAGGGAGTCATCTAAATATCACTTGATGGATCTTGATTAGAAGAATAAGTATTTGAGTAACTTGCTGAGGAGAGGGGTAGATGTGTGTGTGTGGTATGTGTACGTGTGTGTGTGTGTGTGTGAGTGCATGCTGTGGGGATCAGAATTGGCCACCTCAAGCACTGAAGGAGGCTTTGATGTTCCCCACACCCACTAACTGTCTGAAGGGATTTTGGGTGGAAGGCTTGTCCCTAGGACAGGCTGTCACTATGGATAACTCCGGGTATCAAGAGACTGGGAGGGTCTTTGCTGAGCCCATTCTTATCAAAGTTCTGTTTACCGTACACTTACATTTGTAAGGGAAATCTCCATTTGTAAAGGTATCTCCTTCTCTGTACCAGGAAGAAGGGGGGGTGACCATATCTCTAGAAAAGCTTATCAGTGTGGAAGGCAAAGACTTAAATCTGCATACCCTTGTTTACTGTGTTTTTATTGTATCCTCATGGCTGACACCCCCAACCCCCCCAAATTTTCCTTTGTCTATTTAAGAGGAGAACCTCTGTCATTCTGTCTAGAGATACTCAGTTTCCCCAGGTCTCTCCCATGTATACATGTTATAAAGCTCTGTTTGATTTTCTCCTGCTATTTGGCCTCATGTCAATTTAATTTGTAGCCCAGCCAGAAAGGACCCAGAGTGGGTAGAGAATACTCTTTCTCCCCTTCAATGCCTACGTGTAAAGAAAATGAAAAAGGTAAAACTCAATTTCTGGTCCATTAATCCCCAAAGAACCTGGGCTCCTGTCTCAGGTGTGATGATGCATAATCTTTGAAGTTGGCTAAGTAGGTAACATGTTTCTACTTCCATTCCCTCCTCATTACTCCTGCTTAAAAAAAAAAAATTCACCCCAAACATAAGTCTGAGAATGGAGAATGGTCCTTTTATAATATGAAGACACTGTACAAGACTTTTGAGGGTGCCTGAGAATTATCATCTAATCTGAAAAATAGATGAAAGACTTTTTACTTCACTGTATAATAATTTTCTAAATCCTAACTTGTAATGTGATCTCTTTCATTAGTGGGGAAGAAGGAAAAACATTTAGAGAAAAACACAAAAACTAATTTTCCGTAGGATGCTTGAGAAAAAAAAAAGTATGAATCCTGTGTTTCTTTAAAAGTTTAATAGAGCATACAATCAGAAATGAATAAAAGAGAAATTCAATGTACAAAAAAAATTAATGTTGTTTTCTAAATGAAAATTTTGTTTATGAAACAGCAAATGTTCCAGGAAATGCCTTGAAAAGCTTTGCATTAGCTGGAGCTGAATAACAATGAAAGTGTGGCACAGAGAACAATGGCTCTGTCTGGAGCTCAAACTCTGGCATACGCAGACTATCTTAGGCCGAAGAGTTTTTCTCACAGAGTGTCTGAAATATTCATAGGTCCCACACTGGAATAAATTTATTGCTACTATAAGATATATAAAAGGTTGATAAACTGCTTTCCTGACCTTGGAGAACTTTGTTGGCATATTAAGAGACTTTGATACATAGCAGAATGCAGGAATGCTTCATGATTTGTTGGATGTGCAGTGCTGGGCCTGCACTATTAGGTGCTTTGAAAACAAGGGGAATCTTTAGAGAAGGCAGGATGTGCAAATGAGCCATGCTCTTGCTGGCAAATGCAGCAAGTGAAAACTCAGGGGATTGGAATGTTAAACAAGTCCGTTTAAACCCCACACAAACACAAACTTTATGACATATATATTGTTCCCTGCAGGACGTCTCTTTCGTTTTCTGCTGTCTTTTTGCTTTCCTCCTGGTAACACAGCATTTGACCCTCGCTACCTTATTGACAAAGTATTGCCTCATGCAGCACACTGGGGCTCTAATGAGTGACAGCAACAGCTAGGAGAGGCTACATTGCAAAAAGTAAAACCAAGCAGGGTTTTAATAACATGAATGCTGAGCCCGTTAGCTCTACAAAAATGTGCTTGAAATAGAAAAACTTGAATGGCAAACTAGGGGATGAATAGTGGGAAATGCTGAGATGAAGGAAGTATTGGGAACACAAATTGCTAAAATCCATTTTTACTTTATATTGCAGAAATCTCCTTTTAAAACCCAAAGCATTGCTACAGAGTTTATAAGAAAGAATTTTAAACTGGATTGTTTGTTCTTTAATATTTAATGTATAACCTTCATCTGTTTCATTCAAGGAGTTCAAAGTAAAAACATATACTGGCAAGAAAAATATAATTAGGTGTGTTACCGCACAAAGGGCATGATCTGCTTGCCACAAGACAAAAGCCAATCATCAAGAGGCAAGATGGTGGAAAAAAAGAAAGGGTTTATTACTGTTTGCCAGCAAAAAGGAAGATGGCTGACTCATGTCCAAAAGAACCATCTTAAGGGGGCACAGAATCTTACAGCAGTTACATAGGCTGGTGGGTTACAGGGAAGGGGGTTAGGAATGTTGACCCTCAGGTGCTACAGACTGGCAGTTGCCACACCAGACTTTTCAGTTGTCCTTGATTATGGCTGTTTGAGGGTCATCACGTTCCTAATGAACTCAAAAGAACAAAGTTATCATCTCATCACAGCTGGAAGGTACATGCACAAGCAAGGGTCGTAAAATCTACAGAGCAGTTTGATCTCCCAGAGGATGCAAATCCAGCTGGGTTAGTTAGTCAGAGGTCATTCAAAGTTGCAATAGGTTTCTTTTCTACAGTATGGCTTCCCTTATGTCAACCTTGTTTTGAGACAGTATCAGGTTCACAAAAGTGATGAGACAACTTTAATTTTTTTAATCCAGTCCAATGTATCATATATCATGTATTTATTGGATCAGATTTTTCAGTGCTTTCCCATTTAAAGCTGTCCTATCTTACTGACAGTGGGGCATTCTATCCAAAAATAAGTTTTTCCTGTTTTTAGAAGAAGTAATTAGGGGCATTCAAAAAGATACTCCCTGAAAGAAAGGAGCATCTCTTCCAGATAGGCACAGTAGAATCAGACCACACTTACACATTTCTTAGCCCACAAGTAGTAGAATAACAATGGATAAAATTCCCTCCCTTGGTTCTTGCTTTTAATTTAGCAACGATCACCCTTCAACTGTGTAGACTCTGCCAATGAAAGCCTTGTATGTTCTCATCATTTACCAGATGGCTAGGACAGCAGATACCATGCTTACCTGTGGGTGTCTGAGAAGACAGCACCAGTGCTTTGGGTTTCTCTCCATTCTTATGCCATTAGCAGGTGGATCCTTGGGGTATGACTGGGAGAAGAATATCTGGGAGTCCCCTTCTGGTGTCTACAGAAAGAGTGTGGGCATTTACACTTGCCAGAGCAGTAGTGAACTAGTTAATTATTAGCTTTAAAGAACAGTCATCTATAACCCTATTTAGACAAACTAGCCTAAAACGTTCTCTCTGAAATTCTGGAGGTTGATGGATTTGGCTTCTGTCTAGCAAGTTTAATATTTTATAGACACATGCCTCTATACATTTTAAAGTTTAGAATATTGGACGTGTAGGGAACGAAAAATAATTTTCCCCTTATCCTTCTAGGTCCTTGGCTGAGACATCCCTGTGATAAAAGACAGAAAACAAACAGAAGTTTAATAACATGTATACCTCCTGCATACATGAGAGATACTCAGGAAAACCGAGTAACTCCCCAAAATGGCCCAAGTCATCACCTTAAATACCATCTTCAGCTAAAGACAAAAGATGTTGTGGGGTGGGGGGACCAATTATGGGAGACTATTAGGAAAAGCACAGTATACAAGGGTAAGGTTGTTCTGCACATGTAAATCATTGCCTTCTCCACTGATCAGAGTTTTGAGAGATTGGTCACCCTTCTCTTCCTGGTACAGAGGGGGAGACTCTTACAAATGGGGATTTTCCTTATAAATGTAAATGTCTTTTATGAAAGGATAACTTCTACTCTGTTTTCAGAGATTCTCCCTTGTCTGTTTTTTTTTTTTTTTTAAATAACCAGCTCACAATAATCCTTATGCCAAAGAGGCATATTTGGGGGTGACATATTCTGCTCCCCTAAAAATGGTAAAACTTTTCAATAATTTTGAAGGGTATACCCCTTTACATCATCTTAGAAACAATGAATAAAGTTGCTATCACATCAACTACATTATTTAAATTTTCTACTTATCCCACATGTGAATAAGACAGCAAAATTTAAAAAAGGGTATTAGTTGTTAAACATATCAACGTATACTCTCATTTAAAGTAATTAATTTGGAAAATTTCATTGCTCGAATGTAGTCTGGTCTGGAAGGTTTTCTGTGTGAACTCATGTGTGCATTGTTGCCCCAATTCCTTGCTTTTGATACAAAATATGACCTCTCCTTTATTACCTCTTTTACTCATCAGGCTTGGCTCTAAAAGTAATTAGATTTCTAGATCAGACTTGAGTTTTATAATATGCTGGATATTTTCCATTTGCCTCTCCAGATCCCCCCACCACTCTCCACCCTGTTCTGTGTCCCAGGAAGCCGCCTTATATCAACTGCATCAACTGGCTCCCTTGCCCTCTAGCTTCCAGTTATGCTGTGTCACCAGAAGGCACCAGACAGAGATTGGATGGTGAAGGAAAAGTGGTTTGCTACGTCCTTCTACTGAAGGCCAAATCATCTTTTAGTTAGCCCTCTCCAAGCAGCTACACTTTCATTAACCGAGACCTCTGTGTCTTAGCCTTAGAGTTGCTCACTACTGTAGCTGCCATAGATGAGAGATGCTATTCTGCACCATCCCTTATCAGTTTCCCTAAACCTCTTCTCAAAACATTGTAAGCAATCCCTTAATTACACTCTTTAATCACCCACTTTGAGTGTGCTTTTAGTTTCCTACTGGGTCTCTGGCTGATAGGTATAATTATTAGGGTTAACCTTAAGACAGCTTTTTTGTTTGTTTGTTTGATTAGTTGGTTTTTATGGTGAAGGTTTCATTTTTAGAGCAATTTGAAAAAGAGTAGTTAAAAAAAAGACTTGACAGTGGTAGTATCTTTATAATACTTGCAAATCTAAAGTGACTATACTAAGTAGAATGGCACTCATTTGGACATCAATGATCTGGATATTTTTGTTATCAACCACAATACTTAATGGTCAAATCTTATATAGGCCTCAGAGTTCATCTGGAATTGTTCTTGGAAAGTCACCTCTTAACTGTCCAAAGTATTACATATTTTTCAGCATTTTTTATAAGGTGACTTAATTGTAACTTGTCATTTTGACCACTCTTTTTTTCTTCTGGAAATACTCTTTCCTTGTTTTCTATAACTAAGATGTAAAGTCACAGGCTCTGCTCTCAAAGCATCTATGATTTCATTCAGTCAATGAATTATATACTCATGGAAAATTTCATGTACTAAGTAAAATGTTACACATGTATTAAATGGTGGCTGTGTTAAAAGATATGAGTGTTCATAGGAGGAAGACAGGAATATATATTGGTAGGTTAAAATAGTGAAGAAAGCTTATGTCAGAGGCAAATATTTATCTTAACCAGTTGGATCTTATTCAGCAGGATCTGCATAGTTAAACGGAAGGTAGAACACATACTCTGAGATGAGCTCGGGAGGGCTATCAAGGTCAAGTTACAAGGCATGGAAATAAGAAAGCACCAGCTATGCTCAGTATATTATATTTGTGAGCAATGAGAGAGAAGGTTGCAAAGGTAATTTAGAAACCACTGAAATATTTTTAGCAGGGGAGTTATCTTTTGAAAGCTGTAATTTAGAAAGATTAATCCAGCGGATTGAACTGTTGTACTGAGGAAGCACCTGGAATCATGACTGACCCTAAGCTTCCTTACACACAAAATAAATACTTCCATTTGTTGAAAGCTTTACACTTTAAGCAGTGTTCTTTATTTTGTTAAATAGTTCCTGTTCACTGTAGAAAATTTTAAAAACATGCACACACATACACACAAAAGAGCTAAGAAAACATAAATTCTCCCATAGTTTTACTACCCATTTTGAAATGTACATCTTTCTGGGTTTTTTTTTTTTTTATCAGTACTTACATAGAGAGAGATTTCAAACTAATGTCTAAAGTTCCCAGTCATAGAACCTCAAAGAATGGCTAAGACTAATTATGGCAAATTGTGTAGTTAAAGCATCATTTAAAGGGAAAATCTACTACTACCACCTGTGGAGCAGGGGCTGCACGCTAATAAAGGTCAAGTGTTCATAGATCTTCCCAATTTTAAGAGAAACGGAGAATTGGACTTTCATGTCTATAAATGTTGGCAACAAATTCGATTTAAAAATATATGGACAAACACAGGCTCTGGAGTCAGATGTATCAAAGTTCAAGTCCCTACTCTGTTATTTATTATGTGAATTTGAACATGGTCTATCACTGCTTTTAGCCTCAGCCTCCTCATCTGTAATTCCGAGTCTTGTTCTTAAAAATAATCAAGCCAAAGAGACACATTTTAGAATGGCAAGTTCTGATCTTCCATATGTCACAAATGCTTAATGTTTTCTATCGTACTTTTTTGTTTTGTAAGGTGTTTTCTGAGCATGTTTGTTCATGACAATATAGCATTTCATCATACATGTGTGGGCAAATATTTATATTTAGTTAACCCCCTATTGTTAGATTACTAGAAATGTTTCCAATTAGTATTTATAAATTTTATCATTATTAGTACATTATGTATATAACAGTCCTTACTTTCTTCCTAAAACTAATTCCTAGAAGCGGAATTGTTTGCTGAGTAATGTATTTTTAAAGTTGTTTATGTTTTGCCTATTTATCCTCTCCACAAATTAAAATATTTTATATTTTCATCAACTGTGTATGAGTGCTTATTTCTGCACTTATATTGGATGCTTCTTAATGCATTTAGAAATATTTTCTTATATGTCACTTGATCTTCCAAACACTAGAGTATAAATAATACTGTCTTCATTTGATTGTTAAGAAATTAGGGACACAGGCTAATTTTCTCAAGTTGACACCGTCAGTTAATGAAAGAAGTAGAACAAGAATGTTGATGTCTAAAAGTTCTATTTTTTTGGCAATATTTTCTGCAATGTGTTTTCTTTTTTGTGTGTGAGGAAAACCAGCCCTGAGCTAACATCCTTTGCTAATCTTCCTCTTTTTGCTGAGGAAGACTGGCCCTGGGCTAACATCTGTGCCCATCTTCCTCTACTTTATATGGGACGCCACCACAGTATGGCTGACAAGCAGTGTGTCGGCGGGCGCCTGGGATCCGAACCGGCGAGCCCTGCGCTGCCAAGCTGAACTAAACCGCTGCGCCACTGGGCCTGCCTCTGCAATGTATTTTCTTATTGCTTATAGAGAATAATTACCTTTGAAAGTAAAGTAGTTAGTTAATAATATCTCAACTAAATTATATAGTAATAACTTTTCATTTGCTAAAGATGCAACTCCAGCTTTTTGACATGTGACCAACATTTGAAAAAGATGCTTCAGTTTTGGGAAAGTGACAGCAACTAGGATTAAGGAGACCATTCCAAATTGTTTACATTACCCTTAGCTTCAAAGATAAATGTGATGCCAATTTTTAAATTTAATGGTTAATTAACTATTGTTACTTGTAAATAGCATGCATTTATTCTTTTTTTTAAATTCATGGAACAAATGTTTACTGAGACTCAACCAGGAGCAAAGTACTATGGAAAGAGAGAGAAAGAACCACACACTCTTTCCAGGAATTTATTTTATGGGATAGTATTTTGGCATTTCTCTATTACTCTAATATAAATCAATACAGAGAGAAATGAGTAGTATGTTTTCTACTAAGTATACTTTTTGATTAAAATAATAGATCTAGGGGCCGCCCGGTGGTGTAGCGGTTTCGTCCGCGCTTGGCGGCCTGGGGTTCGCGGGTTCGGATCCCAGGCGCCGGCCGACGCGCTGCTTGTCAGCCACGCTGTGGCGGTGTCCCATATAAACTAGAGGAAGATGGGCGCGGATGTTGGCCCGGGGCCAGTCTTCCTCAGCAAAAAAAAAAAGGGGGAGGATTGGCAACGGATGTTAGCTCAGGGCTGGTCTTCCTCACACACAAAAATAATAATAATAATAATAATAATAGATCTACCATCAATACATAGTGCCTTTTTTATTCTTTATGCAAGTGGAAACCATATTAAAATAAATGGGACTTTTCTGAAGTGAGAGGCCAGAAATTACAGAAATCAAAGGAATCATAGAGAGTGCAAACCTTATAATGTGATCATCATACCAGTTACAAAGTAAGGCCAAAGCCTGGAAACTCTGGCTAGTTGTTTCCTAGACAACTGGGGTAGACTGTCTTCATTGATGTGATAAAGTACTGAGGTGGCTTCACAACTCCAGGGTGTCATTCACCCTACACATTCAGTAGTGGCTAAGGACACATCACTTACCTAACAATGATCACACTAATTCTGACTCTTAGTCTCAGAATTTCCAAGCCAAAGCCTCTGGCCTCCTACTCCTTGTGTCTTCTTGTTTGCTAGTTGGTCTTGCTTTTACCCCTCCACTCTTTAGTGAAAACAGAGGAAGAAAGACTAGAAGTAACTTACACCTTATAATTATCATCCCAGTTAGAGAAGCATATGCAAAATGTTTGCTTGCAGTTTTTGAAGTAGTTATTTCTTAATAAATATGGGAACTGTAGTATGAGATGGAATACAATTGATTTAAATCACTCATGTATATCACTACTATCATCATTAAGAGTTGTAAATTAATGTAAATAGATAAGCTACTATTCCTGAAGTCTTGGAAAAGTCTCAGTGGAGATATTGACAAACAAGCTTCTCCTTTAATGGAATTAGCCTTTCTTACTACATCTTCAAGGTGGCAGGCATTTAAGTGTCTTTAATTGTTCCCTGTCCTATTTTGAATTCCGTTTAAATACAGGAATTCCTTTTGTAATAAGCCCACTCTATGTGGATTTAAGTTTGAAACCAACTAACTTGAAGCTCAGTTGCACATTAGGTTTGTTTCAAGTCTTTTATTTTCATTTATAGCCATAAAGACTGATTCCATGGTCACACTTTGGAGGTTATTTGTTCTTAAGGACAGCATCTGGGTTATATGTCATCAGGACAGGCAGCCAGTGTTGGAGGGGCAGACACAGGCTGGCCCTGTTGCAGGGTTACAGTTCATAGACTGGGCCTCTGTGGAAGATATATGAGTGCTCCCGCCATTGTTCAGTGTTCAGTGCAGGAGTTTAACAGAAGAAATCAATGAGGCGCAACTGTGTAAAATAGGGGTCAAATATGTACAGCTGTGGCTCCACATACATCAGAAAGCTCTGTTTGATTTTCCTCTAGACAGCATTCATTATCAAAATGGGCTTCAGAAGCTTTTTATTAAAAACAAATTGATGTTAATTAATTCAGATTGCAGTGGCCATTAGTCAGCTATCTCATCGCAGAAAACTGGATCAGATCAAGACTGTTCCTGCAATCTCTGATGGTTTGCTGTCTCTAAATCTGATTTTAAATTGGGATTCTAATGTTTTAAGTTAGAGTGAGCTTTTCTATTCTGGCCTTCTCTTGATTATCAGCTGTCTTGTTCTTTTGTAGCTTAACCTTCTTTGGCAGATCTGTATTACCTTGTTTCCTATAATATTGTATGATTTATATTTCTGAATCCATCATGTATTTCTGGATTCAAAGAAATTATACTTATTTTCATTTAAACTTGGAATTTTGAAATCCAAATACATTGTTAACATGAAATATTTGTTTGTCTCCATTTTGCAAGGGAAATATCCCCTGAATATATAAATTCTAACAAGTTATTTCTCTGTTGTTTTAGCTATTTAAATTCTATAATTCTTTTCCTGTATATTATTCTTTTTTCATGCCTTATCTCTTTCTAACAAATACACAAACAAGAAGAAAGAAAAAAAACCTTTCAAAGATCCTTTATTTTTTTACCTTGTCCTATAATTAGTCTGAATAAGAACGAGTTCAATTGCCCTTTTTCTCATTGTCTTGACCGTTTGTCTCTTTGACTGACAAACAAATTAGGTGCAGATATATATGAAATATGTTTACTTTTCTTCTTCACCTTTCTTTAGACTGATGAGCCATGAAAAGCCAGAGTAGGGGGCAGAATCTCTAGGAATAGTATGTGAGAAAGAAAGAAAGGATGTATGTGAATGTGTGTGTGTGCGTGTGTATGTGTGTGTGTGTGTGTGTGTGTGTGTGTGTGTTTTGGGGAGGGGGCTGTTGGGAGTACAGAGAAGGAGCTTCAAATGGTGTGCAACAGAAAGGGGGATTGTGGAAAGATGACAGTATGAGGACTGAAGCTTCAATAAGGAAGAAATTGGAGGTCATATAAAATTTGTAGGCAATGCTTGGACCCATCAGGCAGAGCCCCAATTCTTCAGATGGCCTCTACTCTGTGGAATGCCTTCTTCAAAACTTTCTACATCCTGCACCAGGGTCTCGGGAAAGCTGGGCTGGTGACACCCCAAGCAGCCCATGGCCAGACTAAGTGTAAGATCCCAAGCCCAGATTGGGACCTGCAAGGGCCTCGGTCTCTGTTTCTATCTAATGGGGTTTCTCTGACCCTCTGCCTCCCCCAAAACTAGTGTAATCCAGATGATCCAAGGAGTTCTAGGATTTGAATGATGATGTCATCCCTGTGTCCTCTGGCCAGGTCACTGGATCCTGGTTCCAGGAAGGCAGGTTGGCATGTAAATTGCTCCCTCTTGCAAGTTAAGTTTTTCCCTAATGGGATCACATGAGATTAGGCTATGACACTGATTTGCATTTACTATCACTCTCATCACAGAAGGAGTTCAGCACTCTGAACTATTACCACAGAACTTTGGGCTTGAACCTTATATGTGTTCATGTATTGGCTCTTGCCCATGTGTTCCAAAAATAGTACCGCCTTGGGGCTATATTAACCAAGGGTGGTAGAGGTGATTGTGGGCATCTTTTACCCAGTGTTCACACTCTCCCATCCCTCAGCAGTCTTTATATCTTGTGTTGGTCAGCCTTCCAGGGGTTGTCACTTCCATTTCTGCAGATGACTTCCAGACCATTGTTCTATAATGCCAATGGAGTCTTCTATTCAACGTTCTTTCTTACCTTTAATTTATGTGGTGACTTTGTGCTTTCCTGGGTCATTCTTAAGCCATGTCAGACAACAGAAGGTCATTCTTTGTGTGAGCAGGACCACTTTTCTCACTCCACCCACAGATCCTTTACCTATGCTCCCAGCTGGTGGCAGTATATGAAAAAGATCACATTTTAAGAATGAAGTAATCACAGTCTCAAGATTTTATGATCAGAATATGAGCTATTCTCCTTTCATGTTATAAAATTCTATACACTAAATTTAACTTGATCTGATAACAAATTATCACTCACAATTTTCTGCATACTCTGGGTGAGACTTGCATTTTGGGTCATCTTCAGAACAGCACAGTAACATCCCTCCAGAGAGTAATTGGAAGCCAGTTCCATGGGCAGCATGATGGATGGTGCAGCGTCATGAGTAATGATAACCAGCCCTAAATAAATGGTACTAAGGAACTATGGTAGCAAGAAGCTCTGTATTGTTTCAATACAAACAGGTTCTGAAGAGCATGACATTGTGAGTAATAACAGTGTTGCTACCTTTTTCTCATGGTGGGAGATATGAAATTAGCCAGCTATGACACATTTGAAAGGAAAGAACATGAAGAGATGGCTCCTGGATCTGAGCACAGAGAGATTGCACCAGGACACTACAGAGAATCTTCATGTGCACTGATTGAATAATAAACAAATACCTAATATCTCTTCTCTACCCATTACTCCAAATCACCACCAGTAAGTCACTAAGCCTTACATAGGCCTATGAATTATGTAATATATTTTTAATCAAAATGTTTATGTCAAAATGTTTAATACACTGCAAGAAATAGTTTCCTAGGATCCTGGGTACACTAGGGGCAGCCTCAATTCACCAGGTTCTCTCTGGTAATCTATTCAGACACCTAGAGGTCTGTACAACACAATTGTACTTTGAAAATGACAAGAGTTCTTGAAACTTACACTATTAATAAAAATCCTAACTTTCCCAAAAGAAAGAGGAGAGCGCACTCTTTTCCTGATTATGGGGAGAGATTTGTAAGGAGATCACTGAAGAAGAGGAGACCATGGCAGTACATTTGTTTGGCTATTTCTCTCCTATTTCAAGTACTCAAACAAATATTACAGTTACGAAACTAGTCATAATTCTTTTTTTGTGTGTGTGGGGAAGACCAGCCCTGAGCTAACATCCGTCGCCAATCCTCCCCTTTTTGCTGAGGAAGACTGGCCCTGGGCTAACATCTGTGCCCATCTTCCTCCACTTTATATGGAATGCCGCCACAGTGTGGCTGACAGGCAGTGCGTCGGCGGGCGCCTGGGATCCGAACTCGCGAACCCCGGGCTGCCAAGCGCGAACTAAACCGCTGCGCCACCGGGCGGCCCTAGCCATAATTCTTAAAGAGTTTGAATATATTTGCTTCTTATAGACGGAGTCCACATGTTTGAAATGATGGAATTTAATGTATTCATTCAAGCTACAGATATTCTGGAAGGACCACATGAAGCACCAGGTTTACAAATTTGAAAAAATACTTTGGGCTTATTCCCTACTTCGAGCTACTAACAGTCTAGTGGAAGAGAAAAACATGAAAACAAATAATTACACAATGTGTTTTGGGAACAAATAGAAAAGAGAAACTAATCCATATGGGGAAGCAGTAGCAAGCTTTATATCAGGTAATTTTTGAACAGTTTTATAAGATTAATAGAAATTTCCAGGGGCATAAGCAGCAGAAATCTAACACAGGCTGATGGACATTATGCAAATATTAACACTGACTCTTTCTGTTGTTTTCCTTACTCTATAACATAGATTCCTGAGACAGGAAATATTTCTTGGTAACCTTTAATTAACCTTGGTAGTTTAACATAACTGAAAGAGTGTCAGTTGGTGTATTTTGAGGGGTATTTCTCAAATTTCCTGACTGTTGTACAGTATATATATTAGCTAGCCCTCAATATGTTGATAACTTATTTGTGTACCCCAATTCCACATCATGTGGAAGTCAAAGTTTCTCTGTAAAGTTGATGTGAATTACCAGGGTTTTAACTTGTAGGGTCTCTTGACCTCAGTCCCTGCAGTCATGCATGCTGTGTCACTTACATACCATACTGATGGAGGTATGGAACTCAGCCCCTTTATCAGTTCCTTAAGAACTCACTCTTCTTATGTCTTGGCGTGTTTGAATCTTCATGTTCTTAGGATCTCACCCTCCTACCCATTCATGTGGAATTACAAAGAAAGGAAGGAAGGAAGGAAGAAAAGGAACTTGTTTAGCATTATAGTTTTCTAATTTCTTCTCTGAAGACAAATTGATGATTTGGATTCTCTAAAATGAGAATCCTTTTGTTTTGTTTTTATTTTTAAATAGGTTACATCATACTGAAGTGTTTGAATGTGTGTATGTGGTGTGTTTTCTTTATAAGACTTCCACAGTGAGATCCAAAACCCATGTGCCCAAGCATTTAAGTGATTTCTTTAATAATATAGCAAGAATAATTCCTGAATTAGGATATTCTTAGCACACTGTTCCACTGTATACATTATAAATGTAAAGCAGGCCCCAGCGCTGTCTCTCCACAGGGAGAATTTATGACATGGTACTATTATAAACCCAAAGATTTTATAATGTTTCATTTTATGGTGTGCTCTGCCTAAAATGACCTAAGGTATAATTTTCCTCCCACTGATAGATGCCATCTACAAAGTGCCATTGCTATTGAAGGGCTGGGCTGAACCAGTAAGAAAATAATTCTCACCTTTATGTCTTTTGCTTCTAAGCCCAGGTGGTAATGAAAGGGTGGTACATCAGTAAAAGGTTATTCATTAAGTGCCCTTAAGCATGTTTGTAAGTACAGGGAACCAGAAAGACTCTAAGAACAGTTCTGATGGCAACCTTTGGTCATTTGAAGCAATTACCGGAGGTGGTCTCCGTGAATGCTCCCAGAACAAGTGAATTGTCTAAGAAAAAAAAAAAAGAATTCTTAAGTAGTTTTTATAGCCTATGTGGTCTCTGAAGTCGTTAAGCACATCATCACGCACGAGCCCAAGTGCCTGCTTTTCTCCTCCAAATACACTTTATCTATACTGGGTATGTGGGATTCTCTTAATGTCTTGTTCAAGGTAAAATACACTTTCTTACAAAATCTCTTTGGTGATATATATTAAAAAGAGCTCCAGAGAGAATGCCCATGAATTTGGGAGGATTGACATATATCTGCTTTTGAACAAAATAAACCACTGGCGATACAGTCAGTGTATTCTAATTTCATCAGTGTATTTGAGTTTCCATTCAATCAGTATAATGATGGATCAAGATTCATAAATCTTCAGTTAGCCCAGACAACTGTTATCAGCTGCCTCGGTGCTACAGTTCTCATGTACCCAACCGTATGCAAATGCAACATTAATTTTAAGTTAGTCAATCCCACCAATGGACTGGAGCCCCTCCAGGTCTTTACTGTTCTCACTTCTCTAGTTATTCAGTGTTTCTCATCTGTTGTACTTGTCTTAGTGTCTGAGCTATTTGTCCCTGATTGTATCTGTCTCACTTTTCTTTTTACAGTGTTGAGACTTACATTCCATTGGCTTGTTATATCCTCCAGGATAAGAACTACGCCTTCTTCTTCGCATAACCTGCACCGAGCCTTAGGGTAGAGGTGTGTACACTCCAGGGGCAAAATTGATATTGAGAAGCAGTTGCCTTAAGCCTCATATAAAGTAGAAGTCATACCTATAGAAATAAAAACTTGAATGTTTTGCCTAAATTGACTACTTAGCGACACAAGTAGTTATGGAAAATAAGAAAGGAAGATGACTTTAAATGAACAGTCAATGTTTTCCCACAGGCCGTATGTGCTTAAGGGTATGACTGGATACATGCAATTGGCTCTGGTTGGAACATGTTTTTACCCCTTGGATAAGGGGTGAGTAGAAGTGTATTGGTCACTTTATTTGTATGGTATTGAAATGTGGAGGTCAGTGTGGAGAAGCTAGTACCTTGGGTGTTCAAGTGCCAACTGGAAGATGTCTGCTGGGTTGGCAGTCAGTTGAGAAGAATTTAAGAGGGCTGCCTCTATAGGAGAGAGTGGGGAGAAAGTAAAGGCCACCCTAGATAAAGCACAGTCTGATACATGATCCAAGGGGACTAAAATGTTCCTTTTTATTTTGAGTTTTTCTAAGATATGAGTAGGCCTTAACCTAAAATTGAATTCCATATAATAAAACAGAGAATGAGCATTGTATTTTTCTCATCCTATGGATATGAGGGTGCAGCTTAAAAAGGCCTTTTCTCTCAAGTACCAAGTTAGCTGTTCGTTCTCAGCCTTTCTGCATCGTTTTGATGAAGTTCAAGTTTAACCAGATTATTCAGCTCAAATTGAGAGAAACCGTTCTGGCAGGTGGTCCTTTCTACCAGTATGTTGACTGATAGAATAAAATTTCACAAGTTGTCCTCAATGATTTTCTAATCCTAGCTCCTCATAGGAGCTTGCTTGCTTCTGAGTCACCTTTTCAACCAGAATACTCCCAAATGAAGCTGGATATGAGGAGACTTCTTAGCTCTGATAAATCCACACTCTACTGATAAGCACAAAAGGATGCATCCATTATTCCACCGTCATCCATCTCCATTTCTCCTCTATTCTAGAACAGTAGCAACAGTAAATCTCTTTAGGGAGTAGCGTACCACAATAATTAAACTCTCAGACTCTGAAAGAGAAAAAACTGGCCTTCACTTATACATTCACCTGTTTGATTTTGTATAAAAAGAGAATGCTATGAATCTCACAAGCTAATATAAACATTAATATAAATATTAATAAAAATGAGATACAGTGTCTGATGTGTAGAGGACCCTCAGCAAATGTTAATTCTTCCAATTGTATTACCTTCATAGAGAAAAATATATGAAAATTCTTATTAGACTCTCTGCTTCTATACAGCAGAGATAGTGACATATTTGTTGGTGTGTGGCAAACTGTTACTTTCTCTTCTATATCCCTCTATATCTTGGTAATAAGAAACCTGTTTTTTAATTGGGCATATTTTAAGCTAAAATTTCCAGCCTTTCTTATTGTTAGGGATGGCCAGTGAATTGTATGTGGAAATGTCATGTGACAGTATCAAGAATTATCCTCAGAGAAAGAGGATATAACCTGCTTCATTCTCTGCCCCCATTCTCTTGCTTGGAGCTTTGATATAATTGCTGGTGTTCTAGCCACTATTTTGGATCATGAGGATGAGTTGTTGCAGATCAGTGAACTGTAAGAGTCCACAAAAACTTTGTGGAGATAACATACAAGCCCTGGATTGCTTAATTACAAATTCATATTCTATAATGGAAAAATAAAATTTATTCTTGCCTATTATGTGATAGGGAAATGAACATCTATCTTTTCTAAGTCACCCTAATTTTGTTCTTTTTGTTATTCCATTATGTGCAAACTTAATCCTAAAGATTATCCTATCATTCCCAAATTATCCTTCTGTGGTATGTATTATAATCTGGTAGACACATAATAATAGTTTTTAGGGGAAAAGAAACCAGTAACTGCTAGTGAATTTTTATATTTTTTCAAAATTAAAATAATTAAATCTGTTAAAATTATAAAGGGAAGTTTTTATAAATACAGCATTTTCATTCTTTTGAAATAGTAATACATTTGTATTTGTATTTGTATTTGTATTTGTAGAATTTAAAAAAAACTGGGCAGGGGCCGGCCCAGTGGCGTAGCAGTTAAGGTCTTGTATTCCGCTTCGGTGGCCTGGGGTTCACAGGTTCAGATCCTGGGCGCAGGCCTACTCACCACTCATTAAGCCATGCTGAGGTGATGTACCATATAGAATAGCTACAACTCTACAATTATGACACACAACTGTGTACTGGGGCTTTGGGAAGAAAAAAGAAAAAGAGAAAGATTGGCAGTAGATGTTAGCTCAGGGCCAATCTCCCTCAAAAAAAAAAAAGAGTCCCACGTCTATTAAAAAAAAGAAAAAACTGGGCAAAACATCAAAAGAAAAAGAAGAATCAACAATAAGCCCATCACTTTTTTATATATTTATTGATTTTTCTCTGTTTGCTCATCTTTAGAGGAAAAGATATGTGTCTAACTAGGATCAGGAGTTGGGGCATGTTTTGTCCGAGATCGCAAAGGTACTTGTTCAATTTTTTTAAAGCCCAGATAAAGGTGCAAGAGAACATATTAAGTTTACTTTAGTTTCACTTTGCCAAATTAGATACTCAATAGTATTTAGAAAATAGAAGAAGAATGATAAGGAGAAGCAATCTTTGTGGGAAATTTTGCTTTTATTTCTAAAAGTTAATTCTCTTCGCTTGCTGTGGCAGCTCAAGGTTAGCTAAGACAGTTACCCCTCTTGAACTGGCTTCTTAAAGAGCTAACTTGCCAAGGCTATTGCTCACTTAAAATGCTTTCTCCAACAAGTGAAAGTCAAAAGTACTAATGTGGAAGCCCAGTACCAGTTGAGTCAATCAAAACTCCCCCACCACCAATGGCCCTGAATTTAACCTTCACCCCAACTCCAAGTGTTTCTTTCTGCTTTCACCAAAAAAGCTTTCATTTCACACATAGAAAATCACAATGTCCATATTATATTTGGTAGAAATTTTCCAAAATTTCTAACACATAGTTCAAAATTTTCCCCAGTTATCAGGGGTAAGATATCTTTCCCTACAGTTATACCACTTGGATGTCACTCACATAATATCTTTGAAACGTTACAGAAAACGTTGTCATCTTGTCAACTCTTATTCATACTTCAAGTCTAGTTTAAATGTAAAATCCTCTGGGAAGCCTTTCCCAATTGAACAAATTGAGTTATTTTCCACCATCACGTACTTCTATTGTACCTCACAGTTTTCTGTGGAATAACACATCACAAACTAATGAAATAATTGTTTATTAATTTATTTAATGTGTACCTTCCCAGTAGAGTGTACTCTGCATGAGGGCATGGGCCAAGTAAGCTCTGTTTACTACTGTACCCTGAGTGTAGAAACCCTGGTGCTTACTGGGCAGAGTACCTGGCATTTTAGAAAGTCTTCTGTAAATATTGACTCAGTAGCTAATTGAATTACTATATGGCAATAAATTTGAAATAGTAAGCACATTTAAAAATGGACTCAGGCTGTCTTCAAAGACTGGAAGCTTATGATTTTATTTTATAATATATTTCTGTGAAATATTTGGGTGTAGAAAGGGTGGATATGAAGAATGAACTTTGCAATGTGTAAATTAGTTGGCGGTGTATGTGACAAATTTTATATTTAGTATTTATTCATCTTCAACAATTAAATGAATATTTCTTGGTCACATTTCTCACCATAAATGCATCATGGAAATGGATAGAAAATGGAATGCACAGTACAGGTGAGTTTTGGATAGGGGGTGGATTGGTCATGGGTATTGCCAAGGTAGAGTGGTGTTATGTGCTGGTCTCAGTTTATCGATAACCAATGTGCTGGACTGGCTCTTATGGTTCTTATTATGATTGCAAGACACCCTCAGCAACAACCATCAGGAAACCTTGAAAAAAATGGTTTATTAATTACAAGTGCTGGAAATTACATGGCACACCTGGGGCCACACAGCAATGTCATGGGTAGGGAGAGAGAGAGTGTGGGCCTGGGGTTCTGCTTTTGTTGGGATTGAAGGTGGGGGCCTAGGGTTTTGCAAGCTCACTCCCTCTTGGTGAATTTAAAATAAAAAAGTGGGAATTTAAAGCATGGGAAGAGAAAAAACAAGTGGTCCAAATGATCAGTTATCAAAATCAACCAAGGTCTCTAAAGCAAAGGAGCCAGAAGATGGGCGGCATGCACACTCCAGAGACCTGGCTTTATCTAGTCTTGTGGCTGGCAGTGTGTTTATCTGAGATAGCCATCCTTAACCTGGATGCCTCACAATCAAAGCTTAAGTCAGGAACTTACATTACGAAAAGAAAAGCCACTGTCAGGGCTTGTACTGCAAGTGGACTTACATAAGATGCATTAGGTAATTAAAGAGCAGTATCAGCCTTTGGACACATGAATCTTTCGACATGATGGGTAAATAGTTAATTCTTAATGTAAATGTATTCAAAACGCTTTATGTGTTTTTTCACATTTAAACATTGCATCAACTCTCTGAAAATTGTGGTATCCAAATATCATAGATTTGGAAAAATCTCACAGACATTAGCAGCTTGCCCCAAGTCAGAAAACTTTCAAGAGTTGGTGCCAGGATTTGAATTAGGGTCTAAATGGAAGACATTTCCTCCATCTAAACCACGGCAATAATACACATATGCACCCTATTCCTACTAAATATGTATTACACAATTTTAAGTCTAGGTCAAGATTAGAAAAGTCATATTCTCTCGTGATTAAAAGCAAAGATTCTGGAGCCAAATTACCCAGGTTCAAATCCCAGGTTCACAACTCCCTATCTCTGCATCCTTGGATAAGTAACTTACCCTCTCAGTCCCTCAGATAATTCATCTGTTGAAAGTGGATAACAGAAAGCACCTAATTCATCTCATTTCTCAGGATTTGCTAATTTTTGATATAAAGCTAACTGACCACCCTTGCAGTGTAAATTCCTGATTAAGGAGTTGAATTCACCTAGAGTATAACAAATTAAAATGTACAATTTTCTATCTGAGATACATTAGAGTAAATTAAAGACATCATAACACTGCCAAATGTTTCTGACCTACCAAAGTTTCTCGTCACATCTAAACTTGCCATCAGTAATCAACATCTCTGAAGTTCTCTACGCCTTCAAGACTAAGTTACCACCTCATTCCATAGGTTCTTTCCCTCGATGCTACTCAGACTGTAGGATGCCCAAACACATAGAATAATTAGTATAAAAACTCTAAACTAGAATGAATGTGAAAACTCTGAATACAATGTATAGAGTCAAATATCAAATTTAGTGAATCTTAATTGATTTGATTTTGATTATAAAGGAACCAAAAATCATCCACAACTCATTGGCCTCAGGAAAAATATTTTTTTTTATACTTGCACCAAAAATATTGGAATAATGTTAGTTCAGAGATGATTTGGTTCTCTTTTTCACAAAGTTTCTTCTCAAAAACTGTACTTAATAACCCTGACACAGAATTTCAGTTCCCATGGTAACTTTATTTTAGCAACACAAAAAACAAGCATACAATGTGTAGATTCAGTTGCCCATGGCTGCAGAAGCTTCAACCAATTTTTTCCCACATATACTTTCTACTGTCTCTGGAAGGACCAAATACAGCCTTTTTATACGCCAAAGGCACTCCTTGTAAACATCCTTCACGTATTTTGTTATTATATAAGAATAGCCAACAGATAGATAATATGTGATATAATATCATATAAGCAATATGTATTAGACATATATAAACGTTTCTGTCAATGACAGCTTCATTAATTAAACCAACAGAATCAAATTTTTACACTTATGTTTTGTTTAATTGCTCATTTATCTCTTATACTTTGCCATGAGTCTTTCTAATTATTCTGTAGAGTATCAGTGGCGTTTATTCTTTTCATTTTTGCCCCTACCAAATTTGTCCAAACCCATGACAACTCATGCTTGGATATCTGCAATAAACCAGCCAGCTGAGGTCCCAGAATTGGGGTTAAATTGACAAATCCCTCATCCTCAATGATTTTTGCACATCACTGACAAATAAAACTAATGATCTCTCCCCAGTACTGAAGTTATTTCTAATTTTTAAAATCTTTGACAGTTACTCATTTTTTAAAATTTTCAAGTGCTTTATTCTTTAAATAGCTACCAACTATTTTTAAATTTATGTAACTGATGCTTCTAGATGCAAGATGATAACGTCAGTCAAGCTAGCATTAGAATGAACGTCTCCCCATCCTACTGCCTTCTCTCACCCACAAGTAACTCTGTAGAATTTCTTTGCTAAAGCTATCTGTATACCAGATGGGCAAATGTTCTCATAGATTCCTCTGCAGTAGAGGCCATGTCTCTGTGTGATGTTCAAGCACTACTGTGGAAAATGTTGGCTTGGTTCCTTTCTGGCCATCTCTATGGGATGAGCAAAGTGAAAGTAGTATTTAAGGAAGATAACATGTGGGAGTTGAACTGACAATACTTACTGATTAACCTCCAGCTCCATGGTTACACTTGGGCAACACTTTGAAGTATTTGCAGCTATTTGTTCCCATTTTGTTTCTTATTTAATGCCACTGAAAACATGATATCAGGATGAAAGTGTTACTGATGTTGCATCAGAACTTGCAGTAAGTTAGTGTGCTTTTGTGGTCTTGAATGGCAACTTCTTAAAGGTACAAGTTTCCTGAGCTACAAGCTAAGAAAAGTTCATTTGAGACCAAGTTTTGGTACTAACTAGTATTTAGAATATGAAAATTAGTATTTATGCATTAATTATTTCTAGACAAAATTAAGAGGTTAATTTGGATTATTTTTATATTTCCAGTGTTGATCTTTTTACTGCTTTCAAAACTCACTTATTCAGTTTGAAAGTTTTAAGGATTTAATAGGAAATGTAGACAGGCTCTATGGAGCTCCACATGATTCCCATCTGCTGGCATTCAAATCTTTTTGTTGTCCTTTCCTCTTGAGTGTGGGTGGGACCCATGATGCTTCTAACCACAAGAATATGTTAAAGGTGATGGGATGTGTTTGTTGCTTCACTCTTAAAAGAGTTACTTTATATGCACTCCTTGCTGGCTTGCTGAAGTTAGCAGCCATGTTGGGAAATTCTACATGGCTAGAAACTGAGGATGATTCTAGCAACTACAAGCAGTCTTTAGGAACTACAGGAGACTTCTAGGAGCTCAGTTGGCCTTCAGCCAAAGGCAAGAACCTGGGGCCTTCACTTCCACAGCCACAAGGAAATGGATTCTATCAAAAACATAAGTAAGCTTGGAAGTGGATTCTTCCCCAGTCAAGCCTCCAGATGAGAAGGCAGTCTAGCTGACATGTTGATTGAAGCCTTACAGAGAATCCAACTAAGCTATGCCCAAGACTGCTGACCCACAGAATCTGAGATCATAAATATGTGTTGTTTTGAGCTTCTCAGTTAATGGTAAAGTTTTACACAGTAATAGAAAATTAATTGAGATGAAAAGATTTCTTGATTTCTTCCTAGTCTTCTACATGTTAGAATTTGGCATTTGCCAGCCATTCAGTTGCTCAAATCATCATTTTCCTTACCCTGAACATCTAATCCATGAGAAAGAATTTTTCAGCTCTACTTGTAATATATATCCTGTATCTGTCCCTTTCTCATTGTCTCTATTCCTACTGCCATACTTCTACCCTAAGCCACTATCATCTCTCACTGGGACTATTGCACTGTCTTTTAACTGGTCACCCTTCTTGCACCCTTTCCCCTTTTCAATCCATTTTCCACATACAAGTCAGAATGATGTATTTTAAAAAGTGAGTCAGATGGTGTCACTTCCGAACATAAATCCTCTGATGGCTTCTTCCATTATATTTTTAATGAAATCTTAAAATTAGTATTGTCTACATATCTTAATCAATTGTTATGGTATCTCATATCACTCCCCCTCTCATTCATCAAGCTCCAGGCTATCTTTCTGTTCCTCAAGAAAATCAAGCTTGTTGCTGCCTTAGAGCTTTTGCACTTGCTTATCTCTCTGCCTAGACTGTTCCAGTGACTGGCAGTTTCTTCTCATCTTAGTCTCAGTTCAGATGTCACTTTCTCAGTGTGCCCTTCCCTGGCTACACAATGTAATTACTTCAGCAATTCCTATAACAGTACCCTATTTTATATTCTTATGACACATATTATTGTCTAAAATTATCTCAATTATTATTTTGTTTATGAATTTATTGTCTGCCTCTCCTGTCAGAATATAAACTTCCTGTGAGATCTTCTCACTCTCATACATCATTAATTGTTTACCACCCACTATATTACCTGACACATATTAGGCATGTAAGTAATATTTAAGTGTATGAAGAAATCAGTAATTTTATTCACTTTTTTTTGCATACTCTTCAAGATACATCAATGAAACACATATAAATAAATTAGCTCAGCTTGAAGTTTGTTGGGATCCCAAAGCTCCACCCAACCAGAAGAAAGTTGGAAAATATTGGCTTAGACAATATTTTTTTAAAAATCTATTTTAGGGGGCTGGCCTGGTGGTGTAGTGGTTAAGTTTGCATGCTCCACTTCAGTCTCCCAGGGTTTGCAAGTTCAGATCCTGGGCATGGACCTACACACTGCTCATCAAGCCATGCTGTAGTGGCATCCCACATACAAAATAGAGGAAGGTTGGCACAGATGTTAGCTTAAGGACAATCTTCCTCAAGCAAAAAGAGGAAGATTGGCAACAGATGTTAGCTCAGGGTCAAAATTCCTCATCAAAAAAAAAAAATCTATCTTAGACTGGGTCGCCTAGAAAATGGTTCCTGACACAAGGGTTTAAACAGTTGATGCTTTATTGGGGAAATGCAAACTCAGAGTAGCCAGAATGAGGATTAAAGGAAATGAGGAAAGAAAAGATGTAAAGTGATACCTTACTACATTGACTACTGGTTCACAGATAACCATAAAGAAACACAGTGGATCCCTCATCATGTGCACCCACTCAACACATGAGAACTTCTATCAGCAGGCTATAGGGAGAAATCATGACTTGAGGCAGTCCATGGAAAAGAAAAGAAAAAAGAATTTTTCTTCCCAATTTCCTACTTTTCCCACTTTTCTGGTGGTAAAAGTTCACCCTATGGGTGTTTAACTCCCTTATCTTTCTGGATGGTGTCATCAAGTTTATTTTTGCCTCTTAGCAATGATATATATCCTGCTCCATGGTGTGGCATTTTATTTCAGCCTGGGAGTGATAAAGGAAGACATAAACTCTGCACTTACAGCTGCTCAGCCCAGCCGTGTGGCAGTAATCAAGGAGGAAGTCCTGACACTCCCAGGGTTGATTACAGAACCTCAGCCTATCCAGGAGGTAGGGAAGGTCAAGGGAGTCTGAGAGCACCAAAAGGTCTATGAATGATATAGAATTTTATGTCTTAAAAAATTATTCTTCTCAACACGGCATAATGAATTGACTCCCTGAGCAAGGAGAATTTTGGAATTCAACTTGTTATGACTACATCTTCATTCATTATCTCTTCAATTTCAAATCATTTTCTCTTCCTTTACTTCTATTCTTCGTTAATCACATCACTGTAGTCACACCACTGTCTTCTCAAAAGTCTGATGGAAAATGGATTTCACCCCCTTTCATCCAATGTGTTACTAATTCCTGATAATTCTGTCACTTAAATATCTCCCAAATTCTTCTCTGCCAATATCCTCAATCACTTCCGTAGCTGGCTCATCTTCTCTTACTTTGATTAAGGCAGTGATTTTCTAAGTGTTATGAGTTGAAATGTGTCCCCCAAAAGATTTGTTGAAATCCTGACTCCCAGTACCTGTGTACATGAACTTATTTGGAAATAGGGTATTTACAGATGTAATCAAGTGAAGGCTAAGTCATATTGGATTAAGGTTTGCCCTAATCCAATAAGTCCTTATAAGAAGAGGAGAACAAATACACAGCTGCACAGGGAGAATGCCACATGAAGACGGGAACAGAGACTAGAGTAATGCAGCTGCAAGCCAAGGAATGCTCAGCATTGACAACCACCTCCAGACACTAGGAAGAAGCAAAGAAGGATCCTCCTCTAGAGCCTTCAGAGAGAACATGGCCCTACTGACGCCTTGATTCCCATCTTCTAGCTTCCAGAACCGTAAAAGAAAAAATTTCTGTTGTTTTAAGCCAATGTTTGTGATACTTTGTTACCATAGTCCTAGGAAACTAACACACTGACTAAACTCTGGACCTTCAGTCTTTCAGATCTCATGGTCATTTACCACTCTCCACATGGCTACTATGTCTCACAGACTCTTCCTGATCTGCCTCCTTTCCCAGCTCTCAAATCTAACGTCCTGCATGATATCATATGTAGGTGAACAACGTGAAATGGAGAAGACTTGAGCTTTGACTGAAAAGGTTTGCCTTCACTGGAAAAAATTATCAAACAAAACAGTCACTAGCCTTGTTCATTTCTCTCTTATTTTTTCTTGGTTAAAATTTTTTAAAAGAATTAAAATCAAGTGACCACTAGCTGCAATCATGAAAATCAGGAATAGACTCTGCTACACGAATAAACAATCATGTAAAGTGAAAAAAAAAAAAAAAAGACAATGAGAAGACCAGAGCACACTATTGTAATCAAACATAATTTATTTTTAAAAGTCTGACATGTTAATAATATGCATAATTGCTATTTTGCATGCTGTAATAAGCAATAAATGGCAAACATTATTTTTAAATGAATTATAATTAGTAACCAGGAAGTTATAAAATTTGTATATGTACATGATGATATTGTATGATTCTATCAGTAATTTTGACTCCCCTTCAGGGGCATCAATTAGCTACCATCCTTTGAATAATTTACTAAGTGTAAACTCAGATAATTAGTGAAATTTAAGAACATTTTCTGCTCTAAACAGGCTTCAAAATCTTTGGGCAGAACAAAGACTGTGGCTTTTGAGTTCAGTAAGATCTCATCACGAAGTGTTTGGAGTTGGGGTAGTGGTGAACTGGCACCCTAGGAAAAGACTGGGCAAAACAGAGAGTGTGATAAACACTTACTAAAATTAATGTTGGATTACCAGAATGTGGGGTTCTTGAGATAAAGATGGTGAGATAAAATACTTGAATATGGAGATGAGAAAGAAAAACAGCCAGGTGAGAGGATCTGGGCTCAGAAATTAGAAGGTGATCAGGGCCAGCACCATGGTGTAGTGGTTAAGTTTGGTGCACTCCTCTTTGGCAGCCCAGGATCATAGGTTTGGATCCAGGCATGGACTTACATCTCTCATCAGCCATGCTGTGGTGGTGACCCACACACAAAATAGAGGAAGATTGAAACAGATGGTAGCTCAGGGCTAATCTTCCTCAGCAAAAAAAAAAAAAAAAAGAGAGAGAGAGAGAGAGAGAAAGTGATCATCTTACAGGAGAAAAACTTTTCCCTTCTTCCCTTCTAGGTTCTTTGGTTGATTTAATAATTAAATTAATGTAAGACAGATTAATAGGAGAAAAACAAATTTAATTTCATAAGTACAGAAGCCCCATAAAGACATGAGAGGTTCCTCAACAGTCAGGCAATTGAGGTTTATATGCCATCTTGAGCTAAGGAGAAGTGGGTAGGGATTTGGGACTTAAAGGGGAGGAAGACAACTCACAGGAAGATGGGAAGAGCAAATGTTTGATAAACAAATGTCTTCCCTGCCATGCATATAAGTCTTTCTGATGTAAAAATTATCTCTGATAATAGCTCTCTTCCTGGTACAGGCTCCCTATCTAAATTCCTTTAGGCAGTTAAGGGAGAGGTAAAAAGCTCTCTTGAGTCTGTTGGCCTTGATTGTCTTCAGCTCAAAATAATCCACATGCTGAAGTGGAAGATTCTGGCGTGGCCTGTCCTGAACCCCATCATCATCTTAGGCATAGGAATTTCTACCTTGGAAATAGTCTATGGTATCCAGTCTATATGGTAAGGCATGCAACAGCATATAACATGATTAATATAAAATTCTATTTTAATGTGATGGTAAACAAGGGAAAGAGCATGACTACATTGGGAAAATTAGTGGATTTCTTAACTAAAGAATTAAAAGAAATTTATCTTTATGTTTAGTTTGTTACTCTTAAAAGTGATACTACCAAACTCGTCTCCAAATGCCCACATTCTCCTGCTGCATACAATTTTTTTTAATGTTTTTACCAAAATGTCAAAAGTACAGCTTTTAAGGAAGCTTATATGGGGACCAGCCCGGCGGTGTAGCAGTTAACTTCCTGAGCTCCGCTTCGGCGGTCCGGGGTTTCGCAGGTTCGGATCCTGGGTGCTGACAGACACACCTCTTGTCAAGCCACACCGTGGCAGTGTCCCATATAAAGTCGGGGAAGATGGGCATGGATGTTAGCCCAGGGCCGCTCTTCCTCAGCAAAAAGAGGAGGATTGGCAACGGATGTTAGCTCAGGGCCAGTCTTCCTCACACACACAAAAAAGCTTATACAAAATATAAATCAATCATGTGCCTCTCTCCTCTCTACTCTAAGTCCCACTCTCTAGAAGCAGTTCCTTTTAACAATTTCTAATGTTAGGACTTTCTGATTGTTGTGCTATATCTCCTATATACTTTTGAAAAGAAATTTTTCTAACTGTAAAAATATTACACATTTATAGAACCTTTAAAAAACACAGAAAGTTTTAAATGAGAAACCAAAATCAGTCTCTCTCTATTAAAGGGAGATTATTATAAACAAGGTGATTCAGTATTTTTTCTTGTGAGTTGTATATTTATGGACATGTATTTATATATTTTATGCTGAAATAAAATGCTCTCTGTCTTTGTCTCTCTCCCCCCCATATATAGATAATATACATATATAGTTTATGATGTGCATGTTTTTAAATTATTTTAATATTTACATAATATTTGAACAAATGAATACATTAAGTTAATTATCCATACTTTATCTCTTCCATATCTATTATATAGTCACTCATTCCTTTTATTTGATTATCCTTTCCTAGGAACCCGAGAGAAATTATCAAGTTGATATTTCCTGTCAATAATTCAATTTTTCATGCTGTTAAATCTATTCTGTCTCTATTATAAATTTTAAAACTTGGATTACATTTTTATTTACTTTACAGTTTTGTATTAGCTTGCCCAGTCCTCTCTTCTTCTTGAAATAATTTCTTTGAGTGTCATTTTTGTTGTCCTTTAATTTCAGACTCTTATTTTCTTACATATCTGGTTTATTTCCTAGAAAATAATTCTTCTCAAGTCTTCTTAAAGACATCAAGCAATTTTATAAATTTTACTATGCTTCTTCCAATAAGTAATTTCAAAAGCAGAACTTTTCTCTTTGGCATTTTTCTTTTCCTAGAAATATTTCCACAGGACTTGTGCTGCTGGTTTTGTTTTTCCCTTTATTTAAGGTTAAATGAAGACACTTACCCAAACTCCATGTTGCCTTGGGACAATCTCATTCCTTTCTCATCTGTCTCTATTTCCTCCCTCTTGGGTGACTGTCAAATTATCTTATCACATTATAGTTCACAAGTTGATTGCTGTGCACACTTCTCAACTATTTGTTCAGGGTCATCAGGGATTGATCTAGCACAATTCCACTGGACTAAAGTGAGATTATCTCCCCCACCCACTTCCTTGGTTTTAAGACACTCTGAGATAATTGAATGCCCAAAACACACTGTCCCTATTACAGAGTGTCTCTAAAACTCTTGTCTTTGCTGTCCTCCAAAATAATTCTGACGGAGGGCCTGGAGTTCACAGTGTAAAACTTTCCACGGACCATCCAACCCTACTTCCTACTCTATTAATTGATTATGATTTCACCCCTTGAATAAATATGGAAAGTAGGTAGGAGGGGACAAGAATTACTCAGACCATCATATAATACAATGTGTCCATAGGAGTCATGCAGATTTATTGAATTAATTAGAATCAGCAGCTATTTTTATGTAATTTATATCTAGAGTGTTGTCATTTGTATTGAATATTTTTTGAGCAGCTACTATATATTGGGTGCTCTCTGATACAAGTTGGACTCAGTTTTAAAATCAAAGTTAGTCATGTAACAAAATTGTGAGATCACATATTTATTTTATGCATTAGATCTAAGGCTGAATGTATTTTGAAACTGTAGCTTAATTTTTCCTCTTCCTCATAGACTCACAATAAATCTAGAGGCCTGCTTTGTATTATTGAGCTGCTGCTTGACTATCCACTGAGGAAGGATATGGCATTTATGTAAAATGACAAAGCTACATGATGTTACCATTATGCTGCCCAGTGAGCTGTGACGCTGGCCATTGCCCACCGGACAACTAATTACTATATGCATGTGGGAAAGGGCAGAACACTCATTTCAGAGATTGGTGGGAAAGAAAAATAAATTGTAGCATGTAGTTTGCATTGAAAATCTTTTGATATAGTTACAAAGTAAATTTAATTATATTTTGGTGTCATAGGACTTTGAACATAAAATCTCAGATCAATCCATTAGGCAGTATATTTAAGTTGTTTAAGCTAATATTCAAAAATAAAAGCTATAAAAAATAGATGACAAAAACAGATTATTTTTTCTTTTAAATATAACCAAATGTCAATAAATTTGTGATACTGAGAATTGTTTTATCTTTAACAGAACTTGTCCGCTCATCAGTATTCTTATTTCCTATTCCTGCAAACCATTCAAATTGTTCTTGATAAATCACCTTTATTGCATCTGATTTTTAAATCTATTATTAACTAAAATAAAATTATGAAAACATTTTTATTATGAGGGTGATAGTGGTGTTTAAAATTTTCAAAAGAGAAGTCTAAAATCAATTAAATGTCTGAAATATCCAAATTTTTTCACAATGGCAAAACACTACTCTCTTGTCCCCAGGTATTCTGCTATGACTATACTTAACATTAGCAGCAGAAAATTACTCAATGCTTTTTAATATGACCATTGGTTAATGTGACTAAATTCAGAAAGTTCAAACGCAGACCACAAGTTCCACAAATATCTAGTAATCTATTCATATTTTCCAAGGATGGCATTTGACCTATAATCAATTTATTTGAGCTGGTTTGGAAACAAAGTTGTTAATTTGGGTGTCAATAATCTCAGTTCAGTCAATTAATACCATAAATTTTCCCATTTTTTTTAAACACTAGCAGCTTTTATGAACTGAAGAAGCTTGTACTAGGCCCCTAATATGTGCCAGATTCTGTGCGAAGTAGAAAATAACTTCCTGTCCATGTTGCTCTTAATCATTAACAAGCTTTAAATTTCTCAATATCAAAAGGTTACAGACATGTTCTTTTACAAATTTCAGTTTTGAACATAAAGTAATGTGAGAGTTTACTTTCCTTTGCTTCATTTATATATGACTCCTAATAACTTAGATGATGTTGGAGAATGTTGCAAGGTAGAAGTTAGGGTTCTTTGGTTGTAAGCAACAGACATTATCTCTGGGAAACCTAAGAAAGAGGTGATTACCGGGAAGGGCACAGGGTAGGATGCTCACAAGCTTGACGAGAAGCCTAAAGAGCTGGATTTAAAGAATATAAAAAGTCAGCACTAACATCTTAATAACAGGAACTTAGTGAGAATCTGGGGCGATCCAGTTAGAATGTATTAATTGAATCTATTTTCTTTGTCTTTGCAGCAGCCTGTTCAAGATCCAAAATTCTAGGTGACAGAATCCCATTTGTTAAGCATAAGTTGCTCAGGCTTTATTACTGAGCTGTTGAATGGAAAGATGTAGTAGAAGGGACCTTCAGATTTCCTAGTGAGATGGCAGATGCCAGAATTTGCAGTCCTACTTTAACTGCATACATTGAAGGAGAATTAATTAATCAGAGGCAAACTGGAAGGCTCTTTATTGTTAATGGAAGCTGAATTGTTAAAAGCAATTAAAAACATATATTATGGTTCCTTAACTTTTCTGTCATGAACTGCCCCCCATATACAAACACACTCCAACCACAAATATGTGTGGCATACCCATATCTCTAATGAATTGCTTGAATATCTTCCAAGAGAAGTGAACCTCTACTTTAACTTAGAAAGCTCCTGGGTATACAAGTGGTAATGCCTATGTGTGATAATAAAATAACTATTTAAGTAGAGGTGCTAATGTCAAGCAAATATTAACTTCATAATAGTTGAAAATTAAATGGGCTATTGACAACCTAAAATATTAAAGTTGCTCAGTTTTTGATATGGTAATGTTCATATAGGCCTACCTTGGAGATGTTGTGGTTTCGGTTCCAGACCACTGAAACAAAGTGAATATTGCAATAAAGTAAGTTACACAAATTTTATGGTTTCCCAGTGCATATAAAAGTTATGTTTACATTATGTTGTAGTCTATTATGTGTGCAATAGCATTATGTCTACAAAAACAGCATATCTTAAGTAAAAAATACTTTATTGCTAAAAAATTCTAACAATCATCTAGCCTTCAGCAAATCATAATCTTTTTGCTGGTGGAGGGTCTTGCCTCGACGTTGATGGCTGCTGACTGACCAGGGTGGTGGTTGCAGAAGGCTGGAGTGGCTCTGGCAATTTCTTAAAAAAGACAACAATGAAGTTTGCTGCGTCGATTGACTCTTCCTTTCAAGAAAAATTTCTCTGTAAATCATACATAAAAGGACAAATATAGTACAGTTTCACTTATATCAGGAACTGGGAATAGGCAAATTCCTAGAGACAGAAAGTAGAGTAGAGGTTCCCAGGGGCTGGGAGAGGGGGACTGAAGAGTTAGGGTTTATTGGGTAGAGAGTTTCAGTTGGAGAAGATGAAAAGGTTCTGGGTTGGATGGTGGTGATGCTTGTACAACATTGTGAAGGTACTTAATACCACTCAATTGTACACTTAAAACTGGTTAAAATGATAACTTTTATGTTATGCATATTTTACCATAATAAAAAAATTTTTAAAAAAATTCTCTGTAGCATGCAAATACTGTTTGACAGCATTTTACCCACAGTAGTACTTCTTTCAAAATTGGAGTCAATCCTCTCAAACCCTGCTGCTGCTCTATCAACTAAGGTTATTAATATTCTAAATCCTTTGTTGTCATTTCAACAATCTTCACAGCCTCGTCACCAGGAGTAGATTCCATCTCAAGAAAACACTTTTCTTTGCTCATGCATAACAGGCAACTCCTCATCTGTCAAAGTTTTATCATGAGATTCCAGCAATTCAGTCACATCTTCAGGCTCCACTTCTAATGCTAGTTCTCTTGCTATTTCCACCACATCTGCAGTGACTTCCTCCACTGAAGTCTTGAACCCCTCAAAGTCATCCATGAGGGTGACTTCTTCCATAAGGAATCAACTTCTTCCAAAGTCCTAATAATATTGATGTTTTTGCCTCTTCCCATGAATCATGAATGTTCTGAATGGCATCTAGAATGGTGAATCTCTTTCAGAAGGTTTTTAATTTATGTTGCCCAGATCCATTAGGGGAATCACTATCTATGGCAACTATAGCCTTATGAAATGTATTTCTTAAGTAATAAGACCTGGAAGTCAAAATTACTGCTGGATCCATGGGCTACAGAATGGATGTTGTGTTAGCAGGCATAAAAACAACGTTAATCTCCTCACACATCTCTATTAGAGCTCTTGGGTGACCAGATGCATTGTCAGTGAGTAGTAATATTTTGAAAGGATTCTTTTTTTCTGATCAGTAGGTCTCAACAGTGGGCTTAAAATATTCAGTAAACATGTTGTAAACAGATGTGCTGTCCTCCAGGCTCTGTTGTTCCATTTATAGAGCACAGGCAGAGTAAATTTAGCACAATTTTTAGGGGCCCTAGGATTTTCAGAATAGCAAATAAGCACTGGCTTCAATTTAAGGCCACCAGCTGCCCTAGCCTCTGACAAGAAAGTCAGCCTGTCCTTTGAAGCTTTGAAACCAAGCATTGACTTCTCTCTAGCTATGAAAGTCCTAGAGGGCATCTTCCGATGTTAGGCTGCTTCATCTATATTGAAAATCCATTGTTTAGTGTAGCCAGCTTCATTAATTGTCTTAGCTAGATTTTCTGAATAGCTTGGTACAGTTTCTACATCAGCACTTGCTGGTTTGCCTTACACTTTTATGTTATGGAGATGGCTTCTTTCCTTAAACCTCATGAACCAACCTCTGCTAGCTTCAAACTTTTCTTCTAGAGCTTCCTCATCTCTCTCAGACTACAGGGAATTGAAGAGATTTTGGGCCCTGCTCTGGATTAGTCTTTGGCTTAAGGGAATGTTGTGGCTGGTTTGATCTTCTATCCAGACCACTAAAACTTTCTCCATGTCAGCAATAAGGCTGTTTCACTTTCATATCATTCTGTATTCACCGGAGTAGCACTTTTAATTTCCTTTAAGGACTTTTCCTTTGCATTTACAGCTTGACTAACTGTTTGGTGCAAAATGTCTAGGTTTCAGTCTGTCTTGGCTTTTGACATGTCTCCCTCACTAAGCTTAATCATTTCTAGCTTTTGATTTAAAATGAGAGATATGAGACTCTTCATTTCACTTGAACCCTTAGAGGCCATTATAGGGTTATTAATTGGCCTAATTTCAATATTGTTGTGCCTCAGGGAATAGGGAGGCTCAATAAGAGGGAGAGAGATGAGGGAATGGCTGGTCGGTGGAGCAGTTAGAACACACACAACATTTATCGGTTGTTTGCTCTCTTATATGGGTGTGGTTCGTAGTACTCCCCCGCCCCTTAATTATAGTAGTAACAGCAAAGATCACTGATCACTAGAACAAAAACAGTAATGATGAGAAAGTTTAAAATATTGTGAGAATTATCAACATAAGGCACAGGGACATGAAGTGAACAAATGCTGTTGGAAAAATGGTGCCAATGGACTTATTTGATGCAGGGTTGCCACAAACCTTCAATCTGTAAAAATTACAATATCTGTGAAGTGCAATAAAACAAAGCACAATAAAATGAGGAATGCCCGCATGTCAAAGTAGCCAATAGATAATTGTTTGATTGTGAATGTAGAATTCTGAAAGTACTGATAAGTGCCTTTTTAAGAGGACATTATATTCAGGGAGCAAGATCATACCACCAAATAAAGGAACAGTTTCTATGGCCTGTGAAGTGTGCAAGCTACTCGGTAGAGATCCTTTGACAAGGTGTATCTATCATTGCACACGTAAATAATGAACCAATTAATTCAGAAGAAAGATTGGAAGAAATGGGTTAAGGAGGGAAATAAAGTTGAGACTCTAGGGATAAACATTAGTTTTTTCTTTTGGTTTCCTCATTAAAGAGACTCTGGAAACTTTAAGAAACTAATCAAAGAGTAAACTAATATTTAGGAGGGCAGAACTAAAAGGATAATAAAATGTGCTGAAGGCTTGTATATAAATAACACCAAAGTACCCTTTTTGTCTCTGAATTCAGTAGGTCCTAGGATCAGGTCTGGAGATCAGCTCTCTTGGATGGCAAACTATTTAATGAATGATAAAGTAGGCACTTGAATAGGACTAAGTGCCTTTGTCCAAGACAACGAAGCTCCAGCAATCACTGAAGCACAGGTCAGAAAATAATTGCATGTTTGCATATTTATAAGGGGTCACAAAGATATCAGTTCTTTCAAACTCTTAAAGAGATTTAAACTTACCATTTTAAAGTAGGAAAGACAAGTGTACTAACTTGAAAATGCATTGGTAATGACATGCTACAATGGAACATAAGATTTGGAAAATAGTTGCTAATATTATTCTCTTGGTTTTGTATTTTTTCAAATCATCTAACAATGATTGATTATGAGACACTTACTATAATGCAAAATCTAACGTGATTAAAAGTTCTTATTTATGAAAGAGATGGCATGTCACTGATGTTTTCACATGAGCTATAATGAACAGTCATAAATATTTTTCTTCAAATGAAATACATATGATCATTTCAAGTAAATAATCTCTCACAGGCCAGTAAAAAGCAGAAATTAATATTCTGGAAGGATTCTGTTTGAATTATAAAGATAATATCTGTAAATGGCTATAGTTTTGACTAGAAATTCTACAATAAAAAATATTGGGGGTAGACTCTGTCTCACTTAGAAAATTAATCAGGAACACTGGTTTCAAAAAGGCTTAGACATTTTTGACTTTCAAGTACATTCTCTTTCTGTAAACACTTCTTTCTTTGCGTAGTGATTCCATGATTTTGAAGTCTGAGGTGGTTCAGAGGCATGTGGAACCTATTAAAATCTAAGAAGGATGACTCCTCTGCATTTTTTCTGAGAGAAGAAGAAGAAAATAACAAGGCAATAAATACTAAAAGTTCAGAACTAGAAAAGGGGAATTTTAAATATTTTAAGTGGTTAGCTCAGTTTGTGGGAGTACCATTAGAGACTTTTTAAAAATTAATTCACCAATAAAATATAGTGATTGTAATTAATAAAAGAAATATCTTGGTGAAAGCCTATCGATATTGTTTTCCTTGGATTTCATAGGAAGTACAAAATAATTAAGGAAATAATGAATCCACATTCAAAGCATATCAGCATCCTCCTGCTACAAAGTTGGGATATATGAGGCTCTAGTTCCCATCCAGAAACACTTAGGAACCTCAAAGCAATGGATGTTTAGGATGCTGGGCAAATTGTTATTCAAACAATTTTCTTGTGTAATATTGCCTTGCAAAACAGGATCAATGCATCAGAAATATACAAACAAAAAAAAATCTCTGAAAAATAAGTTTCTGGTAGGTAAGTATAGGGTACCAAGTTGAAAGGATCTTGACAAATTTTTCCTTAAAACTCAAGTTTTAATTGCCTCAGCCCCAGGGCAACCATAAACTTGAGAAGTGACAATTTATGTGGATTTTATGAGCCTGTTCACTCTGTTATTTATGAAAAAAGTTACTTTAGCAACTGCTCTGCCTCATGTTACTTATGCTACCTATGAATTAACTAGCATATTCTTAAAGAAACAAAAAGAGCTTGTGTTAAGAAAGCAGTATATTAGTAACACACGTTTGAAATCAACATCACTGCAAAATTATTTTGAGTTAAGTTAGATAAATACTTTAGACCAAAGGACATTTGTGAGAAGGCTGCAGTCCAGGGGATATTCATACCCTCTAATTTAATTTGCTCACTCAGTCAACATTTATAGAGCATTCAACACATAATAGAATAGGTACCCGGCTACAAAAGATTAAGAACAGCTGTTCATGCCCCTGAGATCCTCACATTCTAAAGGAAACATTTCAAATCATTCTCCATCTCAGAATGAGAGTGATGTTTTTTGAATTCCTGGAAATCTACAACTTCCTATTGAATCCTTAAAATTACAAATCCAGTTCATATCCCATGTTAAAGATGAGGTTAAATTGCAATCACAAATACAGAGTAAAAATTTCCCTAAACATAAATGTGTAATATATATAATTGTTTGGTGAGTTACCGTGTCACAAACTAGTGATAATGTTTTTCAATTCCCATCCCCTTTGATTCTAGTAACAGTCATTGGCTGTTTCAAAAACTGCAAAAGGTTTCAACATGAAAAATTTTGAGTAAATATAAAATGTGGCCGAGAATAATGCAATGTCCATGATTTTGGATTGAGAGAAATAACTAGATTTAAACACTGGTTCTGCTGCCTCCAGCTGATTGAATTAAGGGAAGACACTTCATTTGCTTAATTAAGAGTTTCTTCATGTATATAAGTGATAATGATAATAAATGAATCCCTGTCTAATAGTGTTGTGGCTATTGTAAGGATTAAATAAAGCTAATACATGTAGTATAGTGAAGCAGTAATTATAATTTTATTATTATTAATACTGAAAAGTCTACCAGAATATAAGCACCTGGAGAGCAGGGATGGTGGACCAATGCTCCTTAGTGCATGATCTAGAGACCAACAGTGTCGGCATTACTTGGGTACCACTCTAGACCTACTGGAGCCGAATTTCTGTGTGAGACCCAGGAACCCGTGTTTTGACGAGGTTGCCATGTAATCTTATGCCCACTAAATTCTAAGAAGCACTGCTTTAGTCTGCTCTCAGCTGTATTTCCAGTGTCCAGAATTAACAAAGGGCAATAAATAAGAGCTCAATTAATATTTGCTTAACCATTCAATTACTAATACTTTTTCTTTATTTTAAGCTATCTTTTCTGACTCTTCCTATTGGGAGACATCTTGTGATAAGAGACAACCAGTAATTCTTTTTTGGGTTTTTGCAGGTAACAGCAAAGATAAGGGACCAAAATTACATTTGTAGATATTTTATAATGTTGGAAATTCCCTTTGGAATGACAATAGTAGTGGTGTCTACATCATAGGGCAGTTGTGAACATATTGGGCAATGCATGTAAAACATTTAGCAAAATTTTTGGCATTACATTGTGAGCACTCAAAAATAACATCATGTTTCAGTGGCCTTTTTTTCCTAACTGAGCCAAAAAATAAATTTTATTAGGAGCATAAATATACAGAACCTTAACAAAAGTACTCCATTGTGCAAGGAAGAAATATTGTCTGTCTTTACTATTCCTTTTGGTCTGATTTCCCCTTCTCAATTTAACATACAGTACTATTTGCGATTGAAAAAACCTCCTCACCATATTAAATGACAGGATTGCTTAAGCTGCATTTAACTCTTTTATTGTACTATATAAGAGAGTTAAAAGAAAAACACTGTATAACCTAACTAAACTGCTACTGTAGCTCTCCTCAATTCAGAGGTTTTTGCACACAGTATGTACAGAAATGAAATCTTTGGAAAGTCTTATGGAAGTTTAAATGTAGTAATAATCATGAAAATGAAAAGCTATCTATTCTACAAATATCTGATTCTCTTAACTATTATATCTGTGATGAAATACATGTTCATTAGCAAAGCATAAGACTTCGAGTTTTTTCCTTTTGGTCTTCAGTAAGATGTAGAGGCAATGCATTTGATGACTTTCCACTGAAATAAGAAACAGGATATTGTGCAGTTATATCTGCAGCTATAAAAATGGTGAGAAGCTTCTTGTAGCTTAAAAAAGTTTTCTCCTGGGAAATATACTTTTAACAGCTTCAAAGAATGTTAAAGATTTTCAAATAGCTATAAATGGACATCTGCAGTCTATGCTGTACTTCAATAAGATGAGAATGGTTGTCATGTCAAATCTCTACAGGCTGTCTTTGCTCGTGTTTTCCTGGTTAAGAAATTCCACTCAAGCAGAATGAAACCTAACCTTTAATATTACATTCTGTAGAACAGGCCCCGGTGGCACGTAAGAGGATCTTATCACTGGATCTCAATGGATTTGGTTTAAAACAGCTTCTTTTCTGCAAGACAGATATCAGATGGGAGTTCTCTTCAAGAGAAAGAGCCCATTTCCTCTTCATAGTACAACCTGCAAAATGAAAAGTTGTTCAAAATAATCACAAAAAGCAGACAAGGATATTAGCATCACAAAATGCTTCATGCAGTATGCAAGGCCAAAAATATGTATTGATTCATGAACAAAATATATATCTGAAAGATGTCCTACTCTATTTCAGATTGTAACTACTAAGCTATAAAACTCACAGCCACCAAAAATGAGTATCTAGTGTAAATGCAATTTAAAAATATATAGCTATACATATACATATATCTACATGTATCTCCCTATAAAATTCAAATGGGTTGAATAATTAAAATCAAGTATTATAGTATAAAGTAACACTAATATTGATACCAAACATAATAGCATGTATTTAAATTAATAATGAGTTTGATTAATTTATAATACAATTTCTACTTACTAGTCAATTGTTTTCTGCTTTATTTCCCCTGGAAACCAAAGTGGAAATTGCCAAGTCCCAGATGAAAATAAAATTTCTTCTTTGACCAGAAAAAAATAGATGTAAACTTGATATTAAATCTAACTTAATTTCAAAATTATTGACTATATATGCAGTAATGTCTCAGTAAAAAATTTACATTTAAGCATAAATTATTTTGCCTTTTATTAACATTAAATAAAAATATTATTTTTTTGCAACATGGAATTTAGTATCTTGAGATATCATGTGATAATGGTTAATTAAAATGGATGTTTTGGTATAAGTATCTCTCTTTTGAAGAATACCATATCTCCAAAGAGGAATAACATAGAGATTTTATAATTAAACTGTTATTTTGATGCTGCAGATTTGAAAAGCAAGGAAATTAAATTATCTAATTTACTTTGGTTCTTGAATGTGCTCTCAATATTGATTTCATGACTAGGATATTTCAAGATTTTTTAAAGTTTGTTTAACAAATACTTATGTAGTACTTACTATGTATGAGATACACAGAGTTCTAAGCACTTTGAAAATATTAGCTTTTTTAATCTTCCAAACAACTCTGTGAAGTAGATGTTACTGTAATCCTCATTTTTGATTAAGGAACCAGAGGCAATAAGTGGCCAAATAACCTGCCCTGGGTCACAAAGTCATGGAGCTGGTGTGAACCTGGCAATCTGCTGCCAGGGTGTGTGCCCTGAGCCACCATATTAGCTGCTGCTTCACTGTGGCCTTAGGCAGCAATTTGTTTATTAAAATTGAATTTTCTTGAAGAATAGACTTTAATCAATTGAGATAGAATTTAGGGATTTTCAGAAATATTTGTCCAGTTGACACTTTTTAAAATAAAAGTATCATATCTGTATGAAGCCAAAAGCATCAGAAACCTCAGGGGGAAACCAAAATGTTTGTAACAATTCATATCCAAGTTTATAGAAAGAGGAAGTAGGTCAATCAATACAGAAACAGAGGAATACTTTCCACATAAAGAATACAGGCCCCATTTCTCATGGGTTCCAATTTGAGATTTATGACCTAAATAATATGAATTTTAAAGTAAAAAAATCTATGTGGATTTTATGCTAGACTGTAATATAAAACCCTAGGGAAAATGGATATATCTTTAAAATGTTCCTTTTAAGGATAGTAACTGATCATCATGGATACTAGCAGAGGCCCAAATGGATGTGTGAGGCAAAAGAATGAGGCTTGTTATGCTGACAAAAAAAAGAAAAAAACTGAGAAAAGTTTTAATTAAACACTGTTATTTTTTATTTATTATTTTGCTTTTGTGAATTCTCTAAACAGAAATGAACAGGTGAAGTCACACATCAGGGAGAACATAGAAAAGGGTTAACAAGTGTTCAGTGGGCAGTGGAGGGAGTGAAGTGGGGGAGGGGAAGACTGTGATTAGGTGTCTACATGGTATGGCCACTGCTCAGCTCTGAGTGACTGCTGCCCTTCATCAATGGGGTCCCAGAATTGGCAGATCTTCCAAATTTCAAGAGAAACTGAAAAACCAACTTGTATTGAAAATGTCCCAAATTTTAAATGGAGGTTATAGACTAATTGGTGACTTCATGTAAAGTAAGACTTCCAGAAATACCTTACTGGATACTTGATGTGTACATTTAATTAAGAGTAGAAACAGGAAGAAAATAAGGAACAGGAGGAAAAGCTAGGAGAATCAACATCAATGATGAGAAGAGTAAAAGAATAACAAAAAAGAGCAATTTCTTGAGGGCAAGGAAAATGAATATTTCCAAGTAGGACCAGGTTGCTGTGCAAAAGCATTAAAGAGATCTGGTAGGTCCCTGTCAGAAATGTCAAATCACTGGATTTGAAAATTAGAAAGTTTCTCAGCAAGAGTGCATATTCAGTAGAGATACTAGACAGCAGTCAGATTGTGAAACCAAAATTCTTGAACCCACAGTCTACAAACAACCTGACATTATAAGCAAAGTAGATACTTTATTGAGTGATTAATGAAAGAGTGAAGTAGGAGTGCTCCCAAGAGAAATGTGGGTGCTAACTTGAGGAGAAATTTCACGTGCTTATAAATAACTTGGAAGGAGCTATAGAAAAGAAAGGGACTGACGATGAGAGAGAGGGATTAATTTATGGACAAATTGTCTGAGAAGACACAGAGAGATGAGATCTCCACCACAGAAAGTGGGTTAGTTTTGGAAAGGCACCAGAGGAAGTGGTAAGCTTGACTAACTACACATGATATTGCTCTACTGCTAACTCCCCGTGGGCAGGGACCTTGTCTGTTTTATTCAGTTCACACCATATTCTCAAGTGGGAGGCACAAAGATGGATCCAGGATTGAATGTTGGTGGGAATGATTACTTGAACTTGTTTAAGGTCACTTGAAAGTTTGCAAGTGAAACAGCAAACAAGCAGTGCAAGGAGAAGGCTATAAGTGAGTGGATGTTTTTTTCCAAAGCCTCCATTACACACATTCATACAGTTAGTTCGTTCCCGAAGTTTGCTCATCAATTTGCATTTTTAGAATAAGAAATTTTCCAAGTCAAAGTAGCCCCAAACTGCAGGGTCGTCACCTTTTATAATATGTTAGGATGTGGGAAGGGTAAAGGGTAGGTACAGAGGTGGCGTCACATGTCAGCAATCAAGGGACAACTCTATTACTGCATAAGGAAATGTTCACTGAACCACAGTTATATATTTTTGAGGTTTTTTTTTTTTTTTCCTTTGTGTTATTGGTCTTACTTCTACATTTGGTGGTAATACACATTTGAAGGAAAAATTTATTAAAGAGTTTTAAAGGTTCACCTGAGATTAGAAGATATATCTATTTAGAAGTACCAATCAGAATGGCTTTATTATTTTCTCTGTCAATTCTAAGAGGCTTGACACTAAGCTTAGGATTTAGCAAAACAGAAGAGAGAATTAAAAACATTGGTGAGAATACAGTTGTAATAGTTGAGCAACTTCTGGGAAGAAACTAAAATTCAAAGCAGGCTGATGGATTTCAAAAATAGGAAGCAGTCAAAAACTTTATGTTGTAAAGAAATGGAAGATCAAGTTTAGTAGGTGACATTGACAGAAAGGATATTCCCATTAGACACTAAGCTCAAAAAGTAACACTACCAATGTATTAATCCAGACAGTCTAGTAAAGACCATAAATGCATTGACTTCTCAGGGAATTCCATCAATAGTCTAATTAAATAGTTACATTTTTCATGTTATGGTTGGGATAACAGAGGCTTAGGGAATTTAAATAACTTGCAAAATAGCACATGATAAGCAAAATGTCAGAGCATGCATTAAACACTAGACCTGTTCAAATCCAGATTTTTAAACTCTAAATCACTTTAACAGTATCTCCTGAATTATGATGTTTCTGATTGACAAGAAGCGGCCATGTAAAGAGTTGCTAGAGTGGAGTGTAGAAATTATCTTTATAGATGAAGGAACTGAGGTTAGAATATCTGTGTTGAACATGAGCGGTGGCCAGAATAATGGCAAATGATACGACAAAGAGGACAATGTGAGTTACATAACCTAGATCTAGAGAACATAAGCCATGCTGATACAGAAATTTATAATGACAAATAAAAAGAAAGTAGAATTGGAAAGCAAAAACTTCAGGGTAGAATGTTTGTCAAATAAATTTGCTAAAATAATGATTTTTAGAAGGTTAAATAGGAACCTAGACTCAACGTTAAGACTTCATTTTACTTAATGTGATTGTGTGATGAAGACTTCTAATGTTTTCCATTAGTTATCTATTGCTGTATAACTGCCATAAACTTGATAGCTTGAAAAAAACCACACATTTATTATCTCATATTTTCAAGGGATCATTCTTCTGGGCTCAATGTTGCCAGGTTTTCTGTTTCAGGGTCTTCCACAGGCTGCAATCAAGATGTTGGGCAGGCTGAGATCTCATCTGAAATTTCATCTGGGGAAGGATCCATTCTCAAAGTCACATGGTTGTTGGCAGGATTCAGTGCTTTGCTGGTTGTCAGACTGAGGATGCCATTTCCTTGCTGGCTGTCAGCTGGAAGCTGCCCTGAGTTCTTTACCATGTATGCCTCTCCACAGAGCAGCTCTATGGCATTTTGCTTCATCAAAACCAGTAATATAAAGAATTTGTTAGCCAGATGGAAGTCAGAATCCTATAAAATCCATTCATGGAAATAGTATCCCATCATCTTTGCCATATTCTGTAGGTTAGAAACAAGTCATGGGTCAAGCTCACACTCAAAGGGAGTGGATATACAAGGGTATGAATACCAAGAGGTGAGGCTTATTAAGGACCATCTGTCTCACTCTTCTGATACTGATTTTTATTTTGAATGACCTACCTTCTGCTCACAGAACGATGAAAGAGAGGGGTAGAGAAAGACCCTATAGGCAACAAAAAGAAGGTTTCAAAATATGATTTCAAGACTCTCGATCAATAATTGTTGCTTTCCCTCTAATCTCACACATTTGTAGAAATGAAGGCTATTCTCTCAGGGAAATCATATTTCTTGCTAACTTGACTCTTGGTTTGCCTTGTAATTTATTTCCTACTTTATTATTGATAAACTGTTTCATTCTCCCCTTTACTATGAGAAATTTTAATCCCAGATTAGAAACCTACCAATTCCTTGGGAAATCACTTTTGATTCCCAGTTGACATTGCTGATTTCATCAATAATTACAACAACTCTAGCTATAAGGATTATTCTCAAAAAGAAATTATCCGGTAAGTGTTTATTGTGTCAAAATGCCTCAGATAAAGAACATATTTTATGTTGTATTGGAATAACCACCAAATAGCAAGAGGTATGAGTCCCAGTAGTACAATGCTTAATATGCTATGGGTTAAAAAAAAGTACAGGTTTTAATACTTGACAGCATCTAAGGCCTCACACTTTTATCAGTAATTTTACTAGAGAAGACTTTGCTATGAAGTTAATAAAGCTTAAACTTCAGGGACCTTCACTTGGACAACCTTTTCCCCAGTGTGCTCTACTCCAGGGATGTGGGAGTCAGGGGCAGGGACAAAAGCCAGAGAAAGAGAGCACTGCCCCATGCTAGGTGTCACCTTCTATACCCTGGTGGTGATCCTGAGGCTGCCATTCAGTACCTCCATATCCACCTGGTTGCTAACAATCATCTGTCCTGTGGGTCCTTAAAGGACAAAGTTGGTATCAAGCACCTTTGGTCCCAAAGAGATATGAGGAAGAGGGACCTCTGCACTAAGAAGTGCAGAGGAAGTGTGAAGGGGCCTGCGAGGATCAACCTAGTGGAGGTGAAGATGGCGTTAGCGTGGAGAAAGGGGCAGTAGGGAATGGCCGAGATAAACAAACTCTTCTGAAGGGTCACTGGAATCCACAACCACGAAATCAAAAGTGTGGAGGTCTCCAAGAGGTTTCCTCAGGACAAGAATCCTTGCCTCAACGAGTAACTGCAGAGCAAGTTACAGATATGGCATCACCCATAAAGAGTTGTGAAACTGAAAGAAACTTTCTAAGCTGCCAATAACTTTTGTTCAGTTAACCACACTTGACTGAATGAACTTTCTATTCTCTCTACAGAAAATATTTAATAATTTCTGCATTTAAGAGACAAAAGGTATGCAGCCAAGAGGTGCAGCTGTGTTAGGCAGCTAATTAATATTAATAATAATACATTATCTTCTTAATGTTGCAATGTTTGTGATACTGTCAGTTTATATTCTAATTTGTTGAGATTTATTATCTCAAACACAATACATTATTTACATTCATATCTTATTTTCTATTTATAAATTTGTAAAATTTTTTTCCTCAATGAGTCTCGTAAACAATATAAGCTTCTGCCCACACAAAACCTGGATCTGCCCTGAAAACTAGAAAGTCATTCCTCACTATGTGTGTCTCTATGTGTGTTGTATACGTATATATGTCATGTGGAATCTCTGAACCATTTATTCCTAGTAAAAATCATTGAAGATTTTGCTTCTTTCTATCTTCCAATAGAACTATCCTTCTGCCTATAGTTTCTGAATGAATATGCCCCCCTGAAGCATCTCCTTACTGGAGTAGGTCTCTGATGCCCAGATTAGGTTTATTAATTCACAGTGAGTTTCAAGATAATACCTAGTCATGAGGCTCGTTTTTAAAACCTGTAAATGAGAAAGGAAAAACTGGCTTGTCACTGAGTTCAGGAAAAATTAAGAGGTTCTTTTCTTCCCACCAGGGATTTAGAGAAAGTCTCCATAATCTCACTGGCATGAATTGCAAAGGTAATCACCAACAGGAAAAAGGTTAAAAAGCTCTGAAGTGTTGGACTATGCTCCTTTGGCAAACAAAGCCTCATTGTTCAGAGAGCAGAATGCGGCTTCTGGGTTCCTATATAATGACGGTGAGCAGAGAAGCATCCTTAAACCCTGGTCCTCCTAGCATCGGCACTGTTGCAGCCAATAAAATACAAAATATGATAGATATTGCCTTCCAAGAAGAGAAAAGAGTAAAATCTTCACCTCACTACTTCGTGTCTTTCCATTGTTGATTCTGGCAGCCACTTCCAGCCAGGCTCACAGACGTTTAATTGATGTCTAGGGTGTGGATAGAACATAAGGTCTCCCTTAGTAAAATATGCTGTTTATTGCACTGAAGAGAAACACCTTCATAATTCATTAGGCACTTCTGGGAATGGAAATGAAGTTAGTCTCAAAAGAGGACTCATGCAACGAAATGAGTTTGTTTTCTATGCTTTTTTCTACTTCCAAGATTGGGGACCAAATTTTCTAGAATGCCTGAGAACATAAATATGTAACAGATCAAAGGGTGCATATAGGATTAGGTTAAAAAAAATAAGCAAAATAAAATAAATACTGCCATTTTCAGTTTAATTCTGATTTCACTCTGATTTGGAAGGAATGTGTAGCACTTCAAAAACAAAATCCAATTTTCCAGTCTGGAGAATTACATGGGTTGAGCCTTGGATAAAATGAGTCTTCAGGTAAGTGCTGATTTTTTGTGGTTTTAATAAGCTACTTATAAAGCCCACTTAAGTTTCTCTAGAGCATGAAAAATATTTCAAATTTTCATCCTTACCAAAAATCCCAGGAGAGTGTTGGGCATAACTTCCTTAGATTTAATATTTTACTTTCACTTAGATTACTGTTGATAGTTTTCTTATATAAGAGCCCAAATGAGAAAACATTTGGAAAGTAAAGATTCAGATGGCAAATAGTAAAAGTCCAGTTTATTACGCATTTTAACTGATATCTTGAAGGTTGTAAGACTCTTACCCACCTCTCAGGGATGGTGCAATAAAGAATGACCAGACTAAGAGAAAGCGGCTCACTGAGCTCAACAACACACTGGGGACGTGCGTGCTGCAAGGTACAATCCAGGAACGGGCAAGTCACTTACCTGCTTGATGACTGCTACCCCATCTGTAAAATGAGGTCAATGTTGCTGAAATCTGGGAGGTTCATCTATTAAATGTGGTTGTACAGCTCCTTGGAAACATCAAGGTAATATGTAAATGCCGAAAAGCACAGGTGCCACGTTGATGAGTGCATATAATTTCTGAATAGAAGGCAGGGAAGATGTGTTAACCAATACAGTGACTGGGTTGAGCTCGGTGCTTTGGGGTCTCAGCCACTTAACAGAGTTTGAAAAAAAAGAGAAGCAGGAATGAGAAGGAGAGAGAGAAAAAGAAGGGGAAGGGAGGAAGAGGGAGGGAGATTTGGAGGCTATATTCAGGGATTACAAAACACATTGAATGTGTTAATGAGTCAAATTGCTTTGCCCTTTCTTTACTTTCTTGCTGTGCTTATTATTATTGCCCAGGATCGGATAGAAGTTCATAAATATCCTCACCTTCAAAATATTTTCTTCCAGAAAGACTTGTATTATTAATTCGTCCCTCTGTGATCACTCCATTTTGAAAATCTCTTAAGTGATACTGAATTCAACTTCAGTGAAATATTGTTTTGACCTTATGCTTAAGTTAAAAAGTGCATATCATGTTTTGTGTAAGAAATAAAGGAAAATAAAAAATATGGGTGTGTGTTTGCTTTGTTTAGAAAAAAAGGATAAACTAGAAAGTAATTAAATGCTGATTTATAGGAGATGAGTGGGAAGGTGTAGGGGATAGGAATCTGAACAAGGCTTTTCTGAGTATGTCTTTTAATATGATTTGGGTTTTTAAACCATAGCATTAATTAATAAATGAATTAAGTCAAAATATATGAAAAAGCAAATCTTACATTTGACACAAACAGAAACAAATTGCTCATCAAACTGAAAAAAATCATCATCCAGCGATAAGAATTAATTCAAGTAACTTTTAAATTAAGTATTCTTACTGTGTGCCCTTAATAATCATAAACACATACATCATACAAACACACATAAGGGGAAATATTAATGTTATTTATTATAGTTTTTATTGTTATTAGTAGTGATATGGGTGTCAAACTTTTGCATGTATTGTTGGATATAAATTTATTGATGCTGAAGAATACTAGAGTTTTTACTTTGGGAGAAGGGAGATATAGACATGGAATGAGGAAGGTGAGAAAGAACTTGGTGTTTTTCATTCTGAATTGGAAGTACCAATACAGAATCTCTACACATTTATACCTAGCTAGCTAGCTCTTAGCTGTCCAAGGAAAGGGATCAGAAGCAATGACACTTTAGCAGTAATGAGCATACCTAGCATGCAATTTGTTTTTTTTACTCAGTGGCAATCTCCAATGAAAGAAACCAGGGCATCCTAAGAAATGGCTGATTTAAATTCTGAGTCCTGGAAAGTTCAAAGTAAGCCTGGAGCATCTTGTTTCATAAAACAAGTACTCAAATAATAATGAAGCTATGTCAAAATAATACTAAAACTGCTTTAAAGGGCTTACACTGGCCAAATTTGGGACCATATAAGTGTAAAGAGGATAATGACACTAGTAGTTTTGAACACATTGAATTCTCCATCTGTGAGCATGCGCGCGTGTGTGTGTATTCTAGAAGAGCAGCCTCTGAGGACAATTATGTTCAAGGCTTCCAGTCTTCGGTCTCGTCTCTTTCTTCTCTCAGTTCTGTCTCCCTCTCCTCTTCTTGGTCTTATGGATTCTATACCTCTGGACCTTTACCCAAAATAATGTCTCCTAAAACGTTAGTGACATTGTCATCTCTCCCAGAATTATTTAAAAGACCTGGGGAGGGTATAATACTCAAACTAAAAGAATGAATCCTTGATGGTGACTATCTAAAATTATGTTACTTAGTCCTTATCTATATCTTACAATAATATAAATAAGGTAAAACCTAGGTCTGCTCAGCTGATGGACAAGCCTATCTGATGTTAACTAAGTTTTAAATGTAGCCTATGTGTCACTGTTTCCTGAAAAAAAAAAGTTTAAATCTTCCAATTTCTGCTCAGGTCAGATTCAGGTTAAGTCGAAGTAATACATAGGTGATTGTAGATTTAGGCTGACTTTTTCATTACCTTTTAATATATTTTCCCAAAGACTACAGTTTTTCAGAACCTAACTTACTTTTCTACATTCCTAACAAAGTTGATTTTTAAAAATATGTGCTACAGTGTGGCTAGTATCCTTACATTCTCAGGAATTATCTTTGTGTTGTTTTTGGAAGTCAGAAAACCTTTGTCTCAGGGCACTCAGAAGGGGCTCTGTTTTGGACCTTAGATGAGTAAGAATCAATCTTGGTTGAAAGATCAGCAGTAGCAATAGTTTAAGACCACATCAGTGCTGTAGGAATTATTTTTACAACAGTTTCCCACAAAAATCACCCAAGGAAAGAAGGGAATGTTATCTAGTTTAAATGGGTCATAGTGAATAATGATAGTGTTTGACCCATGGGCTGTAGTGCTTGTAATACAAAATACATAGACATGAGGTCATAGCTTATAGTACTAATATATTTATATCATGTGTAGACAATAATTTTTAGTGATTGCAAGCTAAAATGGCATTCATCCAGTAAATGGCCTTGCTGCAGGGTTGTTTGAAGCAAAAAGCCTGTTGGAATTTTTTTTAAGCTTGACAACCTTAAATGAAGTATTAATGGATGAATTCCCTTTGCTCATTTCGACCACGTTGACATAAATATGGTAATACATTTGAAAGGCTTATCACAGCTCTTCACACATAATCAATGTTTAATACATAACAGCTATTGTATATTTGTATATTCTATATACATATTATTGATATATATATCACAGTTATTTGTGTACTATTGTGCTATTGTTTAATGTTTGTATTTCCCACTGTAATTTTCATCAGGGTGGATTTCTCCCCATGATTTAATCCTGAACACTTAGCATGATGCCTGGACCACCACAAGGATTCAACAAAATATTTGTTGGTTAATAAACACCAAAACCCCCCACAATTCATGTTCATTAAATGCCTATTTTGTAGAAATTCTGTATTCAAGAAAATAGTAATGCAAGTTCTGACCTTTTGAAGATTGTAATCTACTACATAATTTAGATCACATTGCCCATATTATTAGGAATAATAACTATGACAACTACCACTTATTAAGCACTGACTTTGTGCTGGACAATGTGTTAAAGGTTTAGTTGCATTTTCTCATTTACTACCAAACTTAGCCACATAAAGCAGATGTTCATGTCTCATTTTACAGATCAGAGAACTGAGGTTCTGAGAAGTCAGGTAAGTGGAAGTGTCCTGCCCTTGTCATGATTTCTGAACCTCAAACTAAATATACCCCCCATATCTCTGTTATCAGAAATATCTATAAGACACTTTCACAATTAACAGAAAAAGCAAACTCTAGCTCCCAAACTGATGAGTGTGCTCATAGTTTTAAAAAGCTTCTTACAGGATACACTGCATTATGAAAACAGAGCTTATTGAGTGTGAACAGCATCCAAAGGGGTGTGGAGATGCTATTTGAAAGGGCAAACATCTTCAGAAATAGTGCTACTGTGTTTGACAAGCTGCTTTCATTTGTTAAATTAGAAATAATATACGTAACAGATAAATGCCACATAGGCAAAATGCTTTAGAGATACTGTAAGCACTGATTTGTGGGGGAGAATTGCGATGCAGCCTTAGAATATGTGGTCCCTGAATTATATGCCAAAATGGATGTGGAAAACTAATTATGTCTAGATGAAATGGAAAAAGCAAAATGGATACCTGAAAATTTTTCAGGATTTAGCAAAACTGAGCATGACAACAGAGAAACAGACACAGAGTCAGATATTACTTTGGAATTTTAAATGTCATTTTTGTTCACTTCAATGGAGGCAAGACATGAGCAAATCAAACCTGTCAGCAAATCACTCTCTAAAATTTAACAATGGGGTTGAGTACTAGTGTACAGCATCGGCATCTAATTTCCAGATATTCTGTAAATCTGATGTCCTCTGTCAGTGCTGGAAATACCTTACAGAGTATAAATCACAGCCTACTCCAATTAAGAAAATAAATAGATTATATCTGTATTGTAATCATGACAGGATATTAAAATTTCGCTCCACGTCTGTTGTGGATCCTACATATGTTATTTACAAAAAAGTGTTTCAGATGATCTGTTTCATTAATAAAGTTTGTTTTGGATAGTGAGTTGCTAAGAAAACTGCAAAGACAACCAGTAGACCAATTTCTATAACATAATATAAAATTTATTTAGAATATGTGTATATAAAGAAGTGTAAAATATTTTATTTGATCTTGAAGCTTTTGTTTATTTTGTCAGTCTTCACTGTAACTGTGTATGTATCCCATGTCTATATAATTGCTTTTACTCAGAAAGCAGATAGGAAAAAGTTTATACGACTAGGAAAAATTCACTACTATAGTGGGCAAATTTTGTACAGTCTGTGCCTATACTATGTGTAAATTATCTCAGATATCATAAGAAAATTATCAGGATGTAATCTGAGATAGTATTTTTTACAAATACTTTCTTAAAACGCTTTTGGATATTTGCTCTGTGACATTGGTTAGTATAACTAATACTTAAAAAATTTTTTTAATTAGCATGATAAAACAATATCACCTTATCCTTAAACCGGTACTAATAATAATTGGAAAGATTTGATCAAGATAGAAATTCATACATTGCACTTGATTTCCCTCAGTTACTGAAAGTCTAATATAGATCCTGAACTATGGGAAATGTACAAAACAATATTATACATAGTTGCTAAATTCAAAGTAATTAGCCAATGACTTATATGCAAACACATTAATAAAACGACTATAAGGTTCTTTAGGAAAGAGAATGATGTAACTCAGCCAGTTAGAACAGACTATATAAAGAAAAATTAATTAGATGAGAATTCAAAGATAGGTAGAACTGATGTTGAGGGAACATTCCAGGCAGATGAATTTGTATGTGCAAGACAAAAAGGTGGGACATTGTAAGGTGTATTTACAGGATAAGACATTAAATAAACAAGCTGAATTAAAGGAGTCAAATTGAACATAATTGGAAAAGCAGGATTTTGATTCTAGATTATAAGATTTTATAAATCAGCCTCTTCCAAAGTGCCCATGAAACATCATTAGGTACTTTTGAATGATGTCTCCTTCAGTCAAATCAAATGGAATAATTGCATATTTTGTCCTTTTTTTGTTGTTTTTTCATTGAGGAAGACTGGGCCCGAGCTAACATCTGTTGCCAATCTTCCTCTTTTTGCTTGAGGAAGATTGTCGCTGAGCTAACATCTGTGCCAATCTTCCTCTATTTTGTATGTAGGATGCCGCTCATCATGGCTTGATGAGCAGTGTGTAAGTCTGTGCCTGGGATCCAAACCCTTGAACTTTGGCCACCAAAGCCAAAGTGGATAACTACTATGCCACTGGGCCAGCCCCCATATTGTCTTTTTAAATGTCCTGAGAATTCGTAGAGTGACATTCCTCTTCATAGAGTGAAATTCCCAGTATTCTCCTGGTCATCAGGCCATTGAACTCCACCTTTCATCCTTTTTCTGTTCTCACTCAGTGCCTTGCACAACTATAGCTGTAGGCTGTGAGAAGCCATAAGCCATTGGTTTTAGAACAGTCACGTGACTTGATAAAATCAATGAATTCAGAGGAATCATTTAATGACTGTGTTACATGGAAAGAATGGGAGAAAAGCTGGAGAAGGAGAGACCAGAGTTAGAAGGAAAATTAGCAAGCTTATCAATGCATTAGACCTAGTGTGATGGTAGTGAGAATAGATAGGAACATCAAGAGTATGGAATAAAAGTCTCTGATAATAAATTAAATATAGAAATGCAAGCACAAGGCAAAGTTAAAGATAATTCAGTGAAGCAAAACATCAAAAATCATCCCTCATGTATTGATGTATATTAAAAGGCCTCCAGAACAGGAGTTCTACATCCATCCTGGAATTCCACTTCAATATTTTAACAACTTTTCTGCCAAAGAATTGTCTGAGTGTTAACCTTAATCACTCCAGCTGTATTTTATCCCTTTTGTGGTAGTAGTGCAGATTTTTCCAAGTAGATTTGAGCCCATCAGAATTTCTTGTTAATCTAATTTCTCCTGACTTCTAAGACATAAAATGATTTAATCCTTATTGAAAATGATTGGAACAAAGGCCCTAATTAATATTAGGGGAACGGCTTGCCTATATTTTGCACATATGGCTTTCAAGTGATTCTATACTTGCTAAATTAGGATCAAAGAGCATCAATTGAGAGCTGTATGTATTAGATTTACTTTAAAATACATCCCACAGCTTTGAAAACCTTTTATTTGATGTCAATACATTAATATAACCCAGAGACCTGGGACCATATTTTTACACTGATACCAAAATATGATATAAAGGATGTGGATTTAGGTGTCATTTGACTACCTGATTTAAATCCTGCCTGTACCACTTATTAGCCATGTGGCTTTAGCAAGTTATTTCACAGAACTGCACCTTTTTTTTATGACTATATTGTAGAGGTGAGATGTGTTTATTTATGCATGTGAATTGGCTACCATAGTGTTATACATATGGTCAGTCATTGGTATATTTGAATCCCCTCTCTCTTCACTTCTCCAACTTTGAACCATTATATTAACTGAATTTCTAAACTGCCTCTAAAGTCTTTGCCGTTAATTTTCACCTAAATCATTCTGCCATCCTTCATCTCTGTCCATTTTATTATAGTGAGTCTTTCTATGTAGCACTTTTTTTCCCCTGCACATAAAGACCAGGGTTTTATAGCTTTATCATTCTCCTTCTCTTTATCACTGTCACCATTGCCAAGGTAAAGAAGCATAGTTATTTCCAAAAGAGCTGATTCAGTCTATAAGAAAAGTTAGGCCCACACCTTTCTGAAAAAGGCTATTTGAAGTGGAATGGGTGTTTGGGGATGTAAATTTAGGGCCATAGTCCTACAGGTAAGATAAACATGTTCCTTTTATAACAGATATTTTCCTGAAAACATCAGTTTAGTGTAGAGCTAGGATACAAGATAACAATAGCTCTTCATAACTAGCTTCTTTACTAGAACTTATAGCCCCCATGCAAAAATCCTTTCTTTTAACACAAAGGGGAATGGAGACAGACAGCTAGAATTCCTGATATATCCCATAGGCTGCCATATTTGATATCATTTTTTATAGTTTTATGGCCTTCCTGTCCGCTAGAGTAGCAACAAGCCAACTATTCTCAATGTACCTAAGGATCCAGCACTACTGGATTCTTATGCTGTTCTGCTGGACACACTACCAGCAGCTTTTGCCTACATTTCTCTTGTGTAAAGAGTGCAGATGATGATCGCTGAGAGGGATCAGAATTTGCCACCCCAAAAATGTGCCTCTTAGGTTTGATTATTTTTAAGAGCAAAAGACTCAGAAAGAAACCTTGACTTTCCCCCTACCTGCCTAAAAGAATTTAAGATAGAAGGCCTATTTCAGAAAGGAGCTATCATCATAGATAATTATAATATAATATGAACTAGGTGTGGTAGACAGGGAGGAACCTAGCAAGGCCCATTTGATCAAAGTCCTCTCTATGTCCCATTGTCTCTACAAAGTATGACAAACATTTGTTTGCCAAACATTTGCTTTTCCATCTCCATGTGAATTGCCTTTCTCCCCTTTGAAATCCCAAACCACTACCCCTGGTATCTTCCTTTGTCTTTGGCTAAAGATGGTATTTCAGGAGGTGGTTCTGGCCATTTTGGCAAGTTTCTCAGTTTTCCTGGGTTTCTCCCATGTATACATGTTATTAAATTTGTTTGATTTTCTCCTGTTATCCTGTCTCATGTTACTTTAATTCTTAGACCAGCTAGAAGAACTTAGAAGGTAGAGGAATATTTCCTCTTCCCCTACAGCCCTAACATTGATTCATTTAAAAAGCTCTCCACCTCTCACCTTTCCTACTGCAACAAGGCACTGGCCTTTATCTTCTTTATCTTCTACTCACACCATACAAGGAATACTTCTCAAAGAAGTAAACTTTTTAACTCTGACCTGACATATCCCAGAATCTACCACATCTTGCAGTAGGTTTCGGCTACTTTGATTCATTTATTCATTCAACAAAAGTTACTGAGCACCTACTAGGCAATGGTTAGGTTACAAGTGTGGTTATACACAACAGACTGAGACATAACCAAGCTCCCTACTTGCACAGAGCTTCTGTTATATTGGGACGATAAACAGGCAAAAACAAGAACAGAAGCGTCATGGGGGTAGACGTTTCCCTTTTGTTCTCCCATTTTAACCCAGGGCCTAGAACAGAGCCAAGCATTAATGATGCCTCAATAAATATTTGTTATACAATATAAAGAGATGATATAATGTGGAGAGTCATAAGTATAATGAAGTAAAATAAAGCAGAGTTAGAGAGTAGAATACAAAATATTGCACAAGTTATTGTTTCTGATTCTTTTCCACTTCTCATGAATGTTCTGCTCCAACAAGTGAGTGATCTGTGAAAGTTAATGAAAGAAACTTCAACTAAATTGAAGTTGGAAGGCCTGTAGGGAGAGCTCTCACAAACTATCACACATTGTCAATTACTCCAAACAGAAAGAGACATATGCTTGTATCTGAAACAGGAAGGTGTTCACTTCTTTACTATGCAGTGAGAAGAAGGAAGGTTTCTCTCCTGCCGAGCAACAGCCCAGCCAATGAGAGACTGTAGCAACCCAGCCAATGAGAAGCCTCTATAACTTGGATTCCTAGTTTCTTCCAATGGATTCTGTTTATTACAGCCCTTCCAACTCCCTCTTTTTCTCTATAAAAGCAAGCCCTTTCCTTTGTTACTCAGATTTGGCTATGGTCTGCCATAGCCTGCACATCCTAAATTGCAATTCTTTTGGTTATTCCCAAATAAACTCATTTTGCTGGTGAAAAAAACTGGCCAATTTACTTTTTAACTTGACAGGTCCTTTCTGTTTCTTTTCACACATGACCATGCAGCAGTTTTCAATTCCCCATATCCCATCCTTTTGGCATCATGATGTTTATCTTGATGTCTCCCCGCAGAAATCAGTCTTTGTCTGCATTTAGGCCAGCTTTCTCCTTCCAGAATTGAGTATAGATTTGTCTTAAGGTTTTGTTTGCTTTCAAGTCTTTACTGCATTTTTAACTTAACTCCAAACGCACTTTCAGAGATCAAAGATCAGAGTATGTCATTCTTTACTAGCTTCCAAAGAAGAGTGAATTGCAAAAGCCTGCCATGGCAAAGTTTCACTGTCCACGATGAAATGAAACACGTGAGAGCAATATAGTAAATTTTCTTAAAAGCAAAATTTATTGCTTTAAGAGGCTCTATTTGGAACTGCGATATCTCCTTCATTTTTGGATTTAAAATTCTCTTTATTATAACATGATATTCATCTCAAAAAGTAATATTGTTCTTTGGTTGTATACTTAGAAAAAATAAAAGTTAGTAATCCTATCTCAATAGCTAAATTTGGGGAGGGTGGGAATGTTATTGGTCTATAAAATCAACATCAAAAAATTATTGTTACTGAAAATCTACTGGTAAAGAAGAGGAATGTCTTTACACGTGTGCGCGCACACACACACACACACACACACACACAAACATATACTAATTTGTGATCTCCTTGTGATAGAGATAGACTGTATTTTATATTTGAGTTCCAAGTACTCAACACTGGAATGTAATACATGCTTGTTAAATGTTTATTTACTGAATAAACAATTATAGGCCACCATTCACAAAAAACATAATGAATGGATATGGAATAAGATAACATGTGTGGGGTCTAAAAAATTGCTTGACTCCTATGGAGGTGCTAACCAGACCAGTTGGGACAGAAAATAAAGAGTAAAAGAAATTTAGATAATGGTCTTTATGGATAATAAATAAGAAAGAAGAAAGAGGAATTCTCTCTTTAATTGATCCCTACCCTCCCCACCAATCCCCAGACCAGTTATAATAATATTAACTTTGCTAAAATCCAATTTACACATCATATGTACTTTACTACATGGAAATGACAAGCAGCTATATAATTTAGAGCCTTCTATAGGTTTAAATTGCAACACAGACGATCACTAAGTTGTACTAGATCCACCTTTGGTGTGATCACTCACTGATAATTTTAGAGCTTACGTTGTGTTGCTTTTTGGCTCTGCCTAGTATAAGTCTTCCTCTTAACATCCTAGGTTCTTATGGTCACGTACTGTCTAAATCATTGTTTCCACGATGGGGTCCCTAATGTTGAATCTGAAGAAATATGGAGATGTGAGTGAATGTACTTTGCTGGAATTTTACACTGTGAAAGAGAGAGACCGAGAGAGAGAAATTGGGATATCAACTTCTGTCTGCTTCTCAAGACAGTAAATTTTTGAAATTACTGTCTTTGAGGCCACTCCTATCTAGCAGTCAGCTCACTGTTCATCAGCCACTTTAACACAATAAAGTTGAAAAATGAGGTAAAGAACATGAAGACAGAAATAAAGCTGAACAGGCACATAGGCACTAGTGTGTGAAACATTAAGACAGGGGAAAAATCACCCTACCTTAAAAGCATCCCAAATAGTTCAGAATGCAGCTGAGATAATGATATGCTATTTCATATAAATATCTAATGGCTCCAACACAAGAAGCTAACTATAATGAACAGTCTGATTAAAATATAAAAATCACTGAGGGAGCATGCAGGAGCAATCCAATCTTGGCAGCACCACTTTATGGGCAGCTCTTGGTTTGAAGATCAGTGAAGGTGCCAGTGCTTCTTAATTTATGTTAAGCCTGATAATTTGCCATTCTCTGCAACTTTCCTCCCTAACAAAGCAGAACTTGTATATATTGCAAAGAAATCAACGTAGCACAATATTATTTTAAGGTGTTTGTACTGAAATTTAATTAAAACATCAAATCTCATATAACACTAAAGACTAGTTATAAATAAAGCTTCTAGGTGCACATAAATTAGATTTAAATAGTAAATAGTAGTTGAGACTTCAAACACTTGAAGCAGTGTTTGTTTAAAGGTAATTGAGGGAAAACATGATATTTACACTTTCCATAATTCATATTGATATCATTGAGCATACCTTGCAATAATAATAATAAATAACTCAAATGTTCAGGCCAATATTGACAGATTTAGCAAATAAAAATATAGAGTGCCCAAGAAAATTTGAATTTCAGATAAGCAATAATTATTTTTTCCATGTAAGTTTGGCCTATGCAATTTTGGGGAGTATTTTACTAAAATTACTTATTGCTTATCTGAAACTCAAATTTAACTTAGCATTTTGTATTTTATCTGGGAAACCTATATTCAGGCCAATGCCAGCAAAGATATATTATATGCATGGTTGCTTTAATGAGTAAATTAAAAAAATAGGCCTATTTATACATTATTTGATCCTTAGGTAAAACAGTGATTTGAAATACATAGTAATTAAGAGAGATAGTTCCACAGCATGGCGATATTTGTATTTTATTTTCTCTTCCAGGAAACACCAATGGACATCATTGTGCAACTCCCTGAAAGTTGGGTAAAGCCATGTAACTGAGTTCTAGACAAGTGACTGAGCAGAAGTGATGTTCACCTCTTCCACTTCTCTCTCTCTTGCTTTTCCCTTGTCTAGCAATTGAAGGCAAAGCCTGTAGTGGAAAACACTGAGACTTTGATGATGCCAGAGCCACCATATAGAAGAAGCCTGAGTGCCTGGTTGGCCACATGGAGCAGAAGATTGACTCCTCATCCCCCCTTACCACCAACACCCACTAGATGGTGATCTGAGTGAGAAAGAAACAAACTTCTGAGACTCAGAGGTTGTTTTAACAGTTAGTGAGACTTAACCTACCTAATACAAATATTAGTACCTTGCAGTAGATTGCTTTTGCAAGTGAAACTTCAAATATGTGATAACTGGCTTAGCAGGCTGGATGTGGGTGGTGAGGGAACAGTTACAACAGGCTGGACAGCGTCATAACTGTATCAGTCAGTGTCAAACGTTTAATAAAACAATAGAAGGGAAATCATGCATCTATGGGGCTCTACCTTTAGGAAAAGAGGTTGGTAAAAAAAATGTTATTGGTGTTTGTTGGATATGTTTATTGACTATTCTGTGCAATGGACTACCCCCAAAAGAGAAGTTTAGGAAAGAATAGACCAATTGGCAACATTAAATGAAAGGGAATAGAAAAAAATCCAGAAATTTGGATCTTTTAAGGCTAGAAAGTCAACTTGTCTAGACCCCAAACATTTTGGGGGGAACTTGGGAATGAGAAAGCAAAGAAATAAATATGTGTAGAAGAGAATTTTGAATACAGTTACTGTTGAGTCACATAGGGACTAAATAGACTGGAAGTTTACTAATATTTTAGAAAAATTTTTTACCTTTGATTTTTCAATCATAGCACAACCTTTGGAATTCCAAGCTTGCTTATATAAGAAGCAGGCTGCAAAAGTCATGCAAAATAATATCCTCACTAAAGACATGAACAAGGAGTTAAAGACACAGAAAAGAACCTTCCAAGGCCCAGCCAAGAACTAAGGAAGACAATGAACAATATGTTATATTGCCTGGAGATCTTGGACGTTGATGCATTAGGTGTGACTTTGTATTGACTCCCTTGGAAAGAGGTTTTGGGCGTTCCAAGGATAGAAATTAATGGACAAAAGGATATTTGGTGACCAGAAGGACAGAAATCTACATTTCTCTTCTTCTTTTAAGCAACCAGACTAATTTCCTAGTGCCATTGCAGTAAAGTGAGGTCATGCGACTGAGTTCTGACCAATAGAAAGCAGGCAGAGTAGTCTAAGACACTTCCAGAAATGGCAGCATGTAACACTTCTCCATTTTCCTCCACTCATCCTCTGTCCCTTTATCTGGAAGCAGAGGAGTCAGGGGAGGATAGCAAGCTCCTGATAGATGGAGAAGCCATCAGATGGAAAGAATTGGGCCTGAATGACAGCACTCCTCTCCTGTACTACCCCACATCCTCTAGATCCCCATAAATAAAGCTGTATTTTAGTAAGCCAGTAAGAGAGATTTTAGGATTAGCATAGATCTTGTGCTGATAAACACAATAATGCAGCAAACACAATCCTACCATACTGTACAATGATGTTCATAAAAGGTTTAAAGATCAATTTCAATACATTTGAGAGATAAATCTTAGGTTTGGTGATTTAAGACACACCAGTAAATATGGTCTCTCATTTCTCAGAGAAATCACACAAATTTTAAATTTTACCCTTGACTTTGGACTATACTATTTATTAATACTTCCCTCATAGTCCAACCAGATCATTTTTATTCACATTTTATGAGTAACCATTTTGAAATGCAAGGTTCTGAAAACTATGGCATTTTACAGTCTTCTCTTTTGAAACATGATGAATTAATCTGGTTGATTATTATTAAATTTTTCTCAAAGTTTTATAATTTATCAAGCATAGTATCATATTTACTATATTCTTAACTAGAACTTATGTAACAAGACAAAATCACAACAGAATGAGTCAGTTCAACATGCTATTATTGACTGATTTTATGTATAAAAGAGAAGGGGATTGGAGGAGAATCCGGATGGAGTTTTGCATAGCCAATATGAAATAGCCTTTAGGCACAGTTTGTAATCCTAAAAATGGACAAAATACGATGGATTATCAAAAACTCAAAGTTAAAGTGAACTTTCAATCCATCTCATTTATTTCATTAAAACCTTTAGTAGCATCCTTGTTCATTGGTCACTAAGCTTATAATTTCAATACCTCAAAAAATGTGGGTGTCACTACATCCACATACAGGTTATTTTATTATTAGAGTTTTAGAAGTTTTGATTATTTTTTCCAATGCCAGGCTAAATGCCTTTTAACTAAGTGGTTTCCATACTTTATTTAATACACCTGAGGATGTTTAAAAGATTCCAATGCTTAATGCCCACATCCATACATTCTAATTTAATTGTTATTGAGTGAAAACTGGGTAATGGGAAATTTTAAAGTTCCTCAAGTGATTCTAATACTCAACATAGTTAGGGAATCACTGTTTTGACTATATGTCCAGTCTCTAGATTCACCAGATTCAACTTGGAGAAGATAATTTTATGAATCTTTTGTTAACGTCTTCTGTAAAGATGCTTGAGAAAGGCATCTTGAGGAAGGACTACAACTTTAGTCTGTCTTCAACATTTTAGGTAATGTCAAATTCTTAATTACTCTGATAATTATGGTCAATTTGAACAACACATACAACTCCTTTAGTTACAATGAGAAAAGATGAGGTCCCGTATGATCCGTAAATGTTAAACAATTTCATTATGGTGTTGGTCATTTCCTATGCCTTTTTATGTGGACAAGCTTTCCTTTAAAAAAAACTGTGTAGCCATTAATTATAATGCTTTTTTTAATGATGGAGAATAATAATTTATCATAGAAAAATCAATAAACATTGCTACGGTGACTAAAATGCCAGTTTAAAATCTTCAGTGAAGGAAAGTTCCTTAAAATAAAACTCCTATATTATGGTTGTCAAGATGAGCAATAATGTATAATATATGACTTTCTCTTTGATTTTCAATTTTCAAAATATTGAAAATTTTCCTCATATAAATCTAGACATCCTAGCTCCACCATAATTTTAACAAATAATTTTGGTAACAAAATTAAATTTAAACAGGTTTATACATTTGCTGAGTATCAATTTGTTCTGGCAAGCTCCTAATTTTTATATGAAACTTCTAATGAAATGTTGCTAACGTTTTTCTTTTGCTATAGTTTTCTCCTTTTCTAACAACTTTGTACTTATTTCTCCATCTGACTTTCCCTCACAAGAAGCAGTTACAGTATATCAATAATAGTTTCTTGCTGTGCTTGAGTGAAGATCATGTTGTTTCATCTCAAAAATAATTTCCTGGTGTGGTATTTAAGTAGCACATTTATGTCAATGGAAAAAACAGTGTGAAAGATTGGAAAGAGGCTTGATTTAGGAGAAAACAAAATGATCCAGTTTGTGATTTTCAAATATATTATCTTGTGACTATCCACCTGGGAAAGGTTCACAGTGCTTCTTCTATGCTTATATTTATTTTGGGTATTTTCTTCATGACACTATCCAAAAATATTAAAGATATTAAATCACTTAATTAAAGACCTCTACTTATACATATTATTGATATTGTGGGGGATCAGAATTGGCCACCTCAAGAGGTGGCTCTTTACCTTGCTCTGAAGGAGGATTTGACCTTCACCCCCCACAACTGTTTACAGGGATTTGGGATGGAAGGCCTGTACCTGGGACAGGCCATCACCTTGGATAACTCCGGGTATTGATAGACTGGGAGGGTCTTTGCTATGCTCATTCTTATCAAAGTTCTGTTTACTAAATATTTACATTTGTAAGGGAAATCTCCATTTGTAAAGGTATCTCCTTCTCTGCACTGGGAGAAAGGATGGAAGACCTCATCTCTAGAATAACTTTCTTTTTCAAATAATGCCACATATTTATGTGATTGTCCTAAAGTTAGAGTTTATGTTTAAAGCTTGTTAAATTAGCTAGAAGATTGCTGATTCACACTCAGATAAGAAATTTACTCTCTCTTATTGTTAGAAAGAAACTCAAATATTAGTTTAAATTAGAGAAAATTATGAATATTCAGAGTTGATGAGATGGCCCTGATGGTCTCTCCAGCTTGACTAAACTTTAGACAGGTTTCTTCCTAACTGTGGGTCCCTGATCTCCGTTTTCTTAGATCACTTCCTTCAGAACACCTGCAATTAAAAACTGTTTCTCTGCTTCTTTGAGATGTAAATCTTCTCTCAGCCTCTTGGCAGTTTTACAACCTGGGAATGTCTTTCTTGAAGACCTGGGCACCATTCCTTTGAAATGCAATCCTCAAGTAAAATAAGGCTCCTACCTCCCTGGAAAAGTCTTCCTGTACTTTTCCACAAGCTCACCCAAGTACTTAAAACTCTCTCACCTTTTGTTTCAAGGGAGTTGAGTTCAATCTCTCTTCCCTATTTCAATAGTCTTGAATACAGTCTTCCTTATATTTTTTACTCAATTGAATGCAATTTTTCTTTGAGAGAGTCAATGTTGTCTCTCTGCCAGTCTCATAGGGTGTGTGCATTAGTTCTGTTTTATTATTGCTAAATAATCTTTGTTGATTTTTTAAATTATAAATTTTTAAAGAACTTTGCCCACATAACATAGATGTCATGTGGCCCTGAGGACCGACTGAAAGTAGATAAGTAAAAGGTAAATGCAAGCATAAGCATCACGATTAAGCAGATATATTACTTTAAATGACTCAAATTGAAAAATAAAAATTTGCATTTATATATTGAAAATTAAATTTAGAATTTACAAAAATGTGTGTTTATATATTGAAAAGTGTCCTAAATAGCTGAGTATTTCAAAGAGAGTTTAATAGGAAGGGTACTACATTATTCAGGCACTTGCTTCATTTCTCCATTCCACTTTTCATTAAATATAACTGTAGTACCTTTCCACAAGATGATTTTTAATGCTTTTAGACTGGTAATGGGAAGAATAGTGTACTAATTTGTGTAAAATGATCCAATTGCTGAGATAACTGACTCCTTTTAACATTTTGTCATTAATTATAATAGATTTTTAATTACCATTGGAAGGTTTTGTAATTAGTAACATCTAGCTATATAATCAGTGACCCTAAGCTCTCTAATTGACATGACACCTAAAAATTACTCATAACATGTTTGTAATGTTGCTTCATGTCAAGAAATTGAATCTGAATTATGCTTGTTTTGCAGAGGATGGACTGATGAAATCCATCAAGGATGTACTGTGTGGCTCAGTGCTTTTTGGCACACCTACAATTGTCCTTGAAGAGGCTAGAAAAGGAAATTCACAAAGAAGAGTTTGGAAAAATAGATTTATGTATACTATGGACCCACTATTAGCTAAGATGGACCAAATATTTTTGTTTATTAAATGGTCTTCATAGAGAATTACAAGCCATCAAATGACAACCACATGCCTTTCAATGGTGCAAATAATAAACTTGAAGGAAGATTGAATTCAATAATTTACAATTTAAGGGAAATTTGTTAACATGATTGATTTTTTCCAATCCTTGTAGCTTTCAAAACAATGAATGATAAATCATATTCCAAGAAACAGGAATTAGTGAAAATTTAGAGAAATTTTGATGAACACAGCTGCCACATGCAATGATGTTTATATCCCACCTATATATACATGTTTGGGATACAAAAAAAAAAAAAATATATATATGGGTTTTTTTTCTGGTGAGGAAGATTCACCCTGAGCTAACATCTGTGCCAATCTTCCTCTATTTTGTATGTGGGTTACCACCTCAGCATGGCTGACAAGTCATGTAGGTCCATGCCCAGGATCCGGACCTGCAACCATGGGCCACTGAAGAGGAGTGTGCAAAACCAAACCATTATGCCACAGGGCTGGCCCTTATCCCACGTATATTTAAGCATAGTAGAGTTACAGCTATGTTTGAACTCAAAGTTAAACAATGTATTTTAAGTACATTAAAGAAAGGGACTACTTTAATATACTCAGTCTTTCAGGTAGTTATTTCTCACAATATGTCACACTGAATTCATTTAATGAAATGGTTTTACATGTTCTGAAGCACTTAGATTTTACTTTTTGCATTTTACAAGGCAATTTCTAGGATAACGTTTAAATATCATTAATGGATATTTTTAACAAAATGTAACACTCTGTGAAATGGTAGATTTTATAAGTATCTCTAATAAAATTTTACCCAAGGTGTAGCAATATACTCAGACTATGTTCCTAATTGTATGCAGTTGATTTGGTACTTAAAACATTGCCTTTTTCAAAGTACATAAAATTCAACTAAATAAATGTTGCCTTTGAAGGGAATGATGAATGATATTGTTCCAAATTTTCTCACCATCAAGATAACTTTTTAGAAGAAAAGCATTGTCAAATATTATTTATTTGTTGATTTTTATGTGTAGTTTTGTAAGTGATAAGCTGCAAATCCCCAGTCCTGGCATTTTAAATTCTTGGAAATATTTTCTTTATTAGTATTCTAATTTATTTTTTTAAATATCCTTGTATAATTTTCTGTATCACCTTGCTACCACCCTCCCAGTCCCTGCTTTGGGTTGCTTAATAAGAGCATGGCTTTTAAATATTAAAAATTGCAACATCATGTTCTATGAAAATTTCAGGGCACTACAAGCATTGCTGAATAAAATCTAAACATAGTCGTGAAGAAATTCTCCTAAGAAGTATGTTTTGTGTTCTTTCTACTGTAATATCAAAAGAGTACACAGATGCTGTGTGAAAACCAGTGTATTTTATGCATTGTATAAAAACAGCGATTATTCCCATAAAAGTGTTTTTATGATCTTTTCATTGAGACAGGGAAGGTCACAGAATGTTTCTCTCATAGAGCTGAATTTTTCTTAAAAGTTAAAATACTAACAATTAACTCTCTTCATTATACTTGGAGGATAATTAAAAGTGTAAGTAATGTTATTCTTAAGTACATACTGCTTTTTGTGGATATAAACAGAGACAAAATACAAATATTTCCTCAAAGTTTATAAATGGTTTATTAGCTGCTGCTCTGTTTGAACTTTGTCCATTGGGATTCCTCCCCACTGGACCTGCAATCATCAGATTTCATAGAACCTAAATGTGTGTCAAGTATTGAAGAAATAGCTAATAAGACTAAATGTTTTTTTCAGTTCAAAATGTATTGAATTGCAATTACTTAAAAATTAGTTCTTTATATCTACTATTTGATATCAGTGTTAAAATTCTTTTAAAAACTTCTTCCCAGGACCATACAGAAAGTGGCTTTTATATTAGTAAGACATCTTAAAAATGTCTGAGTAATGGTGAACATATAGATATCATTCACCTTGGAATATTTTAGTCCCATAATGGATCATTTATTTTTATTTGTTCATCTCTATAAACATAGGTTAATGTAAACCTATGATAAAACTGAATTTATTACACAAATTACTGAATTTGTGAATCACTCTGATTCACACAGGTAATTTTTTAAAATCCTGCAATTATATAGCACTAAACATTTAAATCCCATTAAAAACCCAAAATATTAAATTGAAACATTTCTCCAGAAGAATCTCTGTCATTTGTACCCCAATTCCTTAATCTGTTTTCATTTATCTCCTGGAGAAAGTTTCAAATAAAATAAAGTTTCATGCTCTTGAGAAAAAGCAAGATGTTTAAGTGTTTAAGTTACCAAATTGGTGATATTATCTACCCTCAGCTCTAGTTTGCTTTAGTTAAACAATTAATTTCCAGGATCCCAGTGTATAGCAAACTATGTTGAACAACTCACAGCCCAAAGACTATTTCTCTTTATCTGCTTATCCCCAGGGACCATTTAGGTTTGACTTGCTCTTTTTAATTTCTCATTTATAGCCAAATTTTCCAAATACTGTTCAGCACTAATTTCTTGGCTCAGCTTGTTTAGCCTAAGTAGATGTGGAAGAGACTTGATCCTGTAGACATACATCACATAAATGTTTTCATAGCAACTATTCCAAGACCAGCCTAAAGGTAAGTGATGATAATAGATTTAATAATCTATATATTATGTGAAATACATAACAGAACACTTGTAAATTTGACAAAATGCTGGGACATAAGTATTTGCTAATTTAGCTAGTATTGTCAAACATGTAGGATTTACTGCTACTTACGACTTTTCATTGTACAACCTGGAAAGGATAGTGAAAATTACTTCATTTTGTAATGACTACTCTTGTTTTGGAGTTATCTGTTTAGGTAGTTTCCAATGACACCCAATGCTAAAGCACTTTATATTTAGTGTCATCTTTTATTTCATTTTGAAATCTCCTCAGGGTATGAAATACAAGATGACTGTGATGCTAAATTGGATAATAATGTGCCTCTCTAGGCCAAGTGTTTTTGTGTTGCTAGGTATAAGGTTTTAAAAATAAATGTTTATTATATATTATACTGATCTATTACTAAGTTGAGTTTTTGATTTTTAATATTTTTTTTATTCCCACACACTTTGGTAATAAATCTCTTAATCATTAACTATCAATATCAAATTTGGAGCAATATAATAAAATTCAGCCTTAGAATATTGTCAAATGTTAGAAAACCCTTTTTTAAAAGCACTTGAAGTTAGTAAGATAATTATTTTTATCTCTTTTTTTAATAGGAGAAGATGTCTTTAAGAGATGAAGTTAAACTCTTTATTTTCTACAACATTCTCTAGAACTTAGAGATGACTTACTTGTGATCTGTGATCTTGAACTAATGAATGAAGCTATGGCTGTGTCCTATGAAGCCTGGACCAAATAGTGACCAAGCCACCCTTTTCTTCTCCATTTTGAGTAGAAGGATTGAGGATTCTTAAAGAGTTGATCATATAACTAGGAAAATAAATTAAATAAAGAGAAAATTAGAGTCTTAAGAAAAGGTGATGTATTTTCATAGGGCCATTTTAACTTAGTCTTATGTGGCTTCATCTACAGAGAAATAAATGTCAGGAGTGTTGCTAATAAAAAGTAAGGAACACTAAGATATTTCAGAACAATTAAATGTTATTGATTCTCCTTGGCTAATTCTCTAAACCTCTCTTAAAGAGGAAACAGTAGTAGTTTCCTGTTGTATACAAAAATAGTACTTTTCAAAATTAACACCATGTTTTTGTGTTTATCACAATATACAGGAGCAGCATTGGGGAAAGAAAGAAAAACAATCACATAATTGAATCAGGACCATTAGCAAGACAAGCACAGAAATGAACTTGACTTCCCCCACTTTAAAATTGTGATGTTAGATTCCAATGGAAAAGTTATGAAGAATAATTATAACACATATTAATACTTATCCAGGCAATGGCTATACATACCAGTATCTCAGCTGTGCTTTTTAAAAATCATTTTGTCTAATACATGTTCTTAACATTTTTATGATATAGATTATATAATAACCTCACAGTACAGATAATATAACCAAAACTTAGAGAAATTTGAATCAAGATCTCACAACAGAAAGCAGCTGAGTCCAGATTCAAACCCCTGCTGAGTTATCCTACTCACAGCTTTGCTGGGCCATTATGGTTAGCACTATAAATAGAATAAATGGGCCTGGCCCAGCAATACTGCTAGACAACATTTCTTAGAAAATTCAGGAGTGAAAGTGCTCATCTCTCACAGGACTCTATGTGCCTAAGTATAGGTTTCCAGCAGGATTCATCTCACACCCAGTCTGACCCCTCCTTGCCTTCTCTGCCCAAGTAAAGGATAGAACTCCTTATGTCTCTTTCTTTTCAATTTTTCTTTCCACTTTGAGAAATTATGTAAAAAATCATAAAAGTTTAAAAACTAATAAGATAAACACCTGTATAATCCCCTCAGAAATAAAAATTGTAAACATTGTTATATTTATGTCAGGTATTATTCTATAAAAACAAGTGAAGAATTATGAAAAAATTTGAAGTACCTTTTGTACTTAAATCCCAGTTTTATCACTTTTTTACCAACATACAGAGGCAGCTGCTGTGACGAATACAGTTATCCTCCCTTAGTTACCTGCATTTCAACAATCTCCCTTGGTTTTCCTCCCTTTTATGTGCCCAGAGACTCAAATGAATTTTTGCAGGGGGCAGCTTTGGCATAACCTTATTTTGATATGATTTGGCAATTTTGTAGAGGATAAAGGCAGCATCTCATGTCAACAGGGTGACAATGGGCTTTTTAAAAAATGAGAATAGAACAATGGGTGGAAATATGGAAATGAGGAAAAGTTGAATTCATGCCTCAACTGAAGATCAAGAAAAATACCAAATGACTCCAAGTTTCACATGTCAAAGGAAATACGAGCATTCTTAGAAGGAAATTCCTTTAACTCCTTAGTGTGAGGAAGGTTTCCTTATTGCTTAAAATCTAGACACTACTGACTGAAAGTTATTCTCACTACCCTACAGAAGACTTCAGTAATTTAAAAAGTTAACTACAGGCATACCTTGGAGATATTGCAGGTTCAGTTCCAGTCCACTGAAATAAAGCGAATATGGCAATAACGTGAGTCACATGATATTTTTGGTTTCCTAGTACATATAAAATTATGTTTATACTATACAGTAACCTGTTAAGTGTGAAATGGCATTATGTCTAAAAAGACAATGTGCATCCTTTAATTAAAAAATACTTTATTGTTAGATAATTCTAACTATCATCCAAGCCTTCAGCGAGTTATAATCTTTTTGCTGGGGGAGGCTCTTGCCTTGATGTTGATGGCTCCTGATTGATCAGGGTGGTGGTTGCTGAAGATTCGAGTGGCTGTGGCAATTTCATAAAATAAGACAACAATGAAGTTTGCTGCATCGATTGACTTCCTTTCACAAAAAATTTCTCTGTAGCATGCGATGCTGTTTGATGTCACTTTACCCACAGTAGAAAGTCTTTCAGAATTGGAGTCAATTCTCTCAAACCCTGCTACTGTTTTATCAACTAAGTTTATGTAATATTCTAAATCCTTTGTTATCATTTCAACAATCTTCATAGCATCTTCACCAGAAGTATGTTCCATCTCAAGAAACTGCTTTCTTTGCTCATCCATAAGAAGCAACTCTTCATCTGTTAAAGTTTTATCATGAGATTGCAGCAATTCAGTCACATCTTCAGGATCCACTTCTAATTCTAGTTCTTTTGCTATTTCCAACACATCTGCAGTGACTTCCTCCACTGAAGTCTTGAACCCCTCAAAGTCATCCATGAGGGCTAGAATTAACTTCTTCCAAACTCCTGTTAATGTTGATATTTTGACCTCTTCCCATGAATCATAAATGTTTGTAATGGCATCTAAAATGATTAATCCTTTCTAGGAGATTTTCAATTGACTTTGCCCAAATCCATCAGAGGACTCACTGTCTATGGCAACTATAGCCTTATGAAATGTATTGCTTAAATAAAAAGACTTGAAAGTCAAAACTGCTTCTCAATCCTTGGGCTGTAGAATGGAGGTTGTGTTAGCAGGAATAAAAACAACTTTGATCTCATTGCACATCTCCATCAGAGCTCTTGGGTGACCAGGTGCATTGTCAATGAGCAGTCATGTTTTGAAAGGAATCTTTTTTTCTGAGCAGTAGGTCTCAACAGTGGGCTTAAAATATTCAGTACCATGTCATAAATAGATATGCTGCCATCCAGGCTTTGTTGTTCCATTTATGGAGCATGAGCAGAGTAGATTTAGCAAAATTCTTAAGGGTCCTAGGATTTTCAGAATGGTAAATAAGCACTGGCTTCAATTTAAGGTCACCAGCTGCATTATCCTCTAACAAGAGAGTTAGCCTGTCCTTTGAAGCTTTGAAGCCAGGCACTGACTTCTCCTCTCTAGCTCTGAAAGTCCTAGATGGCATCTTTTTCCAATAGAAGGCTGTTTCTTCTACATTGAAAATTGTTTAGTGTAGTCACCTTCATTAATTATCTTTGCTAGATCTTCTAGATAACTTGCTATAGCATCTACATCAGCACTTGCTGTTTCAACTTGCACTTTTATGTTATAGAGATGGCTTCTTTCCTTAAACTTCATGAACCAACCTCTACTAGCTTCAAACTTTTCTTCTGCAGCTTCCTCCCCTCTCTCACCCTTCAAAGAATTAGGGCCTTGCTCTGAATTGTTCTTTGGCTTAAGGGAATATTGTGGCTGGTTTGGTCTTCTATCCAGACCACTAAAACTTTCTCCATATCAACAATAAGGCTGTTTGCTTTCTTATTATTCATGCATTCACTGGAGTAGCACTTTTAATTTCCTTCAAGAACTTTTCCTTTCACATTCCCAACTTGGCCAATTGTTTGGTGCAAGAGGCCTAGATTTGGTCTCTCTTGGCTTTCAGCATGCCTCCCTCACTAAGCTTAATCATTTCTAGTTTTTTTATTTAAAATGAGAGACATGTGACTCTTCCTTTCACTTGAACACTTAGAGGCCATTGTTGGGTTATTAATTGGCCTAATTTTAATATTATTGTCTCCCAGGGAATAGGGAGGCCAGAGGAGAGGGAGAGAGATGGGGAAACATCAGTTGGTGGAGTAGTCAGAACACAAACGACATGATGGATTAACACTGCTGACATATGGGCACAAGTTTGTGGCAACCCAAAATGATTACCGTAGTGACATCAAAGATCACTAATCACAGATCACCATAAAATATCTAACAATAATGAAAAAGTTTGAAATATTATGATAATTTCCTAAATGTGACATAGAGACATGAAGTGAGCAAATGCTGGTGGAAAAATGGCACTGACAGACTTGCTCAATGCAGGGTTGCCATAAACCTTCAATTTGTAAAAAAGTAATATCTGCAAAGTGCAATAAAGCAAAGGGCAATAAAATGAGGTATGTCTGTATATCCCAATAGAAAATTAGTAATATGTGAATAGAAAAGAAATCCAGATATTCCTTAAAATTGTGAAAAGACATTCAGACTCATACATAAGAGTAGTAGAAAATAAATCCTATTGAAATACTAGTTCTCATATGTGTGATTTTTTAAAAACTAGGTTTATCAAGATTGACTATTATTGGGGCCATTACAATAAATGTATTTTTTGCTTTGTTTTATTTTTAGTAAACTGCATCTGGCTAAAGTTCTTTCCATTCCTAGTTTATAACGAGTTTGTATAATAACTGAGAATGAAATTTTAAAAAATTTATTTCTCTGTACCTATTGAGGATCATATTTTTTATGTTTTAATGTAGGCAATTTTATTAATGAATTTTCGGATAGTGAACCATCCTTATACTCCTCTGACACTTGATAAATAAGTATCATATATTTTTATATCTAACTAATTTTAACTTGTGTTTTCTTTACTTGCATTGTCTTGTCTGGTTTTGGAATCAAAGTTACACAGCTCCATTAAAATGAGTTTGGGTAGCTTTCCTTATCTCTATTCTCTTCCTATAGAATAATTATTATCCTTTCCTTGCACATACTTTAAAATATGCCTGTAAAAACATATGACCCATAGCTTTTTTGTTTTTAAAGGGGAACAATTTGGTTTCCCAAATCAATTGTTTAATGACTGTTAATTATATCTGCTTATTTTTCACTGTTCCTCAAGATCCATTTTTCACCTTTCTCTGTTCATACTTTGTCTTTTTGCTTGATATATTCCAGGTATATTCCCCCCCACAACTCCAGGTCTTGCTGGATTCTGGATGAACAACTCCTTTCCTTTCCACCTAGAGGGGCTAACACATTCTCACTGCTGCTACTTACTGGAGGCTTTCCCATTTGTGTTGGTTACCCTACCTCTGCCAATTCTCTGTAAAGAGACACTTAGGAAATCCTCTTCCTTTAACCCTTTGCATATGTTATCTGTTTCTGTCAGAATCCTGACTAATAGTGGCCATTTCAAATATTCTATTTCTTCTCTTGAGTAAGTTTTAGTAATTTATAATTTTATGCAGCATGATATGACCTCTTCATCTAAGGTTTCAAATGGTACGTGGAGTATAGTTGTTAGTAGTAGTATTTTAGTATTCCTATTTTTTACATCTCTGTTTTTTTTTTTTAATTTCCAAAAAGCTTATTTTTGCATTTTTTTCTGTCCTTTAACCCTCTACTTCTGGGTTTCTGGTAAAAAACCATAGTTGAGAAGAGAATTATCTGTGGAGCTAGGATGTCTGTTTGAACTGTGATTTCACAATATATTCGATGTCTGACTCTGTGCTTTAATTATTTATGTTTAACTATAAAATAAAGATATGACCTGCACCAGCCTCATAGGGTTGTTTTTAATGAATAACTGAGTTAACTAGGCTGGAATATAGTACATTCTTCATAATCTTAACTGTTACCATTATCATTATTATTTTCAAAAGTGCATCATTTAATAAATGTAAGCTAGTGTTGGTCTGAGTATAGAAAGTTCTGGTAGATTTTGTATGTTAGAAAATGTCTTTATCCTCATCTTTGACTAACAGGTTGGTTGAGTATAAAATTTTGTTTGCAGATAATTTTCTTCAGCATCTTGACAATATTGCTACAGAGTTTTCTGGCATCAGTTGTTACTGATGACAAATCTGCTGCCATTCCAATTACTGTTCCTTATGATTCTCTGTCATTTTGTCTGAGAACCTTTAAGATTTTTCTCCTTAATCATGATATTCTTTAGTTACCTTGGGTTTGGATTCATTTTTACTTGTGTTTCTTGGAAATTTAAGTTTATTTTCAATTTGAGGGTGGCAAAATGCTCAGCCTTCACTTGCTCAAAGATTTCTTCTCCATAATTCTTTCTATTTTTAAGGATATTTAGAAACTCTCATTTTGTCATCTATTATCTGTACAACAGTGTTGTCCAAAACAACTTTTTATGATGATGGAATGTTCTATATATGCATTGTCCAATATGGTAGCCAAGAGTCACATATGGCTGTTGAGCATTAAAAAATTCTAATATGAGTAAGGAACTGAAATTACATTTAATTTTAATAAATTTACATTTAAATAACAACATATGACCTGTGACTACTATGGTGGATAGTATAGCTATAGAGTATTCTTTCATCTTGTATCAATTTTTATTAATCTTTATCTATATGTGATGAATTCTGAATAAATACATAAAGTACATTTTGGATGAATTCCTAAGTATATTTTTCCCAGTCACTAATTCTTTCTTTGTGTCCAGTACAGAATTAATCCCATTAGTTGTATGTTTTGGGCTGTTATATTTTCCTCCAAGATTTCTAACTAATTTTCCTATACATCTTACTTTTCTAGTTTTATTTTGTCTTGCCTTCATTTTGAAGTTTTTTTAATTAAATTAAAGCTCACCCTAAATTTATCTAATAAAGCAATTTGAACAGGTATACTTGAAGTTTTTATCAGATATTTCCATAATACTTTTTTTTCTGGAGTTTATTCATTTTACGATTGTTGATTTTTTTGACTTTATGAGCAATTCGTTTTTTCACGCATCTCAAAATTTTGGTTAAGAGATGTGTTTAGAGGGTTGTTTTTCCTCTTCTCTTTTCTTGGTTTGCTTTTACCCCTCCTTGTCTAACATTTTTGTGGTTCTCTCTATCTCCTCCCCAGACTGTCCAATCAGAAACAAGTTTTAAAGCTGAATTTGGGGGTTCATGTGCCAAGGTTAAATCAAGGATATCTCAGATCTGGGTACTACAGCCCTGGATTGCCCAATATAGTTTCAGATTGAATGGTGTTATCTGTATCTTCCTGCTTTCCTGGTGCATCTTGATGGTGGTGAGGTTGGAAATAGTATTTTTTGTTTCTTTATTATTATCCTTTCAAGTAAGGAGATCCATCTGAGCTTCTGACTTCAAGCTGTGGATCAGGGACCTATTGTAAAGGCCTTTTAAAATCCTTTCACCTTGGATGAACCAAAATACTAGTTTCTATTGCCTTTTTCTGACCAAGAACTCTGATTCCATGGTCCAACCCCACTCACAATTTCATAGTTTTATTTCATTTCTGTTCTGTTCTGAGCCTATTTCTTTCCTTCTGGTTTCTACTTATATGTTATCTATGATGGAATCTAAGGGGCTGCATCAAAAGTGTTCTTGTGGAGTCATCAAAACGGAAGTCTGAAGTACATTTTATGACACAAGCCCTCTTATCTTTTGTCTATTATCAGAGGAGACACTGAAAATCACCGGTTTTAAATCACACTACCTTTCATTATATCAAGGATGCCACTTTAAAAGCTAGAAAACAGTTTCCTCATTATTGTAAACACACCTAAAAGGTATTTTACTTTGCTTCAGAGTTTTAAAAATTATTTTTAAAAGGTTGCTTTGGCCTGAATTCACTATTTTCCTTGTCATTGTAATGGCTAGTACAAGAGACAATATGGCACTAAAATACGCCAACCTTAGAAAAGTGTATGACACATTAAAGCCTTACAGAAATGAAATACAGGTTTCCTCCACTATCTGAAAGTTTGCTTTGCTGCCACTTTGCTTTTACAAAAGACCTACGCTACCTTTTTTCTCTAACTGAAAGAAATCTGCAGAGGATTTTCACTTTTACAAAAAAACCCATGAAAAATAGCATTCAGCATTTGTTTTGCAGCCTTCTGTAATAGATGCTAAGCAGTCAAGCATACTATTTTCAGCCTTCCACATCTGCTACATCAGCCACACCAGATGATGAATCTTGACCTTTGACACCAAGGCAGGCAGTCATGGAAGAGGGTGTAGATGATAGTGACCTGCCGGCCCTGATGGAGTCAGACGACGATGAGATTTTACTAGCTGGCCCTTTTTCTCTCTCTCCTACACCGCAGTCTCCTGTACCTCTCACCACTCCAACCTCTGATAACTCAGCCTAACCTAGCACCATCATCACCACCATCTCTCAGCCTTCCAGGATGTTCTCTGTCTTCTCGGTTCTGGTAAGTGAAAACTACACTGTACATACATTATTACTGCTTTATATAGGCTGTGTATTTATCTTTTCATTCCTTCTTTTACTATATGTTATTTTAGGTTTTATATGTTCTTTAGTATGATTTGTTAGGTTGTTTTTTGGGTCTGAGAATGCTCAAAAATTTTTCCCATATAAATTAATGGCAATTGCTTCTTCACTTTACACCATTTACGTTTACAAAAGGTTTCATAGGAATGCTCTACTTTCAGATAGTGGGGGAAACCTGCATGTATTTAATAAGAATTTGATCTAGCAAATAGCAACCTTGTAAATTAATAATGTTCCCACCAAACTTCTAGGTAATGTAGGGAACGATGCATTAATATTTGGCTAAATTTATATGAAAACTTTATATGTATAAGTTAACGTCTTTTCATTAGCTTGCGACTTTATAACAATCTTCTTTAAAGGATTAAAACACCTTGTTTTGAGAAATAACACATTAAATGTGCATGTGCATACCTGAAAGCCTTACGATTGTTAAAATCAATGAATGTATAAAAATTGCTTAACCAGGGGATATAATGTAAAAGGTGATGAGTACTCTAGGTTTGAAGATTCCATTTTTAAAGCACATGAGGGAAGCTGTAAAAAATTGACCTCCAGCTGAGAGAACTACGATTTAAATGTTTATCAACCTGAGCTTTCTAACCTCTGAAATTTAAAGAACATTTGTGCTATTTAATGCATTTTTATTTTCCTCAGTTAGAAAGTGCATATTCCTATGACCAAGCCCAAGATTTCCTGCAAAATTCTTCTTTGTGCCTACCACAAACCTGATATGTATGATATGAAAAGTTGTTTGAAAAGTGTATTGGACCCACAGTGCTATGATGAACTCTTTTATCATAGAAGTTTGCCCTGTCATTTCTTAATAAGGAAGACAAACATTAACTATCAAGCACTAGGGATAGGTCAGGAACTGTCCTAGGCATTTTACACATGTTTTCATTTAATCTTCAGAAAGGCACTCAAATATCAGTTGTCATCTCCATATTTAGTTGAACAGAGGGAAGCATAGCCAAATTTAAACCTGAATCTCTTTGGCTCTAAAATGAACTTGCTACCATACCAATGATTATATGTATAGGCTATTGGCATGGATAGTTAATTAGCCACCTTTGTATCAGAATCCATTTCTCATATTTAACAATAACTAAAAAGGATACAATTGTTTAACACATTTAGAAAGAAATTTTAAATCAAAAATTGCAGTGAGGTTTGGAGTGAGTGCTCCCACAACAAAAGCTTGAGTTGATTAACAAAAAGAGAGAGGTTGGGTTGTTTTATTAGTACAAAAACACTTAGATTCTGAAATGAAATTGTTTAGCTCCAGAAGAGGAAAGATAATATAAATGACATTGCATGAAATGTCACAAACTCCAGAAAAGAATAAAACTATAAGAGAAAGCTGTGCTGCTGGAAGATATTTTTCTGGGGGAATTTGATGGAAATGCAACTATCAGAACTTGAATTTGCTGTATTGGCTGAAAGTGTAGATTCCTTACTGGTGAGCACAGGTCAAATTTAGTTGCTGTTTTTGTCTTTGTGTATGCTGCTTTCAAGCATTTTCTCTATGTTTGTGACAGGGTGAAGTGTAAGAGTAAGTCCAAGAGTGGTTTACATTTAGTCAAGTCTTGGAGAAGTTGGGAAACTTGTTCAAGGTCACACCATTAGTCAGTGTTGAGGGTCAGAGCCTACAGTCTTGTTTTCTCCTTTCATCTGTCTTCTTGCCTCTCTCTCCTCTTTTTGGTCCTTCCTTCAGCTCTTCCTCCCCCTTATCCTCTCCTCTATCAACTTTCTATTTTTGACTATTTTTGAGGGTAAGGAGAATAATAAATATTTTGAAGGCCTCATTATTTTTCCAAAATGTTCTTTGACTCTCAGACAATTTCTCCCACAAACAAATTTTCTCCCTTTGAAAGTTCTCTTTGGTGAACTGACATCAATACCATTTGTCTAATTTGCTCTATGTCCTACTTTTTAAATGTCTTACAAAGTTGAAGATTGAAGGTGACTATCAAATTAATGTAATAAAAAGAGACAACATTTAAAAAAATAAATTAAGTGGTTTAACTGCATATAGTATATAAACCTTAGAGCTAAAAGAAATTGTCTGCAATTATTAACTTACAAGAATAAAAAACAGAAGATAGAGGGATGGATAAATTTAAAATACACATACGAATATCAGCATAATTTCTTTGGTCAAAAGTGAAAATAAATTTTATTAAAAATTTATCAAATTTTACTTTATTAAACAAAACTATAGTCTAATGAAGGTAGGGTAATTTACACTGATATTTTCCCATTTTTAGTGAACTTTCAGTTCAACTGACTGGAGGAACTATAACCTTGATTAAGACATCAAAAATTACTTTGATGAAACAAATTAAATCATTTCCTTGGTGCTATCTGGCTAATTTTTGATATCAATTTAGGCATAAATCAATTAACCTGGTACAGTTATATGTAGGAAATAAACAAATATGCTAAGTATTTATCTTCCTTTCTTCAGCTTCTTTTGTCCAAGAAGAGAGTTAATAAAGAGAATATGATGCAACAAATTATAAATGCTCTTTGAAAAACATAACAGTCCTGCACATAAGGGTGTTTGAAAATAAACAAAGGTCACTAGAGATTAGAAAGAGTATAATATACTATGTTGGGAATTTTAAATGAAAAGGAAGCCATTATTTTTTTTTCTTATCAGAGACATTTTATAAAATAATGCAAAGAGGAAATATGTAAGCTAATAATGATGCATGCTTTAATTAAAATATTTCATTGATAATTTATTAATACAGACAATTCTAGAAGGCAATTGCTTATGAATGTGTTTCCTTTAAAACAGTTCTCTAGTCCACAAAATATATTAAGTTCATTTTTGGTAAAATATAAAGAGAGTATACTTCACATCCTTATCTGTGAACCACTCTTGTTTCTCTCTATTTACTACCACTATTTCCAGAATTTATACTTCCACATTTATCACCGCCTGTACAATGCAGCTGCTGCTTTTGTAAAAACCTATATATCTCTGTAGTTATAACTGAACAAGTTTCCATTGTTGCTTTTAGTTGTTGTCTCCCCTGCTTAAAGACTCTGGCTATTTATCTCAGTGTTCACCCACAGAAATTGAAATGTATAGAAGTGGAAGTTATTAAATAGAGACCACACAGGATACCTGCTCTACTAAAATGAAGACCTTTCCAGGATGCCAATTCAGCTGCAATATCACAAAATTCATACAGTGGTGAAGACAGAATTACTATATAAGGGAAGAAGGGCTTAGGAGCTGCATTCTGGTGGGGTGGGAAAGGGTGAATCTCATCCCCAGAGATCTAGTTAGAAAACAAATTCAGATTTGCACATCTGAAGTGGAGTCTGGGATTCTGCATTTCTAAAATGTTTCAAAGAGCTAAAAATGCTCAAGGAACAAATATTGAGCAACGTGGGGCTAGTGAACTAGTCTGAAACTGTGTATGAAGCAATGATGTTTTCTTAGGTTCTTGGTTTATTTGGTGTGGCTGTGAGAGTTAGTGAAGAAAGTGAGGCTAAATTACGTTCTCCTGAACCCCCAGCCTCTCCAGCTATCCCTTATTTTTGCAGCTGAATTCATAAAATCAGAACTCAAGTTCAACTTTGACTGAATCAGAAGCTCTTGTAGGCTAAATTATCACACTGCTCTAAAGATGAAAATGCTCTTTTTTTGACACATACAAAAAAGGGTGATAAGAATCACAAGTGACAGGTAATTCAAGACGCAGCTACAGACACAAAACAAAGCATAACTTTTCATAATGGTTTATTGGAAAGACCTTAAGCAGTATATTATTTCATATTTTTATTACTCTGTAGTAATACTTTCAAATTTTAAGCATATGGTCACTGGTTATGAATTTCAACTCTTTTATTAAGCAAAACTGTGATCAAACACAAGAATGGACATGAGCTGGAGCATGGGTGTAATTGCATGACTAATCAATGAAGGTATTTTTTGATGCATTATTTTTTCTGTGTTTGTAGGACAGTGCAGATGTTCATAACCATTTAAATTAAATAAGGGAACTTTGCTGTGAATTTGCAGAATTCTATTCTGTTTCATGTCCTGCCACTTTCACCATCTATGGAATAGACATCAACGCTCACTGAAATGTTATAAAATACCTGCATGATCAAAATTGATTGAACTTTCTCTTTGCTAATTTATTGGTTTTCTTAAATTCATTTAGAAACATAAGTAGCAATCAACACTTTTAAAGGAAAGAATTTTCACCTTTGTCACCTCTACTGCTTGCTGGGCTATATAAACTGCAATTTAGAAACCATAGAAAAGTTAGTGATACCTGTGAAAATTTAAGGAAGTGGAGGAATGTTAGTGCCAGCAAAAAAGTCTAAGCAAGTCTTTCTACCATAGAAAATCAGGAAATATCTCTAAAGAAAAATGGTTAAGAACTCAAGGACTGGTGTCAAAATACCTTGGTTCAAGTTCCTACTCAATTAGTTCCTCTTATGTTACGTATGCCACCTTGGACAAGCAACTTAGCTGCTCCAAGCCTCAGTTTCCCTACCTGTAAAACAATAAAGGTGATGATTATACCAGTCTCATGGAGTTGTTCTTGGAGTTAAAGGAAACAATTCATATGAAAATGCTAGCAATATGCCTCTTCCATAGAAATGACTGAACACATTTTGGGAAAAACATCTCTGTCATGACATTTCATTTTGTAAAAAAATCATTCAGTAGATAAAAACATCCTACATTGTACAGGAAAGCCCCTACTCACTCATGTCACAACAAATAATTTTCTGGTCTAAAATGTCAGTAGTGCCATTTTGAGAAATTCTGGTTTAATCTCATGTTGTTATTCTGTACATTTTAGCAAAATATGATTTTGTGTGTTCAGGAAAATATTTATAGTTTCATTATTCAGTTTGGAAACTACCAATAGAATATGTTCTTCTTTGCTTTTGTTGAAAACATTCTTTTTTATTTATTAATTGCTACAGACTGAATCTTTATGTTCCTCTAAAATTTGTATGTTGAAACCTAATTCTCCAACATGGTGATACTTGGAGGTGGGGACTTTGGAAAGTGATTAGGTCATGAAGGTGGAGTCCTCATGAATGAGATAAGTGCCCTTATAAAAGAGACCCCAGAGAGCTCCCTTGCCCCTTCTGCCATGTGAGGACACATCAAGAAGACAGCTGTCTATGAACCAGGAACAAGCTCTCACCAGATATTGAATCTTCTGGAACCTTGATCTTGGACTCTCAGCATCTGTAAGTGTGAGAAATAATGGTCTGTTTATAAGCCACCCAGTCTATGGTATTCTCCTACAGCAGTCCAAACAGACTAAGACAATAATGTCTAAAGGAATAAAAGACAATGAAGTGTATATTTGTGCTCAAGCCTTGAGTGATAACAAATTCCTCAAAAGTGAACAAAAATGTTCGATTTCCTTAGTCTCAAATAAACAGTAAGGCTTTTAATGTAATAGATTTAAATGGCACATTTCTTGTCTTACTTCTCAATTCCTGAGATTGTTATTAACATCAAAAGAAAGTCTGACTTTGCTACAATGGTACTTATATCAGCAGGTAAAATTTACATCACACAATTGTAAAACTAATTCACAGAAACAGACATAATCCCAACAGTAGTGGTACTACCCAAAAGAAAAGTATTTAATGGTCAGTAGATTTTCAGGTCAGCATTTCAAAATGTTTGGCTTAACTCTTTTGCTCTTCCTTTTCTGTAATAGTCTTACTAATACATCAGTACAGAACACACTTATTTAACTGTTTCTCAATCCAAGGTGCACTTTGAGAATAATTGCAGAGATGTTTAAAAAAATCATCAGATCCCACCTGCTGACAAGTGGTATCTGAATTTATTTGGGCAAGGTACAATCATCAGAATTGTTTAAGTGTCCCAGGTGATTCTCACGTGCACTATGGTTGAGAATCTATGGGGCAAGTAGCTCCTCTATCTGCTGTATGCAAAGGATAAGTCAATGGGTAGGGAAACAATAGTTCTATTGGTTAAATATATATTTTTGCAGTTATCAAAGCAAAAATTGCACCTGATAATGTTAACCTGGCCAGGAAGACTTTATTCAAAGCTATTGCAATAAAAGAGAAACACAAGAATGCAGTCTGAACTCATCTCCACTAAAACAAGGGGCTAGACAGTTTTTAAGAGCTGGGGTGGGGAGACAGTAGGCCATCCATATTTGCTATTGGCCTTACCCAAAGGAAAAGTAGACTTTCTCTTATCTTCATGATAGGAGGTAGTTTTACAACTTGGAGCTAGGCATCCACCAAAGTTAGACTCCTATTCTCCCACAGATATTAGGAGATAGAAGTGGTATCTCCTTCAGTATTTACATTTCAAAGGTTCAAAGAGATGGCCCCTAGGTCATTGAGAAAGACTCCTGGGTTGTAAAACTGTCCAGAGACTCAAAGGGGCAGAGAAAGAATTTACAATTATAAGTTTTCTAAAGCAAATGCTCTAAGAAAAGGGAGGTCAGGAATTAGAGTCATGAAGAAGCTTGTCTAAAGTTTAATCAAGCTGAGGGGAACATTAAGACCATCCTGGACACAGATAATGAAAATGTTTTTTCTTAGAACCATGGTCCTAAAACTTGGCTACACATTGTATTCACCTGGGAATTTTATAAAAATACTGCTGCCTGGATCTATACCCAGAGATAACCAATTTAAATACTGACTTTGGCATTGGGATAATAATATCTTCTCAATGATTATAATATGCAGCCAAACTTAAAAACTACTATCCCACAGAAACTGGATTTCCTTGAGAAGTTACAAAGGTGTAAAATAAATTCATCCCAGAAATATAACTTCAGCATAGTATTGCTTATTTGTATACCAAAATCAAACATCAAAAAAGTAAATTGGTAGAAGAAAGGAAGGAAGGGAGAAGGAAGGAAGGAAGGAAGGAAGGGAGAGAGAAAGAAAGAGAGGAAGAAAGAAAGAAAGAGAAAAAGAAAGAAATAAAGAGCAAAAGAAAGAAAGAAGGAAGGAAAGAAAGAAAGAAAGGGGGACAGGCCAGTGGTGTAGTGGCTAAGTTTGTGTGTTCAGCTCCAGCGGCCCGGGGTTCACTGGTTCAAATCCTGGCTGCGGACCTACTGGCTGCTTATCAAGCCATGCTGAGGTGGTGTCCCATATAGAAGAGACACAACTCTACAACTATGATACACAATTATGTACTGGCACTTTGGGAAGAAAAAAGAAAAAGAGGAAGATTGGCAACAGATGTTAGCGTGGGGCCAATCTCCCTCAAAAAAAAAAAAAAGAAAGAAAAACTCTACTATCATTTTAAAAAGAAAGAAAGAAAAATATTTTTACTTTATCGCAAGAAAAGAATGAAAGTAAAGAAAAGAAAAAAAGAAAGTTGGATTCTGCCACATCAAGTACTGGAAGTTAGAATGCCAGAATTAGTGAGTCATCAATACATATTTTAAGTGAATTTTTTTGATAAGCCAATTAAGGCAAAATTTTTAAATAAATTAAATTTTTCTCTCAACTATTTTCCTTTTATTTGTACCTGGTTCATGCTTGGGTACTTTTACCTTATTCCTCATTTCATAGACTCTCTGACTTCTTAAATCTAGTTTTTTTCTCTGTTAGACTATAATTGTCCCCTACTTGCCCCATATTTCCTTTTGAAAAATTTTTTTGAGAGGAAGATTGACCCTGAGCTAATATCTGTTGCCAATCCTCCTCTACTTTGTATGTGGGATGCCACCACAGCAGGGCTGGTTGAGAGGTGCGTAGGTTCACACCCAGGTTCTAAAGCTGCAAAACCAGGCCACTGAAGTGGAGTGCATGAACTTAACTTCTACACCACTGGGCCAGCCCCCATATTTCCTTATTTTGATATCCGAAATGCTCACTACCCCAGCAAGGAAGCTTATCTATGACAATATGCTGATGGAGTCAGGATGGTGCCTTTTCTGTAGGGGATGTTCATGCAGCTTTACTTGGCTTTTCCTAATAGCACTCCCTAGGCTTTTCAGTCCAAATCAGTGGGATGATTCCCTTGGTTGCACTGTCAGCCCAGGCAACAATGAAAAAAATATCATGTCAGGTTGATGAGTGTCATTAACTTAGTACACATATTTGTGTGTGTGTGGCCATTTATTCTATTAATTCCATTACTGCACTGTACAAACTCCAATATTGGTCCCTAACTTCTGACCATCACATTCCCCTTTGAAAAACTAATGCATGCTAGGGAATATCTTCAGACAAATGCAAAAATACCCATATCTACAAAACTTTGCACATAATTTAACAATATTCACATAGTCATTGAAATCCATTCACATACTCTAGGGCTATAGGACCACATTAATAATCCTTTATAAAATGGAAGGGAAATCTATATCAAGGTCACTTCATGACATCAATTTTAAACAAAGAAGATTCTCTGAAGTAAATGATCCAAACAGTACCTTTAAAATAAATAATTATTCAAATAATTATTTTATTTTTACTTTATCTCACATAGGTATAGATTAAATTTTTGCTGTACTAATACACTTTTTTAAAAGTTGTGAAATATGAGGAATGGGATAAGTTCAAACACTGTTGAGCATTTTCCAGCACTGAGGAAGCTTATAAGTAATTGTAAATAAAATGAAGAGAAGAACACCTTTACTGATATTTATGCACTTTTTTTTGCACCTTTCCATTCATTTTGGTATTTCCATTCCTGTGAGAGAATATTAATTTTTGTTTTCCTTTTGATATTTAGCTTTAGTAACTGTGTTTGAGAGGTTAGAAATCTCAGCAGCCAAGTTGCACTGATGCCCTGGCTCATGAAGAAGCCTGTGCAGTGTAGTGTATCATGACAGACTGAAATGGAATTCCAGCCATGTGAAGGTAAATTTTCCAGCCACACTAGCACAGATTGAAATAACTCACTCTTGACTGCCACTGCAGAAAGTGTCAGTCTATCTCAGACCATAGCTATCAACCACTTTGTACTGCTGCCTGCAGCAGACACACAGAGATTCCAAAACAACAAGGGGAGGCTAATGCACTTCCATAAAGGAACTTAGAGTATTTAAGCAGTTTCAGAGTCTCCATTTTTCCTACTAAAAGTTCCTGTCTCAAGACCAGGAACATTTCTACTTGTTATATTGGGTCGCATATGCCTGTGACAATGTACTAATTTCTTGTTTTTTCTTCCTATTAAAATTTGGTATGTATTTATGAATGTTCTTTATTTTAACACGAAGGAAATAGGGAAACACACGGGCAAAGTAGGAATGCTTGTCAAATCTCATGATGACAGTTTAAACAGTTAAAATTTTGTATGTGTGTTTTTGTTTCTGAGTTCTGATTAAATTGCAGTATAACTTTTACTGATTACTTTCAAATAAGCAAGAATTAGTCTCTAAAAATGAAAATTTCCATTTATAATTGGCTTCTAAGAAAAATTAAAGCATTAAACAGTGGTAGGTTGGAGCTGGCTCTTCCTGGAGCCAGCTCTTACTGGCCCTTGAGAGCCAATTATACACATATCTTCCCAACTCCCTGATCAATGGTGTCACTTTAATAGCTTGAAATAGGTCATGGTAGGAGTACTTAAGACACAGAAATTGTCAAGACTTCAAATTCCCCTCCCTCTCCTAAGCCAGGTGTTAATCATTTACCAGCATACTGTAGACTATCATACTATACTATAGTATGATATATACTATTCTCTATATATTATCACACTGTAGGGGAAAAAGACAATTCTTCTGCCCTCTAGATCCTTCTATCTGGCCCAAGAATTAAATTGACATGAGACAGAATAACAAGAGAAAATCAAACAAAGCTTTATAACATGTACACAAGAGAGAAAGCAAGACAAATGGAGAAAATCACCAGAATGGCTGAGGCTGCCACCTTAAATACCAGCATCAGCTAAAGACAAAGGAGGATGTTGGGGGTAGTGATTTGGGGCTTCAAAGGGGAGGAAGGCAATTCACATGGAAATGCAAAAGCTAATGTTTGGTAGATAGAACTTTGATAAGAATGGGCTTAGCAAAGATCCTCCCAGTACCCAGATTTATCTATGGTGATGGCATGTCCTGGGGACAAGCCTTTTATCTTACATTCTCTTAGGTAGTTAGAGGGGGAGCTCAAAGTTTGTTTCAGGGTCTTGTGTTCTTAAAAATAATCAAGCTATGAGGCTGGCCTGGTGGCATAGTAGTTGAGTTTGCACACTCTGCTTTGGCTACCTGGAGTTCACGGGTTCAGATCCTGGGCATGGACCTATGCACCGCTTATCAAGCCATGTTTTGGCAGGCATCCCACATATAAAGTTGAGGAAGATTGGCATAGATGTTAGCTCAGGAACAATCTTCCTCAGCAAAAAGAGGAGGATTGGCAACAGATGTTAGCTCAGAGCTAATCTTCCTCACCAAAAAAAAATTCAAGCCAAAGAGACACATTTTGGGGTGGCCAATTCTGACTCCCCACAACACTATATATAGAGTGCTACAGATAGTGCACTATCTAGGCCAGTGTAGGCATAAAAAATGTGTAAGCTTCTTTAGATAAACATCAGTAAACTCAGGTGATTAGAAGTGGAGGGTTAAGATAACTTCTCTTCTATAACTTTGGAGTCAGATGATATGTTACAAGTCTTAGATGATACTCGGGCAATTGTATATGTAGTAATAAGGAAAAAATAGTGATATGACCAATTCTTCCAGGCTTAGTAAAGACCTCATTCAGTATCTACAGACACTCTGGCAAGAACCTTCTATGAAGACTTGCTCCTAGGGAAACACATCAAGACGGCAGACCTATTCAAACATCTAATAAGTCAGGTGAGTTTGCAGAGTCTTCCTTGATAAAGTAGTAAAAAGAAACAATCAAAAATTATTCACTTAGAGCCCTGATTTAAAAAATGCTAATTTCTTTCTAGCCAATCACACATCTTAAACACTATTAATTTCACCAAAGAAAAGTTATTCTAGGACCTATTGCGCTCATTAACAATTCTATGATATAGAATTTAATAATGATATTTGAAGTACTCATGTAGCACCCCCTGGAACACCAATTTCTTTTTAGAGTGCAACAAATAGTAATTATAGATTCAACTTAGTGTATATACACATATATCAAACTTTTCATAATAAAACCATATCAATTACCAGATGGACAATATGATTGTAATGCCAAAAAAGTCTTGCTAAATAAAATTTACCAATTCTGCATATTAGGGGATTATTCTCCATGGTGTTTCTGTATGCTATATCAGATTTTGCTCTGGAACAACCTGTCAGGGTGTTTGTACCATAAATAGCCTTGAATGATAAAGATAGTTTCTCCCTCCAAGGCAGAAGGCAGGCTGGTTTCCTGATAGGATAGTCAAGATAATCTCTCCTTAGGGGCAATGGTTGGGCAAATTTTTGAGAAATCTCCTTAAAGGATTGAAGATTTCCTAAACTCAAGGTTCATCAGCTATGAAACTGTAGGGAAGCAGAATTTGCCACCTCAAGATGTGTCTCTTTGGCATGAGGATTATTTTTGGCTGGTTATTTATTACTATATTTTGTGAGTAAGACTAGCCCTGAGCTAACATCCATTACCCATCCTCCTCTTTTTGCTGAGGAAGACTGGCCCTGGGCTAACATCCATACCCATCTTCCTCTACTTTATATGGGACACCGCCACAGCATGGCTTGACAAAGGGTGTGTTGTTCCATGCCTAGTATCCAAACCTGCAAGACCCTAGCCACCAAAAGTGGAGTGCAGAAACTTAACCCCTACACCACTGGGCCAGCCCCTGGCTGGTTACTTAAAAAAAAAACCAAACTGCAGACATAAGAAAAGCTCTGAAAACCAAGTAGAATTTTCCCTTTGTAAGAGACATTTACATTTGTAAGGAAAATCTCCACTTGTAAAGTTGTCTCCTTCCCTGTATCAGGAAGAGGGAGATAAACTTATCTCTAGAAACTCTTATCAATATGGAAGACAAGGACTTAAATCTGCATAATAGCCTCCCTCTTGTTTACTGTCCTTTTTGGTAATCTCCCATAACTGACTCCCCCCACCCTCAACATCCTCCTTTGTCTTTAGCTGAAGATGGTATTTCAGATGACAACCTCAGCCATTCTGGAGAATTGCTCAGTTTTCCTGGGTTTCTCCCATGTATACATGTTATAAAGCTTTGGTTTTCTCCTGTTATTCTGTCTCATGTTGACTTAATTTGTAGACCAGCCAGAAGGACATAGATGGTAGAGGATTTGTTTTCCTCTCCTACAATACAAACCCACTTTATGTGAAATATCTAGCTGGGCTTCATTCCACATCATTCCCCATGGGACTTGAAAGGCAAGAAAATTGATGTGAACATGAAGCTCATACTTGCTGTACTGTGAGGGATATAGTCCTTTGTCTCTGGCCCTGGAATCTAGCACCAATGGAACTATCTTAAGCAAAATTGTTAACTTGCACGTAGTATGAAATCCCAAGTCCTTCACAGCTGTTGACACTGTAAATAGACATGTACAGAACCTGGGATTTTTACCAGCAGCCATGATAACCAATCAAAAGTTGAGGATATCACATTTATAAACTGGTTATAAATTAATTATCTTTGTCTATAATTTTAATTTATGTACTTATGTAAAAATTCTAATTCATCATTTCTCTCACTTTTATATGTAGGAATATGGGGAATTTTTAGAAAATTTTAATATTTATATGTGGGCTCAGCTTTATTATTAGATTCTGCACTGACAAACTTGAAACCATTATAAAAATACAATCAGATATTTTGTTTCACACTGAAATATAAATTTGAAATATTCAAATATTTAAGGTAATACTTGCCTTGTTGGATAAATTTCATAATTTTTTCATTAATAATTATTATAATTGACCAAAATAGCTTTAACATTTCCCTCAGCCTGACCTAACTTTAGACAGGCTTCCTCCTGAGTATAAGCCCCTAAAAGTCCCTTCCTGACTATAAATCCATTTTCTTAGAGCACTTACTTTAGAAAACTTGCAATTGTAGATTATTTCTCTTCCTCTTTGAGATGTAAATTCTCTCCCAGCCTCTTGTCAGTTTTACAACCCAATACTGTCTTTCTGAAGAATCTGGGAGCAATCCCTTTGAATTGTAATCATCAACAAGGATAGGGTCTACATGAAAAGATGCTCAGCATCACTAATCATCAGGGAAGTGCAAATGAAAACCACAATGAGATACCACCTCACATCTGTTAGGATGACTATCATTAAAATAACAAGACATAAAATGTGTTGGAGAGGATGTGGAGAAAAAGGAACTCCTGTGTACTGTTGGCAGGAATGTAAATTGGTACAGCCACTATGGAAAACACTATGGAAGTTACTTCAAAAATTAAAAATAGAACTACCATATGACCCAACAATTCCATCTCTGGGTATTTATCAAAAGAAAATGAAAGTACTATCTCAAAAAGATATACACACCCTCATGTTCATTGCAGCATTATTTACAATAGTCAAGATATGGAAACAATCTAAGCGTCCATTGACAGATAAATGGATAAAGAAGATGTAGTGTGTATATATATATATATATATATATATATATATATATATATACACACACAATGGAGAATTATTCAGCCATTAACAAAATGAAATCTTGCCAATTGCAACAACATGAATGGACCTGGTGGGCATTATGTTAAGTGAAATAAGACAGACAGAGAAAGACAAATACTGTGTTATCTTGCTTATATGTGGAATCTAAACAAACAAACAAAAAACCCCACAAAACCAAGCTCATAAATACAGAGAACAGGTTGGTGGTTGCCAGAAGCAGGGAGTAGGGGGTGGGCAAAATGGGTGAAGGGAGTCAAAATGTACAAACTTCCAGTTATAAAATAAATAAGTCATGGGATATAATGTACAGCATGGTGACTATCGTTAATAATACTGTATTGCATATTTAAAAGTTGCTAGGAGAGTAGATCTTAAAAGTTCTCATCACACACAAAAAATATTTTGTAGCTATGTATGGTGACAGATGTTAGCTAGACTTATTGTGGTGATCATTTTGCAATACATACAAATACGGAATCATTATATAAATATGGAATCACTAATATAATGTTATATGTCAGTTATACTTAAAAATATTTTAATATCAAAAAAAGAAGATAGGGCCCTTATCTCCCCGTCTCTGTGGGAGGGTAGGAGCCTAACTTCTATAAGAAAGATTAGCAAACACAGATGGCCTAATCTCATTGACCAAGCTCCCTCACAAAAATCCTCCAGTACTTTTCCACTAGCTCACCTCAGTGCTTAAGATTTCTCCAACCTTTTGTTTAAAGAGAGTTGAGTTCAATCTCTCTCCCCTACTATGATAGTCTTAAATAAAGTCTCCCTTATCTGTTTAAATTATCCAGTGTAATTTTTCTTTATCAGAAACCAATAAAAAATAATATATCTTATACTAAAATTATGAGAATTTATATATATAATTATGACAAGTCATCTTAAAAAAGGACATTAAAATATTTTTTAAATGGCAGAAAAGCAACGTTAATAGGGATAAATAAGTGAATTTTCAGGTCCATAATCTATTTTAAGTCTTTAAGAATGTAACATAAGTTAGTTTTTTGGCAAGATCACCATAAAAAGAAAAAATAATATAAAAGACAAATTACATATGAAGAAAAAACAGGTTTAATTTGTTTAAACTTGTGAAGGAGGATTTTGATTAAGTTTTCATGCAGTTCCATTAATAAAACCAAGGAAATCATAGGGAGAGAAGTTAAAGTCTGATTAAAAGATAGGGAACAAAGAAAAGGAATAATTAGGCAATTCTCAGGACACAAAGAATTTGCCAGTGGGGTGCCCAAGGGATCAACACTACACACTGCAATTCAATATATCTCTAAAATGTCTGTAACTAGGAGGAAAATTTATACTTTGGTTAGTTGAGACTTTGTGAGACTTCTGGAAAGACTTAAAAAACCTAAATAATTGGTATTGGGGCAGCAAATAAAATTCAACCCAAGAGTAAAGTATGTCATATCAAAACAATCAGCTTAAGCTATTTATACTCACTTGTAAGTTCTAAATTAGTTGTAACCTCTCAGAAAATTGACCTGAGTCATCTCAAGAATTCTCAGTCAAGACATCTCAAAGTGAAATAGAGCTCATTTATATTAACAGTCCAAGTACAAGAGAGTTCATCTTTCACTATGACAGCCATGGCCAAATAACGAGGGACAGATTGAGTTGGAGAGATTAATCCTAAGGCTGTTGGCAGTCTTCATTCTACTGCTAACCAGTGTTCTAAATCTGGGAAGCCACGCTGACACTCTCAAAACTCAGGGAACTAAACCTGACTGCCAAAACATTTCCTAATTAGGAAAATAATAATGGAGTTAGTGATCAGGCAATTAAGATCCCCAAGACAATTTTTTAATATTAATTAAAACTGAGCACTTTAGCTTTAACAGACACAGAACACTCAGCTTCTGATCTTGCCTCTTGCCTTGTCATTTGATTATCTGTTGACCAGAACAAATTAATTTGCATTACAATGCAAATGGAATGATATAAAAGATTTGAAAATTTTTAAACTCCAAGGTGGGATGAAAGGGTGGTTCTCATAAAAATGCAAAATCACATTGTTATTTGGGGGTAAGAAAAAGTGCTAGAATGTTACACTGATTTGAACAGGACTAGCAAGCTTCCATATTCTAGTCGTAAATAACTGAACAAAGCAAATGTTAATCTAACTTTGAATTAAAGTTTCTTATTGGACAAAATTGTGTGAGTTCTGTCCTAGGACATTAATTCTTGGTTAACAAGGAAAAGGTACTTTGCATGAGAAATGGGATGCTGCTTCTCAAATATCTCACACACATATGAGAAAATTGTTTCCATGTTCTTCCTAGAAAGAGTCTTAGGAAAAGGGAGTAACTCCAGGCCATAGTAATGCAAAATAACCCTGGTACTATAGGCTTAGGAGTCGTCTTCCCCCAACCCCAAATGGAATAGCACCTTTGGCTATGGGACCAGAAAGATCATCAAAAGTAGCCACCTGGGTGGCAAAGGCAGCAGGAGTTGCTCTAACAATGGTGGCTGCTGATTAAGGTTACCAGGTATAGAATCACAGGAGAATAATAAGCACAGAATAGCACAGATAACAATAGCACAGAGTAAAAATAGCACAGAAAATAATAACAAAAAAAGAAATTATGTGTGAAATCCAGACCCTTTCCAGGAAAAGAGAAATGAAGTTCCAAAGATTCTGCAGAGTAGGATTTCAAACTAAACACAAAAGATTCTTTGTGATTTTTGTCCCCAAATTCTAGACAGAGGATGGTACTATATAACTAAATGATTCAGGCTGAAAAAAAATCAAAAATAATTAATTTCTCTCTAAAATATTGTTTCCATCAGAAAAACCTGGTCACTAGTATGTTTTTGACAAAAATCTTTGAGTTGGGTTTTTCACTCTGCATATTAAGTTTTCAGTGATTCAAATTTGGTTGTTTGTTACTCACTTTTACACAGACAGAAAGAAATATTTCTTCAAAGAGTTTGATTGGGTCGCATCATGCTATTATAGTAGTTACTCTCCCTGTGTTCTCAGACAGCTTGATGAGCTCTCAAAAAAATCAAGTTCTTATCCTGTTTCTCCTATCCCACATCTATGTTTTCTTTATCTCCTAAAGAAAAATATCTGGTATTAAATAAAATCCTATGTCTGGAAAAACCTGCCATTAAGAAAAATGAGAGGAAATGGTATGTTTGTTACTGAAGTTTTAATAAAGAACCTATGTGAACTGATCCATTTTTATTTCCTGTCTATAAAAGGAAAGAGTCAGTACTGGGATAATTAGACTGATAATTTGAATAAAAAATATTATGTTACCTGAAATTTTCACAAACTTGAAGTTTATCTTCCTTACAAAAATTGGGCAATTTTGTTAACATAAGGTATATATTGTGTAAATAAAAGTGTCACAACTGGGATAATTAGGTCGATCCTTGGAACAAAAATATTTTCTCCTGGAATCGTTACTAAATGGAGGTTTATTTCAATTTGCTTTAAATATTTAGGCAATTTGCTGCCTATGAAGTTTACTTTGTTAGTGTAAATTAGGCACGGTGTAAATGAGAACTACGTCGAGCTAATTAATTTCATTGGAACTTAGCTTTCAAAGGTTAGAAAGAAATGAAAAATATCTCTTATAATGAATTCATCTAACATGTCCTTTGCTTCTTACTCCACAACATGGCCTTTAGCTGACATTTCCAGAAGAGGAGGTATTCCAAGTCAGTTAATTTTAGTTAGCTAAGTTTCCTCTTTCAAGCAGCCAAATATTTTAACAGAAATACATCCATCACTGCCATTGATGGAGGTTAGAAGAAAACCTGAGCACAGTGAGAAAAGTGGGTTGAAGAGAAGCAAAACCAGGACATGGATGCAGGGGAAGGAGTAGGAAGAAAGTGAAGTAAAATTGAGAAAGACCAGTTCTTGAATCCATGTTCCCCTGCTTTCTCAAATAGTTTATATTTGATACGATTTAATCTGCACACAATTATTTAGAGTCAACACTATGAAAAACCATAAAAACTGAACTGTAATATAGTTATACTTCAGGAGTTTTGAAGTTATGTAAAATAGTAAATAATTCTACATATCCTTTTAGAATCTTTCCTTTTTTTCAGTTTTGCAGTCTGTTTTTGTGGGTTTTCTATCTCCTCCTTCATCAGCAAGTTATCAGTGTTCAGTTCTTTCTGCTGACAGTGTCCCTGCCAGTAGCATTCCTATCACCTTCTCATGTTCTGTTTTAAATGTACTCTGAGCTGAGAAGTTAGATAAGTTATAATGACATTGGCTATGTATTTCCTTGCAATACACAAAACTTTCACACATATTATATGTTCTATTATTTTATTCTGATAGCTTTGAACAGATTCGTGTTGGCTTACTGATTGCTAAATATTTAGAAGTCATTAGGACACACTGAATCACATCTAAAATCATATTAAATAGAGAATGAAAGATGCTCTCCTTTGAGTTACATGCATGGATTTTAGTGCATGAGCTCATTTTAGCTACTCCATGGCTCTTTTTCTGCTTATTTTCAAGTTCTCAGTCATATTTGATAGTTGAGGTTAGTTCACTATTATTAATAGGGCTAAGGATTTGAAAGATGTATAGGGTAAAAGGACTTAGAAAATTTGCATTCTATTTACATAATCATAAAAGTAATAGGTAAATGGGAGAGGATTAAAAACCAGCAGAATTTGCGGGGGACCGCCCAGTGGCGCAGCAGTTTAGTCCGCGCTTGGCAGCCGGGGGTTCGCGGGTTCGGATCCCAGGCGCCCAAGGATGCACTGCTCGTCAGCCATGCTGTGGCGGTGTCCCATATAAAGTAGAGGAAGATGGGCACGGATGTTAGCCCAGGGCCAGTCTTCCTCAGCAAAAAGAGGAGGACTAGCAACAGATGTTAGCTCAGGGCTGGTCTTCCACACACACACACACACACACAAGAAAAACCCAGCAGAATTTGCTTTGAAATGTTGTATTTTATAAGGTCAGAATCTTTTAAGTACTCAAAGAACTGCACTGGAAATGGCGTTTCTTAGAAGCAAAGCTTTTGGAGGGAAATGAGGTTTTCAGTTGCTAGAAAAACAAATACAAGTCAGAGAGTGGATTTGAGAAGACAAAGAGTGACTCATCAGTGTGCACTGCACTGGGAGGAAGCACTTCCCTCACACCATCCCAGGGTTTTATTTTCTTGGAATATTGAAGTAAATGTGCATTTTTCCCTGTCCACTTCATCTCTGTGTCATCTTTGTGAAGACTTCAGAAACCTGTTTGTCAGCTGAAACAACCTGGACCTAATGAAGCCAATCAAGATTAATGTGACAGTTATCCTAGTTTTCTAAAAGATCCTTTTTTGCTATTTTTTGTCTTTTCCCTCAAACTTAATTCCTAAATGGGCTGTCAGCCAGCACTCCCATTAGGACTAGATTCCCATTTCAACTTTTCATCTACCGTCCAGACTCAAGGAACTCCATCAGTGGAACATTAATGGGCCTAATTTTCACAGGCCCTGTACAGTTTATAGAACTTCATACATCATGCAACTACATCAAGTACATACATGTAACTTCAATATATTAAAAAATGAACTTAATATTTTCCTCCCAAAAGTGCTGCCTCCCAAATTTCTTTATAGGAGGGAATTGGGGGTAGAGGGAGCAAAATGTTCAGACTGAGGATCTAGGAATTTACCTGGCAAATTCCCTTGCATAACAAGCATATATTGTCATACTTATATAGTAAGTGTGTGGGGAGTGGAAGGTAGGGGCTGGGGCTTCAAGGAACACTGTAGCCATATTCTTATGTTGTATTAGGAGGGGTGATGGCAGATAAGGGATTATGCTCATTTATCTTAAGCCTGTCCTTGGCCCTTTATTGGCTTTAACCTTGCTGAAATTACAACTATTCACTCTTGTTAATGGTGCTATTGATTTAACATCTCCAAAGCTAACAACAAAACATTTTTAATTCCTTCTTTATTCCTTTTATCTAAACAGCTACTTTTTCAGTCTTGCATAATCCTGTCACTTGACCCTGACATCATAGTAGCCTCTTACCTGGCATCCAAGGCTCAGTTCTCCAGCTCAAATTCTACATATGGCCATCAACAAACTTTATCATGCATCATCCTTAGGAAAGAAAGAAAGAGAGAATGAGAAAGACACACACACACAGACAGGGAGAGAGAGATGGAGATTCTTTATTTCTGCATTGATCTTATTTATCATATCTTCCTGTTGGAATGTAAAGAGTATGAGCTTTTGTATTAAATAGAATTGGATCAGTGATGCTGGGAAGATGGTGGCATAGGAGAACTCTGAACTCACCTCCTCCCTCAGACACAACAAATTTACAACTACCCTTGGAAAAATTTCCCTGAGAGAGAACCAGAAACTGAATAAAAAGAATTCCCACAACAAGAGACAGTGCTGACTGAGATAGAAGATGAAGAAATACATTTCTGGAGAGGAAAAAATCCACATTCTAGCCATGGCACTTCATTGCTGGGAACAATCTTCAGGTACAAAGCTTTTCCTGGAGAAGTGGGAGATCTGAGTGGGAGAGATTTGCCACAATAAGCAGCTTTTGAACTCAGCACAACCAAGACAATAACATAATATCTGGCTTTACTGGCTATTAATGACAACATAGACTACTCACAGAAAAGCTATCAAACATAAGAGAAAGAATAGTAAAGGGCCCATGCACAAATTCACCCATTTCAGAAAGCAACACACAATGACCAGAAAGAAAGGTGCACAGTCCTTTAGTGAAAAGAGACTCACTTGATAGGCTCTGGGTGCATCTCAGGGAGGTCAGAGGTGGCTGGGACCACTGACCCAGGGACTGAGACACTGGCAGCAGCCATTATTTGACCTGGTAGAGGGGTGTTGACCCAGACACTGGCAGATGCCATTGGAGTATTTCCCCTGCCCTGTTAGCACAGGAGTTTGCACAGTCCACTAGAGTACCAATTTAATCCAGCTCATCCAGGGCAGGCAGCCCACACTAAGGAATGACCCCACCCACCAGCAAGCCCTCAGGCAACCTGTGGGCATGCATAGGCAGGGTGTGTGGGACCTCTGCAGCAGGATGAGTGGGCCTGCTTCAGTGGGTTGGGTCATGCACACAGGACAGGACTGCATTGATAGGGTGTGTGGGCCTGTGGCCAGTAGGGCTCCTCAGCTACAGCAGACTTGTGCTTCACAAACAGCCACATAAGGGATCTGCCCCATCTTCCAACAAATGAAACAACTGTGTGCTGCCACCCTGGGGCTGGGCCCACCCAGTTGCACTACTGAGAGAGCTGATAAGAGCCTTATAGTCCAGAAGCCTACAGCCTTTGTGAGCCCCTGAGCCTAGCACGCAGTCATGTGGGGGTCTACTCATTTAACAGAAAAACTGCATCAGGAATGTGCTATTAAACCTTGCAGCCAACTGTGCTGGGGCTCTCCCTGCCCAATAAAGTGACTGAAGGGACAATAGCAGCCACACACAGTGGAGCATTACAACCAGCCAGACAGGGGGACAACCTAGACTCCCCATGCACCTGCAGCAAGAGCAACCCAACCACAACAGAAAGACACATGTAGTCCACACAGGGGACACTCCTGAAACATTTGGAACTTGTGACAAGAGGGAAGCACATTTCTGGACCTCATAAGGCATCTCTTACATAAGGCCACTTCTCGAAAATTGAGAGATGTAGTTGATCTACCTAACACATAAATATAATCACAGAGAAAGAGGCAAAATGAGGAGACAAAGGAATATGTTCCAAATAATGGAAGAGGACAAATCCTCAGAAAAAGAACTAAATGAAACAGAGATAAACAATCTCCCTGATAAAGAGTACAACCTAACAGTCATAAGGATGCTCACTGATCTTGGGAGAATAATGCATGAATACAGTGAGAACATCAATAAAGAATTGGAAAACATAAAAAATAACCAATAAGAACTGAAGAATACAATAACAGAAATGAAAAATTCACTAGAGGGAATCAATAGCAGAGTAGATTTCACAGAAGAACAGATCAGGTAGCTGGATGAAAGCCTAGGCTTAACAGACAAAAACCCAGGCTGAACAGACAAAAGAAAAAAGAGTGGAAAATAACAAGGACAGTCTAGGGACCTCTGGGACAACATCAAGCACACTAACATCCATGTTATAGGTGTCCCAGAAAGAGAAGAGAAATGCAAAGGGGCAGAGAATCTATTTGAAGAAATAATAGCTGAAAACTTTCCCAACCTAAGGAAGGAAACAGACATCCAGGCACAGGAAATACAGAGAGCACCAAACAAGGTAAACACAAAGAGGCCCACACCAAGACACATTATAATTAAAATGTCAACAATTAAAGATAAAGAGAGAATCCTAAACACTGCAAGAGAAAGGCAACAAGTTACATACAAAGGATGTCAGCTGACTTCTCAGCAGAAACATTACAGGCTAGAAGGGAGTGGTACAATATATTTAAAGTGCTGAAAGGAGAAAACCTACAGCCAAGAATATTCTACCCAGCAAATTTATCATTCAGAATAGAAGGAGAGGTAGAGTTTTCTGGATAGGCAAAAACTAAAGAAGTATATCACCAAGAAACCAGCCTTACAAGAAATGCTAAAGAGACTTATTCAAGTGGGAAAAAAAGACCATATAGGAATATGAAATTATGAAAAAATCAAACAAAATCACTGGTAAATACAGCAAAAATACAGTAAAGGTAGCAGATCAACCACCTATGAAGCTAATATGAAGGTCAAAAGATAAAAGTACTAAAATTATCTATTTTCATGAGAAAAGGTTAGCACAAACACAACAAAGAGATTAAATATGATATCAAAAACATAAAATGTGGAAAGAGGGGAGTAAGAGTAGAGCTTTTAGCAAGAGGTCAAACTAAAGAGACCATCAGCTTAATACAGATTACTATTGATGTCGGTTATTTTATATGAACCTCACAGTAATCACAAATAATAAATCTATAATAACTGCACAAAAATTTAAGAGAAAATAACTCAAGCATAATATAAAGAAAGACATCAAAACACAAGGGAAGGGAACAAGAGGAGAAGAAAGTAACAAAGAAGAACTGCTAAAACACCCAGAAAAAAAGTAACAAAATAGCAATAAGTACATACTTATTAATAGGTACTTTAAATGTCAGTGGACTAAATGCTCCAATCAAAAGGCATAGGGTGGCTGATTGGATAAAAAAGCAAGACCCATAAACATACTGCATACAAGAGACACACTTCAGACCTAAAGACACTCACAAATTGAAAGTGAAGGGATGGAAAAAGATACTTCATGTAAATGGCAATGAAAGAAAGCTGGGGTAGCAATACTTAGGCTATAAAACAAAAATAGTCTATAAAACAAAAACTGTAACAAGAGACAAAGAAGGACACTACATACTGATAAAGAGAACAATTCAATAAGAGGATATAACACTTGAAATATCTATGCACCCAACATAGGAGCACCTGAATATATAAAGCAATTATTAACAGGCATAAAAGGAGAAATAGTAACACAATAATAGTAGGGGACTTTAACACTCCACTTGCACCAATGGATAGATTATCCAAACAGAAGATCAATAAGGAAACATTGGCCTTAAATGACACATTAGACCAGATGGACTTAGTAAATATACACTGAACATTCCATCCAAAACCCAGAGAATACTCATTGTTTTTGAATGCACATGGAACGTTCTCCAGGATAGATCACATACCAGGCCACAGAACAAGTCTCCATAAATTTAATAAGATTGAAATAATACCAAGCATCTTTTCTGACAATGGTATGACACTAAAAGAACAAACTACAGGAAGTTTCAACTCCAAGAAGAAAACCAGAAAAGCCACAAGCATGTGGAGATCAAACAAAATGCTAGTGAACAATGATTGGGTCAATGAAGAAATCAATGGAGAATCAAAAAATACCTGGAGACAAATGAAAATGAAATTATAACATGCCAAAATTGTTGGGATACAGCAAAAGTGGTTCTAAGAGGGAAGTTTATAGCAATACAGGCCTACCTCAAGAAATAAGAAAAATCTCAAATAAACAGTGATACAGTACATGTAAAGGAACTAGAAAAAGGAAGAACAAACAAAGCTCAAAATCAGTAAAAGAATGAAATGATAAAAGTCAGAGTGGAAAAAAATGAAATAGAGACTAAAAAAAAATACAAAAATCAATGAAAGTAAGAGCTGTTTCTTTGAAAAGATAAACAAAATTGACAAATCTTTAGCTAGACTCACCAATAAAAAAAGAGAGAAGTCTCAAATAAATAAAATCAGAAATGAAGGAGGAGAAATTACAATGGACACCTCAGAAATACAAAAGATTATAATAGAATAATATGAAAAGCTATATGCAAACAAATTGGATAATCTAGAAGAAATGGATAAATTCTTAGAATTATACAACCTTCCAAATCTGAATCAAGAAGAAGTAGGTAATCTGAATAGACCAATCCCCAGTAAGGAGATCAAAACAGTAAGCAACCCCCGCCCCCGAAAAAAAAAGTCCAGGACCAGATGGCTTCCCTGGTGAATTCTACCAAACATTCAAAGAATACTTAATACCGATCCTTCTCAAACTCTTCCAAAAAATTGAAGAGGAGGGAAAGCTTCCTAACTCATTCTACTAATCCGACATTACCCTGATACCAAAACCAGACAAAGACACCACCATAAAAAGAAAATTACAGGTCACTATCAATGATGAACATCAATACAAAAATCCTCAACAAAATACTAGGAACTCAAATACAACAATCCATAAAAATGATCACATACTATGATCAAGTGGGATTTATTCCAGGGATGCAAGGATGGTTCAACATCCACAAATCAAACAGCATGATACACCACATTAAAAAAATGAAGAACGAAAATGACGTGATCATCTCAATACATGCAGAGAAAGCATTTGACAAGATACAGCATCCATTTATGATAAAAACTCTGAATAAAATGGGCATAGAAGGAAAGTACTTCAACATAATAAAACTGGTATATGACAAAACTACAGCTAATATCATACTCAATAGAAAAAAAACTGAAAGCTGTCCCTTTAATAACAGGAATGAGACAAGGATGCCCACTTTCATCACTCTTATTTAATATGGTATTGGAAGTTCAATCCAGAGCAATCAGGCAAGAAAAAGAAATAAAAGAGATACAAATTAGAAAGGAAGAAGTGAAACTGTGACTATTTGCAGATGACATGATTTTATATATAGAAAACCCTAAAGAATGCACCAAAATATTTTTAGAAATAATAAATGAATACAGTAAATTTGCAAGATACAAATCAACAGAAAAATTGGTTGTGTTTCCATATACTAACTTTCTATAGAAAGAGAAATTAAGAGTACAATCCCATTTGCAATTGCAACAAAAAGAATAAAATACCTAGGAACAAATTTAACCAAAGAGGTGAAAGACCTGTACACTGAAAGCTATAAAACGTCGTTGAAAGAAACTGAAGAAGCCACAAGAATTGGAAAGATATTCCATGCTTGTGGCTTGGAAGATTTAACCTAATTAGAATATCCATACCTCCTAAAGCAATCTACAGAGTCAGTGCGATTCCTATCAAAATTCCAATGACATTTTTCACAGAAATAGAGAAAAGATTTCTAAAATTTATATGGTACAACAAAAGACCTCAAATAGCCAAAGGAATCCCCCAAAAAAACCAAAAAACAAAAGAACAAAGCTAGAGTTATCATCACACTCCCTGATTTCAAAATATGCTACAAGGTTACAGTGATCAAAACAGCATGGCACTGGCACAAAAACAACACTCAGATCAAGGGAACAGAATCAAGAGCCCAGAAATAAACCCACACATCTATGGACAGCTAATTTTTGACAAGGAAGCCAAGAACATACAATGGAGAATGGAAAGTCTCTTCAATAAATGGTTTTGGGAAAACTGAACAGCCACATGCAAAAGAATAAAAGTAGACCATTATCTTACACCATACACAAAAATTAACTAAAATGGATTAAGGACTTGAATGTAAGACCGGAAACCATAAAACTTCTAGAAGAAAACAAAGGCAGCATGCTCTTCAACATTGGTTTTAGCAGCATAGTTTCAAATACCATGTCTGACCAGGCAAGGGAAACAAAAGAAAAAATAAACAAATGAAACTACATTAAAATAAAAAGCTTCTGCACAGCAAAGAACACCATTTAAAAAACAAAAAGACAACCTAACAATTGGGAGAAGATATTTACAAACCACATATCTGTTAAAGGGTTAATATCCAAAATATATAAAGAACATATACATCTCAACAACAAAAAAACAAACAACCCAATTTAAAAATGGGCAAAAGATCCGAACAGACATTTTTCCAAAGATATATAGATGGCCAACAGGCACATAAAAAGATGTTCAACATGACTAGTTATTAGGGAAATGCAACTCAAAAATGTAGAGAGAGATGAGCTCAAGCCTGTCAGAATGGCTATAATTAACAAGACAAGAAAAACAAATGTTGGAGAGGGTGTAGAGTAAGGGGAACTCTCATAAACTCCTGGTGGGAATGCAAACTGGTGCAGCCACTATGGAAAACAGTGTGGAGATTCCTCAAAAAATTAAGAATAAAACTATCCAAACTATTCCACCGCTGGGCACTTATCCAAAGATCATGAAAACATGAACACTTAAAGATACATGCACCCCTGTGGTCACTGCAACATTATTCACAATAGCCAAGACTTGGAAACAACCCAAGTACCCATTAAGGGATGAATGGATAAAGAAGATGTGGTATATATACACAATGGAATACTACTTACCTATAAAAAAAGATGAAATTTTGCTGTTTGTGACAACATGGATGGACCTTGAGGGTACTATGTTAAATGAAATAAGTCAGAGGGAGAAAGTCAAATACCCTATGATTTCACTCATAAATAGAAGATAAAAATGACAACAAGAACAAACACATAGATAGAGAGATTAGATTGGTGGGTAGCAGAGTGGGAGGGAGAGGGAGGAGGGCAAAAGGGGTGACCGGGCACACGAGTATGGTGATTGATGGTAATTAGTCTTTGGGTGGTGAACATCATGTAGCCTACACAGAAATTGAAATATAATGATGTACACCTGAAATTTATATACTCTTATAAGCCAAAGTTACCTCAAAAAAAGAAAAAAGAAAAAAAAGAAATATATAGAATTGGATTTAACTTCTGAATTTAACACTCAAATAAGTAAGTGAACTTGAAAATATCTCACCTACAGAATCTGATAATTTGAAAATTAAATTAAAATTACATCTTTTCAAAGAGGACTTCCCAAACTGCCCTAGGTAGATTTGTCTCATTTTTTCCAATGTTCATCTAAGAATATTAGCATTTATTGTAGTATTTATCACATCATATTCTAATTCTTATTATGGAAATTTTTGTATCTTTCTGTGTCTTCCAAGAGTTGTAAGTTTATTTAGGCAGGGGTTCTGTCTTATTAATTTTATTTGCTACCCTTCCTCCATAGAAGGCATGTAAAACAATCACTAATCACATATGCACTTGTTTTTCTGGAGTGTTAACATCAGGCATTACAAAAAAATCAAATCTAGGAGTTGATAGATAGGGATTATGCATTCATTTCATCAATAATTTTCTCTCTACCTTTGTACAAACCATTTAACCTTTCTCCACAGTACTTACTTAATCTTTGAAATAAAAAATAATGTCACTTTTCCATTTCCCCTCAGAGATATTGTGTGTGTGTATGCGGTGGTGGTGGGAGGGGATTGTTTCAGAAACATTTAGAGGAAAAATACCAAATGAATTTAAGGAAACATTTTCTCAAAATATCCCCATCATTGTCACTTGTTACTGGACATTTTACCTCATTAAATATTTTAAATTTTATATGTTGTATCTTTGATTTTTTCTTTCCAAGGAAAGTTTCAAAAATAATTTAGTGTGGTTTTGTTATTTTCTACAACAAATTATTGTGTTAGAGTGCTTTACATTTACAAATTTACATATTTACAAATACATAAGGTATAGTAAAGATTTTGCTCCTTTACTTAATTGAAACATTAAGAAATATTTTCAGAAGCTGATTTCTATACTACAGTTTCAAAATAAATAAAAAAATGGAAAGCTCAACATTTCTTACAACTGTTGACACATCAAATGGATTTAACCCTTTCTGCAGTCTTTTCCATTTGCTATTCATTTATCCTGGATGTCAGGATTTTGTTATTTCTAGATGGTGCTGTTACATGTGGAATCACATCCAGTGCTCTCTATTTTAAGCATTTTTAAAGACTAAAATTAGTTTCAACTTCAGCTAATTTTTAGAAATAGAGAAGAAAAAATAAGTTTCTTGAACATCATCAATGGGATCTTTTCTTTTGTATTGCATTTTTCTTCCTCCAAAGTAAAAGGAAATTAGTGTAATAATAATAGTAGATGACAAAAAAGCACCGTGTTCAATTGGTTTATATCATCTCCTACTTCAATCAATACAACTCTTTAGTAAAACATGCATATAAACTGTATTCACATAAAATTTTTTGCACCATACTTACTTGAAAATGAACAATTTCCCCTTTCATTTTATGCATCTCAAAAGACTATGCCCTCTCTCACCAATTACTTAGATTCTTAGAGTCTCAGTAAGTATTAATTGAACAACTATCATTTGAATAGTTGTTATACTATCTATATTAAAGGTATTCATCAGAGATCATTCAAATAATATAATAAAATATAACTAAGGGAATATGTTATTGCTTCCACTAAAAATAGCTTATATTTATATAGCAGCACTTTAATTTTTAAAAGTACATTAATAGTAATGCTCTCATTTGCTTCTCAAAAAATCTAAATAATGTTAAGTGATAAATCCTGCAGGAACTTATAATAATACCTAATATGTATTGAGTACTTATTGTGCAGGCACTATTCTAATACTTTCCTTATAATAAACTCATTTCATCTTCAAGACTGTCCTTTGATTTAGGATTTCATGGATTAAGATCTCAAGCCACAGAGAATTTAAGTCATGTGCCCCAATTTAAATAAGCTTTTAAGTCTATCTCTTTTTATCTTCTCATTTACTTGCCAGGGTCAACTTTAATTCAAACTAGCTAAGGAAGACAAATTGCATTTGATTGTCCTATCTGTAGAACATTGATATGTGATTTCCCTTTGTGGTGTGAAATTAGGTATCCTATCTCAATGGCATGCCATGTTTGTCACCTCCATGATGCTGTGGCATGGGGTGACTGTGGGAGTTGGCTCAGCACTAGTGTACATGCACCTGGATGTATTAGAGAGGCAACAGGAGCAATGTTCACCAAATAGGAGATATGAGCCAGTGGAGAATGTTTTAACTCTTCTTCCTTTGGGCAGACATGTTAGGTGCAATCTGGTCACTCCTCAGAAAGTCCTGAAGGCACTGGGCATGAGTTGATCAACTTGATAATGCACCTTCCATTAGCTTTCCATCTTTCCCTACTCACCCTCGTTGGTTCCTCAGCTCTCTAAGAAAGTGTCTCCAAATAAACTATCTTATAGTTCTTATATCAAGTTCTGTTTTCAAAAAGAACCAAGGTTAAAACACCCATATAGGAAATAATGAGAATATAAAATTATAGAAAATTGGAAGCATTTTTACTAAAACTCTATATTCACAAAGTAAAAGGTTATTTTGAGTTCAGGCACAGTTGAGCTAAATGAAGCAAATACATACCTTTAGTAAATGTCAATATACTTAATAAAATACATAATTCATATAAAATATAGTATCAATCATGTCATGAGAGTTGGTAATAACTATTTTGAAAATGTGGGAAATAAATAATATTCTTGATTTGACTTAAAAAATAGATATGTGTTAATACATGCGTGTAGTTTACTTACTTCAAAATACAATTTAAGAGAACTAGCAATATTTAAAAGAGGTAAATATTTTTAATTAAAACTAAGAAGCACCCAGTTGAAAAAGGTGGCGGAAGCAAAATATGAATAGGATGTTTATGCAAGAAGAGACACTCATTGTTAATCAGCATATGAAAATTGTGTATTTTCAAAGAAATGAATGCAAATTAAAAAAAATGTGAGACAGTTTTCATCTATGAAACTAACAAAAATTTAGAAGCATACAGTATAATACTAAGTGCTAGTTAGGATATAATGAAACTGTCCTCTATTACTATTTATGGGACAATATTTGTACACTTTGACTCAGTTATTATAATTCTAAATTATACATCAACAAAATAATAGAAAACACAGGAGAAAAGTTACCTTGCAGAAGCATTTTCCTCAACAATACACATATTAGTGGAAAAAGGGAAAACAATTTAAACATTCACCAGTAGGGTCACTTATTAGTTTTTTCTTTCTGCTGTAACAAATTATCAAAAACTTAATGGTTTAAACCAATACAAATTTATAATCTTACAGTATTTTAGGCTATTCCAGACTCTTAGTAGTTGACCAAGCTATGATCCTGGGATTCCATCCAATTAGATGAGCCTCCTATCCCTTGGAGAGAAGCAGGGAGAGAGATGCTAGAAAAGAGGATAAAGGCTTCTTATTATTATGTTTATGGTATAAACTTAGAAAACTACAGATCAATATCTCTCATGAACATAAAAGCAAAAGTCCTCAACAAAGTATTAGCAAATCAAATCCAACAGTATGCAAAATCAATTATACACCACTATCAGATGGAATTTATCCTGGGTATGCACGGCTGGATCGACATTCCAAAATCAATTAATGTAACCCATCACATCCACAGACTAAAAAAGAAAAATCACATAATCATATCAATAAATGCAGAAAAATCATTTGACAAAAATCTAATACCCATTAATGATAAAAATTTTATTCTTAATAAAGAATATCTACAAAAAAGCCTATAGCTAACATCATACTTAATGGTGAGAAATTCAAAAATTTCCCGCTGAGATTAGGAACAAGGCAAGGACATCTCCCCTCACCACTCCTTTTCAACATCATACTGGAAGTTCTAGCTAATGCATAAGACAAGAAAAAGAAATAAAATGTGTACAGATTGAGAAGAAAGAAATGAAACTCTTTTTGTGCATATATGACATAATCATCCACGTAGAAAATCTGAAAATGTTGGCAAAAAATTCCTGGCAAATAAGTTAATTAGCAATTAGCTAATAAGCTAATGCAGCAAAGCTGGAGGATGCAATGTTAATATACAAAAGTAAATCACTTTCCTACTTGCTAGCAATGAACAAGTGGCATTTGTAATTAAAACATAATGTTATTTACATTAGCACCCCCAAAAATGAACCACTTAGGTATAAATCTAGCAAAATATGTACAAGATCTATATGAGGAAAACTACATAACTCTGATGAATGAAATCAAACTGAAAAAATGGAGAGATACTCCATGTTTATAAACAGGAAACTTTAATATTGTCAAGGTATCAGTTCTTCCCAACTTGATCTATAGATTCAATTCAATCCTAATCAAAATCCCACTGAGTTATTTTGTGGATATTGACAAACTGATTCTAAAGTTAAGATGGAGAGGCAAAAGATCCAAAACAGCCAATACAATATTGAAGGAGAAGAACAAAGCTGGAGGACTAGCACTGCCTGATTGACACTACTTCAAGAATTGCTATAAAGCTGCAGTAATCAAGACAATGTGGTATTGGTAAAATAATAGACAAATAGATCAGTGGAACAGAATAAAGAGCCCAAAATAGACCCCCATAAATATAGTCAACTGATCGTTGACAAAGGAGCAAAGGCAATACAATGGAGCAAAAATAGTGTCCTCAACAAATGATGTTGGAAAAACTGGACATCCGAATGCAAAAAAAATGAATCCAGACACAGACTTTACACTCTTCACAGAAATTAACTCAAAATGGGTCATAGATGGACATACAAAACACAAAACTATCAAGCTCCTAGAAGATAACATAGGAGAAAAATCTAGATGACATTGTGTATGGCAATGACTTTTTAGGTGTAACACCAAAGGCATGATTCATGAAAGAAATAATGGATAGGCCAGACTTCATTGAAATTAAAAAATTCTGCTCTGTGAGGGACAATGTCAAGAAAATGAGAAGATAAGCCACAAACTGGGAGAAAATATTTTCAAAAGACACATGTGATAAAAGACTGTTATCCAAAAAATATAAAGAACTCAAAATTCAACAATAAGAAACAAATAACCTTATTAAAAAATGGGCCAAAGACCCTAACAGACACCTCACCAAAGAAGATGCACAGAAGGTAAGTAAGTATATGAAAGATGCTCCACAGCATGTGTCATCAGGGAAATACAAATTAAAACAACAACAAAATATCATTACAAAACTATCAGAATGGCCGAATCCAAAACACTGAGGCACTAACTGTTGATGAGGATATGGAGCAACAGGAACTCTCATACGTTGCTGGTGGGAATGCAAAATGGTACAGCAACTTTGGAAGACAGTTTGGTGGCCTCTTACAAAACAATACATACTCTTACCACATGATCTATTAATTGTGTTCCTTTATATTTACCCAAAGAAGTTGAAAACTCATGTCCACACACAAACCTGCACATGGATGTTTATAGCAGCTTTATTCATAATTGCCAAAACTTAGAAGCAATCAAGATGCCCTTCAGTAGGGGAATGTATAAATAAACTGTGGTGAATTTGACAATGAAATATTATTCAGCACTAAAAAGAAATGAACTATCAAACCAGGAAAAGACACAGAGGAACTTTAAATTCATATTGCTAAGGGAAAGAATCCAATCTGAAAGATTAGTGGATGACAATCTGTATGATTCCAACAATATGACCTTTTGGAAAAGGCAAAACTATGGAGATAAACTAAAAAGATAAGTGATTGCCAGGGTTTTGGGTCGGGTGAAGGATGAATAGGTGGAACACAGAAGGTTTTAAGGGCAGTGAAAATTCTCTGTGTGACACTATAATGTGGGATACATGTCATCATAAACTTTGTCCAAATTCATAGAACATACAACATCGAGTGAACCCTAATGTAACCTATGCATTTGGGGGGATTATGATGTGTCAATGTAGGCTCATCAATTATAATAAGTGTACTACTCTGGTGGGTGATGTTGATAATGGGAGAGACTGTGCATGTGTGGAGGCAGGAGGTAGATGGGAAATATTTGTACCTTCTCAATTTTGCTGTGAACCTAAAACTACTTTAAAAAAAATAAAGTCTTAAAAAATACTGAAACTAAAAGCATAAAAACTTTATTTACTCCAACCAATTCTAAAAGGAAACTTTTGAGACAATCAGGGAAATTTCAATATGAATTGAACATTAGGAAATATTGTTAATATTATTGTGTGTCCTAATGATATTAACACTATTTTTAAATGGCCGTATATTATATAAACATATAATGAAGTTGTAGGGATCATACATATGATCTTTTGCTTTAAATTACTCAAGTAAAGGGAAAGGTAAAAAATATATATAAAAAGTAAATGCAACCATGTTAATAATTGTTGATTCAGAATAAGGGCATAGGTAAAAATCTCTCAACTGTGTTTATTTGAAAAGTAGTATAATAAAAATAAAGTACACCCAGAGAAGAATTAGCCTTGAATAGGAGTGTGGGAGATTTATCTATCCAAGATACTAAAGTATACTAACTCACAGCTACAAATCTTTTACCATCCTTGTGGCGCTTTTACATGACTTATTATCTTTCTCAATCCTCCAATTTAGCAAAATTCCAAGTCTTCAAAGAACACAATATTGGCAGATACAAGGTATCATTCCTTTGGCTTTCTTTTGAAAAAGAGATGAGTATTTAGGTTGTCAGACTTTGGGGCGGCGGGGGCGGGCAAGGCTGCTGCTCCATTTTCTGAGACAAAGTCACAGATACTTAAAATTCATTAATGACAGGGCCATTTGCAACCAACAAAAAACTATCCAACCAGAAATGCTAACATTATTCCTATCAAAAAACACTCTATATAATAAAATATTCCATGGGGTGAAATCATTATCAAGGCATTCTGAAAAGCGTTCTTAAGAACTTGAAATTCTTTAACTCAGACCTAAATAAGCACCCCTAACAGCACCCTTTTTTTGCTGCTCTGTTTTTTTCAGATATTCCAGGCATTCAGTTCTTCAGAAACCTTTCAAAAAGTTTCCACTCTCATTGCCATTTTAAAATTGCAAACCTTTTGCTAAGGGTCACTAGCCAAAACACACATAGCCCAACAGAGAATCAGGCAGAGATATACGTAAACTTCTGCCATATGTCTCTATCTCCAAACTACTAGCCCACACTGCCATCCTATGGCTTAATTGCTTTCCTTATCATCTGATTTTTTTTGAAGACAAACTTTTGACTTTAGAATAGTTTTAGATGTACAGAAAATTTGAGAAGATAGTACAGAAATTTTTCCACACACAGTTTTCCTGTTTATTAACATCAGTGTGGAATGTTTGTCCAAATTGATCAAAGAATATTGATACATACTTATCTATAGTCCATATTTTATTCAGTTTTTACCTGATGTCCTTTTTCTCTTCCAAGATCCTATCCAGGATATGATATTACATTTAGTCATTATATCTTAGATTCCAAACGGTGTGACAATTTTCAGACTCTCCTTATTTTTGATGACCTTTACAATTTTTGAGGAGTACTGTACAAAAACTGTACAAAATACCATTTTGTAGAATGTCTCTCACTTGAGATTTGTTTTATGTTTTCCTCATAATTAGACTGGAATTATGGGTTTATGGAGAAAGATCACAGAAGTAAAGTCCATTCTTATCACATCATATCAAGGGTGACTGCTGTCAACATGACCAATCACTGTTGATGCTGAACTTGATCACTTGGATGAGGTAGTGTTTGTCAGGTTTCTTCACTGTGAATTTACTATTCCCCCCTTTTCTGTAGTATATTTTTCAGAAGGAAGAATGTGTACAGCTTACACTAAGGAATAGGGAGTTTTTCATCACCTTCTTGAGAGCAAAGTATCTATATAAATTATTTGGAATACTTCTGTATAGAAGATTTGTGTATTTCCCCTATTAATGTATTCAATCATTTATTTATATCAGTATGTGCACATGGATATCTATTTTATACTTTGGGTTATAATCCAATAGTACTTTATTTATTTTATTACCCCAATTTTTCCATCTTGGACCACTGGAAACTCTTTCAGTTATATCCCAGTGACATACTCAAATCATAGGTTATTTCGAGTACTTTCTAACTTTCTATTACAACACAATGCTCCATGCTTATTTTGTATATTTCCTGCCCCAGTCCTAGAATCAGTCATTTCTCCAAGGAGCTTTGGTTCCTGGTAGTGGAGAATGGTATTAGAAGCCAATATCTGGGAATTAGGTGTGCTTACTCCTACTGGTGTCCTGTCTTCTAGATCCTCTCAGCTGACAGAGCAAGGAAATATATTTCTGGATACTAAGGTGTTTACATTTACATATCTGTAAATATTTCTATATGCAACCATCTATATCTATATTAAGCTAAATATGAGCCCATGCTGTAATCTCCCACTCTAATCTGTTACAACATGGACTGTTCTTTGCCTCTTCCCTTTGCTTATCTGTAACATTCCACTCTAACACTAAGGAACCTGGCTCTCACCATCTGCTGTTTATTTACTTAGTTGTTCAATTACAGTACATACCAATAATGCAAAAAGAATCATTAATGATTATACCTGAGGGAAACATCTTTATCAACTGGAATATAGTGCTTATGTTTGGTTTCTTTTGCCTGTAGTCTTACAAGCTATACTCATTTCCAAAGTAACTCAGGTCAGCACCATTTTCTGCCCCCTCTTTAGTGAGAATGTTTCATTCATTCATTTTTAATATAGTTAGATTTTTTCTGACATTGTACATCTCATTCTTGAGCTCTTCAATCTCCTAAATAATTTTGTGAAAATTTGCAAACATTTAGTTTTACATTGGGGATTATAAGATTCTAGGCACAGCGTCATATGTTGACCATTATAGTATCACACAAATAGTTTCATCATCCTAAAAAATGCCCCATACTTTACCTATTCAACTTTCCCACCCACCCTGACCCCTAAACTTCTGGCAACCACTGATCTGTTTTCACCTCTAGTTTTGCCTTTTTTTTTTTAGCATATCATTGAAATCATACAGTATGCAGCCATTTCAGACTTCCTTCTTTCACTTAACAATATGCATTAAGATTTCTCCATATTTTTTCATGGCTTGACAGTTCATTTCTTTTTATTGCTGAATAGAATTTCATTGTATGGATAAATAATAGTCTACTTATCCATTCACCAATTGAAAGACATCTTAGTTGATACCAGATATTGGAAATTATGAGTAAAGCTGCTATAAACATTCACATGCAGATTTTGTGAGGACATAGTTTTTAACTCTGTTAAGTAAATATCTAGGAGCATGACTGCTGCGTCATATGGTTAGACTATGTTTAGATTTGCAAGATATTTCCAAATTGGCTTCTAAGGTGACTGTACCATCAGTATAAACGAGAATTCCTGTTGCTCCACATTCTGACCAGCAACTGGTATTGTCAGTTTTTTGGATTTTAGTCATTGTCATAGGTGTATAGTGGTATTCTTTTGTTTTAACTTACAACCTTATAATGACAAATGAACTAAGCATCTTTGTTTCTGCTTATTTTCCATCTCTGTCTTCTTTGGTGATGGGTTGTTTTCTTATTGTTGAGTTTTACAAGATTTCCGTATATTTTGAATACAAGTCCTTTATCAGATACATGTTTTACAAATATTTTCTCCCAGTCTTTGGGATGTTTTTGATTCACTTACCAATGCATATTGCAGAAGATTTTTGTTTTAATAAAGTCCAACTCATCAATTTTTTCTTTCATTGATAGGATAGTGCTTTTGATATTTTACATAAAAGCACTTCACCAAAACTAAGGTCGTGTCAATTTCTCCTATGTTGTCTTCTAGAAGTTTAACAGTTTTGCATATTACAATTAGGCCTATAATGTATTTTGAGTTAATTTTTGTGAAAGGAGTAAAGTCTGGGTTTAGGTTCTTTTTTTTGGTATATGGACATCTAATTAATCCATCACAATTTGTTGGAAATACTATACTTTCTCCATTGAATTGCCTTTGTCCCTTTATCAAAAGTCAATACCACATTGTCTTGATTACTCTAGCTTTATAATATATCTTGAAGTAGAGTAGTGTGAGTTCTCCAAGTTTGTTCTTCTTAATATTGTGTTAGTTATTATAGGTCTTTTACATTTCCATGTAAATTTTAGAATCAGTTTGTTAATATCTGCAAAAATCTTGCTGAGGTTTTGATGGGGAATGCCTTGAATATATAAATCAAGTTGGGAAGAACTGACATGTTGTCAATATTGAGTCTTCAACTTCATGAACGCAGTATATCTCTATATTTATTTAGATCATCTCTGATTTCTTTCTTCAGTGTCTTGTAGTTTTCTGCATATATATAGATCTTACATATGTTGTTAGACTTATATCTAAGTATTTTTTGGTGTGACTTTTTTTCAGTTTAAAATTCCAATTACTCATTGCTAGTATATAGGAACACAACAGACTTTTGTATACTAACCTTGTAACCTGCTTCCTTGCTAGAATTCCTTGTTAGTTCCAAGAGTTTCCTTTTAGATTACTTAAAATATTCTACATAGACAATCACGTCATTGGTAAATAAAAACAGATTATTCATTTGTTTATTTATTGCTATGATTTTCAAGCTGCATTTTTATTTCTTTTTCTTGTCTTATTGTACTCACTAGACCTTCCAATATAATGTTGAAGAGAATTTGTGAGAAAAAACACTCTTGCTTTATTCTCAATCTTAGGGGAAAATGTCCAGTCTCTCACTAGTAAGTATGAAGTTGGGTGTAGGATATTTGTAGATGTTTTATCAAATTAGGAAAATTTTTTTCTACTTTTAATTCGTGAGAGCTTTTTTTTTTTTTTTATCATGGATGCATTTTGAATTTTGTCAAATGTTTTTCTGCATCAATTGGTATGATTATATAATTTTTTTCTTTAGTCATTTATATGGTGGATTACACTGATGGATTTTTGAGTGTAGAACCAGACTTGCATCTCTGGAATAAAAATCCCATTTAGTCATGGTGTATGATCATTCTTATACATTATTGGATTTGATTTGCTATTATTTTGTTGAGAGTTTTTGTATCTCTGTTTTTGAGAGTTTTTGGTCTGTAGATTTCCTTTCTTATAATATCTTTGATTTTAGTATTAGGGTGATGATGGACTCATAGAATGACTTAGGAAGTATTCCTTCTGCTTAGATTTTCTGAAAGAGACTGTAGAGAATTGGTATAATTTCTTTTTTCACCAGCTTTATTGAAATATAACTGACATATAACATTGTATAAGCTTAAGGTGTAGAACGTGATGATTTGATATATGTATACTCTGTAAAATGATTACCTAAGTAAGGTAAGTTTGACACTTTCATCACCTCACATAATTGCAATTTTTTTTGTATTAACAACACTTAAGATCTAGTTTCTTAGTAACTTCAGTATATAACATAGTATTGTTACCTATAGTCATCATGCTGTACATCAGATCCCCAGAACTTATTCATCTTATAACTGGGAGATTGTGACCTTTGACCAACATCTCTCCATCTCCCCTACTCAATAGCCTCTGGCAACCACCATTTTACACTCTGTTTCTATGAGTACAACTTTTTTAGATTCCACATATAAGATCATATAATATTTGCCTTAGTCTACCTGATTTATTTCACTCGGCACCATTCCCTCCAATCCATCCATTTTGTTGCAAATGGCAGGGTTTCCTTCTTTTTAAGGGCTGAATAATATTCTGTTGTATGTATATACCACATTTTCTTTATCTGTTCATCCACTGATAGATACTTAGGTTGTTTTTACATCTTGGCTACTATGAATATGCTGCAATGAAGATGGGGGTGCACATGTCTCTGTGAGATAGTAATTTCAATTCCTGCAAATATATATGCAGAAGTGGGATTGCTGGATCATATAGTAGTTCTATTTTTTATTTTAATTAATTAATTAATTAATTAATTTTTGTGAGGAAGACCAGCCCTGAGCTAACATCCGTTGCCAATCCTCCTCTTTTTGCTGAGGAAGACTGGCCCTGGGCTAACATCTGTGCCTGTCTTACTCTACTTTATATGGGACGCCACCACGGCGTGGCTGACGAGCAGTGCATCAGTGGGCGCCCGGGATCCGAACCTGCGAACTCCGGGCTGCCAAGAGCAGACTAAACCATCACGCCACCAGGCGGCCCCCTCTATTTTTTAATTTTTGAGAACTCTCCATGCTGTTTTTCCATTGTGGCTGTACCAATTTACATTTCTATCTACAGTGCACAAGGGTTCCCTTTTCTATACATTCTTGTCAACCCTTGTTATATCTTGTCTTTTTATCATAGCCATTCTAACAGATGTGAGGCAATATCTCACTGTGGTTTTATCTGCCTTTCCATGATGATTAATGATATTGAGTATCTTTTCATTTACCTATTGGCCATTTGTATATCTTCTTTGGAAAAATGGATAAAAACTCTCAACAAAGTGGGTGTAAAAGAGTGTATGTCAGCATAATAAAAGCTGTATGTCACAAGCCCATAGCTAACATCATAGTCAACAGTGAAGGTTGAAAGCTTTTACTCCAAGATCAGGAACATGACAAGGGTCCTCACTCTCACCACTTATATTCAGCTGAGTCCTGGAAATATGAGCCAAAGCAATTAGGAAGGAAAAAGAAGTAAAAGACATCCAAATAGGAAAGGAAGAAGTAAAATTGTCTCTGTTTGCAGATAACATGAACTTATATGTAGAAAATCCTAAAACTCAACCCAAAACTGTTAGAACTAATAAATGAAGTCAGTAAAATTGAAGTATGCAAAATCAGTGTACCAAAATCAAATGTGTTTCTATAGACTAACAATGAAATATCCAAAGAATAAATAGAGAAAAGAATTTCATTTACAATAGCATCAAAAACAATAAAATACTTGGGAACAAATTTAACCAAGGAGGTGAAAGATCTGCACACTGCAAATTATAAGATATTTAAGAAAGAAATTGAAAAAGACACAAATAAATAGATGTCTCATGGACATGACCAGCAAAGTTGATATTGTTAAAATGTCCATACTACTCAAAGCTATCTATAGATTCAATGCAATTACTATCAAAATTCCAATAGCATCTTTTACAGAAATAGAACAAACTGTCTTAAAATTTGTGTGGAACCACAAAAGACCCCAAATAGCTAAAGCAATGCTGAGAAAGAAGAACAAAGTGGGAGGCATCACACTCCCTGGCTTAAAACTATGTAATAAACTATATAGTAATCAGAACAGTATTGAACTGGCACAAAAATAGACACATAGACCAATGAAAAAAAATGGAGAGCCCAGAAATAAACCCATACATATATGGTCAACTAATATTTGACAAGGGAGCCAAGAATACTCAGTGAGGAAAGAAGAGTCTCTTCAATAAATGGATATTGAAAAAACTGGATATTCACATGCAAAAGAATGAAACTGAACCCCTATCTTACACCACTCACAAAAATTAACTGAAAATAGATTAAAGACTTAAACATAAGACCTGAAATCACAAAACTCCTAGAAGAAAACATAGGGAGAAAGCTCCTTGACATCGGTCTTGGTAATGATATTTTGGATATGACATCAAAAGCACCAACAACAATAGCAAAAATCAACAAGTGAGACTGCCTCAAACCAAAAAACTTCTGCACAGTAAAAGAAACAGTCAACACAATGAAAAGGCAACCCATGGAATGGGAGAAAATATTTGAAAACCACATATCTGATAACTAGTATGATTTTTTGGTTAAATTTTTGGTAGAATTCACCAGTGAACTCACTTGGAACTGGTGCTTTCTTTTTTATAAGGTTATTAGGTATTGATTCAACTTATTTACTAAATATAAGCTATTGTTTCTCCATTTCTCTTTGTGTAGGTTATGTCTTTCAGCGAACTGGTCCATTTCATCTAAATTATCAAAATATTGGATACAGAAATATCTATAGTATTTTTTATTATCATTCACTGCCCTTCCTATCTTTCAATTATGATATCATTAATTTATTATTTATCTTTCTTCCTTGGTTAGTCTGGCTAGAGATTTATCAACTATACTGATTTTGTTTTGGCTTTATTGATATTTCTCTATTGTTTTCTTGTGTTCAGTTTCAATGATTGGTGCTCTAATTTTTCTCATTTCTCTTTTGTTTGATTTTTTTCCTCCTGAGAAGAACTTTATTTTAAAGGAAGAGCACACTGAGATAAATATATTAGTTTTTTAATACAATAGGTTGTTGATGGAAGAGAGGTGAGATCTAAAACTAGAAGAAAGTTTATCATTCAAGTGGTCCATTGGAGTAAAAGACAAAGACAAATTCATAAGTTTTATGGTGAGACATTACAATATGAAAACCAAGTGAAGGCCTCCACTATAAACATTATATCATCTTCGTTCTTAATATTGTCACTTTTCTCCCTGAAAACATATATTATGACAAGGACAAGAAAAAACCACAGGAACATTATCTTCAGTGGAATTAGCAGTCAGAAAAACCCTCAAGCTTTTCACCTTTCATCCATTGATATTGTGGGGGAGCAGAATTTACTACCCCAAAATGTGTCTCTTTGGCTTGATTATTTTTAAGAACAAAAAACTCAAGAAGAAACTGACCTGTGCCCTAACTGCCTAAAAGCATTTAAGATAGAAGGACTGTTTCAGGATGGAGCTATCACCACAGGTAGCTATAGTGTAATACAAACTAGGTGTGATATACAGGGAGGAACCTAGTAAGGCACATTTGATCAAAGTCATCCCTATGTCCCATTGTCTTTGCAAGGTATGGCAAACATTTGTTTACCAAACATTTGCTTTTCCATCTCCATGTGAATTACCTTTCTCCCCTTTGAAATCCCAAACCACTACCCTCAACATCCTCCTTTGTCTTTAGCTGAAGATGGTATTTAAGGTGGTGATTTTGGCCATTTTGGTGAGTTACTCAGTTTTCCTGGGTTTTTCCCATGTGTACATGTTATTAAACTTGTTTGACTTTCTCCTGTTATTTTGCTTCATGTCAATTTAATTCTTAGACCAGCTAGAATAACCTAGAGGGTAGAAGAATATTTCTTCCTCCCCTACAATATAAATTATACTATTAATGTTGCCAGAAATGAACCATTCTTAAATTCCTGTCATAAACTTTAATTACTCACTTGAAATTATTTTTTAATGAACTTCTTGATTACATTTGCCAATCAAGGAGTTCATTAAGAGAATAATAATCTTTGTTAAGTTTTATTTTCAAAGTTACATCACATTCATGCAGAGAATTAGGAAATGTTTACTCATTTTAACATTTATGAAAAGTTTACATATCATTGAAATTATCCATTTCTTAAAACTTTCATAGAAATGACCAAAGAATCAACACAAGGCTGACGGCATTTTAAGGAGTAGATAATTTGAAAATGCTCCCTGTTTATCCTATGATATTGGTCTGTTTATATTTTCAATCTCTTCTCAAGTTGGTATTGATAAATTGCCATTTAAAATATATGCCTACAAGGGCAATGAAGTTGGCTGCTTATTACTAAGTTGGATATATGTCCTTTAGAGGGATCATGACAAGATGAAGTGTTAACAAACATTTGAAGAATAACTATTTTACCCGAGGGCCTCTTTGGTAACTTACGGAGAGATCCCTCTCTCCTGCAGTGGAAGAGCAAACACGGTTCAGGAGCAGACTCAGGGTTTGCTGGTTTGAATTGCAGATCTCCAGAGGTTTAAATACTGAGCCAAAGCAGGTCTGTTGCTAAAATCAACCCCCTGATTGCAAGAATCTGGGACCCAAAATATGAACTGAGGACATTTGGTTGGATGTCTGAGATTTTTAGCTCTGCAGACTAACCTGCCATCCATCCCAATCCTCAGAGCTTTCAGAAGTGGCCCACTCCTGTCTAGTAATAGCTAGCACTTTACTTATGAAGAAAGATGCTGCAGAAGCCTCTCCTTCACAAGGCAGCAGGTTCCCATTTCTGGAGATGCCAATACTTCCTCTCCTAAGAGCTGAGCTGATAACTAGGATTAAACCAAGTTGATGGCAGGCTGGACTTGTTAGGCGAGAAAAGAAGTTAAACCCCTAGAGCTGCTGTAGAAATTAGCTAGCATGTACTGAGAGGAGCCATGAGATTGGATTTTCAGGTTGTGTGATTAAGGGGAACTGTACATAAAAATAGATGAGCAGGCAAACTTGCGGCTAGGGTGCTCCAAGAAGCCTGAAGAAAACAATGGTCCATGCTAAGTGAGGTGGAAATGTCCTGTTTTATTCTGGCAGAAGAAGGAATAAAAAGGGTCAAAAATATAATTGTGATAGAGTGGATGTATTATGTGATACCAGAAGACTCACTAGAAAGTTATGTTCCCCGAGAGGTCCATAATACACCCAAGGGCTAAGGCCACCAAGAATGTACAGATATAAGGGCAAAAGTAATAACTAAAGCCAGGCCTGATGGTAAGAGAGGTGGTCACAGAGCTGGGCTCATTAATATCCACAGAAATGATCAAGACTTGAAAAATAGAGGCAAGGTGGTAATGCTTAATGACCAGAAGTCAGGAGGCTGCAAATCATAAGGATTAGCAAGGTTAGAGGGACAGCCAGTGGGCACTAGATCTGCACTGAGTTATGGAGTAGGTTAAAAGTGTGCACCATGCCTAGGGCAAAACAGATAGGTAGCCAACAAGGGCATTGCTTAGTATCTACAACCAGACAAAGGCAAAAATGGAAGAATAAGAGGCTGACAGTGGTCACTCCATTAAAAAGTCACAATCTCTTGGGGCCGGCCCCATGGTGTAGCAGTTAAGAATGCATGCTCCACTTCGGTGGCCCAAGGTTTGGAGGTTTCAGAACCTGGGCACAGACCTATGCACTGCGTGTCAAACCATGCTGTGGCTGCATCCCTTATAAAATAGAGGAAGATGGGCATGGATGTTAGCCCAGACCCAATCATCCTCAGCAAAATGAGGAGGATTGGCAACGGATGTTAGTTCAGGGCTAATCTTCCTTACACACACATACACAAAGTCACAATCTCTTGCTCAAATTCTGGACCTGAACCCATTTTCATTTCAAAACCCATGGACTAAAGAGGTGACCAGATCCCCAGGAAGAGGGATCCTACAACATGTAGCAAGTATATACTATAATGATTCCCTCAGTCTTTCCTCAAAGGGACCTAGAGCCATTTACTCGAGCAACTGTACACTGAGGAAAGGGGACTACTTAGAGAACAATTGGACATAAGTTCTGAATTGACATTGATATGTGGTGAGCCAAAGCATCATCAAGCTCCCCTATCCTTCAATAGATAGAATGGGGGCTTAGAGAGGCCAGGTAATACATGAAATCCTGGATAAATTCTTATTTACAGTGGATCTATGTGGTCTGCTGACCCATCAGGTGATCATCTCCCTGGTGTCTGAGTCTGTAATTTGGATTGACAGCCTGGCAGTGGTACAAACTTAGCATGTGTGGTAAGTGCTTTCATAATAGGGAAGACCAACTAGAAGCCTCTACAATCATACCCCTCACTCTCCAACCCCACCTTGGAAAAGAGTAAATCAAGAAGAATATCATATTCCAAGGAAAATGATAGAGATTACTGCCACCTTTAAAAATCTAAGGGATGCATGCATGGAGGCTGCATCATATCTCCTTTTAATTTGCCCGTCTGGCCCCCTGTTTAACCAGATGGAACCTTGAGAATGACTGTAAACTATAGCAAGCTTAACCACGTAGGAGCTCTGACCTTAACTGCTGTGTCAGATGTCTTATCCTTGCTACAGCCATTTAATAAGGTCTCTGATACATGGTATGCTGCCATTGGTTTGCTGAATGAGTTATTTTCTATACAGATCAGAAGAGAGGATGAAAATCAGTTTACATTCACATGGAAAAGACAATATTTATTTACAGTTTTAGCCATTGCTCAGTTAGCTTGCCCTCTTATAATCCAAAGATATCTAAACCATCTGGTCATCTCACAGACATCACACTGATCCATGGCATTGATGACATCATGCTCTTTGGGCAGTATGAGCAAAAATTGGCTAATATATCAGAGGTCTTGATAAGATACATGTGCTCCAGAGAATTAGAGATATTCCCTACAAAGATTTAGGAACTTGACACTTTATTGAATTTAAGAGTCCAGTGATCAGGGATGTGATGGGATATCTGCCCCAAAGTAAAACACAAATTGTTGCATTTGGTATTCCCTGCCACAAAGAAGGAAGCACAGTTCTTGGTAGGCTTTTTTGAGTTTGGAAGGTAACATATTCCACACCTATAATATAACTCTGGCCAATATACTATGTGATATGTTAGACTGCCAGTGTCATGCCCACCAGAAATCATCCTCAATGCTTTCTCAATAGGCACGGAAAAACCAAGTAGATAAAATGCTCTTCCAGATGGCATTAGTCAGCCTTCCTCATGGGTCTTCCCAGAATTCACACGATAGGCTCATGAATATAATGAATGCTTATCTAACTATTGTTACTGCTGAATACCCAATTTGCCAGCAACAGAAAGCAGTGTTAAGCCAGTAAAATAGTGATAATTTTAGAGGAGACAAAAATCAGACACTGAGATGCAAGTCAAATATATTGGGCCCCTTTCTGGTCTTTAAGGGCAATCAATTTGTCTTTATACACATAGACATCTATCCTGGGTATGAGTTTGCTTTCTCTGCTGTCAGAGCCTCAGTCAGCACCATTCTCCCAGGCCTTACAGAATTGCCTGGTTCACAGCTATGGAATCCCACACAATATACCATCTAAGAAGGAGACTCATTTCATAGTGAAGGAGTTGTGAGAATGAGTCCATGACCAGGGAATCAACTGGTCATATAAAGTGCTGCACTATTCAGAAGCTGTCAGCTTCAGTATGCACTACAACAGCCTACTGAAAGCACAGCAGAAGTTCCACCTTGGAGGCAAGTCACTGCAAGGATTGGGAGCTATACTTCAGGATGCTGTATGTGCATCAATCAGAGACCTCCATGTCCCTAATAAAAAGAATGTGTGGTGCTGGGAAAAAAGGGTGGAAGTAAATGTCAATTTACTATCATTCCCAAGAATCTACTGAGGAACTTGGTATTTTCCATCCTCACAATTCTGGCCTCTGCAGAGTTGGAGGTCCTGGTCCCCAAGGAGGGCACACTCTTGCCAGGACACAGCAAAGGCTCCACTGAACTTCAAGAAAAAATGTTTACTATCTGGATAGGGTTAATGACCTGGTCATCAGGAGGAGATGAGGAAGATTTTACATAATCATAACTATGTAATGGAATAAATCTGAAACTCAAGTGATCTACTCAAATGATTCTTGGTATTTCCCTGACCAATTTTTTCTTTAAATTTTTATTGAGGCAAAATTGGTTTATAACATTATATAAATTCCAGGAGTACATCATTATATTTTGATTCCTGTGTAGACTACATCATGTTCACCACCCAAAGTCTAACTGCCATCCATCACTGTACACCTGTGCTTTTTTACCCCATTACCTTTCCCCCCTACCCTTCCCTTCTGGTAACCACCAATCTATTCTCTGTGTCTATGTGTTTGTTATTGTTTTTATCCTCCACATATGAATGAAATCATATGGTATTTGGTTTTCTTCATCTGACTTATTTCACTTAGCATAATGCCCTCGATGTCCATCCATGTTGTCACAAATGGCAAGATTTCATCTTTTTTAGGGCTGAGTAGTAGTATTCCATTGTATATATTTATAGCACATCTTTATCCATTCATCTGTTGATGGCACTTAGGTTGTTTCCAAGTCTTGGCTATGGTAATAATGCTGCAGTGAACATAGGGGTGCATAAATCTTTTCAAATTGGTGTTTTTGTGTTCTTTGGACAAATACTCAAAAGTGATATAGCTGGATCATATGGTAGTTCTATTCTTAATTTTTTGATGAATCTCCATACTGTTTTCCATAATGTCTGCACCAATGTACATTCCCACCAGCAGTGTGTGAGAGTTTCCTTTTCTCTACATCCTCTCCACCACTTGTTATTTCTTGTCTTTTTAATAATAGCCATTCTGATGGGCAAGAGGTGATATCTCATTGTGGTTTTGACTTGTATTTCCCTAATAATTAGTGATGCTGAACATCTTTTCATATGTCTGTTGGCCATCTGTATATCTTTGTAAAAATTTCTGTTCAGATCCTCTGCCCATTTTTTAATTGGATTGCTTTGTTGTTGTTGAGTTGTATGAGTTCTTTAAATATTTTGGATATTAACCCCTTATCAGATATATGATTTGCAAATATCTCCCCCCAATTGTTATGTTGGCTTTTTGTTTTGTTGATGGTTTCCTTTGCTGTGCAGAAGCTTTTTAGTTTTATATAGTTCCATTTGTTTATATTTTCTTTTGTTTCCCTTATCTGAGGAGACAAGATATTCAAAAATATACTGCTGAGACCAATGTCAATGATTGTGCTGACTATGTTTTCTTCCAGGAGTTTTATGGTTTCAGGTCTTATGTTGAAGTTTTTAATTCATTGCAAGTTAATTTTTATGTATGGTGTAAGATAGTGGTCTACTTTAATTTCTTTGCATGTGGCTGTCCAGTTTTCCCAACACCATGTATTGAAGAGACTTTCCTTTCTACATTGTTTGTTCTTGGCTCCTTTGTCAAAATTTAGCTAACCATAGACATGTGGCTTTGTTTTGGGGCTTTCAATTCTCTTTCATTGATCTGTTTTTCTGTTTTTTGTGTGTGTGTGTGTGTGTGCCAGTACCATGTTATCTTGTTTATTATAACTTTGTAGTATATTTTAAAATCAGGGAGTGTGATACTTCCAGCTTTGTTTTTGTTTTGTTCATTCCCAGGGTTGCTTTAGCTATTTGGGGTCTTTTGTTGTTCCATATAAATTTTAGGATTTTTTGTTCTATTTCCATGAAAAATGTCATTGAGACTTTGATAGGGATTGCATTGAATCTGTATATTGCTTTGGGAGGTATGGACATTTTAATTATGTTAATTCTTCCAATCCATGAGCATGGAATATCTTTCCATTTCTTTGCATCTTCTTTGATTTCTTTCAACAAAGTTTTGTAGTTATCAGTGTATAGGTCTTTCACCTCTTTTGGTTAAGTTTATTCCAAGGTATTTTATCCTTTTGCTGTGATCATAAATGGGATTGTGTTCTTGATTTCTCTTTCTAACCAGTTGTAACTTTGAATGGATATATGCAGTGTCTTGGCCTGAGAAGTTATCATTACCATGTGTTCAGATCCCTGAGGAATGAAGATTTGGGTTACACCACCAGGTAAGCTTCCATTAACTGCCAAAATGATAGCAAAGGTTAAGGGGAATGTAGAATAGATATAGCAGAATGAGGAGGGGGAATGCCAGTTGCAGTCATGAGACAAACTGCAGTGATGAGGGCTTTAATTCGTTCCACTTATATCCTTCTTTATGATTCCCCTCAGAAAGGAATGTCCATGAAAACCATGAAGGAACTGCTTTCCAAACATATGTAGAGAAGTGGATTTGTGTGGAGCAAGGGATGGACTCTAATGGCCATGGAAATACACTGCTCACATCTCATTCAGGAGAACTTGCTACAGGGATCATAGTTTTATGACAGCCTCCAGCCACTCCGCTTTGATCCACCACAATGTTCGTAAGAAGGCTTCACTACCCCCAGACTGTCTCTAAGCATGGTAGGCATTATTAGAGCTGGTTAAGTCCTGCCCAACATGGAACTCCTCCAATGGGTAAGCTTCTCTTGGATATTCCCCAGCACATGGCTGACTTTCCCAGAACTGCACTGTTGGTGCAAGACTTTTCATACCCAATGCTTTGTTCTTTCCTTCCTTTCATAAGTTCCCTACCTGTATCACATTATGAAAGTAGTCCCTACCTACTCTTGTTCCTTCCCTCTTTCCTGCACAGGCATTTCTGCCAATATATCTCATCTTGAACATGTGATGTTGTCTCAGTGTCTGCTTCCTGCAGGGCCTCAACTGACACAACTACAAAATGAATATTCTTATCCACAAAATACACAAAAACACACAAAGTAAAAGAAAAAGTGGACGCTTTTAAGACCTCATGTATAGAACAAAATAAGATAAATTAAAATAAAACTACCTTGCAGGTAGCATATTGCTGACATTCTTTTCCCAGAAAAGGGACTGGACATTCTTAGAGAATATAAGGATGAGTGTTAGATCAGGCAGAACTGCTATCAAATCCTTTCTGACTCTTCTACTTACAAACTATGTAATTTGAGAGAAGTTACTTAGCATCACTGAGCCTGTGCTCCCTCAATTTAAAAATAAAGATCATGGGGCTGGCCCGGCGTTGTAGCAGTTAAGTTCGGGTGCTCTGCTTCGGCAGCCCAGGGTTCGCAGGTTCGATCCTGGGCGTGGAACAACGTACTGCTTGTCAAGCCATGCTGTGGTGGTGTCCCATATAAAGTAGAGGAAGATGGGCACAGATGTTAGCCAGGGCCAGTCTTCCTCAGCAAAAAGAAGAGGATTAGCAACAGATGTTAGCTTAAGGCTAGTCTTCCTCACAAATAAATAAATAAATAAATAAAGATCATAATAGTTATCAGAGTGAATATTTGCTAGAAACACCAGCTGGGCCATACTAGTGGTTTAAGGTAAGCATCAATGTTAATACAGTTGTTAAATATTTTTTAAATAATCCATTTACAGAACTGATAAGAGAATTTAATGAGGCAAAAGTACAAAGTTTTAAGCACAATACCTGCTAGGAACAGAGTTAAAAATTAAAGATGGCAGGTTAAAGATGGTCAATTTTATTTGACATTCCTCCCATTATGAGACATAAGATCTGTTTTCTCTTTCCATAAATCTAGGCTAGCCTGCAGCTGCCTGGGTCAATAGTGCATAGCGGAACTGGCACTTCCCCAGTTCTGAGGGTAACTGTAAGAGCCCTGGAAGCTTATACCTGAGTGTATTAGAGGCCATCACGTGAAAAACATGAATATTCTAAGACTACTACTTGTGAGTAGCTATTTGGAGAGAAAGAGAGAACAAGAAGCACTGGGAGGCCAGATATATGAGCGAAAACGTCATTTTGACAGTGCATCCTCTAGCTCCAATTGTCCCAGTTGACATCACGTGGATCAGACACTAACCACCCAGCTGAGTGCTTCCCAGCTTCCTGAACAACAAAATCGTGAGCACAATAAATGTTTCTTTTAAACCATTAAAGTTTGTGGTAGTTAGTTATGTAGCAATAGACAACTGAAAGAATTAACACGTTCTAATCAAAACTAAGAAAATAAAGAAAAATTAAAGAGTTGTGGAATAAATTTTAAAAGTTAATACTGTCGGAGAGTGATTCCTTAGATTTTATTTTTGATATTAAGGAAAATAGTATAATTTTTCACAGCACCTATTACCAAATAAGCCAGACTAAAACGTGTTTAAACCCTAGCTTTGCCACTTGCTGACTGGCTGTACATTAAATAAATCTCCAAGGCATAGCTTGCTTATTACTAAAATAGAGCTATTAATAACTTCTAAGGTTATCATAAGTGTTTAATGGCAAAAGGCAAGCACTTTTCTGGGTACATTTTCTCGTATACATCTTATTTGATAGTCTCCATTAGCAACTATAGCTTATTTAGTGTTTTATCTCATCTATTTTGGGGATTTGTATTTGAGCTCAGACTTACAATTCCTACATACTGTATGCAGTTTGTATTCAGAATCATTCTGTATCTTTCCTAAGATATTAAATTGATAGCAGAGGTGCTCCATAGACAGTACGTATCAGATAGATCATTGTGCAAGTCCAAGGGAAAAAAAAAATCATAGTTTCTGCTGGTTGTCCTATAAGGACTTATAAAGTCAACCTGGGAGACCCAGTATATAGTGCTGATTTGTAAAACAATGGCTTCCTTCTGAAAAGATATGTTTTTTCCTTTGAAATCAGTTTCGGTAGCTCTACAAATGACCCATGACAAAAAGGAATGCATTGCTTTTCAGATTTTGGCACCATTGGGAGATACAATTCTACCAAATATGTTTCAAGAAATCTATCATAACTGCCTCTGTCAGATAGAGTCCAGCAGGACATAGATGTGTGCTCAGAGTGGTAATTGGAGAGAGTTTAATGGGAAGATCACTTACAGAGTTTGGGAGGGGATTAAGGAATCCAGCAACACTGGTAAATCACCCAGGGACTAGCAACTAGCACCTTACCTTGCTGAGGCAAGGGGAGGGAGAGCAGTGTTTCTACCCTCCAACTGCTTCTAGGAGTTTCTTTGGCCAAGCCTAAATTGAAACAGAAAACTAGAAGGGTCAGATGATGTAAGACAGCATCATCAACCTCCTGAGGCACAGAGCAAAGAAGGAATGAGCAAGCAACAAACCTTGAGGTCCAAGCAGAGAATAACCAGTGCATTGCGTGACTGTTGATTTCAACAGCATGTGTTTGCTCGGCTGCTCTGAATGACACGGAGCTTGGCCTGATGTTGAGTAGCTGCCAAACATACTTGCCCTATTTATATTCTATTGCCTTTTTCAAGTCAGTATTAACCAAAGAAAGGGTGAAAGAAAGTCAAAATATGTAGATCTTAGAGGCAACAATTCAAATGAAAATTCACTAGTAAATGGAGAAATGCAAACTAAACCTATAATGAGATATCGCTTACGTCGATCAGATCAGCAAAATTACCAAGTTTTATATTACTATAAGTTACTGTAGACATGGTCCCCGACAACTCTCCTACACTTTTGGAGGGACTGTAAATTTTTTTGTGTTGAAGAAGCTAGGAGAAATTTCATCCATCACAGCAGCCCCCTCCATTCCTACTAGGGTCAACAGAATTGGGCAGCCTGTCTGAAGATTTAGGATCTTTCAGCCCTCCTGCCAGGCTCCAGCAGGCCTTGCCTCTCAGGGAACTGTGACCTCTGAGCTCTACCCTTGACTTCCAAGAGAGACAAGCCCTCTTTTCTACAGTTGGTTCCATTGTTGTAGATCTCCCAGCACCAAAACAAATGAAACTCCAACACGCACTCTCACTTGACGCTTGAGAAAAAATTTCATATCCTCAAACAGTCCCTCAGGTTGTGCCAAAAAGGTTGCTTGAGCAATTATAATTCCTGAGAGGAAATTTAGAAAGAAAGTCATCAACCTGTGCTTCTGCTACATTTATCCAGAACACACTTTGCTGTTAATAAGACTTATTTTAAGGCAGGGGGATTTTTTGTGATTTGTTGTTGTTCTTACCTTCTTCTTTGCACTTTTCTGTAGGTGTAAATATTTTAGAATGAGCAGATATTGTTTGCAAGCACACAAACAAAACAAAAACAGTCCTTATTTTTAATGTAATTAAAAAGTTTCACAAATGAGCCAAAATTTTTCCTTGGAGATGGGAGATTTCTGACAAGAAAAAGTTAAAAACAAAACAATTAGTTTGTCAATTGTCCTCATTTCCACAGACACAGATAATTTGTGAACAATTATTATTCTCATTTTATAAAAAAGCATATGGAGATTCTGAGTTGGGATATAAATGATCCTACTCACGAGAATGGAAACGTCAACATCTCAACTTTTATTTTCATGTCATAATTTAAAAAATAGCAAAACTCATTGTTAACTCATAGAAAAAAAGTAATCACTGAAACAAAGATCTCTCAAATGAACTTCTTAACTCTCTGAAGTCTTATTATATATACTTTAATGTTTGCATTACTACCTTTATTTTTGGTCTAGCCAAATGACATTTTTTTCAATGAATGATTTTATTGATTATTGTATAAATCTATAATGACACAAATATTGCTTTTTATAAAAAGCCAAATGTCTTCTTTTCAAGCATCAGGCATATAAAGCTTAGAATATCTTGGTATGAATGAGTGAGTGGCCAACAATCAAATTATTTTAGTCCATTAGATTGCTTTAGAACACGGTTTTAGATAAATGTACTTAAAGGTACTCATTATGTACCTACCTAAAAATGACAATTTTCAGAGTATATAATTCCTCACATTAGGTTTTTTAAAACTATTATGAGACAATGGTTTTCATTGATTCTACATAGTTATCGAGGAAATGAACACTCTGTATGCTTAATAAGACCGTGGTACTCATATATGAGTGAAGACAAGATTTACCTGAAATACTTATTAAAAACGGAGATTCTTGCACTTCATGCCCAGAAAATATGATTCAGGGGCAGAGCTGGAAATCTATATTTTATAGAATGAATGACAGATCATTCTAATAGAAGGCAAGCTTATATAGAAGGTAATAGAGCAATATTTTCTTTTCTCACAAATACAAATTCTAAAAACATATAGATAGACAAGCGTACATATATGCATGTTAATAGATATATTACACCTTGTTCCTATTTCTTTTATCATTTTCCATGAAAGTCATTATTCATCTTGAATTCATACTATAAAATTAAAAACAAAACAAAATTGCATGCACAGTGGAACACTCATAACCTTTTAATTCTGCCCTACATTTCTATTTATATTGAGTTGAAGAGAAGATAAATGGCTTTTCCCTTATGTGGTTTCATGGTTCTTAAAGAAATCTTTGTACTAGAGTGCTCATAAGGTGACTTAAGGGAGAACCCAGCGAGTTTACTATTGAAAATTTCATCAAGTGCATATCACAGGGCTCAATGGATGTTAATAAATGACATCATGAATGAATCACTATTGGTTGCCTCAGTTCTAAATCTTGACAAGGTCACACGTTTATGTTATATCCATGGCATAAATCAATGTTTCCCAGCAAGCTTTTTTGAAACATACAGATCACTAGTTTTCACCCCACTTTTCTAATTCAATAATGTCAGGGGTAGGATCTGATATATCCTTAAAAAAAAACACCCAAGTGATTTTGGTTTGAATATACAGAACTATTGGTCTACAATCTTAATTCTCAACAGTTTGTATTTTGTTTACAAATTATTGTATTAAGTAAATAGTTAGTAAGTAATCCTGGAAAGATCTAGGTCAGAGACACAAAGATTTAGGAATTATTAGCATGTAAATAATGAGGGATAATCTTTTAGGTGATAATCAAAGTTTTATACCCTTTCCTTGAAATTTTTCATAGTATTTGGCATGAATGCTTACCAACAGTGTTTCAGATCTGATCTAGATAGTTGAAGGGTCATCTGAAATCTACTTATGTACATGCTAAAGGCCATGGAGTGTGGGTTAAGAACACCTGGGTACAGCAGAATGCCTAAAGACCATGCCTTTCAAACCGTCCTCTGTAATCTTAATTTTCACACTCTGGCTTTTGACGATGCTTAGATAAAGAGTGTAAATTGTAAATTCTGACAAGAAACATGAGAACAGGCATTCTGTACTTCCAAAATCAAGAATATATCCATATATTTTACCAAATATCTATGAAGAGGCTATTATTTAAAAAGTAAGACACTTAATTAAGACATGTATGGGTATTTGGCAGTCCTACTTTTGCCTATAGTTCCCCTGAGGGATGCCTTCAGGCAGAGCCTAAAGCTGTATGATATAGTTTTGGGTCTTGTCCAACTGATGTAGCAGACCCCACTTTTCAAAATAGGTGCTGCCAACTGCCAAACTATTGACATAGATATATCTCAACTAAATACCTAGAGCCAAATAAATTTTATTAAATTTAAAGTGCATAAAATACAGTATCACTGTTGGAGTAAATCTTATGTGGCTTTAAAATGCAAATTTAACTAAAATAGTAAGTATGAAATGCAGCAATGGCCTTTGCAACTTGCAAAGATAGTAACTAAAATTGCTCTAATTTTACCAAATATGGTCAATAAATTGCAAATGTTGTCTGCAGGTATGCACATTAGTCATAAAAGCATGAAATTTTAGTAACCATTAAGAAGATTCTGCCCCTTTGAAAGCAATTCTGCATCCCATCTGTAGTATTTACCTCTTGTTTAGAAAGCTAAATGAAGAATCTAATTTTACTAAAATCTCAATTGTTTTTTAATATCTCCATATGTATTTGTTGACAAAATACCATGTAATATACAGAAGATGAATTCAACTCAATCTAACAAGCATTTATTGAGATTAGAAAGTGCTGGTCTAATTAATGTTCCTGGGAGAAAGGAGGAAGACTTGATTTTCTTCAATAAATAGATAATTCCTATTTTTCAGATATGCCTGAACTGAGGCGAATCTACCAAAAAATTTTGGCCTTTGCTAGATAATATTATGTAAGCTTATTAAGAGGATGCTAAACATGAAACTGAACAGCAAACAACTGTTATATAAATGACTTGGATTTCCATCCTTAGTAAGTGAAAGCTATTTTACAATAAATTAGAAGTTAGCCCCTTTAGTACTATATCATTTTTATAATTTGCAAGATACATTGTCATTTAATGAATATACATTATTCTGTATATTAATCTCCTATTATGAAAACATGTCAGGCCAGCACATTCGTCGGCCTTATCATGTTGTAAAATTCCATGATGTGACAAAAAATTGGTCTCTAAAGCAAGCTATTGAAAGAATAAAACAATTTCTACAATGTTTCTTTAAAAACTGCAATTATATATATATATATCTATACAGCAAATGCATTCAAAGCACTGTGAGAACTCATCATATTTATACTTTATTTCTAAATAACATAACTGAAAATAAAACTGACTTTCGGGATATGTACGTGTATACACATCAACTCAAAATGGATTAAAGACTTAAATGTAAGACCTCAAACTATGAAACTCCTAAAAGAAAAAATAGGAAAAAAGCTCCTTGACATTGGACTTGGCAATGAATTTTTGGATATGACACCAAAAGCACAGGCAACAAAAGCAAAAATAAATAAGTGGATTATATGAAACTAAAAAGCTTCTGCACAGTAAAGGAAACAATTAACAAAAGAAAAGACAACCTATAGAATGAAAGAAAATATTTGTAAACTGTATATCTGATAAGCAGTTAATATCTCAAATATATAAGAAACTCTTACAACTCAACAGCAAGAAAACAACCCAATCAAAAAATGAGTGAAAGACCTGAACAGACTTTTCTCCAAAGAAGACATAAATGACCAGGAGGTATATGAAAAGGTGCTCAACATCACTAATTATCAGGCAAATGCAAATCAAAAACACAACAAGATGTCACCTCACACCTGTTAGGATTGCTATTCCACTATGGAAAACAGTATAGAAGTTCCTCAAAAAAGTAAAAAGAGACCTACAATACAGTCCAGCAATTCTACCTCTGGGTATTTATTCAAAGAAAATGAAAACACTAATTTGAAGAGATATATGCACCCTTGTGTTCATTGCAGCATTATTTACAATAGCCAAGATATGGATGCAACCTAAGTATCCATGGATAGATGAATGGGTAAAGAAGATGGAATATTACTCAGTCGTAAAAAAGAATGAATTCTTGCCATTTGTGACAACATGGATGGACCTAGAGGGTATTATGCTAATTGAAAAAAGTCAGACAGTGAAATACAAACACCATATGATTTCACTTACATGTGGAATCTAAAAAACAAAACAGATGAACAAAACAGAAGCAGACTCATAGATACAGGAAAGAAACTGGTGATTACCAGAGCAGGGAGGGGGTGGGCGTGGGCAAAATAGGTAAGGGGATTAAGAGGTACAAACTTCCATTTATAAAATAAATAAGTCATGAGGATGTAACATATAGCATAGGGAATATAGTCAATAATACTGTAATAACTTTGTATAGTGACAGATGGTAACTAGACTTATGGTAGCAATCATTTCATAATGAATATAAATGTAAATCACTATGAAGTACATCTGAAACTAATAGGATATTGTATGTCAATTATACTTCAATAAAATAAATAAATAACGAAGGATACCAAGTGTTGGCAAGGATGTAGAGAAAAGGAACTGTTGTACACTGTTGACTGGAATGTAAATTGGTGCAACCTTTATGGAAAACAGTATAGAAGTTCCTCAAAATATTAAAAATAGAACTACCATATGATCCAGTTATCCCACTTCTGGGTATTTATCGAAAGGAATTAAAATCAGGATCTTGAAGAAATACTTGCACTCCCCTGTTCATTGCACCATTATTTACAATAGCCAAGATATGGAAGCATCCTAAATACCCACAAGTGAATTAATGGATAAAGAAAACGTGGTGTATATATATACACAGAATATATATATATTCTGTATAATACATAGAATGTTATTCAGCCTTTAAACAGAAGGAAATCCTGCTATTTGCAACCACATGGATGGGTCTGGAGAACATTGTGCTAAGTGAAATAAATCAAACAGAGAAAGACAAATACTGTATGATTTCATTTATATGTGGATCTGTAATGGTAAACCCATAGAAGCAGAGAGAAGAATGGTGGTTGTCAGGAGCAGGGGGAGGGGGAAATGAGGAGGTGATGGTCATAGCGTACAAAGTTTCAGTTACTCAAGATAAAGAAGTTCTGGAGATCTACTATACAGCATAGTGCCTTTAGCTAACAAGACTGTACCATATACTTAAAGTGTTTTTCCTAAAAGAGTAGATCTTATAAATGTTCTTATCACAAAAAAAATAGTAGCCACAATTATAATATAAAGGGAGCAGGAGGAAACTTTGGGAGGTAAGGAATACATCTATGCCCTTGATGGCAGTGATGGTTTCACAGGTGTACATTTATCCTCAAACTCATCGAGTTGTATATGTTAAATATGCTGAGCTTTTTACATATCAATTATATTTCAATAAAATTAGGTTTTTTAAAAAGCTAAAACTTTGAAAAAAGGGAGAAAAATTTAACATTATTTATAAGATTATTTTACTGTTGTATACAATACAGCTATTGTATACAATACAGCTATTGTGTAACCACAATAAACTCTTCATATTAAATGTAAATGGACACATACTAAGTACATGCATGTTAAATGCAAACATTAACAAAATATAATTTTAAAAGATACCACTCACCACAAATAGGAAAAAATAGTGAAATGCTGAAATGATGGATAAATATTAAAGAAATTTAAAATTTACATTGCCTCTGCGAAGAAAAATGACAATTTCTGCATTGGCATATGGGGTTAGTGTTCCCCTCAAATGCATGTCTACCTAGAGCCCCAGTTATCTGACCTTATTTTGGAAACAAGTTCATTGCAGATGTAATTAGCTAAGATGAGGTCATAGTGGATAAGAGTGGGCCCTAAATTCAATGACTGATGTCCTTATAAGAAGGCCACAAGAAGACACACAGAGGAGAAGAAGGCCATGTGATGGCAGAGGTAGAGAACTGAATGATGCAGCTACAAGACAAGAAATGCCAAGATCAACCTGGAGCCGACAGAATTTGAAAGGAGCAAGGATGGATTCTTCTCTAGAGCCTTTAGAGGGAGCATAGCCCTACAGACACCTTAATTTTGGACTTCTAGCTTCCAAAAATGTGATAAAATAAATTTCCTTTATTTTAAGCCAGCCAGTTTGTGATTATTTGTTATGGCAGCCTTAGGAAACTAATACACTTGAAAATACAGAAAAATATTTTACGATATCTAACAGTTCATCTTTCTTGAAACAGATATTGATATGTCAGTATTACGTGAATAAATATATTGCTTAGGTCATATGAATCTTGCTTATGAAATGTTTGGGAAAACAACATCCAAATCTAGAGTTTAAAATAATTACTATCGATGTATTCTTTTCATGCTATGTCATTAATACTTGGCTTTGAATACACTGCATTAGCCATGGTCATGGAACAAGTGCTCACTGGCTGACAGATTTGGGTTCTGAGTTTCCCGCTCTATTACAGCTTCTAAATCTAATCACAAAACATTTTGATTGATAGAATTGCTTTCACTCTGAGAGCTTTAGGGGAAAAAAAAAAGAATAATAATTGCTCCTAGGGGAGCAATCTCTATTTGAAGACTTCCTTAAGTATTCTTTTATTAACTTAATCAGTGCAATATTTCAAATCATTACCAAAAATGGAAACTTGAGTCCTATTCATTGACTGTCAAGGAGAAAAGTAAAGCCTACCGAGCTGGGAGGGGAGCCCATGATATGTACTTAGTTGTGCCCTTATTCACAACCTCAAGGTATAAGCATTGTGTCTCTTCATTAGAATTCTAGCCTTCTAGCTACTTTTAGTAAGAGACCTATGCACAGTTTTTGTTAAATGCCAATCAATAAAAAAAAATTTGCTCATTTAAATGCATTCCAAATGTAGCCAACTTTCAACTTTAGAATTTATCCATGCATATAACTCTTCCTTTAGCTGTGGGCATAAACAGCATTATATGCAGCTGTTTTTGATGACCAGAAGTATTGAAACTGAGCTTTATTCTAGAATCAAATTATTGCTGAAATGGACTAAAGTCAGTAAACAAATATTTGTACAGTACTTCATGGCAATTAATTTGATCTTTTCCTTAAAAGTTTGTTCTTAATTCTGTTCTTATTCCTCTCACCATCATTGTTGTCATCGTTATTATCATCATCATCACCCTCACTCAGCATCTCTTACTTGGTCTGATTGAGCTAGGCAATAAGGATATAATAGTGAACACAGATCTTACATTTGCTAGGGCAAAACAGAAATAGACAATTGCAATATAGTGTGATATGTGATAGATATTATGTGGCATTACACATAATATCTCCATGTATTAGATATACACATATTCAGTGCTGAAAGAGCACAGAACAATGGCACATAACCTGTATTTGGAGGTTCATCATTTTGTCAGGATAATTCCTATTCATCCTTCTTATCTCTGTTTAGTTACTCTTCTGCTAAGAAGTTGTATTAGAACTGTGAAGTAAGGAAGAGGATGGCACTTTGCAGACTAAAGGAAGTTTAATATAAATGCATCAAAAAAAAAAAAATAGAGTGGAATTCAGTGTAGCTCAAGTACAGAGTCCAAGCCTGGAAGTTGTGATAAATGAGGCAGGAGATGCATTATGTTGCTACATTATACATGGTTTTGTAAACTCTACTATGTATGTAGATTTCTTTCCCAAAGAATATATACCACTCCTAGAATGTGGGTGAGAACTATGAATATGATGGGATATCACTCAGTGATTAGGTTACTAATCAGTTGACTTTGAGTTAATCCAAAGGAATATTTTTCTGGGTGGGCTTGACTTAGCCAGACAAGCCCTTAAAATAAAGTGGAGCATCTGAGAAGTTCCTCCGCTTAGCCTGGAAGAAGGCAGTCATATTGTGAATTGCCTTGGCAAGGAGCCACAGGAGACCTAAGTCCTACAACCACAAGGAACTGAATTCTGTCAGCAATTTGAGTGAGCTTGGAAAAGGACCCTGAGCTCTAAATGAGACTGCAGAGCCAGCCAACATCTTGGTTTCAGTCTTACAAGATCCTGAGCAGAGGACCCAGTTAATCTGTGCCCAAATTCCTGACCCTGGAAACTGAGATAATAAATTTCTGTTGCTTTAAGCTGCCAAACTTGTGATAATTCTTATGAAGCAATTGGAAACTAATAGACTTCTCAAATCCTCACACTAGGAGTTTTCCCTTGTATGCTACCAGAGCACTCAGTTCTTTCTGTTTGGTTCACCCTTGCACCAAGGGCTATATGGCTGGCACGTAGTAAGCACCCAAAAAATATTTGTTAACCAAATGAGACAAGAGGATCCATTGAAAGGTTTTAAGCATTTGAATGAAATCGTAAATATCCTGAACATTAATTAAAATTACAAGCAATTTTGTACAGGACCTGTCCCCAACTTATTTGTTAACTCCATCTTTCACCATTGGCCATCTCCCTAACCAGCACCACGTCCCTTATACATTCATCAGATGCTTGTGTTTCTCTCTACAAGCTATGTCTCTGATGACACATTGTCTTCTCTCTGTTCTACTCTCACTCACCTGTGTTTACCTGAAAAGCACTCACCCTAAATCCTGCCCACTCTTCATTGACCCAATATGCCATAAGATCCGTGAAGCTTTCCTCTTTAGCTCTCCTTACCATGAAAGTCACCCTTGGTATTCAGAGGACAGAAGTGTTCACTTAGTGTTCCTGAAGTCAGGAAGGGTCCACACTGATACCTAGGTCTGGATTTTGGCAGAGTGAACTATCACCTGTTTGTTGCTTTCAGGTTTAGAACTATCCACTCAATAACAAGAGGCATCAATCTTGGAAGCTGTTCAGCAACCAGGGCCAAAGAAAAAAGTAAATATTTGCAATTTGAGTTCAGGTATCCATCAGATCACATTCTGAGAAGACATTCTGATTCTGATACTTCTATGTGATTTTCATACACTAAACACAATTTCCTATTGCTTTTATACGAATGTGTTTTGAATAAACAGTGTACATTTAAACTTTGAATGCTTGTATATTATCATGGATAAATCTGAAGAATTGGTTCTACCCCCAAAACTCTCTTTTTAAACTGTCTTTTTCCCCCTCCTCAATGTTTTATGTAGAGTGGAAAATACAATTTCTTCATTTTGCTGTACCTCATTCCATTTTACTCTCTCCTTCACTAATCATTTCCCATTTCCCTTCTTTTGTGATATCCCACATACGGCTGCAAAAATCATTACATAGCCAGTAACCCCTTGGGTGAATGCTATTACTGGCCTATAATTTCCTAAGAAGTGGTGGTTCATGAGGCCCTTTTAAGCAAGCTGCTTGAACATGCACACAAATGAGCATGTGTTATTAGTGAATAGGGCCCTCAGAGAGCCATTGTCGTGGTAAACTTATATTATGGCTCATTCTCTGTAATTTAATTTCAGAGCAGTTATTGGAACTACAAACCTCAAAATGAGAAATTTTTCCTCTTTCAAATCTCTCTCTCACTCCCTCTCATCGAGACAGACGCAAACACGGAAGCTACAAAGTATTAGGAACAAATATGGAGCTACTTGTGAATCGATGCACACTGTAATTTTTGTTGCTTGTCCTTTCCAAGAAGGGAGGAAGTGTGGAGCAGAAGAAATTGAGACAACGTGCTGACTCTGGGGGAAGAGTGTCCTCCCTTGTAGGAGTCACACTTGACAGGGCCCAGGATACGTATGCAAAGGGTCAAAGAGGTTAGAATTGTACACAGAGTAATTGTTACATTAAAAGGACACAATTCAACAAGAGGCATAATAAAACATATTCTTATACATCCCATTATGGTAAATTCCTCAAGAATTTCATTCCATATAAAACAATTTTTGTTATAGAAAAAAATTTAGTTAGCAAAAATTAGCATTAATTTTAACATAAATACTTGTAGAATACTTACATATATAAATATAAAAATAATACAGAAAATAATTGACATATCACAATGATCAGTAAGAATATGAAGTATCACAAATACCTCTTCTCAAACTTCTTAAAAAATTTTTCTAACTAAAATATTGGATAGCTAAAATTTGAAGTGATTGCAGAAATAAACAAGGTGTGTAAATACAAATGAGATTAATTAAAAGAATGATTTCAGACATTCAGAAAGAAAGAGCTAATCTCTCCAGGATTGAAAACATTTTCTAGTTCACAGCAATTACAGTCAAAGCTAATAAAAACAATTTTGATTTGCACTAGAGATCAGCTAGCTAATTTATAGACACAGCGGAGTTCTACATCTGCATTTTACATCAGCCACAAGAAACCAGGATTAAAATGTGCTGGGTAAATGCCACAGAGATCTTCATGCACTGCACGACCCAGGGGGACCCAGTGAACAAGATAGGTGCTGTGTTCCTTTTGTAACTTTCACACATGCCACTAATTATTGTGCAATTGAAACTTCGTAATGTTATATTTTGAAAAGAAATTTGCATCTTTGAGTTTCTGATAAGGAATAGGTCAAGAGGCTGGAATGCATAAAGTTCATTTTGTCCAAAGAATGCTGGCTCAAGTCTGGTGACTACATTTTAATTTTATTTTATATTTTTACCAATTGATGAAAAGCTGAAATAACTTTGAAGTTAATAGGTTTAGATCAGCACAGTAGGTGGTTCAGAGCAAACAAAGTAAAAGAAAATTCCTGGTATTCAACAACACAGTCTAAAGAAAAAAAAAATCCCTAATTTTTGAGAAATTTTACTTCTCTCTAAATCAAACTTGTCATGTGGTCCATGTAGATGACATTTCCAATTTCAATTTCTAAGAAAGAAGTTAACATGGAGGGAGAATATATTGTTGTTGACTTTTTCAGAATATTTGAGACTCAGAGAATATGATTTTCTTCTTTCTAACCTATAGCTGTAATATTTCAAAGAAAGCTGTCTTAAAAAATTGGAGGAAAATCATGAGTATTTATTGGACTTAGGACATGCAGCAAGAACTTATTAAAAGCCTACCTATTATGAGCTAAGAATATGTCTGTGCTTTGAAAATACAAGGTAAATAGGATAAAGTGCAGCCCTCAAAAAGACTTCAGTGTGATGTGACGAATGACACAGATGCAGATTTCTTAATATTATGTGATGGCATAGTAAAGCTATGGATAGAGTCCTGAAAGTGTAAGGTGATATTTGTTTTAAAGGATGTGCATAAATGAATGAAGAGTTAATAGATACTCCAAGCAAAGCAAGAATAATGCTATAGCAGTAAGAAATGTCATGTTATGTACAAAAAACTGTAAGTCATTCAGTTTGTCCAGACTATGGAATATAAATTGGGCATATAAATTGGAAGTTGTGGCCAGATAAGCCCGCAAGGGTGAGATCATGAAAACCTTTGTAAGCCATGCTAATAGAGTTTGCTTATTTCCTGTGACAAAGAGTTCATTAATGATATTGTCACATTATCCTTTATATATAGGATCATGTTAATGACAGATATGAGGGAATCAAGATTCATAGCTGTTAAGCTACTGCCATAGTCAATGCAAAAGACTGTAAATATCTAAATCAAATGATAGTGGGAGTAGAGAAGAGAAGATAAGGGCAACATCTATTTAGGAAATAAAATTAATCACCAATCAAAATCTTAACAATGGATTGGACCATTGATGACCAGCAAGAAACTACCAAAATGTAACGGATATATAACATTCACATATAAGAGATTTAACAATAAAACTGGACAATTAAGAAATGAGTGTTTAATGGGATATTGTGAATGCCAAATGTACACACCATGAGTCCTTGACTATGATATAGGAATTATAAATGTGCACTTAAGTGAAAGAAGAACAATATTTTAAAACTAAAATTTGGACATGGGGTGAAAAAAAACCCTCCTGATGTCAGATCATCAAATACCTAATAAATGTAAGTTTGGAAGAATTATCTTTCAAATTATCCATGAACACAGCACAGTCTCCAATTAAAGATGTTACCACACTGAGAACCTAGGAGAAAAACATTCATTTCCATTCTCTTGACTACTAATTTCTTTGAGTAGTTTGGCTGTACTCATTAAAGTAAATGTTAAAGATGGTCAAAATTAACAGCTAGGACAAGCAGACTGCAGCATAGTCAAGTCTGAAAATATGTACTTGGATTTATTCCAACTTGTATTCCTAGAAAAAATTTAATATCCATTCATTCCTCAGTGTGATAAAGTCTATCTACTAAGTCCCACAGCTAACATCATACTTAATGTTGAAAGATGGAATGCTTTCCCTTAAGACTGAGAACAAGGCAAGGATGTCCAGTCTCACCATTTCTCTTTAGCATCATGCTGGATGTTCTTGCCACTCCAACAAGGCAAGAAAAAGAAATGAAAGGCATACAGATTGGAGAAAAAGAAAACAAAACTGTAGGCAACATGATTCTCTGCAGAGAAAATCTCCAAGAATCTACAGAAAAGCTATTAAAACTGATAAGTGAATTTAACAACTTTTCAGGATATAAGATCAATATAAGTAAATTAAACATGTTTCTATAGTAGAAAAATAATTGGCGTTTTAAGTGAAAATGACTTTACATAGCAATAAAATCATTAAATGCTAAAGCATATTTTTTACAGAATATGTATGAGATCCATATGTGGACACTACAAAACACTGATGAAACTAAAACAAAGTCTTAATAGATCATAAATACACATTGTTGTTGGATTGGAAGATTCCATACCATTAAGATACCAATTCTCCCCCAAACTGATCTGCAAATTCAACATCATAGCTACCAAAATATTAGAAGGATTTTTTGTAAAAATCAACAAACTTATTCTAAAATGTATATGGAAAGCCCAGGGAGCTAGAATAGCCAAAACAGTTTTGAAAAAGAAGAAAAAAATGCAGGAGGACTTATACTACCCAATTTTAAGACAATATATATTTGCAGTTATCATGATGAGGTGGTATCAGTGAAAAGATAGATAAAAGGATCAGAATAGAATAACAAATAGAACAGAAAAAAAAAAATGGAACAGAAGTTGTCCCACACATATGTGACCAATTGTTCAATAAAGATGTGAAGACACTTCAACAGAGAATAGATAGTCTTTTTGACAAACGGTACTGGGACAATCGAGTATACATATGAAAAAATGAACTTCAATTCATACTTCACAACCCATACAAAAACTGACTCAAAACTGATCATAGACCTCAATGTAAAATAAAATACTTCTAGAAGAAAACATAGGAAATTTTTGTGACCTTGAATTAGACCAAGATTTCTTAGGTATGACGCTAAAAGCGTGACTTACAAAAGAAAAAAATGATAAATTAAATTTCATAAAAATTAAGAACAACCGCATTTTAAAAGACACTGTGAGAAAAATGAAAAGAAAAGCCAGGGCCTGGGAGAAAGTATCTGCAGTTTGTATATCTGATAACAAACGCACATGCAAGATATGAAACTCACTCACAGAATTCAACGAAAAGAACACAACCAAAAAACTAGCAAAAATTTTAACAGGTACTTCACAAAAGAAGATAAAGTGATGATAGATAAGAACGTGAGATGTTTAACATCGTTACTCCTTAGGGAAATTTAAATTAAAACCATAATAAAATTCTACTACACATCTACTACAATGGGTTAGAAAAGAAAGGAAAAGAAAAGGCTTGAGCATACCAAGTTTTCATGTATCACTATTCGGAATGCAAAACAGTGCAGTTACTTTGGAAAATAGTTTGACAGTTTCTTATAAAGGTTAACATACACTTACCTTGTGACCTAGCAATCACAGTCCTAGTCATCGGAAATGAAATTGAAATGAAAACCTGTGTTCACACAAACATACCTCTATGTGAATCTTATAACAGCTTTATTCATAATTTCCCAAACCTGGAAATAATAAGAATGTCCCTCAACTGGGAAATGTATAAACAAACACAGGTACACCCATACAATAGAATTCTATTCAGGGGCTGCCCGGTGGCGCAGCGGTTTAGTCCGCGCTTGGCAGCCCGGGGTTCGCGAGTTCGGATCCCAGGCGCCCGCGGACGCGCACTGCCTGTCAGCCATGCCGTGGCGGCGTCCCATATAAAAGTGGAGGAAGATGGGCACGGATGTTAGCTCAGGGCCAGTCTTCCTCAGCAAAAAGGGGAAGATTGGCAACAGATGTTAGCTCAGGGCTGGTCTTCCCCACAAAAAAAAAAAAAAAATAGAATACTATTCATCAATAAAAAAGGAATGATTTATTGATACATGCAACAACATGAATAGTTTTCAAATGCATTTTACTAAATGAAAGAGACTAAGCTCAAAAATGCATTACTTCATCTATATGATATTCCTGTAAGAAAAACTACAGGGATGAAAAACAAAATCAAAACAGACCAGTGGTTGGCAGGGATAGGAATGGAGGAAGGTATTGACTTAAAAGGGACACAGAAGAATTTTTGTTGATGAAGAAATTACATAGCTGATTGTAGTGGTGGTTACACAACTTTATGTATTTGCTGTGGCTCACCGGACGATACATAAGCTAAACAAGTCATACTTTACCATATGAAAATTACATTTTAACAAAAGGTTAGGGGAAACCTAAATTTCAAGGTGAAAAAGATTGATAATAAAAAGAAAACCATAAAACACTAGTCAATAAAATTGCTGAATTGACCTCAAATCAGCTTAAAGAAAAATAAAATAAAAAGTCTTTGTATATGATTTCTCTCACCTTTTAAATTCCTATTACTAATTCACTACAAAATAAAAAAATTGCAATTAATTTAAACCTGCATTGGCAGTGAAAGGAGAAAGCTCAGAGCTGAGACCAGTCAGTGTGGTTTTGGTGCAGAATCTGGTGAGCACATGAGGCAGGTTAGCAGGGGGCATGCAGGGATGGCGTCCAGACCACACATCGTGGCCAGGCAATAAATTAGGATTGTATCAACTCCAAGGAAGGGCCTCCACTTTCTAATCTGCCAATTCAAAGGGGCAATGTTTTTTTCTCATTTACCCCTTGTAGAGGGAAGGCTAGCAATCAGGAGTCTGTAGATTCCCCTTGTGACTTCAATCAGAGCAACTTTAGAAGGGCTAAAAATGAAATCTTTAACTGACCTTTGTGGAACGCTAACTGTGGCCATGTCTCAGGTCCCTGATACGCCTTAACCATAGGTAACTCAACAGGAGTTACTTCAGTCCTGGGCAATGCGAACTGGCTAGATTTGTAATATTTGGAATCGTTGTACATGATTTCCCTCACCTTTTAAAATCCCTTAGTAATTCCTATAAAATATAAAATTGTGATTAATTTAAACCTGTGTTGGCAGCATCAATATGGTTAATTCAATTAGTACCTATGTGATAGGCATATTAACATGTGTCTCTAATAAAAATATATCAGATGACATTCATAGCTTCGTGTAGTGTTAATGATGGAAGAAACCTCATTCTAAACCACTTATTTTGTAAATGAGGCAATATAAGACCAAAAAGGCTCAGAGAGGTAAAGTGAGTTTTCTAAGTCCAGATAGATAATGAGTCTAAAACCAAAGTCATCTAAGCATTAAAAGTGGATTCTTTTCACTATTTATATTAAAATCTCTCCGTTTTTTCTTTCTTTCTTTTTAAAACATTCACTTTTTACCAGCAAAACAATATATTGGATTATGCTGACTTGTTAGTAATCAATAGGGGAAAATAACACAATAAAACCCAGCACCAAATGTCCTCTTGGAGTATACCTTTCTATCTAAACGTAATTTTGTATGACAGCATGTTACTTCCGTAGTCCGTTGTTTTCACTTAACATGAACTCATGTCAGAAATTTTTTTTTTTTCGTGAGGAAGACCAGCCCTGAGCTAACATCTGTTGCTAATCCTCCTCTTTTTGCTGAGGAAGAAGTGCCCGTCTTCCTCTACTTTATATGGAATGCTGCCACAGCCTGGCTGACAAGCTGGGCATCGGCAGGTGCCCGGGATCCGAACCCGCGAAACCTGGGCTGCCAAGGGTGAATTAAACCACTGCACCACTGGGCCAGAAATATTTTTACATCTAGCTCTGCCTACTTGGTAATTGTTACTCCAAATGGCTGTTTAGAATTTCTTTAACTGGATACATTACAATTTATTGAGCTCTTTTTCTATTGTTGGAAATTTAGGATATTTAGTAATTCAATTGAAAATGGTCACCACGTTATCTTCAAAATCCAACAAGACCTGATTGCATCGCTGTGTTTCCTTTTGTGAATAAAAAATTGTTGCCTAGAAAAGCCTAAACATAGAAATTGGGTGAGATAATCTAAGGCCTAAGTAATAAAAACAATAAATCACAGAAAACAATTCATAGTGACTGGAGGATGATTCAAGAAAGTTTCTGACTCAAGAAAGAGCTTCTGATTTTTATGCACATTAATAACTGATCTCTGGCTCATTAATTCTGTATTTGTTTCTCTTTGCATTCTCCATAACTAATTGAAATTCAGATGTTCGCAACAAATATCCTCTTTGCATTATAATTTCTTTCTCATGCCAATATACTTTTTTCCCCCTAATCATTAACCTAATAACATTTTCTCATAGATACTCATGTACTTTTAGGGCTGAAAAAGGAAATCATATGTCACCTAGTTCATTCAGGGGACCAATAACGGTTTGGCCTACTTGAAGTTACACATCTAGTTAGGGCCATGCCAGTTCTCTGGTTTTACCTCTAGAGTTCTTTTCCCTACACTAGGCAACATAGTAATAGCAGTAGTAGTAGCAGTAGCAGTAACAGCAGTGGCATTAGTGGTAGCAGTAATGGTAATGGTAAGGTGTTTAATTTTTGTTGATCTCTTTATGTTACATGCAAAACTGTAAGATCTTAACATACTTTATTTCATTCAATCTCTACATAACACTCAAAGAGTAAGAATTTATTTTTAACTGCAGATGACAAAATAGAGAATCAGAAGCCACATAGCTATTAAGTAGTGTTTCTGGGACTCTAATTCAGAAATTTTAACATTTTGCCATGATATTAATAAGAAAACATTTAATAATAATGAAATAATGAAATATTTAACATGGTATTTATACATACTATTTAATATTAATTAATATTTGATATTTAATAATAAAAAAGTCATCCATAAAATAATCATTTTTCATAATGAGTGCCTTCAATTTACCTGAATACTATATTAAAAATACCTTGCCATGCAACAATATATATGTGGAAGTAGTCTATTTTCATACATAATGTAGACATCTGATGAAATAAATGTTCTATCTCATAAAATTCAGATTTCAGAAAGTTTAAGATTAGATTTCCAATATACCAACAATGAACAAGTGGAATTTGAAATTAAAAACACCTTACCACTCTCATTAACTCCCTGCAAAATAAAATAGCTATAAATCTAACAAAAATATATACAAGATGTACATGAGGAGCACTACAAAACTCTGATAAAAGATATCAAAAAAGAGCTAAATAAATGGAAAAATATTCTCTATTCGTGGATAGGAAGATTCAATATCGTCAAGATGTTATCTCTTCCCCAAATTGATCTAGAGATTCAACACAATCCCAATCAAAATCCCAGCAAGTTATTCTGTGAATGTCAATAAACTGATTCCAAAGTTTATAGAAAAAGGCAAAAAACCCAGAATAGCCAACTCAGTATTGAAGGAGAACAAAGTCTAAGGACTGACACTACCTGATGTTGAGACTTACTATAAAGCTACAATAATCAAGACAGTGTGGTACTGGCAAAAGAATAGACAAATAGATCAATGGAAATAAAAATATTTTAATAAATATGGTCAAGTAATCATTGACAAAGGACCAAAGGCAACACAATGGAGCAAAGATTGTCTTTTCAGTAAATGGTCTCAGAACAACTGGACATCCATATACAAAAAATTAAAAAGAATTTACACTCTTTACAAAAATTAACTCAAAGTAGATCGTAGACATAAATGTAAAGTACAAAACTATAAAACTCCTAGAAGGTAACATAGGAGAAAATCTAGATGACCTTGGGTATGGTGATGACTTTTTAGATACAATACCAAAGGCACCAACCATGAAAGACAGAAATCATGAACTGGATTTCATTAAAATAAAAACCTTCTGTTCTACAAAAGATAATATCAAGAGAATGAAATGACAGGTCACAGACTGGGAGAAAAAGTTTGCAAAAGACACATTTGATAAAAGACTTTTATCCAAAATATACAAAGAACTCTTAAAACTCAGCAATAAGAAAACAAAACAACCCAATTAAAAAATGAACAAAGACCTGAAAAGACACCTCACTAAAGAAGATATACAGATAGCAGGTAAGCATATGAAAAGATCCTCCACATCATAAGTCATCAGGGAACTGCAAACTAAACAGCAAGCTGCAACTACACATTTATCAGAATGACCAAAATCCAAAATTGACAGCACCAAATGCTGGTGAGGATGTATAATGAAAGAGAGCAACAGGAATTCTTATTCACTGCCAGTGGAAATGCAAAGTAACACAGCCATATTGGAAGTCATTTTGTCAGTTTCCTACAAAACTAAAGAAACTCTTATCATATAATCCAGCAATCATGCTTCTTGGTATTTACCCAACTTTATTGAAAACTTATGGTTACGCAAAATCCTACACGCAGAATTTACAATTTATAGCAGCTTTGCTCATAATTGCCCCAACTTGGAAGCAACCAAGATGTCCTTCAGTAGGTGAATGGATAAATAAACTGTGGTACATCCAGACAATAGAGTATCATTCAGCACTGAGAAGAAATGAGCTCTCAAACCATTAAAAGTCATGGAGTAACCTTAAGAACATATTACTAGGTGAAAGAAACCAATTTGAAAAGGCTACATACAGTATGATTCCAAAGTAATGACTTTCTGGAAAAACCGAAACTACGGAGACATTAAAAAGATCTATGATTGCCAGGGTGAAGAGAGAGATGAATGGGCAGAGCACAGAGGATTTTTAGGGCAGTTAAACTATTTTGTATGATACTACAATGGTGGATACATGTTATTATAAATTTGTCAAACTCATAGAATGTACAACACCAAGAGTGAACCCTAATGTAAACTTTGGACGTTCGGTGATAATGATGTGTCAATGTAGGTTCATTGATTGTAAAAAATGTACCACTGTGGTATAGGAGGTTGATAGTGAGAGAGATTGTGTGTCTATGGGGACAGGGAGCATATGGAAACTCTCAGTTCTTTCTGCTTAATTTTGCCGAACCTAAAATTGCTCTAAAAATAATGTTTATTAATTTAAAAATTAAGATTAGAAAGTAATATTTAAATAGATCATTCCCATAGGAAAAGATATTTCCTTAAAGTTCACAGAAAAATTTTGCAACTGTAGCAGTGCAGCCAGTGACCACAATATACCAAATATGTATGTACCATATGTATACGCATATAGCACACGTATATGCATAAAGGCTTGCTACTGAATCACTGCCAAGAATTTTTGCTCTTCCAGAAATATTGAAGAGGTGTAATTGTTCAGTAGCGAGTGCCAATACTTGCGCACCAAATTCCTGATTGATTCTTTTCCTATAGCTTAACTATCAGTATTTGATTTCCCATAAAGTAGTAACCTAAAAATAGCACATTCAGTTTTACTTCTCATCCTGAAATCTTCTCTGCCCCCTCAAATATTAGCTCTTGCCAGGCTTTTCAGAACTTTCTGTGATTCTCAGAAGAGGCTTTTAATTCTTGGCTAATCTTGCCTCTATGTCTCACAGGTGCTGTAGCCTCATTTATCTTCTTTCTCACTGGAGTTGTACAACCAAGAACTGTCACACCCACCAATAAATCTAGCCATAATTGTGTTACGAGCTGGAACTCAGCTTCAACTTCCCACAAAGTCCATTTTATTCTCACTGCCTCTTGGGGGTAAGTTGGAGAGGAATGTAGTCAGAAATTCACTAAATCAGAAGCATGTCAATTTCCCCTCCAAAGCCATAAAATGTGAAATGCAGTTTCCAGATCCCTTATGCCTATGATTAGAAATTAGAGATTAATAAGGATTGACATGGAAATTTTGCAAAGAATCTGTAATTATACCTGAACAAATGAACAGGAGGAAAAATAAAAAAGGGGCCAATTGAGTATGATGCCAGTCAGACCTTTCCTAAAATTACACAGAAATGTCTCCCATTTCATTTTCCAAAGCTAATAACAAAAAGTACTCTGTTGGAAAGAAATCGAATGACAGAACGTAAGCAGGTTTCTGATCTACTATTTGCATTGTGACAGCCCCACACACTCCACTCTGATCATGTTTTTATATTTTTGATTGGAATGAGCTATTATTAAATGTGAAAAGGCTGAAATGCATGAATAATAGCTATTAATTATCACAATTTATTAAATGAATATAGGCAGCTGGGACCTCAGTTTGTCCCTGACACTGCACAGATGAAGCCATAGATGAATAGTACACACAAAAAGGTTATTTCTAGTTGTTTTGCAGTGCTTCGCTTAAATCTCAAGCTTTTCTTGATGGTCATATTGTGATTGTTTTTATCAGAACTGTCTGTCCCCAGGAATCTGACCAGTGTCACATGTACAAACAAATTCACAAAGCTCAACCAATCTTCCACTGCCACTGTTCCCTAATTAAATGCTCTATGCAAGAGGACTTCTGTGTTCAGTATGGCAGTGCAGTGAAAGTTGGACGGAGAAACAAAAAGCTATGCAAGTGCCTCATCATTTTGATTTTTTTTAAAGGGCAGTTATGAGTAAATGCTGGAGGCATCAAATGACGAAAGATGGTGGCTAAAATATTTCAAGGACAAAATGTGTTCTGCTCTCTTACATTAGCCCTGGTATCTTTACCTTTACAGCAATACTCTGCAATAACTTTACAGAACTTTTGTTGGTAGAACAGTACGTTACTGCTATTTCCTTTTAGCTACTAGTCCTGCCTGTAAGTAAAAATAGGTATTCTGACTCTAATATTTATTGTAATCCATCTCATAGGACGGTGATGAACAAAAAACAGTTTTAGGTACATAAAGATTTTACTTCTTTATAGATGGGTCTATCCTGATTGTCTGATTTAAAGTGGGAGTGGGTTTCTCTGAGAATTCTGCTACCACCATTTGTGTAGATATTGACCAAAATTAAGTAACTTTCTCCTCTGGCTTTCATGACACCACTCAATAATTTCCCTACCAGTCTATCAATTCTCTAGTCATTTCACAGAAACTCCTTTTCTTGTCTTTTCTCTTAAATTTTTGTGTGACCTAAAATCCCGTCTTACCTTTTTCCTCTTATCACCTTTATTCTCAACTGTTTCCTTCTCTATTTTCCTCTTACTAAATACATAATAGAAAATTCAGAAAACTGGAGGTAGTTATGAAGGGAAATTACTGAATTCAGTTCTAGGCATTTGAATCTGGGTATCTATTAGGTCTTTTAGGAAAAAATACATATTATTCAGTGGGACTGACACGATTGGAAACTTAGGGGGAGAAGTCTTACTTGGCAAAAATTTGGGAGGGAACACTGTAGAGCTGATAGCTAAAATCGAGGGGTGATTGTGACCTTTGAGAAGGAGAATAGAGGAACACCCTCACTAATGTGAATAAAGATGGACAAAAATAAGAACTGGAATTAAGAGCATTCTATGTTTGACTTCATAAATTTTATCCTCATTTGCCAGGCTGTGTCACTATGACCAACAGTGAAGGATTAAGTTTTGTTGGAGGTGAAAGTTTAACTTGGTCACAATTATTACAGCTCTCAAACAAGAGAGATGGACATGGTACAGCCAGAGGCTACAAACCTCAGCAACTGTCATCAAGTACTGCTAATGCATGAGGGGAATCAGCTACAAACAGCCCCATAATGGCAACTGACATTAAATCAAAATGAAAAATGCTATTTCAAATGCCAATGTAAAGCAGAATTTGATTGTCCCCAAACTTTAGACTCAGGAGGGAAATCAGAAAGGGGAAGCCAAGGGACATGGGAATGAGATAGGAAACAAGAGTGTGGACAAATCTATGGAGAGCTGGAACTTGAGTCAGTACAAAGAAAAATGAAGTCTGAATTTAGGTTGACTGTGTCTATAGAATTATCACTTCAGGATGCCCAACTCCCCTCTACTAGCTTTAAAGAGATTCTGCTCATCTGGACTGGAGGAGAAAATAAGGGTGACATCCATTTGGTAAGCAGAAAAACTGTTAGGCATAATGCCTGTAGTTTTCCCAGATGTCAAGATAGAGCAGGAGAAGAATTAAAGAAAATGTTGCTGATAGATCCAGCATATGTTATTTTCTTTGTTGGTTGTGAAAGATATACTGAGTTTGACTCACTTTACACCTTTTTCTGATAGTGAGCAATCAATAAATACATTGATTCAATCAATATGTTTAATCAATGAATGAATTTAATATAATAATTTCATCACTTTAGTATTTTAATACAAAATATTAAAATGAGAAGTAAAGCAGTTATAATAAATGAAAATCCCCATCAGCAAATTGGCCTTCACAGGTATTTTATAATTGTTTTTGGTGGACTGTGAAACAATGTTTGTGTTGGAAAACATCCACAATCCCTGAATGCTGCTTGTAGCCACATATTACAATCGTGTATATGGGGGAAAGTAGCAGAAAGGATGAATGAGGAAATAATATGGCATCAAACTGGAAGGTAACAAAACCAAGAGCTTTCTCTACATTGAAGACTAGAAACCAGTAAAGAAAACATTGGGAAAAAATTTCTGCAATTATTTTTTTTTCTTTTCTTACCTCGAGGACCATGTATGGAGTTCATATGAATGTCTATATGGGAACATTTAAAAATCACAGTAATTAAATCCTATGGAAATGTTTGATCTGGCTTAAAAAGTGTTAAGAGTGTGATGAATCAGAAACTCTCAGCACAGCATCCAGCAATTACTTGATTCGGGTAAATTGGTTCTCCTTCCAACCATAGAGTAACCTGGACTCGACACAGCAGAAGAGAGTGGATGCATGCTCCATAGTTTCAGGGGGGGCAGTCATGTGCTTTTCTCTTCTATTTATTTTTTATTAACCACACATTACCTTTCCTTGATTATTAATCAATTAGGCACAATTTCTCTCTGTTAATTTAAGAATTTGAACATGTAGACAAATACCATTTTAACATGAATCATTTAAAAAATAATTACTTGCGTGTCAATATTATCTTACCACATATATTTTTGTATGCTTGTTTTCGATCCTTTCAGATTTTTTTAAAAACTCTAGTGTTGAGCCAGCAGTGATGGCCTGGTGGTTAAAGTTCCACGCCCTCTGCTTTGGCTGCCCAGTTTCGCTTCCTGTTCGCAGAACCACACCACCCACCTGTTAGTCACCATACTGTGGCAGCAGCTCACACAGAAGAACTAGAAGGATTTACTACTAGGATATACAACCATGTACTGGGGGCTTTAGGGAGAAGGAAAAAGAGGAAAGATTGGCAACAGGCGTTACCTCAGGGCGAATCCTTCCCTGAAAAAACAAAAAGAAAGAAAACTAGGAATTGGGATGTGGAAAACTTAAAAAAAATAAAAATAAAACTCTGGTGTTAGTGAGGGTGACTAATGAGAGGGAGAAAATGGTACCTTCACACATTGAGGGAACTTATCACCATGAGATACGTATTTGATGAAACTTTTTTAGAGCAATGCGTATGCCGAGGTCTTCACTCACAGTTACTGTTAATTCCTTCCTAATGTATTTATTAGCAGCCCAGTACATGGATTCACAGACTGAATTAAATTTCTCAAGCATGTGGGGGAAGTCAGAAAGAATTTAAGAGCCTGTGACTTTGAAAAGAGAGCTAGACTACCTTTAGAATTTAAAAAGAGCCAAAGTGAGCTCTCAAATAAGTAGGATTTGTTTTCAGCTGACACATATCAAGCCAATTTTAGAATTATTGGAATATTTTTGAGACTGAGAAAAGGCTGCTTTCCCAAGCCCATCCACTGACCCTCACTTTGGGTGCCTTTCTCCCCTTAGACTTCCCAGACTCCCCGCAATGAAAGGAGTGGTGTGGAGCACGTGGGGGCAGCCTTCAGACTCTATTTCAGTGCTGAGAACAGTGCCCATTGATGGTGATGCCCAGGACTTAGTGATTGTTAGTTATTTTCAATTTCTGCTCCGATTGTTGGCTAGTTACCAAACAGGGCAACTTAGATTTGGCTAAGTGATACCAAAAGTGTGGTGTCAAAAAAAAAAAACAACAGCAATCTTACTGAGTTTTTCACTTTTCATGACTTTAGGATGGTCCCTTAGCTGGCAAAACCAAACACAAGAATTTGAAAGGTTTGCATCACTGTTATGTCTGACACATAGTAAGTCGTGAACAAATGCTCAGAATTACTATTATCATTCCTATTGCGTTAAAAATAAAACTTTTAAACAAAAATAAACTTTGTAAATATTATCACAAAAATTGTCAATTCTACTTTACAAGAGCAGAAGTAGGTCAGAGTGATCGTTGACTCTTGGAAGAACACAGCATCTTCGCCCATCAAACCACGGCCTCAAGAGTGGGGAGACTTCTGAGCACAGTGACACACAGTTCCTGAGACTCAGAGGCAGATGGGGGGTGAGCCACACTCCTAACTTCCAGATGACTGTTAGACACAAAGACAAGGACAGGATGACTACAGGGACGTCTCCCTATGAAGCAAGTGAGATTCTTCTGTTTGTGCTGATACTTTATCATTTATGGGTTAAAAGTTACAATCTTAGCTTTATTAATCATATATAAATTGGAAGTGTGCAAATATGCTTGAAGGTATTCATAATAAAAGAATGTAACAAATCTACAATGAAACACCATTTTTTTATTAAACAGATTGGTAGAGATCAAAAAAGTTCATAATGTACTATGTGATTGAGGGTGCGGGGCATTCTTACATATTGTAGGTTTATAAATTGAGGTAACATTAAAACATTAAATAAGTAAATACTCTTACAGTGACCCTTTGATTATACTTCTACCCCACGGCATGTTCTCATATGAAAGCAATTATATATATATATACAGGTCAAATCATTACAGCTTTTTTTTTTTTTTGATAATAGCAAAAGTTTAGAAGAGACAAAAATGTCTATTAATAGGAAACATTCTATGAAATATTTACATAAAGAAATACAATGCATAAAGAGATGTCACTTTATATGTACTGCTACAGAAAAATCTCCAAATAATATTTTAAGTGAATAGAACAAGCTGCTGAAGACTGTAGAGTTTACTACTAATTTAATGAAACAAAGAAAAACTATACACTCTGACAGATATATGTGTTTGTGTATATATGTGTATGTGTTTATATACACATATATATTTTATGCACATACACAATGAAGACAAAAGAGATTGCTAATGGTTGCCTTTTGGTGTAAACTGTCAGGAAATAGGAGAAGGAGAAATACTCAATTTAATCCTTTTTGAATTTTGTATGGTGTACTAGGGCTACTTATTAAAAATAAATTTAAAAATAAAAATAAATCGAGTCAGCCCTGATGGTCTAGTGGTTAAAGTTCCGCGCTCTCCACCTTGGTGGCCTGGGTTAACTTCCTAGGCATGGAACCACACCATCCATCTGTCTGTTGCTGTACTGTGGCAGCAGCTCACAAAGAAGAACTAGGAGAACCTACAAGTAGGATATACAACCATGTAGTGGGGCTTTGGGGAGCAAAAAAAAAAAAAGAGAGAGGAAGATTGGCAACAGATGTTTGCTCAGGGCACATCCTTCCCTACCAAAAAATAAATAAATAAACAATTTAATAACTGCTATTGGAATAGAGCCCAGAGCTAGAGACTATATGGAAAACAATTTCGTGTACCATGCTCCCTACCTTCCTCCTTGCCTTAACTGTTAGTATGCCCCAAATCAATGGAAAATGGGGACTTATGTCAAGTATTTCATATGCTCGAGGATCTCTTGGGCTCTTCAATGTAAAACATTACTTTGTTTGATTTAGGGCTTTAAAATGCTAGACTCAACAATGAATTCTACACTTTCCTTAAACATTTCCTGCAAGCACTACACTAGAATCTGGGGTAAAGCTTGGTTAATCAATGCTTCTGGGGATTCTGTGTCCTATTCTCATTTTTCTGAAGGAAGTTGCCAGCAGCTTGTAAACAGTGTTTGCTGTTTTGTTTAATACTGTACCAGCGTTTGTCTTCACGTTATATATGTGTATATATACTTTTAAATGACATTGCAGAATTTGGCAGCAAAGTGGTTTACTTTTGTTTAAAAGGAACGTATTTATATTTTATTGAAAGCCTTTTTGCTGCTACATGTATTGGTTTTTAGAAACAAAAAAATAATATTTAAGCAACTTGTGCTTGACACAGAAGCAGTAAGATGAATTTAAACAAGTATGGTAAATAAAAATAAGGTGGCAATGTTAAAGAACAAATTATTCATACAGCTGTTGAAGACGGTAATGCAGACTTCATTCAAGGGGACCATGGCGATAGGTGTAGGGAGAGAGATTAGGATCAACTCCAAATACAGCATGGGCAAGTGGGAATTTATAGCCGAGGAGCAGGGTGGGTGTCAGTAGATGGAAATTTACTAAGAGGAAACATCAGGAGTGAGGGGAGACTCTGTCTAAAGTGATATAATAGGATTCCTGCTGAAGACAGGCCAGGGTGATCAGACTTCACGTGGAGGATGGTGGAGGATGAGGAATCTGATCAGTCACCAAGGGTGATCAGATATGGAGTGAGGGGGTTCTTGCCAGAATGACTTAGAAGGTTTTTGCTAAAACTGGGTTTTACAAGGAAATGCACAGATGGGCCTAGGAGAAGTTTCAGGAGCCTGACTAAAGCTTAGTCAAGCAAAGAATCTTTGCCAGCAATTTCTTTTTGGTCAGGTAGTAAAATACTCTGGTCTTTCTGATATTGAGGAAGATAATGAATCCCTACATGTAAACTTCTCTCTGAAATCAGAGATAGATTACTTAAGATATTGTAACTGGAACAATGTTTTTTGGAGAGCAAGGTAAGGAGAGGCTTCTTACATTTATTTACTAAATACAATTTAAAGAGTTTATGTAACTTTTCAAAGTCTTCTTAAAATTATTAATAAATTTTTGTATATTATTGTTTTATGAGTCTTAAAATTAGAGTTAGACAGTTGAGAATTTACTTCTAAGTACATTGAGTCTAATTTCCCTTTGACCTATATCTGTTACTTTCTTCTTTGAATTACAAAGATGTTTAAATTAAATGTGAATAGAAAAATGAAACTTCTGCCTATCCCTTTTACCCTCCTAAGACAAGAGACTAAGTAAAAGAATGATGCCTTACCTAAAAGCTTAAAGTCAATAAATGGATTTAAAATTTAGTACATTTTTTAGCACGTTTCTTCTGTTTGGTTGCTTTTAATGTTAGTTCAAGGAGCAGACATTAAAGCATATATGGTCCAGCAGTTTCCAATAGGGTATTGTCTTTCCAAACTAACTTTCCTTAGCAGACATGCATGTGCTTAGATGTGTGTGTGCATGTGATACAGCAGTTCTGGGCTGGGCACCAAGCATTTCTCTAAATTGAATGACTCCTACCTGATTCATTCAATTTAGAGAGAGATATGACAAAGATGTACTGCTTTATGAAAAGAGATGGATTTTGAATCCAAATGATCTTCTGTGGATAAGGATGCAATTGATGGAGATTCTCACAGTGAAGGTCTCAGGAGGGTAAACCTATAGACAGGGGAGTGAGTGAAAGGACTGGGTAAACTTTGTAGGCGATCATTTGTGAATAAGCTGTAAAAGGTAATATTAGCAGCCAATTCTGAATATGTTTTATGAATATGGTAATTTTCTTTATTTTCCCTCAACCATTCAATACATTCAGATACAACCATGGTAATAAAAGCGGATCTTAGTCACAGAAAGTGCTTCATACTTTAATATTATATATAGATTTTGCATTTCATTATTCATTTATCATGAAATAAATAGAAGACTCACAAGAAGGGGAAAGCCACTACAAGAGAGAGAGATATGACAAGTACTGGGTAGAAAGGATAAATATAAATTGATATAATTTAATTTAAATTAAACATTCTTTATGGCTGAACTACCTAATATTTTGGGCAAAATAATATTTACTTTCTCATTTATTAGGCAATCACATCCTTTATTTTTCAATTGCCTTATTTTGGAACACTTCTAACAGTCTACACCTATTGTGCATTACTGCTAAACAGACGCATATATTTCCCTTTAAATCCTTCTTAATTACAATAGCTCAAGTAACTATAAGGGCATTTACAAAGGAAGAAATTTGCATACTTGGTAGCTTAGATCTATCACTAGAGACAAAAACCAAGATTATTTTGACTGCTTTATTAATTACATTTATTCACACAGAAAGAACTAGAGAATTAAGGAAACCATGCAGATGTACACTACACCAAATTGACACCTTTATCCCAAATCTCGAATTTATTTTTTAAGGTGAAAAACTTTTAGTTTGATTTAGTTAAGTCCATCATAATAATTAATTAAATTCTCTAGCTTGATCTGGGGAGACAAAGCAATTGGAAGCTCCCTGATACACTTCAACACTGACGATGGAATACCTGTTAGACAATTGATCTATAATACCATGAAAATGACCTGACAATAGTGATCTACAATAATAAGAGAATTCACCAAAGCAAAGAATAATAATTAGGGTTTGACTGCATATGTTAATTTTTAAACTTTGCAAGTGTTTACAATACTTAACATTAGCAAACAAAAAAGAAATGCAACACACAGGTATCTTCAATAGCTTAGGGAACCAGCCGCTCTTTTTTACTAATTAATTTGTCTCCAATGCATATGGTTAGGACATCCCTTTTATTCTGAATAGTTTGTTTCGCTGACTCCCTATGGCTCAATACTGAGATTGTTGCTGATAGGTTTTTAATTATGGAACAATCCATGATTTTATCTGTCCTCTAGTCAAATGCAACTTTTACTGACATCTGTGGGAATAAAAGAGTTAACGTATTTCCTAACGGAACTATGTTGCCTGCGATTGCAAAGTCAATGGCCCTGAGTCAGGTAGATAAGGGCAGGGGCCTAATTTAAAGGTAAATGGAGAGATAATCTATTTGTATTTCCTAGGAGAACAGTACTTTAAGTGCCACTCGTGGAAAAATTTTCCCACTAAACACTTCTACTAAAGACACAGGGTTATCTGCAAGCCTCAGATTCAGACCTTCTCATGGAGTTTAGAGGGAGTATTCCTGGTCAGAGTCAGCATAGAACATGACAGTGACCCCTAAAGTAGGCAGGCAATTGGAACAGTTAAGGGTACTCTTAGACAATAAAGTCTGTACAGCCACAGGGGCCATTTGCATCAGGGAGCAGCCTGAAAACACCAAGGAGTGTTTGAATAGAGTAGGCTTGACAAATGAATATTTGTTAAATGGATCAATGGAGAAAGGAAGGAAGGAATAATGAACAGAAGGAAGAGAGAAAAGGAATAAAAGAAGGGAGGGAAAGAGGGAGGAAAGAAGGAATTCTAATCTAGCAAAAGTAAAGCAATACACTAATATGTAGAAGAAAAAATAAGATAATTATGGCATTTGATAGTAACACAGCCTCAGTACTAACTTCATGTTGAAAAAATTATGGAGAAAATGGGCAAATCTCTGCAATTAATTGCTGACAACTCACAAGGGGTGTGGATCAGGAGGGGAGCAGGTCATAAGGAAAGAGGCTCAAACTATGATGAGAAAGTCACCAGCCTGAGGAAGGTGTCATATGTGCATTACAATGACTGACTTAGGTTTCACAGCCAACCTGAACTGAAAATAGATTGAAATGTACCCCTCTCACAGCACTGTTGTGGTGATAGTTACATGTGAAGTCCTGAGTCAAAGAACATGTTTAGCCAAAGAATATATTTTGGTATTTAAACCAAAACACCTGAAACAGAAAAATTGAAAGTCTCCTTGTGAAGCTCACAGGGGTGCTAAAACTGTGCTGTGACACAATTGCCCCTTACAATGGTAGCTGAAAAAATAGCTCCAATTTGGGAATCATCTTCACCTTGAATATGCTAAGCAAGTATTGCCCATTTGTTCCAGAGGCTACTTTTGTGATTTAATATGTTATTTATTCAACATAACTTCAATATTTTTTTCAAAACTTTTACATTAATATATGTTAAAATTCTGATGTTCCTCCTGTTAACCATATTTTTTAAGACATGAATTTAAAAATATCACCTTTAAAACTGCCTTGTTTTTGCATTTTTATTCTGTCTGTTTTCCAAAAGGCAACCTGCTTTTTTCCAGAGCACTTTTCAGGGCAAAAACTCTGGTTTTACAATACCAGTCCAGCTGAAACCACTGCTATATTTGTCTAGTGATTAAAAGTTTACTGTTGGTCACCCAACCATTTACACTACTTACTATGGACCACTCAAGTTAATAATTTAATGGTTTATGGTTAATAAAATACAGTTATTTTTAAGAGGCAAATTATTTCCAGAACAAAGTAATTCATCTTTCAGACATTAGACATAAAAAGACAGTTGTAATATAAAGCACAATGAAAAGCTATTCACCTTATAAATACCTTCTTTTTTCAATACACTGTCTTTCCCTAGGACAGTATAAACTATTCTTTTGAGCAACTGCTATGAGTCTTGCTTCACCAACACAACATACCCATTCCTAGAAGAACAAATTTCTCAGTGTATAAATATATACTTCAAGTAGTTAATTCATACCAATTTTATTTTCTCTCAATACAGTTATTTCCTTAAAGTGTTGGTTTATTCACAAATAAGAGGCTGTAGATTCAGCTAAATGTCTCCAAAATAGGAACATTTAACCAAAACTATGTTAAAACTACTTCAAACGTTTCCAGCACACACCCATTTTTTTAGGTTATTCTTCTATGTCCAAATGTTTCTTCATTTGTAATTTAACCATGTCTTGATAGTTTTTTCTCCTCTTGGCCCTATTTTCCTTTACATTATTCTAGTTGATGAAACGTGACTTATCATTTGTAGGATGTTAGAAATCTAAGCTCCTACTACTAATCAGTGGTAACTGTATGTTATCATGATTTAATATACAATAACAAATAATACTCACAATAGTCACATTGTAATCTGTAATAACAACAGGACGCATATCTCTGATAGGAGGGAAAGAATAAACTATCAAGGGGAGAATTTGCTAAAGCACTAGAAATCGTAAATTGAAGAGTACTCTCTTTCTAGTGGCATGGCCTATTAGGTGTCCTGACTGATCTCAGACCGTTCATTTGAGTATAAACAACTAAAAATTTGATTAACCTACATCTGTTTAGAAGCATCTGTGGGCTAGGAAGTGAATAATACTTAAAGCTCCAAAATGAATAAAAAGCAGGAAACTGGAAGTCAAAAGAGCACTAAAGCTGGCCTTTACCTTGAGATGAAATTTGATTTTGGTTTCAGGATCTCGTTGGGCATAAAGAACAAAAGGAAAAGCTGAGGGCCTGCCCAAGTTAGAAGATCTGCAGGAAACTCAGTATCAAGATTTCTAACCACCTGATGGTTTAACGAATTTGATATGGAAATTCATCTAGGTAGTACTAAACAAACAAAAGCGAAACAAATCAAAACAAGAATTTAAAGGGGTCAAAGGGATCCACTTCCAATGTAGTCTAGTAAGCTCCTACCAGATCCATCTCTCCTGCAGATAACAGCAATTAACTTGAAAAAATATGAAAAAAAAAATGAATTGAGGGATCTGGAGAGTAAAAGATATGACAAGTCAATTCTAGAGGAGAGTTAATATTTAGAAAAAGAGAACGACATGGATAAGTGATCCATTATGGCTTTTCGCCTTAAGCATTCCAAAGATGTCACTATGCAGAGCAGCTAAAATTCTGATAGAAAGCCCGTAGTCTTTCCAGCTTAAAGAACTAGAGGGCAGATTTCAGGGCAACCAGAGCCACTGGCAAGTGAGGAAAGAGTAGCCCCAAATGATTAGCACTGCTCAGATCTGTGCTGACCCCTGAGTCGTACATATGTGAGACAGACTCAAGCTAAGGAAAAAAGATAACTTACCTGGGATTTGAGTTGCTGCCCAAGAAATAGAGTTTGCAGTTTGAGTCTGACCAAATGAACTGCCTATTAAGATGCAAAATTCAATGTTCTTTAGAAAAATATAAAATAATCCAAGATCTCCATATATAACGTTAATAATGCCCAGCATTAAATCCGAAATTAGTCAACATATGAAGAACCAGAAAAATGTGACCTCTTCTTAAGAGAAAAGACAATTAATGGAGACCAGCCAACAAAGCGACTCAGATTTTGTACTTGGTGAACGAGGACTGTACAGAAGTTATCATATTATGTTCAGTGACATGAAGGAAAATATGCTCACTGTAAATAAAAAGCTGGGAAATAGCAGAAAATGGGTATTACAAAAACAGTGAATAGAAATTCATTTTACTGGAAAGTACAATATCTGAATTAAAATTTAAAAAAAATATATGGGTTTCAGTAGCAACAAATACACTTAGCACCCAGTTCTTGGTTTTTAATACCCTTCTCCAATAAAAGGAACCAGACCTCCTCGCAGAAATGGCTAATTCTAGGACTTGGAGCATCTTGTAGTATCAGAAAATTAGTGTTCAAAAAAAAAAAAGCCCTTCAGTAAAGGGGTATGTCACAGGGACACAGACGCCGACTGAAAGAGCTTCCAATGGCTAAAGCAGGATCAGTTTGCACAACAAAAGAAATAAGCGGTATTGGATTACAACAAAAGGATGAAATAAATATCCATAAGTTCATATGGGTATCAATAAACGATTGAGCAAATAGATAAATGGAGGCAAACAGACAAAATGATTGAACAAAGAGACAAATGGGGGCTAATCTCCCATGCAGAAGAATTCCAAATAATTTTTGTAGCCACTCCATCCTCAAGGAAGGTGAGCGTAACTCTGCACTCCTTAAGGTGAGCTGCATTTAATGTCTTCCTTCCAAAGAATATAGTATGTAAAAAAGGGAAAAAGAAGAATAACTTTGCAAAACGAGAAACCTGAGAAACACCACCACGGCCAGGTGATTGAGGTTAACACTAACAGGAGTGTCGTGTTGACAGTATAAACCCTCGATAGGATGTGATGAGAATGGCCCTTTACCTCTGTGATCTTCCTCCTGAAATCCTTTACTCCAGTCTAATCATGAGATAAACATCAGACAAATCACAAGAGAGGGACATTATACAAAATACCTAACCTATACTCCTCAAAAATGTCCAAGTCAAACATAAACAAGTCTGAGAAAGTGTCACAGCTGTGAGCCGCCTGACACAACCACTTAATGTAGTATGGTAACCAGGATGGGATCCTGGAACAGGTAAAGAATTCTAGGTAAAAACTAAGGAAATCTGAATAAAGTATGAACTTTAGTTAATAATAATGTATCAATATTAGTTCATTAATTGTAACAAACCACACTAATGTAAGATATTAATAATAATGGAAGATAGGTGCAGAGTGCATGAGTATATATGGTCTTTGCAATTTTTCTGTGAACCTAAATCTAAAATTAATCTAAATATACAATAAAAGTTTAATAAATTTTAAAAAGTTATTACACTATCCCCCCACACTAATTCCCAGCTAAGACTTCTATGTTAACATTATTCGACATGAAACAATTTTTCAACATTTACGATGCAGAAGGCACTGTATTTTTCAACAAGGAAAGATGAACAAGAAATGCCTAAAAACTGAAAAGATAAAAGTTTGAAAATTGCACAGAGAAAGAAGAAATGAGATCTTCTCAGATCAGACCAGGTTGGAAAAAAGGGAGACACAGGGGCAACATTTTAAAGTACTAAATATAGGTTTATTCATTTAACTCATAATTTTTCTCATTTCCTCCCTTGATATCACAATGTAAATGTTTTCATAATGATATCGTTAGTATTTCCTCTCCTTTTCACCGTTACTGCCAACACATCATCTCATGAAGTTGATGATAGTAACAATAACTTATTATTAAGCACTTAGTGTATATGTGAAATTGTGCTATACATTTCGCATGCAGTCACTGTTACTTGGTAAGGTATCTTTCTAAATAAATTGTGTTTTATACTTAGTTTACAGGTAATAGTAGTAAATAATAACTCAAATATCTAAATAATACTTATTGTGGGTTAAACATAGTTTTAGACACTTTAAATATATTAAATCATTTAAGCTTCACAATAATCCTATGAAACATAAAGTATTTTCTTGCCATTTTACAAGCAAGGAAACAGGGGTACAGTGATGTAAAATAAGTGACCAGAGGTCACAGAGTGGGTCAGTGTCTAAGCTAGGGTTTGCACTAACCAGTTTGGCTCTAGAATGGTATTCCTTACTACAATTGTCCTTACTATTGAAGGACTATCAATAGAATTCTCCCTAGCAGGTATTTAAACAAGAAAAACAAGACAAAAACACAGTTGATCTGCCCTTTCCAGAAAAAAAACTGACATTTTAATGATAGGAGAAAGAGCGAGTGCTTTTAATAGAATAAACTCATGCAGTGAAAACAACATTTTAAAAATATTAGAACTAATTCTGTTGACATCTGATTCTGTTGGAAAAAGAAAGTCTGACTTTTGAAAACCATTAAACCCACATAGACAACCTTGAAAAGCAAATTTTCTAAGTTTTTTTCAAATCTTCCAAATAAAGTTTTGGGATTTTTGGACCCATTTGTCTTTGAAAAGCTAATTTTCAAAAAAAGGTCAAGTCATGATTCTCAAACACATATAAAAATGAACCTGTATTTAAGATTTAACACATTAACGAGAAAACTGATGAGATTTACAACCAGTAGCAAAGGAAAATCTAAAAAAACAAACAAATTTATAGATCAGGAACATTGAAATGAATGTGTAAATGGAGGCAAATCTGTTCTTTCCATGGAAAGAAGGGAGAGGGGAGGATTGTCCCTATAGGACAGAGTTCATTTGCACGTCTAGAGACAAGAGCTAAGTTGCATTGCTACCACTTATCTACAACTTAAGGATTTGCTGAAGAGCTCCCATAGAATCAGAATCAAAAAACTTGGAAGCTTGTGCTGTGGACAATGTATAGTCCAATAGAGGGCAAATTTTCCCCTACATCTTGAAGAGACAAGTAATAATTTTCCAATTAGTTTGCAGTTGGACATCAGGGAAGATGAAATATACCACATAGATTTTGTCAACAACCTTTGAATGATTGACAATGGGATTAGAAGGTGTGTATCACAACTTAAGAGGTTTAACAGATATCAAAGTTCTTTCATTGTGTGTACACTTCTTAGTGAGAAAATACTATTTATGATGGCAGCTGTTAAAGCAATGCAATGAACCAAACTTAGTATGTACCTAATCTTCAAATCTCTGCATCACCAAATCTTAAACCAAATGTTTTTTTCAAATACTCAATCACATACAATTTTGTAAGAATAAATTGTGGCTTGTACTGTTTAAATAAATAATGTATAATACATTATTTATTCCATGTATTAAATGCAAAAGATAAATGAAACTTCAGCTAAAGGATTCTTATCACTCCTAACTTAAAAAAATTCAGTAGAGCTCCCTGCTTTCTTGCTTCCATCATGACCCCTCATCTTTCCTTCTTTTCCCACTTTTCTCTTTGATGTAAACACAAGTTTTGCCTTCTCTATGAAATCGTCCATGATTGCCCAAAGTGGAAGACCACTCTTCTCTCTATAACCAGGGGCCCCTCTTGTCATTCAGCAATGAGTATATGACTTGTTGCATCATCCATGCATCAACCAATCATTCTTCTCTGCAATTAAATTGTTGTTTGCTAGAAAGCCATGTGTGTTACTCCCTCTCTACTGTTGGTGTTTGGCACAGTTCCTTGATTAAGGAGAAGGACTTAAATGTTGGTGCTGATGTTGCATTTAATGTCTATTTTTATTTCAATGTGAATGATTATTTTTTTAATCAGGAAAACATGTAGCCCTGTTATTAGGCCTGATAAAACTGGCTATAGGAGAGTCCTAAAGAAGACCTGTCTTCAGTTCATGTTTTCTTTAGAAATGTCAGATGATATTTTTCAGACAGGAGCTAACGTTCCATATTATCTTGTTAGTGTTCACCATTAATTCATAGTCTGTTTCTTCAACCTCATAGATTTAAAAAACTCGATTATTAGCTGTCTGAAAGTAGATTAGTCTCTGTATATAAACTGACAAATCAGTTAATCAGTGTCAAACAAAAATAACAATGATAGCTAACAATTTACACATAAAAAAATTATTGGCCCCAGGGCTAAGATAAGGGAGAATCTATAAGAATAAATTTCACACAATATGAATGAAATAAAAAGCACTTAAACGAATAATTGGCCTGTCATAAGGTAGGTGATATTTATTCATCCTTCGTTATGCCCTAATGAACCATCTTTCTGTCACTTCTGTATGTATTCATGTCCACTCTGTACATAAAACTGAGGCCAATGATTGAAAATAATATCACTTTCTCCCCTGGACAATACTAACAAAACTAACATTTAATTCTATTTCCATTCCATTTTTTGCATTTTCCTACATTACTAGACAGAACGCATATCATTCCTGTGGTAATTGGATATGATTCTCAACTCTTCTGAGTGTTTATAAGAGCAAGACCACTCTTGCTTTACTCATTAATGGATTCACATCTCCAAAAACAAAATTTGAAATCCTTACTTGACTTGGTCACAAGTTAAGCTTTCTAAAGTGAAGAAACATTTGCTCCTCCAAAATAGCATCTCATTTTTAAAATCATGGCAGAATGCAGAAAGGCTCTAAGAATTTCAGAGATCCTCAAATGGCACCTGTGGACATAAAGACAGATACCTTCTGAGTTAGAGATTCCTCTAGTCACTACCAGCAGGGTCTAACAAAGAGAAAGAAGTGGTAGAGACATTACTAGAAAACTAAAACATAACTGGAGAAAATCTAGGCTATGGTTATTTAGGAAATGAGAGGCAGAGAAAAATTCAAGACAAGTAAGTGAGGCCATATAAATCACTTAATTTAGAACTTAATTTCAGGATCATAACAGACGGTCTAATTCATCATGATCAAAGGCCTGATCCAGAGAGCTAAGAAATTTCACTGCATGAGATTTGGGTATTTTTTCCAGTGGATTGGAACGTGTTTTTCATTAGTTTGCTGAGGATAAATGAGTTGAGCTTCAGTTTGTTTAACATTAACTTAATGTCCTTCTCTATAATTTATAAGGGATGATGAAGTAGAGTTAAAATTTTACATTCCTTAAAAATACACAAAGTCCCACAAAACAGTTTTTAAAATGAAAGAATAAATTTGGCAAGACAGAAACATATGTAACCTCTTGATATGAAAGTGTTAAGGAAGTTTTCTAAATGTCTAACTTCATCACAGTAGTTTAGGCTCTGAAATTATCTGGCTCGTTAAAAAATTGTCTTTTTAATGAAAGCCCAAGACCAACTAAATACTCTTTTTTTGCGTGTCTTTATTCATTCATATGGCATAAAATTAAGAACAAAAGGAACATCTTTGATTAATGACCTCTGCTAATCATTTTAGTAGAACACATGAAGACATTTTTTAAATTTTATTTCACTAACAAATTAAGTTTGTGTTAATCATAAATGTCACTCACATGCAAATTATGCATAAATATTCAGGGTGATCTATATTTTATCAGTAGTAAGAAAGCTTGCCAGTTAGTGTGGGTTTAAACAAGCAATTAGTGCATAAGTTATTAAACATTTTAAACAAATGGGCTGCATCAAACCCAAATTAGGAGAGTTCAAAGAAATTTCACAGCATCTTGATTGCACAGGTGTCTAAACTGCTGAGAATTTCTGCATTCATAAAAGATAAAATATGTTAGTTTTACATATGTTATAATCTTCTTTTCAACCCTAGTCTCTTTGTAATCATTTTTGAAAACCACTATCGTAACCTAAGTCTTTGCTGTCATCCCTTTTCCAATGCTTATAGCTTCTGGGGAATTCAGGTAAATAAGGAAAGTCCAAGGGGGATCAACTTCTGAACTAGAAGGTATAAAGCAGGATTCCTCAGACCTTCCAATTAAACCAGGTTCTTTCTCTCAGCTGAACCTATAGGACTCAAGGGAGCCTTGGGTTTGTTGAATGGTAGCACTGTATCAGAATCTCACAGTCCGAGGTTTTATTTCTTTACAGTTTCCTCTAAAAAAAAAAAAAAAAGCTTAATTCAAGACACAAACTTCTTATAATTCCTTGGTAACTTATTTTTAAGAAATTGCTCATGTCGTAAGAAAGTACAGTCAAGAATGATGACTCAGGCTGAGAAATAGCTAATTGTGGAAATTCCTCTAATAGCTAGGATGATCATACAATTTATTACTCCAAACTAGGATAGTTTTGAGAATAAAAATGGTGCAGAAATTTTTTTTCAGTATTTGTTATTTGTAAATAATTATTTATTGGCCAAGAAACATGTTTAGTTTTATTGAGAGACCTATAAAATGTGTCTATTCAAAATTAAATTATTTCTAAAATTAAGAATGATACATATCACTTTACCTTTATGACAAAAATTATATGAATTGATTATCTGAGTGTAAAAAAATTACATTAATGAAGTATTTATGTACTTTAGTTTATTTTGTCTCTAATACTATATTGCTTGTATTTTTCTGGAAGAAATATTTATAAATGAATATATTTTTACTCTTTCATAAAATTATCTATAATTCTTTTTAGAGTTGCATGTTTTGGTTAATGAATTTGAAATTATTGACACCTTTAATTTACTTTGCTCTGTAGCTGAGTATATGTTTAAATGAGAAAATATTCTCTCTGTAGTGCTCATGCTCCTTGTACACTCAGAGCAATTTGGGGAGACAATCTCAATTCTAATTCCTGTTTGAAAAGTGTAAATAGTTCATCCAAATATTTTCACAGATAAATATTTTTATTTATAATGTTTATTTATATTTAAAATATTTATTTGTGTTTAAAATATTTATATTTCTAATATAAATTTTTTCCCTGGTAATCTCTTTTTTGCTAAAATTCAGAGTATCGTCTATCCTCAACAGATGTTTTTATCAAACAAAACTTCCAAAATACGTTGTCTCTATTCATGATGATTTTAACTGTTTTGCCAAATGTAGATGCTACAAAATGTACGACCTATTAAATTTCATTTCATTCTAGTCCATAATATGACTTTAACCAATTAAAATGTGATCTCAATCAAAAACAAACATTAGAAACAGCATACTCTTTGAAATGTCGTATCTTTTTCCATATTCGACATCCTATATATCAGTTTGTACTTATGTATTCATATACAATTCACAAAATACCACATCCCATTTTAACAGTTATAAAGTTGAAAGGAGCTACATATATAGTCTAATTATCAATACTGTCTGATATCTAGGTAAGATTATCACTTAACTTAGTAAAAGTGTAATGAACTTTATTTTTTATAAGATAAATATTTGCATTCATAATAGCAGATGTAATTGGACATAGTGTTAAGAAATTTTAATATAAAAAAGAGAGGCCAGTAGAATACACTAAATCACAGACAACCAGATATCAGATGTGTCTGTATCCAGGTGGCATTTACACATTGCAATACATGCTATTTCATTTTAAATACTTGTCTTTTTAAAAAAATTACAGTTAGGGTACTGAATTGATTGGGCTTTTTTTAAATTATATATAAGTAAGTTATATGATTATATATGAATTTTATTTCAGAATAGTAAGTGGGAGATTGCAAAATATTTGTAATATTTTGTAATCAGGGCTTTCAATCTGATATGGTCAAAAACCATTGCTCTAGCCAAATTCAGTTTTTTACTACTTTTTATTCATTCCTTGATAGTCCCTGCCACTGTAACTTTCCATATTTCTTTTTTTCTACCTATGATTGTCTTCTCTATTCTCTCCTGCCACTTTTGTGTAAGTTTCCTGTTCTACTGCTTCTTTAAATCACAACTGAATTTGTTTTTATGAAGTACCTCCTAAGGCATTATTCAGCTTCTGGACTCTGAAGGTTCTTTATCTGTGTTTATTAAAAGTACCCATCATTATCTACCATGTGTTCTAGTTGTTAACATATGTTTTCTTTCTTTTTAGTTCTGTAAGTTCTTTGATGGCTGAATGAAAGTCATATTTATGTTTAAATCATGCATTATACCCTTTTCTTTGTATGTGATAGATGCCCAATAATACTAGTTGAAAGAATGGATAAAGTAAAATTTTCAGATACTGGTTAATTTTGAATTATATGAAGAAAGCCTGATATGTTGAAGAAAGAGAGCAGAGTGTTCAACAAAGAAAGATCAGCAAAAGTAAAAGCAGACCCACACATATATGGAGAATTTCTGAGCATTGGAGAGAATCCCTGTGTTTAGAAATAACAGAAGACAAGATGGAAACGTGGATCTGAACCAGATTATAGAGGGCCTCGCATGCCAATGTAACAAGTTTATACTAATTCCATAAGCAAGAGTAGTCTTTGGAGATTACATTAGAAAGTATGGAATGGATTGAAGTGGTGGAGGGTAGAAATTAATGTGACTGGTTAGTAGGCAATTATATTAGTTCAAGTATGAGGTAATGACCTCAGTCAGGGAGATTGGCATAAAGATGAAAAGGAGATATTTCAATAGAAAAAGAAGAAAAGTTTACAAAAAAACAGAAGATTTAGGAAAAGACACATTATGAGGTTTATTGCTTCATAATGCAATGACATTTTATGAGAAAAAGATATTTGAGGGAGAAGAGCTCTTTTACACTGAAGATGAAATTTCATGAGTTTGAGGAAAGATCTAGGTGGAGATGTCTAGTGGGAAGGTAGAGCCCGAAGATTAGGAAATAGTTTCTTCCACATAGAAATGATAATTAAAACTGTGAGTGTCAAGAGGAAGATAAGGAATGTAGTAAAATGAATAACAGTCACCTAAAGAGGTCCATGCTCAAATTCCCAGAACCTGGGAGTATGTTGCTTTGTATCACAAAAGGAATTTAAAGTAGCAAATGAAAATAAGTTTGCTAATCAGCTAACTTTAAGATAGGAGAATATCTTGGATATTGCCTTGGTTTGTGCCTTGTTCATGAATCCAGGAGGGCTGGTGGGGAACTTTGGACTTCCAGAGGTCCACAGCTGTGAGGTGGGCTCGTGATACTCATCCAGGGCAGGGAGTGAGAATAGATATCAAAGACCAAGCTCATAGCGTGCATATCCTCATAGTAGCACAGATCAGAGCTCAGTTCTACTTGAAGGAGGTGGCCGGGAATGTTGTACTTCCCGTAATTTGTATTTTATGTGGATTTGTATTACTTCACTTGGGAAGAGAAATGTAACATAAAACTTTTAGTCCTGAAAAAGAAGTTGAAAACTATTCTATCCTAAGCCTGAGTTTCGAGAAATTACAAACAGAAATGCAAGAACTGCAGTGTGTGTATTAGTATTGACAGTAGGATGAAACCAAGAGGACATAGACTGAAGCAAACAAAAAATTCAAAATAAAAAGCAAGAATGATGAAAGGGAGCCAGCCCTGATGGCCTAGTGGTTAAAGCTCGGCACACTCTGCTTCAGCAGCTGGAGTTCAGTTCCCGGGCCCAGAACCACACCACTCGTCTGTCAGTAGCCATGCCATGTCAGTGGCTCACAAAGAACTAGAAGGACTTACAACTAGAATTTACAACTGTGTACTGGGGCTTTGGGGATGAAAAAAAAAAGAGAAAGAGGAAGATTGGCAAGAAGTGTTAGCTCAGGGCAAATCCTTCCCAGAAAAAAAAAAAAAAAAAAAAGAATGATGAAAGGGAAAAGGATCTAGGAGGAGGACCAAGAGCTGCACTTGTCAATATTGGCTTATTGCTTTAATAACATCCTAGTCAAGAAGTAGCAACAGAGGGCAAAACACGTTGCAGCCATGGCTAAATATCAACGAAATTTGCTCCATGTATTAATAATCACTATCATTTATCATGCATATACTTTTAGTTCGTGGTTTTCTCACTTCAACCTCAAAACCACCCTATGGAGTAGGTATTAATATCCCTATTTCAGAGTCTACAGAGTTTAAGTAACTTTCCTAGAATCTATGTAGTTGCCTATCCAACCTCAAAGTCTGTGCTGTTATTTTCTATATTTGTTTCTAACCCCTTTGATATCTTTATCAAATCCCAAGTAAAAGATTTCCTCCAAGCAGGAGAGGCACCAAAACAAGGTATATGCACCCTTCATTTTCATCACTTGCCTGGTAACCAAAGGACATCAAGCAAATTTTACATATATATATATATTTTATAGGTTTTATATTTTATATGTAATTTTAAATTATATAAATATATAAAATATATACATTTCTATACAGAAATATATAATATATATATGTGGAAACTATTTAATAAGCATGAAGTATGCCACACAGGAAGGTAGGGAAGAAATACCAAATATGTCAGCAAATGTCAAATGAATACTATATAAACATCTTTGAGAAAGGGAGACTACTTAAAAATTTTTCAAAAAAATACAGAAAAAAAGAAAAAAATAATTGATATCTCTTGCCAGAATTGTAGGGAAGAGAAAGAAACTTAGGCAATATTTTTTAGAGTTTGTACAAGAAAAAAAAAATCAAGAAATAGTTTAATTTGGGCCTACTTTACCCACCCCCATAATCCCTTCTCCCTCAAAGAATTTATTTAAAATCACTGAGTCCCAATTTTTTTTATTTCAATAGGTGGGAGTAATTCAATTACCAAAAGATTATTGTGAAAATAATATTAAAGTACAGTAAAACTTAAAATAGATGTCTGCCATATAGCAGAAACTTAACACTTAATAATTTTTCAAATCTTAATTCAGAACTGCAAGGGATGCATATTGGAAATGCAAATGACTTCCCACCAAGCCATATTTTTCTAGAGAATCTGACTTGTCTAAAGCCCTAGATGAGAAGCCCTCAATACTAACCCCGCCCCCTGCCCAGCCAGGCCTAACCAGCTATGGACACCTGACCCAAACTGAGTTAATTAGATTACCTTTTTAACATTTGGTGCAGGACCTGAAAATAAATCAGTTAGCTGTGAGGCATTGAACTGAAAGATGATTTAATCTTGGGGACTCAGCTCACCACTTTGGGCTGTCTGTGATGAAGTATCTACAAACAGGTGAGAGAGAAGGTGAAGCCTGAATGTGAAAGCAAAAAAAAAATGAGCAGAGGGAAGAGAGGAGCAGAGATGTCAGAAGGAGGAAGGGAGAGAGGAAGGCAGGGAGACAGAGGAACGGAGAGATAAAGACAGAGAGCAGTTTTCTAATATCCAGTTGCTATAAAGGTAAGGGCTAGCTATATTTCCTTCATTTGGATTCCTTAGGTTTCTCTCATATTTACATAATAACCCCCTTCTTTTTACCGAGTTTCTCTCAGTGGGTTTCAGCTCTTTGCAACCAAATTATACTTGAGTAAGACAGGGTAGGGCCTTAAAATTAAATAAAACTACTTAGATTAACAGTTAAGATTCCAGCTGCTACCCTTTCTATTCTTTACTAAAAATTGAGCAGTTTCTTTACCTCTGATGGATAAAGGGTTTGTGACGATGCCCAGGCCTTGATATATAGGATAAGGAACAGACTTACACAGTTAGCAGTGAATAGAATAATTTCAACCTGGAAAAGAAAAGGGCCAGTAAATGAGAAATCGATCCTAAGCCTGTATGCATGTAACTCAAATGTCTGATTGATCTTTAATTACAAATGAGGACACCCATGACCAAATTTTAAATTCTGACTCATAAGATTTAAATTACAGGAGGGTGGAGGTGGTCTGATCATCTGGACACGTGTCCAGTGAGGACCTCCTGTTTGTTTAACCTGTAACTTAGAAAACTAAAGTTTGTCTTATTTGTTTTGGTTTTAAACGAGTGAAAATAGAACACAATATGATCACTAATGCTTACGGTATGATTGAGGCAGGAGAGAAAGATACTAGGTGTATAACCATATTGATTTATGACATGTCCTACAGTAGCTGAAAGCTTATGTGAGAAAATGCCCAGATATCAGTTTATTTCCAAAAGTGGCCACTATGTTTGAATTACCACAATAGATTCCCTGATATTTTGTACCCATAGGCTATTTTGTAACTCCAATATACTATTTTTTACAGTACCTGCACACCCGATGAAACTATTTCTCCTCTCAAAGATCCACCTTCAACTACCTTAGAAACTTTTGTTGAATTCAGCAGGTGCTGTTATTAAAAAAAAATTAAGTTTATGAGCAAGATTATTTTAGATGCCATACAAACTAAATCATGATATAAATAGGACTGTGCAATTTATAGGGTTCAGAACAAAATGATTAAATTTTCTGAATCTAGAGACCCATGATGACTGTTCTTTTATGACCCATAATTTGATAAGAACTTTCACTACCCAGGGCCAGGAAATGATAGCCCTAGATGACTTGACCCTGTTCAGTCGTGACTAAGGGATGGCTAGCCAGGGATGGTTTCCTGATCTAAGTAGGATCCATCATATTTTCCTTCCCGGAAATTGGGAATTAGAACATAGACTCTAGTTTATCAGTACTGAGTTGGAGGTCAGCAGAGAAGGTTGGCTTTTAAAAAACAAGAGAATAAAAATTTGAATCTGATCTGCAACAACAACAACAAAAAGGCAACAAATCCTAAAGTCCTAGAAAACAAGAGACGGTAGCATTTATTTTGATATTTCCAAATTCTGGTTCCAGTCTTTTCTAGGGCCATGTCGTACTCATTGAATTTGAGTTTCTAAAGTTTTGTGAAATTCCTGGTCTATTTTCTTATTTAAAACTAGTGCAGATAGGATTTTATTTTTTTCCATCCAAATAGTTTCCAATAAGTTACCCGAGAACTGTGTGGTCTGACGCTTTTGTTTTTTCAGTTATGTCGATTGGCATCCTCAACACAACCTAAGTCATAGTAGGAATTAAATATATATTAATTAATTGATATTTGCCTTTCCAATGTCTTCTTTTCAAGATTTGATTTAAAGCCACTTTTCTAAATTAAAAAAAGACCATATTATCAACCAAGTTAGAATTACTCTTCCCTTTCATCCACAGTTTTTGTACCTCCATTAAAGCACTCATTTCAACCATTGCATCGACCTTTATGTTCCTCAAAGGCAAAGCAGGGTGTCTTGTACAGGCTCTCTCATAGAGAACATATTGTGTGAAGATTTGTTCAATTTACAGGCCAAAGAAGAAAAACAATGGGAATACATTTAGAATACTAATATGACAACAAAAAATCTTAACTCTCATGAAGAATATTAAAAACTTGTGCCACATTTTAGTGCAATGTCAACATCACTCTCAGCCTAACTCTATAGTAATTGCGGGAATAACTGATGTACCAATCAGAAACAAGAATTTCATTAATTCTCAAAATAGACAGGAGCTAGTTTTGTCTCTCCAATAAATATAGTTTTTGTTATCGCTTAAATTGTTTGCAATAGAGATTTAAAGTATCTCTGAAATTAAGTAAAAAAATAAGGATAGAATTAGTTTTCCATCAGCAAAAATGGCACGTACTCTGAGACTAACACTATCCCACACTAGCTGTATGTACTATGATGTGTAGCTTAATTTTTCTTTATACATATAATACCTACCACATACAGACCTTCTGAGGGGCTACCTAGCATAGTGCCTGCCTAACAGAAATCATAACTAAAAATAAATGTTCTCTCTCTTCCAATTTTTTTTTGTAAAATTATCCCTGAATACTTTTAAACAGAGTGTTTTGTTACTATCCTCCCCTCCTAAAAAAAATAACATGTAATTTGTTCTTAATATTTTCTTCAGTTTAATGTATTATTCAGAGGATTGAATTCTAAGGTCAATTGAGAATATACCGCTCACATGCCTACTTAATAACTATGTTGTGACCACTAAAGTAGCTGCCCTACTACTCTTCTCTCTCTGTTTCTGTCTCTGTCTCTCTTTCTCTCTCTCTCTCTCTCTCTCTCTCTCTCTCTCACACACACACACACACACACACACACACACACACACTTTCTCAGAAAATTGCAGTAAGAATAGAGTCAACGAAGTGTCTGGCTTCATGCAAAGTATTGTTTGTAGTGGAGGCCCTATGTAAGTTTTGAGAAAGATGCATTCAATAATGCATTCAACAATCCATCATTTGGATGTTTACACTGTCTACTCATGGTCACTCTACAGGGGGAAGTTGGGCTTAACAATTCCTTCAGGGTCAACATGGTATCTAACAGTATCTAATAGTGTTTGATCAAGTGCATATATATTTTTGAATAACTGTATAAGTGAATTTTAGGATAAGTGAATGACATCGAATAAATGAATGACTACATATATGAAGAGATGAATTAACTCAAGTACCCACTTTATGCTAAAATGTGCATTCATCAAGAGTACCTGTCTCAGAGTGCATTTAACTCATGTTTAGTAATGTACATGGATGATCATTAGCAAGAATATTCTAGTAAGAGTAAATTTAGTCCACCGGTTTGAGCAAAATAAGTGAAACATTACAAAAAGAAATCTGTAAGAGAGTAAATATTTTAAGGGTAAAATCAAAATTAGAGTATACTAAATGAGAGTTTAGACTTCACAAAATGGCTTCTGTAGGAAGAGTTTATCTAGATTGCTATTAAGCAAATGTGGTTTACTGAATTTGTTTTCCCTGTATTAAATACATAGCATTTTCATATTCTCAGACATTTAAGAATATTGGCAGGCTTATTTTAACTTATTAAGTGTCAGAAAAGTGTCCATGACCAACATGAGAAAACAGGCTCTTCATGCTTTTCAACGCTCAAAACATATTCAAATGTAGAAATCCAATAATTTAATTGCAATAACAAACTCAGTGATGTGTGTTTATCTTGCTTTTACACACAGGGATTTACTAAAAATCACCTTATGGAAAAGTAGTTCTATGTGCTAAAGCCCAAATTCAATGGAGCACTACACGTAAAAGTTATTAAAATCAAACGGTTCTTTTAAACTTTAAATTTCAACCCAGAGAGCTAGATAATCCAAAAGGAAATTAAGGGAAATGTCCTTCTGGGAAATAGTCAAACTACTGCATTTGGGGGAAAAAAATGTTAAGTGATAGGACACTTTCTTCAAACAAAAGGAAATCCCACATTTCAGTATGAGGAATTAAATTTATTCATGTGCATTGAAACTGAACAAATAATTTATTTTAAAAATTAATTTTAAAAGCTTATATAATGCATTTACCTAAAAGGAGAAATTCATTTTCCTTATGTTCTATATTTGTATCATTATTAATGTCAACTTACAGCAGAAAACAATTCTCAATACTAACAATTCTTAAATGCAATTCCAGTTTTTACAATAATAAATAGGGATATTATACAATGGCACTTTCACACTGAACAAGTTCTCAAGAGACTTGTAGCTTTTAATTTATAGTTTTCATAATTTATTTTCTGTAAGCTTTTCATTTTAGCGATTAACAATGAATAGAGTACAAAAATATGACATGTTATTCCTTCATATATTAAAATTGTATTTTTGCATATGTATCTTTACACATGCATATTTATACACACACATATGCAGAGCATTCAACATTTGAAGCAGGCCTAGAATATTTAAAAAATATGATAATATACTATGCCGCTAAGGAAACCATCACCAATTCTCAAAAAAGAAGCCATTCCCAAACCACAAAGTATTAGCATCAGAAATTAAGAACAGTAGTAAACAAACAAAATGACAGGGACTAAATGTCAAAAGAAATTCTCAGGTAACTACAGTGTAAAACAGATAGTCATGCACTATGCACTCCAAAATACATTAAAACACTTGGATATGTACTACACTCAAAAGCATCGACGTTATGACATTTATCCAAGTGATACTCCAAGGTAAATCCTTAGTCTTTATTCAACTTAATAATTTGGTTATTGCAGGTAAATTTTGAGAAAAATGTTTAATTTATATATATTATATAAATTGTATTTAATTTATAAATTAAATAATCAATAAAAACTAAGTGCATAATTTAGTAAGTTAGAAATAATTGTATATACAATTTTATATTTTGCATATATTTTTTCATAAATTGTATAGAAAATATTTGTTTATAAATTGATTATGAATTAAATGTTAAGGAATTAGAAAATAAATGCAGTAGAGTAACCTACGGAAATTAGATTTGATTAATGGAAGCATAAAGTAATTCTGTGGAAAAAATTCAACAATATAGACCAAGCCTTCAAAATATAATTAATTTAAAGAAAGAAAATATATTTCAAACATCTGAAATAATATTTAGTATAAAATGTGCATGAATAATTTAAGAACTATATAAAACTTCACCAAGATATACTTCAAAAACAGTAATGGTCATTTTTCTGAGTAAGATATAAATTGCCCAAATTACCTGGTAAAATGAACATTCTAAATATGTAGATGAACTTCAAAAATTTATCGGGACATTATTTTCCCTTGCTCTGAATTATCAGGCTTCATGAGGTTTTCAGAAACTATTTTTCTTAAATAGACAATTAATTCTCATGCTATGTATGATATATAAAGTTTTTTGTACATAAAAAATTAAAATTTGTCAAATTTGTGTTATAATATTCATCTATCTTTCTTAAAACAGTTAATGAGAAAACAAGAATGGTAAAGAAAGTTTGCAAAGTAAAGCTTTTGTTCAGAGAAGACAGGATAAAGACTACCAGGTGTTTAAATGTATGTATCTAAAAGAAGTACAAAATACTGATACAAGTATCTACAGTATTTTACATACCTACAATAGAGGAAATCAATTCAGAATGGATTCCTCATATACTTCAGTATATCCTATTGCTTTTCATTCATTTATCAGTTTTGTTAAAAACATTATATTGTGCTTTAGAGATAAAAATATCAAAATTTCCTCTATAAATAATGACTGAAAAACATCATGATGAAAGAAAAGTATATTATATGAAATTTTTATATTGAAAACCAGGAGATATTCTACTGAGAAAACGTTAGCTGGAAAGATGTTCTGTGGGGTACAACTTTAGTCCCCTATTCTTGGACACCTAGATTGTTCCTATTATTTCATTATTATCAATAATATTTCAATGGATATATTTTTGAGTAGCTTCGCCTGTATTTTGTGTTATTGGTTTAGTATTCCTCAAAGAGGAATTATTATGCCTGCATGTAAAAAGCATTCTTAGGCTTGAAAAAAAAATGTCTAAATTTCTTTCCTGAAGCTCATATAATGAGATGTCCTGTGGAGCCTGGCAGGAAAAACTGCCAATTTCAAAGTCATAAGCATTTTCTACCATCTAAAAAGAAGATTGGAATTTACCGTTTCAAGATAACCGCTTCTTTGTATGGGGAGAATCACTCCATCAGGTCATTTAATCAAGCTGATTTAAATACCCTCTGTTGTCCTTGAAAAGGATTTGAGTGGTTTGAAAGTAAACCAAATGAATAATTTGTAAATGAATATGTTAAAAGTTCTACCTAGTAATAAAAATAGGTGAAAATTTATCACATAATTAAGACTCTTCAGATTATATAAAGCAAATATTCAGTGTTATTGTTATTAATCCAGATTTGAGCTGTCCTATGCCTGAAAATCTTTGCTTATTCTGAAGGACTGAGGTCTGTGCTGACGGGAGATTGTGATGGGGACTAGACGATTGAAGGCAGGATGAGTCAAGTTGATCTTCTCCTCTCCTAACTTAGAAGAAATAACTGCCAAGAGCATGGGATGGTGGTAGTGGGTGTCACATGATGTGATTTTACACTGCATGCTCATACTCTTAAGAATTGGACACTCTGGCTATTGTAATTGTCCATTATGGGTCAAGAGGTGAGACATTACTTTGTGAATAGAAGGTAAGATTTATCCTGAAAAGAATGGATATATTTTCTGCCCACAAGCTTAGGGCAGAAATTTGATGGCTCCTGGATTGGGCAGGATGGCAGCAGGGTATGTTGAGGGAGGGATAAAAGAAAAAAATTTTTCTTTGGAAACAGAGGGTCCATTTTTTCTGAAATGCAAGGCATTGGATGCTTCAGAACAGTGATTAATGAACCTGAATATACATCAGAATCGTCAGAGAGGAAAAATCTGCAAAGCTCATAAGAAATTTCTTTTCACATCGTAGACTAAGGCTCTCATATATGGTTAGGATTGTACCATTTTACATTAATATTAAAAGTGTATAAGGGTGCTCATTTCACTTGCCAGATTGCTTCTTTTTATTTAAAACAAAACCCCAAAAAACTGACTATTCAATTTTAGAGTCCAGATCTATTGCCCATGAATTAGTATGACAAAAATCATACCCTATTTCTCACAAATAGAAAATCAATAATGTAGAATAATACTTGATTATAATTAAATATTAGAGGATTGATAAACTATAACTCTCAAAATATATAGGGCTCAAATTTAATCCACAGATCCCTGAGAACTCATTTTTAAATTACACTATTTTTAACACTTCAGAGTTCACACAGGAGTCATAGGGCTCTGGGTTACTAGTGATTGTAGATGTGTCTTCAGAGTCACATTATTTTACTATTGCTATTTTAGAATATGCAAAATGGTGATTAATATTGATGATGAAAAATATCACTGTATTTTATGGTCTTACATATTATCGCTAAGAGATGTAGAAAATTAATATTCAATGAAAGTCGAAAATATCATGTCAGTGCATTTCTTGATGAAGATAGAGAGTAATTTTCCCTTGAAAACATGATGTATTTCTTGTGAATGTCTGCTTTTAGGAACAAATATTTAGAGTGGAAGTCTTGTAACAGGATATTTAATGATAGATGAAAATTTAGCCAAAATATAGTGAATTTTTTTTAAATGAAGCCATCTCCAAAGCGAACACTCCGTGCAGTAACTAGAAATATTCCTGGATTCCATTCTACACAGCGCCATCTTCGGGGTAATATATCATCTAAGCACCTTTTTCTGATGATGTATTACTCAAATGCATCATCAGCCAGATCCGCGTTTCTAATGATTTATAATTCCACTAAATCATTAGAGTGAGGCATAGCAACAATATAGTATTCAAAGATGGTTCCAGATAGACAAGAAGGATTCAGGAGCAAATTTTAGAGGTCTGCAATGCAAAATCAGACAAAATAGGAAAAGAACAGTCTGCTAAATATCAGTCTAATTTTTAAGGAAACATGCATTATTTTCAATTGTTTAGTCAGTAGTAGTAACTGACTAATGTATTCTTTGGTTCCATCATTATTTTGTCTGAGTCAGTAAATATAGGATAATACTTTAAGGGCTGGTGATTTGAAATGATTAACAATAAATCTGAATGATTGTGTTATTTAAAAACTACAATTAAAAATAAGAGAAACCGAGACTACAATTTCCAATGCTTCTAGACCTAGAGAATGTTCATTACAAACAGTCTTAGATTTTAGAGATTTTGTAATTTTAGTGTAGCATTGCTTATACATTGTAGAGAAAACCAATTTGATGTATTTTTAAGAAACTAACTTTTGAAAATATAATTCTTCTACTTTTAAAGAAACTTATACAATCAATATATATTAATAGTAAAACAAAATTCAAAGAATACAGAAATTCATAGATAATAAGTAAAACTTTCCTTTCAACCCTCAGTCTCATTTACATGCTTAAAGTAATCCTAGTAAAGAGTTTCGTGTATTTTCTTACAGATCAATGCATATTACGTATATTTTTATATACATACCCTTCTGCTATAGGTATTTTTACATGACATGTTTTAAACATGAAATATTTCTTTGTGGGAGGGGATGATATAATTATAATATGTAAGATATCATGGATTTACTTTATGAAACCAATATGCCACATATTTTTATAAAATGTTATGACAAAAATGAAAAAAATATTTCTTATGAAATTTATCACACTTTAAGTCCTAGAGAAATGAGGTTGAAATAAGCTCTTTTTTTCCTTCATTCTTCCTCTCTGTTTTTTTTTTTTTCCTCCTTATCAAAAATCTCAGGGCCTCAACTATTAATAATATGTTTAGGAGAGCTAGGAAATGTCTCCCACTTAACTTACAACAAATGTTAAAGTTAGTTCTTTAGGCAGAAGGAGTATGATACCAGACAGTAAACGGGATCTATACAAATACATAAGCAGTACTGGAAATCCAATAAAGTTAAAATAAATCATTCACTTTTATTTTCTCTTATTTTTAATTGTTCTAAAAGTGAAGTGATTGTCTAAAGAAAAATTAGTACTGATATATTATGTGGTTATTTTTTATTGTTAGTGCATGGAGTCGATTTCAACTCTTAGTGATCCTGTGTACAGCAGAGCAGAACCCTACCGGGCCTTTTCTCACCATCCTCGCACCTTCCGGCACAATATCATACCAGCTCCGCTGCCATTCCTAGGGTTTTCATGGCCAATTTTTTTTGGAATTTTGTGATCATGTCCTTCTTCCTAGTCTGTCTTAGTCTAGAACGTCCGGTGAAACCTGTCTCCCATGGGTGACCCTGCTGGTATTTGAAATACCAATGGCATAGCTTTCAGCATCACAGCAACACACAGCCACAGTATGACAACTGACTGACGGATGGTGTGGCTTCCTAACCAGAAAATGAATCCAGGCTGTGGCAGGGAGAGCGTCAAATCTTCACCACTAAAACACCAGGGCTGGCAATTATGTGTTTATGGCTGATCTAAAAACAAAATATATGAAAAAATAAAGCAATGGATAGGAGGAAGGAATTGGAAATAGGGTGTCATTAGATCCATTCACTGTAACCGAAATGGAAAATATTATTTGAAAGACATCGATTAATTAAATATATATATTGCAAACCCTAGAGCATAATCTCTCAAAACTGGAAACAACCTACCTGTGTTTTGACAGGTGAATGGATAAACTGTGGTACATACATACGATGGAGTACTATCAGCAATATAAAGGAATAAACTATTGATTCACACAATAACATGAATGAATTTTAAGTGCTTTTACTACTTGAAAAAGCCAGACCCCCAAATCTACATATTGATGACTTAATTTACATTCTATTATGGAAAAGGCAAAATTACAGGGAAGGAAAACAAATGCTTGATTCCCAGTGGTAGGAGGTAGGATGTGGAATTAACTACAAATGAGCAGGATGAGGAAATATCAAGTTTATGGGACTGTTGTGGATCATATCTGTGTTGGAGGCTACATGATCCTATACATTTATCAAAACCCATAGAATGGTAGACCATGAATAGTGAAATTTTTACTGTATGTAAATTTAATAAAATGTCAGCCAAGATTGGGGGTGGAAGCTAAAGTAAAATATAAATTATAGCAAATAAATCTAACTGAATAACGATATGTAAATGAATAATATAACCAACTGAAGGGGGTGGGAAGGAAAATAATCTAATTTATGTTGGAAAACAGTATTTTGACTAGAAGTTAAAAAGCTAAATATACAATGCTCTATACATAAATGCTGTTCTCTAGTTAGTGAGTGTGTTTCTTACAGAGGGATGGGTTAGAAATTCTGATACTAACTTATATGTACACTAGAGTTGAACAAATAAGTAAATATATTATAGATAATGATAGCTAGGTTTCTCATTGTTGGAGAAAGAAATTACGAGTAAGGAAAGGGGAAGGCAAGAATGAACCCTGTGTTGGATTGGAATTGGAGGAATCAGTATGAACTCATGGTTTTTAAATATTGATGCAAATGGTGATACAAATATCTTATTACTGCTGTAAAAAATTACCACAAACTTAGTGGCTTGAAACAACACAGATTCATTATTTTATAGTTCTGGATAGTTTTATAGTTCTGTATAGTTCATACATCCAAAAGCAGATACACTGGACTAAAATCAAGGTGTTGGCAGTGCTGCATTTCCTTCTGGGAGCTCTAGGAAAAAAGTCCATTTCCTTGCCTTTTCCAGCTTTTAGAGGCTGTCTACATTCCCAGATGTGTGGCTACCTTCCTTCATCTTTAAGGCCAGCAGCATAGCATCTTCAAATTTTTCTCTTATTCTGATCTTTCCTGCCCTCCTCTTTCACTTCTAATAACCTTTGTGATTTCATTGGGCCCACTCAGATAATTTCTCCATCTCAAGGTGTTTAACTTAATCACATCTGCCAAGTCCCTTTTGCCATACAAGGAAACATATTCACAGGTTCTGGGTATTGGGACCTCGTCATCTTTAGGGGGGCATTAGTCTGCCTACAATGGGTAGATGGATCAGAAATAAATCTAGATGTGTGTGTCTATGCATGGGTTAATATGCACACATGTATTTCCAACCTCTGATTGCTGAAAGGTTCTTGAAGCAATGATACCCCAATAGCAATGAGCACATCTTCAGTCCAGATCTTGGTTTCTAAATACTGTTATTCACTAAAAGGAAATAGAGCTCTGAAAATATAAGATAAGCCTAGAGTATTTTGTGATGCCAGAAAATAATAAAGGGACCCAAAAAATGAGGACATGCTGATAAGGTGCAGAAGCCAATATGAAAGAACTCCCAATGGCCAAAGCTGCAACAATTTGAGCAACAAAATAAATAATGATAGTATGGATTACAACCCATAGAATAAAATATATACCTATGTGTTTACACCAAATAGAGTTGCCAGATAAAATACAGGGCACACAATTAAATTTGAATTTAAGGTAAGCAATGAATAATTTTTATATGTTTCAAATAAGCATGGGACGTACTTACACTAAAAAAAGCATCCATCGCTTAGCTGAAGTTAAATTTTAACTGGGTATCCTGTCTTTTTCTTTGTAAAATCTGGCAACCACAAAACTCATTGATAGATAAATAGAGCTTTTTCTTACAGAAGAATTCTAATTAATGAGTGTAGGAAGAATGAGAGAAATAGAAAATTACCATTAGAACACCACAGTAATACTTGTCTCAGGCAGGATCAACTGATGATTGGTAAAATTAGTTTGTGAAAGTTTGTGGAGAAACGAGACAGTTAAACATAGTCTCAAAATAAATCCTTCAAGATACTTACTAATTACAAATGAAAAACGTTAACTGTAAATTGAGATTTGTTTCCCGTTAAAATATGCCAAGTCCAAACCTTAGGTACCTTTGAATAAAACCTTATTTTGAAATAGGGTTTTGCAGATTTAATTAAATATCTTCAGATGAGATCATCCTGGATTTAGGGTGGACCCTAAATTCAATTGTTGCTGTCCTTAAAATGAGGAGAAAATGAGAGCCATACACAGAGGAAGGCCATATGAAGACGGACATGGGGATTCGAGTGATCCATTTATGAGCCAAGGAACACCAGGGAGTGCCAGCTGTCACCAGAAGCTAGAAGAGACTCAGAGCTGATTCTCTCTCAGCCTCCAGAAGGAACAAACACTGCTAACACCTTGATTTTGGACTTCTGGCCTCCAGAACTGTGAGAGAATAAATTTCTGTTGTTTTAAGCCACCAAGTTTGTGGTAATTTGTTATGGCAGCCCTAGAAACCTAATATACCAAATGATCAAGGTTAACATCACCAGTAATGAGACATATTGATATCGTATAGTCTCTGTGATGATATAATGGAAAGCAAGCATCATTTCTGTGGTGTTCTTGTCATAGTGCATGACCTCAATTTAATAATGATAAAACAACAGATAAACTCAATCTGAGGGACATTTTACAAATTAACTTATCTGAAATATTAAAAATTAAGGACATGAAGGACAAGGAAAGACAGATGTACCGTTAGAGATTGGAGGAGACTCAGGAGACACAACGACTAAATGCAACGTGAGATCCTAGTTTGCATCTTGGAACAGAAAGGGACATTAGTGGAAAAACTCATGAAATGTGAATAAAGTTTGTAAATTAGTTAACAGTATTGTGACAATGTTAACTTCTTCATTTTGATAATTATACCATGGATATGTAAGATGTCAACCTTAGGGGAAGCTGGGTGAGAGGTGTACAAGAAGTCTGTGCACTATTTTTGCAACTGTCCTGTAAGCATAATATTATTTGAAAGTAAAAAGTGTTAAATACAAACCTCATTGATGAGGCCTAACTGAACAGTTTCACTTGGGTGTTACAGGCAGAAAAAAGACTACTGTTTACTTTTAACAAGGGTGTAAAGAAGGAGAGTCAGGTTGTTATGAACTGAATTATGTCCCCCAAAATTCATATGTTAAAACCTTAACCTGAGTACCTCAGAATGTGACTGTATTTGGAGATAGGGCCTTTAAAGAGGTAATTAAGTTAATGTGAGGTCATTAGGGTGTGCCCTAATCCATTCTGACCGGGGTCTCTTCTTATGGGAAGAGATTATGACATGGGAGAGACAACCAAGAATACACGTGTGTAGAGAAGAAAGACCATGTGAGGACTCAGCACGAAGGTGGCCATCTGCAAGCCAAGGAGAGAGGCCTTGGGAGAAGCCAAACCTGCCAACACCTTCATCTTGGATTTCCAGGACAATAAATTTCTTTTGCTTAACCACCCAGTCTGTAACATTTTGTTATGGCAGCCCTCATAAACAAAAACACAAGGAAGCCACCCCTGGTGGCTGTGGTGGAAACTCTAAGGACTTCGGATAAGTTAACACATCTCCAAATTTCCAATGCTTTATCTAAATATGAATATCAATACTTATTCTTCAAGCTGTTAGGATTATTCAAAACCATACAGCTGATGGCATTGATTTTCTTTGTAAAGAGAGAAGCAAATTCTTTGCTGAGCATGAAAGAAGAGCTGGAGTTCAGGGCTTCAGGGAGAGTCTGAATGTTTGGAAGAGACATTATGGAAAATGGGAGATCAAAGTGTAGAAACGAAATACTAAAGGATAATCCCAAAGAACTCCACGACTAAATAACATCCCTACATGGTTAATTTGCTTGCATCACAACCTAATTATAAATGCCCTTTCTGCCATTTGTAATTCAAGTTTCTTTTTCTCCTTTTATGAAGCTGAAATCAAATATGCAACATGGAGTGTATGATAGCTTGGCCTCTACAAGTTAGACAATAAAAGCTTCATATTTGACACTGAGTTATCTAATTAATGTCAGTAAAACTTAAAATATGCACAATTCACATTAGATAATATCTGTTAAGAGATAATTTGGAGAAAAAGGCAAAATTATAACTCTCATGTATATAAAGAACACACATTAAAGATTGTATTTAACTCACGAGGGAACCAGGCAGATGTTATAACTGGTTCAAAAGAGAATTCAAAAAATAGAAACATTTATAGATCAGGAATATTGAAATGAATATGCAAATAGAGGAAAAACTAGTTTTTCCACAGGGTATAAGGACAACAATTGAACTTCTGCCAGACGGGATGGAATTTGTATGTCTATCAATTGCATACATAAAGACAGTATTAAAAATTTTCGAAGACAATACAAGACTAGAATCAGATAACCTGAATCCGTGTTCGCCAGACAGCACATACACATTTTCTTTTTTGAAACACAAGGTTTTTTTCTACATATATAAATAGAGATCTTAATAAGCTTTTCCTTCAACGAAATGTTGGTACTTAGGTGTCAGGATATATTAGTGTATCCAATGCCAAGAAAGTTGAAAATAGTTCCAATGTTGCTTATTCCCTAGACTTCCGAAGAACCCTTACAGGTGGGTTCTAACCCTGTCCGAGTCAATGTCATTTTTCTTCCTATAAAATGCATGATAAAGCTTTGGATATTGGGGGTGCAACTTCTGTAGAGCCCTGTTGTTAATCTTATTAATGCCTATAAAATAGGCCTAAACTGAAACATCTAAGCATAAAACTGTATATCAAAATGTTAATTATTCAGCTAGAGAATCAACATGTATTCTTGCTTACGAGTAACATTCTGAAACGAGTACAAAAGATGCCTTGGAGAATAAAACCTAGTGGGAAGGTTAAAATAATTGAATTTTTTTTTTTTTTAGGATGGGAAATAGAGTAGACCTAAAATAAGTCTCTGAAAGATATCAAAAGGAGTATTGTAATAAATTATTTTTCATAGCTATTAAGAGCAGAAAAAATCAGTTCATTTTCTTTATGAAAAATGCATATTAGAATACATAGCTATGCCAATGTTACTTTTTAAAATGCTTACTTAAGGGAGTTATTGATATTCTTTCCCTGCTTTAGCATCTAAAAGAGAATAGGTTCTCATTTATCCAAGGTGGCCTAAAAGTATACAGAAAATGGGCTAGAAAATTAGAATCACTTGAATAATTGTACAAATATTTCAAAGACACATCTCAGAATACTCAGACTCAAGAGATCAGCAGTGAAGCCTCAGAATCTGAATTTTTACATTTTGCAGATGATTTTAATCTACCTCTAAGTGTGGAATCTATTTCACAAGTTATCCTCAACTCTTTTTTTTTCTGACTGTTCATCCTGTTAACCTCTTGTATCATTTAATTTAAATAATTCTGTGCAATAGTGAACAGTAAAGTGGAAAAAACAGAAATGTGTTAGTAATTCCTGGATTTTCAAGTTTCAGAAATCCGTTATAACCCAAAATACAATATTTATGTCCCTGGGATAGAAGATAAGGGTGTCTTCAGTGAGATACCTTCTCCTGTTTGGGGTATGCATTACCAAAAATTCTATCCACAGTCCCCTGAGACCCTGGCAATAGCCTTGGAATGTTTGCAATCTGGCTCTGTCTTGCTATATTCTATTTTTACAATGTTCTTATTTTATTCATTAGCTTTAGCAGGTCACAATAATTTGTTTTACTATTCATAGCCCCTTAGGATTCATTCACCTACTTTGTTGATAATGAAGTGGTTTGTTTCTGTTTTACCAATAGCTATCAGCTTCCTGCATTTGAAGTGTTTGTCAATATTCTCCCTTAAGTACTGTTTTCCTTTGCGCCCAAAGTGATCTTTTTTTTTTTAAAGGACACATGTCCACTGTTACAGTTGCCATTTGATGAAGTCATTGTGACACAGAATTTACTATCTCTGGTTTTACTCAGATAGTATCTTGTTTTAAATTGTAACAAGTGGACTGTCGACCTGAGAAAGTGAATGCTTGACTGTTGATTTTTCCTTATAATATGTATTCAGGACAACAAAATTATTAAAGGAAATGAATTTTTTTTAACTTAGTGAATTTGGAAGGTTTTTTTCCTGCCCTGTTGTTTGTTAGGCTCCCTTAAAAGATGGAAAATAAAATAGGGGCAGAAAGACGGCAAAATTGAAAGGAAATGAGCAGTTCTGGCAATAATAATAGGTAAGTGTTTTGTGAAAATAGGTTATAGGTTTATTATTAATATTAAAGCTGCAATTCAAAATAAATGGGCACAATTTACGATAATCATTTACCACAATTACATATACATAGAAAATTTTACCATCTCCAATATTCTCAGAGTGGAGGGTATGGAAGTTAACATTAAAATGAGAACAAACTGCAATACAGGGCCGCACTACAACCTGGGCTCAAATAAGATTCAATAAAGTGGTTGTTACTCCTTTCAGAGCAGTGGCTTCAACTCAAATCCTCCTGGAAAGGAAAGAATTCTCTGGTAAAAACTGAAATCTTAGCAAAGAAAGAGAACTACATGCTCAGAATAGCTTTCCTGGCTCTGAAGGTAATACCCTCTGGAGTGAGAAGCAAACGAGATGCCAAAGAGGCTCAGGGCAGATTTGAGTGTGAATACTGACTCTGAAAGTAGGTGAGGTACTTAATCTAACTAAACCTCAGATTCTTTGTATATATAATGGTGTTTGTAATACCTACCTCAAAGGACATTGGAAAGAAGAGATGAGCTAATTCATGTAAAATGCTTAGCCCAGTGCCTGGATTACAATAAACAATCATTTTATGGTAGCTATCATTAATATTTGCTAATACTCTCCTCCTTTTACTCTGCCAGAAATTTCCCTGAGTAAGCAAATAAACAAAACAAATAAAAGTAGCTACCAAGAGTTTAGCTAAGCTACTCCTTGGTATTGCTGCCTCGGCATCCATTTTGTTTGGCCAAGTGGCCTGCAGGGCCTTAAACTGACACCGGCCCCTCATACAAGCACTTGCCCTAGGTAACAGCCCACAGAGTCACAAGCAAAAGTAAGTTCCTGATATGAGTTCTCCAACAGCCCTTGTGATAAGCAGTCTCCCCCACCTCCCAGGGCCTTCCCTTTGCACACCTCTTAGATAAGACCCCCGTGGAGCTTACCAAAACCCCACTTTTTTGGGTTAGAATTGACCAATCCTATCTTAGCCTGAGAACCCCAAAGCATTCTAGCAACAAGCCCTAAGAAAGGCATGTGCCATTCTCTGCCTGTATCCTGCCTTGACCTCCCTGTGCGGCCTCTCAGGTACACTCCATGTACTTCCTCCAGGACCTGCAAGTGACGAACTTCTCTATCTCAATTTCTCTTGTGGTCTTCTGTTGAAACTCAGGGGCTCAGCATTTGGCACCTCAGAACTCTACTTAACAAATATCAATTTAACAAAATCCTAACACCAACAGACAACAAAACACTTTGCTGGGTGAACCCTCTGAGAAGCCCTATCAGTGGGATTATACTGCCCACATGCCCACCTTGCATCTTCAGAAACTCCAGACCATTCACATTTAGGTTTATGTATTTTATGTTTAGAAATTAGTACCTCCCCAAAAATATAGATTTTGATTGAAAGTATATTTTTAAATGTATGTAAAAAATTGTATTGATAACTATAGGAAATAATTACATACATATGCATAAAGAAAATAGTTCTATTATGAGAGTGAACGTGTAGATGATTACATCTTATTTTGACTTTTCTTTTTGTTAAATTTTCTGGTGTATTTGTTTTCTATGCTGCCTTATCAAATTACAACAAAGTGGCTTAAAACAACGAATTTATTATTCCACAATTTTGAAGGTGAAAAATCTGGTCAGTGTGGGTTTCACTGGACTAAAATCAAGGTATTGGCAGGGCAGCGTGCCTTTTGGAGGCTCTGGTAAGATGTCCTTTTTTGCTCTTTTAGGTTGTTGGCAGAACGCAGTTCCTCACAGCTGTAGAACTGAGGTTAGCATTTTCTTTCCGCATGTAAACTGAAGGTTGTTCCTAGCTTCTTGAGGCAGCTTGCATTCCTTGGTTGGTGGACCCCTTCTTCCATCTTCAAAGCCAGCAAAAGGAGGGGAGGAATCAAATCATTTCACATTGCATCTCTCTGACCCACTCTTTTTGTTGTTCTCGTTGTTGAGGAAGATTAGCCCTGACCTAACATCTGTGCCATTCTTTTTCTATTTTGTATGTGGGTTGCCTCCACAGCATGGCTGATGAGTGGTGTGGGTCCACGTCCAGGATTCGAACTCCTGAACCTGAGCTGCCAAAGTGGATTGTGCCAAACTTAACCACTACACCACAGGGCCGGCCCCATCTCTGACCCACTTTTCTGCCTTCCTCTTAAGGATTCAAGTGATTACATTGGTCCCATTTGGATAATCCAGGATCACGACACTTTGCCTATTTTAAGGTCAGCTGCTAGGCAACCTGAACTCTACCCACAAGTTCAAATCCCTTTGTCTTGTGACCTAACATATTCACAGATTTTGGGGACCAGGATGTGGACATCTTTAGGGACCATTCCACTGACCACCACAACAAGCTTTCAGAGAAAGAGAACCCAAATTTTGCATGTCCAATATTGATCCCAATTTTACTCATTCATCTGTCTCCTCTATCTCTAAATAAATACCAAAATCTCAGCCTATAAGTTGCTTTTAATTTCTCACACATTATTAACCACTAAATTCAGCTCTGTAGTGAGTCTTATAAACATTATCTCTTTGTTATCCCTTGAGCTCATTCGCTATCTTTAGTCTCACAGTTACTGCTTTAGTACAAAATCATATTCTTAACATTCTTACTACAAATTTCTACACAAACGTCAGTATACTCAATCTAAAATGTTATCATTATAGTATCATTTCCTTGTTTAAAACTTTTCATCAATTTACCATTCCCATATGGGAGTGCCATGATTTTATGCCTGCTTAACCATGCACTTTTCCTCTCATTCTTCATTCTGCTCTTTCCTATTCAACATCCAGGACTTGGTTCATCTATCATTTCTTTGAGTAGGAAAGAAATTCAGGTTGTCTATCAGCTGACCTTAAAATAAGGAAAGTGTCCTGATCCTGGATTATCCAGATGGGACCAACGTAATCACTTGAATCCTTAAAAGTGGAAGAGGAAGGCAGAAGAGTGGGTCATTCCTCCACTCTGGGCGAGGTGTTTCTCCTTATCCTTTTATACTTACCTCTCTCACAATATTTGTCACACTGTTACCATGATCAATTTTCTTGTCTATTTCTCCCACTAGATTGTAAACTTTGGAAGCAAGGATTGTGCCTTTTCTCTTGAGTGCTCAAGTTCAGTTTACAACATGGCACCTAGTATGTATTCAATAAATATATGCTGAATGAATGATTATTAGTGATGAAAATATCTGCCCTGTCTAGTCCCACAGATTTCTTAAGATTTCAAAGGGGCAAGGCATGAAGAAGTCATTTGTAAAATACATACTACACACATTCATAGTTTTGTAATTTTTTTAATTTACTAAATACAATATCTATAATGAGTATCATATATTAGGAATCAATTTGGTTGACTTCTTTTCTGGCACAACTTTACTTCACTGAAAATTAAAGATTTTAGAAGCTATTTTTAGAAACTTCATACTGGCCAATCCATGTTACACTATATAATAGTATTAAATTTCACAAAAGACGAGGAAGTCTGCCATGGTTAACCTATTTTCACATCTATCCCAGATCACAAGTCTTTTCCAATACTAAAGCATAGACCATATAGTGGGAATGCTGACAACTTATCCCTATCAATCTAATAGTTCAATGGACAACAGTTCAGAAATCAATAGATAATTCATCCCTTGTATTTTAAATGATTGTTCCTTGGTAAGTGTTGGATGGGGGGTTAAAATAGAATCCTAATAGCAATACAATTAGTATAAGGGATCTGTCTTCTTATTTAAGCCTTGGTCACAACTGTGCAACAAGTTTAGTTTCTTATGATCTGACAAGATCTGAGCACTTAGTAGTCAGCAGAAAATTTCTATTTGAGCTTATGCCTGGATTTTATGAGTTTCAATAGAGTCTTATTCAGACTAAAGGAAAGGTGCTCTTGAAGACAACCCAAATGTAATGTAGTTGTTTACCAAATAAATGTATCAAAAAATAGCCTTCCAATATATGAATTATTAGGAAAAACAATAAAAATAAATTCTTATCTTCATTAGCAATGGAAATGTACATTTTCTAAAAATGAACTTGAGAAAGTTACAATACTTTTTTTTTTTTTGATGGGGAAGACCAGCCCTGAGCTAACATCTGTTGCCAACCCTCCCCTTTTTGCTGAGGAAGACTGGCCCTGGGCTAACATCCATGCCCATCTTCCTCCACTTTATATGGGATGCCACCATGGCATGGCTGACAGGCAGTGCGTCAGCGGGCGCCTGGGATCCGAACTCACGAACCCCGGGCTGCCAAGCACAAACTAAACCGCTGCGCCACCAGGTGGCCCGTACAATACTTTTTTAACAGTCATCCAATAATACTTGTATAAATGGAAAGATATACCATGCTGATGGATGAGGACTTTTCAAATTGTTTGGATTCCAATTATCCCTGAATTGGTTTACAATTTTCATCCCAAATTTTATTTCTAAAGTGATATACAACATTCATCAAAGTAGTTTATTGACATGACAAAATAATGTTAAATTTCATTTGGAAGAGGAAGAAAAATGGTAGACAATAAAATATTAAAAAATAATAACAATGAGAATGTAGCTGTACTATAAGACACTAAACTATAATTAAATTTTCCAAAAGTTAAGATATTAATGGCATCAGAAAGGGAATATCAATTAATAGAATTGAATATAAAATTCCAAAACCAACATGATTATAAAAAAATTTAGTATATCAGTAAGATACAATTTCAAAGCACTGGGGAGAAAAGAATGATTTGATAAATTGCATTAGAAAATTTTGGGGGTGGAAAGTAAGTTTTGATCCTTACCTTGTGGCATATAAACACAGTCTAGATGGAACAATGAGTTAAGGAAAGAATGGAAGGAAGGAGGGAGGTAGATAGAAAAGAAGGAAAGAAGGAAGGAAGGTGATAAATATGTAAAAGCAAATGCACATGAGTATGCATATAATACAAAAGTGCAGGGAAGGTAAAATCTTTAGCAAATGAGGAGAAAATGAATTCATATTCTCTGAGCAGTCAAGCTGTTACTGATACCCAGCCCCTATCACGTAGTTTCAGGAAGTTTATTCTACAATTTTTATCAACCATATTATTTTTTCACAAGTATACAAGTTCCTTACTTAGTCCAAAGGGGCCAGTAGAGTTATAGGTCTAGAGCTAAAAATATAAGAGATGAGCTTGAAATATCTTGCCACACCAAAAGACAACAAAGCTCTCAAAGACTGCCAGCATCAAGGATTGTGTACAAAGAACGCAGGAGCCAATCTGAAGTGATTCTTTATGGGCAAAGATGAGATAAGTTGAGCATAAGCATCAATAAGAATTATAATGGCAATGAATTACAGTACATCATATATATTTTAATCCATGATATATCATTATAATGCTAAAGAAAACAAAATAAAGTTGTTTTTTGTTTTCAGAGGTTTTTTTTGGTCACTAATAGAGAATGCCAGGGAAACATCTCATTATCTTGAAAACTAGTACATGTAATGATTAACATTCATTCTATCTTTTCTTAACAAATTCTACCACAGGGTAACCAAACAGCTGTTCAGGAGAATTTTCTCTGTATAGAAGCATTACAATAAATAAATGAAGAAGAAATGATTGAATTAGAGTATCACTATTTTCCAATATGTGCTGAATTAATTAATTGTACCAACTATTATCAATAGCTGCTAACATTCCCCCCAAAAATGTGCTTTCTGAAGAAATTACACAACACCAGCTATAAAATATTCTTTCTCAGTATTCCTACAAGTATTCACGCCAGAAGAACATGGAAATTATAACATGAGGAGACAGTGAGTAAAATCCTGATTACGTGAAACTCTGTGGAACAAATGGCCTGGTTTCTCCAAAAAATAAATTGCAAGGAAAAGTAAAAGAGATGGGGAGGGAATTTGTAGGTCAAAAACATCTTAACTGTAATATATGGAGTTTATTCAGATCCTGAATTGAATAAATAATATAAAACTTATGAGACAATCAGAGAAATCTGAACACTGACTATTTGATTATATAGATTACTTGTTAATTTGGGGGTATGATATTATTTTAGAGATAAATACTGAAATATATACAGATAAAATAATAAAAATTAGGATTTTGACACAATAATCTGGGTAGTTTGGAAAATGATGAGGGTAATAATGAATCAAGTTTGGTCATATATTATTGATTCTTAAAGTTGGATAATGGGTATATGAAGGTTTGTTATTCTGTTTTCTCTATTTGTATACATTTGAAATTTTCCACAATAAGAGCTAAGAGAAGAAAATGTTGTTAAATGAATATTATTGCTCCTTTGTACTAAAACAGCAAAGATAAAGTAAAAGTTCTATGATTATTCAAATTACATGTTAGTTCTTTTAGTTACTCAATCTTTAATTTTGAAATAAATAATAAAAGACCAATTCTCTAACAGAACTATCACCCACTAAAAATCAGTAACAATGAGCCATAAATAAGCACAGCTCCCCACTAGTCTGGAAGACACAAAAATGAAAACATCATAAAAGTAATGCAAATATTTAAAAAATTATTATGAATGTGCAGATGAATAAAATATCTAGAGAAAATTTTCTTTTTCTCTACAAACAGCCATTTCAAAGGAACATCCAAGATATAAGCTGATTAAATCTAAGAAAAAAGCACTTGCACATTTGACAAGTATCTTTATTATAATAAGATGAAGTTGCTACCACCCGACAATTGCTTAAAAGCCAGTGCTAGATTGTATAAATATGATCTACTCCATGTTTGAACTTGTTGACATGTTAAAACTAAAGCTGTGGCATACTATCAAATCCTAATCAGTACATTTACATATAAAACATTAAAAATATGCTTCTCAGTTCCTATAGATCACTGATTATCAACCAGAGGAGATTTTGTGCTCCCTTCTTCCTAGAGATATTTGGCAGTGTATAGAGACATCTTTGGTTCTCACAACGGGTACTGGCATCTAGTTGGTCGAGGCCAAGGATGCTGTTTGACATCCTCTAACATACACGGTAGCCTCCCACAACAAAAAATTATCTAATTCGAATGTCAATGATGTCTTCGTTTAGAAATCATGCTCTAGATATACCACTATTTTCCAGGGATAAATCATGATTTTTTCTCAATTACAAATGGAAATTTTACTTTTCATGCTTTCATTTATTCACTCATTCATTTCTTCACACTGAGATTTCTTACCCCCAGGAATGTACTTTCTTTTCTTTCTGATTTAAGACTATAAAAGACAGGTTTATCCATATTAGATTTGCTTTTTTAATTTATTTTCCCTTAAATAGATTATAGTAACAATGAACTGGTGTATATTAGACTTAAGGTGACAATTGTCATTAAGTTTGCTCTGATATTTGAAGAGGCAAACAAAAATTGTTTGAAGAGGGGGCCGGCCCGGTCGCGCAGCGGTTTAGTCCGCGCTTGGCAGCCCGGGGTTCGCCGGTTCGGATCCCGGGCGCCCGCCGACGCATCTGCCTGTCAGCCATGCCGTGGCGGCGTCCCATATAAAGTGGAGGAAGATGGGCACGATGTTAGCCCAGGGCCAGTCTTCCTCAGCAAAAAGGGGAAGATTGGCGACGGATGTTAGCTCAGGGCTGGTCTTCCCCACAAAAAAAAAAAAAAAAAAAAAAAATTGTTTGAAGAGACAATATACGCTGATTGATACAGATAATAGAGAAAACACTTCCTTATATGGTAACTTGAATTCACTACGAACATATTTGAAAGGTGCAGTGTGTAAAGTATAGTGTGTAGGAGAATGACACACATTATCTTAAAGATATTACTATGTAACTCCAATATCAGTACTTTTGGAAAAAGAGGAAATATTTGAGAGGGTATTATTAAATAGATTATAAAAATCTAAAGTAAAGACAATTTTTAAAAGAATACTTCTCTTTAAGGTGAAATAGATGGCACTAGCTTTAAGTTCAGATCAGAGCTAGAATGTAATAGGAAGAGTAGAAATTAGATTTTTGTTGTGTTTATATCAAAAAGGCTAATATTTTCTCTATTGAGGTTTTGTTCTTGATCTGAGAGAAGAAATTATCTTTGTTATATTTTGTAAACTTTATGGTATATATTTTTTTCTGAACCACAGTGCATATCCTGCATGTAAAATTTTACTATCATAAACTTAAATTTTTATATATATATGTATATATATACTTTTTTTTTTTTTGGTGAGGAAGATTAGCTCTGAGCTAACATCTGTTGCCAATTCTCCTCTTTTCACCTAGGAAGATTGGCCCTGAGCTAACATCTGTGCCCATCTTCCTCTACTTTATATGTGGGTTGCCCGCCACAGCATGGCTTGATAAGTGGTGCATAGGTCTGCACCTGGGATCCAAACCTGTGAACCCCAGGCCACCAAAGGGGAGCACATGAACTTAACCACTATGCCACTGGGTCAGCCCCAAAGTTTTACATTTTTAAAGGCTGTTAGATAAAATATGCTGAGTCAAATCTAGAAATAAATTCTAACATTTAACTTTTAAGAATATTTATAGCAGATCATTTGAATGGTGACTATTACAGAAATAGTAATGAAACACTCTTGTGTTTTAATGTGATGAAAATACTTTGAGAAAACATGTTTATGAAATAATATTCTTCACCAAAATGGAAGATAGGAGACTTATTTTTAAACATTGTATTTTCTAGAGTTCTCAGATTGTAGTTGCCTTGATATCAGCAAGGAATGTAATTAAGTAAATTCTATGCCTTTAAATCTTAACTTGGCTCCAGATACTAATTTTGAGTTGGGTTGTTAATTATTAATCCCTGATCCATATTGTAGGGAATCATTTACTCCGTATTTGAAAAAGAAATCTAATCAGATGATATAGACTCTCTCATTATATCCAAACAAAAATTCATCTTTATCAAGTAATATGCTTGTATAAAAAAGAAAAAGAGAATAAAAGAAATGAAGGATTTTAAAGACATTCTAATTAAATCAGCATGTAGCTACAAATCCCCAATTGCAGATAAGTGACTAATTAGACAGTTAAGATTAATAAAAAAATTTCTCTTATGTGAGATTAATTATAAAGGATGACTGACCATTGAAGATGCTTTAAGCTATTCTGATATTTAATATCTCTGAATCTAGTTAAAACTCAGTGAAAAATTATTCAAACGCTTCATAAACAATTTTACATTTTCAGATCTTTATGTTTCTGAAAATGTTCCTCAAAGTAAGAATTAACTATTTTACTCAGAATCTAGAATTGCCATGGATCAGCTAAGACAAGACATGAATGTAGCTTCTGTTGAGAAAAAAATAATTTTTAATAATTATTAAGGACAATATTACTTTAGAACTGAAAACCAAGATATGAGTCAAATATCCAACACAGACATAGAGTTTAACTCATTTAATAATTGCATCAAATACTTGTTATTTTGGTTGCCAGGCTAAAGTACACTATCACTTAGAGATTCATTCAGAGGCTAGCAATTACAGTGGCTCAAAAAGATGGAAGCCTAAATCTCTGTTATGTAAAATAAGTTCTGAGGAAGGCACTCTGGGGTAGGTCTGACAACTCCCTTGCAACATCAGAAACCAAGATTCTTTTATTTCTCTACTTTATTCTCCTTAGCACTTGTTTTCTACCTTCAAGTTGGCTTTGTGTTCCAAAATATCTGGAGTTCCAGGAATCACACATGGACAAAAGCAAAGAAGCAGGAAGATGAAAAGGAACAGTCAAAAAGTGCTTATGCTAAATGTGTAGCTCAGTCTGGGGGAGCAGAGCTGTTCCTCTCTGTGCCTTCTGCTGACATCTATCTCATTGGCCAGCTATATCTACAAAGTAGTTTATACAGTCTTTGCACTATGTAGCCTAATGTTTTTTGGGTTTTTTTTTTTTTTTTTGTGAGGAAGACCGGCCCTGAGCTAACATCTGTTGCTAATCTTCCTCTTTTTGCTGAGGAAGACTGGCCCTGGGCTAACATCCATGCCCATCTTCCTCCACTTTATATGGGACACCGCCACGGCGTGGCTGACAAGCAGTGCGTCGGCGGACGCCCGGGATCCGAACCGGCGAATCCCGGGCTGCCAAGCGCGGACTAAACCGCTGCGCCACCGGGCCGGCCCTTTTGGGTTTTTTTTAATTGAGAAAAAAGAAGATCATGGTTATGGAATAGGCAACTAGCTATATGTTTCTTTACTCTGAAAAGCACATCATTATTAGATGTACCTACCAACATCCAGAAGCTCAAAGCATTCAAGTACCCCTTACACCATCTCTAAAATTTTAATTTTGGCCATTATTATTTGGTACAAAATTTCCATATATTCATGCTCAAGTGCTTAGGAAAAACTGTTAAAATGATTGAAATGGCACTGGGAAGACTACTTTTTTAATACTCTTTTTAACATTAAGAGGAAGATGCACAACGTAGTAGACTGTATTAAAGTACATTTTTACTTTGATTTTTTTTTCTTTTTTTAAGTTGTTACATGGGTCATGGAGATTTCGTTGGCTGATTATATACAGCCTGTAAAATAAGTCAGTTAGACTAAACATTTTTACTGACAAATGTGTCTGCAATTAAATTTGGCTATGCATCAGATAAAATTTCTCTAGAGAAATGTCCCTTGGAAAAGTAATCTTCCAATTGCCAAGAACGAATCCTCTATCAGGAGAATCAAAGGGACTGGTTAAGTAGAAGGGGATCATGTGAGGAGTTAGTGTGCCACCTGCATCAGTCCCTTTCATGACGTTGCCCAGGCCTCTGGTAAAGCCCAATCCAGCTTCACCTCCCAGTCTCCTAGAACAACTCTTCCTCCTCATGGGCCTTCCCCTCCACAGTTTTTACATCTGAACTGGTAACTGGATTTTCCTCAGCTTATTTACTCCTCATAACTATTAAGTGAAGTGGAGACTTAATTACTTTTGATTTAGCTACTATATTCTTACGGGATAAGTCTGATTATCCCACAAGAATATCACAAAATATTCTTGTGATAAAGTTTCAATGACTAGCACAAGATGGTTTCATAAAATGTATTCTCCAGAAGAGAATTCTGGGATGGAGATTGAGGTACAAGATGTTTATCAAATATCAGTGCCTGTGAAGTGAGGGCATTGGAATTGAGAAGAGGAAGAAGTTGAACAGTGATGGGAAACACAGCACAGCCTTGGGAAACCTAGTCAGGAGCTCTAGAGGAAGAATTGTTCATCAGGCCAAAACGTCTGTACCTTTATAGCTTTGTTCCACTCAGTCACTGGATGCAGGATTCACAGGAAAGCTTGGACATCAGGAAGGCAGCTCTCTGCCCCTCAGGCAGATCTTGAAAGAGCTGAAAAATGGAAGCTGCCTTCTGACTGAACAATCCACAGCTAGGCAGAAAACCCTTTTGAAATGGGATCAGGGCAGTGCATCCCCATGTTTACAAAAATCCATCCCAAGCAGATGCTCTAGGATTCTAGTGAGATTCTTTTCCCAAGGAGAAACTTAGAAAAAGTCACCTAGGGGGACAAACTATAACCATTGCCGCTGTAGTTGATATCAGGCTGCAATTAATACCATCTCTCTCTTCAACTATCCATTTTTGGGTGAGTTTCCTCACTCAAATTGTATTTACTTAGACTTGTCCTGTAGTATAGATAATATATTTCCACTTACAGATGTCAGTATATGGATATTCCTGAGCAGAGATTGCCGAAATAGAACAAACTAAATCAGACCGCAAATGGCAGCCCATGCTGTCGGAGAGCCCCACTTTTTCCCAATGACATTGAGTTGAGACTCCGTTGGGAAAGTGTGTTCCATTTTGGTAGTTCATTTAGGCAAAATCCAGATGGGTGAAAATTCCTGCTTTAAGAAACTTTGACAGTATTCTGTATTTCCTAAAAGTTACTTAGGGCTCATTCTTTCCAATATGTACAACCTGAAAAGTGATTCACTTTGCCCTGAATTGTTGCTGTACCTGTACACCTAATCCACTCTGCTCCTTTCTCCTAAACACCTCTCCCCATGTTTGTCTTTAGCCACAATCCTTGAATCTCAGCCTTGGCCAGAGAAGTCAGCCTAATCATTTCTCCTTGGATTAGGCACTCCTGAGCCCTGTCCACTCAAGAGACTGCTGGTAATTCTCAGCTTGCTTCTCTCAGCATCACTGAGCAAAGCTGTTCTTATAGGTTGGACAAACTTATCCACCTCAAAGCATAAGGCTTTGAGTGGTAGGATAATCACATTTTTTCCTCCTTTGAGCTTATCACCCGATCTTTGGCAGCCCTCACTTTCATTCCAATTTCAGATTTAAAACCTTAAATGTTACTGTAATATTAACTGCTGTGTATATCCTACCATGGTGACTCTATCCCTATTCTTAAACCTCAAATTAGGTATTAAACTATTTTAAAGAAAACTTTGTGCAAGGCAAAAACTTAGTAATTACCAGTTGCATAATATAAAGACTGAGAGGTTAATCTAATAATTTTTAACTTATACATATATATATAAAGATAAATCTCTAAAGTTCAGCCTTTTATTTTCCCTGTTACAATAGTCCTCAAACTGACCTAAATTGTTTCTGGAAAACTAATTTAAAGAGCCATCTCATGGCATAAGACCATATTGATTTCCTTCACATGAATGTTAGCACAAAGTGGCGGATTTCCACCAAGAGAGAAACTGGGTAATCATTATAATTTGTCCAGTGAAAATTTGCACTTTGTTGGAAAGAATATTGGTCTCTATACTAGGAGATCTGAATTCTAGTCCAAAGTCTGACTCTAAGCAGATGTGGCACATTGTTTAATATTTCTAGACTCCAGATTTCTTACCTATTAAAGGAGGGGATTTAACAAAATTATTTCAAAAGTCCTTTCTGAATATAAAATCATGGATTCAATTCTATGGAACATTCTTGTATCAAATCATTAATACTTTATGATAATTTTCATTGGGCAATGATTCCTGCTAAGTAACTATTTGCATACCAGCAGGAGATGAGGATTCTGTGAAATCAGAACTCACTTTTTCCCACAATGCAAAAGCAATTGCTTTTATAATTAGATGGTTTTTATGTTACTACAAATAAAAGCATTCAAAACTCTAGTTTTGAACTGTACTACATTCTCATTATCTGGTAAATATACTAAATATGGAGCTTCTAAAAATTTGTCCTCATATTTCTTCCTAACTTTCTTGAAATGACTCTATGCTTACTTGGTAAGATTGATGAATATATCTGGCTAGGGGAATAATATCCACAGGAAAATTTTCACATATGATGGCTCCTCTCAAGGCAAATTCAAAATTATAAGATCAATTTGAACATATCCCCACCAATTAAAAAATGGAAAAAGTCTGTGTACCTCTCTTCCGTACAGATCTGACAAAATATGCTCAACTTCAAAAATGTTCATGGGTATCTTGATGTGTGTTCTTGATAACTTAACCTGGTTGAGTATTATGTGAAGAAAGTATACTTTCATTTAGTCTACTTGGGACATAAGACACTTTTAAAATAATCATCTAAAGGATATTGAGTTTTCCAAGGGAGCAGTAGTAGTTCTGATGTAAGTCTAAAAATTAGACTCTCTTTATCATTTCATAACAAATTTTTTGTACTGAAACTTATTATATGCCTAGCACTGTGCTAATGGTTACCAGAGCATGAAATCCTATTAGAGATTATGCTTTCATGACCCTTTTTACAGTTTAAAAGGAGATCACAGTATCTTTATATTATATGTTTTAATATTGTGTCCTGATACACTATTTTTTTCAGACTCTGTGTTTTATATTGTATTTTCTATTTATGTCTAATGATATCAAGAAGGCAAAAAACCATATGCTTTTATATGTTTCCTGAGTATGCACTATTGACTATGCAATATTGCAAGATAAGGATCTAGCTGATTTTTTCCACTTTTGTTAATGTAGTTTTTTACCTATTCAATAGGAAAATTTTTATTTAAAGCTAGAGTCAAGGGCTTTAGTGAACTGCATCCATTTTAGTCTGCTGAGTTTATCACACCTTGGAAGATGACATTTTATAATTGCTGATGAAACCAGGCATGATGTGTTATACTGATAGTGCATAAAGCTTATGATCACTAAAAAGAAATGGTTTACTGAAAATGCCTATAAGGAAACCCTTCTTAAAATTAATATTGCTTTTCTTCAATTTAAACCAGCCATCCATGTTTATAACTATGTTAGCAAGGAAAACTCAAGGACTGATAAACTATAAGGTATTTTTCACCTTAGCCCTACATGCTCAACACTGATAACCCAGCTTTAATAAAACACACACACATGTGCACACACACTCACACACCTTTTGAAGTTTTTGACACTTTTACATTTCTTATTTATGCACTTTTGATTAAATCAAAATATGGTTCTCTCAAATGTACTGTAATATAAAGATATTTTTCAAATCCTTCAAAGAAAACAGTTCAGAGGGAAATTAACATTAGACAAGAAAAATAAAACTGTAGCTTAACTTGGTTATTTATATAAGATTTCATAGGTCCTAAGAATTTAGAAATAATTTTTAGCTGTTATGACACAGAATACTTCTATAAAATAGGTCAATATTATCATCATCTGCTAAAGAAAACACTACTAACAGAGCTATTAGGGCCCTCTTAGTGATTTAATGTGATTTAAAACTTCACTTTGTGCACAGAAATTGATCTTTTAAAAATAGTAATATAATAGGGAACTATATACATAAGTTCACTCTTAATTCTTCTTGTGAAGCTTCTAATGCCATGTTTTCTTAAGATCAATAGTATAAAATCTTAAACTTGGCTTTCTCAAGTACATAGAGCATGACATCTTAGAAAATAGCTGTGAAAAGCTGTCAACAACTTTTACACTTAGCAACTACTCTTTCAATTTTCATCATCTATAACTTGTTATCAGAGGCTTAGACTGAAACAGTAGGAGATGAATTCACATGCTTAAAATATTTTCATATTTTTCAAAATGTATTAATTTGTGTTTATTTACAGGCATACTTCACAGATGTTGCAGGTTTGGTTCCAGACCACCATAATAAAGCTAATACCGCAAAGAAGCAAGTCACATGAATTTTTTGGTTTCCCAGTGCATATAAAAGTTATGTTTACACTATATTGTAGTCTATTAAGTGTGCAATAACATTATTTCTAGAAAAATGTACATACCTTAATTTAAAAATACTTTATTGTTAAGAAATGCTAACCATCATTGAGCCTTCAGCGAATCATAATCTTTTTGCTGGTGGAGGATCTCGCCTCAGTGCTGATGGCTGCTGACTGATCAGGGTGGTGGTTGCTGAAGGCTGGGGTGACTGTGGCAATTTCTTAAAATAAATCAACAATGAAGTTTTCTGTATCAATTGACTCTTTCACGAACAATTTCCCTGTAACACGTGATGCTGTTTGATTGCATTTTACCCACAGTAGAACTTCTTTGAAAATTGGAGTCAATACTCTCAACTCTGCCCCTGCTTTAAAGTTCATGTAATCTTTTAAATCTTTTGTTGTCATGTCAACAATCTTCACAGCATCCTCATCAGCAGTAGATTCCATCTCAAGAAACCACTTTCTTTGCTCATTTACAAGAAGCAACTCCTCATCCACTAAAGTTTTATCATGAGATTGCAGCAATTCAGTCACATCTTCAGGCTCCACTTCTAATGCTAGTTCTCTTGCTATTTCCACCACATCTGCAGTTACTTCCTCCACTGAAATCTGGAACTCTTCAAAGTCATCCATGAGGGTTGGAACCAACTTCTTCCAAACTCTTGTTAAAGTTGATATGTTGGCCTCTTCCCATGAATCACAAATGTTCTTAATGACATCTAGAATGGTGAATCCTTTCCAGAAGGTTTTCAAATGACTTTGCCCAGGTCCACCAGAGGAATCACTATATATGTCAGCTATAGCCTTACAAAACGTATTTCTTAAATAATAAGACTTTCAAGTTGAAATTACTTCTTGATTCATGACTGCAGACTGGATGTTGTGTTAGCAGACATGAAAACAACACAAATCTCATTGTATATCTCCATCAGAGCTCTTGGGTAACCAGGTGCATCATCAATGAGCAGTCATATTTTGAAAGGAATATTTTTTTCTGAGCAGTAAATCTCAACAGTGGACTTAAAATATTCAGTAAACCGTGTTGTAAATAGATGTGCTGTCATCCAGGCTTTGTTGTTCCATTTATAGAGCACAGGCAGAGTAGATTTAGCATAATTCTTAAGGGCCCTAGGATTTTTGGAATGGTCAATGAGCATTGGCTTCAACTTACAGTCACCAGCTGCATTAGCCCCTAACAAAAGAGTCAAAAAGCTTTAAGCCAGGCATTGACTTCTCCTCTCTAGCCATGAAAGTCCTAGACAGCATCTTCTTCTAATATAAGGCTGTTTCATCTACACTGAAAATCTATTTTTTAGCATAGCCACTTTCATTAGTTATCTTAGCTAGATCTTCTGGATAACTTGCTGCAGCTTCTGCTTTAGTACTTGCTGCTTCACCTTGCATTTTTACATTATGGACATGGTTTCTTTCCTTAAATCTCATAAACCAATCTCTGCTAGCTTCAAACTTTTCTTCTGGCAGCTTCCCCACATCTCTCTGCCTTCATAGAGTTCAAGACAGTTAGGGTCTTGCTCTGGGTTAGTCTTTGGCTTAAGGGAGTGTTGTGGCTGGTTTGATCTCCTATCCAGACACTAAAACTTTCTCCATATCAGCAATAAGGCTGTTTCACTTTCTTATCATTTGTGTATTCACTGGAGTAGCACTTTTAATTTCCTTCAAGAACTTTCTCTTTGCATTCACAACTTGACTAACTGGTGCCAGAAGCCTAGCTTTCAGCCTATCTTGGCTTTTGACATGCTTTTTTCACTAAGCTTAATCATTTCTAGCTTTTGATTTAAGTGAGAGAAGCGCAACTCCTCCTTTCACTTGCTCACTTAGAGGCCATTCAAGGGTTATCAACTGGCCTAATTTCAATATTATTGTGTGTCAGGGAATAGAGAGGCCTGAGGAGAAGGAGACAGATGAGGAAACAGCCAATCAGTGGAGCAGTCAGAACACAAAAAACATTTATCAACTAAGTTTGCAGTCTTTCATGGGCATGGTTTGTGGCACCCCAAAACAATTACAACAGGAACGTCAAAAATCACTGACCACAGATCACCATAACAAATATAATAATAATGAAGTTTTGAAGTATTGTGAGAATTAGCAAAATGTGACACAGAGACATGAAGTGAGCAAATGCTGTTGGAGAAATGGTGCTGAAAAATGGCTCAATGCACAGTGCCACAAACCTCCAATTTGTAAAAAAGGCAATATCTATGAAGCACAATGTAATGAGGTATGCCTGTATATTTAAAACTTAGTCAGCAATAGGTTGTTTAAATAAATAACTATTGTATGGAGCTACATTTTGCTATATGTGTATGAGTTTCAATAAAAAATTCAATTGGTTAATGTACATCTTCTAATTTCTACTATGTAAAAAGCACTGTACAAGGTAGTGGGGTAAGGAGAATGGAAAAGAGAGAAGAAATGTTAAAAAAAATAGAAAACATATTTCCTCATCATAGCCTTTAAAGCACATATTTATTTGAGTAAATGTTTGAGTGTTTGAATATTTAATAAGACATTCATGTGAAACAAATAAAAAGAGAAAATTTCAGAGTAATATTCTAATAAATAGAATTTAATGTTACTTTAACACAATTTCTTTTTGGTGCTGAGGGATTACCAATAGAGGAATAAACTGAACGAAATTGCTTAATAATAAAGTGCTTTCTAAATGAGTTGAGTTCTATTTTTTCTGAACTGAGTATGTCTGAGAAACAAATTTTAAAATTCTATATTTTGTGTGATCCACTGCCGCAATTTTATCACTTGTTGGAGGAGAAATCATTCCAAATTAAAGAGCCTACATACACTCAACTTGTTTCAACACATCTGTCCCTTTAGGTCACAAAAGAATGTTGTTTCTGCTCAGGGTCCTATCCAAGCCATCTTGGTCCACTTTCAGAAGCAGGTCATTCTTTTCCTTCACTGTTGGGGATTATCTGATTTCTTTTCCTTTTCTGTCATTTTCAAGCACCAATACTGTTTCATATCTTGGCTAACCCTAGATCTGATGTCTTTCTTTTCCCCAAGTCTTATTTGTTCTGCAATTATTGGATACAAGTCTGCAAATTCAATCATTGTTATATTTTTTTTCACAACTCTGCATTTAGACATATTTCCATGCTACAAACAATTAACCATATTTCCCAGGTGATTTTACTTGAGCAGGAGGGTGAGAGGAGTTATGCAAGCATCTGGGACTCTGCCACACCTGACAAATTTTATTAATGATTAAGATTCTCATCTTAGTTTATTGAAGAGTAATCACTTATCTGCAGCTTCACAGCAATCACTGGTGAAGCTAACAGGATTTCAACATCCATAATACATCTTCATTCTTTCCACTTAAAAGGAAAAAAATGTTTTAAGTGAGAACTAGGTCCACTTTTAAAACCCAAGAAAAGAGAGATTAGTAAGTGATTGAAAATTGTACATTTCAGAAATCCCTTTTTGGGGCTGGAATTAGGGAATTTAAAAAACTTTTTGTTCTATGAATTAGAAGAAATGTTTTTTTCTTTTTTTTTTTTTTTTTTGCAAGAGTCTACTAATTTGAAGACTGACAATATTCCATAAGCTTGGAAGGAGTGTATAAATGCAATTCAGAAAATAGGATGGTAAGAGAGTGGAGAATATTGATTTCTCCTTTCTCCTTGTTTTTATAGATGGCTAACTACTATAACATTAATATTTATCAATTAAAGGAAACTATATGGAGTAAATGTGTGCACTTATGCCATCCACCCGACCCCATTACCGTGATTGTTTTATTCTCTTCCTTAGAGACACTTCCACTAGTATAATGATTGCACGTTCAAAATATGTAAATAAATAAATAAAAGGAGTATATCAGTTAAGATCCTACCAAATTTGAGTTAAAAAATCACTCAAATAAAAGTGTCTTAAGCAATACATTCATTTTCCCACATTGCAAGAAGTCCAAAATTAAGCAATTCCAGAGTGATAATTCAGTGATGTTAACATGAACCCAGCCCCTTCATCATCTTTCTGCTCTGCAGTCAATGTATTAACACCATCTCCTGTCATGGCCACAGCATGTCTGTTTCAACTCTGGAAATCACATTCTCAAATACCAGGAACAAAGGCAGGAAGAAGAGAATGAGAAGTGATTGTTTCTCCTACTTCACTTTTTAGGAGAAAGGAAAGTCTTCCTCAGTAGTCACCCAGAGACTTCCCTTTATTCTCATTGGTAAAAAGTGGGTCATATGCCCACCCTGACCCAACCACTGGCAAAGGTGAATAGGGTCCATTCAAGGTTTATCCCCTCCAGCTGAGGGAGGGGCACACCTTTACTGAGTATATTGCTGCTAACCTAAAACCTGAATGAACACATATGAGAAAAGGAATAACAGTTGGATAAACCACACACCACTTCTGTCACCAGAGCTAAGTAGTTTTAATTAAATTCTCATGGCCAAACTTGTTTGGGAAAGGTAAAAATGCATGGATGGAGATTTGATGAAGATAGTGTGGGAGGTGAATGGAATGTGAATTTTCCAAGTACATTTTATGATAATGCTAAAATTATTCTCAGAAAATACATGTTTTTCAGCTAAGTGTTTCAGTCAAATGTTGTCCCACATAGAATACGGCATGCATGCACAGGGAAGGAGGGAATTTAAAACTGTCTTCAAGAGCAGCTATCACACCATTGACTGCCTGTAGGTAAATGGAATCTCAATACTTAATCAGTACTTAGTTCCACCCCACTTTGTCTAGGCTTTTCATTTGTCAGAGCTTGAAAGCAGGCTACTTTCCTTAGCCTGACATCATTCATCTAGCCCTGACCAACATTTAGGGTTCATCTCCTTTACTGCTCCTGCCCATCTTTCACATTTTTTTTTCATGTGGAAAAAATACACAACACAAATTTTGCCATTTTAACCATTTTTAAGTGTAAAGTTCAGTAGCAGTAATTACATTCACATTGTTGTGAAATTATCACCACCATCCATCAACATAACTCTTTTCGGCTTGCATAACTGAAACTCTGTACCCATTAAACAAGAACTCCCAACTCCCCCTTCCCCCAGCCCTTGGCAACTGCTATTCTACTTTCTATCTCTAAGAATTGGACTGCTCTAGGTACCTCATAAAAGTGAATTCATACAGTATTTGTCCTTTTGTTACTGGCTTATTTAACTTATTGTAATGTTTTAGAGATTTATCCATGTTGTAGCACATGTAAGAATTTCCTTCCCCTTTAAGGCTGAATAATATTCCACAGCATATATGTACCACGTTTTGTTTACATTGGTCTGTCAATGGACACTTGGGTCTTTTCCACCTTTTGGCTATTGCAAATAATGCTGCTATGAACTTGGGTGTACAAATATCTGTTAAAGTCTCTGCTTTCAATTCTTTGGGGTGTATACCCAGAAGTAGTGTTGCTAGATACCATGGTAATTCCATTTTTAAGTTTTTGAGGACCTGCTATACTGTGATCCATAGTGGTTGCATGATTTTACATTCCCACCAACAGTGCACAAAGGTTCCAATTACTCCACATCTTTGCCAACACTCGCTGTTTTCTCTTTTGTCATTGTTGCTGGTGGTGGTAGAGATTGTTTTTGTTTGTTTTTTTAATAATAACCATCCTCATGGCTGCAAAATTGTGTCTCATTGTGGTTTTGATTTGCATTTCCCTAGTGAGCAATGATGCTGAGCATCTTTTCAAATACCATCTTTCACCTTTAACTCACTTTTCTTCTTTTTGTTCTCTGAATGTTTTAACATATTTTCATCTCTGTTTTCTCTATTTGTAATAAAAAATACACCTTGTTTACCTGGAACAGTTCAAGTTTCAGGTCAAATCTGCTTTCTTTGTAGAATATTCATGATTAGTGTTGTCATATTAATATGTCTTTTTCTGGTCATCTAGTGTTCTTTTTAAATCACCACTATTGTAATTTCCATAGCTTGGTATGGGTTATAGTTAGATGTATATGGGTCTTTTTGTTCTACTTGACAGAACTTTATTCTTAATTCATCTTGTTTTTCCTAGCATCTAGAAATTTGGAATTAACTCACAAAGAGGAACCCTTTATTTGAAATATGCGTGTATTTCTTTTGTATATTAATCTGTAGTTTTATTTGTGATTACATCACAAAGTATAAATAATATTATTTAATTGGTACATCTAAGTATCTAAGTAGAATATTTAGACCCATTAGATATCAATATCATCAATATCTGATGGCTTGGTGAAAAGATAATATGATATCTTTTATGAATATATTATATATATATATATCCTTTTTGAGTACTTGCCTAGATGTGTTTGAATAGAAATTTGATTACTGTTTTATTCTCTTGATATTGGCAATATTTATATCCTTGTAACTGAACTACATATCCAAAAGTAGAAAGCTTTTCTAAGCTTCATTTGACGTGACTCTCTAGTAAACGTAAATTTAGTCAACTGTACTATTTCTTCTCTCAGACTCAAGTGGGACAGGCAGCGCCAGAAATTTGATTGTAAAGAACAACTTGTCATTTGTATACTCCTGTAATAATGGGGACTGTAAAATATTGTGCACATGTACTCTGAACCCTGGACCAAGGGAAGAGTTACAATATTGCATCTTGGAGAGCCAAGATTGTAATTCCTCCTGGCAACTTGATCAAGTGGTAAGTACTCTCAAAACAGCAGCTTCAAGAAAGAACAAGGTATTGCTAACAAATAACATCATTTTCTTATACTGGGACCCAAAGCATCTTGCAACTATTGAAGGTTTGTAGAGAAGAAATTATATTGCTTAGAAATCTAAAGCCCTGGTCCAAACCCAATGTTTTGGTCTCTATAAAGTATGTAAGAACAGAGGTTAAACTTAAAATCAAGAAATAATATTAGGAGCTGCCAGGTGGTGCAGCGGTTTAGTTCATGCTTTGGCAGTCCAGCGTTCTCAGGTTCGGATCCTGGGGGCTGACCAACACACTGCTTGTCAGCCATGCTGTGGCAGTGTCCCGTATAAAGTAGAGGAAGACGGGCACCCATCTTCCTCAGCAAAAAAGAGGAGGATTGGCAACAGATGTTAGCTCAGGGATGGTCTTCCTCACACACACACACGCTCACACACACACACACAAAGGAAATGATATTAGATTTCCATTATTCCCTCTCCAGAGAAATAAAGACAAATCCTGAGTGAAATAAATCATTTCCATGTGGCATTGTACTAACAAAGACTTCATGACTAACTTACCATGACATTGAATAAAAGTAGTAATTGGAAGAGAACTGATGAAGAATCTGCTCTTCTCCAACTTGATTTGGTTAGCAAATGACAACACAGATGTACAAGAGATTAGTTCCTGAGATGTGTAGTGCAAAATCAGACCTTTGAAGTAACAAATACCACTTAGTTTAAATGCAGTAATATATTCCATGGTAAAAAACATCAAAATGCATAGACTATTCAAGTGGAAATTTCTTCAGTTTTAGTTTTGTCTGAGGCCCAAAGACAGTATCATCTACTGTCATCTACTCTCATATTCCAAAATGGTATGCCCGCCGCTCTGGGGTAGACTTTCAAAGGACTTGATTGAAGACTGTTATTGTAATCCTTAGATAACTACCTAGTTCCAACCCATAAATGAAATTGTAGAGATCAAGAAAAGGGTAGGTGTGATATTTCCAATTCCATGTTCCAGTTCATACTATTCCCACATTCCAAAATTAAAGACAGGATTTTTTCATGTCTTCTTGATTTTATAATTGTGCCTCTTTTAAACTGAAAAATGATGGCTCTAGTAACATTAGTATAGCAATTTGATTTTTTCCTAGAATTTACATAAAATAATTTCAAATTAAAATCTCACAATTACTACAAATAATAAAAGTTCTAAAAATGCAGTTATTTTTAAGCCAAGAATATATCCAACTAAAGCCATGCAAAGTACTATATCCAAAAATCCCTTGAAATAATTCTCTGAGCTTATTTTATGTATAAAGAAATATGTGTTTCCATTTTTTTTTAATTTTGAGGTTTTTCTTCCTCGCCATTTTTAATTTAATGTTATGTGATGTTATTTTTGATATATAGAAATTTATATGTTTCAGAAATCAAAATTATATAAACAGGTAAATTATCCTCTCTATCCAATTTTAGTTGTTTAGTCTGAATCATTGACTTTCTGATCTAAGATGTTTTTCATATATGCAGTGAAAATTTAATTATATTTTATTCAAATTGTACTGTGTTCATATTTATTCTGCTTCATTGCTTTCTCCTGTGTGTTCCCTCTGCTCAAAAGTTTTGATTTTCATTTACTGTATAAAATAGCCACACTTTCTTTCCTTAAGTTTGTTTTGAAGGTTTTTCCAATGTTGAATATATGTTGCTGTCAAGACATTGGATTACAAATTGACTTTTTTTCCTTTATAAATGACTTTTTCCCCCCTTTATCCTAATATCGAGTACATTCTGGGTCAATTTTCCCAGGAAAGACTCTCAGTGGAGTTTTTCAGGAACTATGTCCATTTTAATATCCTGAAAGTTTTCTTGAATTATAATCGTAAATTTTAGTTGTGCTCTATTTTGGTTTATCTTTTCTTTTTAGGCAATTAGAACTATTTTGGATCTTCTTGACTTTATTCTATAGCTATCACTTTTTCTCTGATTCTTTCTACTTTTTCCTTTATTTGTTTTTATTCTTTTTTCTTTTAATTTCTATTTAATATTTTAATTCAGAGCTAAGACTAAAAGCAAAATAGAGATGTGGCTAGAACAGAATAAATATTTTATGCATAGCCTTAATTACATGTATCAATAAAAATTAAATTATTAAAATAATGAATCAGCAACCACCTTAAAAAGGTAAAAAAATTAACAAGCAGAGAGAAGCAAAGAATAAAGATAAAAGCAGAAAATAATAGCAGAAAAGAAAAATATAGATCTAATAATTAAATAAATAATCTGGTTCTTAAAAATAATTAACAAATAAACCACCAGGTGATTTCATTTGAAAAATAGAAAGCATGAATATACAAAATAATAAATGAAAAAATGGAAAATAACCATTGAAATAAAAATTCTTATAGGAAATTACATTGTGCAAATCTATAAAAATAAAGTTGAAAATCAAGGTGAATTTGATTCTTTTTTGGACTACGTAAAATCCCAATGGAGATCAAATGTTTAAAAGAATAACATTCAAAAAAGAAATAAAATTTTTAAGGAACCCTTCCTCCCAAAATAACCAATCTCTAGTAGTTTCTGGGAATTCTTCCAAATATGCAAAAACTTAAATAGTATTACTGCTACTTAACTATTTCAGTGAACCACAGCATAAGAAAAATTTATAGAGCAACTATAAATTGTACCTGACAAAAGTGGTACAAAAGGAAGAAAAATACTACTTATAAATATTTATGTAAAATAGCAAATAAGTTATTTGCAAATCAAATGTATATTATAAAGATAACACCATGTGACGTTTATTTCAGAATGCAAAGCAGAAATTAAAAGTTTTTAGATGAGGAAATCTATTAATATTATTCACCATATTAGCAGAGTTAAGGGAAAAATCATAAGATCACCTCTAGATTCCAGAAAATTCTCAACAAACATTCATTAAACACTCAAAATAGATATCAATCAATAATCCGTAATCTGAATATATACATATCTACAGGCACATTTACAAAGCACACACACACATAGAGACAAAAAACTAGTAAGTATCTTATTTAATGGGTAAATATACATTCCCCATTTAAATCTGAAGCTATTATTATGACTATTTTTTAAAAAAGGTAATGCCAGTATTAGCAAAAGCAGTTAAAATAAAGAGAAAGCAATTGGATTGGGGGGAAAAAAGCAAAAAGGATTGGAAAGGAAAAGTTCTAAGTATACCTATTTGGATTTGATAAGATCGCATATCTGGAAAATCCAAGAACTTCAATTTTTCACAAAGCTACTGCAAAAAGCACAAGAATTTAGTAAATTATCGGAATATTAAATCAGTCTCATTTATGAGAGTTCCCAAAAAGATAAAGTACCTAGGTGTAATTTTAACCAAAAAAAATGTGCAAAACTGGTATGAGGATAAATGTAAAACAAATGGGGGTTTACTTCTTAAAACTACTATGGTTGTTTTTTTTCTTTATAAGAACCAAATTGCTGATTTATGCTACACTCTGGAGTAAAACAACAGGACTTGTTTCTTAAAAATACTAACTAAAGACCACTCAGGCTAGTGCCATGGGCTGAGTCAATCAGAATGAGATTTAAGCCAAGATGGGCAACTGTCTGATGAGAATATCAAGCTTGAGAATTTAGTTGTCTCTTAGATTATTTTATATGTTTCCTTTTATATTTTTAATGCTCTGTCTTATTCTAGAAAGTCTTCACAAAGATAAGATATAACAAAATAAAACTAACATTATAAATGAATAAAAATAATGACAAATTTTGTGGGAATAAAATACTAGTGAATAATAATAATTGTTGTCATCATTAAGCAAAGAAAAGCAGTAGAGTTGTTAAACCACGGTAAATCTTAAATCCGAAATTCGTAATTACATCAATTTATATTGACCCCTATTTCTTAAGTATTTATTTAAGAAATAATTTGACCATATAATGTGCATTTATAATGCAACTTGTGTGATTTCCCAGGGAAAATGGAATAGTTCCTAGGAAACAGAAAATTTTGATTAATGTGTGATTAGGTATTTTACAAAAACCAAAGATTTAAACCAATGAAAGGTAATAGCTTCAGAGGAACCTCTATAGGCACACTAATGTAAATACTAGACATGTTTTTAAGTATCTGAAAGATACAAACTGTGAGATCAATGTAAATTCCTCATGTCTAAGAAAATTTAAACTCCCTAGGTAGATATTTACATAATATGAGTGTACAGAAATATAGACAAGGATGACATACTAATTTGAAATGTTGCCATTTCAAAAATATATTTACACTTGTCACTCATTCTCAGACTCATTTTGAGAACAAATTCTTTCAACTTAATTCACAGATCTTAAATTCCAGCTGAACAACAGCAACCACTACTCATGAACACAAACACACATCTACATACACATATCTGAAACTCTTATATAGCAAATAAGTTAATATGTGCAGGAGAATGAAATAAAATCAATGACAAAATTAAAATTTGGACTGATTGAACATAATTGTAAATGCATGGTCCTCAGTCACACAGACATAAGGTAGATTAGATGTCATTGTAGCCAAAAATCTTCATCAATCCATTCCCATAATCACTATTACTACCTGGTCCCTACATTGCCTAGTCTTTCACAGCTTCTCTAGCCTTCTCTTAGTTTTAGTTGCATTTCTAGTCACTGCAGTATTTCCAAAGTGGCTGTATCCACATCACTTGTGATTAAGGAGATGATTTTGGGTTTAGGATGAGCTGCTGAGGCACCTGCAGACTCATATTTTCACCTAGACTTCAGTTATGGCTTTGATTCTGTTAGGGCTTTGCAAGGCAGGGCTGTGGTGCAACAACGAGTGCTCTTTGTTGTCAAGATCTGGACGGCTCTGACCACCATGTTCTTCTCTGACTTAGAGCTGCGCGAGGCATAGGCAATGCGAAGGCAGCTCATGCTTCAAGTTCTTCCTTATTCCCAGGGCTAGTCTCTCAATCTGGTAGACTCTGAAGGCTCTGGGAGGTAGAGGAGAAGAAAGAGGAGTGGTTTTAATAATTGTGTTAGGAAAAACCCACACTACTGTGTTTCTCCTTTACTCTTATGCTAGTACCACACTCACAACACTTCTGACACCAGATGTGTAGAGTTTTTCCCCACACCAAGCAATTCTGGGACATCAGCTGGGTGTCCTATAATTAAAAGCAATTCTGACACTATCCACCTGGAAATAGTCAGATTCCATAGGCTAAGGGCTCAGTCCCAGGAGACTGCCCCCCATTTCAGATGCCAATTGCAAGTAGTAGGTCCCCAGGTTACTCACAACTTGTATATGATTTGGCTACAAATTGGAGCTTCCCATGACTTCCTCCCCCGTGGATTTGATTATTTGCTAGAACATCTCACAGACCTCAGGAAAACTCCTACTTAGGTTTACCAGTTTATTAAAGGATATGATACAGATGAACAGCCAAATGAAGAGATACATAGGGTGAGATCTGGGAGGGTCCCAAGTGCAGGATCTTCTATTCCCCTGGAATTGCAGTGCATTATACTTCTGGTGCATCATTGTGTTCACCAACCTGGAAGCTCTCCAAACCCCATACTATTGGGATTTTTACTGAGGCCTCATCATGTAGGCATAATTAATTATTAACTCCATTTCTAGCCCCTCTCCCTTCTCTAGAGAATGGCGGGTGAGGCTGAAAATTCCAAGCTTCTAATCATGGCTTGGTCTTTCTGGTGACCAGCTCCCATTTGGGAGCCATCCAGGAGCCCACCCAGAGTCACCTCAAAGGAACAAAAGACATTCCTATCATGCAGGAAATTCCAAGGGATTTAGAAACCCTGTGTCAGGGACCAGGGTCAAAAACCTAATATTAAACCAGAAGTTGTTCCTATCACTTAGGAAATTACAAGAGTTTTAGGAGCTCTATGCTGGGAACTGGGGTCAAAGATCAATGTTAGAACAAAAGATTCTCCTAGCATCCCTATTTACAAGGGTTTCAGGAGCCCTATAATCAGGGGCCGAGATGAATATATATTTTTTATTATTCACAATAAATTTCTTGAAGTCTCTTTTCCAGGGGAGAGGATGAAGGCAATCACCAGGTTGCATCCCATCTCCTTCCTTACAACTTGAAGAGCTCCAATGTTTAGTAAAAATTTAAATTATAATCTGGCTAACAATGTTACTTTTTCTCATCATGTGAACATGAATATATTTTCTCAGTATTAGTGAATTTCTGAACTAAATATTGGAATTGTTATATGAATATAGAAACTCATCTTTATTTTAAACCCAGTAAGACTAAGCAAAATAACAGTTTTAAAGAGTTTTATTCCTATTGAGGAAAAATATTTTCAGGCACAAAAACTTTTTTTTTTTTTTTTGGTGAGGGAGATAGGCCCTGAGCTAACATCTGTGCCAATCTTTCCTCTATTTTGTTTGTGGGTTGCCACCAGCATGGCTTGATGAGTGGTGTAAGTCTGCACCCAGCATCCAAACCCACATACCTGGGCTGCTGAAGCAGAATGTGCCAAACTTAACCACTATGCCACCAGGCTGCACCCCCCCACAAAAACTTTTTTGATAAATTATTTAGAATAATGATAAATTATATTTAGTTGAAAGTTTTAAATATATTTTGGTCTCTTGCATTATTTTAATGTTTACTTCCACAGAGGATAATTGATGGCACTTGTTTTCATGAATGACACAGGTACTATTTCTTTTTTTCTAAATAAGTGTATGTAGATAAAAATGTGAACCAATTTAAAGATAAGCATTAAGCAAATTATAGTATAGATGGTGAAGTTGGACAAAAATTGTGAAGATGATATTCAAATAACCAAAGTGTTGAAAATATTGGCTGACTCAATATATACTCTTAGCTGGACCACATTTTCAACAGACGAATAATGAAATTACTCTCTTTATCCCCAAGTCTGTTCTTGTCGCCCTATTTCTTAGCTTGGTTATTGACATTACCATCTACCCAGTCTCACAGTGGTTCTTCTCTGCCCCTTCCCATTATTATTTCCCATTCATTTTACTAATAAGTCACAATTTAATCTCATTCTATATCTATGATATTATATTTGATCTCTATTTGTATTTATATCTATAATATCACTGGAACATTTACATATGCATTTCCAATTCCATTTCTATATCCTCAGTTCACTCCCATTAGTTTGTTTAAACTAATTATTAAAAACCTTTTGTCTCACTGCTTTGTAACTCATGCTGTGCCTCTAAGCCACCCTCACACTGTCCCCAAAGTTGTCATTCTAAAACACAATTCTGATCACATAAGTTTCTAGATTTAAAAGTCTTGGGGCCGCCCGGTGGCGCAGCGGTTTAGTCCGCGCTTGGCAACCTGGGGTTTGCGGGTTCGGATCCCGGGCGCCCGCCGACGCACTGCCTGTCAGCCACGCCGTGGCGGCGTCCCATATAAAGTGGAGGAAGATGGGCACGATGTTAGCCCAGGGCCAGTCTTCCTCAGCAAAAAGGGGAGGATTGGCGATGGATGTTAGCTCAGGGCTGGTCTTCCCCACAAAAAAAAAAAAAAAAAAAAAGTCTTTATCATTTTTTCATTGTCCATAAAGCAGAACTCAAGCTCTTAGTATGGCAAAGGGTGTCTTATATCCTAGCCCCAAACTAAATGTCCAACATCATCACTTTCTCCACACAAATCTTAGTTTGGCACTCAGGCACACCAGGCTTTGTAACAATAATCTATCTTTGAAAAAATTCCTACCTCTGACAGAGTTGCCTTTCTCCTCTACTGTATCTGTTAAATACCTGCTTCCCCTTTAAGATGTAACTCACTTATCATCCCTTCTATGAAACCTTCCCAAATTCCTAAAAGCATATTTCTTTATTCATTCCTCTACAAGTTAGTTGTTTGCCTATTATAGAACATCCTGCATTGTTTTGTGTGATTAATGCACATTTCCCCTTTTATTATTATAGACCAGTCTTATTCATGAGAGGCAGTGCAATATATAGTTTCACATCTAGTGTTCTGTGGTCAAGCAGATCTGGGTTAAAGTCCTAGAATAAGTGGATTTCCAGTAAATGTCAGATAAATAAATGAATAAATAAATTAAATAAGCTGAGAACCATCCCACGTATCAATCTATTCTTTATCCCAGGAAATTCTTCTCCTTTCATGTAACTAGTGCATTCCTTGAAGGTCTTATTCCCTTTTATTTTTTTAAAAAAACTAATCTCACTTAATATATAAAGATGAAAAATGAATTTACGAAGATACTACACAAATGCCTATTTCATACACTTTGCTAAAATACTACTTGTTAAATGTCAGGAGTAGGGGTTTGAACTAGACAGTATATGGTCCCTTCTACTTCCCACAGCATCTGACCTCAAGAGGCACATCCCTGCTGTGTGGTAGGTTTATGTTAACCATGCCTTATAAAGATTTCATGACATCATTAAAATTATAATTGTGCATCATCTAATTATGTCATTAAGACATACAAATTATGTGATTAGAGCTATTTACATTAAACATGCAATTAGATCGAATTATGCTAATAGGCAAATGCAGGATAATTAACTAAAATTAATTTTAAAAGCAGAGAAATTAACTCAGATAAACTACATTCAAATATCATTACATATTTAGAAATAAGCAAGTAAATATTCCTGTTTCATCTGTACTCATTCAGGCTCTAATCAGCATGTTTTTCTCTCCTTCTTCCCTCTTCAACCCAAACTCCATGTATAACAGAGTTACCAGTCCAAAATACAGACCCAGAATGTTACTACTCCGCTTAACAATCTTCAGTGACACATTTTCCTTGACAGAAACAATCCATGCTTCTACTCCTTAAGCATAGGATTGACTTTAGCGTTCAGTGAGTTCTCTGAGTTTTTTCCTAGCGAATTATCAAAACTGAGAGTGGTTTGGGGAAACCCCTGAATTTGTAGTGGGTGTTAGAATTGAGGATGGTCTTGTGTGGACTCTTCCCTCTTACCCTGTATTTAGACCTTAACTCGCTGCAGCTGGAGTCAAAAGTCTTGGGCAGACTTAGCAGAAGACTGGCTAACTCGGGATAGTAGCTTTTGTTTAAATATTTTGTTTAAATATTTGCAATCAAATAAATGCAATTTATTCCTCAGAATACTACTTTGGCTTCTTCCTGTAGGTATTAATATTTAGAACTACCATTGTAATTCTATTGAAAGTAGTTTGTAATTTCCATTTGGTTTCTTCTTTAAAACCGAAAATAATTTTGTGTGTTTTATAATATCCAGGTTAGAGATTTTTGAACTTCCATTTGTGTGTTAGTTTCAAATTTTGTTAAACTTTAGTTAGGGAGTTAGGCCTATATCAATGTTCTTTGTCTCTATAAGTAGTTTGATTATGCTGTGTTTGGGCATAGATTTCTTTGAGTTTATCCTGTTAAGAGTTTTCTCAGCTTCTTTAATTTCTGTGTGTGTGTCTTTTGCCAAATCAGGGAAGTCTTCAGCAATTATTTTAATATTATTCTAGCTGTTCACTCTTTCTTCTGTCCATCTGGAACTCTGATGAAACAAATGTTAGACCTTTTGTTATGAAACAGATCCTGAAGCTCTGTTCATTTTTAAATATTTTTTCTTCTGCTATTCAGATTGGATAATTTTCATTGATCTATTTTCAAGCTCACTGAATCTTTCCTTCATCATCTTCATTCTATTCTAGAGTCCACCTAACAAGCTTTTACTTGAATTTTCTAGTTCTAAAATTTCCATTTTGTTCTTCTTTGTGTCTTTTATTTCTTTGCTGATTCTTTCTGTTTTAATTTATTGAATGTTTGTGATTGTGCATTTGACATTTTTATAATTACTGCTTTAAAAATATTGTCAGATAATTCCAACATTTATGTCATCTCATTTTGGGAAACTGTTAATTTGATTTTTCATTGGATGTCAAAATTTTTATGGTTTTTCTCATTCCGAGTAAGTTTGGATTGTATCCTGGCCATTCTGAATATTATGTTATGAGGCTCTAGGCCTTCTATAAGTCCTATGGATAATGTTGATAATTTTTTGTTTTGATGGGCAGTCAATCTCTAAGTCAGATTGTTTTGACAGACAATCAAGCTGCAAATTCTAACCCATCTTCTCTGTGCTGTGGTTCCAATGTCAGTTCAGTTTTCATAGATTTTGCAGTGCTATTCAGATTTGTCCCAAGTATGCACCATTCAGTGGTTCATCTGACATTTGCATAAGATCTGTGCATTAGCTCAGTCTTAAAGTCTTTGATGTATAAATTAAGTTCGAGTCCAAAAATGTATAAATTGGGGTAAGCCCAGGAATTCATTAACAACTTTATGGGTCATTTTCCTGAGCTCCATGCTCTCTGTAATCATTCTGATAATTTCTGATTCCCTGAAATTCCTTTTTTTTTTTCTTTTTCCTGAATTTCTCTAGCTAGAAACCATTCACTTCTACAACTATTGTGTCATGGCCAGGGCCAAGTGGCAGGAGAACAGAGAATAACGAACAAGCAAACCATAGCAATGAGGTTCTGCCCTGCCCTCTTGAAATTGCAGCTTCATCACACAGAGAAGTTCCACACCCTGAGATTTTGGGGTCCAGGATCACAGTGGCACCACTCTTACTGCTGTCACAGCTGTGACCATAAAATTGCTTTGGGGCTGGGGTGCAATACAGTAGAGGGAAAAGAATGAAAGAGAAACAAAACAGAGAATTTTCCTCTACCTTCTTTGAGCTTAGGAATTCCCTTTCCCACTCCCTGAGCCAGAACTAAAGGGTTTCTCCTGAGACTCTCTATTTCGACCACAGTTCTCATTTCCATGCTAGTAGAAGTTCAGTCCAGGGAGCACTGGAAGAAAAAAATGGTAAACTCAACACCAGTTTAGTGGCACATCAAATTCTGGTGTCCTTCCTCAATCTACCTGTTTCTAATTATTTTTCAGAGTCTTCAAATAGCAACCTATCAATCAATTAATCAATCAATAAACTGGTAGAATTTTAAATGGCATCTAAATACAGAGACCACAGTGATTGAGAAATTCTAATGGAATTATGAATAACAGTATGTAAATAAATTATTTCCAAGACAATTTTATGGAAAATAAGCTTCCAAAATTGACTAAAGAATAAATATGAAACACACAATTATCTATAACTTCTTAAGAATTTTAATCAATAGTTTCTAAAAGCACAAGAATTTGAAGATTTATAGGTAAGTATTACCCAAATTTCAACAAATGGTCCAGAATCTAGGCAGAATCTGAGGATTTCTAAACTTTGTTTATTAGGCTTATTTTACTTTAATACCAAAATAGGACATGGCAAGAATGGAAAATGAAAAACGTAGCCCAAATTCACCTATGTCATAGTTGCAGAAATCCCAGGTAAATATTAGCAAATGAAATCGGAGATGTTTACATAAAGACATTATGTCCAAGTAAGGTTTAATTCTTGACCTGCAAAGATTATTTAGATTTAGAAAATTTAATAATGCAACTCATACTTTTAATAGATTAAAGGAGAAAATCCACTTAATTCTTTTAAAGGATGCAGAAAAGCACCAATCATTAATAAATCTCTTAGGAAAAATAAGAATAGAAAGGAACATCTTTAGCTTGATAATTGGCATCTACTCAAAACCCAGAGTAAACATCGTATTTTAGTGTAGTATGCTTAAAACATTTCCTTTAAAGTCAAGAAGAAACGTATGTCAGCCATATTGTGCTACATACATCCCATTGATTTATTACTAATTTACATAATGAAATACTATGTGCACAAAAAGAAACTTTTTAAAATCTACTTTAATATAAGAGGTTTTCTGTCCTGTTTTCAGATTCCAGACAAATTCCCTAGTTTCTACACAGAAATTTCTCTTTGCTTGATCTAAGGAATAACTTTTTATAACACTCTCTATGCAGTTTTTATAATACGGCATGAGGCTCTATGTTATTTAATGAGGCATTTCTCTTCATCAATCTGAGAAGCTCTGAAATGTTTTCATGCTGTGCACAAAGATGAGAATTTATAGAATATGCTTGACTATAAAATGTCTCTACTTTCATCTATATATAAATCAACAGATTTGAGAAGTTGATGATCTACTTGGTGTTTAGCTCACATCTTGTTCTAAAGGATTTAGATAGGCTCTTGAAAAAAAGTATTCACATACTATTAATTAAATTTGAAAAATTATTCTAATTATGTAGATTTCCTTTCTCCTTCACCACCCGCAAACAAAGAAGAAATAAAGAAATCCACTATTATTAGTTTGGAGTTTGAATTCTACACAGATTTTAGTGATTTAATTTCAAATACCTTCCCAAGGGATTTTATCTACATGCTAGAAAACATGTTAGCAGAGAAATATGGGGCATTGTAGCTACAGATCCCATTGTTTAAAACCACGAAAAAGAAAAAGATACCCAGGTCTGACAGATACACAGTTTTAGACTGTACACGATACAACTAAATCAGCCCTGTGGTAATGACCAGCATACTGAGCTAAATTACCTTTAATGTGGTTCATCCGTTCACGAATGGAAACAGTGCTGATGCAGGAAGTAATATTACCTTTGTTTCATATCATTTTTACTTGCCGATGAAGCTTTAATTCACCATATCTTTAACTTATCTATCCAGTTCTTTATTGCCATGTAATACAGGGGAGAGAGCACATGGTCTAAGACAGACCAAGCATCATCACTTCAAATGTTGGCCCTTTTCTATCTGATTCAAACGATTTCACGAAGCTTCTTTGTTACGAGCTGCATAGGGTTCAGTTGGGGGCTGGCATCTGTAGATCAGCATACATACCCTTATTTTCCTATAGTGGGAGAAGTGAAATAAAGTGAGACTTTTTATGCATAACTTAGGTCTATTCCTTATGAAACAATCAAAACACAAAGGCAAATTATATTTTGGATGTACAAAAATAGCAAACAGACAGTGGGGTTTTTAATAGCATCCATTTTGTTCAATCTCTACAGTATGTCTTAAGCTGAGGCAATGAGGTTACAAGCCTTAATAGTCAGTTAAGCCAAGAATGCTAGTTGTGGTCAAATGAGTCACTCATCATCATTAGAGTACATATGCAGGGAATTTGGTCATTGTGTTCCCAGCTGGCAGCTTTTACTAACATCTGGGTTATTAACATCAGAATCAGCAATCTAGAGAATTGTTCCTTCTAACACATCCAGCTAATCCTGGACCCAAATTAGTTCTCTTCCAAACCCACCTGCAGTAAAATCTAGCAGTCAGGCAGATTATCCTTGTGCAGAACTGTTTGAATTAAATGTAAGCATATATAAGGATTAAATATTTCAGAAGAATCCAGGCCCGGCTTTCTATCTGTAGACAACTTTCAGTACCATGTTCGTTGAAAGTGAAAATCAAGATGCCAACGTTCACTTATCAGTGAGAAATTTTGATGAAGATTCAGAAATTCTGACTGCTACTTAACCAAAGCTATTTGAAAGAAGGGATGTTTTCCTCATGTTTGAGACAAGTAATCACAACTTGATAAACACCTTAGCATAAATATTTGGACAGTTTTGGAACTGCTTGCTTATACAGACTATACTCATAGCAGGTTTAAATGGCAGCTCGGGTACTGCCTGAGCTTCTTGGTCCTGAAAATGGTTACTGCCTTGTTTTTATCCAGTTTAAGAAAATGTTTACAACGTAGTGAAAGGGACCCAAGCCACTTCTGACTATATACCAGTTATTTTACTATATTTACAAACCATTAAGATAGTTCAATGCCAGAACATTTAAAAATTAGATTTCTCAAATGGGTTCTTAAGAATTAGTTGATTCTCCCTGCTCAACTCCCTGAGAGATCATTATGTAACACATACATCTGCACATAATTTGAGATTCTTGGTGATCCCCTCATAAACCAGTATGGGTCTTGTAACAGGGATTACATCATTGCCCTTGTCTCTGATTGTGTGTCCCTTACACAGAAACTGCAGCTTTCCCACTGAACACTGATTTTGGATCTAACACTCACTTGACCAAACCCAACTCCACATTATTTCTATTAGATTCCCATGCATTTTGTGTCTTGATCAAAAGGTTCTCACATTTTCCCATATCTTCCTCCCACTATTCCTTTGCTTATGCTGTTTCTTTTCTTTCAAGATACCTATTTCCTCTTTCAACTTTCACATCCTAGAGTCATTAAGGGCTTAATTTGAATACTACTCCCTTTGGGTCTTTCTTCCTATATGAGATCTGTCCTGAGCTCCCACTTTGTATTTTGGTTTTTGTTGTTGTTATTGTTTTGTTTTGTATTATTTTTTCCATTTGTGTGGAATTGCCAGATCTCGCCAGCATACTGAACAATCTTTAGGGAAGGATCCTCACGTTAAGAGTTATTCCAAGAAAAAAGTAATAATTACTTTTTTATGGTTAAGCATTTCATCCTTTGTTCAGTTCTGGTCCGATCATCTGACCCCAGCATAAATTTTTTTAGGGCCTAAGCTTAGCTAAGGTCACAATTTAGGTTTTTCTATATACCCTTGACTTCATAGCTATATATCTTTTAATGATCATTGGTTGAAAAGTCATGTGAGGAATCTTTTGTTGCTGTTGTGATTATTAATACAGATGCTAGGGCCCACCCTATAGAATCAACAGCTCTAGTAAAAGAGCCCTGGAATCTGTATCTTAGCAACTCCCTCTCCCCCTGTCCTCTGTGAGTCTTATGTCGTTAGTCAAGCTCTGAGCAGCAGGCATCTCAAAACCTCTGAAACATATATCCACTTGAAGAGGAGTAAAGCCCTAGTTATTAAACCCATGTTAAGCTTATTAAGCACAAACATAGAACTATTTGTGAAATGAGACTGATTTTTTTGACCTGTGTTCCAAAGAATATATTGTACTCAATAATCCTTTATGTAGAACATCTTAAAACCTGATGCTATTAATAGGTGTTCCTTAAAAAAACAATGTTTCCATAATCAAATCAGTTTGGTAGATGTACCTACCCATATTCCTCTCTAGGTGTTGTATAAAACACAGTGTCCATCTTCAGAGCGTGAAATTTCAGAAAAAATACCCAATGAAGAATCCATATTTCCTTGATCTGTTTGATACAAAATCTTTCCGTAGTATAACAATTCTTAGACTTTTAATATACAAAAAAAAGACCTTACAAATCAATAGGAATATAGATTGCACTAGAAAAGGGGGCAAAGAGATATAAAGCAATTTGCAACAAAGGAAAAGCAAATGACTCTTCCCAATAATAATTAAAGACATAAAAATTAAAACAACCTTAGTTATTTTCTGTAAAAAAGGATTTTAAGAAAAGAAAAATTGATGTAATGGGCATCTCTTGCTGAAATTTAAGAGCTCTGAAATTGGTCTTCTTACCTCCTGGCACTTCCTCCTCAAATTCATTCTCCACAAAGGCACCTAAGTGATTTATTTAAAATACAAATCTTACCTTTTTATTCCCTAGCTTAAAACTCTGAAATATTCCCTGACCACCTTCAGGATAAAGTCCAAACTCAGGGAGCCGTAATCAGGGACCTTCACTGGCTCTTCCGCCTTGTATATCTCACTTCTTGCTGCTCAGTCGAACGTCTCGACGACGTCTTACTACTTCAGTTCCCGCATACAATCCATGTTGCTTCGTGCCCTTATATCTCTTTGTTCATGCTGTCTCTTCTGCCGAGAATATTCTTTCTCTTTGTCTTCACCTTGCCATTTCCTGTTCATTCTTTAAGATTCAACTTGATGTCACCTATTCCTGGAAGCTTTTCCTGAATGTTTTCCCCCTCCCCTCATCCACCCAGTTTTCCAAAAATACCTTGTGCATTTCTGTGTCTACATTTCAGGTTGCTTTAAAATAAAATGATCTATCTGATCGTGTCTATCTTCTCAAATAGACTATGAGTTACTTCATGGCAGGAATTCTAATTCATTTATTTGCATCTTCAATGCTTAACACGATGATTATGGTATATTAGAAACTCAGTAAATGTTACTTTAATGACTAAAGTTTCTTAAATTAGAAAAAACATCTTTAAAAATGAATATACTGGCAAACTTTTAAGCGTGTCGTGGAGTCAAAAATTGCTTTACATCTCTAAAAGGCTGTTTGACAATACTTAACAATAGTGTTTAAAATATATACCATTTTATTTGGTAATTCTTTTTTAAGAAATTTATCTTATGAAAATGGTAAACAATGTTCCTAAATTTTTTTTCTACAAAGTTGCTCCTTGTAGTTGGAGAAGTTGAAAAGTGCTTAAATGTTCCACAAAATTAGTTAAGTAAGTAACAATACATTTATATCACGGGATTCTAGTCATTCATTAGAAAATTGCTTCACGTGAATATTTGTTTATATGGCAATATGATCAAGAAAAGTTGTTAAGCAAGAATGCAAAGTATTAAACACTAAACAGAGCATAATTGTGTGTGCTCCCATGATTATATTATATGAAATGTGTATATATATATGCACATATATATATACACACATGTTTTTCACTAACAAGAAGGATATTCACCAACAAGTAGGCAACAATTATCCTTGAGTGGTGGAATCATGGATGTTTAATTCAATCTTTCAGCTTAATTTCATTTTCAAAATTTCCATAGTGGAATTAATTGTTAATATCAAAATAGATCAAGTCATTTAATTTTTCTTAAAGCTACTCCATTACGTGAGTCTTTTGTGGCTCTTTCAGGCAGAGTTAAATGCTCTTTCATGATCCTCCAAAGACACTTTATTCACTTACCATATGAGTATAAACATACCTTTCCTTGACTGATTCCACCATCAGATTTTGAGCCTCTGAAGAGTAGGGCCTGTGATAAAATCGGCTCTGTATTCCCTGTTATTAGCACAGTGCTTGACTCATAATGGCACTAATCATAATTTTTGGAATGAATGAATGAATAAATCATCAAGCAAAGTTTGACCAAATGCATAAAAAGAGAACTGAAATTGTTCTGATTAAGTCTAATTATCAAAACTACTTCAAGTTAAGCTAAATGCCACAAGTATTGAATGCATTTCTACCTTTTAAATGAAAATACCTCGTCCAGAACCATATACACTGAGCCTTCAATTAGTATTGATTGAGATAATTCTATGAGAGGCATGAGTTGGGCCAGTAAACGACACAGGGATTCTTAATTCACATCACGTTTTTAAATGGTAACTAAAGCTTCAAGGGAATCTATTAGGTGGCAATTCTATTTAGAGAGGAGAATTGAGGGTAGGCTTTGAAGTTATTTATTTTTTACATACCAGTCTAAATTAAGAAAATCTGCAGCATATTATAATTTAAGATATATTTACATTTCATTCTAGCATCATAACATAAAACCATCGAACATTTGTACATGCTTAAAATAATAATAATGGGGATAATAATAATGTATGCTACATTAGATCTCCTAATTATAGTTATTTATACATGCAGAAAGTTAAAAACAGAATGAAATACTTTTTCCATTGTTTATAAGGCCTAATCCTGGCAAATATAATAATAATTATAGCAAATCTTTGCTCTCTTCATCAATTTATTTAACCAGGACTATGCTAACTAATTTACATATTCTTGTGATCATTTTAACAACTGTATGGGTAGTTATTATAATTCTGCACATTTTACAGAGAAGGAAACTGTGGTACAAGAAGTATAATTCCTTCCATGTCATAACAACTGCTATTTTATAGAACAGAGGCTGTCTGGTGTTAGAATCTGTGTTTTTAAAAGCAATGCCAAAGTCAGCAAAATTATCATGACCAGAAGAAAAATCTCCACTTGATGGAAAATATTCAATCCTATATGTTGCAAGTTAACTAGTAAATTTGTTTACATACTTAGAAATTAATTCTCCACGTTTTAAATACTGTTCATGTGTTGAAATGACTTGGATCTAGACTTCTAGAAAATAATTAGAAGAATAAATTAAATAATGTTTGAAAGGTGCTTTTGATTTCTTTTGAAAAAGTGATATATAAAATGTGAAAAATATTATATTAAAATGCTTATTTCAAGAAGAGAACCATAGGTAACTGAGTTTTTTTTTTTTTTCTGGATATCAAAGATAATGCATACCCTAAATAAAATTAGAAATATATATTAAGGATTTTAGAATTTTTAAAAATCCCCATACTATCATACTCAGAGAATTTTTGTCCACCATAGATAGTTTCTGAAAGAAAAAGACAATAACTATTACCAGATGTTTATAAAATGAGATAAAAGCATCTGAGAAAGGAGCCTAAGATACAAAGCCAAGATCAAAGGCACTATTACTACTTTACTAAAAAAGAAAAAAAGCAATCTGCAACCAGAAAACTTTCACATCTTAAAAGAAAGGTGAAAAAAAAATCTCAGGAACTAGAAATGGAACTGTATGTATCAGGCTCCAATGATAAAAGCTTAATGTTGCTCATACTCAGCATCAAAGAATAAACATTTAAACAATCCCAGCTACTCTCTTCTTTAGGTTGTGAGAAATAGAACAGTGGTCCTCGTCTAAAATCTTGAAAAGAAAGCCATGTATTTGTTAGCAATACTTTTAAATATGCCTGGATATCATGGGTTTTAGGTGGATCTCAAGGAGTTGATAATTATCTTGCTTATTTGGGTGAGTGGGAGACCCCATACCAAATGGGAAAAGGGATTATAATAAGCAGTAGAGTCTCTTAGAATTTACTTCTGAAAGGGCTCTAAGCCAAGTCAACTTTGATTACATGTCCTGCAATGTATAACAGCACCTATAATCTGGTGAACATTTCCAGAAAACTGAAAGCAGCTCCCTTTTGCAAATGAAAAGATTTCAGATATTTTAAGAATATTGTTGTTTGTGCCCTAAGTATTTTTACATTTAGATACATTCACTAAGGCCTTATTAAAATCATAAGTGTGAGAAATGAGCTCAAGATCCCTAAACCAGGGGAATTGTTGAATTAAATATGGTACATCCATATGCTATACACAAAAAATTATCCAGTCTATAAAAATCTGTCTAAAATAATTTTAATGACATGGGAAAATGCTTATAAAATAAATTTCAAATGAAATATTACTTAATTTCTTAGACATTTCCAATTTCATCATCAGAACTAACAGTTAGACTCACCACTATGGTACCCAGTTATCTACAAACAATGTACAAAATGTCTTAGAAGATGAACTATATCATCATAGAGGATAACAAAGAGACACTGAGATGTGAATTTTAGACATTCAGTCAGTTAATTTACAAAATTCCTAAATCTTGCACAATTGCCTTCAAATGACCACTGTTTCAAAGCATGCCTCAGCTAAAGTACAAATTTTCATCTGTCATGGACTTACAAATTTGCTAATAAATGCATGAAAGTGAAAAGTTTATATTTGTGAATACCTTAACTATTAAATACATGAAAAATATCCCTCAAAATTTTACTATAGAAAATTTTTTTCTTTACCTTTTTTTCCTGCTTGCACAATTTCTGATGGGAAAAAAATGTGTATTAAAATACACCAATGCCATCCTGGAAGAGGCCAACTAGCAGCAGATAAATTCGGTGTTATCAAAAGTCTTGCTCTCAGCTTAGCAGCCTGACAATTGATTTTGCTAGTGTTTCAGAGTGGATGCTGACCCATGTTCACAAAGTTCCTAAGAAACCAGTGTTTAAAATGAGTGTCAATAAATTTATTACAGGAGAAGTAAAGGTGCCAGATGGACTGAAGATTTGTGTTGGTCTGACTACTGGATTCCTCCTCTCTGAAGACAAGTTAAATAGGAGTCCTATTTATTATGTGAGGGCTTAGTGATCTTGAAAGGATCATCAGAACAAAGAGAGTAGTTCTCTGATTTGAATATATAACGACCCGATTCAATTGGCTCAGAGAGCCTGGTGCCTCCCACTCACTAAGAGGGATACAGCAGAGAGGAAGACTTCAAGGGTTCAAGGCTATGACTGAGCATCTTCTTCCAATGCTATTGCTTAAAAGGATGGACATAATACAGAACAGTTTTTCCAGCTTCCTTTTTCCCCCTTATTTTTCCTTACTAATCAACCATCTCCCAACACACTCTCACATACACATTTTTTGAAATCTTTCTTGAGATATGGTAATATCATCAGTCTACTCTTTATATATTTCTGTTTAGAGAAATTAGGTATTTTTTAAACTCAGTTCTCAGAAGACAAGTTCTTGTTCTGCCCACAAGTTACACTAGTATTCTGTGTTTTGTGAATTTTTATCAGGGAAAATATGACATTTATAGTCAGAAAAATTATATTTTAGAAAGAAAGTATTTGAAAAGAAAATCTGATCTAATTAAAAATGAACAATGACATACAGTTTCTGAAGTTGAATAAGCTATTTTCTATATGTTTTCATCAATTCAACATTAAGTGTTATCCCTCTGTTGGTGCGAATATTATGCAACCCTTAGCACAGCCCAAATTTTTATTTCATTTTTGGTTCTTTGTGTCTTTCACTCATTCTCATTAAGATCATTTATTCTTCCAGTCTCCACATTTTTCTTAATTATTTCAGATTAATCTACCACATCACTCAAATCTGCATTTCATTTCTAGTTCTCCTTTTAGATCTGAATTCTGTGTCAATACAATAGGATTTTCAGCTGAGAACTAAACCACAGTTAGGCACTGATGTAATTGCACTATGCTCAAAACGACTTAGCCATAGAAGCCATTTGAGCCCCATTCATCCTGAAGCCTGATTCTCAATTCTGGCTTGCCAATGGTGCCCCCTTTGCTTACTGCCAGAGCTGTAGTTACTGTTGTCAGCTGGTATTTTAGATAGAGGTTATAGCTCAAATTAAGGGAGAGCTGTGTAACAATTATATTACGATTGGACCACAGAGATATCTAATTACCCTTTTCATCCGAAAATTTCAAAGTAACCTACTAACTGTGGTTAATGAAGCCTCAGAGTTCTCCAGGAAGGTTTGAACTTGGACTGTATGCCTTTGAATGCTATTGATGGGTCAGATTCAGGATTCACTTAATCTCTTTCACTTCAGTCTAACATTGCATCAAGAGTTGATAAGTCAGCCCTGCAGCAGCATTTAAGAAAATAAATCACGAAACCCTTGTTTGAATACAACCCAGGAGACCTGGTCATAAATACTTGGATCAAGTACAAAACTACTAAAATACTACGTCGGACTGAATTTGATACTTCTCCCTCCAACAGGAAGCTGTCTTGCCACTGTGTCCACTGCCACTTTGAGAAGATGAGCGATGATATCAAGTACCAACAAAAGGCCATTTGCTTTTTCCTGTCTAACTCAATTATTAAATGATCCGTTACAAGATCGCCTTTTATTCTCTTGCAGCAGGTGTTTCAGACTCAGATAATGAGCCTTATGGTGCAGGCATTGCATCTTTAATTCCAGTTAAAAGCTGGACTGCCACCCAGTTGGGCAGAAGAGTGAATATGACAACTGACTGGTGACTCAGGCGGGAGGAGGGGCATGCGTGAGTCATCCATGATTTAATGCTGAGCTTTTTATAACCAGTAAACTAGTTTAGCAATTTTAAGAGAAAACAGTCAGTGAAAGTGTTCTTCTGCTGGTGTTGAAAAGACAATTCAAGCAGTAAAAGAAAGATTTTGACTATTTGTATACTACTCCAAGATATCTGAATGGAAAGGGAAACATTCAGCCTTTCTTGACTTTTGGTCTTCTATGGAAAATGCATCCAGATAACAAAATTTGTTCCACTCTTCATATCAGTGTTGAGGCAGTGTAGGGCAATTCTTTTCTAAACAAGAGGTCCTCTGTCATCTTATTGGGCTGGGACATTGAAATTTTAAAGGAAAAATTTTCTTAAAATATATAAATACTAGATTTTTAAAAACTGCTAATTCAAAGAGAGTGATTCTGGTGATTTAAAAATTCCTACAACATTATGGCCAGAAAACTCATCTGAGCTACCTCACTATATCTTTTGGATAGTATATGATATATTGCAAAGAAGAAGGCAAGGAGAGGCAGATGGAGATGGAGACAAAGAAGAAGAAATAAAACTTCCATGAGTCAGAATACAAAATACCCAAATATCCTCTGAGACAAAGTTGGAAAGAAATTTACCCATAAGCAAATGCTTTACAGCCGAAAGCGTGGCCACTGAGCGGGGAAACAAGAAGGCAAGACAGAGGAAGCAAGACATAAAGGTGAAGAACTGTTTTTCATATTCCTTCAAAGAAAATTATTTGTTTTTATCCTTAAGCCCCCAAAATATTTTTAAACTATTTTTATGGAGTTCTGATTTCTCTTCTTTCTTTAGAGTGGAAAATACAAGCTTAAAAAGGAAACTAGCAAATAAATTCTCTGTTCTGAGGAATTTGGAAATTCTTAAAGACAGATTTGTGTCTCTGGAAAAAAAGTAGATTGACATATACGAAATCACTAAGACATACTGTAACACTTATAAGGCCTATGGAGTGAAAAACATCAAAAGTTTAAAAATGTAGACAGTAGATCTCTGATATCAGAGACTTAATTTAGATGAAGGATATCTCTATGATGAAAATTCTGAAGTGAATTCCAAGGTTCTATTCGTACAAACATGTTCTGGATCGAGTTGTATAAATATATACTTCTGAACTTTTGATTTTCCTCTATTGCCTTTTTTTTCCCCTCCGTAATGCTTCAAATAAAATTACCTGAGTTGTAATCAAAAAACATTGTATTCTATGGGCATTTTAGTATGGAAACACTGTGACTGTTATTATTGATGTTGTTTTAAATAATAATTTTAGGTCCTAGAAGAAAACATAGGCACAGCTCTTTGACATTGGTTTCGTTAATATGTTTTTTGGACCAGTATCCTCAGGCAAAGGCAACAAAAGCAAAAATAAACAAGTGGGATAACATCAAACTAAAAAGCTTTTGCCCAGTGAGGGAAACCATCAACAAAACAAAAAGGCAACCTACTGTATGGGAGAAGATATTCGCAAATTGTACATCCCATAAGCAGTTATATCTAAAATATATAAAAACTTTACACAACTTAATATCAAAAAAACAAACAACCCAATTAAATAATGGGCAGAGGACTTGAACAGACATTTTTTCAAAGACATACAGTTGGCCAACAGGCACATAAAAAGATGCTCAACATCACTAATCATCAGGGGAAATGCAAATCAAAACCACAATAAGACATCATCTCACATCTGTCAGAATGGCTATTATCAAAAAGACAAAAAATAAAAAGTGTTGGTGAGGATGTGGAGAAAAGGGAACACTTATATACTGTTGATAGGAATATAAATTGGTGCAGCCGCTTTGGAAAACAGTATGGAGGTCCCTCAAAAAATTCAAAATAGAACTACCATATTATCCAGCAATTCCACTTCTGGGTATTTATCTGAAGAAAATGAAAACATTAACTCAAAGACATATATGCACCCCTATGTTCACTGCAGCATTATTTAAAATAGCCAAGATATGGAAGTATACTGTTTCCATTGCTACATGAATGGATAAAGAAGCTGTGGCATATATATATATATATATATATATGTGTATATATATATATGTATATATATATATATATATACAATGGAATATTACTAAGCCATAAAAAAGAATGAAATCTAGCTATTTGCAACAACATGGATGAACCTAAAGGGTAATATGCTAAGTGAAATGTCAGACAGAAAAAGACAAATACCATAAGATTTTACTTATATGTGGAATCTAAAGAACAAAACAGAAATAGACTCGTAGATACCAGAAACAAACTAGTGTTACCAGAGGGGGGAAGTGTTGAGGGGTAGGCAAAATAGGTGAAGGACATTAAGAGATACAAACTTCCAGTTATAAAATAAATAAGCCATGGGGATGTAAAGTACAGCATAGGAATATAGTCAATAATATTGTAATACTTTTGTATGGTGACAGATGGTAACTAGACTTATGGTGATCATTTTATAATGTATATAAATATTGAATAACTATCATGTACACTTGAAACTAATAGGGTATTACATGTTAATTATACTTCAATATTAAATAAATATTAGTTTCTAATAAATATCAGAAAACTAAATATTTATTGAGGGCTAGATTTCAGATAAAACCCAATATTACTCAAGAGATGCTTGTTTTAATATAGACAGCATGGTTCAGTTTACTTCTTTCTGTACAACAGATGCATATTTTAAACTTTGATCCCTCCAGAAAAATCTTTATGACAGAAATTTCAAATAATCTTTATCTTGCACCAGGGCCACAAAAATAATAAAGTGGCAACAAAATTTAGGCAAAATAGCAGAGACTTTTAAATCTTTTTATTACTTTAGTAAAAGTGATTTACACCAGTTAATATTTTGACTTATCTGTGGCTATATGCCTAGGAAGTAAAATATTAAATAGCATACCATATTACAGGACATTGGAAAATTAGCAAAAATTATATGATATCCACAATTTCTGTTTTATTCTAAATATTTATTTGAAAGCAAGTAAGTCTTTTTCTTCTTTATATTCCAGGTCTGCCATATTGATTTATCATGTTTTCTGAATGAATGAATTATTTCAAATCATTTTATGTACTTTTCTTAACTGTAGAGGTTTTCTGGAATCGCTGCACAATTGCTTTGGCTTTGGTGTATCTGAATATATTGATGGGAATAATTTTAATTAGTCATCCATTTTAGCAGAACATGTCTGTGTTCTCTGCTTGTGCTCAACAGTCTTTTATCTCTTGGTTTTTTTTTTTTTTTCTTTTTCTTTTCCTTTTTGGAGACAGTGTGTATATCATTACCAAGCTTACATCAGGACTGGCTGTTCCGAACACCTGTTAAGCACCACTTTGATCCTCTTGTCCTTTGAACAGTTACCACTGAAGCAATCACTTCTGTAAGGGCACAACCCAGCCTCATGTGGGGCAACCTGACAGCATCTAGGTTGCAACATGTACCTTTCAATTCTAGCCTTCTCTGGTGAGACGTGGACATGGGACTCTGAGGGAACCCATTTGTCCAAATGCCTCATGGTCAATGCGAGCTATAGGGTAAAGGCATCTCCCTTTCTTTCCCAGAGTGATGGTCCAGAGACATATTTCACAAAGCTTCTCAGAAGTTTCCACAGTGTAGAGAAGCCAGTTGCCTATAGTGACAGCCAGCTCTGTACTTCATCTTTGATTTGGCTTCCCTCCTTCCCTGCTTTGCTCCATGAGTAATGAGGTCATGTATACACCTTTGCTTCGTGTTCTGCTTTCTTGGGAACTCAAGCTACATGGTAGGTTTGTCAGTATAATCCGCTAAAATGGCACCTTGAAGACAATCAGAATTCCAGTGGCCAATAAAAATTCCTTAACAGTAACAATGTTCCTGTTTTTATAAGTCTCATTAACAAAGACTTGCCGTTCTTTAAATTTTCACTTTCTTTTATTGCAATGAAACCCACAATCTTATTTTATCATGTATAAGATTCATCTGCCTTATAAAAATTGGTTACACTGGGTTTTTTTTTTTTTTCTTTTTTGGTGAGGAGGATTAGCCATGAGCTAACATCTGTTGCCAATCCTCCTCTTTTTGCTGAGGAAGACTGACCCTGGGCTAACATCCGTGCCCATCTTCCTCTACTTTGTATATGGGACGCCGCCACAGCATGGCTTGATAAGCAGTGCATAGATCCGCACCCGGGATCCCAATCTGCAAACCCCAAGCCGCCAAAGTAGAGTGCATGAACTTAACCACTATGCCACTGGGCCAGCCCCTGCACTGGGTTTTGACAGTTTACTTATGAAGTAAAACCATAACTCAGATTTTATTTTTGTTGTATTTAGTTGCAATCAATACAAGAAAATTTTGAAAGGATTAGTCTGAACATAAGTTAGCATGGATGAGGATTATACACTGGCCTACTTTTCACATCCTAAATTATTTTTCTTTCAAGATCTTCATTAATGGATGTTGGGGACAGGGGAAATAGAGAAGGAAAGAGGAAGAAAGAACAGTTACAACATAATGCTAGAGATTGAGAATAGGCATCAATTTTTAAAAATAACTTACATGAATAACACATATAGTGCTTATACAACATATAGGTACAATTTAAAGCATGATAAAAAAGCAAACACGTATTAACCCACCACTCAGCTTAAGAAATAGAACAAACACCACAAATTCTTGATAGGACTCTTGTGCAGACAATACGTTTGAACAGGAAGACAAACACCAAGGAATCTTCTGGTAGCCCCAATACTAAACGTGTGATTTTAAGGGGAAGTGATTCTCTTTGAGGACTTTTCTTCACTTTGAGGGGAGATGGAGAGGCACAGATAACAGTACTCTACATGTCAACCTTAAATAGGTTTTTTTTGCTGAGGAAGATTCACCCTGAGCTAACATCTGTGCCAGTCTTTGTCTGTTTTGTATGTGGGTTGCCACCACAGTATGGCTGACGAGTGGTGTAGGTCCACACCCAGGAACCAAACCCGGGACTCCAAAGCTGAGCTTGCCTAACTTAACCACTAAGCCGTGGGGCCAGCCCTGATAGTTTTTTTTTTTTTTTAATTTTAAAAGAGATTATATTTGTGAAAGCAACTAAGTCAACATTTCTTTCCTTTCACTATTCCCTTGAATGCTCAAACTGAATATGCAAATGATATTTTAAAACTTTCTTGAATTAAAAGGGATTGTGAAAAGTGCTTTCTGACTATATCTCTTTTGGAAATGGTAGCAAATTTGGTGATATTCTTATTATCCCAGATATAAAAATCAAGCATTTTCAGAATCTTAGGAAATTTAAAGCTTTCATTATTCTCTCCAATTGTTCAAGTTTGTCTCTGAAATATATGAGATTAAAATAAAAGGGGACTTCTAAAAATAATACACAATTTAAAATTGCACGTTCACAATTGTATATTCATAATTCAGAAAATCTACCTCTATCTTAAAAAGGTGAACCATTTATAAAAATCCTTCTCAATTTTATAAATATATCTGGCATCTAAAGGGAAAAAAAATACTGAAATTTTATTTGCAGTCTCATTTGTTGTCATATGGCGTTTGCATCTCTAGATTTTGATTCAGCTGTAACTCGTGCCACTTCACGGGCAATTTGCCTGGATAATGCCTGCCGCCACTTCCCCTCACATTAGCGGAGGGGGTGACTTGGATTCGGACACTCAGAAGTTATCTCTCAGTAGGGGGCAAGTTCCTTATGTCACTCTTCCCGCCTCCCTGCTACCACATTACTGTGGTTAGTTTCATGCTGAGCACATTTTCTTTCACATTAATACTCAGTTATTTTTCAAGTGGCTTTGAGAACAGATGTTCTTGTGTGGTTCCATCTTTCTTCTTTCTCCTGACATATTTTTCACAAAATACTCCCTTGCTATTCCTTGTTTAGTCCAGAAGTGGAAAAGAAAGATAAAAAGCAAAGGAAAATCTCACCCTAAGTATCCTAAAAATATTGTACCTTAGATATCTTCCAGTATAATTTGTCCCCACCTATTTTTCCTGATATATACCACTGTTGAAAAGAAATTTACTTCCTATTTTTTTATCCTACTCCTACGTATAATTTTCTGCTGAAAATTAGTATATGTTCATTTCAATATTTTATGTTTAGAGAGATTTTTACACAGCACTTGTCAACGTAATCTACATGTATTGGTTTTATTCCAATCCAGACCTAAGACAGTGGTCATGAGTTAAATTTAAAGAGAATTAACTTCCCATATCCCTCTCCAACCCCCTTCTGTTTGTCCCAACTTAAAATTTAAATGTCATTTGCCTCCATCCTTACTCCCTGTCACTTGTCAGAGATGACTCCTGTTCTGTCCTCAAGTTTAATCAATTAAAAATGCTTTTAAATTTTCCTGTTTCTGAAATTCATTCACTAGGGAGAGACACTACAACTTTTAAAAGAAAATGCAAAGTTTTTCTCTTACTTCTTCAAGAGTAAAACTGAGGCTTTTGGATCCAGAGATTCAGAAACCGTTGGGTCTCTGGCCTCCTCTCCCTGTTGCTAATCTTCCACAAAGTGGTGCAGTATAAGATGAAATGTCTTCATGTTGATCCTCCAGAATATTATAGTTGAAGTCACTCTTAATTTTTCAAGGCTAAAAACATTTAAAGTCAAGCTTTAAAAAAAGATTTGCTGAGGACTCATTTATTTCAAATACTTTGTCTTTAGTTCTTCCTATACAAATCCTTATTTTGCTAAAAGTTCTTTGAATCCAACTTATACATATGCCCTTGAAGTAAACTGGTGACAAAGAATTCACAGGTTGCTACCTGAATGGGGGAGAAGCTTGAGTGTTAAATCAGAGGCCATTAAATTGATCAATATGGCCCAATATACCGATTGATTTCTCTCTCTCTCTGTGTCACCACAGAGGGTTGGTAAAAGAAGAATAAAAGACTTCTGAATAGTTCCATATTAGTAGATTGTAAACTTCAATTATTTTTTCTCAAAAACTTTTTTTTGAGAAAGAGAAGTGGAAATCTTTCCCAAATATATTATAACTCAAAATCCCTCTTACCAAGGTATTTAAACATTTCTCATTCACAATAGTAATCTGGAACCCTAGAGTTTCCTGTGAGTTTAAAAATGCCGATTTATAAAAAAAGAAATCCCCAATCTCCTATAGCCCACTATTAAAGCCAGTCATTTCATAGCTGGAGCATGCCATCCGCCACCTCTTCCTGAGAAGGAGGGAAGCATACTGTTAATGCATAGCTGTCACTCACACACATGGCTGTTAGGCAATCGAGGAGAAGAAGGGAACCATTAGTCTGTAATTCTTAAAATTTACATCCCCTGTAATTTTCAGGGAAGGCTTCTCTTTCTTGGCATCTAAAATAGACTGAACTACAAGTACAGCCACCGGTTCAAGCATTTTCCTATAGTGAAGGTAGACAGCCCAGTTAGCTATTTCAAGACCAGAAAAAAAGAGGCCATTTTGTTTTCCATCTCAACTTCCCTGTAACGGTCAAATAGAAATTCGTTTATCCCATCTGCCTTCTTTAATGATCATGAAGGGTGACAGATCCGAGAGAAAATGAACAACACTTTCTGCTCTCTGGAGCTCAGTGTTATTCTCTGTCAGGAAAAATTTACAAGTTGGCTTTAGTGTCTGTAAAATTCATTTCCCAGAATAGTAGGTTATAAATGGTAATTACTATGAAACACCCCACATTTAGATGTTGTTCTAAGGAAAAAGACCTGAATTTTTCTATCTTATTTCTGGAAATATATGAATGTGATGCAGTTGCTCCTCACTCTATTCCTTACTTCAGGGAGTTCATAACTGTGCATGTTCTTCTACTTAAGAAATGGAAGAAAACAAAGCATGGGCTGAATTATCATACAGCAGTTTTGAGACCAAACAGCTTCTCAGGAGCTAAGCCTCCCCTCACCCTGACACTTAAAAACATAGCAGGAGTAATGAACTTTGAGTCAGAGAACCTGGCCTCTAAATTCCAACTTTGATCAGGGCACCTGTAATAGGTGGCACAGATCCCATGAGCCTAAATTTCCTCATTTCTTAAATGAGAGGGTTAGACCCAATAATCTCTAAGTATAAACACTAACAGCCTTCAACACATTTGAAGCCAACAAGAAAGATGTTGGAGGTGGCAGAACTCCAGTCTTCACTTTGGAGTTCCTCTTCCAAGTCCTCTGTTCTATTCTGAGTGGTTCAGAAACACTGGACGAGCTACTCACGTTCACATAGCCTTGATGTCCTCATTTGTCAAACAGAAGGGATAACTCTGTGCTTCCATGCATGTTGGTGTGAGACCCGTACAGAAGGGTGCAGGAGTACGCCAAGTGCCTGGTGAGGCTTCTATGAATGATGACTATGGTTAATATTTCAGAAAATCAGTAGTAGCACCTAAAACCATTTGTTTTGCTTTCTCTACTCTAGTGATTGCTTTCTAGGAGAAGAGATCTTCCCTTATTCCGGGGTAATAGCTTAAAGTATCACTTGTTACTGTACAAAGTGTGACTGATTACTGTACAGCTGTACCTGTGTGACAAATGCACAGCGAACTCAGAAACATTCATTATTACTGAAACCGGAGTCACATACATTAAACATAATAATAAAAGGAAAAGAGAAGTGTGTAGTCCGTTCTGCTATAACACAACATATGGGTTCCTAAAACTGTGCTGTGAAAAATAGTGCCTTAAAAACGCACAGGGCTTATGGGAAAATGAGGTTAGGAGGCTAACACTCAAAAAACTTCACCGGTCACACACGGAAAGACAAATAGCAGTCTAATAAAGACAATAACAGTTAAATGATGCAGAAATACATTAATACTACAAAAAATATGACACTTAACCTTGAAAATGACCTGAGGCTGCAGCTGGAAAGGTTGCAGCTTGTGAGTTAGTGTGGCGTCGTGGATGGAGGGCTATCTGATACTGGAAGAAGAGTCATAGGGCTGAGTGTGGATGAGTGTGGCTCCTTACAGGTGTGACCCACTGAGGTAGCTGGTAGACAGCTGAGGTGTGTGCATGTGTGTGTTGTGTATTCCTACGGGGCTCCATTCAGCTGAGTGCAGCTTTCTGCCTTCACTTGGTGTTTCTTGCTGACAAAATCAGGCATAAGCAAACATGAAATCTGCATTACGCTCAAATAGTTCCCTTATATATTAATTGCTTTGGAATAAATTAGCGCTTTCAAAACAAGTGTTATAGCAAAAATGACTTTATATAGATTCCAGGCAGTATTTTTCCTCAAATCTATTTCTTACACGGATTATGCATATACCTGTGTGTGCATGTGTGTATATATAACATTGAAGATGAGAAAATGAGTGGAATTCAGTGAATTATGATTTTCTTTTACATGGCCACAGTAAAGTTATTCATGGTTGAGTATTTTTGCATAGTGCTGCATTTTTCCAGCACACCAAAGAACAATATTTGTTGTTGTTTTTTTTTAAATCCAAATACCAGAAGAAAAAGATCTTACAAAATCCTTATAAGCAGTCTTTTGCTTTGAACCTTTTTTCAAGTTCCATACGTGTCTCAATTTCCAGCTTCAGTGAAAACGCGAGAGAGGAGGTGGGGAAGGAGAGATACAGAGGAGAAGAGAATAGGGTAATGGAAATTCAGTTTCAAATGCAGACAGATCTGCTGTTTCTGCTTGATAGCCTGTAACATTTCCATGTAGTGCACTTTGCATGGCAGAATAGCTACTAGTAATAGCATTCTCTCACAGTGGAGGTTAATTACTTTTCAGCTACAGCAAAATAAATTTCCTGTCAAGCCCATGGACAGGAATAAGCCACCGTCCCTATTTTTACCTGCAATTTTAATTCAACGTTAATATCTGACACTTGCTTGCATTTATTGGGCTGTTCCTCTGAACCGTAGGAGCCCCAAAAGAATATTGCGGGATTGTCAGTTATGTAGTATCAAAACGTGTGTTAAAAAAGTGGCTCGCCTCTCCCAGAGTGTACTGTAAAGAAGATTAACTGAGCTGCCTCCCACTTTAGAAAACAGGGTTGACCCTCTTGGTGATGTGGGAAAGTGCAACTTAACACAAGACAAGGAAGCAGGAAAGTTCATCTTCCCCAGGCCACAGTGGAGCAAACCCTAGCTTCACTTGCATCTCAAATTGACTGTAGGAGGCTTTAGGAGTCATTCATTTCATTCCATTCTCCATTTTAATAAGGCCAAGCCCACGGCACCATGTGCTGAACTTTATAGGATAATATATCAATAGCTTCCCTTAATTATCCTGTTTGGAAGCTCAATTCTTTTCCCCCAAATGTAATCTCTTGTTTATGACCATTGTCATGTCCTATCATTAGGACAGACGCTGTCACAGTCACTTAATTAATCAATGCCAGCTTTGGCAATCCTGAAGGACAGATGGAATAGAGAAAAGAGCCTACATCATTTCCCACCTCATAGGCAGCTGTGCAGGGGAGCGAGGGGACAGAATAAAGAAGCAGTGTTACTCCATCAAAAAGAGTAGCCTTCACAGCTAAAATGTTTGTGATTGTCAATCAGAAAAGGATTGATACGGGAGGATATTTTCACACATGTTCTTCTTTCTAGAATACAGCTCTTCATTTTCAAAATTCCCCACCCTGCATTCTCTTCCCATCAAAACCTTTAATTCGGTATATCTGAGTAGTCCACCCATAAAACGCTTCCTGATTCTGATAATCCTATGTGGTCTCACTTTCCTTTGAAATGCTATAGCATTCTGTTTTATTCTTCCCTGTGGCACTTATTATACTGTCTCATATAATAACTTTAATGCAATTTCTAACCACTTCCTTTTCCAATTAGATTGCAAGTACCTTATGACTTAATGTTTTATTTTGCTTTTAATTTACAGCATCCCCTGGCATGATGCTTTGCATCTAATGAATCCTCAATGAATATTTGTTGAATTGACTTTTCTTGAAGTTTAATCCTCTTTCTGGTACAGGGGAAATTGGAAGAGGGGATCCTCAGAGCATTAGAAACTTGTAACTTTTCTATCTTTAACACTTTGTAATGAATTCATTTGCAATTCAGAATTCCTATAGAAAATGATATTTGAGTGTGGATTTCTGTAAGTAAAAATATTGTAAGATGATAAGTCAAATATTCACTTATATTTTGTTGCAGGTTGGGAAACCAATAATCAATACTCATCTTTCTCTTCCTGAGGTTGAATCAAACTGAAAATAAGATACCTGAGATAGACTGATGGAGATCAAATTATTAGTTTTACTAAGTGTAAATGTGATGGGAGAATGCGGCTGAGATGCCATGGTGAAATCGAGTTCCCTAATACTTCACCCCTAGACAATTCTATGTATTCTTCACAAGAAGGAAATCACATAACAGGAGAGTGGACGAGACTGGGACTGCTCTGGGCAGGTGATCCAATAGGCTGAGCCGGCACATTCAAGTTCTCTAAACTCACCACCCAGAATAGTTTCTCCTCTCTGGTGAGGTGCAGAAAATGGGGTCGGAAGGGGAAAAGGGAAGCTTCAGAGAGAAGTTGAAGCATACCCCAAAGGCTTTTCTTTAATAAGGAGTAGAGAAAAATGTAGGATAGAAGGAGTGACGAGTTAGCATTCCTGCCTAACATGGAATTATTATGTTCGTTCCTATTAACTCTCTTTGATGATGATAGTCAATATATTCGCCATTAGTGTTAAGTGTAATTAGGAAATTAAACAGTTCTTGGAGAAAAACAATAGTAAGTGAAAAAACATGTGTCCCAACGGGAGGGGGCCCTATAGACAGGTGGGAAAGGATCATTCTCTATCCACAACTGCTTGCTCTGAACAATGCCAATTTGAAGAGTAAAAAGCTCCAGCAAGCTATGGAAAAATGGAACATACCCCTGAGTGTTTTCTTACCTTGGAATTTTGGGGAAATTGTCCAATCATTTGTTTAACAGGTCAGAGAAATTTCTCATTTGAAGCAGGGAAAAGGAGGAATAAGCAGTTTTTGAATGTTTCCAATACCCTTGGGGTAAAATGATTTGTTAGGAAATAAATCAGGAGTCAAAAACTTTTTCTGTAAAGTGCCAGAGAGTAATTATTTTATGCTTTGTGGGTCAGACAGTTTCTGTCCCAACAATGTAACTCAGCGGTTAGTAGTCTGAAAGCAACCACAGACATAAGTAAATGAATGAGCATAACTGTGTTCCAATAAAACTTTATTTATGGGCACTGATGTTTGAACTTCCTATACTTTTTATGTGCCACAAAATATTATGCTTCTTTTGATTTTTTTTTAAACATTCTCAGCTCCCAGGTCATACACTAGCTGGATATGGTCTGCAGACCACAGTTTGCTGACCGTTGAAATAAACATTAGAGTTTCCTGGAACTCTAACTCAATATTATCAGTCCCCTACCCTGACTAAACAGAGTAGAGCACTGATAGCATTTGTCTACTCTATAATCTTCTATAGCTTAATTTCTGAACTTAAGTTTCTCCTCAGCTAACATCAAAGAAGATTTGCAAAAGCTAATATCTACGTGATTTTTTAAAAATCTACAAAAGGAAAAAAGATGTTGATTATGCTTTGTGATTATTGGGAAACCAACATTTTATTGTACCTTGGGACAGACCTTAATGCTAATGGATTTACAATGGAAGCAGAAAAGGTCAGAGGAAGGAGTCTGCTCAATTGCAGGATTTTAAGCATCAGTCTAATTTAGGGGCACAAGACAGGGACTTAGAAGTGCTATGAGGGGTACCCAATTACACAGGAAAATGTTAAGCAAAAGCAAACTGGTGACATTTACCTTCCTGCTTATTTCGTGAAAGGGCAAAGAAGTACAATTTTACTAGACAACTTCACTGTTTTCTGTGGGAAATTAAACTGAAAGTTTCTAGGGGTGGAACAATAGCTCAAGCTAAATTTATCCGACAGCTCCCCATGGTTACCACCTGAATGGTATTGGCAGGCCAGGCACCTGCCCTTCATTCAACGGAAGTCCGACATCCACTTCCGGCTGTGTTTCCATGTGGCAGAGCTGCATTAGCATGCTCCAATCTGGTTTGTTTGTTTGTTTGTTTTTTAACAGTGAATTTCTTTTTTTTTTAATACTTTTTTTTGAGGAAGATTGGCCCTAAGCTAACGTCTGTTGCCAATCTTCCTCCTTTTTTGTTTTTTTCTTCCCAAAGACCCAGTAGATAGTTGTATGTCATAGTTGTGCATCCTTCTAGCTGCTCTATGTGGGATGCCGCCTCAGCGTGGCTTGATAAGCAGTACATAGGTCTGCACCCAGGATCTGAACCCACAAACCCCAGGTTGCTGAAGTGAAGCCCGTGAAATTTACCCCTGTGCCACTGGGCTGGGCCCTAACATGCTCTAATTTTGATTCTCTTCCCTCTTCCTCTTCTCTAGCTACCCAGTTTTTGTTCTTAGGATTATTTTCACAATACAATAAACACAGAAAAATGTTAATAAGGGGTAACATCTTATCTTCCTCTCTTCCTTCTAGTCTTCTTCCTGTGGAATAAAAGCTGCTAACAGTTTGTTGTGTACACGGATATGCATTTTAAATGTGAACATATAAACACGTGAGAGTAGGAACACTTAGAGTCATTTTCATTTTAATTTTTTTTCAGTAATGGCATTCTGCTATTTTTTTCCTGCAACTTACAACAGCTGTCATTTATGAATATATCATAGACAGTTTTCTAATTCAGTATAAATTGATTTTTTTCTCCTCCCCGCACATAGATTTTCAGGGCATGGATAAAGCATTATGTATATAGTGTGCCTCTAGTGGGTGAGCTGTGAAAAGATTTCCACTTTTTCCTTCTCTTTTCCTTTTTGTTTTTTAATATATTTAATTAGGAAGTTAAACTACATGGTCTAAACAGTTCTTTTCAATTCTAAATTTCTGTGATTCCCTGAATGCAATTCCACTGCATTTTTCCAGGTGCTCTACCAAGTGTAGAGAGAGGCCTTGTACTATAAGTCACTTTTAAAAAAATGTAGATGAAGGAAAAAGGAAGACTATGCCTATAAAATGTGATATCAGTTATAATAATAAAATAATTATTTGTAAAAATGTTTTATAATAAAATTTTTATATTCTGTTATAAAAATTTAAATAATTAATAAAAAGTAATAAATTGAGCAAAAATGTAGGTTAGATATGAATATAAATTTCATGTTATTTAAACACATATGTGGTTTTTTTAAAGGAAAATCACTATTTAAAAATTTACAAGAAACTTTCAGACTATCCCTAATTCTTTCTGTTCAGAAATGTATTGCAAGAGATGGAGAAGGAAAGGTAGCAAAATGTCAATACATTTAAATTACTTATAAACTCAATTCCTCACCTATATGTGTGAGCTAAATTTTACAGTGTATATATGAGCCTGTAAACGGCCTAGATTCTGTCACTGGGCAGAAGGCTCCCTAGGCTAAAACCAAAGCAGTCTTTGCTGGAGAAGAATGTTGTGGTTTATGCATTGTTACTCTGCTCATAATTTATCCAGAGTCTGTAATTTACAGAGGGTCTGTTCATCTCATTCATCACAGAGAGACACTAAGGAGAGGAAAGCTGTATACACAAAAATTAAAAATCTATCTGTTGCCCTTGGCATGCTTTCATTTCTTGTTCAACTCAGTGTGTAGTGTTTAACTCTTACTGGTATATTCTGGGCTCCACAAGAGAAAAATGAGGCTGCTTTGTTGATCTCCTATAGAAACTGCCTCCCAGGGAGTCTCCAGGTTTCCCTTGTCATTTTGTCCTTACTAATGATATTAACACGTACGATTTTTGTGGGTTGAAAAAAAAAATCACAATTCTTCCACCATATTTCCTATTGGGATTTGTATTTAAAGTAATTATTCCTGTTTTACACATTATTTGAAATAAATATAGCAACCAAATTTCTCTCTTCTTTCCAATAAGTTGCTACAGAGAGTCAGTACGATGTACTGTTTAAAAGCTTACAACTCCTTTTATCTGAGTGACCTTAAGCAAGTTACATAGACTTCTCAGGCCTCCACTTATAAAGGGGATTTCTTTATTTATAAAGGGGATAATAATATTCCTCACTCCTAGGGGAATCAAGACGATTAGGGGAGTTGTTCCTTATTAAGCATTTAGGAGAGTCCCTAGCACACATCACAGAAGTGATAGCAATTATTGCAAATTTTCTGCAGACATTTGGTTTTTCCCTCTGTTGTGGACTGAATGTTTGTGTCCCCCCAAAATTCGTATTTTGAAGCCCAAACCCCGAGGTGGCTATATTTGGAGATAGGACCGCTAAGGAAGTAATTAAAGTTAAAAGACATCCTAAGGGTGGGCCTCTGATTTCATAGGATTAGTGTCCTTATAAAAATAGACATCAGGGAGCTTGCTTTCTCTCTCCAGGCACAACTGTCTGCACACAGTGAGAAGGCAGCCATCTGCACCCCGAAGGGAGAGCTCCCATGAGACGTCAACCCTGCTGGCACCTTGACCTCGCACTTTCAGTCTCCAGAACTGTGAGAAAATACATTTCTGTGGTTTAAGCCACTAGTCTATGGTACTTGGTATGGTAGTCCAAGCAGACTAATATGCTGTCTACTTTCTAACGTGATTTACCAAATTAGCTGAAAACATTTTTATCGTCTCTTTTTTCAGGTTTTTGGTAGACATAGAAAAGCTTATTCTAAAATTTATATGGAAAGGCACAGGCTCCAGGATAGCTAAAAGAATCTTGAAAAAAGGAGAATAAAGTGGGAGTAATTGGTCTACCCCTCATTAAGCTTTACTTATAGATATTGTCATCAAGATAGTGTAATATTGGTAGAGAGGTAGGACCAAAGATTAATGGAATAGAATAAGAAAAACAGAAATAAATCCACATAAATGTGCTCAACTGATTTTTGACAAAGTCACAGAAACAAACTAATGGAGGACATTTGAGCCCTTTCAATAAATGGTAATGGAGCAATTGGGCATTCATAGCCATAAAAATAAACTTCACCTAAACCTCACACCATATAAAAAAATTAACTCAAAAGTCTCATGGACTTAAATGTAAAACTATATATAAAACTCTTAGAAAAAAATAAGAAAAAAAATCTTTGTTATCTGAGGTTAGGCAAAGAATTTTCAGATGTAACACCAAAAGCATAATCCATAAATTGATACATTTGACCTCATCACAATTTAAAAATTTTGCTCTGTGAAATGAAATGGAAACATTTCCTCTGTTCAGAGGATGAAAAGCCAAGCTACAGATTGGGAGAAAATGTTTGTAAAGCACATATCTGATAAAGGACTAGTATCTGGAACTACTATCTACAACTCTAAAACTCAACAATGAAAATAAAAAAGATAATCCAATTAAAAAATGTGGAAAAAAAGATGTGTACAGACATTTCACAGAAGAATATATACAGATGGAAAATAAGCACATGAATAGATGATGGACATCGTTAGCTATTAGGGAAATGCAAATTTAAACTTCAAGGAGTTATCACTGCACACCTTTCAGGATGGCTAAATTAAAAAAGTGACAACATCAAGTGCTGGAGAAAATACAGAGAAACTGGGTTACTCATACTTTGCTAATAGAAATGTAAATTAACACAACCACTCTAGAAAATAGTTTGGCAAATTCTTATAAAACTAAATGTGCAACTATTATATGACCCCAAATTTGTGCTCTTTATCCCAGACAAATGAAAACTTGTTTACATAACAACCTGTACATGAATATTCACAGAAGCTTTATTTGTAATACACTGAAACTGAAAACAATCCAAATGCCCTTCAGTGAGTAAATTGTTAAACAAACTCATTCATCCATATTATGGAATACTACTTAATAATAAAGAGGAATGAACCATTGGTACTTGCAACAGTTCGGATGAATCTTCAGAAATTTATGCAGAGTGAGAAAAGCCAATCCCAATAGGTTACATGCTTTATGATTCCATTTATATAACATTTCTGAAAAGGCACAATTATACATATGAAGAACAGATTAGTGTTGCCAGGGGTTAGGGGCAAGGGTGGTTGGAAGGAGGTAGATGTGGTTATAAAGGGGCAGCACAAGAGATCCTTGTGATGATCGAACTGTTCTTTATCTCCACACAGGTGGTGATCACACAAACAAGTGCATGTAAACTAGCAATATCTGAATAAGATCAAGGGATCATATCAATGTCAATATCCTGTACTATACTTGTGCAAGATTTTACTTTTGGGGAGACCTGGATGAAAGTATACAGGATCCCTCCATATTATTTCTCCACTGCATGTGAATCCATAATTATCTCAAACAAAAATTTAATTTAAAAAGTAAATGGGATCAAAATCAAAAACAAAATGAGAGATAGTATTAATCAATTCCTGAACTTTGTAATTTTACTATCACCAGGCGATCCAAGCATTATGAGTAGCTGATTCAGGATTTTGCACAGTATAGTGTCTGGAATGTACACAGCTCATACATTTGCTTGTTCTCCTAAAAACATTAAAGCTTTCTGGTCCTTGAAAACTCCAATTTGTAATTGGGCTTGATAGAATAATTAAGACTACAGGAATTACCATGCAGGGCATTAGTCTCAAGTCCTCCAGTTAAAGAAAAGTTGAACTTTTGACATAGATAGAAAGCAGGCCCAGAAGGCTGCTGTTCAGCATAGTTTGATTCTTGGATTCAATTTCTGAACACTTTGAAGTCATTTTATGCCACTTGACTCAAATCATTCATCTCAGTGAAAATTTGTTAGTTAAATGTCAGCTCCTTGGTGTTAGTCTATAGACTTCACAGGAGGAACCAAGGCTGCCTAACACTGCTTAAAAAGACACTTCTGGCTCAGGCAGCATGCCTACACAACAGAGGGAGCCTTCTACTGTAGAAGACGCTGGCAGTAGGATAGCTTCACCGTCAGTCAATATACCAAAAAAGAAATAAATAACACATTTAACACACTAAATGAATTGTAGCATAATTCCTGCTGAGAAGAAAATCTTCTTGGTTTTGTAAATATTTTAACATTCTTTCTTCCCCGTTTCCAGTAATATGGTAATTCAGATGTAGCTATTATTGTAATTTGTAAAAGACGTAATGAGGGTTTGTTGCTTCAAGTAGCTCTCTGCACGTGCTGTGGGCTGTCCACTTTGAAGATACCATCTTCACTCTGGTTTCGAAGACAGGTTTCAAAAACAGCCTCTGTGATCAGTGTCAGCAGAATCAAGCCACACAACATCTAGGCAGTATTAATTATAGATAAAGCTAAAGAAATGAAATGTCTGCTTTCAGACAAGTTAGTCTCAGTTATCAAACAAAGATGATACTCACAGATTAGTGTATTTAAGAGGACTTTAGTAGTATTTTTAAAGAATCAATAATTCACGTGCTCTTTTAGGGACCAAAAAACCCCAAAACCCCTTTCCTTTAAAAACTATAGCAAGTGAATTTATACTTAGTCTTGTCGTGAGATCATGTGTAATTGCCAAGATGACATTACTTTCAATTAAAATAAATGCCAAACATCAACATAACCTGTGATGAAACAAGGTACTTTTATCACACTATCACTTAGCAGTAGGCCAATTAACATGTGTCATTATTTTAATTTTATTGCCTCAAAGTTTTAATTATTACAATAAATGCATGTTGTCTCCATAAGCAAATTCTAAAAAAGTGGTAAATCTTTTGATGCAGTAGGCAACTAAATGTACAGGTACATGACAGCTTATTTTGGGAGGAGTGGAAATAAGAGAGGGGATTAACTTTTACATTTCTGGGAAAATAATGAAGCCAAGCTTTAAAAAATTAAGTCAGCTTAGACAGTATCTTTCAATAGTAGCTCTTTTGTCATTCTCTGCATGCTCAGATTCCTTCCATATAATATACAATTATTAGCAAGAACTCTATCTTTTAATCTTGGCTGCCTTAAAAACATTAGCAGGGGCCATTTATCATCATATTTCTTATTAAAGCTTGGAAGAAACACCACACAGCAGTGTATCTTGGAAGTTGAAACTGTGAAGAAAATCACTCTCTGTTATTTTCTCACTGATTGTGGCTAATGTTAAAACTAATTACTATTATAAGATTTGCCTCTGCTTTAATTGCCAATTTTCACAGATCCAGTGATTTAAAATTCCATTCCTATCCTCTAGAATTATTCAGAGTTGTCCTTTTCTCCCCCTTTATTTGGGAGTCTTACAATTACTATAGGTAGTATTTTGAGTTTCCCTACTCATCTGTCCGACAAAATCAGTTCCCTAATGAAGATGCATGGAACAGCCACTGGTCACGGCAACAGTATGTGCAAAACAAAAACAAAATCTGAGTTCGGTTTGCTTAGGTTGACAACACAATCAAAAATCTGGTGTGTTCCTTCACTTATTATTTATTCTTTACTGTTTTTGTTCCACTTATTAAGAATTCCTTAGAAATATTTGTCTTTTCTGTATTTTGCCTCTAAGGGATACTTTTCAGCAAATAATTGATCACTGTTCTCATTTAAAAAGAGCTTGCATTGGTTTTCAGTTCTAAACATTTGGTGGAACTGAAATCAAACATCTTGCTTTCAGTGGTCTGAATCTTTGCAGAGCTTCCTGATGCCATAAAAACAAAAATAATGCGAATGTAGACGCTTCTTTTCCGCTTTTCGAATATTCAGGTTAGCATATTATAAACCACTGATCAGCATTTCACTTTTTTTGCTTAGTAATATATCTTGAAGATAGTTCTTTAATGAAACATAGCATCTCCATTCATTTACAGCCACATATGTATGCATCATAATTTAACCAGTATTTATTGATGAACATTATGGTTGTTCACTTTTCTTTTTTCCATATCATGCTCTATCGAATAACCCTGTGTTTATTCATTTATTGCATTTGTCTGCAATCGGAAGATAAATTTTTGGATATGGATGCCGTATTATATAATATTTAAGCAGTATTATAAAATTGCAATCTAGGGCAAGTTTTCTCAACAGCAACACTATTGACCTTTTGAGCCAGATAATTCTTTGTTGCTGAATGTACTGTCCTGTGCTGAGCACCATCCCTGGCCTCTCCCCACTGGATGCTACCTCCCCCAACTCCATTTGTGATAACCAAAACTGTCCCCAGATATTGTTGCCAGATGTTCCCTGGGAGCGCAAATAATCGCCCAAGTTTAGAACATCGCTCTAGACAGTTGTATCATCTACAGCACCACCAGCTGAGTGAGACCGTTTTCCTTACTGACAGTGTGTGATACCAAACTTCAGAATTCTTTACAGTTTGATGGGGAAGAAAATGGACTCTTAGTATCATTTCAATTTGCATTTCACTTATTATGAGAGGGTGAGCATCTTGTCTTTTTTTTTTTTTTTGCTTTTTCTCTGAATTGCCTGTTTGTATTCTTCACACTTTATATTTGATAGTCTATATTTACTTTATATTTGTTTATATTTTCTTATAAATTTCTAGAAGACTTTATATGTTAGAGAGATTATTTCTTTGCAATACAAATCAAATGTTTTTGGAGTTTGTCCTTTGTTTTCTGACTTTCATTATAGTGCTTTGATGATGTAGATGTCATTAGTTGTTTTATGTAGCTGAATTTATCAGTCTTTACTTTATGACTTCTGAATTTTGAGTCATAATTAGAAAGATGATTTTCAAGGAGTTCACCTATATTTTTGCCTAGTACATTTATGGCTTTACTTTTTTGTCTCGTATTGTACTTGAAATTTATCCAATATTCAGTATATCAGTCTTATTTCTGCATATATGGTAATTTTTAGATTACGGCATTCTTTTATAGAGTCTTTGCTTTCAGCTAACTAAAACACACAATTAATCAAAAGATCATTGATTTAGAGGCCACCGACAGGTATAGTCTAAAACTACCTTGTAGTTCTTATGTAAATTTTTAGATTCTATTTCATACTCTATGAAAAGAGTCTGTTTAGTAGAATCGGTATTCTAACTTTAAATACAATGTTTGTAATGTTTTCTTTTTTTAATAGTAAAATTGTATTTTTCCATAATTGTGAAGTTTTTGGTTTTGAGTTTTTTTTTAATAAGTCAGTATTCAAAAATCTCAAATGGAGATTTCTTTTAAGAAAAACTTTATTACTATAATATTTGAAGCATATGAGATGATATATGGGAACTCTCTTTGGGAGCTTATTGGCTTTTAATATGAGAAGTACAAAACATATCCTGCGAGGATGTGCCTGTGCCTTTAAAAGAAATTCTTTTATAATAAGAATCAATGCATATAGACAAAAACTTCCTCCTGAGCCAGGTTTATTTTTAGGTAAAACCACAAAATCTAATCAGGTTTCCTGTTATAATGTAAAGTGGAAATACAAAGATGCCTGATTATTTTGTGTTAGGACCAACCGTTTCATTCTATCATCTGTCTTTTTCTATCACCTCCAGTGTGATATCCTGGAATGGGGCTCCTGACACATAATAGAAAGCTTCAGAGGAAACATTAATATGTTCCTTAGTTCAAGTAGTTCATGTTATCACAGAAGCAAATGAAAAGTCTCCCAACCTTTTCATTTACTTCTATGACAACATGCTCTGAGAGGAAAGATTTTTGCCAGCTGTTTTAGTTTTAAATTACAGTGCCATGATTGGTTTCATTTCTAGGTCACCCATAGCAACCATTGTATGCAAGTGCAAGATGAGCGATGGATGCATGTGAAATTCTCAAGAATTTAAGTTCAAATGCTCTAATTTATTATCAAGAAAGTTTTGTTAGTTCAGATTTGGGGGGATAGGGGGAATTTACATCATTTGTTTCTCAGTTTCTTTTATTCGGGGAGAGTATTTTAAAAATCCATGTCCTTTGAAAACTATTAATTCTTTATGCATAACCCTCCCAACAGTAGAAACACAATTCAAATGGTTTTGAAATGTGTTCCACTGGCCTCCTAACAGGCTTCGCAGTGGGAGAAAAAGTTTAGAAAAGAAAGTGGAGTAAAAATCAAGATTTTATACCTGCTCCTACCTCCACTCCTTGGAACCTCATATTAGAAGTGACAGGTTTTAATTCATGCTGGTATTGCTATGTTTTTTTCCAGACTCTTTATTTGCTTAGTTGTTATTTGCTTAGTTATTATTTTTCTCCATCTAATTTTTCCTTCCCAGTTCTTCACAGGAGCCTAGAAGCCCTAGTGAATACAGAACCTTAGCTTCCGACAGCCCAGCACCCCCCAAATGTGTCTACACATTTGGCTTCACAATGACACTTGATGGCGTCTTGGAGAAGAGTCTTCACCGCAATAGATAGATTTCTAATATCTAAGGTCCTTTATTTACCTACTATTCAGCCATACTATAAAATACATTTTGATAATGATTTAAGCCAGGCATTGGCAAATTTATTTATAAAGTGCCAGGTAGCAAATATATTAGGCTTTGTGAGCCACGTGGTCTGTTACAACTACACAATGCTACCACTGTAATGTGAAAGCAGCCATAGACAATATGTAAGCAAATTAAATATGGCTGTTCTAATAAAACTTTTTTTATGCACACTGAAGCTATAATAACATATAATTTGTAAGAGTCATAAAATATTATTCTTCTTTTGATTTTTTTCAATCATTTAAATAATTTAAAAGCCATCCTTAGCTTGAAGGCATACAAAAAAAGAGGAGGAGAGTCAGATTTAGCCCACAGGCCATAGTTCACCAACCCTTGCTCTAAGCAGTGATTCTCAAACCTGAGTGTGCGTTAGAATCACCTAGAAAACTAGCTATAACAGACTGTTAGACTCTACCCCCAAAATTTCTGATTCAGTAGTTCTGGCTGGGGCCCAAGGTTTTCTAGCTCTAAGAAGTTCCCAGGTGATGCTAATGTTGCCAATCTGGGGACCACACTTTGCGAACCATAGATCTAAATCAACAGTTGGCAAACTTTTTCTGTAAAGGGCCAGATAATAAATATTTTCAGCTTTACAAACCATACAGTATCTGTCACAACTACTAAACTCTGCCACTGTAGCACAAAAGTAGCAATAGATAGTACATACATGAATGGAGGTGCTCTGTTCTATTAAAACTTTACTTATAAAAACAGACAGTGGACTGGATTTGGTTTATGAATGTGATTTGCTTACCCATGATCTAGAAGACTTTCTCTTATTCGACAGGAAGATAAGAAACTTATTCATATTATTTTGATGAATAAAGATTAAAAGTCTTTGCATAACTTTCTGAGCACATAGTGATAAAAATAAGTTTTTTATAAATAGTTTATCAAATTTAATTAGATATATCTGTGTCAGACTTCACCGCTTATACTGAGAAATAATCAACAGTAGAAAAAAATCTGAGCTGATGAAATGTACATACAAAAAAAAGAACATTCCTTTTGTTCATCCTTTATTGCTCTGCTAGAAGTAGGTTTGATTGTTTTCACTAATGAACATTTTTAGATATTTATCAAATTAGCCTGAGAACTGGTATTGCAAAACAACACCTTCTAAATTATTATTTTCTGACTTTGTATTATATGTTTGTATTAGTATTATATACCCGGGGACATTATTTTGGCTTTATCCTCTAAACATTTCACTGAGTTTTGCATCATATTATCAAATATCTCAAAGAATCCCAGAGGACATGTGTCTGTGTCCGGGTGTATGGGGTGTGTGTGTGCATGCACCCATGTGTGCATGTGTAAAACTCTTCTCTTTCCTAAACTATTTCAGTTTTCCTGTGTGCTAGGCTAGGCTAATATTTTTCTTTCATACATTTCTCGAATATCTGGTAATGTTGCCTTTCCAGTCACAGTTTAAAATGAAAGGATAGGAATACTGATAAGGGATCTACAGGTTTGTGAGTGGATGGCTTTATGTTAGGATGAGTAGGTGGGGAGCCACATATGCTGGGAGTCCTCTAAAGAGCAGAATTGGAGGGCTTCACTCTGAAGTGCAGAACTAACACTAACGACCCTAATTCTTCCAAGTCCCCCCCACCTCCAGTTGTTTAGAAGGAAATTGTCTGGCATTTTCCCTGGTGTGAATGTCTGGTTGTATATGCAGCTGCCATTCACAGAATTTCAACTATCATCCTTGTTTTCAGACACTATCCTCCCCTCTGTCCCCATCACACTAGCTTTCTTTGAGCCTGAATATCTTAGAACTGATATATAATGTCATATTACTTTTATACATATACAGCATCCTCAGATTTGGTTTGCAGAGAACTCAACGACAATGACAACAATAGACTCTAGGAAAAAAAAAAAAGGTCCTAAAACTGCAGAGCATTGACTGAAGCAAGTTTATACCAAAGAAACAATTCTTTAAAATTAGCTTATCTGTAAATGCTGCCATCTCTAATAGACAAATTTTACAACTGAGGGACTAAGTTAGCAAGTTGTGTATTGCTAATATTTTTGGTAGATGCAAATTTTTGACTTCTAGAAATCCAGGCTACCTTTTATCAATCCAGTCTAGGCCATTGGCTTTACTCTTTCATCTCTTCCATGGCAGCCACATTGCTCCCTTAAGACCTTTTAAACCCAAGCTGGTTATTTTCTCACCCTGTTACAGGGACAGTAGAACATCTCTCAGTAGAAAAAACTTTCCCTAACTGCATTATTTCAAACAGTTCTTGAATTTCCTTAAAATCTATTGGCAAGTTTTCCATCCAAACTCCAAGGATTACAAGTGCTGCAAAATGCTTTTGGTTTGATAGGGTGTGACGGCACATGTCAAAGTCAATTGCCGTCAAATCTAATTTATTACTTCATTGAAAAGTTGGACATGTTGAAGTTCAGCTTAATTGAGATTGCTCATTATAAGCTATCTTCCCTGAATGAAAATATAAAGTGAATGCCACTTTAAGTATAGGGGGAAAACGTTTCAGCAATAATGTAAAAATAGCATCTGATGAGCAGATAAGAATCCTGTGCAAGGCACACTATTATCAGCAACCGCAACTGCTCCTACTGTAGCAGTTCTGTCACACAAGCTCTGCAGAGGAAGCCAAAGCAATCATAAGCATTTTTATAGCAGGGCTGTTCATGCTTTTATAGTATTCATTGTGTCAGCACTTTAATTATAAATTCTCTTTCATATAAGTTTACAGCAAAGCTATAAAACCCCAAGATTATTTAAAAAAAAATTTGCTCTGTGTTTAAAATAAAATAACTTAAGAATATTTTTTAAATACTGATCAGAGTTGTCCAGGTATCAAACAGCAGACACATCAATTAGTCTGTACAATAGTAAGGTCCTTGAAAAATTAAATGGCCAATAAAAGCAAAATTGAGTAACTCAGAAATGTTTAGAGATCTATAGTACTCACAAGCAACATGCAAATGGAAAATCATTAGAAAATATAAAATATTTTGCTTTAAAAAATTTAAACAATAGATTAGAGCCCCCATGATAGACTCCATAGTGTCCTATGTTTTTGTTTCATAGCATTTACAAAAATTGCAATTAGTTAAATACTGTTTGTGTGTTTTTTAAAATATGTCTCCCAGTAGACTGCAAGTTCAGGAAGACAAGAATCATATCTCTCTCAGTTTTATTCCCAGTTACGTACATCAAATTTTGCCCATCTTTTGTGCTGACGTTGAATGGAGAACAAATAAACTTATATTGTGAAAAGCACTTGTATAGTTTAACAAATAACTTATTGATCAGCAATGCACGTAAATATCATCACATTATTATAATCACTCATTTTATTCTGTCATTTCAGTTTCTGAGATATGTTTTCTTTTACATACGAATAAAATCATATTCATAGAAAATCCACTTCACATTAGTGCATATGGATACCTTTACTCCATTTAAAAATGTTTCCTATATTTATTCTGAGTCATTTCCTCCTGTAAATCTACATGAACACAAATCTAGCTTTGAGGAGCAATTAACTACTGCATCCAGATATGGATCTAGTTCTTAGGGGAAACATTCAACCTTAGCTTTTGAAAACTTTATTTTTTTTTTTTCAGTTTTATTGAGTATAATTGAAAAATAAAATTCTAAGATATTTAAAGTGAACAATGTGACGATTTGATATATATATACATTGTGAAAGAATTTCCATCTAGTTAATTTACACATCCATCACCTCACATATTTATCTTTTTTTGAAGGGGGATGAGAACATGTAAATTCTACTTTCTTAGTAAATTTCAATTCCACAATACACTGTTACTAACTATCGTCACCATGCTATACATTGGATCCTTAGACCTTACTCATCATATAACTGAAGGTTTGTAACCTTTTAGAACCTGTCCCTATTCCCCACCATCTGCCCACAGACCACTTTTCTACTTTCTGTTTCTACGAGTTCTGCTTTTCTTTTTTCTTTAAGATTACATATATAAGTGATACCATACAATATTGTCTTTCTCTGTCTGGCTTCTGTCACCTAGCATAGTGCCCTCTAGGTTCATCTGTGTTGTGACAAATGACAGAATTTCCTTATTTTTTGATGTCTGAATTATATTCTATTGTGTGTGCATGTGTGTATGTGTGTATATATATATATATGTATGTGTACCACATTTTATTCCACATATATACAGTATATATATATAACCACATAGATATACTGCATATACCAAAAGGTTGTTTGCATACCTTGGTTATTGTGAATAATACTGCTATGAACATGGGAGTATAGGTGTCTCTTCAAGACAATGATTTCATTTCCTTTGTATAAATACCCAGAAGTGGGATTGCTGGATCATATGATAGCTTTATTTTTAATTTTTTGCGGAAACGCCATACTGTTTTCCATAGTGGCTCTACCAGTTTACGTCCTATCAACAGTGTAAAAAGATTCCCTTTTCTCCACGTCCTTGCCAACATTTGTAAACTCTTATCTTTTTGATAATGTCATCCTAACAGATGTGGGGTTTTTATCTCATTGTAGTTTGATTTGCAGTTCCCTGGTGATTAGTGAGGTGGAGTACCTTTTCATGTGACTGTTGCCCATTTGTATATCATCTTTAGAAAAATGTCTATTTAGGTCCTTCACCCATTTTTTAATTGGATTATTTGTTTTTTTGCTATTGACTTGTATGAGTTCCTTGTATATTTTGGATATTAACTGGTTATCAGATATGTGGTTTGCAAATATTTTCTCCCATTCTGGTTGCCTTTTCATTTTGTTGATGGTTTCCTTTGCTGTGCAGAAGCTTTTTAGTTTGATGTAGTCCCATTTGTTTATTTTTACTTTTGCTGCCTTTGCTTTTAGGGTCAGATCTAAAGCAATCATTGCCAAGACTGATGTCACGGAGCTTGCAGCCTATGTTTTCTTCTAGGAGTTTTATGGTTTTAGGTATTGCATTCAAGTCTTTAATCCATTTTGAGTTGATTTGTGTATGAGGTAGATAGGGATTCAGTTTTATTCTTTTGCGTGTGACTGTCCAGTTTTCCCAACACCATTTATTGAAGAAACTATTCTCTCCTCATTGTGTATTCTTGACTCCTTTGTTGAAAATTAGTTGACCATATATGCCCGGGTTTACTTCTGGACTCTATTCTGTTCCATTGATCTATGTGCCTATTTTTATGCTAATACCATACTGCTTTAATTGCTATAGCTTTGTAACATAGTTTAAAATCAAGAAGTGTGATGCCTCCAGCTTTATTCTTCTTTCTCAAGATTGCATTGGTGATTTATATTTTTCTGTCATTCCATACAAAGTTTAGGATTGTTTTTCCTATTTCTGTGAAAATGCCATTGGAATTTTGATAGGGATTGCATTGAATCTGTAGATTGCTTTGGGTAGTATGTTAAAATGTTAATTATTAATATAATTAACAATATTAATTCTTTCAATCCATGAACATGGAATATCTTTCCATTTATTTGTGTCTTCTTTAATTTCTTTCATCAATGTCTTATAGTTTTCAGTGTACAGATCTTTCCCATACTTGTTTAAATGAAAACTGCAATGAGACCTTTTACTCTAAAATAGGTCAGTTTTTGAGATTCCACATGTAAGTGATATCATACAGTATTTATCTTTCTCTGTCTGACTTATCTCACTTAGCATAATGCCTTCAGGGTCCACCTGTGTTGTCAAATGGTGGTTACCAGGGGCTGGGGGTGGGAGAATCAGGGAGACATTGTTTAAGGGTACAAAACTACAACTAGTAGATAAAAAAGATTTGGGGATCTAATGCCCAACATAATGATTATAGTCAACAATACTGTGTTATAAATTTCAAAGTTGCTAAGAGACTAAATCTTAAGTGTTTTCAACACAAAAAAGAAATGATAAATATTTGACGTGATAAAGATGTTAGCTAATGCTACAGTAATAACCATGCTGCAATATATAAATGTATCAAACCAACACATTGTATACCTTAAACTTATACAATATCTTAAGTCAGTTATATCTCAATTAAACAAGTAGATTCTGATAGGTTCTAAAATTTTCATACAACAACATCCTAATCTTCACCATCATAGTTAACACATCGCCTGAAGTTTTCTATCTGACCACAGAGTCAATAATACCACATAGGGCTGCCTCTCTCTATTACACAGGGGCCAAAAATGCTGGGGACGGGTGAGGAGGTAGGGAAGAGTGTTTTCATTTATGCCAGTGCCACTATTATAGAAAATTCTATTATGATTAATGTATTTTAGTTTAATTCTCTACTAATGTTAATATCCTTAAAAATTAAAAAAGACAATACTGAAAATGTTAAAAGCATTTTAACCTAAACTAAGGAACAGAATTTTGAAATGTATATGTTGCCTGTTATATGGAGTCATGATAAAATAATGATAATATAAAAAAATAAAATGAAATTTTAACACATGGGGAATCTAGACCTTGTTTGTACAGTGATAAAACCTGGTCAAACCCTAAAGCCTCACATTAGATCTGACATAGTTTCTTTCCCTTGAGCAACGTTGTTTTTATTCCCCTCATCATATCATGAATTGAGAATGATGCTGGCTTCAGTTCCAGAGCCAATGGCTGTTGTTAGATTATATCACAATATCAAAATTATTTAACTGGGAAGGGCTTTTTTATAGTAACTTTTCTATAACATTACATACAAAGGTATATCTGTAGTTTGCCTGACAGCACATCTTAAAGATGAATGGTTGCTCAGAATGGTCAAAGAAAATGAAAGAAGTTTATGCAAAAAAGCCATTCAAGGACTGTAAATTTGGTGAATTTCAAATACCAAAGCCTATTGAATCAATTTAATGATGGATCGGCTTTACTATCTTCAACTAACACACAGATCTGCTTGCCTAGAGTAGTGAACTTGCTATATTATAACTGGTAGTATGGAGGAACACTAATCACGTTAGCTTCAGTAAAGAAATGCACCCACATTTTGACATGAAGAAATATATGTATATAGCATAAGCTTATTATATAACTCTTCGATTGGATATTATATATTGGATTGTATTATACTCTATGCATTCAGTTAAGTCCTATTGCTGTGGCTGCTACAACTTTGTTTTAGATTTTCCTTCGGAAAATTTCTATTTAGCCATCAATCATTGTTTAAACATTACTTTCTCCATCTATTTCCAGGTGTCATTACTGATGAAAATTATTTTCTATATGTGAAAATGTGTATAAGTCTGTTAATTTTGATGCCATGTGCACGTAAACATCACTTTTTACTTTGTAGTCATTATTTAAAGAAACTAGAGCAGAACTGGATGGGCTAAACATTATTTCTGACTTTTATTTTCCAGAATTATTAAAGACAATGTCTAAGCAGTAAAGTTGCAACTTCTTGGAATGTCTAAAGAAAAGTAAATAGAAATATACAGACTTAGATACTGCTTCTTAGGATTTTTCTTTCTACTAATTCTGACTTCTTTATACCAAGTTGGCCCCCTGCTACTATCATTTACTGGGAAAACACATTGTATTGTTTATAATTATGCTACAGTTATTTAAAACCATGCACATTCCTCTTTCTTGCTCCTATTTCTCTGTTAAATCTGTATGACACCTGTATTGGTAGGTTTACAATTATGGTAGACAAGATGCCAACAATATTGCAGGAGTCCATCATTTAATGTCGAACACTGGATTATTCTCTTATAAGTATAGCATAACTGAATATATTATTTGCTTTCATTTTAGATTCAGATATTTGGTGTATTTTCTCCCCTTCCAGGCATACAGATGACTTTTGAGAATTGCTACAGTGAGAAGGTCATCTGTCTTATAGCTATCATAGGCCCTAGGCATCCAATCAGTCAAAGATAGTTTGAAGTCATAGGCCATACTGTGGTTAAAATGTTCTTTTCTTGGAAAAAAAATCAAACTGCAAGTGGTAGTGCAGATTAATGAACTACTTGATTAATCCAGCTATCTCTTCTTAGAAACAGAGTTGTATCTTTCTGAGTGAGGGAATTTTTATCCATCTCCTGTCTAAATAACATCAACCAGAGCCAATTGACTGGAACATGTTAAATTTAATTCAAGAACACAAGTGTCTTGTCTTCTTACATTATTGTCACTCAAGACACTAATCAAGGCCACAGAGAAGACATACATCACTTACAACCTCCAGATTTATGAAGGCAATTGAAGACTGTTTATAGATCTATTCCAAGGAATTAAGGATTTGGATCTGTACAGAACTATCTTGCTTTTCAGCCTCTGATATTAAGTGCACCTGTAGTCTTGAGAGTCACCGTTTTTATGGAAACTTTTCATGACGTAGAATCAAGGAAACATAGAATCTTGGAATTGAAAGGGAAGTTAAGGATTTAAGATTCCATACTTAAAATAATTTTACATATATAAAGATGGGCTTCCAAATGCAGTTTGAATTATTTGAACAACAGTGGTTTCACTACCTCAGATGTTGTCCTCCTATAAGAAGACCAAAGAGGAAGAGCATAAATAGACTTATTTCTGGGCACCTCTGGGGTGTTCCCTGAAGACTGTTAGGTGATTCATCTAGACATTTGTGGCGGTCTGAGTGGTCCATAGGCATATATGGGCAATGAGAAATCAGGTTCGCCAATCTGATTTGATTCTTACTGATAGGCTGGTGAAGACTGAGGACAATCAGGTCACCACAGACAGCCAGCTGGTGCTGGACATGGTTTTCTGCAGGTCACCCCATGCCATCTCCTAACTTCTTTCTTCCAACTTTGTACTTCCAGTACCAGTGTGCCCCAGCTATACACCCAAACACATTGTTGATAATAGTAAAATATATCTAAGGTCAGGCTATAATGTTTAACACAAGTTCAGTATTATCTTGGGCATCTTAATCAATATCACAAAGCATTTAAAAAAATTGAGAAACAAACCAATAGATACAAACCCCAAAACTTGATATGAATATCTCTGGGACAATAAGCCATCATCCTCCACAAATCAGTGGCATTTTCTTCTGTAATTGCAAGTTGTCCAAACTAAAAGTATACCTTCCTTTTCTCTCTCATTATCTGAGTAGTAACCATAAAGTCACAATATGTTTAACAAAAATATCTCTCACATCTTGTACTATCTTCTCCATCCCAGTACTATCGTTTGTATTGAAAACTTTATTTACCAACTTAAGCCTCTTCCCAATTTTTTTTTGTTTGTCATAGTGGGAGATAGTCTAGCATAGCTGTTAAATGCAGAAGTTCTGAACTGAGATTGTGCTAGGTTCAAATTCACATCTGACTGGGGGGCAATCTTCTGCCAAGTTATTTAATTTCTCTAAGACCCATCTACTCACTAATAAAGGTGTAATAATTATAATGCTTGCAATAATGTTTATATTAAAATAAATAATATCTATATATGTAAAATTCTTTTAAAAACTTCTAGCACAAATAAGCATTAAATAAGTTACCTATTATTATTATTATTTCCAAGATTCAACTCAAACATCTCTTACTCAGTTAAGATTTCAATATCTTTGGAAAAAATCAATCCTCACCTCTACTCTTGTCTTGTGATGTCATCTTGCAATCAAAGCTCTAGTATGGTAGTTACCATATTGAATCATCATTATTTAATTCTGTGTCTGTCTCCCTGGAGAAAATTAATGACAAACCCTAGCTACCAAAATGTGCCATCATCTTCTAGTGACAATTAACGCATCTACGGAACCAAATAATTCAATAAGCACATGCTTAGCTTCAGGTTAAACAATAAAGAGCAAAGACTTCCATTACTCCTTCTAATACTCAGTTCCATGTGGGATATATGTGGGATGCTGCCACAGCATGGCTTGATGAGCAGTGTGTAGGTCTGTGCCTGGGATCTAAACCAGTGAACCCCAGGCTACCGAAGCAGAGCACGTGAACTTAACCACTACGCCATTGGGCCAACCCGTAGCAACATTTATTTTAAGGTGCAGTTAACTTTAAAAATCTGATAATAAATTCTAAGAGTAATTTCAAGTCCCTAGGCAACATAACTGCTATCAGCATATGCTATTTGTGTTGATAACATTAAAATGATGAAATTTTAAGTAATGAGTAGTCTCTCTGAAGAACAATTTATGCAACTTGGAGATTGTCCAAATAAAAACCATATATGATAGTTAACCAATGATAATGACATCTTCTTTCCCTAAAGATCCATAAGTGAATATTGGTGAAGTTATTAAGGTAATTGGATGAGCAACTACTTTAAATATATCTTTAAAATGATAGAAAATGGTATTTAATTTCTCTTGGAAATAGATTTCTGAAACAGATGGGATTAAAAATTCTAAACCTATCTAGACTTTAAAGTGATTTTATAGTCAAATTAGTAACAAGGCTTAACTTTAGGAGGAAAAACAAGAAAAGTGTACAGAAAATCTCCACAATATTTATATTATGATAACTGACAGTTCCTATCTATCAGTTACAACTAAATTGAACTAAAGTAGTAAGAATATATATAAATAAAAGATCTCTATCTAGTCTTTTCATATGTTTTTTAATGGAGTTTTACTAATCATTACTTCACATCTCCTCTTTTATAACAAACTCTATAAATCCTTCTTTTTAAATTCACCACACGGAGGAGGCTTTACATTAAAAACATTTGGTAATAAAATTATAAGTAAAATTGAAACATGAGTCATAACTGACATGAACATTTGAAAAAATACATTAAATCACTAATTTAGCTATGATCAAGAAAGGGAAGCAGGAAAGTACTGACAATCTGTGTATATTTAGAGTGACAGATATCCCATGATGAAAATTTATATGGTAAAATGAAATAAAAATGGAGGTATTGTTACAGCATCCATAGCTTAATAAGTCTGGACTCCAGACTAGTTGGTGTCTCAAAAGATTCTCAAAATGTTATGACCATTTAGAAACTACATTATTTCTTTTTTATGTACTTTCTTTTCTAATTAAAAATCAACAAAAATTTATGATTTTAGTAATTGCAGATTAGATAATCCAGACAAACTCTCTTTCTGAAGTAAATTAGAAAATTAAAAGGCAAAATTATGATTGAAAGCCCAAGACAGCTGAGAAATAAACAATTACCAGGCCATGATCCAGGAGAAGACAGAAATCAAGCTATAAGAACCCAAAATTTGGAACTTTTTCAACCTTTGGGTGTTTGCTAATTCTAAGAGATTCTGAGTACATCACTTGGCAGCCTCCTTAGGCTAAAGGGGCAAAGGTGGGAGAACATGGCCACCTAAGTGTGGGAGGGCCTGGTAAACTCCTTGGATTTGCTTGGGACCCTACAGGGCTATATCCTTAGAAAACAAGCTAAACTAGAAGTAAACTGGCCCGCCCAAGGACCCAGCTCCAAAGTATCTTAATGCCTGAAATTGGATTAAGATGGTCTCAAATTGTTAATGCTCCAGATACATGAAAGAAGTAAACATAAAACTTTTGGGTCTGAAGATGACACCCTAAGTCATAAATTATGTCAAATTTTAAAAATATAGTATGTATCACAAAATTATAAATAAGCAGTGACATAGAGAGACACAATTATGTGGATGAAAGTAACAACAAGCATAGAATGAGGTTCTCTATATATCAGAGTCATTAAGCATAGGTTGCCAAAATATAAAATAACTAAGCTTAATTTTCAGGATAAAAAAAGTTTCTTGGGAAATTTTGAAGAAACATGGTATATTTCAAAAAGAATGAAGTAGAAAATCTAGGATTAAGAGTAACAATAACTATAATTAAGAACTGAATGGATGGTCTGACACACAGCTCAAGAGAAGAAAATATTCAGACTGTGGAGAGGAAAAAGCATAGGAAATAAAGAAAAGAAAGTATATGATATAAGCCAGAAGGTGAAAAATATAATACACATGTTAATTCCCCAAAGGGAAGGAGAGAGAGGGCGGAGCAGACTAAATATTGAAGAGATAGTGACTGAGAACTTTCTAAAAGTAGTGACTAATACCCACAGATTCAAGAAATCCTGAAAAAGACAAGTTTTAAATAGAAAAGAAAAATGTAGTTCAAATCACATTATAGTAATACTGCTGAAAATCAAAGAACTAAAGCAGACTATCTTACAGTCACAATCAAAGATTGATTGGCTTCAAAGGGAAAGCAATAACACTAAGAGCTTATCAACCAATTCAATAGAGACTAGAAGATAAGACAATGATATCTTTAAAGTGCTGAAAGAAAATAACTGTTAAATTAGAATTCTATGTCCAGTACAAATATTCATTAAGTACAGAGGTGAAATAAATACATTTTCAGACAAGCAAAACTGAGAAACTACATCTCCAGAAAATCCATGGTGAAGCAAAATCTAAAGGGAATTCTACAGGAAGAAGAAGCAAATGAACACAAATAGCATCTTGCAAGAAGGGATAAAGAGCAAGAAAAGGGAAAATACACTATCATCTGGTAGTATTTACATGTATTAGCAAACATGACTGTAGCATATAACTAAAGAGACAATAAATAGGAATCAAAGGTCCTTAAAAGAAAGAAAGGGTCCAATTAGCACTAAACTTTGATAAGTCAAGATTCATTTGATAATTTCTAAGTTAAACACAAATAAATTTTTTAGTAGAAAATGAGTGAACAAAGGAACCTACAAAATTGTGAAAAATAGAAGTACCTCAGTAAAATAAATTTAAATTCAATTATATTGGTAATTACATTAAAGATAAATGGATAAAACTCTAATTAAAAGCAAAGGTTTTTATACTTGATTTAAAACATTGCAGTTTTGTTTATTGTTTACAAAACATTAAGATACAGAAAAGATAAAATTAAAAATGCAATAAATTATTCCATGTAAAGACAAATTAAAATAAAACTGATATACGAGTATTAATCTGAGACATTAGGGCAAAAAGCACTCCTAGAGAAAGAGGGGGCATTTTGTAGTGATAAAAGATTCAATTTAACAGAAATACATAATAATTCTAATTTTGTTTACAACATGAAAACATAGGCTTACTGTATATGAAGCAAAAGATTATAGAACTGAAAATAGGAACAGACAATCTGTAATTCTATTAAAAAGTTTTAATAGAATTCTCTCTTTAACTCTTTAACTGCTAGAACAAGAAACCATAAAATCAACAATAATTGATTAGAAGACCTAAACAGCATGCTTAGGAAACTTGATTTAAAGGTGATTTTACTGTGTGTGTGTGTGTGTGTGTGTGTATGTTCCGTAAGCGTTATGTTATTGCAAACAAGAACTGCAGAATATTCTTTTATTTTCAACCACATAAGGAATTTCAGAATTGAATTGATAGATGGTGTGTTCTCTGATCACAATCAAATTGAGCTAGAAACATTTGAAAATTAAGATATATATATATATATATATATATGTATATCTGTCAACAGATAAAGAAAATGTGAAAGAGATAAATATTCCATCATATAAAGTTATTAAATTGGAATTACATTCCATTGCACATATACAGTCATTTGGCACTTAACAACAAAGATATGTTCTGAGAAATGTGTCATTAGGCAATTTCATCATCGTGTGAATAACATAGAGTGTACTTACATAAACCTAGATGGTATAGCCTATGCACATCTAGGCTATATGGTATTCATCTTATGAGACCTTGACCAAAATGTCATTATGCGTTATATATACATATATATGTGTGTGTATATATAATGGAACATAATTCAGCTGTTAAAAAGAAGGAAATTTTATCATTTGTGACAACATGGATGAACCTGGACAATATTATGCTAAGTCAAATAAGCCAGAGTCTACTAGGCATCCTTAATTTAACAATGCCCCAGCTTGAACTTCTCATCGCCTCTCTATTCCACACACAAACCTGCACCACCCACAGTCTTCCTCATCTCAGTTGATGTAATTTCAACCTTCCAGTTGCTCAGTTAAAAACCTTTGAAACATTCTCAATGTCTTTCTTTCTTTCATACCCTGCATTCAATCTATCAGGAAATCCTATTGGTTCCAATATATCCATAATCTGACCACTTTTGCCACTACCATTGCTACTTGTCTGGTAGAAGCCACTATGAGCCCTCATCTAGATTATACTCGCCCCCTAAATTGTCTTCCTGTTTTCATTCTTGTCCCTCTAAAATATATTCTCAGCAGAACATTGAAAATTATCCTTTAAAATTATAAATTCAGATAAAATTTCTCCTTTTCCACAAAATCCTGCTACGGTTTCCCCTTTCATTCATGGAGCCTAACTCCTAATGATGGCCTGTACAGCCCGACCTAATTTCTCCTACTCTTCGTACCCACGATTCTCATTGTTGCTATCACCAACTCCTGTCTCTAGTCTAACTTCGTCCCCTATTACTCTCCCCTTCTTTCATTCTATTTCAGCCATATTGGCCTTCTACCTTTCCTTAAAGAGCAGGCATCCTGTTTAAACACCATAGGGCCTTTGCATTAACTCTTTCCCTTGCTCGGAAGCTTCTTTTGTCAAATATTTGCCCATCTCACTTCCTCACAAACTTCAGGTCTCTGTTAAAATTTCATTTTTCTATGATGGCTACCTGACCATTTTATTTAGAATTCTGCATAGGCACTGACACCCCACTTCTCTGCACTTTGATCCCCGTACTCTGCTCCATTTTTTCTTTGTCTGTAGCACATATTACAATTCTGTTAACTGTTCATTTTTTTGTTTTGTTTCTTAACCTTCAGGCTTCCGAAGTACCTAAAACATGGCCTCATGCATCTTCCATGATCCACAAATATTTGTTAAATTAAATACGGAAAAGTAAAAATAGATTAATATCAGTTTCAGAAAATAAAATAATGAGAATGTTTGTCCAACAAACACAGAGAGATTTTCCTAAAAAAGACTAGAGACATTAAAAACCACAAACGAAAATATAGATATTATTGACAGCTTCAAATTTTTACAATTTATTTAGAAAAATATATGTAAACAAAGTTAAAATATCTATTTTGGATGCTAAATATGTATAATATCTGCATATTGATAAGAAAAACACAAACAATCTGATAGAAAAACAGTTGAAAGATATAACAAGTATTTTATAATAAAGAAATTCTGAAAGGCAATGAAATATTTGAATGTTTCTCAACTATAAATTAAGGCAATAATGAGACACCATTTCTCCCAAACACTAACAAAATATTGATTGATAATTGTTTTCAACAATAGTAAGAATGTAGAACCAGAACATTGCTAGTGGGAGTGTGATAGCTAATCCTTTTGTAAAGTTATTTGAAAATACCCACCAAACACTAAAATACAAATATTGTTTAATAAAGCAAGTCCACTTTTGGAACTCTATAATCTAGAAATAAATATATAAGTACATTAAGATAAAAGTAGAAATGTATGTCTACATGTGTGTATATACACACACACACACACACACACACAGAGGGAGAGCATTGCTTATAGAGACAAAACTAAATAACATAAATACACATGAAGGGAATGGGCTAAAAATTTGTGACGTATGTTCTTACAAGGGAAAATTGTACAGCTGTTAAAAAATGGGTTAGTCTAACAACGATGGTTTGGTCTGTATCTATTGAGCTACAGGGAGGTTTGCTATGTGCTTTGTTGTAAAATGAGCAAAGTAAGTTGCAGAATAATGTGGATATATGGCATGATTTAGGTAAAATTTTTAAAAAGAACCATAAGTGTGAAATATATTGAAATAGTTAACAGAAGCATAGAGAACGGTTGAAAGGATAAAAATGAACTGTTTTGGCTAGAATGGTGGTATTAAATTATTAACTTGATATTTTTATCTCTCTAGATTTTCTTTTCACTTGCTATATTGAGTATGCATAAAATCTGCTATTTAAAATTAAAAGATTATTTAATACAATAGAATAGTCCACACTTTGGTGTAATACACAAACAGATTCAAATCTGAGCTCCATTGCTAAATACCAAAGTGACCCTGAGTAAGCTAATTAACCATTCACCAACCTCACCAGCCAAATAGGTATTAATTCAATGGGATTATACAAGTCACTTATCAGATATATAAGGGCACAATATTGTCTGATGAATAATGGACATTGGTCTTATTTTATCGATTCATAGATTGTACACAATAATAAAGTGAAAGTATTGTAATTGAGTAGAGTGGTAATAAGAGGAGGGCGAGGAGAAGGAAGAGGAGGAGAGTGGATAAAGGAAAAGGAGAGGAGGAGGAGGAAGAGCTAAAAGTTATTACAAACTTACTGTAAGTCAAGATACAGTGCAAAGACTTGCATGTACTAAATCTTTGCAACATGTCGTTGCACACATGAAGTTTTGACAACTACTAATGAGTTAGGTACCGTTGTACTTCCAGTTTTACAGAGTAGAAAACAACTGCAAGTAGTCGTTTGTCTCAATATAATAAAAAGCAATATAAGAATAATTCTGAAAAATTGGTGGTCATCGTATTTCAAAATTATGTATCTTCCAGAGGCTAAGGTATTGGCAATAATCTTAATTCTTTGGATCCTTTGAAGAAACATTTTATTCCCAAGAAATAGCACATTACTTATTAAATACTTTTTATCCTCATTCTAGAGGATACTCGTTGCTAGAGTGGCAGTAACTACCATGACTAAATTAATAATGTTTTAACAAATAGAAATTTATTCATTTAAATCACACATTATATTATTTCAATCTAACCATTCCCAAAGGAAATTCCTTGGGATTGAAAGGAAAAGAACTGTTGAGAATAAAAAGTCTACCTTTCCAATAGAAGATGAAGAAATTTTTTTTGAGAGAAAGCAAAATTTTATGAATGCATTAATATTTCTGCATTTTTATTTCTTTTTCTTAATAGAGGGTAAAAGTGCCAAGAGATGTTTAATATTAACACTTTTCGCAACAGCATGGGACTTTGCACTTTAACAGCTTCTGCCTAGCAAAAATTGTACTGCAAATATGTATTTGTAAGCTTGTTATTTTAGTTAATTATATACTAGATTAGAAACTATGGTAGAAGTGGCAGTTATAATGACTATGAATAAATGTTTATTTTTGTAGTTCTATATTTTATAACATAATAACTAAACAAGAGCTAAGGAAATTTAACCATTAGCCTTTGTGAGTCAGATAATGCTATATCTTTTAATAGCACTCCTTGTTTGACAGGTTTAATACATATGTGGTTCAAGCAGTTGAAAAATTCACTCTAAGAACCAGATCTTAGATTTTTTTATAAAAGTAATTTTGTAGGTTTTTTAATTTACATATGACAAATGCAATAAGCCTACATCTCTTAAAAATAAAATTCCCTCATAAAAATAAAAATGGTATAGAAAAAATAATTTTCAGAACTATCAATAAATTGAAAAAATGTGAAAGATATTTTTCCCAATTCATAACTGAAAAACAAAAGAAAAACAAAATGAATCTTCATTATAGAATAAGTTATGACATAATAAATACTAGAAAAAAGAGTGTGTGTAATGAAAGCTCAAAAATCAACAGGATTATATTTCTTAAATGTCCAGCATACTTCCTGCATATAGCATGTAACCAATTTTTTTTTTTTTTTTACTTTCCATGCTTCATATCTCTTCTTTCAAATTACTGTTATTCAGTGAAAGAGAGAGGAAACATAGAAAGATCTTAAACCACAGTATTGTTTCTAATACAGCTTAGCAAAGTCATTCTCTGTCCTGGTACCACTATAAAAAGAGAATGGTTTAATCCTTCCTTTCTCCCAGGGCACAACTATCAACAAGAGGGCTTTGAGTAAACTCTTATCCCAAATAATATAAGAACATTACTTACTCAGAAATTATTCTGGAAATGTAAGCTGAGGAAATTTGCCAGTATCAGAACTGTACTATGAGACATTTTAAAGGAATTTCTTCAGGCTGGAGTGAAACACTCAACAGAAACTGGAATCTACACAAAACTAAAGAACACTGGAAATAGCTAATATGTGATTTTCAATAATCTGTTTTTTTCATATTAATTTCATTAAAGGACAATTAAGCAATAACAATAATAATAATAATGCATTGTGAAGTTTACAATATATGCAGAGGCAAATATATAACAAAAATAGCATAAAGGATGGAAAGTAATAAATAGAATTATGTCATTGTAAGATAATTACATTATATATTCTTTTGATTTTATTTAAAGGTAGACTGTGATATTATATATATATATATATATTGTAATCCCTAGAGAAAATACTAAAATAAAATGAATTAACAGGTATAACTAAAAAGTTATTAGAGGAGATAAAATAAAACGTCTAAAATATTCGGTTAATCCAAAATCAGGAAAGTAGAAAAATGGAACAAAGAGCAAATAAAGAACAAGTAGCAAGATAGTAGACCCAAACATATCAGTAATTACATTAAATCTAAATAAACTAAATACTTTAATTAAAAGACAGAAATTCTCTACTAGATTTAAAAAGCAGAAGTCAACTAAATAGTCTTTATAAGAAACAGATTTTTAAACAGAAATAATTCAAGAGAGCAAGTATTACTAAAGCTATTTCCTAAAGATAAATGGGTCAATCCAATAGGAAGTAGGTCGAAGATTTTATTTATATAAAATATAACTTAGCTGATTGTTTTTGTCTATTTTTTCCATCACTTTAAAAGGAAAAGTCACTGAACGTGATTGAAATCTTCAATCTACGTAACATGTAAAGAACACTGTACCCAACTACTACAAAATACAAATTATTTCATGTGCACATAAAACAAATGTCAGTAAATTTTGAAGACTTTATATCATACAGAGTTTGTGCTGTGACCCCAACAAATACAACTAAATTAGAAATGAATTCAAAAATTTGTGAGAAAATCCCCAAGTATTGGAAAATTAACGAATATTTTACTAAATAAGCCTTAGGTCAAAAACCTCACAAAGGAAATTAGATATTAGTTCAAATTGAATGAAAATTAAAAACACAATAATCAAAATTTGTGGGATGCATTTAAAACAGTGCTTAGAGACAAATCATGGCTTTAAATGTTTATATTATGAAAAAAATTTTAAAGCAATGATTTAAGCTTTCACCTTAAGAAATTACAAAAGAAAATCAAATCAATTGGAAAGAAATGCAGAAATTACAAAGAAATTACAAAAGAAAATCAAATGCAGGAAGAAGGAAATAATAATGATAAGAGTGGAAATAAATGAAATAGAAACATGCCAACATTAAAGAAAAATCAACAAAACTAAATATTAATTATTTTCAAAGAATCAATATAGTTGATCACCTGCAAGCTGGACTGAACAGAAAAACGATGCCAAAAACCAGATACAAAATGAAAGATATTACTCTGCTTTCTCACACATAAGCTACTTTCTATCAATAAATTCAACAATTTATATGAAATGGACTTATTTATAGATATTAAAAAATTAGCAAAACTGACATGAGAAGAAAAAAAAATAAAAAATCCCATATTCACAAAATTGAATTCATGATTAAATATCTTCCCACAACCAAAACTTTAGGCACAGATGACTTCTCTGGTAAATTCTCTCAAATGTTTAAGAAATAATACTGATAGACAAACTCTTTCAGAAAGTAGAAGAGTAAGAAATAATTCCCAACTCATTTTTATGAAAGCAACAAAATCTCAAATCTAAAAACGGACAAGACCATTGCAATAGAAGAATCCATGTCAATAATGATCATTTATAAGAACACATAAATCTTTAACAAAATATTAACAAAGTGAATCTAGAAATGCAAGATTGAACATTGAAACATCAGTGTAGTTAAAATTAACAAAATAAAGGGAAAATGATGCAATCATTTCGATGCAGACAGGTTTTTTTCATTTTTAATAAAACTTTTGTAAATGTTTATACAATTCAACATCCACTCAAAATAAAATTTTTAAAAATTCTCAGACAATTAGGAAGAGAAAATATCTTTATGACCATGAATAGGTAGAAAATTTTTAGGACACAGAAAGACATATAATTATCAAAGTCAAAAGTTGGGAAATTCTATTTCATTAAAATAAAAAACATGCAAACTAGAAACACTGCTAATGGAATCAACACCTAAACCACAGCTTGAGAAAATATATTTGTAATACCTATATCTGACCGAGAACTTGTATCCAGAGTATATGAAGAACATTTATACACCACTAAAAAGACAAACTTCCAATTAAAATTGAGGAAAAGACTAGAAAAAACAACTCGCAAAGGAAGATTTAAAAATGGCCAATAGACACCTGAGAAATTAAGGATTGTTAGTTGCAAAAGCAGATTAACACAATAAAATGCCGCTACAATGTCATTGTAAGATAATTACATTATATATTCTTTTGATTTTATTTAAAGGTAGACTGTGATATTATATATATATATATATTGTAATAGAATATTAATATATATCAAGTGTTGGCAGGTATGGGGAGCAATTGTACAGGCGTTTAGTCCTATGGGAGTGTAAAATGGTTCAACTATGTTGGAAAACTTTTTTGACAGTTTCTTATAAACTTAAACCTACATGCACCCTCATGGGCAGAAATTTTTTTCTTAGCTATTTGCCTGAGAGAAATAAAGAGGTGTGTTTATTCATCATCATTCTTTCTCTGCTTTTTATTTTTCCCCTTTTGCTTATGTTTCTAACAAACTTTACATTATGTTTTATCTACTGAAGAATTCATCTCTTCAGTCAAAAATATTGTATAGCCTATTGTCATGTTATTTGCAAAAGCAACAGTTATAAATGGAAACTAGTACTCAGCTTTAGGGAATTGGTTAAATAAATCTGATGCAGATGAATGATGAGATATTATCTCAAACATTAAGGATTGTGTTTGAAAAACATGTTTCAGGTAGAAATGTGACTTGACTTTTCAGCATTATTTGCCACAGCTGCAGCCTCATCGTGAAAACTTTCTTCAGTTGACCTCTGGAACACCATACCCCTATGGTTCTTCTCCTACATTACAGTGTGCTCCTTCTTAGTGTTCTTTGTTGGATTCTTGCCCTTCAAATGTTGAAGAACATCAGGACTTAATCTTCAAACCTCTTCATTCCTCTATCAAAACCCACTCTTTAGTAACCTCATGTTTTCCATGACTTTAAAAATCTCTGTACATGGAAGACCACCAGAATTAAATCTCCAGCCTGAACATGTGCCCTGCACTCCAAATGTTTATTCAACTCACAATGCCATCTTTATTTAGATGTTTATTAGGCATCTCAAACTCTTCCTGTCCAAAGCCAAGGTCAGCGTATCTCCTCTTTAACACTCTGCATCTCAGATTCCTAATTCTTATCTCCCTTCTTTTCTTTTCATTCAAAACATATCTTCAAAATACATCTTCCATTTAACCATTTCTCTCCAGTTTAGCTGCTGCCATTCTAGTTCAAGCCATATATTCTCTCCCCCATACTCTATTAGCCTCCTGACCAATCTCCCTGCATCCACTCTTACCCCTCCATTCCACTCTGCATACAGCAGCTGGAATGAATTTATTTAACATGTCAGATTATACCGCTGCCCTCATCTAACACGATGCAATGGAAGAAATCCAAAGAAGTTAACAGAGCCTTCTTGATAAATTACAATTAATCTGGCCTTAATACTTATTTCTAGAGTTGTATATTTTCTTAATTTTCTACAATAATCATATAATCATTTATTGCTTCTAAAAAAGAAAGAATATATATAAATCAGTTTGGCAAATCAAGATGGTAAAAACAGTTGTAAAAAGAAAAGCACATTTCAAGGAGATAAAAGAAATGAGAAACAGTTTGTTCCATTGCAATACATGAATATTTTATTTCATTTCTAGAAGAGTGAAATTAATAAGACTATACAGAAATAAAGTATCAGGTGAATACCTATTATCTTTTATTGTGTATGAATATAATTGCTGTTACCTGGTTTACTTCATAATATCCAAGTGCATATTAAATTCTTGTATTTATGTTTATAACATTAAAATGATAGAAGACATACCTGGGAATATCACTATCGGGATTGACCACATTGGAAACTTACATTGAAAATAAAAGCTAAATTACTACATCATTAAACTAATCATGCATAGATTAAAATGAATGCAGATACTTATTAATATAGACAGACTCATAGAATATTAGAAATTTAAAGAAACTTAGAGCCTATCTGGGACAATTCCCTCCAAGTCACATTAGAAACTGAGACCCAGAGAGCACAAGCCACTTTTCTAAAGTTGCACAGCCAGGAATTAGTAAAACAAATGCTTGAAGTTAGTATCCTAAAAATGAATCTGTTGTTTATCCCTGAGTAATTTATGAGCTAAATTTCCTTATATTGTCATTGTCACCCACACTTCGACTACGTTTCTCTTACATAAACAGGAATTCTGAAGTAGCATTCTAACCCAAGGAATCCACAAGTTGTGAACACATGAAGATGGACAATAGTCATTAGTGCAGGGATGAGGATATGTCACTAATCAACACTTCCTTCTTTTATCCTTACTTCCTATTCCACTCCCAGATTGGTAGTTGCCAGAAACAGTGCATTGTCTCCCACTGTCTGAGTGTTGTTAGAAGTTATGAGAGGGGATGAAAAAGAAAGGGGAAATGGAGTGAGTCCAGGACACGTCATCCATTTATCTTCCAGTCAGAGCTGCCATATTATTATAGAATCAAAGTAGGGAGCAATCTTAGAGACTATTGAATGCAGTTTCATGAGATGCTTTTGAATCTGTACAGCACACTTGTCAAGTGCTTTTCTAGGATATGATTGGACACATTTTTGTGAAAATAAAACAATTTTGTGAAAAATAAAACAATTTCTCTTAAGAAACCTCATTATTACTTTGAATAATTCTGTTATAGATTTTAAATTTTAAAATGATTTTAAATGTATCTTCCAATGAATTTCTCCCAATGATCCTAACTTATTAATGTCTTTGCTCTCTCAATATACACAGATATATATAAAAGGGTCTGTGTGTGTGTGTGTGATCAAATTTAAATAACCCCTCCGGTTAAAATCTGAATAGGACAGAGTTCCAAATGATGATCACCTTCATAATAACAACAATAATAATTTTATTTTATCTAGGAGTCAAGACAGTTTACTTTGTTACAGACTTTGTGTAAAAAATTTTACACACATTACTTCATCTCACTATACAACAAACTTATGAGGTAATAATTTTAATTCCAGTTTCTCAGATTTAGAGAGGTTAAACAACTTGCCCAAGGTCACAGCTAGTAACACTAGTGCAATTTGATTTCAGAGTCTTTGCACTTCTGCCACTTCCCCATATTAATACAGTATTCTATTAAGGCAAACTGAGCCTGAATTTGCTTCTAGGTTAGGCACCTCACACCACATATTTATATACAGCTTATTGTTATTTATAAAACAAAAACAAAGAAAATAAGATAAAATGAAAATATCTAATGCCTGTAACACAGAAGATTCTCACAAAAATGCCACCTCTACACCTTTGAATATTTCCATTTAAAAAAATATAGGCTAAGTTAGGATACGTATAATTCTTTACTCCTGGAGACGTTCTATGCCTGTTGTCGTCATTGCTGTTACAGAGATGTTCTCAGTCTCACAAATTGGAACAGTCATAATGACAACTTCTCAAATAAAAAGACCGACAATGGATCTGAGCTAACTTTTGTCTTGACTAAAACATTAAAGAGTATTTCTTCATTCAAGCAATGATGACATAAAATTTGAGTATTTCTTTTGTAAAAGAAAGATTGACCCTTTTTCAAAATGGAACTGGATGGTCTCTCAATCTTCAGCCATTACTTCCTTTTTTTTTCTCCTGAAATCACAACAGAATGTCAGCTACAAAAGTTCATATTCTACCTAGTTATGAGTTTTGACTTCAATGCCATGTAATTAGTTTCTTGTATAAGTTGTGTAATCTTGTTAAGACAATTCATTTGGTGTCTTGGCAATATGAATTTGCTAGGTTTCAGAACATGTGCATTTTCTTTGGGAAGAACAATTATTCCCAAATGAGTCTGTTGTTTTAAAAAATAAGTAAAACCTTGTTCTAAACAGTTTTTATATATGTAAAATTTGAAAGTTAAAGAGATCTATTTGCAACAACGTGGAAGACATCTTTTTCTAATTGCACGCTACCTTTTTAATCCCAACAAAGACATGCAAAATAATATGTACTTTCAATTACTTCAATGTTTAATGAGTACATTAAAAGACATAGTAAAAGAAGAAAGTTATTTCTCATATGAATCTTTGAAAATATAAAATTTGGGATAATTTTGTGTATGGGATTTTTATTCAGCTTAACTCTTTTCTTAACAAAGATACTCTGGTGCATCTCCTAATACTGAAGGCAGGAAAATCTATCACTTATGTTTTGTGCAAATGCCTCCTGGTGTCTTCCCTTCCAGTCAAATGTTCTAGTCTAACACTACCCTGCAACAGAACTTAACCGTACATCACAAATTACTCAAATATGAGTTACTCCAATGTTCATGTTTCCATTCTAGAACAAAAAGAATGCTCACACAGGTTTTTAGATCCCAATAGAGATAATGTGTTTTTATCCACTCACCTATGCTGGCAACTTTATTCTAATAAAAAAAAATAATGCTATAATTCAGCAAATCTTACAGTTTATGTTTAATTCTTTCACATCAACCAATTACATTTAAAAGAATAAGGAATGCAGCAATTAGATTTTAAACATTTCCAATTACTTGAAATTTTTAATTATACTTTTTATACAGTACATAAGAACAGACATAAGAACCTCAACAAAAAGATGTCAATTTAATTTCTTACATATGCAAAATAATAATTTGAATTTTTTCCTAGAATTGTAAAAAACAATACACTCTATGTTTTCCACCATTTTCTGTAGCCTCCAGATGAAAACATTCCATGCTCATGAACTTCTTCTCTATCCCACGTATCATCTACTCCATTTCATTATTGTGCTCTGAAGTTTTTAATCTCATCTGTTATAATTAAAACCCAGCCATTATTATCTTCCGCATTGAATAATAGCAAGCTTATTTGAGTATAGCAGCAATTTATTTATTTTCCCCTAAGGATATGTAGTATTTACCTATTTCACTTATGTAACAACAAAACTTGGTAGGAAAAGCAGAGAAGGGATGGGAATTTCCATAGCTAGACTTGAATCTCTTCGAAAAAAGAACAGAATAATGGAAGAAGCGTTTTCTAATGTTCCATGAAAGAGATTTATTTTTGTTTTGGTAGTATTCTTTACTTTGCCCAACCTGATTACAGCCAAAAGTTTCTAATATATTTTCTAACCTTTAATTCACTGTTCCTGAAAGTCTCTTGCTCCACTGCCTCTCATTTGAGAACCTGTAGTAACAACACATTACATATTCTACTCAGGTCACTGGGTTTCCTTGTTCTTCTGGGTGAGATATGAATGCTAAGAATTATTATACATGTTTCATTGGATGTGTTAGAAAATGGACATGCAGATTCACATTTTCACATTTCTCAGATTTTTTTTTTTTAATTTTGGAAAAGGATAGTGTTAAGCGATGTTAGAATTTATTAAAAGTCTACATAAATTTTTCTCCCTGACGATACATTTTAGGCAAGCAAATATCTTTAGTGACAGATCGAATAATTATAATTTCACCCAAATCTGCCAGTACAGAAGTAACCCTCATCAGGTTTACCTGAAGCATTTTCAGTTTCTATGGTGGTTAACATTGTGTAAAGAAGAGGTGGGTGGAGTGAAGAGGCAACCCACAAATAAAGAGAATTCTTTCTTCTTTTTTTTTTTGGTTTTATCATGGAGACCTAATTTTCTGGTGTTCATATGTACTGATCATCATTTGAAAATAATCAACCACAATCTTTAATGGTATTGATAAGCCTCCTCTATTCTTTCTTAGGATTAATATAAGCAGCAATAAGTAAAGCCTAATATTGTCACTCTCAGTGGTTCCCAAACTTTAGCAAACATTAGAATCATCTGGAAGATTTGTTGAAATACAGATCTGGGCCTCACTCCCAACTCACTCTGATTTGGGGCCCAAGAATTTTCATTTTTGACAGTTCATTTTGACTGCTAATGCTCCTGGTCTGGGGGTCACACTTGGAGACTCACTGGTCTACTTTGTTAATCATGGTCATTACAAATCAGTGCTTAATTAAGCAGAGGCAAGAGAATATATAAATATTTGTGTTTATAGATAACATATCCATGCAATTAAAATTTTCATTTTGGATCTTGATGCTTAGGGGGCCATAAACTTTACAAAGAGAGAGGGAAAATACAATAGAAATTAGGATAATTTAAAGAAAAAAACAAAAATTTTGAGGGAAGGAAATCATTTTTGATGAAAGTTCTGCTTTACTGTGGAAATGAGTCTTTAGACATATGCTACAAAACCACACTCAGCCTCTTCTACAGTGGGATCTGAAGAAACACTTGCTGTGTTGGCTAACATGGTCCTTCCCTTTGGCAGAGCCAACTAAATACAAAATGAGAGCTCTGATTGAATAGTTTTTCATCAAGGAACACTATTTTGTTGCCCCCCCAGCTCTGAAGTTGAAATTGAGTAAAGATTTTCATTTATTTACCACTGAGTTGGATGAATAAAAGTAGGAGAATTTGAAGATAATTTTCAGATAAATAAATGAAAATATTTAGCAATTCAAATATAGAAGAAATAAAGTTAATGCTCAAGGAAGTTATTCCAAAACACAGAATATTGCCGATGGAAAATTTACACAACTGTGTAGTGTAAAACCAATGTTTATTCTGAAAATTGTTTGTTCCTAGAAAAGGTGGAGAAAACATAGCAAGTCCTTCTCAGTACCCTTTTCTGGTAGAAAATGCCATAAAAAGATAATCTGAAATAAACCAATGAAAGATTCATCACTTTTATTAACACTTATTCTTTATATTAATAAAAAAACTATACTTGTTTGTTAAACCACCATTTGCTAATTAAAACCATTTTTAAAAATAGCCTAAAAAAAATGCATAAGGGAATTCTACTAGCCTCTTTGCTGATTCCTTGTGCACCAGGTACTCTGTCCTTTCAGGCTTTGCCCTAGCATTTCCTTGTGTCAGGAACTCTCTTCCCACAGATTTTTGCTTGGTTCAGTTTCTCACTCATCTCTTCAAAAAGACCATTCCTAAAGTAGCTGAACTCTGTTACTCTCAGTCCACCCTACCCAGCTTCATTTATTCATAGCACTTGTTACGTTTCAATGAATCTATAACATATCATGTGTAAGAAAGATCGTTAGTTTACCACATTGTGGCTTTAGAATATGTACATAAATTCTTTGACATTCTTCCCTTCAAAAAGTGAGCCCAGTTCTCGTCCTCTTGGATGAAAGCCAGACTAAATGACTATTAATGACTACAATGTGCCAGAAGTGTCAATGAGTCTGTCTCTTGAGTTGTCTGCTGCAAGGGAAGTCAGCAACCATGGATGCTCATAAAGTTTGTGAAGAGGCCCATGTAGGAAGAAAGTGAGGCTTCCTTCTAATAATCAGCACCAACTTGCCAGCCCTGTGAGTGAGCCACCTTGGAAGTGCATTGTTTGGCTCCAGGCAAGCTTTCATAGGACTACAGTCCCAGTTGACATTTTGACTACAATGTCATAAGAGAAGATAAGCCAAAACTGCCCAGCCAAGCAATTCCACAATTTCTGAACTACAGAAACTTTGAAGATAATAAATGTTTATTATTACAGCCATGTGTTGCTTAGTGACAGGGATACATTCTGAGGAATGCCTCCTTAGGTCACTTTGTCATTTTGCGAACACCATGGGGTGTACTTACACAAATCTAGGTGGTATGGCCTACTATACACCTAGGCTATATGGTACTGATCTTATGGGACCACTGTCATATATGTGGCCCATCATTGACCACAATGTTGTTATGTGGTGCAAGACTATATTTTAAGGCATTAAATTTGAGACTACATTGCTACAAATCAATAGATAGCTAATACAATCACTACTGAAAAAGTACTGCCAATTTTACTAACAAAATCCTCTCTTATCACTTACAATTGCTATTTTATATTTAATGAAAGATCTTTGAAGCTAATTTAGACCTAGATTTTAATCATATATCACTCTCTTGCATACTCATGAAAGGAAAATGCAAGTGAAAGAAATTGGTGATGATATACCTACAACTTCTTCATTTTAGTATCCAGTTTCTCTGACTATATTTTCAAGTCGGTATTATCAATATCTGTGTTTTTCAGCACAATATAATCTGCAGTGTCATTAGGAGTGTTGATGAGGGGCATTTCTTAAAGGATTCCTACACTACTGTCTCTAAGCTTTCCTAAGCTGTTGACCCTCATTATGCAAGTTTTGTTGGTGGTGCTTTCTCAATCTTACCACAATGTCAAACAATAAAGATTAAATTAATCTCATTTCCTGCTCAATAGTGATGATAAGATACATTTGCATTCAGACATTAAAATATAAAAAAGTACATCTTAGAATTAATGAAATAGAGTCTTTATGAATATGTTTGTTAGTTACAATCATCCCTCCTAGAATATAAAAAGCAACGACTTTGTCTCATGCGCCGCTATATCCTACCACCCAGTGTTTGGTATATAGTAGGTGCTGAATAAATATTTATCAAATGACTGAATGATCTACATGTATACATAAAATTAGTGAATAATACATACGAAATATGAATATTCTCTGGTTTGTTATCTATGTAAACTTTAAAAAGTTTAACTATTATAGTAAATCGTGTTTCCAAGTTGAAGGAGTTTATGATTAAAAGTCATCAACACTACCTTAAGGTAACTTAAGATAACTATTTTATTTGATACATTATTTACTGTTTAACATTCCTGTTGCTATCAGTTTTATAGGAAACAGATGCTCTAGATGACGAAATCTTCAACAGAAGTTCTTTTCAAGCAATCGTAAAAATCCCCATTTGAACTTACCTTAATTTCTAGAATCTGGTATATTAGTAAATTTACATAAAATAATTGCTTAAACAGGATATCATCCCATTTTTAGGTTTTCCAAGTTTTGAATGTAGCATATAGATGTAACTTCTACTTTAAAGTATACTCCATTTTGCTTCCATACAGTACCAACTCATGGATGACTAGTCTTGTCTTTGTAGAAGCCAAATACTTTCCTTGTCTGTATTCTAGACACCCTGTCAAGAAATAAGAACTCTCCATTGTGGCACATACTTTCCAGGAACTGTGCCCATTTTGCAGAGAAATTATGTTTTCATCACCTCAAGGATGACTGACTATGTAGTCAGAAAACAGAGGCCAGTTCCCAACAAATGACACCTACCAAAGGGCTTTCCTGTGTAGAGTGACCACAATTAATAATAGTTTTCCAGTTCCATAAAGCTCAAGATAAAGATGACTAAAATGAACAGGCTTCCCTGGAAAAGACAAGTAAGAGGTATATTGGTTGAGTGGAACGTTAATATATTAATGAAATTGATGACATTAGTGATTTATTTCATTGACAGAATTTAGAATGAGATTCATTTATCATTATCCCCTAGTCATCCATCAGCAGTATATTGCCCCAAGCATTTAGCTTTCTGTTAGCAATTTAACTTTTCTTTGTAGTAATTATATTGGAGGAAGAATACACTATGTTTGTGGTTCACTTGATTATAAATAAAATATAAACAAAATTAATATTTTATGGAAAATAGTCTTTTACATTCTTCAAATGATTGCTCTATTACTCTGTTTTACATATTTTATATTTCTCTATCTTCAATCCTTTCAAAATTACCTAGTTTTGACAGACAATTAATTTTAATTCTTCAGTAATACTCCTCTCTTCAAAAGGAAGCATGATAATAAAATTCCTGGTAAAAATGGAGGAATTTTAGATAATGTCCACTTTGTATGTAAGATGTCCAAGATTTAATCAGATAACATCAATAAATCCCCAACCTGCACACATACACACACACTCCTCAGCTTTATTAGGTAGGTAAAGCCACAGATTAGTCTGGAAACATGCTCTGCTTCTCCAAAGTCAAAGCCCCTAAAGGACCCACTTTGGAGCTGGAAAGGTTCAGTGAGACTGTCTCACAGTGGAGACAGATTAGAATGTAACATCATAGGAAAGCAGCCTCTGGAAAACTGGCCAGAATTTATGACATTTAGATCAAGTCCTGAAAACATGGCACCTGAAGACTCAACATTGTCGGTTAAGTTTAGGCCTCTTTTATTTTCTCGTTGTCTGATTTGATCAAGCTAAGAATAAAGATGATTGTTTCCTCTTTACCACCCAAGGAAGTTTTTCTTTTTTGTGTGTGTGAGGAAGATTAGCCCTGGGCTAACATCCATGCCCATCTTTCTCTACTTTATATGGGACACCGCCACAGCATGGCTTGACAAGTGGTGCATGGGTCCGCACCCAGGATCCAAACCTGCAAACCCCAGGCCGCCAAAGTGTAGCATGGGAACTTAGCTGCTATGCCACCTGGCCGGCCCCAAGAAAGTATCTCTAAGAAGATTCCTGAGTTGTCTCTCAATGACTTAGTTTATTCTAAATCCCCTGTCCTGCTGCCAATAAATAACAACTAGTAAATACAAGATAATGTATTGTAGTAAACATTTCAATTGAGTTCTTTCTTACACTTAGCCATAACAAGATATTAAACTGTGTTAAAATGAATGTAATTTAATTATTTCAAAAATGGAAAAGAGCTGAAATATGGGTATGTATAATACATTGTGGCTTCCCACCATAAAGAGTTAAAATGGTGGGAGAGTTGGGTGTATAGAGTTGGAGAAGGACAGAAAATCCAGAAGTTGTCAGGAAACCTTCACAGAAGAGATAAATTTCGAGCGAGCATTTTTAAATAAATAGGCATGCATCAGACAGGAAATTTGGTTTTGAGGATATTCTAGGCATGTGGAATAAAACATGTAAAGTTCTGAGGTAACATGGGAAATAGTGAAAAGTTCAGTGGGGAAACAATATAGGAGACAAAATGGAGGGTACATGGACAGATGGGAGTGTAATGGAGGGGACATGAGTGGATGAGTAAGGAATATAGAGCGCATGAAGGAGGTGGGTACGTGGATGGATAGGAAAAGAATGTAGGGTTCATGGGGGCAAATCTGTCAAGAGAAGCTGGGGCAAAAACATAAAGACCATGTGGATTTTACTATGGAGTTCTGATTTTATCCTTCAGGCAATGGAAGAACCACCAAACAGTCATATAGTGGGAAAGAAATTATCAAATGTGCTAATTATGGAAAGCTTATCCTGATAGCTATAGTAAAAATTGTCAGGAAACCAAAGGTGGTTAGGCCATCAAAACAGTTCAAGCAAAACTTTTAGAATTCTCACGAGCTTCAAGACTCAAAGAGATAAATCCCTAATTATAGAATTTTAGGCATAATGACTTGGAAGGGCATTGTGTGACTAAGATTTTATGTAGTTTATTTTAGATCACAATTTGTAAAATAATTGCTATAGTATATTAACAGAAAAAGACATTGATAAAGTCCAAACACACTACTAACCAAAAGCGTGAACATATATTTCAACAAAGCCTATATATATGTATATACACATAGATTTTTTTTTTGCTGGGAAAGATTCACCCTGAGCTAACATCTGTTGCCAATCTTCCTCTTTTTTTCTTTCCTCCCCAAAGTCTCAGCACATAGTTGTATACTCAGTTTGTAAGTCTTTCTAGTTCTTCTATGTGAGCTGACATCACAGCATGGCTACTGACAGATGAGCAGTTTGGTTCCATGCCCGGGAACCGAACCTGGGCTGCCAAACGGAGCACATAGGAACTTTAACCACTAGGCCATCAGGGCTGGCTCCCAATGTATTTTCAAAATATGCATTTTTGAATGAAACTATGTTGAAGGTATTATGCTAGATGCTAAGGCATTAAGTTAGATGCAGGGACAGGGTTGGAAATGGCATAAGGATCATGAAGTAAAGATGGAAAAAAATAGGGCTGCTAGCAGAGAGGAATTAACCTTTTTGGTTCCATTTTTAGCTCCTCAATAGTTTCATTGCTTTTCTTACCATTTTAAAACACATTATTGTAGTTTTGAAGGAGAAATGATTTTAGAACTCAAGTACTGATAATCTTAGTGACAAAAGGCCTCCATGAGATGAGAACGAAAGGAATCAGGGAACATTTTTGTGCTAATCTACTTGATCTGAATGCTATATGCCTTACTGACTGATTAAATCTGTTCCTGGTGCTTCTGGAGTTTAAAATAATGGCTGAGAAAATTAGAATGAGTCTTAAATTTACTGATAATTTTGGCAAATGTTGAAATCTGATCCATGTGCAGCTTAGCCCATTATGCTTCAGTGGTTTTTAATGCACAATGTACTTTTAAGATTTTTTTTCCCTAGATAGAAATTGTCTGCCGTACCTTCAGCAAAATTGTATCCTCAATGAAAGATCAGATTAAATGGAATAAGGGCAATGCTTATAAATTTGGATTAAGAGAACACAGTTGAAAGGATGCTTAAAATGTATCTCTAAACCTACTTGCAAAATTTCCATATATACCTTGAAATATGTATTGGAGTATTAAATGTGCTCAGTAAGCTAAGCAATGTGTTAGATAATTAATAAACATTTAACAGCATTGATTTTTACAGCCTGCTTTATTGAACTTCTTATCAGTATTGAGCAGATGGGTCATAACTATGAAAAATTATATTTTAAACATGATTGCTAAATGTGGATTATATTTGAAAAATACTGTTCAGTGAAGCATTTACAAATGTAATTTAACGCACAGAGCAAGACCCCAAAGTTAAGGTATTTTTCCTATGTTAAATACAAAGGTACCCAACTGATGTATAAAGAATATTATGGAGTTGCTTCAAAATAATTTTAAATAAAAACAGAACCCTATATGAAAGAATAAAGTAGTATGTGCAATGTCAATTAGGAGTAAATAATTTTATTGTGTTTCATTTTTACTTAGTATATAACAAATCCATTCTCATTATTCTTTAAAATCATGCTTAATACTTATGAAGAATTGTGTTTGAGGTTTTCTATGACTACTGCAGAAATTTGTATAACTTAGATAATGATCTTCCTGAATGATAGCCTCTGTTTAATAAGTCTTAAATAGCAGTGAAAACACACACACACACACACACACACACATGCCCATCAAACATTAGTTGAACCCTGTCACAGGACTGAGAAAATGTGAAAAGATATAATAATGTTGTGTTTTTTCCTAAATGAATTTATTTATTAATAGTAGTTACATATTTAGGCCATTGGCTTATTATGACACAAATATATTTAAGATAAGATATAAGGTAAAGTACAGGTAATTTTTTTAGAAAGTATGCTAAGACCAAAACAAGTTCTAATTGAATATATCACAATTTCCAAGAGAGGTAAGCAGCCTCTAGGATGGTCCCCCATGATCTGTACCTCCTGGTAGTCAAAACTTTGTGTTGTCCCCGTCCACAGTGCACCAAAGTTGGTCAATGCAACCAAGAGCACGTGGCAGAAGTGACAGCATGTCACTTGAGATTTGATTATAAAAAGACTGTGGCTTCCCTCTTAGATTTCTCTTTCTCTCTCTCTCTGATCATTCGCTCTGAGAGAAGCCAGATTCCATGTCAGGCCAACCCAGAAGAGGCCATGGTAGCAAGGAATTGAAGTCTTTGGCTAACAGCCAGCAAAAAGCTGAGGCCTGTCAATAACCATAAGAGAAAGTCTGGAAGTGGATCAAGCCTTCAGATAAGATTATAGTCACATCCTTGAGACTTTGAGTCAAAACCACTCAGCCAAGACTCTCCCAGATTTCTGATTCACAGAAACTGTGAGATAATAAATATTTATTATTTTTAGCTGTTGACTTTTGGGATAATTTGTTAGGTAGCAATTGACAAGTATACCAAGTGACATATCTAGCCACTAGTGCCTGAGATATGTAATGCTTGATAGTATGGGGTATACATAACAGAATGGGAGAACATGTGAGTGCTTATTGAATTTAAAATTTAGTTTAAAAGTTTAAGAGTCTGGCCCCATGGAGTAGTAGTTGAGTTCGGCATGCTCCACTTTGGTGGCCCAGGTTCATGGGTTCGAATCCCTGGTGCAGACCTATACCACTCATCAGAGGCAGTGACCCAGATGCAAAATAGAGGAAGATTGGTAACAGATGTTAGCTCAGGGCAAATCTTCCTCACACACACAAAAAAAATTTAAGATATATACAAGTAACATAAGCCAATATAGAAAAAAATGCACAGATGTGTGCTAAAATAATGACACAAGGAAAATGGCATTAAAACAGACAATAGAGCCATTTTTGTTGAGGGCCTACATAAATCTTTATAGAAAAGCTACAAGTATATTGATGTGTGAATGAGGACATAATTTGGACAGGTTAAGGCATTCCAGGCTGAAGACCAAGTTTGCACAAAGGCATAAAGTGGGAAAGGGCAGAAAGTGTATAGGAAATAACAAGGAATCTAGCTGGGTTAAATTCTTAATACTTACATACATATGTATGTAATTACATTACACATGTAATGAATTAGAGAAATAATACTTATCTTTGAGACAGAGAATGGGTTAATATTCCAGATCTAGCATAAATTTTATGATTCAAGGCCTCAAAATATCTCTACGCTTTGGTTTATGCATTTGTAAAATGAAAATAATATTGCAACAAACCTACCTTTTCTGACTTCGACTGTTATGCTCTTTATACCAAAACAAATTCACCTTCTTGGTCTGACTACAGACTACAAAGGATTAGCAACAGAACAAATTTTTCTTCACTCCCATATCCTCCAATTCTCACCTTAATCTATTGTTCATTGTGAGTTGATTTCTTTTGACAGAAGATTTTGATGTGTTAACTTAATAGAAAGAGAAAAGAATTCTAACATCGCAGCTGAACAGAACACTTCTGTGTAAAAAGGGGATCATCAAGGACCTGAGAAAGTATGCTTTTGCAGGATTACTCAATTATAAAATAAGCTTTATTTATATTTTCAGTCCTATTCCTTTAGTGTTAGCCATTGTGATATATACCTGGTTTTGCAAAACATCTGTATTGTAAATTGGGGTGACTTTGCAATGCTCTATCACTGATGATCTATTAACAACAATCAACTGAATGCAAGCAAGAAAAGAAAAAAAATGTGTCTGAGAAATAAAGATAAAGAATATAATCTGTGATATCAATGAGTTTATATTTTAGCTAAGTCATGGATATTAAGTTAAATGTAGCATTCCAGCTCTGATAAATTGGTAGTAACCTCCTGGATATCTGTGTTGAAGAGGAGCTTGAGGCTATCTCTGGGTTTAGAGGGAAATGGAGCCATGGTCATTTTGGAATGTCTGCCTTGAGAACAAGAGAGGAAAGAAGTGGTACTTGTGCATTCTGTTCATCATATCTATACCTGTAGAAGAGGTTAAACACTTACACAGACAAGAGGACCATATGTGAGTGTGCTAGCCCAAACTGTGACACACATAACTGTTATTGGAAACTTTTAAAAGGTTAAAAATGTTAAGATTTGATAATTAGGGCAGGCTTTAGAGAAAGAAAGCTCAAATTTAGTCTTAGAGAATGAGTTGTATATTGTTATATAAGTCTTAAAATATTAGATCTACCCTTCCAATATAAAATATGTCATATTGTATAACATATATTCTATATCGTATATCATCATACAACAAATCGTTCAACATTTGTTCTCATTCAACTGGGTTTTACCATATTATTTTGTTGGCTTATGTCAGGATTCTATGAGGATTATGGATGAACTTATATTTGTAAGTGCTATATTTGGTCAATGCTGTTTCGATCTCAGTAATAACACATTCAGTACTATCTAAATATGTAACAAACTAAGCATGTCAGTTAAGAATGCATTCCTCTTCAAGTAATAGATACCTGAATAACACTAAGTTGAAAAAGTTGGTTTCTTTTTCTTGTAAATGAAGAAATTCAGAGATAGATAGTTGCTGACATCCCTTTGGCTGCTCACTGATGACACAGTAGACCCATCCATTTCTACCTTCCTGATCCACCATAAAGCATGTTAGAATCTCACTTCATACTTATTAACTTATTGCAATGACTCCTATAGCTCAGGACACCAAGTCCAAGCTCAAAGTAGAATGGTGGAAGGGGAAGGGAAGATCTAGACATATCTGACCTCTTTTAATAGGACATCAGATGTCACCATAGGTTTCATTGCCCAGAACTTCACCCTTTCTAGCTGTAAGGGAGCCACCGTACAAAACTTAGGTCTAGGCACATTGCTAACCCAAACAAAGTCATCACAAAGTAAAGAAAAAGGGGAGAATGGATAATGTGTAAGCAATTAACAACATCCATTTCACTGAGTGCAATGTTACATAAAATGGGTGTGGCAAGCCTCCAGGATTTGTTTTCAAGAAGCATTTAATCAATGAGGTTATACATAATCATTGTGAAAAGAATTATTGTTCATTCAGCAATCATTTATAGATTAGCTACTATGTGATAAGCACTTTGCCAAGTTCTCAGGATTCAGAAATTTTGAGGCTTATTTTAGAGACAAAGTTAGTTTTTAAAAAATCAAATATATTAGATGACATTTTAATAAAATCTTTGTAAACAAAAGCACTGGGTCTTTCATAGCTATGATAATAATTAAAATGTCAATATATAAAGCCAATTGCATTTTTATACCCTAGAAAAAAGAAATGCCATTTACAATAGGGTCAAAAACATCAAATACCTAGGAATAAATCTAATAAAAGATGTCCAAGATCTCCATACTGAAAATAACAAAACATTCATGAAAAAAGCTAAACAAGATAAATAGTAATTCCATGTTCATGAACTGAAAAATTTAGTATTTTAAAGATTTCACTTGTAGTTGATTTGACATATAAGTTTAATTCAATTCCAGTGAAAAGGTGAGCACATTATTTTTGCATATTTATCCACTGGTATTAAAACTTATATTAAAATGCAAAGTATCTAGAATAGTCAAGGAAAAGATGAATAATAAAAATTTCAGGTCTTACCCTACCTGATCTTAAGATTTACTGTAAAAATATAAAAAATAACAGAGCATGGAATTAAATATACAAATAAACTAAAGGAGCAGAATAGAAAGTTCAGAAAGAGAACTTCATTTGATGATCATTTAATATGTGACGACAATATGATTGAACAAAAGAAGCAGACACAAAGAACACACATTGTATGATTCCATTTAAATAAAGTTAAAAATCAGGCAAAACTAGTCTATAGGTTAGGAATTGACATAGTAGTCATCTGAGGAAGGGAAGAGAATAGTAATTGGGAGAAGAAAAGAAGAGGACTTTGGAGGTTCTTGAAATGACCTATTTCTTGATTTGGGTGCTCGGGTGTTCACTTTGTGGTAATTCACTACAGTTACAAATTGGGCATTTTATTCATGTTTATTATATTTCAATAAAAAGATTACATAAAAATCAATAGTTATTGAGTCAGTGATAACCAATACAAATACTATCTAAAAAACAGAACTTATTCAATTTACAAAAGAATTAAAATTTATGGGATACCTAAGAATAAATTTAAGATGATAAGATGTGTAAAATTAGTATAGATTATCAAATGATAAAACAGAGAAGACTTGAATAAATGAAATATGTACCCTGCTCATGAATGAGAAACAGTATCATAAATGTTGATTAAACCTCAAGTCAATATACAAATTCAATGTAACAAAATTTTAATATAATTTTTTAGGGAATTTCCCACATATAAAATAGAGCAAGATTGGCACAGACGTTAGCTCAGTGACAATCTTCCTCACCAAAATAAAGAAGAAAAAATTAGACTTTATAACTATTAGAAAATAAAATAAAATAATATCTTTATGACCTCTGTGAAAGGGAAGTATTTCTTAGACAAGTCTCTCAAAGCAGAAATCACTAAAAGTAATAAATTTGAACATATCAAAACCTATATATTCTATTTAACAAAAAAAATCATAAAGACAAACAAAAAACTAGGAGAAAATAAGTAACTGGAAAAAGATAAGTATTCAATATATAAAGAACTTCTATAAATTAATAATAAACATAATAGAGAAATTTAAAAAGGCATATCAAGACAGTTCACAGAACAGGAAATATGAATGGCAAATACACTTCTATTTGGACAAGATCATTTTGACTGTATGGATAATAGACTATAGGCAAATCAGGTAGAAATTGGGATACCAGACAGAAGTCTACAGCAATAATCCAGGTGAGAGATATTAGTGGTACAGATCCTGACGGTAGACGTGGAAATTCTAATACATAGTCATAGTCTGTGTACATTTTGCTGATTCTGCCCATAGGATTTGCTGATGTATTACATGTAGAGTATGACACAAAGGAAGTGTCAAAGATGAGTCCAATGTTGCTAGCATAAGGAACTGGAAATATGAAGTTGCCATTTCTTGAGATGGGTAGACTACATGAGGAAGAGTTTTGTGAAAAAACACCAGGAATTCAATTTTGAATCTGTTGCTTTTTTTGTTTTTTATTGAGGAAGGTTGGCCCTGAGCTAACACCCATTGCCAATCTTCCTCAGCAAAAAGAGCTGACATCTGTGCCCATCTTCTTCCATTTTGTTTGTGGGACACCGCCACAGCATGGCTTGATGAGCAGTGAGTCGATCCTTGCCCAGGATTCGAACCTGCGAACCCCAGGCTGCCAAAGCGGAGCATGCGAACTTAACCACTATGCCACTGGGCCAGCCCTGAACCTGTTAAATTAGAGATGCCTATGAAATATCCAAGTGGAAATGTATACTAGGCAGACAATGTATGAGTCTGAATTTCAAGAAAGAGTTTAGGGTCAATAAATATATAAATTTGGAAGTCTTCAGGTTATAGGTGATGAAAGCCAGGAGAACAGCTAGCATCACTGAGAGTGAGTACAGGAAGAGAAGAGGACCAAGGATGGAATCCTGAGGCACTCTAAATTTTAAAAGTTGGAGAGAATACAAGCAAAAGAGCCCAGAAGTAAAGTAGAGGAAAAGGAGGAAAAGTAAACAAAGCATTCTAAGAGGAAGAGTGGGATTGAATATATGTCAAAGGCTTCCAGTTCAAGTAAGGCAAGGACTGAGAATTTGCTAGAGGTAGCAAAATAGATCTTTGAAAACATGTCAAGAGAAGGTTTGGTGGAGTGGTAAAGATGTAACACAGAACAGGAAGAGAGAAAATAAAGACTATTATAGAAAACCCTTTTCAGAAATTTTGTTGGAAATAGGGTTGTATCTGGAGAGAGAAGTAGATTAAAATGCTTTGTTGCTTGTTTACATGTAAATTTTGTTTTAGGTGATAGTATAGATATGGAAATTTTCTAGTAGAGCAGAGATTGATTATGGGGTTGATGCTGGTAGACAAATTGGGACACAAAGAAAATATTTGTGAACTAAAATTGAATAAGTGATATCTTTATTAAATTAGAAACTCTTATAAATCAATAAGAAAAAGATGAATACCTTTGTAGAAAAATGAGCAAAGGAAATTAAGGGCTAATTCATAAATGCATAAATGCAAATATTTACTAAAAGATGTTCATATTTTCTACTAGAAATTAAAATTCATATTTTCTTCTAGAGATTAAAAGAATAATTATAACATGTAAGCATCTTTCACTTACCAAATTGACAGGGAATAAAATAATAACACCAAGTTTTAGTACAATCACTTGTCAGTATTATCAAAGCTGAGATTGTGCAATCCCACATCTATGAATTTACTCTAAGAGAAACCTTGGAAAATTTGCAAAGATTTATTTCCAGAGATGTTAAAAAAGCTATTATTAGCAATACTGAGAAACTCAGACAACCCAAATATCCATTAACAAAGGCTTGGTTACATAAATTATAGGATATCTTTACTATGGAATAAAAATCAGTCATTAAAAATTATTGTATTGATATCCATGTAGATAAGGAAATTATCAATATATAAAGTAGTTGACAGTAGAATATTATCCTACTTCTCTAAAATTGAAATGTATGCATAGAAAAAAACTAAGGAGATATTTCAAAATGCAACATTCTATTTCTGAGTTATGCAATTACAGGTGATTTTCAACACATATATAATCCATATCTATGTATCCCGTTTCTTGATAAAGAATGAAATATTTTTTTAAATATTAAAATTATATTAGAAGTGAAAAAATCTCTATCAACTTTCTAATTTAAAAAAGTCTCTTAAATGCAAAATAGGATATACACTATCAATCATGTACTTCCAAGTACATGGTGATGGAAATCATCAAAAAGAACTAGTCCTTGGAATTTACCTCAGTTCTTATACTGACAAGAACAATATCAACCACCTCCATCTCAGGGAATAACATCATTACTTTTCTTCAGAAGCCAGTTTTCTCATGAAAAAAGCCAATCTCTCTTCATTACTTGCACCTGAACAAGGTGTCTATTTAGTCAATTTTCCAGACCAAGAAAAACAAGAGTTCCATAGTTCACTCTAAATCTCAAAAACCCCAAATGATTATATCAAATAGATGAGATCCAAAATTGAGACTTTTCAGGGAGTAGTAAGAGCCATTTTGCCTCTGCTGTTAGAACTAAATGATGTAGACATCCATAAAACTCTGTCATTGGAGATTTGTGAGATTCAGTTTCCCTTGGGGCTGATGATAGCTCAGTGTTCTTTTTATCATGATGCTGGACTTGAAGTTATATTTTTTATTATTGTTATCATCTTCAATGACTAAATTGAAGATTTGAAAATGGAGCCATTCTATTTTCATTGCCTTAGGAAAAGTAATACTTAATGATTACAGAAAAGCAAACTTTAGTAGACATGTCCACCAAAGAACCCCTAAGAAGCCTGAGATGACAAGTGACCATCGATCTTCTTTGGGATGCTTGATTCTTGCATCATGTAATGAATACCTTTGCCCTCCTTTTTGATCTTTACACAGAAGTCTTCTTAATTATTCCAAGAGTTTATGATTATTCCAAGATCCATGATTGTCCCTTGGGGACACTTAAAGAATCACCTTAAGGCAAAAACAACATTGTTATAAATTTAATACTTAAAATGTCTTTCATTGGCAGTACCTTCATAAAATTATGAACTCCAATTCCAGTTTTCAATTGCTTAAAAGACACATTATTTTACTAATATCAATCTCACTCATAGCATAAAGTAGAATAAGAAAATGTAAATTTGTCGTTAACTCATATGTTTAAAAATTAAAATAACAAACAACTCTTGCTCTTCTTTACATATATAAAATAAAGTCACCCCATTTTCTTTTTAACAAAATTGCAAAAGGAAAGGGAAATACAACTACTATTCATAAATACCTCAAAAACATTAGCCATTTTGTATTTTGTATAAATAGGGAGCACACTATCTACATGGTGAGCATGAACCATAGCATAATCTTGACTCAGATTCCTGTTGCATAAGCCTCTATTCTTGCTTATTTTCTAAAACCTGTTCTCTAAACCTCTTTTCAATTCTGTGAGTATCTTCCACATCTTACAAAAAGAATTTTCTAAGTAATTCTTTTTTGTAACTAAACATAAACTTATTTTCTGTTTCTTGCAACCCAAAACCTTTCTGATAGACTAATAATCAAAGTAAAAATTATATAATTCAAAACCTTAGTAAAACTGGCACATGGTGCATAATTTAGCGGGGGTAGTTTTATTATAATTATTATTTTTGTGATTTTTTTCATAAAACATTTGTGAATGCTGGAATCGTAAACATATTCTTCACATGTTCCTCAGGAAAAATATCCCTATGTGCAAATCACGTTCCTAAGTACCTAGAATAGAACATGTCTGTCTTATTTAGCATTTTATCCTAAATTCTTAGCAATATGTTTTGTGTGTGGGGTGCTCAATAAATATTTGTGTAATGAATTAATTAATAAATGCCTGGCTGAATGAATGAGTAAATTAATGAATGTATAGGGATCTTCTTATTTTTCATGTACTCTGCTCAAGTTTTCCTAAGGATCAAGTGTAGAACATTGGACTAGATGTAAAGAACAACCAGATGAGGTAGATAATATTTGAGTTCCATTTTCTGTTATGAAAATTAAGGCACAGAGAGGGTAAGCTAGTTTCGCCAAATCGCACAGTTAAGAAACGACAGAGTTTTCATCTGAACCTAGGTAATCTTACTCCAATACCTTCTCTTACTACACACTGCATGTACTTGTCATATAGTACGTATGCTATTACTTAATTGGAAAAAGGAACACTAAGAAGGAAGAGAAGAAGAAGGAGAAAAAAATGGAGGGAGAAAGAAATTACTACATTGCTAACAGAACCTCCTTTACAAAATCTTATTAATTTAACTTAGTTTTTTTTTTTTTGAAACATCTTACTGGCCCACACAGAAAATGTTATGTTGAAATAATTCTAAATTTAAGCATAAATTCTACAAATTAACATTGTTCTTCCATGTCTTGGTAGTAAACCATATCAAATCCATGCTCACCTAAAACCAAAAGCAAACTTCCACTTTTAGCACTATTATGTTTTATTGTATTTTAAACTAAATAAACTGTCATAATTTCTCTCACAAAAGCTTTTGATTTAATAGGAAAATGTTGCCTGATAATGTTTCACTCATTCTCAAAGGCAAGAAACATCACTTGCAATGCTAAAAAATTATTATTTATGAAAATATGATTTAAATATTTCATCTTTTCAGGATAGAATCTATAGTAAGCCCAGCGAGCAAAAAGTAGCCAGACAAAAGTGATTAATGATAAAGTCCACTGGACAATCTGATGAACACTGAAACTATGATCGCCATGAAACATTTCACTAGCAGGGCACCAGCAGTTCGACAAAGCCTTCTTTTGGTTGTGAGCTAAAGAGGAACAAGCACAGCTGGAAGAGCTGGAAAAATTGCTGTAAGGCCCCATTTATTCATGAAGAACTAATGCTTCAAAAGAAAAAAATGAGTCCCAAGTTTAAGTAATTTTGGGTAATGGAGCAAAACATACTCCCGCATTGAAGATCCACATGGTACATTAGCATACTAAAGATTCTGATAAGTCATATAGTAAAGGAATTGGTTCAATTTTGTTTATTCCATAACAAAATTTTTTTGGATCACAAATCTTACTGTTTTTATAGAAAACATTGAAACTTTCAACAGCACAAGTGTTCCTTGGAACACACAATGAAAAATAATGCATTAAGAAGTGACTGAGAATCACAGAAGCACACTGACAATCTATGTGCCATAGGTCACTGAGAGAAAGAAGGTAGTGGTAGCAGCTTAGTTTTTTAATTTCTTCAAACTTCCTCTTGTGTAAAACATACAAAATAACTAAGCACAACAAAACAAAAAGACAATGTTTACAAAAAATAAGGTGAAAAGTTATCCCCATGAACCACAATAGATAAGTGGATGTGTTTCAACTATTAACAGCTATAAGACATGATTGGTGTCAGCATATGAACTGATAAAATGGAAAAATGTCTCAGAAAGCATGAGGCCATATTTTGATCACTTCACACAAAAAAAAGAAGAATTTCTAGAGCAACAAAGCCAAAAAAGTTATGCTGATCCACTCCTACTTCTAAATCTATAAGAAAACTCTGTTATCTAAATATAACCACTAGAAAAGGATTAGTCAAATCCTACACAGTATTATTATAAGAAAAAGAAAAAAGGAAGAAATTGGATCTCCACATACCAGAGGAAAGCACACCAGAAAGAAATGTTCAAAAAATTAATGAAATTTTAATAATGTGTGTCTCAAAACAGACCAAAAGAAATTGAGAAAATGGAAAAACCTATGAAAGAATCACAGACATCACCATAAGAAAACTGAGGCAAACATAAAATATTTGAAAAAGGAGATTATGAAACTGAAACAATTAAAGAAAACATCATTTCAGAAATAAAGTGCAAACAAAATAAAGAGGAAGAGCAAATAAATTCAACAGGAAATTTCTTAGTAAAGGAGAAAATAGTAAGGATGAATTTTTTAAACTTTAACAGCAATGAAGAAAGAGACTAAAAAAAAGAATTTCAGAGAAAATGGTAGAGAGCATAGACAAAGAAGATCCAATATACATATAATAGCAGTTTCTTAACAATAACAAATTCATGGAACAGAACAAGGACAAAAAGTATGTTTTAAGAAAACTTTTTGCCAAAGAAAAAGAAACTTTAAACTATATATTGAAAGAACAAACTGCATACCTGAAAACATCAAAGCAAGATGGCCAAAACTAAGAAAGTCCTAGAAAATTTATGAAATTTTAATGTAAAAAATCCTTTAAACTTCCAGCCAGAAAAGAGCAAGTCATGAGTACTAAAAGAAAAACAGATTATTGTTAGAGTTTTTTTTTTTAACAGAAACATTTTATCCAAAGACACTGGAGTAATGTGCTTAAGTTACTCAAGGAAAGAAACAGTAAGCAAGTATTTATGTGCAGTTAAGGAGACATTTAACTATGAAACTGAAGGTGTACTGCTGTCAATATGGAAGACACAAGGAATGTTCTATTTATCTATTTCTGAGGATGCTCCTAGAGAAAGAGCTTCCTACAGCCAACGCTAGAGAGACATTGACTTATGGACTGGTGGTGATTCATTATATATATATATTATTTAGTGTAGAACTCAGATAAATGATGAATAAAAGGAAGTCAGTATAGAATATTATGGCTCTATGTTCTGATTACTTAATTTCAAAAATGGGACAAAAAGGTGAGATTATACAAAAACTAGGATAAATTCACTGATTTAACCATAATTAAAAGCCTATTATTTGCAATGAGATGATGAGGCAATAGAGGGTAGAGGGGAATATGTGGTTACTAACTAATTTCAATATTATTCATAAAAGTGAACCTTTTCTTGCTAAGAAAAGGGCTGAGACTAAAGCTGTTATGTAATCATTAGAACAACAGCAAATAATGTGGAGGTAAAAGGAATCTTTTTTTTTTTTTAATGTGCATATAAGTGGAACAGATGAAATTGAGTGGAAGGGACAGAATAGAAGCTAGACTTATTAGAATATATTTTGATTTGAAAATTTGACTTCAGTAACATGGATTTTACATAATTAAAATTTCAAGACCCTAAAATTATAAAGGAAATAAAACAACTAAACTAATCGTGCAGCCAGTTGGTGGCATTAATACACAAAGACCATTTACTTCAAATTACTTTCATATATTGTAAGTTGACTGTATAACTCTAATAAGATATACCCAGGGACAAAAAAAAATTAAAATCTTAATTTGTAAGCTACATTCAGTAATAATGTTGTTGGTACATTTTTTACTTAATTTTATTCTGAAACTATTTTGTGAATATATGGGATAAAGCAAACAAATATAGAAGTCGATGTTCTTTACAAACGGGATTTTTCAGCTTGGAAGAAAGAAGAGATATGAGATCAGTGATGGGGGGATAAAACTCCATATTATTGAATTTGATTTTGAAAAGTCACCATGAATTTATGATGTATTTTGTCTTTTAAAAATATATATATATATATACACTTGATATCTCTGTTCCCAGAAACTGCCTAAAAACTGTGTACCAACATAACTCAGACATTTGTTGATGAGAGAAAGCAAAGAAGGTATTAGGACTATTGCAGACATGACACAAACATTCAAGATCAGGAACCAAACAAGATAGGTTCCTTTATATGTGTATGTATAATGTATAGGCTACATTAAATGAAAACAAATCAAATGTGCCTAATTCCATTAGTTCATAAGGATACTAAAAAGGAAAAGAAAAAAAAACAACCTTATGGATTATTTGAAGGTCCTGGGGAATCAACTCATTATTTTGAAAACTAGTAAACATAATTCATCTTTCCTGGATGAACTGTCCTTTAGGCCTACCAGTGAGTAAATAACAAAAAAAAAAAATTGTAGAAGGGTTTCAGTCAATAAATGAATAAGAAATAAAAGAATATCCTTATTTGGGAATCCCTAATTAATTATTGGATCTAGGCGATTATCATCAAGAACTTTTAACATAATGAAAAATACCTCCTCATGAAGTAGTCTCACCAAAAATGTTTTTTTCCTAAATTTGATCAACCTTTAGACCTAATTACCAATTTACAGGAAATTCAGGGAACAAATAAAAAATGTGTTAGAATAACAAATGGATGAAAGTTATCAAACTCCAAAGTGTAGGAAGTTGTACAGAAAAAATATCCCAGTGTATTTTACAACAGCAACAAAGGATGTAAGAAAAAAAGTTGATGGAGGGGTAATTATGGATTGAAAGCATCTTAGAAAATATAGCAACTTAATCACTTCTCAATTTGTTTTTTGAAATCTTGATCCATATAATCAGGTTATAAGAAAGAGGAAGAGGGACAAAAAGGAGGATTGTAATTCAATTAGAGATATTTGAACATTAACATTCGATATTTAAAAATTATTAAATTATTTAAGTGCAATAATGATATTGTGACCATATTAAAAACTTCTTATGTTTTAGACATAAGGACAGGTGATGAGGTTTTCTTTAGAATATTCTGAGGAGTGTAATTATAGACAAAATAAGTCATTATGAGTAGAGGGTTATAGATGAAACAATATTGGTTAATGGTAGACTATGAAATTAGGTGAGGGTACATGGAGATTTATCATATTATTAATGCTATTTTTATATATGTTTGAATTTTTCTGTAAGAAAATATGTAAAAGAAAAATACATATTTATATATATTTATGTATACATGGTTTTTAATCTTTAAGCTATGTCTGTATGGGTAAACCAACTCTTCCAAAGCAAAATTTCAGGGTCAAACACAAAACTAGGAATTTGCATTACAGATAGAATGAGGAGCTGGCTGCATATTTTTTAGCGTCACTGACTAAAAGCCAAAATTCCATGTATTCCTGGACTGAGATGTGTAACTATACCTACATACCTAGGCTTATAATTGTTGTAACAAAAGCATCATTGAAAAAAAGTTAATGGTGCATGCGTACATATATACTACTTTGAAAAAAATACTTCATAGTGATTTTTAAAATATCTTCTGTGTTTCCAGCTTGTTTCCTATGAACATTCTGAGTATGAATTAACACACTGACTAGTTACCATTTCAAATAGCTCTGGCAATGATGAGCTGGACAGGAAAACGCATAGACTTTGGAGTTAGATAAATGGTTAAATGTTGTCTCTGCCACATACCAGCTGTGCAAACTTGGAAAGGTTATTTAATTTTTCTGAATCTCAATTTCCTCCTCAATAAAATAGAGAGAATAATATCATACATACTATATATAACACCTGGCATATAGTAAATACTCACTAAGTAGTCATTAGTAGTAGTCATCATATTGAAATTAGTATATTTCTTAAATAATTCTTCAATTGCCAGTGGAAGGATCTCGAAATGAATTTTTCACTATTAAAAAATAATTTCTATTTATAGTCATTTGACTGCATGTTATCTCAAAACCATTTATAGAGAAAATGAATTAATTCACTCAATATATGAATACAAATGGGCCTACACATTCATTTTTCACCTCTGGAAACTTCCGTTAAAATCCTTGCTTCAGTCTTGAGTGGAAATAAATTTAATGGTCTGCCTCATCAATAACTCCATTATCACAAAGCTGCCATGCAAGTCAGTATAATTTAGTACAGTTGCCATTCTGTACATCTCTGCTCAAAACTAAGCCAGGATCAAAACTAGCAAATTGTTTTACAGTTCTTCCCAGCACATCTACAGAACCATATCCATAAGTCCTGCTGCCTATATTATTTTAGCTCTAAGCAATGTCATAAAGATATTTCACACATGGCTTATATGCTTCAGAGCTATGGTTTTCAGGCTTGTCTAAACATTATAATCAACTGTAACATTTTAAGAAATATTTATGTCCAGACTCAAACCCAGAAATTCTGATGTGTTGGTCTTGGGTGAGCATTAGTATTAAAAAAATTAATATTGGGCATTGGTATTAAAAATTAATAAGTAAATGCCAGAGGATTTTCTATGGTGTGAAAGCTTGGTCTCTTGCTATTCGAAGTTGGTCCATGGACCAGAAGCTTTGGCATCATCTGGGAGCCTGCTAGAAATGCAGAATCAAAGGTCCCACCACAGAAGTACCGAACAGAACCTGCATTTGACAAGATTCCCAAGTGGATCATATGCACATTACAGTTCACAAAGTACTAACCAAGTTCCTAGAATTCACTGAATTTCCATTTAAGCTATAATTTGGAGCTCTACATGAGGCCAACTAATTAAATTTTCTGGTTACATTAGTAGAAAAAGTAGAAAAAATGAGATAGAGGTAGTAATCATGCAGTTATAAATTATCTTAAACTTGAAAAAAGAATATTTGGATGCTTTGAGAAAAGGAAACTCATAGTGTTTTTAAAGCATCATCATCATCAGGATAAATGAGTATTCTAACTTTCCATTGGCATACAAGAAATGTCATCTGAATCATACCTCAGATTTATAATTAAGCACTTATGTTAAGAGCAAGTAAAATTTCAGAATTTTTGTTCACAGATTGAATCAAGTAGCTTATATTTAGTTCCTAAAAGAATATGCATATCAATATCTATAGATAAATACATATAATATTCATTTCATGTTCCTAAGAGGCTGTATAGAAATTATTGTAAATCTATATACTTTTAAATCACTGATTCTCTTTCATGAGAATAACCAACAGAGGTTTTCAAAACTCCTGAGTGGATTTATACAATATAAGAATTTAGTTGAAAACTTATTCTTTCATTCTTTCCATTCTTAACTATACAGCAATCTTTTAAAACATAAATCTGATCACAAAACTCCCCTGTGTAAAGTACTCCAAAAGCATTCCATTCCATAAAAAACAAAACAAAACAAAACAAAAAACCAGCTTCTTAGTCTGGCCTAAACAGCCCAGGCTACCCTCTTATAATAGCTCTTCCCTTCTCCCACTCACACACAGAAGTGCACCTTCTTTCCTTAGTTACACCAAGTTCACTTCCTTCAGGGAGCCTGTCGATCAGTTCTTCACTCTGCTGAAAGGCTCACCCCTCTGGGTTTTTTGTTTTTTGTTTTTTGTTTTGGTGAGGAAGACCAGCCCTGAGCTAACATCCGTTGCTAATCCTCCTCTTTTTGCTGAGGAAGACTGGCCCTAGGCTAACATCCGTGCCCATCTTCCTCCACTTTATATGGGACGCCGCCACAGCGTGGCTGACAGGCAATGCGTCTGCGGGCGCCCGGGATCCAAACCAGCGAACCCCGGGCTGCCAAGCGTGGACTAAACCGCTGCGCCACCGGGCCGGCCCTCAGCCCTCTGGTTTTTGCATGCCTGGCTGCTACCTGTCATTTAAATCTCACAGAGGCCTACTCTAAACACTCAAACCAAAACAGCGACCTACCCATCCCCTGTACAGCACTCTCTATAAGACTTTTCAATCGCTTTTCTTATTTATTAATTTATTCATTTTTATTGTCCATTTTGCCAGTTAAGGATAGAAGACTCATGAAAAAAGGATGCTGCTTCTATTGTTTATCACTATAACAAGAAATAAAGAGATGATATTATGAGATTATAAACCCCACAGAAAAATGGAAAGGCCAATCAAGATTAGCTGTATGGGTATGTGTGAAATTTTAATATTTATATATTAAAATATCCCATTTATTAAGCATCTACTATCCCAGGCTCTGTACTGGGGTGTTATATACACCATTTCTAGTTCTCACAGCAGCAGTCAAACATAGACAAAATTGGCACCATTTTAAAAGACATGAATTTGGGACTCATAAAGATCCTTTGGCACTGATAGAATTTGTCAATGTTTCCAAGACTAGTAATATTGGTACCAAGATTTTAACTCAGAATAATCTATACTCAAAACACCCAAACCTACACTTTCATTACAAAGGTTGATGGTCCATGTAAAGGAATCTAACAATTTTAGGGTACCTCTAAGAGTTAGGCACTCTTAAATATAATATCCCCTATAGCTTGATTCCATTAAGATTAGTTCTATGCTATCATAATTCTACGCTCTACATCAGATGATAATATAAGAGGAACTTATATGTACGAAGCTTGGAATATAAAAAAATTATTTACTCCTGTAGATTAAAGCGTAGATTTGATACATCAGTCAGGAATTAATTAGATCTTTCCATCAATTTCCTCCCAGCAAATTCTTCAAATCATTTTTAAGTGCTCAAATTTTTCTTTCACTTTTTAAATACAATTCTCATTTCAGCACAGCTGTAGATTTATAGAAAAATTGTGAAGATATTATGGGGAATTCACATATATTCCACACTCAGTTTCCACTATTAACATGTTATTTTAGTATGGTACATTTGTTATAATTAATGAATGAATATCAATATGGTATTGTTAATTCAAGTCAATATGTTATTCAAATGTCCTTGGAGTTTATTAGGTAAATTTTTTCTGTTCCAAGATCCTATCTATGATACTGTGTTATGTTTGTCATTCTCTCTCCTTAGGATTCTTTTGGCTGTTACTGTTTCTCAGATTTTCCTTGCTTTTCATGACTGACAGCTCTGAGGACTAGAAGAACTGAACAGATATTTCATAGAATGCCCCTAAATTTGGATTGTCTGGCATTTTTCTCATGATTACACTTGGGTTATGTGTTTATAAGAGGAAGGTCACAGAGGTAAAGTGCCATTTTCATTAAATCCTATCAAGGGAATATATTATTAATATTTTACATTAGATATCACTGTTGATTTAACTTTCATCACCTTACTGAGATAATGTTTGTCAGGATTCTCCACTGGAAAGTTGATCTTTTTTTCCCCTTTCCAATCTGTGTTCTTTGGAAAGAAGTCACTATGTACAGCCCATACTGAAGGACTAGGGAATTAGGCCCTCCCTCTTTGAGAGAGGATTATCTACATAAACGATTTTGAATTCTTCTGATTGAGAAATACATATATTCTTCCTTATATGTTCATTTATGTAATTATTTATTAATATAAATATGGAACCATATTTTATTTTATATTTAGGATTACAATCCAAAATAATTTTATTTATTTTTTTGTTAAAAGTTTTCCAACTTTGGCCATTGCGAGCTCTTTCAGTTAGCTCCTGTGGCCCTTTGACATATATCCATAATTGTGCATTGTTGTTGCTGCTAGTTTTCAGCACTTCCTTACTTTTTTGGTACTACAGGATGCTCCAGACTCATCTTGTATATTCCTTGCCACAGTCTTGGATTCAGCCATTTCTCCAAGGATCCCTGGTCTCTGTTATTGTAGAACAGTATCAGAAACCAAGAACTACACTCTGGATGTGCTCATTGCTACTAGAGTTCTATTGTGTTTAGGTCCTCTCAGCTAAGGAAGAAAGAAATTATATGTGTTTATACTTACCTGTGTATATAAACATACCTATAAATATTTCTAAATGTAACCATCTGTATCTATGTTAAGCTAAACTTGAGTTCATTGTTATGTTTTCAACTCTAATCCGTGACCACATGGATCATTCTATCCCCCTAATCTTGATTATCTATAACTTCTCACTCCCATAGCGAAAACCTTGACTCACAACATCTACTTACTTAATCATACAATTCCAGTATACATGTCTAGTGGTATCAGAATTACCAACCTGTACCTCCATGGGAAGTGACTTTATCAACTAGAGTACATTGCTTATATGCAGTTTCTTTTGCCTTTAGTCTCACATGCTCCACTCATTTCCAAAGTTACTTAGGCCAGTACTTTTCCCCCCACACTGTTAAATGAAATTGTTTTGTACATTTGCCATACAGTTAGATTGCTTTTTCACATTCTGCTCTAATTCTGGGAATACTCAGTCTCCTAAATTGTTTTTCTAAATCTGCATACACTAAGGTTCACTTTTTGTACTAAAACTTTTCTGGGTTTTGACAAATGTGTAGTGTCATGTATCCAACATTAGAGTATCACAATGAATAGTTTCACTACTCCCTACTTAGGAAAATAGTGAACCAAAAGCAAAACTAAAATTTAAAATAATATAAAAACCAATACTGCATACCTGAGAGATTGCAGAGATTAGTGCCACCATCAAGACGTGGGTAGAGGGATGATGGTTGGCCAGATTCAACAGATCCAATGGTGCTTGAGGGGCCACTGGCAAATAGTGATGCTGTTTGGAGCCTTTGGCAGTTTCCTAAAGGAAACACATTGCAAACTCAGGACTTTGCAGCAAAGCTCTACCATCTTCTGTGGATACTTATTCTACTTTTGAAAAACAGCTATCACTTGCTATTGGGCCTTAGTTGAGACTGAATGCTTAACCATAGCCATCAAGTTACCATGTGACCTGAACTGCCCATCATGAACTGGATGTTGTCTGATCCACTCAGCCATAAAGTTGGGCAGACACAGCAGCAATCCATCATCAAATGGAAGTTATATGTATGAGGTTAGGCTCAGGTAGACCCTGAAGGCACAAATAAGTTACATGATGAAGTGCCCCAAATGCCCATCACCCCACTCCTGCAACATTACCTTTTGTTTCCCAGCCTGCACATGTGGCCTCATGGGGAGTTCACTGCAATCAGCTGGCAGAAGAGAAAACTTGGGTCTGGTTTACTGATGCTTCTAGGCATATAGGCACCACCTGGAAGTGACCAACTGCAGCACTACAGTCCTTGTCTCAGACATCTCTGAATGATAGTGGTGAAGGGAAACCCTCCTAGTGCGCAAAACCTTGAGCAGTGCACCTGGTTGTTCATGTAATCATTTTTAGTGTTTAAGGGGCATTACTGAGAACTCTGAATCCATGAAGAATATGTTTCTGAAAAGAAAAAGAAAAATCACTCTTCAAAAGGTCCTTAATTTTTACTTACTCAGTTATTGGATATGACAATATTTTGTACTACGCTATTAGGTTGAGTTTTTGGAAAAGAAAATCAAACTCAAAAGTTCAAATTGTAGTTGTTTTCAAAAATGTTCAAACAGAAATTTGCTGTGGAGATGGTGTCAAGATGACAGTGAAGGCAGACTCTGAACTCACCTTCTCCCACAGACACAATGAATTTACAGCTACTCTTGGAACAATTACCCCAAAAAGAGAACTGAAAACTGGATAAAAAGAACCCCCCACAGAAAGAGACACTGCAGACTGAGGTGGAAGAGGCAGAAATTCCTTTCTGGAGAGAAAAAAGCCACCTTCTAGCCATGACACTTCACAGCCAGGAGCAACCTTAAGGTCTGAAGCCTTCTATGGAGGAGGGGGGGATCTGAGCAGGGGAGTATCACCACAATAAGCATCTTTTGGACTCAGCACAACTGAGACAAGTATCATACTACCTGGCTTTGCTGGCTATTAACTACAACAGGGAATACCCCCAGAAAAGCTATCAGACATAAGGGGAAAAAAACACTTGCTCTTAAAGGGCCCATGCACAAATCCACCCATTTCAGAAAGCAATCTAAAATCACCAGAAAGAAAGGTGCACAGTCCTTTAGTGAAAAGAGACTCACCTGATAGGCTCTGGGTGCATCTTGGTGAGAGGTGAGACTTCCCCAGGGACTGAGACATTGGTGACAGCCATTATTGTGACCTAGTAGAGATGTGCTGACACAGACACTGGCTAATGCCATAGAAGTTCTTCCCCTGGCCTGTTAGCCCAAGGTCTACCCCACCCACTAGAGCAAGGATTTAATCCAGAACAGCCAGGACAGGTGGCCCGCCAAGGGACTGGCCCTACCCAACAGCAAGCCCTTGGGCAACTTGTGGGCCCGCATAGATGGGGTGACTGGAACCTCTGCAACCAGGTGAGTGAGGGCAAGGCATGCACGAGGGGCAAGGCATGCATGCAGGGCAAGCCATGCATGAGGGGTGGGCCTGCATTGATGGAGTGTGGGGGGCCTCTGCAGTGGGGTGACTGTGTCCATTTCAGTGGAGCGGGGCATGTACACTGGGCAGGACTGTGTTGACAGGTGTGTGGCCTGGTGGGTGGTGGGGCTTGTCAACTTCAACAGACTTGTGCTTCTCAAACATCCATATGAAGGACCAGCCCCACTTTCCAAAGCCTGCAATCCTGAGAGAACTGACAACAGCCTTGCAAGCCAGGGGCCTACAGAAATTATAAGCCCCTGACCCAGCAACCAGCCATGCTGGAGGCCTACTCAACAGTAAAACTGCAACAGAAATGTACTATTAGATCTTCAGCCAACTGTGCTGGGAGTCCCCATGCCTGATAAAGTGCCTGAAAGAACAATAGCAGTCACACGCAGCTGAACATTACAACCAGCCAGCCAGGGGGACAGCCTAGCCTCCCCCACCACACGCAGCAATAGCAACCCTACCATAACAGAAGGAGACATACAGCCCACACAGGAGACACTCCTGGACAATTTGGAACTGGTGACAAGAAGGAAGCACACTGCTGAGGCTCATAAGGCATCTCTTACATAAGGCCACCTCTCCAAGATTGGGAGACTTAGCTGACCTACCTAATACATAGATATAAGCACAGAGAAAGAGACAAAATGAGGAGGCAGAGGAATACATTCCAAGTAAGGGAACAGGACAAAACCCCAGAAAAAGAACTAAAGGAAAGAGAAATAAAACAATCTACCTGACAAAGAGTTCAAGCAAAGAGTTGTAAGGATGCTCACTGATCTTGGGAGAAGAAAGGATGAACTCAGTGAGAACTTCAACAAAGAACTGGAAAATGTAAAAACAAAAAACCAATCAGAGATGAAGAATACAATACTGGAAATGAAAAATTCACTAGAGGGATGCAATAGCAGAGTAGATGATACAGAAGAATGGATCAGTGAGCTGGATGAAAGATGAGGAAATCACCCCAGCTGAACAGATAAAAGAAAAAAGAGTGAAAGATAATGAGGACAGTCTAGGGAACCTCTGGGACAACATCAAACACACTAACATCCATGTTATAGGCATCCCAGAAGGAGAAGAGAGAGACAAAGGTTCAGAGAATCTGTTTGAAGAAATAATAGCTGAAAACTTTCCTAACCTAAGAAAGGAAACAGACATCTAGGCACAGGAAGCACAGAGAGCACCAAACAAGATAAACACAAAGAGGCCCATACCAAGACACATTATAATTAAAATGTCAACAATTAAAGATAAAGAGAGAATCCTAAAAGCTGCAAGAGAAAGGCGACATGTTATATACAAAGGAAACCCCATAAGGCTATCAGCTGACTTCGCAGCAGAAACCTGACAGGCTAGAAGGGAGTGGCATGATATATTTAAAGTACTGAAAGGAAAAACCTACAGCCAAGGATACTCTACCTGGTGAGGTTATCATTCAGAATGGAAGGAGAGATAAAGAGTTTCCCAGACAAGCAAAAACTAAAGGAGTTTGTTACCAAGAAACCAGCCTTATAAGAAATGGTAAAGGGACTTATTTAAGTGCAAAAGAAAAGACCACAAATAGGAATAACATAATTATAAAAATAAATAAAATCACCGGTAAAGGCAAATATACAGTAAAGGTAGCAGATCAACCACATATGAAGCTAATATGAAAGTCAAAAGACAAAAGTCTTAGAATTACCTATTTCCATGATAAGAGGGTAATAGATACAAATACACAAAAAAAGAGATTAGATATGATATAAAAAACATAAAATTTGGGAGGAGGATAGTCATAGAGTAGAGCTTTTAGAAAGAGGTCAAGCTAAAGGGACCATCACCTTAACACATATTGCTATATATGTAGGTTATTATATATGAACCTCATGGTAATCACTCCAGAAATCTATATTAAATACACACAAAATTAAGAGAAAGGAACCCAAGCATAATAACAAAGAAAGAGGGAAGAGAGCAAGAGAAGAAAGGAACAAAGAAGAACTACTAAAACACCCAGAGAAAAAGTAAAAAAATGGCAATAAGTACATTCTTATCAATAGCTACTTTAAATGTCAATGGACGAAATGCTCCAATCAAAAGGCATAGGGTGGCTGATTGGATTAAAAAATAAGATCCATATATATGCTGCATACCAGAGACACACTTCAGACCTAAAGATGCTCACAAACTAAAGTGAAGGGATGGAAAAAGATACTCCATGTAAATGGCAATGAAAAGAAAGCTGGAGTAGCAATACTTATCTCAGACAAAATAGACTTTAAAATAAAAATGTAACAAAAGACAAAGAAGGGCACTACATAATGATAAAAGGAACAATCCAACAAGAGGGTGTAACACTTGTAAATATCTATGCACCCAACATAGGAGCACTTAACTATATAAAGCAATTATTAACAGAAATAAAAGGAGAAATAAACAGCAACACAATAGTAGTAAGGGATATTAACACTCCACCTACACCAATGGATAGAACATCCAAACAGAAGATCAATAAGGAAACATTGGCCTTAAATGACACATTAGGCCAGTTGGACTTAATAGATATATACAGAACATTCCATCAAACAGCTGTGGAATACACATTCTTTTTGAATGCACATGGAACATTCTTCAGGATAGATCACATATTCGGCCACAAAACAAGTCTCAATAAATTTAAGAAGACTGAAATAGTACCAAGCATCTTTTCTGACCACAATGGTATGAAACCAGAAATCAACCACAGGAGGGAAATCAGAAAAGCCACAAATACGTGAAAATTAAACAAAATGCTACTGAACAATGATTGGGTCAATGAAGAAATCAAAGGAGAAATCAAAAAATACCTGGAGAGAAATGAAAATATGACATGGGAAAATTTATGGGATACAGCAAAAGCAGTTCTAAGAGGGAACTTTATAGCAATACAGGCCTGTCTCAACAAACAAGAAAAATCTCAAATAAATACTCTAACAGTGTACCTAAAGGAACTGTAAAACAAAGAACAGAAAAAGCCCAAAATCAGGAGAAGTAAAGAAATAATAAAAATCAGAGCAGAAATAAATGAAATAGAGACTAAAAAAACAATAGAAAAAAATCAATGAAACTAAAAGCTGATTCTTGGAAAAGATAAACAAAATTGACAAGCCTTTAGCTAGACTCACCAAGAAAAAAACAGAGTATGCTCAAATAAATAAAATCAGAAACAAAAGAGGAGAAATTACAATGGACACCTCAGAAATACAAAAGATTATAAGAGAATACTATGAATAACTATATGCCAACAAATTGGATAATCTAGAAGAAATGGATAAATTCTTATAATTATACAAACTTCCAAAACTGAATCAAGAAGAAACAGATAATTTGAATAGATCAGTCACCAGTAAGGAGATCAAAACCATAATCAAAAACCTTCCAAAAGCCATCTAGTCCAGGACTAGATGGCTTCTTTGGTGAATTCTATCTATCAAAGAAGACTTAATACCTATCCTTCTCAAATTCTTCCAAAAAATTGAAGAGGAGGGGAAGCTTCCTAACTCATTCTACAAAGCCGACATTACCCTGATACCAAAACCAGATGAGGAAAATACACAAAAAGAAAATTACAGGCCAATATCACTGATGAACATTGATGCAAAACTCCTCAACAAAATACTAGCAAATCACATACAAGAATACTTTAAAAAGATCATACACCACAATCAAGTGGAATTTATTCCAGAGATGGTTCAATATCTGCAAATCAATCAATGTGATACACCACACTAATAAAATGAAGAATAAAAATCACATGATCATCTCAATAGATGCAGAGAAAGCATTTGACATGGTTGGGTATCCATTTATGATTTTAAAAATCTCATTAAAATTGATATAGAAGGAAAGTACCTCAACATAATAAAGGCCATATATGACATACCCACAGCTGATACCATTCTCAATAGAGAAAAACTGAAAGCTATCCCCCTAAGAACAGGAACCAGACAAGGATGCTCATTTTCACCACTCTTATTTAATATAGCATTGGAAGTCCTAGCCAGAGCAATCAGGCAAGAAAAAGAAATAAAAGGGATCTGCAGATGACATGATTTTGTATATAGAAAACCCTAAAGAATCCACCAGAAAACTTTTAGAAATAATAAATGAATACAGTAAATTTGCATGGTAAAACATTAACATACAAAAATCAGTTGTGTTTCTGTACACTAACATCAAAATAGCAGAAAGAGAAATTAAGAATACAATCCCATTTACGATAGCAACAAAAAAATAAAATACCTAGGAATAAACTTAATCAAAGAGGTGAAAGTCCTGTATACTGAAAACTGTAAAATATCTTTGAAAGAAATTGAAGAAGACACAAAGAAATGGAAAGATATTCCATGCTCTTAGATTGGAAGAATTAACATAGTTAAAATGTCCATACTTCCTAAAGCAATCTACAGATTCAATGTAATCCCTATCAAAGTTCCAATGACACTTTTCACAGAAATAGAGCAAAGAATCCTAAAATTTATATGGAACAACAAAAGACCCTGAATAGCCAAAGGAATCCTGAGAAAAAAGACCAAAGCTGGAGGTATCACACTCCCTGACTTCAAAATATACTACAAACCTATAGTAATCAAAACAGCATGGTACTGACACAAAAACAGATGCACAGATCCATGGAATACAACTGAGAGCCTAGAAATAAACCCACACATCTATGGACAGCTAGATTTTGGCATACAATGAGAAAGGAAAGTCTCTTCAATAAGTGGCTGGGAAAACTGGACATCCACTTGCAAAGGAATGAGAGTAGACCATTATCATATAACATACCCCAAAATTAACTCAAAATGGATTAAAGACTTGAATTTAAGACCTGAAACCATGAAAATTCCAGAAGAAAACATAGGTAGTATGCTCTTCAACCTCGGTCTTAGCAGCATATTTTCAAGTACCATGTCCAACCAGGCAAGGGAAACAATAGAAAAAATAAACTAACATCAATCTAAAAAGCTTCTGCACAGTAAAGGAAACCATCAACAAAATGAAAAGACAACCTAACAACTGGGAGAATATATTTGCAAGCCATATATCTGATAAGGGGTTAATATCCAAAATATATAAAGAACTCATACATCTCAACAACAAAAAAACTAACAACCCAGTTAAAAAAAAATGGGCAAAAGGGGCCGGCCTGGTGGTGTAGTGGTTAAGTTCACACACTCTGCTTTGGTGGCCTGGGGTTCGTGGGTTTGTAACAGAGGTACGTACCAAAAAACCACTTGTCAAGGCACGCTGTGCCAGGCATCCCATATAAAGAGAGGAAGATGGGCATATATGTTAGCCTAGGGCTAATCTTCCTCACCAAAAAACCAAGAAAAAAAAATGGGCAAAAGATCTGAACAGACATTTCTCCAAAGAAGATATACAGCTGGCCAACAGGTACATGAAAAGATGTTCAACATCATTAATTATCAGGGAAATGCAAGTCGAAACTACAATGAGATATCACCTCACCCTCATCAGAATGGCTATAATTAACAAGACAGGAAATAATACATGTTGGAGAGGATGTGGAGAAAAGGGAAATCTCATACACTGCTGGTGGGAGTGCAAACTGGTGCAGCCACTATGAAAAGCAGTATGAATATTCCTCAAAAACTTAAAAATAGAACTGCCACATGATCCAGCTATTCCAGTGCTGGGTATTTATCCAAAGAACATGAAAATACGAAGGTGTGCAGATACATGCACCTCTATGTTCATTTCAACATTATTCGCAATAGCCAAGACGTGGGAGCAACCTAAGTGCCCATCAATTGACGAATGAATAAAGAAGATGTGGTATATGTACAAGATACAATACTACCCAGTTTTAAAAAAGGATGAAATATGGCCATTTTGACAGCACGGATGGACCTTGAGGGTATTATGCTAAGTGGAATAAGTAGGAGGGGGAAAGTCATTTACCATATGATCTCACTCATAAGTAGAAGATCAAAACAGTAAACAAACACATAGAGACCCAGATTGGATTGGTGGTTACCAGAGGGTAGGCAGACAGGGAGTAGGGTGAAGGGTGATTAGCCACATGTGTGTGGTGATGGATTGTAATTAGTCTTTGGGTGGTGAACATGATGTAATCTACAGAGAAATTGAAATATAATAATGTACAGCCAAAATTTATATAATGTTATAAACCAATGTTATCACAATAAAAAAAAAAAAGGAAACCGAACCTTGCCAGACCTTGATCTAGGACTTCCACTATCCAGAAATGTGAGAAAAATAAATTTCTGCTATTTAAGCCAAAAAAAGAAAACGAAAAGGAAATTTGCCAGGAGCAGAGTCAAGTTAATACCGATGTAGATATTTTTGTATCTCTATCCCTAATAACCTGTTACATATTTCTTAGGGGGCAAGCAATTTTTCACAATGATAGTAATTGCAATAGAGTATAAAGTGGCTGAAAGCCAAGGCTATGTCAAATTTTTATGTCAAAGAAATGGAAAGGTAAAGAAGAGGAAGAGGAAAGCGTTGAACAAAATGAGAAAATGTGTGTGCATTCCAATATTATAGACATGGAGTGAGAAGGAAGTGTATACACAGTTTAAAAGGGTTACCATGAAATTTGCATTCTAGCATTTTTTTCTCTTGTGAAATGTCATATGCTCTGGTGTCTTGTGACAGAAAATAGAGAATATTTCATTGCTAATTATCCCTTCTAACATTCCAAACACATTTGACAGTAGTATGATGGGGAATTTCAGTGATCTATATGTATTTTTATACTTTGTCAATGTTTGGCATAATGTTTTAGTCAATTTTAAAACAAAAGCTTGAACAGCCACAAAGAGAAAAGTAATTGCCTCGTGCCATATCTCCCAACAAAGTAACAATCTTTCCAATGTCAGAAAGTCAGCCTGTTATAGAATACATTGTAATAACAATTGTATATTATTCTATAGTTTGTAAAGATCTTCCACATAAAACATCTCACTACTTCTGGCAACTCTTTACAGGAGGACTCACTAATACGTTAAGTCATTTGCCCAATTTAGAGTTCATATGTAGTAGGGCCTTATTGATGACCTGAAAGAAAAATTTTCCTGCCATTGCATCATCAAGAAATCCTAATAGTAAAGTGCACATGAAAATTAGAGACCCAGGTTGACCCTTCCTGCCCTTTTTTGTGATATGGAGGTGGTTGACCTAATCAGGCCAGCAATCTCCAGAGAGGAGTGACTATTTTCCATATTTTCTGATGTTCACAGACCTCCCTCCTAGTCAAGAATACTCTTTTTTTTTTTTCACTGAAGAAGATTGTCCCTGAGCTAACATCTGTGCCAGTCTTCCTCTATTTTGTATGTGGGACACCTCCACAGCATGGCTTGATGAGCAATGTGTATGTTTGTGCCCAGGATCCAAACCAGCAAACCCAGGCTGCTGAAGCAGAGTGGGTGAACTTAGCCACTACACCACCAGGCTGGCCCTAATACATTTTTAAATATTACATTCTAACAAAGGAGAAAGGTCATCTTGGATATACCTACAAGTCTTTTTTATTCTTTTTTTTTTTTGAGGAAGATTGGCCCTGCGCTAACATCTGTTGCCAATCTTCCTCTTTTTCTTCTTTTTTTTTCCTTCCCAAAGTCCCAGTACATAGTTGCATATCATAGTTGTAGAGTTGTAGCTCTTCCATACAGGAAGCCACCTCATCATGACTTGATGAGTGGTGAGTAGGTCCACGTCCAGGATCTGAACCTATAAAACCCCAGACCACTGAAGCGGAACACACGAACTTAACCACTATGCCATGGGGCTGGCCCCCTTACAAGTCTTTTTTTAGAAAAAGTTACCTTGCTAAATTTTGGAATATCCAAATGCTGTTTTGATAAAATTATATGTATGTTGAGTCCTAGAAAGAAACCACAAGCTGTATGAAGGCTAGCAAGATATCACTTTTGATGACTAGAAAAGTTTTGAGGGTGAGTGAATCAAAAACTTAAACTGTGTGCAAGGATTACTATAAGGTCCTTAGAGGTACAGACTCTGCTTCATTCATCTAGGTAGCTGTTGTGTGGGAAATTAACTTGATTCAATGGTAGCTTTCAAGTGGACTACTATGAAAATCACTGTGGAACATTACTGTCATGGAACAGAAAGCCTCACAGGCTGAATTAAAGTACTCAAACCACACAGACTATCAAATCAATTTAAGAAGCAAGAAAAAAGCTTGGGTAAATTAACACACTTAGGATAAGGTACAAGTGGATGAAAGGAGCACACTACCTGAATCCTGGGAACCCAATATTCGTTTATATCACAGCTCTGGACAACATGAGCCATTCCCACTAATGGCATAATGTTTTAATTACATGTATTATACATTACCTGTATTACATACATTTATGTATTAACATGTATTATATATAATTATATGTTTTTAGTTACAAAGACCACGGGTGTGGTTGAACAAAGAGACTCACAGGCAGAAGGCTCCATGGGCCAATTATGTACACTTGGCATTTGAGAGACACAGGGACAAAGTTGCCTGACCAATAGTTGTAGCTTGCTGAACAACCATGGTTTTATTTGTGTTTTGGGATAGGGGACATATGGGATTAGACTAGGTATCACCAATAGGTGGTCAAATTAAGGCATTGTGGATATTCGAGTACCTCAAAGGATATATAGAGAGAGTAGATATATAGTATATTGTATATATATTTATTACTTCATGAATATTAAATATCTCTGCTTCCTTCTATCCCTTTCTACCCATTTCTAACATACCATATTATGTGTTTATACCTAATAAATCTTACGAGTTTCATCTATCCGATTTGCTTTCCTTTTTTCTAAAGCAGAATTGAATATTCAGAAACAATAAAGAAATTCATGTTGCAATAGCTCCAGACTTATCACTTTGGATAAGCCCCGTAATGCAGCATTTCCTCATGCAACCAGTCTCCATTTTGTCTTTCCAAAGGTCCTCACATCGATGGCAGTGAATTAACCTTATTCAATAAAAGAAGGATTTTCTTATACTCTATGTAGTGACTGTGGTATCATTGGGAGAACGTATGAAAAAAAACATGATTAGAATGTGAAAGATAACTTGTATATGAGAAAAGAAATCATAAGACTAGTTGGAAAGCAGTGTATTTTAATCACTTAGCAATATTTTGATTTGTTAGCAAAATCATATTAACCCATTAAAATAAAAAAATCACTAAATTTTGAATAGCACCATAACACACAAAATTTTACAGTAATAAATTTGCCTACCAAGGCAATCTTATATTAATATTGGTATCTGACTCCATGCATATCAGAGAATGTTCTACTTTACGTTACTGAGTTATCCATCACTCTTCTTAAAGCATAAGGCAACAAGGCATTCTCAGTGGAATTTTATAATAGTTCCTCCCTGTTGAGACAATTTATGCAGTTAGATACTAGGGAAAATAGTACATTTAAAGAGAGAGAAAAGTAAACTGCAATCATAGTAACAGACAGTTTATGTAATTTTTAGAAGAATATACACATTCTAAAATATTCTTTGGTGGTCATGAAAGATCCAGGAGTTACATCAGTCAGGTATTTGGAAAAAAATGATGTAAATTTTAATGATTAGAAGTTACTTTTCAGAGGCTAAATGACATTAAGTTTTAGGTATTAAGGCAGACTAGTTAAATATATTAACCGTGTGCTGAAGCATTTGATAAATGGACTTTAACTTAACTTGCTACCAGTGAATCATTAGACAATGGAAAAAATTGGTACCAGTATATATTACTGTGTTTGCAATGCTGGATGAGTGAAATCCATATATATATATATATATACACACACACAAACATCATATATATACATATATAACGTATATATATGTATAGCATACTATGTATATGTATAACATGTGTATATATGTTTTATATTTAGTAAAGCGCACTCTGTTTTAGTGCTTCATGTATAGTATTTTCCCTATATAGCACAAGTCTTTCTGTTTCTTGTTCATTCTCATTAGCAAACCAACAACCTTTTAAAATCTGTGTTGTCATCAACCATGAGCACTGCCAGCTGCACCATCTTGTCTACATTAGGAGTTCTTTAAGCCTAAAAATACACACTGCCAGAGTGCTCATTTAAAGCTTTATTTGGAATATGCAAAATTAGTTTGGAGAAAAGAGGAGAAATCATATTTGTTCCCTCTAAGCTAGAATCACACATGTATTTCATGGCTCAACGTTTATATGGAGATTTTTTTATTCATGTGTATGAATGTATGTCTCTCAAGGGGACCAAATACCAGTCTTATTTTTATTTTTTAAGGCTTTTAACAAGACACATATAAAATGAGATTTCTCCTGTGCATATTCCCAGGGTCGCCACGTCAGACAACATTCATCACATCTAACTTTCATCATTTAATTCTCCCATCATCAGTTTCAAATAGAACTTTCTGTCCTTTCCAGGTTATTATGATCAAAAAATTACTGCTAGTAGAGCTATTCTTAAATATCTACTGATATGTAATCTGGTCCCTTAGAAACCATCACCTTATAACCAAATTTTATTCTCCAATGCTCAATTCAGCATCCTTTCTTGGCTATTTTTCTCACTCCTCAAGCCCAAGTGCTCCATACCCCTTTCACTGAAAACAGAGAGGGCAGATTCATCTTAACGGGAAGCTTTCAACCATAAACTTTAATAGCACTTTAAAGAGCCTCAAAATGGAATTTCTTCTTTAATTAAAAAGATGTTACTTTGTACATCATAATTGAAATATATCAAAAAGTTCCTTGTTAAAGCTAAGATATATTACAAAGCCATTCTATAGAGTGGCTTGCAGGGCTTTGCTAATTGGAAGAATGACAGAGAAAATTCGAGAGAGAGTTATGTCAGTTGGAATGCTAGAGATGGAGCAGTTTATTTAAATTACATACTCAAAACAATTAGGAAAAATGTCAAGCCATGTTATTTTGTTTTATTTTGCTAAAATGCAACACAAACTAAAATCAAACATCAACAATCCATCATTTGCCTTTACGAGTATGTGTATACAAGTGTATATAAAGAGAGAGAAATTTAATATTTCAAACTTAATATCACAAGTTTATGTACCTTCAGACTCAGCAATCTGGAAATGCTCTTGGAAGAAAGAATAAATTTTTAGAAACAAATCAAATTCCATCACTGAAATTTGACATGAGAGACTTATTTTAAATAACCAATGTGTTTTATAAAATACTGTTTTTAGTAGAGTTCCAAATTATCAGTTGTCTCATTTTTGTAGATTTCTCAATTATGAGTCGTCTTTATTTTGTTGACTAAAAAGTGTTTTCTAGGGCTAGCCCCCGTGGCCTAGTGGTTAAGTTCAGCACGCTCCACTTCAGCGGCCCAGGTTCAGTTTCTGGGCACAGAGCTACACCATTCTGTTAGCGGCCATGCTGTGCTGGCGGCCCACATACTGTAAAATGGAGGAAGATGGGCACAGATGTTAGCTCAGGGTGAATCTTCCTCAGCAAAATAAATAAATAAAGTGTTTTCTAAAACCAAAATATTTATTTCTACCTTTATTTAGTACAAAATGTGCATATTACACAATCCAGAGCAAACCTAATGTATTTCTCTCTTCAGCTCTCTCTACTGCACTCTGAAGCTACTATTTTCAACTTCTTTTTTTCAAATGTTTCACTTAAAACATACCACTAACCCTAGACACTCTTAGAGTGCTATCTTCCAAAGAACTTACCTAACTTCTACCACTAAACATGTCACTTGCCTCCTAACCCCTCCCACATCCTTGCATCCTCCTCATCCTCCAAAACAGAAGGGATGAAGACACCTCCTTCTCGAAAGGCCACTCCTTCTAGACTTTCTTCAAAGTCTGACTCTAGGGGCCGCCCGGTGGCGCAGCGGTTTAGTTCGCGCTTGGCAGCCCGGGGTTCGCGAGTTCGGATCCCGGGCGCCCGCCGACGCACTGCCTGTCAGCCACGCTGTGGTGGCGTCCCATATAAAGTGGAGGAAAATGGGCACGGATGTTAGCCCAGCGCCAGTCTTCCTCAGCAAAAAGGGGAGGATTGGCGACGGATGTTAGCTCAGGGCTGGTCTTCCCCACAAAAAAAAAAAAAGTCTGACTCTAATAATGATCCCTTCTTGAGTGTCCTCAACTATCTTTTCCCTTTACTACTGCCTTCTTTGTACACAACTGCTCCCTCTCAACTTCATCTGCCTAATGGCATTTTAAACATATTCAATCTTTTGTCCATTTTCAAAAAAAAAAAAAAGAGGAAAGAAAATAAAGTCTCCTTCCGTCCAATGTTCCCATCCTATCCAGTTACTACCATATTCACTTTTCTCCTTCTCTACAGCCATACCTCTAAAAAGAGTTGTCTCTTTAGACAACTAACCACTATCTTCGTTTGCTTGCCTATCACTCACTCTCCAGCTCCCTCTAGTTTGGCTATTGCTACCACCACACCAAGTCCAGTTAACACATGTCAATCCTTGCCTTGCACACTTGCCCTCTCAGTGGTACTGTTACTCATTGATTTAATCACTCGCCATTACTTATTAATTCCTAGAGGACATACTATGAGCCAGTTCTCAAAGTAGGCATAGGGGGCTAGTGTAGTCAACAAAATCACAAACACCATAGCTCAGGGAGGGAGACAGACAGACAATGAAAAACTAAATAAGTAATATATTAGATGAAAATAAAATAAAGCAAAGTGGGGAATTAAAGAGTTGCTTGGGGTGAGTTTGGGTAGGAAATCCAAATTTAAACAGAGTGGTAAGAAAAGGTTTCAATACAAATGTGATGTAGGAAGTGATAGAGCAAGCATGTGGGTAAATTGGAGAGGGGCTTTCCGTGAGAAAGAGCAGCAATTTTAATGCCTCAAGTCAGAGAATGTTGAACATTCTCTCCTGTACCGCTACACATTCCTGGTTCTTCTCCTAACTCTCATCATTTCTCTTTTTTGCTTGCAGGCTTTTTCTCCTATACTCACCCTTTAAACGTTGGAGTGCCTTAAAAATTGTGCTTGGCATTCTTCTCTTTTCTTTTTAAAATCCCCCTCTGGATATTTTATCCAAAACTATCGTGTCAATGGTCATCAACATGGATATCTCTAGTTAAAACCTATCCTTTAACTTTATGACTTGTATCTCAAACTGCCAACTTGACATTGTGCTTTAGATGTCTCAAAGGTACCTTATAGTTACTATGTCCAAAAATGTACTCTTGATTTTCTACAAGAAATACAGTCTTCCTTCTACTATTCTCTAGCTTAGTGAATGACACTATCTTTCTTTAAGTTTCTCCAGCCAAAAACTTAACTGTCATCATCAATAACTCATTCCTTTATCGCACCACAGCCCATCAGTCACCAGATTCTTTCAATTTAACACACTTAATATGTCTCTATTCAATTTATTTCTCTCCATCTATATTATCTCCTTTCTGGTCTGAGGAACCATCATCTTTCACCTGGAATACTGAAACATTTTTCAAATAGTTCCCACCTGTAAAGATATTCATATTGCAGCCAGGTTGTGTATATTTCATCCTATTGCTTAAAAGTTTCACCAGCTCACCATGCTCTCGTGACAAAATCCAAAATGCTTAATATAGGATACAAAGCAGTGCAATCTGATTCCAATAATCTCTCTGGCCTCATCGGCCACCATTTCCTTCTCTGTGTTCTGTGTTCCCTTCCTCAGATATAATGTGCTCCTACACTAGGGTTTTTGTACACACTCTGCTGCTATTCTTTATCCTGGAATTTTATCCTCAACCCCTTTACCTACCTAATCCATTTTAATCCTTCACATTCCATTCCAAAGCTGAATTCTCCACATTAGCCGTGACTCACAGGAATACCTTGGAGTCTATGTTATATACTTTTGCAGACTATATACCTTTCTTTTACAAATGTCATCACAGTTGTTATTTTTCACGTATGTGTGCTCTTGTTTGATTGTCTATCTTCTCAACTCAACTGTGAATTCACTAAGGACTGAAACTGTTTTAATTTTGTTTTACTACTGTGCCCCTAAAACTTAACACATTGTCTATCACCAAGTATACATCCACATGTCTATTGGATAAATAAATGGATGAAAGTGTAAATGAGTAAACAAATGTAAAATGTCATTTGCCTTTGTCGCTAGACTGTTTTTAGCAGTGGTTGACTGTATGTGTTGTTTTGCCACTTATTAAAAATGTTCGTTTAGGCAAGTTACAAAACCTTACTAAATCTTAGTTCTATCATCTGTAATTTGAGGATAATTATAGTATCTACCTCATAGATTAAAAAGAAAGTATGTTCATTCTTGTAAAGGACATAGAGTAGTACCTTGCACATAGTAAGTGCTCAGTAAATAATACTTTTGCTATTTTTTGATTTTGTCTAAATTACTTAAAGCAAAAACTCTAACTCCAAAATTCCAGTTTGATTCTTAATTAACTCAGTAGTTCATTCTTTTAAAAAAGCATAATTCCCCAGAGATTAGATAATGTTTGAACTGCAGTCATTATATTAAACTGCCATAAGGTATAAGTTTTCATTATAAAGTTTTAATTACTCCTTATACATGTGGGGTGGAAAGGTCTTTCCAGTTCTTACAGTTTATCCTTTCCAAAAGCTTTTTTTCTTTTTGCTCTAGGGAAAGAAATCAATTAATTAATGACTCTCCAGCAATGCAATCAGCATTTAGCAGATCCCTGACTGAGAAACACTCATCTGAAATAAATGAGAGAGCGAAAGAGAAGGAATATGGCACCAGTAAAGATAATGTTGTCCCCTTCACCAATCAAAAATCTCCCTAGAATAGCAAAGGAAATAAAACAGAAATGAAAACTTTATCTTCTGCAGAACTAGAATACACATAAAGTCCCAAATAACAATATTAAAGAAAGGGTTGCTAAATTAAATAGAAGTAATATTTCATGTAGACAGACATTCAGAAAGAAAACTGGTAGAACACTGTTCAAAAGTAGGTGTCATACTCAGAGGCGGAAGCCAAATATTTATTTTGGAATGATAGGAAGTGAGTACATGGGATATTGGCAGAACCTTTTCTGGATCAAGTTTGTCACAAAGAATAAGCAAAGACAAAGACACAAAAATTCACAAGAAGCTACATACTTCTATATGGTTTCGAGGAAGCAGTCTCTTAAGTAAAGAAGAGAGAAGGAGGGGCCGCCCGGTGGCGCAGCGGTTTAGTCCGCGCTTGGCAGCCTGGGGTTCGCGAGTTCGGATCCCCGGCGCCCGCTGACGCACTGCTTGTCAGCCATGCTGTGGCGGCATCCCATATAAAGTAGAGGAAGATGGGCACGGATGTTAGCCCAGGGCCAGTCTTCCTCAGCAAAAAGGGAAAGATTGGCAATAGATGTTAGCTCAGGGCTGGTCCTCCACACACAAAAAAAAAAAAAAAGAAGAGAGAAGGGTAAATATTCTGCACATGAGTAACTCTACAGCTGATAATTTCAGCTGGTTGAGGAAAGTAAAGGTTAGACAGCATACCCAGAGAAATTTATGTTGTAAAGAATTTTATTGTAAACCAGGAAGAATTGCTGCTAGCAAGGAAATCATCTGTGCCCACAGCTTCAACTAATCTCCTTCAAAGGGCTTGTCTAGTAAGAACTTACCTCATTTCACAGTAAGCGTTAAGCAAACAAGAATTAGCATGGGCTTTATACAAAAGTACTTAAGGAAACAAAGGGAAAGGGAAGAAAGAAAGTAGGTAAAAATTAATGGCAGATTAAAAACACTCACTAGAAGAATTTGCCATAGATCAGATAAAATTGTCATCAAAATTAATGCAGAAAAGATCATAGACCTAAATGTGCAATGCAAAATTACAAAATTCTTAGAGGATAACTTAGAAGAAAATCTAGGGGACCTTGGTTTGGGCAGTGATCTTTTAGATATAACATCAAAAACAAAATCAATAAGTTGGACATCACTAAATTTTTTTCAAGATTTGACAAATAAAAACTGTATGTGCTTAAGCTGTACAGTATGATGATTTGATATAGGTATACATTGTGAAATAATTAGCATAATCAAGCTAATTAATATACCCATCACCTCACATAGTTACTTTTGTGTGTGTGTAGTGAGAACACTTAAGATTGACTCTCTTAGCAAATTTCAAGTATACAATACAGTATTATTAACTATAGTCAGCATGCTGTACATTAGATCCCTAGAATTTATTCATCTTATTACTGAAAGTTTGTACCCTTTGACCAATTTCTCCTCATTTCAGCAACCTGCTAGCTCCTGGAAATTACCATTATACTCTCTTGCTTCTGTGATTTCCACTTTTTTAAGATTCCACATATAAGTGAGATCATACAGTATTTGTCTTTCCGTGTCTGGCTTATTTCACTTAGCATAATGTCCTCCAGGTTCATCCATGTTGTTGCAAATGGCAGTACTGCCTTCTTTTTAATGGTAGAATAATATTCCATTGTGTATATATATATACCATATTTTCTTCATTCATTTGTTGACAGACACTTAGGTTGTTTCCATATCTTGGCTATTGTGAATAATGCTGCAACAAACATGGGGGGTGCAAGTGCAAATATCTGTTGGAGATACTGATTTCATTTCCTTCAGCTATACACCCAGAGGTGGAATTGCTGGATCATATGGTAGCTCTAATTTTAATTTTTTGAGGAACCTCCATACTGTTTTCTGTGATGGAAATACCAATTTACATTTCCACCAACAGTGTACAAGTGTTCCCTTTTCTCCACAACCTCACCAACACTTGTCATCTCTTAAATTTTTGAGAATAGTTATCCAAATAGGTGTAAGGTGTGAGGTGATATCTTACTGTGGTTTTGGTTTGCATCTCCCTGATGGATAGTGACATTGAGCACCTTTTCATATACCTGTTGACTATTTGTATGTCTTCTTTGGAAAAACATTTCTTCAGGTCCTTTGCCCATTTTTCAGTTGGGTTATTTTATATTATTTATTTTTTTGCCATTTAGTTGCATGAATTCCTTACATATTTTGGATATTAACCACTAATCTGATATATGGTTTGCAAATATTTTCTCCCATGCTCTAGACTGTCTTTTAATTTTATTGATTGTTTCCTTTGCTGTGCAGAAGCTTTTTAGTTTGATGTAGTCCCGCTTGTTTATTTTTGCTTTTGACTGTGCTTTTGGTGTAATACTCAAAAGTTCATTGCCATGACCAATTCATGAAGCTTTTTCCCTGTTTTATTCTAGTTTTATGGTTTCAGATCTTACATTTAAGTCTTCAATTCATTTTGAGTTATTTTTTGTGTTTGGTGTAAGATAAGGGCCAGTAGAACTGGCACTGGGACAAGGGTCCACTTCAGGGCCCACAGTTGGGTCCACAGAGAGTGAACCTGTTTTCACTTGCACAGGTGGGTGTGTCCTGCCAGGTCCCTGGGAAGACTCCCATCAGGCCACTGGGTGGGTTCCTGGGTGGGCAGGAATGGCCTCGGATCACAGCCAAGTGGGGCTGAAAAGGGTCACGAGGTTGCTTCAGGGTTCACAGCCACAACTGAATTCTGTAGACTTGTCTCCAGGAGCATTCTCCCACCAGGTCCCTGGGCTGTCAGAACTGTTCCCAGACCATGGCTGAGAGAGGCTGGACCTGAGTCACAGACCACTAGACAGCCCACAGTTGAGACAGAGTTCTGCAGAATGAACACAGATATCCCAAAAATATTATATGGGAAAAGTCACTATTTATACATATAGGAATATCTACTTTGTAATTTACCAATGACAATTTTTTTCCTTCTATCTATTAATTCCTATATGACAAGCTATCTTAGGGTTTGTTTCCTTACTGTCATTTGGCATATATGTTGATAAGAGTAGTTATTGTTAATATTAATTTAAGAGTAACATAATTAAGAAGAAATTCTAAGTAAGTCTAAGAAAAGAAATCATATAATGCATCTAAATTCAACTGTAGTGACTGCATTATTTAATGTTTCATGCCATTCTTCTTTTTCATTAATAAGTTAAGAGTTGACAGTATGTATTAGTGGTATGTTTATAATATGTTGTTTGCTTTTCTCAAAGAAACATACAAATAACTAAGTTGCGCAAAAACTTTCATAAAGATATCTGTGCATATATAATGTAAAATTTTCAGGAAGAGAAAAAAATAAGAACAAATGAGACACAGAAAGGAGAATGACATTTCCAAATTGAGCTATGTATAGCAAATTTTATTTATGAAGTGCATTTGATATACAAGTTACCAGAAGTAAACAACAAATAAAATAAATAAATAGCATAGAGAAGTTGAAAAATAACTCACTATCAAAATTTAATAATTAGTTAATTAATATGGAACATTTTCCCCATGAGGACAGAGACTGCCTCTATTTTCCTCTTCTTTGATCATGAATTCTGCAACAAAGTTAACAATACAATAAAGTATAAAAAGTGGAAATTAGGGGCCAGCCCATTGGCATAGTGGTTAAGTTTGGCTCACTCTGCTTTGGCAACCTGGGTTCATGTGTTTGGATCCTGGGCACAGACCTACACCATTCATTAAGCCATGCTGTGGTGGGGACCCACATACAAACTAGTGGAAGATTGGCACAGATGTTAGCTCAGGGCCAATCTTCCTCAAGCAAAAAGAGGAGGATTGGCAACAGATGTTAACTTGGGGCCAATCTTCCTCACACACACACAAAAAGTATATATTATATGGGTCATATATTTTGATAATACACAGTATTATAAATAATTTTAAAGCTTCACCTAATCAAAAGTTATAACATATTTTCCTTGATAAAAAGCAGAATCAAATCTGAGTATTTATAAATTAGTGAAAATGGAAATTCTACACATGAAGTTTTATTTGGTGGTGGAGCTGGAGAGAGACAGAGACACACAGAGAAAGAGAATAATAAACCAAGCATTGAGCTCAAAATGTTAGCAACTGAGGAAACTAGTGATCAGAACAAGCAAACAAACAACAAGCAGAGCCAGATGATGAAATAATAAAGATAAAGAGGAAATTCACATTTTAATATATTGGTATTAAAAAATAGTCTTAAAATACATTTAAAGTCAGTAAAGTATAATTGATAAATGATTAAAGAATGCAATGAAAACTTAAAATAAGAGAATTGAATAGATTTTAGAAATAGACATTTTTTAAATTTAAATAGGAGAATATATCCCATTTTGCTAATAACTATTATATCTTTAGTAAATAAAACATAATCAAAAATTGTGTATTACACAAAGAGTAAAATAAGTGATCCACTAAATAGTTTTAAATCAATTTTTTCCAAAGGAATTCTAATAATTTAATAATTAGTGTTAATTAATATGTAACATTTCAAACAAATTATACTAAATTCTAATAATTTAGTCTTCCTGAAGAAAGACAAAGTGTAAGTTTCCTATTCAACAGATTAGAAAAGAAAAAACAGAACATACCTGAAGAACGTAGAATAAAGAGCTATTCACTCATTAATATTGAAGAATGTAAGGAAGAAAAAAAGAGCCAATAAAAATAATCGACAAACTAAAAGCTGAATTCTGAAAGTACTGAAAAACCTGTAAGAAATAAAATACTTGAATATCTCTTTCACCAACTTGAAGCTAATTGACATATATTACTTCACCCAACAAGAGCAGAATACAAATTATTTCCAAATATATGTGTTTTCACTGAATTAAATCATATGCTTGGCCATAAGTAAAACCTTAAAAATATAACATAATTGAAATTATATGAAGTATGTCCTCAAATCATAATTTACTCAAACTACCAATCAACAATGATCCCCATTTAGAAAAATTTCCAAATATTTTTAAATTTAATATATTTTTAAATAAGCCATTGATCGAAGAAGAAATCCCAAGTAAAATTAGAATATAGTTTCAATTGAATGAGAATGAAAAGACGACATCAAAATTTGTGGAATGCAACTAAGAAAATTCAGAGGAAAATTTATGGCATTAAGTGCATATATTTAAAAGAAGATAGATCCTAAATGAATAATTAAACTTCCCTATTAATTAGCTGCAAAAAGATGAGCAAACAAACCCAAACAGCAGAAGAGAAAATAAATATAATAGCAGAAATCAATGAAATTAGCAACAAAACAACAATAGAAAAAAAATCATTGAAAGCAAATACTGGTTCTTTGAAAATATCTGTAACGTGGATAAAACTCTAGCCAGAGTTGCCAAGACAAAATTATAAACATCAAAAATGAAAGATAGGAGATCACTATAGACTCCATGGATTTTGAAAGGCTAATAAGTGAAGTAGGAAGAAATCTATGGCATAAATATGATAACTTAGAAGAGTGAACAATTCCTTGAAAGATGCAATAGATTAAAGCTAACTGAAAAAAATTTTGATAGCCCAAATATTCCTAAATCTACTAGAATCAATGAATTAGAAGTTATAACCTTCCCAGAAAGAAAATTTCAGGCCCAGATAGCTTCCCTAGTAAACTAATAAAATTTAAGAAAGAAATAATACTAATTCTATACACAATCATCCAGAATATAGAAGAGGAGGAAGTATTTCACACTTTTAAAAATTTTTACTTTTTGTGGGGCCAGCCCTGTGTTGTAGTGGTTGGATTTGCATGCTCCACTTTGGCCGCCTGGGGTTTGCAGGTTTGGATCCCGGTTGTGGACCTATACATCTCTTGTCAAGCCATGCTGTGGAGGTGTACCACACACAAAATAAAGGAGGATTGGCATGGACATTAGCTCAGGGACAATTTCCTCAAGCAAAAACAGGAGGATTGACAACAGATGTTAGCTCAGGGCCAATCTTCTTCACACACACACACATAAAAAAATTGACTTTTTAAATTGACATACACCAAAATTGACTTTTTTGTTTATATACACTGAATTATAACATGGATCATGGATTTGTGTAACTACCACTACATTCAGGATACATAAGAGTTCCATCACCTCCCCGCAAATCTATCTTGTGCTGTCCTCTTGTAATCACTCTTCCCCAACCTTAACCTCTCTGTCACAATTGCTCCGTTCATCATTATAGTTTTGCCTTTCAGAGAATCTTATCTAAATGGAATCAGAATCTATGTAACCTTCGAGACTGACTTATTTCACTCAGTACAATGATTCTGAGATTCGTCCATGTTGTGTGCTTTAATCCTTTGTTCCTTTTTATTGCTGAATAGTACTTGATTGTATGGATTTAGTAGTATTCCTTTACATGGATTCACTACAGTTTCTTTGTCCATTCATCCACTGAAGTCATTCTGGGTGTTTTCAGTTTGGGCTGATTATAAAAAGAGCTGATATAAACATTTTTGTACAGGTTTTCCTGTGAACACACGTTGTCAATTCTCTAAGGCAGGAATTCTCAGCCTTGGCATTATTGACGTTTTGGGCCACATAATTCTTTGTTGGGGCTTTCCTATGCATTGTCAGATGTTGAGGAACCTCCTTGGTCTTTACCCACTAGATGGCAGTCGTGCCCTCCTCCTTCCCCATTGTGGCAACCAAAAACGTCTTTAGACATTGAGAAATGTGCCCTAGGTTCTTGTGCTCTTTTGAGAACTGCTATTCTAAGGTAAATACCCAGGAGTAAGATTGCTAGGTCAAATGGTAAGTGCATATTTAACTTTATGAGAAACTGACAACTGTTTTCCATGATGAATGCCCCATTTTATATCCTATCAGCAACTTATAACTGAGCCAGCTTCTCTGCATCCTTGCCAGCATTTGGTGTTGTCACTATTTTTTATTTTAGCTATTCCTAATAAGTATGTAGTGATAGCTCACTGTGGTTTTTTTATAATATTCTTTTTTTTTTTTTTTTTGTGGGGAAGACCAGCCCTGAGCTAACATCTGTTGCCAATCTTCCCCTTTTTGCTGAGAAAGACTGGCCCTGGGCTAACATCCGTGCCCATCTTCCTCTACTTTATATGGGACGCCGCCACGGCATGGCTGACAGGCAGTGCGTCGGCAGGCGCCCGGGATCCGAACTCGCGAACCCCGGGCTGCCAAGCGCGGACTAAACCGCTGCGCCACCGGGGGGCCCCGTATAATATTCTTTTTTTTAATTGAGGTAACACTGGTGTATAACATTATATAAATTTCAGGTGTACATCATTATATTTTGATTTCTGTGTAGACTACATTATGTTCACCACCCAAAGACTAATTACAATCCATCACCATACACATGTACCCTCATACCCCTTTCACCTCCTCCCTCCTCCCTTCCCCTCCGGTAACCATCATTAAATTGTGTCTTTGTGTCTATGTCTTTGTTTATTTTTGGTGTTGTTTTTGTCTTCTATTTATGAATCATACTGTATTTGACTTTCTCCATCTAACTTATTTCACTTAGCATAATACCCTCAGGGTCTATCCTTGTTGTCACAAATGGCAGAATTTCATTTTTTTATGGGTGAGTAGTATTCCATTTTGTATGTATGCCACATCTTCTTTATCCATTCATCCATTGATGGTCACTTAAGTTGTTTCCAAGTCTTGGCCCATGCATTGATGGGCACTTAAGTTGTTTCCAAGTGAACAATGCTGCAATGAACCTAGGGGTGTATATATCTTTACACATTCATGTTTTCGTGTTCTTTGGATAAATACCCTGAAGTGGAATAGCTGGATCATATGGAAGCTCTATTCTTAATTTTTTGAGGAATTTCCATAGTGGCTGCATTGTGGTTTTTAATTTGCATTTCCCCAAAGTCTAATGGTGTTGAGCATCTTATAACATGCTTATTTTCTATCTGTATGTCCTCTTTAGTAAAATGTCTGCTCAATTTTTTTTTCATTTTTAAGTTGGTTTCTTTACTTTCTTGCTGTTGAGTTTTGAGGGTTCTTATATTCTGGATACAAGTCATTGTCTGATACAAGATATGTGATTTTTATGTATTTTCTTCCATTCTGTAACTTGTCTTTTCATTTTCTAAAGTGTCTTTCACAGAACAAAAGACTTTTTTGTCTATATACATACACTCTCCAAAACTGAGAAAAAAATCTAACTGAATAACAAGCAAGTGGACAAACAATTATGGCACAGTCAATTAACTGACATTAGACAGAAAAGAAAATTGGAGTTTTTAAAGAAATGATGATGCCCTATAAAAATTATGATATAATATTAAATTTAAATAGCTGAAGATTCAAAACTCATTTGCATGTTAAAACTGTATTAAGTTAAACTGTTTCTGTTCAAAAAATTGAACATAATATCATAAAATAGTAATAATGGTTAAACTATTTGATTTGGGTGATTTACATTTATTTTATAATGTTTGTTTTTACATTTTGCATTGTGTGGCTTACTTTTATAGTCAGCCCAAACTTTAAAAGAAAAAAATTTGTGAGAATTCCACAATTAAACTGCTATAGAGAAACTCAGGTTCAGTAAACACAGAAATTACATCAGACTCATATTTTAAATACTAGTGCATAGAAAAATGCCCTGCACTTGGATGAAACTTGATAAATGTTTATAGAATTAAATTAATTTTTATCTCACATATGTTCTCAATGGATTTGGTTTCCTATGCAACATTTAAGTTTTAATATAAATGATGTTTTAATATGATCATCTTACTCATGGACCACCAGAGCCTTGAGGGCAAGGAGCATGCCTTATATAGGTACCTTGTATCTTTAGCAAACAGCATATATATGTCATTTATTGTAGGTACTCAATAAACTACTTAGAATCCATTTTAAAACCCCATTGTTAGGGGCCGCCCGCTGGCGTAGCGGTTTCGTCCGCGCTTTGGCAGCCTGGGGTTCGCTGGTTCGGATCCCGGGCGCCCGCCGAAGCACTGCATGTCAGCCACGCTGTGGCGGCGTCCCATATAAAGTAGAGGAAGATGGGCACGGATGTTAGCCCAGGGCCAGTCTTCCTCAGCAAAAAGAGGAGGATTAGCAACGGATGTTAGCTCAGGGCTGGTCTTCCTCACCAAAAAAAAAAAAAAAAACCATTGTTAAAAATGAATTAAGTAATGAAATGATTTTAAGATTTTTCATTGTACTCAGAAAGATGATACTAATTTATGTTTTTAAATTTATTTTTAGTCATTCTAACGTGCCAAAGAAACATTTTCTCTGACTGGATGTAGCTCATCTCCTACTATACAAAAACACTACTTTATAGCCTGTGGAACATAGAATAAAACTTTGGAATCACCTATTCTTTTGTGTGTGTGTGTGTGTGAGGAAGATTAGCCTTGAGCCAACATCTGTTGCCAATCTTCCTCTTTTTGCTGAGAAAGATTGGCCCTGAGCTAACATCTGTGCCCATCTTCCTCTACTTTATATGTGGAACGCCTGCCACAGCATGGCTTGATAAGCGGTGCATAGGTCCACGCCCAGGAGCCAAACCTGTGAACCCCAGGCCCGGGAAGGGGAGCATGTGAACTTAACCACTACTCTACTGTGGAATCACCTACTCTTATTACTGTGTGACTGTACAGTCTGACTGCTTTCCTCCTTTGATACAAAACTCTCTCTCACTGCCCTAAGTCAGCAACAAATTAAAAGATAAGAAGGTTGGAGGGAGTAATTGGTGAATATATCATGTTGCTATGGCCCTCTATAACAACAAGAAAGCTACTTAACTCAAATTTGTCATAGTGCTATTAAACTATGGTTCATTTATTATTCTCCACAACAACAAAATCCCCTTGTAATCAGGTTAGAGTTGAGAGAATGTGGATGAATTCTAAATGTGAGGTTTTTTAATGTGGTAGACTTGGCAAGGCTTACTATGCATTCTATCACTAGATGTTGTCATGCATATTAAAAATACTTTTTCTGTTTTTCTAGGTATCTGTTCACTCTTTTCTAATTAATTCACATTTTGAGCATCTGACTGATCACAGGAGACAAATTTTGAATTAATTCAGCCTGCTCATAGAGACAAATATTTTCAATTAAAAAAAATGAAAACATTATTGATATTTTCCTCAGGAATCAAAATGGACCCAGTGCCATCATTTTACCACTATGTGAAGTTGCCCTCTTCAAGGTCATTAGTGACCCCAATGTTGTTAAATCCAGTGTAAGTTCATCAGGCACAATTAAATTTGACTATTCAGTGGTGTTTTATACCACATCTTCCTTCTTGAACATTCTTTCTCTGTGGTTTCAATGAACACTATCTTGCCATGATTTCATTTTACTTTGCTGCATGTTTCCTCCCCGGATAGTTTGGAGCTCCTTTTTTTTTTCTGTCCATTCCTTAAATGTCATCTTTCTAATGGTTCTGCTAATAGCCATCTTCCGTTTTAACTCTGGTGGGTATAGTCTTATCTTCTCCCATGCCCTCTTAACCACTTATACACAAATGATTCTGGAATCTATATTTACATGTAGAATGATCAAAGGCATGCACACCAGCCAATCAGAAGACAAGCCCAACCAATCAGAGTGGATGGTCACCATAAACAACAGGTAAGGCTGGACTATGGCTTGGTATGAAGATCAGAACTTTCTTCTCAGCTCTATCCCCACAATCCAATTGTGTACCTCTCAAAAATAGAACCTTCAAGATAAGTGTATCCATTATCTATTGTGGTATAAAAAACCATTCCAAGACTTGGTGGCTTAAGACAAACATTTACGCAATTACGTAGATCTGAACCAGGCTCAGTTTTTCACAAGTGGACTTCCTCATGTGTCAGTGGTTAGCTGGTCAGTTATCTGGGATCTGGCTGGTCTAGGATGGCCTCAGATGAAACAAGTCAAGTTGACTCTATTTGTTTCTCACATGCCTCCACCAGGCTAGTTCAGTCTTATTGCGATGATGACAATGGCGATTCAATAGAGCAAGTAGAAATGTACAAACATGTTTTTAAGCCTCTCCTTTAGTCAAGTTTTCCACTATTCCAAAGCAAGTCATATTACCAAGCCCAAAGGCAATGTGGGAGGGTGCTCCAAAGGCATTAACTGGAGACACTAATGCAGTCTATTGAGCCAACTCAACATGTCAAAATCACTTATTGTCTGCTGCCTACCTCTTCCTCCATTCTAGGCCTCCTCTGCTATACTCCAACTGGCTCACTGTCTCCTAGTTAGTCATGCCACTCTTTTCTGTTTGTCCCAACTGCTTACGTTTAACAAATTACAAAATTCTTTTGATTCTACCTGATAAATATCTATTGAATTTGTCAGGTTTCGTCCATCTACACTGACACAATTGTGATATCTCTACCACCTTTTACCTCAGTTACTGAAATAGTTTTCTAACTGGCCACGTCATCCTCAGACTTGCCCCCTGAAATCCAGCATCCACACAGAAACCACGCAGATCTTTCTGAAGTATAAATATGATCAAGAGACGTAAGTGTTTTAAATAAGTAGTTTCTCATTGCCCTTAGCACAAACTTCAGCTTCTTAATTTGACTTATAAGACTTCCATGATCTGGTGCTTACATTCCCAGCTTTGTTTCTAGCCACTCCTCTTCTCAAGTTCTGTAATCCAGCTATAGTGAATTACTTTCAGTTGCCTGGATATACCACACACTTATTTGCACACATTACTCTTTTTGTCTAGAATACACTCTTACATGACTGATAAGGAAAAGAGAACATTAGTTGTATTTTTCATGTACAGCTAAGAAATTAACCTAAGATTTGAAATTTCCTGAATATAGACAAGATTTAAAATAATTTTATATACAGATAATTAATGACATTCCACTATCAGTCGCCACAAAACAACTTAACCCAAAATTAGTGACATAAAACAATTACAATTTACTATTCTAACAGATTCCTTGGTTCAGGTATTTGGACAGGATACCGTACAGATGGCATATTTCTGCTCTGGTACCTCAGCTGGAAGGTTCAAATGCACAGGGATTACATGAGTGGGTGGAGCCTAGAATCACCTAGAGGTGTCTTCACCCATCTAGTCTGGGACTTAGCTGGGGTGGCAGGAGGGCTGGATTCATCTGGGGCTGATGATGAGAGAATGTCTCTATGGATTGTCAGCATGGCTTAGGCTTCTCACACCATGTGGCTGGATTTTGAGAGGAAACATCCTAAGGAGAGTTTGCAGAGAGCAATCATTCCAAAAGAACCAAGCAGAAGCTTCATGGCCTTTTCTGACCAAACCTCAGAAGTACGAAGTGTCACTTCCACTGTATTACATTGTTCTCAGATGTCACAAGCCCACACAGATTCTAAGGGAGGGACATAGCCTCCAAGTCTCACTGAGAGTGAAGTCTAAAAATTTGTCAATTTTTAAAAACTGCAATAGTTAGTTTATTAGAATCTGGAAAAAAAAACCCACTGGATTTCTCATCATACAACACTAAAAAATAAAAGAAAGAAAGAAAAAGAAAAAAGTTCATTCAAATTTTATTTGCTGAGTACTTACTATAGGCCAAGGACTTTGCATGCCAATTCCCACTCCTCTGTAAGATTCTGCTTTGTGTCACTTCCTTCAGGAAGTCATCCAGCATCATGCCCCCGTGAGTCTAGGTAGAGTGTCCTGCCTCTGTGTTCCCTGTCGCATCCTGTTCTGTCCCCATTATTTAATATTAATAGTACTTGCCTGTTCCTCTCTATACCGAAGCTTCTGCAGTGACCAAGTCTATCTCATCCACAATTCAATTCCCTTAGCTAGTAGAGTGAAGATCACTCTATTTTTAGAAGAACCAAGGTTAAAACTCAGACCTTAGTGGTATTTCTGCCTTATTTTATTGCTTTCTATAGCTAAAGATCAATAAACATGTTGAGTTTTGACTGTAAGGTCTTTTAAATCACTCTTTAAAAATAATTGTTTTGCAAATGAGTATACCCAATGTGAAAAATTTTGCTTTGTTTAATTGTGCTATCTTGACCTAGTTTTGAGGCCCTGGCTAGAAGCCAGTCAGTTCCTCTTCTAGAAACGGAATATTACATAGCTTTAAAAAGGAAGGGAATTCTGCCATTTGCAACAGCATGGATGAACCTATGGGACATTATGCTAAGTGAAATAAGCCAGACACAGAAAAACAAATACTATATGATCTCACTTATAGGTGAAATCGAAAAAAACAGTCATAGAAGCAGAGAGTAGAACTTGCCAGAGTTTCGGGGATTGAAAACATGGGGGATATGTTGGTCAAAGCGTACAAACATTTGGTTATATGATGAATAAGTTCTGGGGATCTAATGTACAGCATGGTGATTATAGTCAATATTGTATAGTATACTTGAAATTTGCTAGGAGAGTAGGTCTTAAGTGTTCTCACCACACAGCAAAGATAACTAAAAAAAAAATCTGTTTCTCCTTGTGAGCCCAAAAGCAAATATACAAATATAACCAGAAATCTATGTCTTTGTTCCAAAAATCTATACTTATTGGGTGCCATTTATGTGCCAGGTGTCATCAGAGGTTTTGGAGAGAAAGACGTGATGGAAGCGTGGTCCTGCCACCTACAGCTTCCAGACAACCTGAAATGCCTGATTAAATATAATGGACCAAAGCCTTGGTCACCTTATAAATACTCTCCTCACCCACAAGCAAAGAAAGTATATGAGACCATAAAAACATTACTGGTCTCTGGGATGACCAAGAGGAAGCTGTTAGGAAAAGAAAGATGAAAATCCAATGCCCAAAACACCTTATTTATGATGGAGAAGGACACTCACAATTCTGTTTTCTAATCTCCAGTGTATTAAACTGTACTTATTTCTCCAGCTTGGAAATATTTTTTCTTACTAGTGCTTTACAAAGTGTCCCATTTAAATCTGTTCCTGTTTTCTAAAACATTGAAATATTAAATCTGGAGAGGTGATTCAAAAAAAGGCTGAAAACTATTGTTTTAGCAAATTATCAGGGAGTCTCTGTTCCTCTCAAGCATAAATGTTAAATATAATTTATATTTTTAAAATGATTTTTGCCCCATCATTGCAAGTGTTATTGATTTTTTTTTATGTTTAACATTTGATTTACTCAGTCTAGTACGAATTTATACTATTTTCACATAAATGACATATAAATCAATATATTACAAGAGAATCAGCTGGTATTCTCAGAACAACAAAAAAAGAGAGGGGAAAAAAAGAATATGGATGCCCACATCTTTTCTTTTGATAAACAAAATATTTAAAATATTCCACATGGTATTCAATTGCAGTCATCCATTATGTCACAGCACATTAAATTCGAAGATTATGACAAAATTAAAAGAAAAAGTAATCAGAGAAACAAACATAAAAATAAAGAACTCTGAGAAAAAAGAATGTAAATCTTTTGAGGGGGGAAGTCATACAGAAGGGAGAGAAAAGCATGCTGCTGCCACCATTGATTTTAAGCAGCTGCTGCCCGAGTGATTACAGCCAAGCCATTCCTCGAGCTGCAGATGAAAATTTCTATATGCAAACTGAGTGGCTGAAAACTCTTTCATTACTTTTACTGATATTTTGTAACCTCAAGCTCACATTTTCTGATTGTCTGCGCTATGACGTGAACCAAATGATTGGGTTTTATTGGAGGTAAAGTTCAGAAACAAAGAGGTCAAGGATTACTGAGTGACTTAACGAAAACCAAGGAGAGTTCCAGAGCATCCCTCATTGGGTTTAAGAGTACTTTAAAGCAGCAGGAAGGTGGGGGAAAGGTCGGCATCCCTAAGTCAATTAGGTCTCACTTAAAATGACTCTGCCTATTAATATCTGGAAAACGTAACAAATTGTGATGCTAATAAACCCCTAATTTGGTTTAATATTGTCCTCAGAAATGCAAAAATGCTTTATTTGAAAGACAGAGCCTTATAAACTTTATGAAAGAATGGAAATCAACTCAAGAAGACTTAAGGAAAATCGAGCCTTTCTTTACACTCAACTTCATCCATTATTTCTTGCATTCATTCATTGATTCATTCAGCAAACCTTATTTATTTGGGGGGGAAACTTGAAGTGTAGTAGGCACTCATTAATTGGTTATTGAACCAATAAATTAGCAAAAGGTAAATGCCTCAGTGATATACCTCTAGGAGGTCATTTCTTAGGCTTCATTGAAGCCATTTCTTTAATGAAAATTATTCTGTTAAACAAATCTAATACATGAAAATCCAATTTTTTTTTTTTGTGAGGAAGACCAGCCCTGAGCTAACATCCATTGCTAATCCTCCTCTTTTTGCTGAGGAAGACTGGCCCTGGGCTAACATCCATGCCCAACTTCCTCTACTTTATATGGGACGCCGCCACGGCATGGCTGACAAGCAGTGCGTCGGCAGGCGCCGGGGATCTGAACTCGCGAACCCCGGGCTGCCAAGTGCCAACTAAACCGCTGCGCCACTGGGCGGCCCATGAAAATCCAATTTTTAAGGATAAATTAATGATGGCTATTGGCATTAGAAAAAAATTATTAATTGTACAAAATGATCCACTGTAGAAATCATTTAAATGTGGGACTGCTATTCCGTGCTAACATAATAAGAATTTACATAAAATGGAAAAGTCTTGCTTTGTGACAGAATTCCCCCAGCCTTTCCCTCAGAAGATCTATTTTGTTAAGTTAATATTTAACTTGTGGTGGGCAAGAAATTTTACCCACTCATGCCAGCCTATTTGAATAATTTTAAACATTTTCTAATTTAAAATTTGAATGCTTTTAAAAGGGTTCATCTTCTAAGGTCTTTGCTTTGCAGCATGAGATATGTCTGATTGAAGACAGAACTGGATTACTTTAAACAACAGAAGAGATTAGAGAGGCTTTGGGAGATAATATAGAGGACAAAAGAGAATGAAGAGTGGAGAGGAAATAATGAAAGAGATCCAAATGCCCACAATGGGGATTGAATGCAATGAATTATGTGGCGTATCATTACTTCTAGGTCTTGTTTGTGGGAGCCTGGAAATTCTGGGAGATACCACTAAGATCTGAGTCTGCCCTCAAAGTGGCTACAAGCTGAGAACAGACTGCTCCCCAGGGGACTCAATGTAAAATGCATATATAAACCATAATTTATGCTGTGATCAATTCATGAAATATTATTAAGCACCTACTAATGGAAGGCATAGAGAGGTTCTACAAAGACACAGGTGAATAGAACAGAGTCCCTGCCTTTGTAGGAATGACAGGCATAAACATCATCGTGAACTGACCATAATGGGTTCATGAACTGATCAAAACTGACTAGTTTTGACAATACACAAATATATCACACAAAGTTCTGGAAAAGCTTCTTTTTTTGAAGCAACTCAGACTTTCTGAGGAAATAAGGAAAACATTATAGAAGAGGTAACATTAAGTTCAGCCTTAGTAAGAGAATTGTAGACAAGACAAATTAAGGAAACAGAGAAAGAGAAATGGATAAGGTGCATGAGGGAAGATTCCAAGAAGTGAGAAAGACACACAGTAAAGAATGAGGATGTGAAAGACTCCACAGAGTTGGAGAATGATGAGTGGTAATGCGGGCTTGAAGCACAGGACGCAAACCTCAAAATGTGAGATGAGATCAAGTTGAACAGAAATAGAATAGTGAAGGTTTTATACAGTGTCCTGCAAAACCTGAACTTCAGTTCTTATGAACAGGCACAATAATAGAACAAAACGAGTTCTGGGTCCTGGGCTAAACCTATGACCACATGCAGAGGACAGAGTGTTGACAAATGCCACCCCCTTCTAATGAATGGGGAAGAAAAGAGTGTCTGATTCTTCCCACATTCACAACTCAGTGGTTTCTGCTTAAATTAAGCTTCTTTCTTGGAATTGAAAGAGTTCCTTGTTGTTCATCAAACATTCCCATGGTCAGAACTTCACATGTGTGTATCTCCAGATGCATCCACAGCACAAGAGACTGCGTGAGTAACGGAACGGAGAAGTTCACAGTGTGGGGTACTATGTGCTGCTGCACAGGAGTGACTCGGAGGTACCTGAATCCAGCTTATTCGTTACTTCTCCTGGGGAAATTATTTAGCTTGCTTTTTTTTGTGAGGAAGACCAGCGCTGAGTTAACATCCGTTGCCAATCCTCCTCTTTTTACCGAGGAAGACTGGCCCTGGGCTAACATCCGTGCCCATCTTCCTCTACTTTATATGGGACGCCGCCACGGCGTGGCTGACAAGCAGTGTGTCGGCGGGCACCTGGGATCTGAACCTGGGAACTCCACTGCCAAGCACGGACTAAACCGCTGTGCCACAGGGTGGCCCCGTAGCTTGCTTATGTTTATCTTCAAGGACCCAGTTTAGGATGTTTATTTTGAGATTCTTTTTTACTGTTGTTTTAACAAGCAGGCACTTACCAGTAATGATGACTTTATTCAAGACTATTGCAGCAGAAGTGTTGCAACAGGGAAGAGATCAGGCTCAACTCCAAATACAACAAGGACAAGTGGAGATTTATAGCCAAGGAGCAGAGTGAGGGGGTCCGTCAGTGGAAAATTATTAAGAGGAGACATCAAAGGTAAGGGGATTCTTGCTAAAGTGACCTATAAGGATTCTTGCTAAAGACAGGCCACGGACTTATATATCAAAGGTGGGCATGAGGAACTTGATTAGATATCAAGGGTGATCAGACCTCAGTGGTGGGGGAACACTCTAAACTAACTTAGCAAGATTCTTGCTAAAACTGGGCTATATAGACCTGGCAAAGACAGGATGGACGTGGAAGGCCAAGGTCAAGTCCTACTCGAGAAGACGGCTCAGAGGAGCCTGACTAAAATTTGGTCAAGGAGAGAGTCTTTGTCAGGACACTATTTTTTTTTAAAAAAAGATGGATTGGGTAAACTATATAGCAAGCTTTGCTCTGCCTGTCTACAGAGCTGGATAAAATACTACAGATAAAATGAGATGGAATTCATAAATCTAGTAAAGTACATGTGGCCACTAGGGATTGAAAAGCTTCTATACATAACACATCTTTGCTCTCCTGTGTGTACTATTCGTGATCAAGCAAAGAAGACATAGGACACGTCACCCTTTATGCTCAAACAATATAAACATTTTTTTTTCTTCTATAAGGCTTTTTTTCTGCTTCTTTTTCTTTCTAAATCTTGTTTTCCAGTTAATATGAAACAATGCTTTATCCAAAAAGATAAAAACAATTTTTTTAAAGTAATTGTGACTGCCTATTAAGTTTCTGGAGGAAGCTAATTACATCTTTAGTGATCTACTCAAGTTCAACTTATTCATATTTGCCTCCTACAGGGATTACACTTTCTTGTCTGGGGTCCAAAGACCACTTTTAAAGAAAAAAAAAATCAATAAGTTCTAAAAGCAGAAATTTATCAGGCTATACTCTCTGTTTATAATACAAATTTAAATAAAACCCACCAAAAAGACACAGAGCAGTGACAAAGCTCATGTGTAGGTTGTTAGATATGACTTGTATGTTCCTCCATCCTCTGCAAAAATTTTAATTTTTACTTAAGTTTATCTGGGCATCTTTTTCCAGATTATCTCTTAGATTGTCTTTAAAAGCAATCCCAGAGAGCTACACTGAACAAATAATTAACAGAAAACTCAATCAGAGGCATAGGGACTTTTGCGCCACTTTTACAAATATAAAAACAGACTTTTAAGTAAATACTAAGTTGCAAAAACATTTTTTTAATGCAATGAAAGATTATTTATAGATATTGGAACAAAAATCTTAAATGGTCAACAAACATCAAACATGACCAAAATATTTTATATTAAGAGAAAATGAGTAAGTTCAGCATCCAGCTCAATAATTTAAATAATTACAATAATCCAAAGGGAGCCATGAGGAAGTAATTGATGAAACTAAAAGTACACAGACTTTTGTCAAACTTCCCTGTGATGTCTTCACATTGCATCCAATAGGTCTCGCCCCTTTGGCATTATTTATCAAAGTAATCCAATTCTGGACAAAATCCTGACAAAATGAGTATAATGTTTGTTGAGAAGATTAAATCCCTATTTTTTGAAATACATTTTCTTTCCTTAGCTCCCATGATATAATTTTTCTCTTACATCTACAGTCTTCTTCTCAGTCTCCTTCATCAGATTTTCTTCTTTGGTTTTAAGTATTGGAGTTCCTCACGTACACGTACTAGGCCCTTTCAAGACTCAATGTTCAGTTCATAGAAAATATCCTCTAAGTCATGCTTCAATATCTTTCTAAAATTCTGTGAATTGCTATTGCAGTCTTCACTGAGACCCCTTGTACGTGACAGCACTATATTCCACGGTCTGCTCATTATCTCCACAAGGATACCACGAAAACCCCTTAAATCAATGGGTCCAAAACTGAACTGAGCTATTCTTCAACAGGTGCTTAAATACGGTTCTTTCTCTCTATAGAGCTTAACATCATTCCATCCAATTTCACAAAAGAGCCCCTGTCACTCTGGCTACCTCCCTCTTGTTCAACCCTGTTGGAAAATTCATCATCAAAGCATTTGGATTCACCTCCTGAATATATTTTGAATTTGTCCAATTCTCTTCATTTTCTCCACCAATTTAGACCAAGTCATTATTATCTTTCATCTGGACTCTGCCAGAGCCTTATGATTGACCTGTCTCCATCAGTTTTCTTCCTCTTCCAAATAATTATTTATGCCACAGAACAGAGTAAGATCAGTCTTCTCTAATTTTTAGGAGAAATACCTCACATTACTTTTAGGAGAAATACTAAAATTCTTAACTTGGTCTGTATTGTTCTCTATGGTCCACCTCTGCCACTTGCTACTATTTTTTCTTAAACTGTATGCCCAAGCTCTCTGTTGTAGCTACACTAGCCTTTACTCCGTGTTTTGTAAAACCCACATTCTTTCTATTGCATGTGTATTGCCTCAATTAGGTTTTCTCCTATGTTTTCATCTAGGAGTTTTATAGTTTTGGGTTTTACACTTAGGCCTATGATCCATTTTGAGTTGATTTTTGTAAAGTGCTAAGTTTACAAAAAGAATAGAGAAAAGGACCTTCCCAAATGGTAATTTGGCAAAAACATAAACTGAATAGTAATATAGAGGAAATAGATCTATTAAACATATTGAAAGATATTCAATCTAATAAATAAAAACTTTAAGAAACAAAGCATATAATACTTTTTACCTATGAAATTATTATAATGTCAGAGAACTCAGAAAGCCCAAAGTTAATGGACATATAGAGAAAGGGCACTCTAATACTACTATTATTTGGCAAGTCATTTTTTACTATCAAAATTCTCAAAGTGTATACTCCCTTTCATTCAACAATTCTAATTCTAGAAACCCCTCCTGAATGATCCTATATACTAAATTATGCTTGAATTTATTTTTCAAAGTGGCATTTAAAATAACAAATTTGGGGGACTGGCTCCACGGCCTAGACGTTAAGTTTGGTGTACTCCACTTCAGCAGCCCAGGTTCGTGAGTTTGGATCCTGGGTGTGGACCTACACCACTCATCAGCCGTGCTGTGGTGGCAATCCATCTACAAAATAGAGGAAGATTGGCCCAGATATTAGCTCAGGGCCAATCTTCCTCAGGAAAAAAAAATTGGAAACAATTTAGATACTCAAAAATAAGGAAATGACTTATTAAATTGTCAAATATCCTAATGAAGTGACTTAAGTTATGACACATTCATATAATAAACATATAGTTTAAAATAAATTAAAGTTTAGTCTTTATCTCTAAGTAATAATTTGGAGAAATTCCTACATTTAACCTAAACGCAAAAAAGCAGAATGGAAACTGTTTAAATCATATGATTGCATCTATTTAAGCCATCATCACAAAATCCACTACTCAAATGCACATCTTTATACCACACATTCTTTAAGTATGTACACCAAAATTGCTAGTGTTTGGATTAGAAAATTAGATGTGGTTTTATTTTTGTTTGCACAAATTCCAAAAAGAATGAGAGGCATCTCCTCTCTTTCTTATAGAAAACCGTATATTCTGGATCATCATGGACTTGAATTTGGTATATTGCAAGAATTTCTTAAATTCCATCCAAGAGATCTTTCTGTTACTAAAAACATAAGAAGACGTGACTTTGGTTTATATCAATTAGAAAGTGCTCCCACAAGAGAAAATAATGTTAATTTCAACTTGGTAATGAAGGATCTAAGAACATTTATCATAATTTAAAGATAATATTAATAGCTAAAATGTGTTGAGGCTATTGTGCTAAGTTCTTTACATACATTTCTTCATTGAATCTGCACACAAACATAAGAGAGAGATACTATTATAATCCCTATCTATCAATGAGGATTCTGAGCCATAGAGAAATTGAATAACTTACACAGGGTCACAGAACTGGCTACTGGAATCTATGATACATTGGAGGCATTCAGAACTCTTACTTCCAGAAACTTTTTAGTTTGCATTTCTTCATAAATGATGCACTAAGTTATCCACATCCCCTTTAAACAGATGAACAGTCTTGGATGCATTCCTGCACTGAGTGCCAAAGCTGGGCCTGCCAACAGATTTCCTGACCCCTGGTCCTGTATTTTACTCACTAGGCTCTGATGAGCTATCTAAGCTCTCTTGCAGGCTAAGATGAATCCTGCCACACTGCACAGCTGGTACTCAAAAATGTCACTGTTGATTAGATATTTTTAGTCATTTAATTTTTGCTCTATAAGCTAGATTTCAGTTCTCCTTCATGACTGACACATATTGTTCCTGTCTTTTTCTTCCATCCACAGTTTTCTTTAGGGTATTCATTACAAGAAACATGACATGTTATTTTAAATAATACATCACCTGCAGAAGGAAAGAAATGGGAATAAAGGTAGAATCTTATCTATGAAAAATATTGCTTTAGTTTACTTATCCTCAATTGAGTTAATTTTGTAAAAAAAAAACAAAAATAGCTGCTATGGGATTAAAACAAGAAAAATCCTAAATTTGAAGTCTAAGAAGCAATGTAGAATTAAGGCATTATAACTTAATAGATCCATGTAGGAAAATGTGAAGAAACCTCCAAAATCTTACAAGAAAATATTTTGTTTTTTCAACGAATGTCTGAGCACTGTCTATGTGTCAAAGTCTGAAAGTTTCACTTGTGGGAATATATAATGCTTTGGGTAAGAAGAAGGCACAATTTGGATTGTGTGTGTGTGTGTGTGTGTGTGTGTGTGTGTGTGTGTGTGTGAGGAAGACTGGCCCTGGGCTAACATCCGTGCCCATCCTCCTCCACTTTATATGGGACGCCACCACAGCATGGCTTGACAAGCAGTGCATCAGTCCACCCCTGGGATCCGAACCTGCGAACGCCAGGCCACCCGAAACAGAGTGCCCGAACTTAACTACCACTCCACTGGGCCGGCCCTCACAATTTGGATTTTTATATCAATTTTATTAAAGAGGAAAAAATTGGTAATTTCAATTCCATAATCCTAAATTCAGTATGCATCAGACTATGAAATAGAATACTTTTATAAGTAGATATGACTAAAAAATTTGAAATAAATTAAAGAAAATTTTTATTCCCTTGACCTGAATATCACTTTTTCATACACTGTACATTTTCAAATGAATAATTTGGTAGAAAATAATTAACAATAATCAGTATATTTTCAAAAGATATTTGTAACAGCCAGAAATACTACTCTCAGCTAATCATTTTCATTTTGGTATGTAACTGTAAGTTATTTTTAAGATTATAAAAAATAATCCCTCATTGTAAGCAAGTCAAGCAATGTATGAACCTTGAATATGAAAACTATATCTTTATATCAGAATAAAATCACTTTATATACTATAATATGTGCCTGTGTGTTTATTTCCATGAATAACATATATACATATACATAAACATTCATTTTATAATATATGGCAGACACTGAAGTAAGGGTGTGCATTTATTATCTATTTTAATCTTCACAATATCACAAAAACCCTGCGAGCTAGGAAATATTACTTCCCACTTTTTACAAATATGTATATGAAATTCTTTATTTTTAAAAGGAGGATAAGAGGTCGTTAAAACTGTGGTCTGCAGAGCCAGACAGTCTGAGTTCAAATGCTGGTTCTGATGATTACTAGTTGTGTCACTGAGCAAAGTACTTAATCTCTTTGTACCTCACTTTCTTAGTCTGTAAAATGGGAATAATAATAGTACCTGCCTGACTGGCATAACGTGAGGATTAAATAATTCAGTGGATTAAAAAATAATTTAAAAGTTACCTGTAACATAGTAAAGACTCCATAAGCATTAATAAACATCATGCTATCTATTTGGTTCTGCAATGTTGCCTCTTTCAGTGTGAATATATGTAAAGTTATCCCATTTTTTGAAAGAGATGCATAGCGTTCTGTTTTTATTTTGCCAATCCCATTTTGTTTGACTTTGTAGTTGGTTTTCTCTTTTATATTACAAACTGCTGCAGGAAATAGAGTTGTAGACGTGTGTATGTACATTTTTTTTTTTTTTTTGTGGGGAAGACCAGCCCTGAGCTAACATCTGTTGCCAATCCTCCCCTTTTTGCTGAGGAAGACTGGCCCTGGGCTAACATCCGTGCCCATCTTCCTCCACTTTATATGGGACGCCACCACGGCATGGCTGACAGGCAGTGCGTCGGCGGGCGCCCGGGATCCGAACCGGCGATCCCCGGGCTGCCAAGCGTGGACTAAACCGCTGCGCCACCGGGCGGCCCCTACATTTTTTTTACAGCTGAATAAATATGTCTATAGTGTATAAATTTCTAAAGCATAATTTCTGAATCAACAAACACGATTATTTAAAATTCATAGATAATGTTTAATTACTCATTGAAATGCTGTCACCAGTTTATGTTCCCTTCAATAGGTAAAGTTAATTTCCTCGTGTCTTCACTATTTCTAGATTTACTGATTCATTTGTCCATTAATTCAACAAAATTTATTTGCCAGTTTTTATGTTTCACATAATTTGCTAGGAACTGGTGACACCTTGTCCCTATCCATGGAACTCATAATCTCCTAGAGAAGTTGCCAATCCTCCTCTTTTTGTGAGGAAAACCGGCCCTGGGCTAACATCCATGACCATCTTCCTCTGCTTTATATGGGACGCCGCCACAGCATGACTTGGTAAGCGGTGCGTGGGTCTACGCCCAGGATCCCAACCTGCGAACCCCGGGCTGCCAAAGCTGAGTGCGCAAACTTAACCACTAGGCCAGCGGGCTGGCCCCTATAAGAAGGTTTTGATAACCAAAATCTCAATTTAGAAAGGCTAGGGAATCTACAGATAAGGATCATCCATCATCTCCCTTTAGTTCAGATTGCAAATTACCTGAAACACTTCAACGAACTTTATTATACTGATATATTGAGCAGATAAAAATGGAAGAATGTTTATCATACTTTATAAAATAAAAGGAAACTTTTGTTGGATCTTTCTAATTTTTTCAATATGGTTTGTAAACCTTGGTTTTCATCTGAAACTTCTGTCTTCATGATATTCATGAGCGCAAAGTAAATGGTAGTGCTCGTTTCACCTGCTGAGTTACGGCGTGGAGCAGGGGAATGGCATGGGACTGAATAGTCTAACTTTCCTCAAGGAAGTGTCTGAATTTGTATTTCCATTTATATCTAGTAAACACCTCTTCACAGAGAGCATTGGTTATTCCAGCTCCCACCCCTACCAAAAGTCACCTACATCAAATTAAATATGTGCCAGTCTTCCCTTTTAAATCGCACTGAAATCAAGCTAGATCCCATGGCCATTTCCCTTTAACACAAGTAATTGTAAACTTCCACCGGTCTCTGACTAGTGCAGGACCCAGGGCAGTTCACGGTGGAAATGAGCTTCATTAATTCCCATTTCTGCAGTTCTGTCCAAAAACTGTGGGATGGCAACATTGTTTTCCCCACTCTTAACTAAGGCAAATGCTACAGAGACTCTGGTCTATTTCACCATTTAAATGATCCTCTATTGCCAAAATAAATGGATTCGAGAAACAGTCATCAAGCATACTCAGCACCACCACCTAATCCTGCTACAGATCCCAGTCAAATGAATTCTTACTCCCTCTGGCTGGGTAGCAGAACAATCTTCAAAAATGAGGAGCATTGCTGCTCAGTCCGTGTTTTAGTTTTATTCCACACTACACTAAATATTAAGTGCTGAAGAACAAGGTCCTCTGAGCTACTCTTGCCAGAGAAAAGTTTAATGATGTTACACAGGAAGTAGTAAATTTGATTCATTTTATCTTGCTGCACTTTATATCAGCATTGACCAGTAGAAATACATGATCCACATATGTAGTTTTACATTTCCTAGCAGCCACATAAAAATAAAAAGAAACAGGTAAAATTAATTTTCATAATAATTTTAATTTAACCCAATGTATCCAAAATATTAACATTCCAACATTTAATCAATATAAAATTGTTGATGAGATATTTTACATTCTTTTCCATACCAAGTCTTTGAAATCTGATGCTTATTTTTTACTTACATCACATCACAATTCAGACCAGCCACATTTCAAATATTCAAAAGACACATGGGGCTAGGGTCTGCCGTGTTAGATGTTGTGTATGTGTATCTATTTACCTATCTATCTATCAATCTATCTACCTATCTAATCACCTTAAATCCTCTGTAGAACATGATGAAACAAAGGTTTAAAGTGAAAAAAAACAAAGCTAACATTTTTGTGGCAGGTAATAGTTTGCTAAATACCCTAATATACACATTTGTATTTGACTTGCAAATTAACACCATTGTTTTTCTGCTATATCGTGGCAATTCCTAAGGTAGAAAGTGTGACAAATGTGTAAGAGAGAAAATTAAAGTTTATTTAGAGCTAAAACTGACAGTAGCTATTTCTCTATTCAAAGTGAGTGACATAATACATAATTTATATAATTAGAAGGTAAATAAATCTTTGTACCAGCCTCACCCTTTAGAAAGACTTGTTTGGGAGACCTATGAATGAAATTCTGAGTAGATGCCTGTTCGGTCAGCAGGGCACAGAAGTTCTGGATCAAGCCCACAGACCCAGCTAAGTCTGGAGACTGGAGTTGGATAGGGATGGCTTGTTCTACATCAGAGTGTGTGTCTGTGGTTAGTTTACTTCATTAAGAGTGGTTGTGTGAAAACTCTTATTGCTCAGTATAAAGGGCAGGGGCTATAGATATGGCCAGAGGGCAAAATTCATTTTGGCATAAGTATCCAAAAAAGTGTTCTGATTCTCAGAACCAGACCTCTTAGCCTTCTGTTCCTCGCCTTATTAATAAAAAATAATAAAAATAACTTCTCCCTTTCATAAAAGATAACAAGTCCACATTTGTTTCATTTTTCTTTTAATGCTCAACTCATTAAAGTGTCTCCATACACTACTTGCCATGTGTCTTTCTGCCTTTATCCTCACTCATTTTTCTGGCCTTATTTTTGAATCTTTTTCTTTAGTCAAAAAGAAGAGTGGTGTTCACAGGCTTCTCCAATGATTGCCCACTACTGCATTGTTTAAAATATTAAAATTATAACCTATTGCATGAACTGATATGTTTTCTTTGGTTTTGTTGTTGTTTTAAGCATCCAGCCTCAGAGCAATTCTTTATCTAGACACAAAATATTTTCATAAAAAACTGCAATAAGAGTGTTGTTACCATTGCCTTGTAACTTTTTGCTGAGGATGAGGCTGGGTTGTAGCAGAAGGGAAAGAGCTCCACTCCGAGGCTACCAGTCACCTAAAAGCCTCATCAAGACCTTTTATTTCATCCCTTCCTTTGATTTATTTTGAATTCTAGCTCTCTGTTATCACTGCCTTTAGCTCTCCTTTTAACATGGAAACTATAGTGAAGCAATGGTCCAAAAAAAAAAAGTTGTTACTTGCTATTTCTCCAGGCTGGGTTCCTGGTTCCCACTCTCCCTGTGATGATGCAGAACCCATAATACAGGTCTTCTAAAGCAGGCAAGGGTGGCAAACTCTACAAAGAAACAGTAGGTTTCAGAGTGATTTTGTTGGGTTTTATATCACATCAGAGTTGATCGGGATTTGAGCCTTCTTATACTACCTTATTTTGGAAGGTATGGCGGCATGCAGGATTCACTTTAGTTATTGACCCACCACTTGAGAAACCATGATAATTCTAGCCAAAACACAGCTTTTGGCAAAGAAACACAAACTGGCTCTGTAGAATTAGGAGATAATTTTAGATTACAGCGGAGGCCACACTTTCCAGGGACTATTCAAGGCAATCTTTGGGGGAAAATAAAAAGAATATTAGAACTTAGAATTTTTTTAAATCTAAAGTTAGAACAAAAATAAGCTTTACTTACATTTAATACATAAGGTGACATATTGGATGTACATAATTTATTTTAAAATATGGATATGTTAAGGACACCAGTTCAAAAATTTTTAACTGATGGGGTATGGGACCAAAAAGCTTGAAAACCCCTGGTTTTAAAGGTTAGCCTTCTAACTGGATTCTGTTAGTTAGTACCTACCGTAAAAATTGCTGAATTTTTAATAGATTGGGAAAATTCAATGCCAATCCAATGGAACAGACAAAATGTACCCAGTTTTCAAAGATGCAAACAAGTGAATGGAAATGCCTTTTCAGGACTGCTTACGCCCAGTTTTGGAACAAGTGATTCATTCAGCTATTTATTATTTTCCCATAAACATATAACTGAGTTCTCTAAATCATTAACAATTCCTTGGCTTTATAAAATCAAGTCAACATAAAACTTAGAGCAATATTTAAAGAAATACGAAGAGCTAGAGATATTAAGCAATCTAGTCTCAATTAAATTAACTATTAATCTTTGGCTCATTAAACTTTGCTCTTCTTTCTATACTCAGTAAATCTTCGCTTTCCCTCACTGCTAAGCTTTTGAAATGCTCTAGGACTTTACTTTCCTCAGAATTTCCTAAAAGGTATTTTGTTTCTGATTAAACAAGTTTCTTAAAACACCTGCTACTTCCATTATTAGATAGAAGTCATCGATGGCGTACCTTGGATGAGCTAGTGTCCTCATCAGTCCATAGCTCATTGCTACAGTGGTGCCATCTTGCTAATCTCTTGGGTGGGGGAACACCTAACCACCTTTGTAAGAAATAGGTTCCATCTTTCTTCTTCAAGATCCAGAAACTGGAAAAGATAAGTGGCTCAAATCACTTTATATCATGAAAAACTAACATAATCAGTGATAAAATTCTAGTCTTGAAAAAATCTTAAGCCACCAAAACACTTCACTTTTATTTTTATTAAAGAAAATCACATATGTGGCGATGCAACAGTATACAAGGACTTATAATGGCATGTTGTTTGGTTTGATTGTTTTTGCGTTTTATAATGACAACATACTATGTGTATTCTTTTTCAACTTGATGTTTGACCATTAGGTTTCTAAGATGCACCCGTGTTGATGTGTGAAGCTGTTGTTCATTCTTTCACTGTTGAATGGAATCTCATTGTGTTAGTATACAACAATTTATTTAGCTAGTCTTCCTGTCAGGGGATATTTTGGTGGTCTACAGGTTATTTGTTTGTTTTGTATTAATAGCAATGCTACCATGAACATTCCTGCCCATGCTTTTGGTTCACATGTGTAACCATTTCCTGAGGCAGTGGTTTTCAATCTTTTAGACCACAATCCACAAAAAGGTACAGTTTACATTTTAACACAGGTTACGTACATGGGCAAACATACAGATAAAACTGAAACACGTTTCTATAAACAATCTTTACCCTTACTACGTAAAAGGCACTCTAATATTTTCTATTATATTTTTATATTATGTTATGTGTATTATTTTGTAATCTATTTTGTTCTATTTATTTTAAAAAATGCTTATAAGACCATGAAATTAAGGCCCATAATTTAAAAATACAGCACCAGATTGTATAGCTGGTAGTAAAAATGCTCATTTTAAAACATATACTTCATCAATTTTGTGTGTGTGTGTGTGAGGAAGACCAGCCCTGAGCTAACATTCGTTGCCAATTGTCCTCTTTTTTGCTGAGGAAGACTGGCCCTGGGCTAACATCTGTGCCCATCTTCCTCTATTTTATATGGGATGCTGCCACAGCATGGCTTGACAAGCAGTGGGTCACTTCATGCCCAGGATCCGAACCTGCAAACCCTGGGCCACTTAACGAAGCCAAGTTTGCCAGCTTGACTGCCACACCACCAGGCTGGCCCCTATACTTCGTCAATTTTATAAGATAATAATTCTCAAAATATGATTGAATCAAATCAAATTTCAACCACTCCCATAAAACAATTCATACTGTCCCACATTCTGAAGACACTTGGAATTATAGGACTTTTTATTTTTTTACCAATATAGATCACATAAAATAATATCTCACTGCTGTTTTGATTTTCATTTCCCTGATTAGTGAGGAGTTGAGCATCATTTCCTCTTTTCATCTTCTTTGAAATGCTATTTGGATTTTTAATGTGATTTCTAGTAGTGTTGATTTACATATTGATTTGTAAGAAAGTTTGATATACATTTGGTACTAATTCTATCCTAATTGTATACATGCCCAGGGTCTTATTTCACTTTGTGTTTGCCTTTCACATTCTTTATTATGTCTTTTAACAACAACAATAGAAAATTAAATAGTATTTGCATTCTTACAGAATTGAAAGTGAGTTTCAATGGACAGTTACAGAGGGAAACTGAGGTTCTTGGTTCCTTGTTCAGTGCCACATGACCAGTAATTAAAATAACATATTCAAACATTAGTAGTTTTGATGTGGAGGCTACCCTTGAAACCACCAATGATACTGCTTCTCTGTTATTGGCAGTGATATTTTGTTCTCTGCTTAATTTGTATGTCACACTGTTTCACATTTAATTTTCTTTCTTGCCCTTTGTTTTTTTGTATAGTATTTTTATAGTATTATATTTTTTTATAATTTATCAAATATCTCAGTATATTATGTTAAATTACGTAATGACTTTAATTACATTTAATTTAATTTTACTATAATTTTTAATTATGTTAACATATTTTTCTATCCCTGAATTATCTGTTTCACTCAGTATCAATTTTTTTTTGTCCATCTGGATATTGTCTTGAGTCCTGCTTTCCTAATGTGTTTACAGATCTTTGGTTGTTTGCTCATGTTTACGACAGAAGACCTAAGCATCTGTTTTGGATATCCTATGTTGTTGGGTGTGTAGGTCTAGTCCCGGCTAGATCTCTCTTGTGAGGGGAGATTCTCATGAGTATCTGTGTATTGGATAGGATGAGACTTAATGGACTTTACTTTAGGGTGAACAGGCACGACATTTGCTGTCAGGCTACAAACCTGTACCAACCCCCCAGGTAGCTTTACCTTTTCTTTATCAGTGGTTAATTAGTACACAGTTGTGTTGGTTTGAAATGTGGGAAGGAATGAGAAGTAATCTCATGAGAAATTCATTTATTCATTCAGCAGATACTGAGCATCTTGCAGAACCTGGTTGAGAAAGAGCTGCCAGAGTAGAAAGAGAGCCTGGAGAAAGCCATGTCAGATTTGTCAAGGTAAGGGATGGTTTTCGGAGTTGCTAATGGCTAAAACTATCCATTGTTGTGAAGTATATGAGCAAGATGAAGGCTCTAAAGTGATGCTGTCCTAGTGCTTTAATCTGAGGGATCTCATCAGGCTGGGTGGCTCCCTGCTTGCCCACATTTACATTGTCTACCTTTTTTTCTGTCAACTCAGATTCAACATTTATCCACAGGATGCCACAGTTCTATTTCTGGTTAAGAACATTAAAAAAAAAAAAACCTATCTGAACCCTTTCAAATTGAAAGTATTTCTCTACAACTGTATATCCCAAATCCCAAATCTTCTGTATTTCACTTATTTAGTTGGGTCTCCTTTTAAATGCTGGAACTATACAATATCTCTGTGACTCTTAAGTTCAATGACTCAATAACAAAATGAGGTTTAAAAACTGTCCCTGTATGATAGTGCATAAATATATGTATGAGAGTTGGTCCCTTCTAAACAAGATTTTATGATGACATTTTGAAAATTTCTGAGGTCCTTTAACCATTTTCATACTACATTTTTAGGACAGTTGCATGGCTTTTGCTGATCTCTGAACCTCAATTCCTTTCCAGCAAAATGATGAACTAAAGAAGTTACACTAATGCTATTTAAACTTCCACTGAACTGGACATAATAGAATATAATTTTCTTCCAAATCTCAATTATAAATCCCAGAATATCCCCCATAATCAGCTCAAGCTAAGATAAGGAAATGCTAAGAACATTTATCTCATAAATTTGAGCTTCAAAGGGTTATCTTGAACCCTTTCACTGTCACAGAAGTATCCAAGCAAAGGTCAGGCTCTCATTAAAGCTTATCTGAAGCCAGTTATATGTTATGGTTTATTGCCTCAAGTGCCAATTAATACAGAATTAAGGAAATGAAAAACCAGTGATTCATACCTTTGCAGGCCAACCCTTATACTTCAGCATAAAGCTAAAATATTGTCATTTTAGTCATGTAGTATTTTATTAGGCCCTTAACTCTGTAGGTTTTATCAAAAGATATATAACATTCATTTTTAACAAAATGCAGAGGAGATTTGGGGAACATTTACTCAAAAGCTAATAAAGTAAAATCTTAGAGGTATTTTCTAACCAGCGACTTAAACATGAACATCAATTATTAATGAGGTTGAAATGCTTAATAATAGGAGACTGGGAAGAGGCTATAAAGAATTGCGGAAATATCACCATGATATCAAGGGCGATTGTCTTCTTAGGCATACAAAAAACAATAAAAAGCATAATTGCACGCTACAGCATTAACAAATCTTGCCTGCAAGGCTGTTGATGGTGGGGAGAGGTGAAGTTAAGGACCAGGGGAGAGTGCACAGAGGTGTTCTTCCCTTGTTTTGTTACTACTATTTTATGTAACCTGGAAGCATTTTCATCCTTCCTGTACATAAATGCTAACCCAGTATTACAAATAATCTCCTTCAAACACTCTCAGGCGCATTTTACATGTATATCAGTTTCACAATGAGCATATGCTCCATACTACCAGGGCCCTGAACCAGTGTCCTCCAGCAGGCCAAACTCCTTATGCCTTTGCTCCTGGAGACCTCTAAACTCTGATTGCTACTCTCATCATTACGTGTCACATTTGGAACTAAAAGCATATATGTCTTCCTCCAGAAAATGAAAACTGTCCCTCCAAATATTTAAAATCATTGTAGCAACAGAGTCTGCAGATGAACTCAGAAGTAAATTAAAAGAAAAATTCCCTGTGAACAGCAAGCAAACAAGGTTTTAGGAAGAAAATTACCTTGAGTCTTTGAGTAAATTGAGTCTTTGTAGAATGTACATAAATAAAGATGGGATCTTACATTATTACTTCCATTTAAGAAACAGCTGAAATCATAAGCCTCTTAGGACTTTTTGTGACTGAGACACTAGTGCCCATTTTTGGAAATCCAGCTTTGTAAGGACCTTCGCGTTGGCACTAGCTTAAAATCTAGTGTACTTTGTCTGTTTTGATAAGGGATACTTAAAAGTTGATGTCTTCTATCTATTGCTTTATACAAAAGAAACATTTTGCCACAATAATTTGCTCATGTGTGACTGTACTGCTCAGCTGCTTCTTACTCTAAGTCTTTCCTTTCCCATCATCCTTTGGGCAGGCAAGCACAATGAACTTACCCTGGGCTAAAATGAGATAAATGTTACCCAAAAAGTATCTAATATCTTTTCTGTAGGGATTAACAACCTCATTTCCTCAGTGTACAGACCACATATTTTGTCTGAACACGTAGGGGCATACCCTAAGTGTTCTGAATTTCATGTACTCTGTAAAAATCAAGGATTTTATGTATATCATCAATTTACCTCTAAATTCTCTGAAAATATTAAGTGTCTGTACTTTGAAATAAAAAGGTTGATTTGTGCCAACTGACTTTTTCAAATTGGAGACAAGTGAAACAATAGTGTAGCTTAAACATAAACCCATGGTATAAATATGAATAATCTAAAAACACTACACTTTTATCCAAAAGTCTGGGAGTCAAGTTCTGCCTTTGACACTTATCAGTTCTAGGTCCAATAATCTTACTTTCTTTTCTTTTTTTTCCATTTGTAAAGTAGGAATAATAATGCCTGCCAACATAACAGATATATTAGTAGAAATAAGTGAAGCCTTTTAAAAAGATAAAGAATGATACTAATCGTGATGATGATTTGTTCCGTTGAATCATTGCCTGGACAGAGTACTGTCTAAAAATGTTTTTTTGTTGTTGTAGTCATTGTTCTTGTTTTCCACCCTAATTTCCATGACAGAAAAAAACAGTTTTTCAGGGCAAAGACCAATAAATTCAATTGGATTAATCTAAAAACTAAAAATGCTGTCACCAATGCCTTCCCCCACTTCGAGGCTGTGGTAATGTCCAGGATTCTATCCTCATCTCCTCTCCAATTTGAAAATCCCCGCTTTCTAACCACAACTTTCTCTACTTTCTTATTCTCACTTTCACTCTCACAAAACTTACTGTTGGGCCTCTTCAAAATCTCTCAATCTTAAGTTTCTAAATATGCTGTTCCATAGAACCCTTCTTCAGATTCGCCTGCACCTGCATCTATCAAAAACACTCCCTCATTCCTTTGACTTGCTGCTACTCCTTCAGCTAGTCTCCCTTCCTAGGACAAGTCAACTTCCCATTTTTTTCCTGTTCCTGTTACCAGGCACTGCTAGAGAAATTACTCAAAGGTGTTGAGAGACTCTTTTACAAATTTAGGTTCTCTAAACTTACTTGTGTCTTTAAAGTAGTTTGATAGTAATCCTCTGGCTCATTTCTATCAGCCACCACGTACATTCAGTACAAAGTTATTCCAAACTTCTACCATTCTCCTAACCTCTCTGATCAATACCGACACATTGCCTTGAGCAAATGACCAGCTTCTTATTAGCTCATGAAAATGGAGGAATCAAATAGAAACATTTTTCCAATTCCCTTCCTTCCCATTCTCCATAAAGGCTCCCAGATTCTTTTCTCCTGCCAGAGGAGTAATGAAACCATCCTCTTTGAGGTGTAGGCCCTTCACCCATGCTCATTACAGCAACCCTTTCTTCATTTTCTAGCTCCTTGGTCTGTCAAGTTTCCCTGTTCTTGTGTTTGTGAGAACTTGGTTCCCTCTTCTCAGCCAAAAAACTTGTTCAAATAAATGTTAGCTCAACCTTTCTCCCATCAAGCTACGGTCTCCTCACTTTTTTTTCTTCACTATCATCGTAAGACAGAATGTGCTGTGACTGGAAATTTGAGGGTGTCTGTAGAGATTGTTTCACTTTTAATGTTGCTTCATTACCCACCCTAGTCTCTTACTTCTCTCAGGGTTCACTCATTCTTTCCCATAGTTTCAATTATAAAATATATATACAAATAGCTTTAACCTCTTGATAGTGTTAATATCAATTACAATTTTCTACGTAATATCTTTACCTGGGTTGCTGTAAGCATCTCAAGTTCAGAATGTCCCAGAGTAAAATTTTGGATGCTTTCTCTTGATTCCACCTCTTCAATACCATTTTGTTTGCCACTGTTCTAAATTAAGCTTCCTTCGTTTTCATTTGAACCCTCTAATTGCTGAACTCCTAAAGATACTTCATGATCCAACTCTGGTGTCACTTCTTCATTAATCAATTCATTCATTCATTATTACATTCAATTACTCAATTACTCAACTCCTATACTGAACTTCTTACATAGAACATGAACTGTTACTAACTACTGGAAACACAGTGGTAAATCAAATAGATACATTTCCCCCGCCTTATGGAGCTTTGTTGAAGTCTACCTTGACCTTCCTATTATGAATAAATCCCTCCTTCTTCAGGATTTTCATGAAGTGTTATGCAATCCATGTTATAACAATTATCACGTTTTAAAAATTTACATGAGTATTTTTATGGCGTCCGTATATCAGCTGGGCTCCTTGAGGACAAGAACTAGTTTTGTAAAGGTGTGTCTGAATAGATGTGTGATAGATACTGCTCCTTGAGGACAAGAACTGGTTTTGTAAAGGTGTGTCTGAATAGATGTGTGATAGATACTGTTGGTTTTATTTTTTCCTCAATATGTGAATCTTATAGTTTTTTCTTTAATGCTTTTGTTGCCTGAATAAAGTAAGTGTGGACTCTGGGGGGCTAACTTCTAATTATGGACCTGAATGTTTCAGAGTATTTGCTCTGAAGAATTGTGTTTCCATAGGTTGGTCCCTCTGTAAACAGTTACCCTTTTCAGAATTTGATAAACCTGTTTCATAATTCTGCTTAATATATAAAGGCTAGTAAAGAGAAAAATAGAATAGTCAAATAAGTTTCTTCAACTTAAGTTGACTAAATTACAAGGTTTGGGTCAAAATACTGTGGACATCAAATTATACATCATTTGACTAACCCAATATCTTGAAAATTTCTTAATATTTTTACTTTTCTTTCGGGGACAATCTGAGAAAAAATGGAACTATATTTGGTTTAACTCTAGAGGACAATTAAAAGAATTAGCTTTGGGCTGTGGAAACACAACAACCAAGAATTGCCTCAAAACTTAATATTAAAGAGAAAGTTTATACTGGGGGTGTATGCAATATTGTGATTTGGAAAGAAAAGACAGAGACAAAGACAATAAAAGACCTTATTAGTGATAGTTACTGACAAAAATGTCAATAAAATACACCTATTACATTGAGAAATGCTGAGCCCATCTGTAACTTAAATTTTCCATCTTTGATATGGCAGATGTGGCACACCCAATTACCAACAGCATCTTAATATAGCACTTAGTGATAGTTAATAAAATACTCATCAAATATTTTGATCATTCTCTTTCTACTTTTCTTTTTTTTTTTTGGTGAGGAAGATTCTCCCTGAGCTAACATCCCTTGCCAAACTTCCTCTTTTTTTTTTTTTGGTTGAAGTAAATTAGCCCCGAGCTAACATCTGTGCCTCTCTTCCTCCACCTTGCATGTTGGATGCATCCACAGCATGACCGATGAGTGGAGTAGGTCCATGCCCAGGATCTGAACCTGTGAACCCGGGTTGCTGAAGCAGAGTGCATGGAACCTTAACCACTCAGCCATGTGGCTGGCCCCTCTGTTTTCTGCTTTTTCTTTGAGAAGTAAATAAAAGCAGGACTGCAGTGCAACACCTTCGTAGGAACGTTCTTCAAATTGCTGATACCCAAAATCATAATTTTTTCAAATCAAGATGTAGTGAATTTCTAGATTATTAAATGTTTGAATTATATCTACTACCTCTCAGTTAAATAAATATTCATGTTTTGTAATCAAATGACTGTATGAAATAGAGAACAGACATAAATGTAACTATATAATCTGTTTACATGGCCATGAAGGCACATATTTCATAGTCTATACAGGAGAAAAATGGAAAACTGAGTGATTTTAAAATAAGATAATTTCTCTCATTAAAAATTTTTGCATTAGATATGTGGCCTTTACTTTGTAATATTTAATCCCCCAAAGCACAGCAAGCAAGCAAGACAGAACTTGAATGTAAGTAAATATGCAACCCCGGGGCAGTAGCTACCTGCAGCTTGAATAGACTATTATGTCTCGTGGATCTGTCTCAGCTTTCTTTGTTGAATCCCAAATTACAACTGTTTCTTTTCTGTCCACATAAAAAAGAGGAGGAGGATAAAGATCTAGGAGGAAGAGGGAGAAGAAATGAGAGAAGAAAGAGGAGAAGAAGGCCAAGTGTCTCTTCCATATAGTAGTCCTCCAAGAATTTACAGTCTCTCCCATCTTTCTCTAACTTCTTTACCTTCTCTTCACCTTCTAAATTTCCTCCTATTCTCTTAAAGTTATTCCAACAGTCCACAGTCCTCTTAAACTAAACAGAAGATCTGAGGAATAAAGCTATCTCTTTAAACCTTTATATCTTCTTTATCGTCTCCTCTCTTTTTTTTAATGTTGGGATTCCTCCAGGTTCTACCCTTAGTCTCTTCTCTTCTCATAATACTTTCTCTTCCTGGGAAATTGTACCCATTTTCATGCATACATTTTGTCAATAACTCAAAAATTTACATGAACTGTATTGATATCTCTCTTCTGCTCAAGACTTTGATTTCAGGGCATCTAACACTTCAAACACTAAAAGTAAACAACACATTGTATGTCCTTCAAAGTATTTTTTCTTTCTTTGGTTCCAGATTCTCATGATGTGAATGCAGTCAACATCTTAATTTCTTCTTACTTTGCATAATCAAGTGCAATGGTCAATAATTCCCATCTCTGTGATATATTTGCTTTCCTTATTTACTCATCCTCAGTCTATTATTGGAGCCTCCTAACTGGTTTCCATGCCTCCACCACAAATTTTGTACTGCTTGAATGAGTCTCTTAAAGCTGCTTTTATAACAACACAGCCTTCTTCAGAATGGATTTTCCAATTTACAGTGAGGTTAGCCTAATTTTCAATTCTTTCCATAACGTTTGGCTACAAACTATGGTTCCAACTTTGTCATAGACTACATAATAAGAACACAGCTAAAAACAGTAATAATAATAGCAATTGCCATTTATTAAATATCAGTCACCATCTCAGTACATTACATAGATAGTACCTCAGTTAAATCTTCATAACAAACATGTAATATAGGTTTTACAGTTGATATATTTTACAGTTGAGGCATGGAGAGGCTAAGAAATGCTCCCGTGGTTGAGCGGAAGTGACAGGATTTGAACCAAAGTTCTTCTGAAATCCATAAACTTATGTCATGTTGTCTCTCAAATGCATTTTAACCACTAGGTTTACCACCCACTAATGCAGATTCCACTGATATTTAATCACTGAACAACTTATACTCAATGTTTTCACGGCTATCCTGTTATCCTCTCCATGCATTCTATAATTCAGTCTTTCTAGATGGTGTGTGAGCTTTAATAAGCCGTTTCCTTTGCTCATGATTTCTCTCATTTAATGGAAATTCTGACCAACTTTTCAGCCTTAACTCAAATGCCAATTCCTCATGAGGCCTTCTAAAATTAAACTATCTGAAGTTAATGGCCTTTTCTTTGGTTATCCATTGCACAGTATTTGTACCTCTATTATTGAATAAACTGCATTTTACCTTTCAATATACTAGTTGTGCCTGGCAGAGATCCTGCTGTTCTCATCATTCTAGCCTCTGGCAAATATTCTTTGACATAATACAAGCTCAACAAATGTCTATTGAACAAGTGTTAAAAAATTTTATTTAGAATCAGATAAACTCTAGGAAAAGCATGCTTAAGACAGAAACATTAGGTGCCTTTTTATTATTCAACACAGAGTTCAGACTTATGAAGCCCAAATGAGATACTCTAGCAACCTGAGATTTTGGTGGGTTTTTTTTTTTTGGTGAGGAAGAGCAGCCCTGAGCTAACATCTGTTGCCAATTTTACTCTTTTTGCTGAGGAAGATTGGCACTGAGCTAACATCTGTGCCCATCTTCCTCTATTTTGTACATGGTACGCTGCCACAGCATGGCTTGATGAGCTGTGCATAAATCCATACCCAGGATCCAAACCCACAAACTCTAAGCTGCCGAAACGGAGTGTGCAAACTTAACCACTATGCCACCAGGCCGGCCCCTGAGATTTCTTTTTAAAGCAACCATAATCGCATATTCTGTGGTCCAAGAGTTCGTCAACTCTACTTACGAATTCACTTCCTTGGGGTCAAAAGAGAGCAATCTGAAGCATTTGTCTTTCATCTTCCTTTTTCTTTCCTTGGCCTTGAGAATTCTAAAGTAACCAAGGGGTAAAATGCTAACAACAATGGCAATGTTACTAATTCAGTTACTGGGAAACATGTATCAATGCCCGGTCATTCACATTTTTTTGGAATCCATATATTTGAGTAGTCATAACTTTTAAGTCAAACTTTTAAAATATTGGCTACTCAGACCCAATTTGGGTTCAATATACGTAACATAGACATTATTTCAAAACCACTTCCACCTATTTTGGGGGAAAAATAAGTGTGATATCTTAAAATGTCAAAATTTATCAATAAATCAAACATTATACCACCTTTTCCTTAAATGTCTTCTTTTGCTTCCAAGACTAAGGTTGCAACACAGACTATACATTAATACAGTTTTCCTTAATGTAAAACGTTAGGAAATTGAAAGTCACACCATTGCAATAAATGAAAAGCACCTTTCTACTTTTCTTGTGTCATTGCAATAAATGAAAAATGACACAATTGTGAGGACAAATATTATCATATAAGGAAACATTCTTTTTTTTACAAGGTTGAACTAATTGTTATTCATTATTTTATTATCCTGTAAAATAGCCTAAAATCTTTCCCTTTCAATGGGAAGTAAGAGGGCAATTTTAAAATGTAATAATGGAGTTCTCGCTATTTCTTTTCCTCCACAGGAAGAAAACCACGCCAAATCCTGCTCTCCTGAAAATACTGCCTGCCGTGAAGGGCTGGCAAATCAGAGCTCTCTCAGAAACCGAAGTGCAGCTGCAAGTATTATGTTGGCCAAGCCCTCCTTCTTTCTGTTGCTGTTTCCTACATTCAGATTCCTTCCCTGAATAGTGCTGATAAATTAGCATGGGGAGACCAAGTTCTGGATTTTGGGCAAGTGCCCTCAGGGCTTGAAGCCATAGCCTTCAGGAGTCATACTGTGGGGGCCATTAAACAAATGACAGAGAAAGAAGAAAACAGTCCTCCTTAGCATAAATATCCAATGATTGATAGTCTTCTTTATTCATTCCTACCCAGAGAGTTTGCATGTCTACTCAAAGAGTCAAATACTGGCTTTAATACAAATCCCCCCAAAACATTTCATATTTCACACAACAGTTGTCAGTTCTCTGAAATAAATTTCTTGTCTCTTGTGTGTGAAGAAGTAACTTCCCTGCACCCCCAGCATTGTCCTTTGCTTATTTTGATGCTTGTGTTGGTTTTAACTATTAAACCACAATCTTCCCCCTCGCTTTATGTTCTAAATAATTTAGTAGATTGACTAAGGGACATGATTTAGTAATATAAATAAAGAGATGTATCCGTTCAGAATTCAGTGACAGAATCTTAATTTTTTTTCCTTTTTGGTAAATCATGGGGATTAAATTTATAATGAAGGGATGGCAACTTGTTATGCATGACACATCTTACTTCCTCCATAAAACAAGAGCCTCTCTAGCAAGCAGTATTCTACGGTGCAGAAGTTTTCCCGCCTCCCAGTGTAGTATCAGCAGAATTGTGTTCCTGTTCCCCTTCTTGGATAATTCCCAGCACATTCGGTGGATTACATACTGTTTATGCATCATGCAGCCTCCCTGAGCCCTGTTTCTTTACAGTACTTACTCCTGCTGCTAAAGGAAAATAGGCTCTGACAATCCTCTTTGGCTGCCAAAGCTGCTGCCTCTGAATGAACAACATATCCTGCTTCCAGGAGTCAAGCTGATCCCTGTGATCCCTGAATCCAACAGGAGTTCAAAAGAATTCTGTGCGCCTCAAAGGGCAAAAATTGCTATTCGTTTAGGATTTACAGATGAACCAGAGCTTCGTCGTAAGAGCCGATGCTATCCCGCCTCCGGATTCTGTCGCTGCTGCTGAACCAGCTCAAACTGCAGATGAACCGGAAGGCCCCAGTCTGCCTCGGACTCTGGATCTCCTCCTGCATGACACAGTTCAGTTCAGACTCAATAATGAGGCCATTGAATTTCCCTCTGCAGCTGGGAGCTGACAGTAAATGCTAAAGTTAAGTTGTTGAAATGACTGTGTCGGGGGACTTGCAAATGAATATACTGTCATTCCAACGTAACCCAATTTACCCTGTGCTCATAGTGAATGGTTTAGACACTTAGTTTAAAGCTCTGCTATGATGTTCCCCCCAAAACAGCTTTAGAACACATTTCCAGAAGAAAATTGACACCTAAGATGACAGCTTAGAAAGGGATAAGCGAATCACAATGGTATAGTATATTTTATGACACTTTTCATAGATGGATTTAAAGATGTTAAAAAGTGAATGATTTCACAATATCCACGAGAGATAGGTGGTAAATACTCTTCAAGTTAAAAAATAATAATGAAATAATGATCACAATGTTTTATTATTCTATAATTCTCTTCTTAAATACAAAGGAAGAAAATGTCCCACTCTGAGCAAGTGATGAATGAAAATCAGTTTTTATAAAACTTATAAATCGGTTTATTTGAATAAACAGGCACCAACCAGGACTAGGGATCAAGATAAATGCAGCATATTTGCTGTATTCCACTTAGAAATATCTTAAATAGATTTGAAGTTCCCATTAAAATTATTTAACATATTCTGACACCTTAAAAAATTGTCGGGAACATATACCTTTATTCATAAAATGATTTTGATAAAATTTTTCTAGAAATAGATAGCCAGCAGTCTTCTATGTTTAAATTATAGTAAAAGTATATTTGTATAAGGGTTTCATGATAGATGATGTAAGTATCGGTAGTTGCTTATATCTTCTTCTAGGTAGCGTATGAGATCTAGGTTGTCTGATGGCATGAATATGTAGTCATCTTAAAAAAGGGATTATTAACCAGATTTTTATTAGATAGATGAAAAAATCTTAAAGTAGAGATTGATTTCCCCCCAACAATGTGTAGTTTTGAAGACTATTAAGTGCTTATATATTGGGAAGGGCAATATGAGAAAAGATTAATCATTTGCTCCAATCCCACTGCCTCCATTTCCTCCCCCCAGCCCCTCTATAATTTGAGCGGGGCTTGGTGGCGACATAGCTCATCTCTCCTCCACTCTGTGTCAATTGGGGTAGCTTGAAGGCAGGGGGCTAGAATTATTTGAAAGCTTGTTCACTCACAATTGTGGTGATTGATGCTGGCTATCCGATAAGAGCTGGCTTGGGCTATTGGCTACTTCCTCAAGGACGGTGGCCATGTTCCAAGGATGAGTGTCCTGAGAATGTGAGAACCAGGTAGAAGACATGTCACCTTTTATGATCTACCTCTGGAAGTCAGCAGCATCAGTTCCAGCAATTCTATTTGTCAAGGCAGTCACGAAGGCCCAAACTCAAAGTGAAGGTAGACTCTACCTTTTAAAGAAGAGTTGGAACCTCTTGGAAAGTTGAAAAGTTCTAGAAAAGCATGTGGTAACAAAAAAACTTGGGGCCATTTTTGGAAAATGCCGGTATCCAATAGTATACAAGAGTATCTTTAGTATAATGACATTAAATACTAAGTAAATATACTAAATATTTATATTAGGTTTCTGTTATTTAATGATAGTTGTACACATGCTTTCTTGCATGTAATCTTCTGATTCCTGTTAGTGGTAACCAAAAAAAACCCAAAAAAGCTCTGGACATTCGATAACCCAGGCTGCTTTCTAGCACTTAGAGTTTTTCATATAATTTCTAGAATACTCCAAGACTTTGCTTCTCCTTTGTCTCTCTGTGGCTTACTTTAGATTATTGCATTGTACTAAAAAACCGGTAAAGGATGAGATAAAAATTATAACACAGATGTTAAAATGTATTTTGATTATTTGAGACATTTCTTACTCCCGTCATAAACGGTCATCCAGAACTGGGTTCATGAGAAAAACTTTGAGTAACAGATTTTTAATTCCTGGACAGAATTGGTAGTGGTGGTAGTGGAAAGAGAGTAGGAAGAAACGTTGACAATTTCTATTTATTTTCATTAAGAAATTTGATTTTTTTTCCTTTAAAATAGAACAAATTAAAAATTGAGAATCACTTAATGCACATCCGGTGAGGACAGCTGGCATTTTTGAAGATCAGGTGGGTATGCCACGACCTGTGCCCTCAGGTGGCTTCTCACACAGATGAACCTGAGCAGCATTAGATGTCACAGGTATTTTCACTGTGACATCTATTTAAACGTCCATTTAAACGACTTCCATTTTTTTCTTGGTCATACATTGTTTAACCTATGCCACAATAGGCTATTGTTTGTAACATAAAGAACACTGATGTTAGAAAATGGGTTAAAAAGAAACATGAAATGGTAAGATTTCTGCAAATTTGTTTCAGGATAATCTTAATCAGATCATAAATTGTGCTTTGCAATCAAAATTCTATACCACATCAAATTGTCTGTAAAATTTCATGAACAAAGCGGGACAGAGGGAGTTATGAGTATATTCAGTTGGTTTCCTTTAATTTATGAGATTCAGAACTGTCCATATTTGTAATGTGTTGAGGAATGCTCAAAGGAATTAAAGTTTTCTCATTTCTCGCTCAGAAAAAAAACACAAAAAAATATAAAAATCGTGTTAGAGCAAAATAGAATTCTAAAAATAAGATCTTGATATTGGTACATATTTTATTTTGTACAAATAGTTAGATTTCAATCTATATTTAATCCCTAAATTAGGCCTGAGATGCAATGTAAATTTTAGCATCTGGATTTACATATCAGGCTTTTTTTTTTTACAGTGATTAAATAAATGAAGCAATTTGTATCAGCTATTAAATGGGAGAAAAGTTAGTTATCTTTATATATGTTTATTATTAAAGGTGAAATTAAAATGAAATCTATATACAATAATATGCATACCCAAAACTAAACATTTTGCTTGCAATTATTTCTCTTCACTTCATTGTGTATCATATATGAAAATTGCAAACATTTTTTTCAATTTTTAAAAAATAGTCCACAGAATTATTTGTAGTGTTAAAGGATTTCCAAAAATAATATTTGGAAACTACTTGAGACTAAATACTAGAAATCATTTGTTTTTTAAAAAAAGGACTGTTTCTGCAAATGCATTGATATGCTAATTTAGTAAACTTTTGTAAATGATATAAACAAGAAAATTTTTTTTTCTCTGTCAATCCAAACTTAAAAAGTCAACCATTTACCTTTCAGGTCATATTTGCCCAGGAATTCTGGAAAGTTGTTCACATGAGACAATTGTTTCTCATTAGAGATTGTACTATCCCCTAGTAGACATTCAGAGATATCTGTTTTATTTTGCTTTGGTTAGCAAAACACTTGGAAAGCATTATTGGCACTTAGTTGGGGCAGGGTTTAGGTATGCCCCGGGATGTTAGATATCCTCTAAGATGAAGGAAAGTCTTTCAAAATGAAGCATTTTCTAGATGCCATCTCACTTTCTAAGGGCTCCCCAGGTAACAGGCATTCATAACAATTAAATGTCTGTTTGTCCTTAGCCGAACCTAAGAGTTTACTAACAGGTTGTCCATCTGCACACAGTAATTTGTATAGTTTTAATTACATTATGCCATGCATATTTACTACCATGTATATAAAAGAAAAATTTGGCATTTTGCTTTATTTGAAATTTTACCAGGAATTCTTTATGGTGTCAACCACGTTAGAAAATCACATCGTTGTGTGTGATATTCTTTTTGCCCTTAGAATCATTAAAGCTGTAAAGCACTTGGATCCGTCTACATTCGTGGCTTTCACACTCACAGTAAATCTCTTTAGAAGTGTACAACACCTCACTACTTCCTTATGTCTTCTTATGTAATCATGACCAAGCATTTCTTTTACACTCCTTTTTTTTTTTTTTTCCCTAGGAAGACCAGCCCTGAACTAACATCTGCTACCAATACTCCTCTTTTTGCTGAGGAGGACTGGCCCTGGGCTAACAACCGTGCCCATCTTCCTCTACTTTATAAGGGATGCCGCCACGGCATGGCTGACAAGCAGTGCGTCCGCCAGCGCCGGGATCCGAACCCACGAACCCCGGGCTGCCAAGCGTGAGCTAACCTGCCACGCCACTGGGCCAGCCCCTCTTTTACACTCCTTTAATGCTTCTTCCTTAGTACTGAGGCCAGTATATATTTTCTTAATTATGTGATAGGTGGGTTATATTATCTTTAAATTTCATTTCTTTTTCAGAAAATGGATATTATAGAACATTTGTGATAGGATGAGGCATTGAATATAATCAGAGTTTCAGACCACTGCTCTCATTACACCATCCCAAGCCTACCTATGAATAGACTCCAATACCATGTAGGCCTCAGAATAGCCCAACATTCCCAGTAGACTTCAAGATTAAGAAGGACTTTGGTAGGATTAAGAAGGACCTTTTATGCAAGGTGTTGCAAACTCAATGCCTAGAGGGCCAGGTAATTAATATAAATAGATGAAGTCAGTAAGGAATGGAGGGGATAACGGCAAATTTGATAAAGTACACTGTGTGTAAACAAGGCAAGAACTACTTGGTCCCAGCCAATATCGCCTTGGAGGAAAAACAATCCAGTGTTGCCATCAGTTATTTTTTAAGTGATGCAGAATATCCAGATAAACAGGCAAAATTTCCTAAATTTTAATACATTGTACATGACAAACAGACAACCACAAACTTGTTTACAAACTCTCCGGGGGGGGGGTGTGCCACTTTGCAACCACTGCTGTGAATTTTTAGTGGAAATAACCCTGAAGCACGAGATTTACCCACTGAATTTCTTTTCAGTCTTTCACTTAGAATTAAGGCAAAATGCTCATTGCACAGGTATGAAAAGATAAGAATAATGCTGTAGTATCTTTTATATAACAATGTTTTACAGATTGTTTGACCTATACCAGGGAAGAACCATGGCAAAACAAGGTATTTTGTAGGTTTTAATGTACTGTGATCTTAAAACTCTTTTCAATTCATGTCCATTAATTTGACCTCTTATTACATAGCTTTTGAGAATCAGTTGACTCACATATAGTCTGTACATAATGAACTATCCTGATAGTTTTTGTCTTATCATTCAAAAAGTTACTTTATATGTTTTCCTTTTAGTAACTTGAATGTCTGCACTTTATACATTTGAAATATCATTAAAATAGAAACGAACTTGTAACAACACACAGGAGCCTTGATGTAAGAAAAGAGGATATATATTTTCAACTCCTTTGTTCATTTTTTCCACTTTCCTTCTAGAAATTGTTTCTGTCAATTTTAATTTTCATTGAGTTGAGTGGGAAGGGGATGTAAGGAGACGGGTACCTCCAACTGCAAATAGCAATAGAAGATTAGTAAATGTTTTCAGCTGTTCCAAGTTTCATTGAACCTGTCTTGAATGCTATGGGGCCAAATAAAATACACATTTCTGGAAGAGCAATAGGAGACATCATGGTGTTTTAAGTTTAGGAATTGAAAACCAACTCAGAAAAGACTACAAAATTGCAGCATAAAGGAGGTACAAAGGAATTGCCATCAATAAGAACCTAAGATTCCACCTAGCACAAAGATGTGAGGCAGGAGTAGCTTTCATAAAAAGAGGAAAGTTAATATAATACAGGTCAAATATCACAAGCGCATTTTAATGGTTGTCTCTGTAATGGCACACATTAGCAGGGCCACTGCAGCTATTTCTCCAAGGTTCCTCTGTCTTCAGCAGTTGTGAGCAAATCATCAATGACTTCAAAGCTTCTGTTTTTGATTTAGAGATCATTTCCATTCTGCAATTTAAAACAGAGCAAAACAGAACAATGACGTTGCCAAAGATCACTGATATATGATAGGTACTCTAACAGGATTGCAAATAAGTCCCAAAAGTAAAAAGAGTGACAAAACAGGTTGGTTGAGCATAAACAGTTTTTGCAAGAGGTCTGAGTATAGGACAAGCAGCAGTCTTTTCAGGCAACTGAAAGCCACTCTTGCTGATGCTGTTTTTAGAATGTGTATGCATGTGCAAATGTAAATGTATGTATGTGTGTGTGTGTGTGTGTGTGTGTGTGTGTATAAACTCACTGTATCAATATATGGAACATAGGATCAATTATGTTTATGATTTACTTAAAGTTGCCATTATATTCAACTGAAAATGGATATAAATTGATATCAAACATATTTTTTAAAATCTTATTCTTGTTTACACTTTAAAAAGTGGATAAATGTGAAAAAATGATGTTTCCCCACAATATTGACATAAAAGCAAAATTAATTAATTAAACATATATTTAAAAGCCTTTATATTATAAATTCTGGTGCACAAGGTATTTCGAAAGACTGCATTGCACTTTTATTTAAACCAATAGATTACATCTAAAACAACATCAACACGGCTACGCACGATGTGTACTCTTAAAATTTCCTTACCCTTCTTTGATAATAAATGTGATAGTCATATAGCAAAGGCTGTATCTATTTCCTGAAAATAAATGCTTTTTTGTTCCACAAAAAACTTCTAGAAGACTTAGACCTTGATTTGAAACTAAACTACAAGCATTAATAGGAAAAAGCATAAAGCCAAATGTTTTCTTAGTTGCAAACCAAATTAAAATATTTTCATTTGGATTTACCATAAATTACACAAGATCTGTAAAACAAAGGTAGCTGAGGAAGCTTTTTTTCAAACTGCAGACATTTGGGAAAACATTTGAGATACTCAATAAACTGAAAATATGGCCAAATTCATCCATCCCTAAAAGTAATTAAAAGATAGTTTTAATCCCTTTATTTGAATTAATAGCCTCTTGAACTTGAGCTATATTTCCGCTTTCCCAAAAAAATTCATAAAAGTCCTCATGACTGCAAATGAAACATATATAATTGTATTTTTTCTTCCTTATTTGTCTCTCATCATTAGCAGGGACAGCCTTGGATTCCAATTTTGAGGGCATCCAGTTGTTGTTCTAGCAAACTTATACTGTTGTCAGTTCTCTCAGTCTAGCAGAACATTGATTTTTGAACAGGGAGCCTTGAAGAAAATAATCCAATATTCTATTAGACAACGAATCCTGGCAGTCAAATGGGTAGGAAGGTGTCCTTCACTCCATTTTAATGTATATTCATGAAGAAAAAGCTTTTCTTGTTCCTGTTCAAACGTTTGCCTGTGGATGTATTTATGGGGTGAATTATCAGGATAATCTTGTAATTATGGGGAAAAGGGGAGAGAGGTAGAAAAGAGAAATCAAAGGAAGATAAATGGCATGAAGAAAAATGGTTAAGTGGCTTTGGAGTTTTCTTGTTGTTGTTTTCAATTTAAAAATTCTTAGTTAGCTCAGTAAGGGTCTGCCTCAACAATTCAGCTGGCCTATGTTTAAAGCTCATCACAACTCTGTGAAACTCGGACTCCTCGAATCAGGCAACTTAGCTCAAAAGAACAGAGTTTTCCACTATATCCCTAGGCGTGCCTTTTTTTAAAACTGAATTTTAAGGGAACAATCTTCAGCTGTTCCCTGGAATCTTCAAATTATTTCAACTCAGACCCAGAAAAATGCAGAAGGAAAGTAATCAGGTGAAAATTTATCAAGGAATAAAGTGGTTTAGATTTAGAAAAGGAATGGACTGAGTTTGTAAATCCAAAATATGTAGGCTATTTATGTTGTTAAAAAACAAAACTCAACCGAGTAAATTTTCAAGATCACATTTGGCTTTGTTAAATGATTCATGTATTGAGTAACATCCAATCTAGCAGATAGAAAGGAGCTCCAAGAAGCTGTACAAAATGAAAGACTCTTATAAGCAGAAGGGAGAAGGAGCAAGGAAGTTATAGCAGGCAAAAAAGAGGGTTGGTTTTTGCAGGGTTACTTTCCTTTAGGGGATGGCAGTGTCTATTGGGCAGATGACCTCACTAGGGTTGATCAGGAGATTCTTGATTGACTGCTTTAAGATTCTATTTCTGGGACAGCTGAAATTGTAACTAAGTTTCAGTTTGGTGAGGTGAGACTCAGCATAAGCGACTCCATTTGGGGCCTATCATCTCGCTTTTAACAATGTAAATGTAGCTGGCAAGCATAGATGATATAAGCAAGGAATGAGCTATGGCTATGCTATATAAGGCATCTATTAAGTCTAATTTAAAAAGCCAAGATATTTAGTGACAAAAGAAATAACCTTTGTTTGCAATAGTTCCCTGGAATCCAAATATTCTCTTTTTTAACTCTTGGAAAGCTCAAAGGGTGGGGAATGGTGTACAAGAGGTCACTCTCTGGTTGCCTATTGGTCAGACTTCTAGACGCAACTGTCCTTATCAGCAATCCATCCATTTTTGCTGGAAAAGTATCAAGAATGTAAGTTTAACCATGCAGCCTTTTGATATCTTCCATGTTTACTTATGGGGGTAAGTCTACCAAAGAACAAGATATTTCAATTATGCTTATAAATTGGTTTATCTTTATGTTTGAAGTGGTGAATATCTGCAGGCAATCAGTCATCTCCAGATATACTGTTCATCACCTGATGTTTCTATCGATAAGTTCAATGGTAATAAGTTAAAAAGTGTTTTGACTAACATAAAAATTAGATTAAATGACAGACAAATGAAATGTACTATGAGACAGAACATCACTTTGTTTTTTTAGACTTTGGTTTTCTATTTTATAAAATTATAGTACTGATTACAAACCCTAAAGTCACTCCTAGATTCACTAGGCTATGTTGATGTTACAGGCAAGTCCTCTTGTCCAATACACGTTAACACTTGCCAAGCCCTATGCAGAGATTGTGTATGCGGTGGTTAGAGCACAGTTCCAGAGTTGGCTCAATTTAGGTTCAATAAACAAGATTCCACTCTTATATTGGCTATAGACTATGGAGAAATTATAATCCTTTTAAGTTTCAATTCCTTACCTATAAAATTGGGAAAATAATAGTACCTACCACCAGGGCTGATATTCAGGTGGCACCCACCATTTCAGCCCTATGAGTTGTTAATGGTCAAAATCATTTCTGGTTGGTTAGTACGTATACTGTGTTGTTGATACATATTTTGAATATTAACTCTTAGAATAATCTTCACATTTCTTGATAAATATTTGTTCTCAATAACCTGCAGTCGCGGGTTATGGACATATGGATTTCTTCACTATTTTTTATGTCAGAAGAGTCAGTAAAATATTTCTGTGCTTTCTTCAGCACCCTCAATTCTGAACATAATTCTGGTATCCTTCACATTGAACAGTTAAGAAAATATGGCAAATACAATTTTAGAAATTGATTTAGCATATTATTTGAAAGAGATTCAAGACTTTTTATGTTGGATCATTGCTGAAGGAGTGGTGTCGATGGTAGGAATCCTAGTTCAGGATTTGGCTTAAAAGATTATTCATTGTTTCTTACTCCGATAAAACTTACTGAAGTACAGACACATCTTCCCTCTCCAAATAAAGGTTTGAAGACATTAAAGAATGATGTTAAAAATCATTAGCACATAAGTGAGGGCTATTTACACATACATAATAAATTGAATTGAAATATTTTAATATTTTGCTTCAAAATAATGCTTAAAAACTTGTGGAATTATGAGAGACTCAAAACCTATTGCCAAGAAAAAGATAGTAAAATAATTATCTGTGGGAAATCTTGGAATTTAGTCTACCATATTGAGAGTTTCCTTTTCAACACCAGGGTGGGACCAGGCAGACAAATAATATCCATAACAAAGAATTCTGACACTACAGATCTTGACTGGCAGGGCAAAACTGGAGAGGTGACATCATTAAACAAAAATAGTGGAAACTCCTTAGGTTATTATACAGACTTTAACCCATGATTACAGATGTGCATCCACGGGGAGATATCACTTCAGATCTCTCTTCGCAATTTAATATGTTCTTCTCATTCCAGCTATCTTAGAATTTGCTAACAGTCTACTTGCAAATGCTGCTCTCCAACAGGTGCAGGTTCTTATCACAAAGTGAACTCATTTGCACCTGCTTAGGGCTCTGCATGGAGTACAGTAACTGTGTCAGTGGTGCTTTTGCTTATCAAATTTACATTTCAAAGTGGCTAAATTGTTTTGAAAGTGTATCCCAGTGTGGAGTCTTTTGCAATCTCAACTTGATGTTTAAAATGCCTGAATCCTACAGAAAAAAAAAAAACCAAAAAACTATTCTTGACATTCGATAAAGCACAAAGGAAAAATAAAATTGCTCCCAAATAGGGCAAATTTACAAGTAGTTCTTTCTGCAGATACACATGGCTTATATCACCATTAATATTTAGAATAAAATTGACTAAATGCTAAATGTTGAAAGAATTTTAGATGACATCTATGTCATTGCATCCTCCTCATTTCATAAATAAAAACATTGCACTCCAGAGAGCTTATAAAGTTAGTAAAATAATATAGTTTGGAGTTAGATATGTCTCAGTTTGATCCCTGACTGTGTCACTTAAGCTGTGGGAATGCTAAACCTGTTTCACAATCTACCAAAGATTAAATACAATCAGTTAATGAGTTATGAATAAACCATGGAAGAAAATTCAGTAGGAAGGGCCTGATAGACCCCTGAGAAGATATGAGATGACAGGATGGTTTTGGCTTCATAGAAGGAGATGGAGGGCACACAACAGGAAATGTTTTAATATCTATTACCAGTCTGTCAGCCTGAACTTTTATAGACCATGGAAATACGGCTGGATGTTTTTGTTTGACTCTCCAGTTCATTCCTCTCCCTTCTCCACTCTTCTCTATGTTCTAGAGTGCTGGCTGGCGGCATGGACCACATAGACATTCCTGTATCTTCTAGCTTCCTGTTGGGTCCTGGTAAGGACTCTATCCCCTTGTTATCTCTAGCTGGGGCTGGTAACAGATAGGCTGTAGTCTGCTGTGGTCCCCCTATATGCATACCTTTGTAAATAGTCTTTTTGAGTAAATAAACCTTCCCTGAATTATCCAATATCAAAAGTCTGTGTGTTTCTGGCTGGGATGCTGACTGATACAGTCCCTGATGACAGAGTCCCAGTGCAGTTTCCTGGAGGTATAAAATGGCTCAAATGACATGACTCCAATTGTCCCTCTGGTTTATATTCAGACAAATTGCTATGGGGTACACTCATTCTGGTTATGCTTTTGAACAAGGTTCTTGGGGCAGCTTTCTGACCTGGACTAGCTGCAAGGTCATAGGGCCAGGCATATTGGATTCCTGGGGTGCAGGGATAGTGCCAGTTTTGAGAGAGCCTGAGGGTTACTGAAAAATTATTTGTAAGCACAAATGAAGTAAGTGGAATATTTATTTAGTCCTAACATGAGCTTCTTAGGAAGTTCTATTAAAAGACCTAATTTCCTCTATTATGATCTATTATATTAGAAAAAAATACATCATCTGAAGTTCAATAAAACCTTTGTCAGTTTATAATTATGTCTGTAAGGACAAGGTCAAAATATGTGGATTGGATTCAATAGCTGATTCAATGTCTATGTCCTCAAAATCTCAATTAATAGATTGATCTCAACACAGAGAAATGTCTCTAGAGACATTTCTAGTTCTCCACACTGTTCAAAGACATAAAAATGACATGAGTGTATGACATATAAAGTTTTAGAAGACAATATTGAGGGGAATAGTACACATGAATTAAGACTGTTTCCCTGTAATGTGAAAAGAAGGGCTAAGATTCAGAAGGTATAATTTTGTGAAAATAAATGCAAACTCCTAAATTTTAGGTTCAGAAAAAAATTAAAAATTTGCAAATACAGCATCATTTTAGATTTTGTTTAGCAACAGTTAATGTGAAAAATACTATAGTAGTTTTAGTTGGCCACAAGTTCCAAATAAACTTACAAAATGATGGTTTGACTAAAAATACTCTTACAGAATATTGACTGCCCTGCTCAGATCTTATAGCATCTTCATTTCTCAGTGGCACATTTTGAAATGAAGCATTGAAGACCAGAGAACATCTAGGTGGCAAAGGAATGACACTGAGAAATGGTTGACAGTACACTGTATTATTAAAACAAACACAGTCAAACTGCAAAAATTTATTAACTAAAGTCTTGATTTTTAAAGGTATTGGGCGACAAAGGAAAGCTATTCTGTGTTGTGCCAGTGAACTAAGATGGATTAGCCCTGAGCTAACATCTGTGCCCATCTTCTTCTATTTTGTATGTGGAGTGCCACCATAGCATGGCTTGATGAGAGTGCCTGGGATCAGAACCTGCGACCCCCAGGCTGCCAAAGCAGACCACACGAACTTAACCACTACACCACCAGGCAGGCCCCAGAAACACTGCATTTTTGACAACAAATTCATGTCTATCCAGATTAATTTGAAAAGAAATTAAGCTCCTAAGCTACAAATTTACCTTGTAGTACTCTTGTAAATCATAATTTACTTTTTCAGGAAAAGAACTGATACGTTGGTAAAGTTTCAGAAACCAGTCAAAGATACATTTATATAACCTTATCATGAGAATTCTATATACTTAAGATCAAGATAACCTTATTTACCCACAATTTTGGGGGGAAAAATTGTTATAAAACAATTTCATAAAATGCTTGCTGAAAAGAGAATATGTCTTTCATTCAACAGAAACATACAGTGAATTTGACCCTGCAGTCCTTTCTCTCCACTCCTAACATATCCAGCCATTAAAGCCCCTCCACCTTTACCTGTTTTAAATTTTGCCAGCATTTTCTCCTAGATCCTACTAATTCATAGGTTCCAGGCTAGTAAAAGATGTCTGTCTACATATTCACTTATTCTAACAACAGAGAGCTGAGGCAAAGAGAAAAATTCAGACTAATATTATAGTAAGGATATAATTTAAACCAATATTGAAATTCTTCTATAGACCAAATCATCTATGCAATTTTATTAATTCTCTTCTTTGCAGAGAAAAGCAAGGTTATTGAATTAATTGTGAATGAATATCTGGAAACATGCTTTGTCTGATTACCTATAAATCTCTTTTTTTTAATAATAGCAGTTTTAACCCTCTCCTGCCCAAGCTAGATTCTAACTTGGAAAAATATCATTAATTAATTGACTAAAGTGGCAAAAAAGAATAATGGAGTAGATACTATCATAGTTCATTAGGATTAGGTTCGGATTCATTTTGATAGAATAAAGGGGTGGTTTTTAATCTTATTAGGGTTTTAGACCCTGTGAAAAATCTCTAAATCTCTGGATTCTTTTGAAAAATGCACATACCCAGATACAGACAAAAAAAATGGACAGCTTAGTATGCTTGCTGTCAAATTGCTCGTGCTATTTTCTCTTTGGAGTTAGAAAGCTAAATCTATTCAAAACTATTTAAAAAGAGAAAAACAATGGAAAAAGAATTTTAAACTATTGGAAAGTATGTTTCATCAGAAATTTGAGCAAGAGCCTAATTTACTAAATTAGTGTAACAAAAAGCACTAATATTTGCCAAAATAATTCCACACATGAATGAAAGAGCAATGTTCCCTTTAGGTAAGGAATAGATAAGGTCATACATAGACATGCATACTCTCCTTAGCATTCCTCTCACAATATAGCTCATGCTGGCAGGAATATTTGCCATTAGTAAAGTCCTAAACAAAGTACTTTTCCCCCTAGAAATGACCACGAGTGTTGCAGAATGTCCAGATCATTCTGACTCTTCCTCTGCTCTATTCTCCTTTCATCCTCTCAAGGACAATTCTACCTTTGCCCGTTTGAGGGAAATATAGATTTGGAGGAAGGAGGAAACTATTAGTTTAGTTATACAATCAATGATGCTATCTAGTCACTAAAACCTTGAACAAGAAAGAGAACTAGGGAGAATGAAAAGACATTAATAAAGCTGGAAGGATGACCTTGTTGACATCCAATCGCCTTTCTCTCATGGGTTATAAACCTCTGGCTCAGAGAGTTTTAATTTCTCAACCTTGAGTTCAGCTAGAAATATGATGAAATTGATCATGAGCTATATTGCTATAAAATGTTTAGCCTTTCTTATGGAACTCTTCCTCTTTATATGCTCTCAGTAGGAAGTATATTTTGGACTGTTTTCTGGTAGAAGCAATGTCCCTATGCTAACACATCCAGATAACTACCCAGAATCCACAGTGACCAATAACACCCATTCACAGGATGACTAACTCAGAAAATGAGTCCTGCTTTCAATTTATTAACAGAGCTCAGATAACTAAAATTTTAATCTCATGAGAGTAGCTCCTAGGCATCGCCTTCTAAGCAACTGAGCTAATCAGTCACAAATTTTCTAAATTTACATGTGGTCTTTCCAAATCTGGGTAATAGCATTCAAGTTCATCCTAGGACATCTTATATCCAGGGACCCATTTTGGTGGTAGCCAGAATCTTTGCACATACTTGCAAATTGAGCAGTTAAAAAATTGGCATCTTATATACAGACAATTGAGAATTCACAAAGAGCAAAGCACAAAAACTGAGAATGTTTTGGTGAACAGAGATAAGTAAGCAGTGTGCTACATTAATTTTTAAGACTCTGCATATAATTTCCTCAAACAATTGCATCTCTCATGCTTGCCTTAGTTTTGAACACATTTTGATAAACCATCTTTATTTAATAATATGTGATCATGCAAAATTAAACACACTTAGCTTTTCTTTTCCCTGGTTATAAAATAATGCCCACTTAAGATTTCAATTTTTCTTCAAGACAGTTTCAAAGGCCCATGGGATCTAGATTCCTGAACACCTATCAAAAAACTACAAACCAGAGGGAAATCTCCCAAATGTTGCTGAATCAAGTTACTTTCTCAATTTGAAACTCTATTGATCCAATCTGGGATGCTTTCTTAAATCTTCAATGGTCAGAGCAGAAATAATAGTCAACAAATCATATTCTTGATTGCACAGAACTGTATAAAAACAGAAAAATGGGGTTTATTTCGAGTGATTCAAGAAAGATGATTGTCTTTAAAATAAAATATAGAGAAACAAAAGTAGCAGCATATATGATAATATATTTATTTTCTTCTAATTTGCATGTTATATAAACTCTTTATGGTTGCTCATTACTAGTCTACTTCTCCACCTTCTTTGCCTTTCACTTTCCTTTCAACCTCCAGACCTATCAAATTGCTTGTCATTTTCTAAAAATCCTATACTATTTTGCTCCTGGATGCCTTTGCTTTTTCTTCTATATATAACAGTCTTCCCCCAGAATTATTTTGTATAAATCATCTTTCAGGAATAAATCATCTTTCAGGACCACAGTCAAGGATTTCTCATGGAAATATTGTGTGACACTCCCCAAGTCATAGAAGTCTTCATGTTGCTTTTTTTATAACTCTATCAGTATTTGTTGCACTGTGTTGAGATCATGGATTTTATTATTTGTGTCTTTTAGTCGATGTGAACTCCTTTAGCAAAAAGACTTTGCCTGGTTCATCTAACATTGACTACCATAGCCTTGGAATAGGGGTTGTAGAATTGAATAAATGAGCAAATGAACAAATGAAGAAACAGGGCCACAAACTTTGGTGACTCTATGCATTGCCGTATGATTTGGCTGAACTCCCAAGAATACATACACAGTAACCTAAGAAGAAAAACCCTAAACAAGTAATCAAGCCAATCAATTCATTAGTTGTTATTATTGCCATTATATCACAGAGAAATCATTTCTTTTATTTTCATGGTCAAATCGGTTTAATCACTGATTTAGTTACTACAGTTACTACCTATTCCAGCCCTTACTCTGAATTCAAAACTGGCCAGAAAACTTGCAGTTTCCTCTTGAGAGCTGAAATTACTCCTGGATAAGGCACAGAGTAACCAAACTATTAAAAAAATCATTAGAAAGTTGGCACAGCAGTTTCCTTTTCTCAGCAGTAAGATGTAGTGTAAAGAGTTTTGGAGAGTTTTGGAGAGTCGGGCAGAGATGGCTTCAGTTCCTGAAAACTTTACCTTCTAAACGTGAGACCTTCAATAACATATATTTCTTAGTCCTCTGTTTATTTATTTATTTATTTTTATTTTTGGAAGCTGAATACTGATATCTACCTCTTGCCTGGGGGTAGAAGAATGGCATGAGACTGATGAGATAACATACAGAAAATGTTTAGTTCCATGTCTCACACAGTTATTAGTAAATATTAGTTTATTCATTTAATACCACTTTTTCTTTACTAACAGTCTTCATTGATCTTTGCCTTGCCTTGGAAAACCTTCTGAATGCTGGGGCTGTGTTTGGTGGAGAATCATAGATGCCACCAAAGGCTGCCTTAATGCTTAGAATGCAGCAGAAGTTAAAATAGTGTAGTGAGCTAAGCATCATAATTATTTCATTTCCTCCCTCCTTTCTCTGCCTTCTTAAATCGTCAATGGTCAGAGAGGAAATAATAGTCAACAAATCATATTTTTGATTGCATAGAGCCATATAAAAACTTCCTCTCTTTCTTTCCTCCCTTCCTCCCTTCCTCTCTTCATCTCTTCCTTCCTTTTTTTCTTTTTCTCTTACCTCCCTTCTTCCTCCTCTTTCTTCTTTCTCCTCTCCTTCTCTTCCTCCTCCTGCTCTTCCTCTTTTTTCTATGAATCTGAGCAAATCTAAGAAATACAAAGACATTTTAAACTTAAAAGTTCACCTTTGTAAAACTTTTATTGAGTATCTGTTCTTGTTTCATCTAAAGGTATTCAATCATCTCTAATCTTTATTTCTGTATGAATTATCTTCCAGACTCATTTTTTCCAGGTTCATGATAAAGTATTTAAAATTTCTCACAAGCTGATTAAAATATTTTTGTTCTCTTCTCCTCAAAGTTGGATTTAAGGCTGGATCTTTACAAGTCTGTTGTTTTTATTCAACTTAGTGAAAAAAATAGTATTAGCTAATTTGTTTAATTTTATGTAAACAAAACAACCAATTGATTGATGAATCTTTCACTTTTCAGCTCATTGTTTGAGCATTAGGTAGGTAGATACAAATTAAATTATTCCACTGGAGCAGGCATGATAGGAGGCATTTTCCAGCAATGGCAGAGATTATAGCTGCTGAGATAGAGTTTTAAAGTATTAGACAAGTACACGGTGGAGAATGGTTAATAAACACTAATTAAGTCAGCTACAAAAAAAAAGCTTGGAAGAAGATCAATATTATTAAGTGTTTAAACTGGCTTTTCACATTTACTGAATCTTTATGCAATTGGGCAAGCTGCAGTTCCTCCTTTGCTTTCCTACTTTCTCCTCCCCTTTCATTTACATTGAAAGTTGGCTTGCAGATCACATGCCTAATCACTTCTTTAACTTATTTAAGTTGCCACATATATATTGTGTACTGCATAACCTTGTGTAACCCTGAGTTGGTAAGCCTGGTTGATATGTAAAGCTGATGAATAACTAAGATTAAGAATGAATATTAACAAGGCAAGAAAACGTTCCCACTTACTTTCTCCAAGGTAGAGCTCCAAGGTAAAATTTTGCTTGATTGACTGTGGAAATAAGAATAATCTTGATTTTAGCTCTAACTGCCATGATCTAGAGATAAGTAACATTAACTGGACATGAGCAGAGATCACCAGGAACACAGGATCTGAAGTGTATGGTGAATACAAGCTGCCCTCATTCAACTAGTGGTTATTTAAAGTCCCCTCTAGTATAATAATAATAATAATAATTACAATTAGCATGAATGGGACATGCTTACTATGTGCCTGGTACTAAGTTCTTTACTTTTCATCCTTGTGGCTATTGTTTGAGGTAGGCACTATTATGATCCCCATTTTACAATGAATAATCTGAAGCTCAAAGAAGTTAGGTAATTAACAAAAATTGCACAGCTACTAGATGATACAGCTGGGATCTGAACTCAGGCAACATGGTTCTAGAGTCCATGCTCTAAGACAATTCTTCTTTTAGCTCAAGGTGCCAAATTCTAATCTCACTGAGCCTGGGTCCCGGATTGTAGACTTGGTGGAGAGGCCATCAATAATGCCTTAGACAATCACTGACAGCAGTAATGGAAGTAGTTGCATAGGCAAAAATCAGCAAATATCTATTTTGTTGGAATAGAAGTTAGAAACACTGAAAAAAAGAAAAAAGGCAAAGTGATCAGAAAGGACACACTTGGAGGCTAGGACCTCAGAAATCTCTATGAGAACAACAGCTACCTTTCTGAGATACTAATATTCCAGTTTTATTCTTTTCCCATATGGCCACCTGAAGCACTATTGGCAAAGATCCTTATGGTTTTCAACAACTCACTAGTACTGCAAATAACAAGATGTTATAGTTTTTCAATGTTTATTATCTGCCTGCCACTGAAAAGGGGCGTTATACACATTATTTCATTTATTCCTTGCAAACTTGTGAAAGAGATATCATTTGTTTTATTTTAAAGTTGAATACACTGAAACTTAGGAAGTTTACTACGTTTTTGAAACTACAAAATTAAGAACAAAATCAGAAAAATACAAACTCCAACAAGAAGATATCATTTTATAAGCATCAGACCAGTAAAAATAGAAAAATATATAATTTCAGTTGTTGGTGTGGATATGGGACATATGATATAGATTCCTTCATACACTGCTAGTGAGAGTATAGATTGGGGCATCCATCCTGGAAATCATTCTGGAAGGCAATTAAATTGCCCATGACTTAGCAATTCTCACTTTGGATATCTATCCCCAAGATATAGATCACCAAGTTCTACAAGGATGTTCATTACATCCTTATTTGTGACAGTGGGGATTTAGAGGTATCCATCACAAGAGGATCAAATAGATAAAATGTGGTAGAAGACTAACATGGGGTGTCATGCAACAGTTAGAAGCAAATGTGCATATGAGTCTGCATGAATAGATCTAAAAACATTACATAGATAAAATATTTGCATATCATATATCTGATAAGACTTATATCCAGAATATACATGGAAACTTACAACTCAATAGTAATAAGACAAAGAACCCAGTTAAAAATGGGGTAAGGATCTGAATAGATATTTCTTCAAAGAATATATACAAATGACAATGAGTACATGAAAAGATGCTCAATATCATTAGTCATTAGGAAAATGCAAATCAGAACTACAATGAAATACCACTTCACTTCCATTAGAATGTGTATAATAAAAAAGATAGGAAATAAGTGTTGGGAAGGATGCAGATAAATTGAAACTCTCACACATTGCTGGTGGGATTGTAAAACAGTGCAGCAATTTTGGAAAACAGTTTGGCATTTCCTTAAAATGTTAAACATATAGTTGCCATGTGACCCAAAAATTCTACTCCTAGGTATATACCTAAGGCAGTGAAAACATATGTCCATACAAAAACCAAATATATATAGCAGCCTTACTCAAAATAGCCAAAAGTAGAAACAACCAAATGTCCATAAACTGATGAATAGGTAAACAAAATGTGGTATATCCATATGCTGGAATATTATTCACCTTAAAAAAATGAAGTATTGATATGTACTACAACATGGATAAACCTGAAAACATATGCAATGTGAAGAAGGCCAGTCAAAAAGACCACATATTGTATGATCTTATTCACATCAAATGGCTATATTAGAGAAATCTATAGAGACAGAAAGATGACTACTGGCTTTAGAGGGCTGGAGGGCTGAGTAGGGAGATAAGAGAGTGACAGTGAATGGATATGAGGTTTCTTTTAAGGGGATGAAATGTTCTAAAATTGTTTCCAGTGATGGTTGCACAACCCTGTGAATATATTTTAAAAACCATTGAATTGTACACTTTAAATGGGTAAATTGTATGGTATGTGAATTATAAATAAACATTTCTTCAATACACTGTTTAAAAAGACACATAGTACTGAATGATGTCAGCAAAATGGCAGAGTGAGCAGCTCCAAGCTCTCGTCATCTGTCAAAGCATTAAAAAACAAGCAGAAATTGTCAGAACCAACTTTGCCAGAACTCTGGAAAAGGTTTACAACAAGCAACTGAATACTGAATCAAAAAAAAGTCAGTTTTAAAATGGTAGAAAAGTTTTGTGTCATTTTTATTTGCCCTTGTCCCACCCCTGTACCCAGTGGCAGTCTTGAAGAGGACAGTCAATATTCCCAGTGTGGGACCCTAATTCCTACTTCTGAATGGAGAAGAGATCTTATTTGCAAACAAGCTTTTCCAGAGCTGCCTGAAGGACTCAAGGTGTTACCTAACCAAATTGGGTTTGCCTCCTGGTGAGTTAAATCAGACTCTCCACCAGAAGTAGTTGTCTTCACAAAGTAAAGTGTATTTGCAGCTAATAGGAGACCATGCAGAATCATGTCCAGTCATGGCGTCCCTGAACAAAGGGAAGCGGGGCCTTTTATTTTGGATGGGGAATGAATATTCAAAAGGGAGAGGCGGGTAGTCTCACAGTGCAGGTTATGGTAATGAGGCCTAAACTCCTCCTGGAGAGGAGATATTAGCATTAAAAATAAGGCAAAGGTCATTGGCATAGCTCTTGTGGTAAGGCTTGGTCTGGTTCAGGGCTGTTGGTGATTGCATCTCCTTAACATAACAAAAGCGAAAAAACAATTTGGAAAAACAGTTAAATGCTTCCAAACCCACCCTTGAGTTCCTTAGGGCAATTAGTAGGTGACAAAGGCACTGTCTCTGTTTCACCTAATTTGGAACTCCCTGGGGCCAGAAAAGAAGCAGATACCTGGGCAAAAGATTAGGATTAAGACATACAATAGACCACCTAAGGCCTGGGGGGAAAAAAGCAAGGAGAGTTTCTTTGGGAAATTAGGGCATTCAAAAGCACCTGTATACACAAACCTTCCCAAAGCAACACTGCCGCCTCTCTCTTCACTCCTGGTAGATAATCTCAGCTAAACTATTAATTATCCCCTCCAGGTTTTTAACCTGTCACTTGATAAGGGCTCCTTGTCAGCAACATTGTAACATACTCATTTTCCAACATTAATAAATGTCTCTAAAGCCCATATCCAAGTATTATCCCTGCTTCAGATATCAACCCATCCTCCCTTTTACAAGTGCAAGTTTCTTCAAAGGAGTATCCTAAACTGTCCCCATATCCCTACTCCCTAACAGCTCCTTAATGCAATAAATACGGTTTTCCCTTCTGAATACCCAGAATCTATTCTTTCCAAGGTGATCGCTGAACTACAAGTGGCTAAATTCAGCAGACAATCCACACATATTATGCTACTTAATTGTCTTCAGTATTTGCACTATTTGCCCATCCCACTTTGAAATACTCTTTCCTTGGCTCCATGATCCCAAATGCTCCTGGCATTCTCAAAAGCTTTTCTTGGTTTTTCTTTCCAACTCTTAAATATTGCAAATGTATGGGATACTTTTCCATACCGTTCTTTTTTTTCACTCAATATCAACAATCCTCAAATGTCTGGGAGTTTTTGAGAAAAGTCATGCCTTAGTGAATAGTAGACTTGAGACAGTAGCAGATCTCCATCATTCTCATCAATAACAATGTCACAAAACACTCAGCTTCATCGTAGGTAGGTGTGACAACACTTAAGATCAACAAGAGATTCACCTAAACAGAGCTGTTGTAGGTAGGAGGAAATCATAGTGGTTTTGAAATCTAGGCTCAACAGGTGTAAAAGATGTGTTTATTCACTATGAAGTGACAATTTATAGACACGTCAAAGCACTCGTGGAACTAATAGCAATCTTTGCAGAAGCAGACTTCTACTTGCAAAGAAGGTGGGAAATAAAAGCTTTCAGATTCAGATTTGTTTACAATGGCTGGTAAAGTCTGGAACATATTGACGGAATACAGGATTGAATAAATACAAACATCTCATAAAAAGAAAAGTAGTTTTATGCAGTTGGCATTAAGTAAAGAGAAATAAATGTCAAGGTAAATGTCACTCCTTCCCCACTATAATATAATTCCCATTAAAAAATTAGTTCTGTTTTTAGAGGAGATATTTTACAGCTATACTTACCCTTTCTCAGCCCTATCCTGTAAAGAATTACTCACTTTACCTCCTGGAGCCTCCCTGATTGCTCTCAGGGCACGAAACTCAGGTTGCAGCATCCTCTAACATGAATTTTAATCAATTTTTTAAAGTAGCAATTTTCCTCTAATTTTTTTGTTAAGAAAAAATTTTCTTTTAATTAAAGGAACAATTACATTAATAAAGCATCTTTTTCAGGTGAAACCTTCATAGATTTAATATTTATGTGGTAATAAGAAAATGAATTTGATTTTAAAATAAATCAGGAAGAGTTTCTTGAAAAAAATGATCATGATTAGCATGTTGATGGGAGAATTGAGTAGAAAAAGATTAATCTTTTTGTAGCATGTCTATTGTCTTATAAATATCTACTCAATAACTTAACTGCATCCACAATAGTTTAGAAATTCTATAGGTGGGTAATCAAGGCTCTCCAAAAGAGTTACCCCAACATTTATTTCCAGTCTTGTCTCTCATAAGATTTATTAAACAAACAAAGAAACAAAAAGAGCTTTGCTTTCCAACCAGGTAAATCATTATCATATAAACTTGTCTTCTCATTTCCAACCCCATGTTTTTATTTATCATACTGTTTCTCTCTCCTGGAAGGCCCACCTTACTCTTCTTTACTCATTTACATGCTATCTATACCTCAAAACCTTAACTAAGTATATCCTTTTTAAGAAAAGTTTTTGACAGAGCACTCAGCCCATTGTGATCTATTTCTTCCTAGACTCCCTTGCACATAATAGGATTATATTTTAAAGATAATATATAAAATGTGCTATACCCAAGCATGCATGTTTTCCAACTGTTTATGTTTGGAGGATATCACCACTACAATTATTGTCATTTTGACTATTCCTGTAAGAGTATATGCTGATCTTTACTGTTATTTAATCTCTCATGTTTTGCAATGTTGCTCCAACTAGTTCGTAACATTTTACTACCTAGGGACCATAGATTTAATTCTTCACATGGCATACAGCTGCCAATACAAAATAAACATTCAATGAATAACTGAAGAAATGAAAACTGAAAAAAATGAAACGAAGGAGGGAGAAAAGGAAGAGCAAACAAATTATGAAACATGGAGCAAGTACACTGGCCCTCACTGATTACTAACCCCCAAGTCACTTTACAAACACATTTCTGAAACAGCCTGAAGATTTAGGTTGGTGAATTAATGTTTGTAAAATTGCTTAAATATTGTACAATGCTATACAGATATAGGCATTGAAAACTCATCACAATCTGAAACCAGAATAGCTTCTGCTCTCAATACTGTTGAATTGAATTGTCTTCTGAATTTGTCCCACACTACTCTGTCCCTTTGTAAATTTAGTGCAAATTGTGCAATACTTGTGGGATTTGGAATGGTTCAGAGTGAATTCTAATGAAATTCTGTGAAGAGGCAGTCATCCTATTACTAAGAGATACTTGTCTTTTTTCCCAGAGAGACAACTTAAAAGTCCTTAACTACAGACAAGAGATTTGTCATATAGCCATAATGTTAAAACTCATTTCAAATCTTCTTACCACTCTAAATACACATTTAAGAAAGCAAGCTATGACTGCTAAAGGGGTTGTTTGATTTTAGGTCATTTAAAAGTCCAGATTACAGGTTCCACAACAGGTATTGTACAAATATATAAACATGTGTTTACACAGAAAATGAAGTCCTTTACAAATATGCTTTTAAAATCTGGTGTACTTTTTTATTTATTTGAGCAAGTCTTCTACTGCCAGTTGATTACTATAAAAATAAACAAACCACAGAGTTGCTATTACATCTTTAGATTTATTTTAAATAATACCAAGTATGTGACAAGAAGAAGAAAAGGAAACATTAATTAATTACTAGACAATTTTTTAATGTAAGAGACATTCAATTAGTTAAAGTGAGACACATTTTAAATAGAAGAAAGTTGATGTTTAGATGTTTTCAAAATATTAACATCGTTTTACATCCATATAAAATTTTAAATTCTCTTCTATTACCTTTTGAATGTCCTTAAAATTCTATCCATTTGAAGTGTCTTCTGTTTGCATTTCCTAGTTGGTAGTTTTTCTATCTGAAATACTTTAAATTTATTTTTGGAGGGCATTTAAATTTAAATATTATAGGAAAGGTACTAGCTTGGAAGTACTGTTTGCAATAATAATGTTAAAATAAAGTAATTTAAAAATACATATTCAACAGAATACTGCAGTGTATTGGGCAATATGCTCTGAAAAGTCTTCCTGCTACAAAATAACTAGACTCTGGATCAACTATATTTTCAAAAATCTTGTTGGCTTACAGGAAGTAAGGTGTTTCAAAGGACACCCTAATTCCTCTCATCTCCCACTCTGCAAAAGAACAATCGAGCAAAAGCCATGAGCTGAAATAAGATGAACAATGGACTACCAAACATACTAAAGAGAAGATATTTCTGTGAAAACAACTGTTTAAATGTGCTCAAGATTGAAGACTAAGCCTTCTGCCAGTGCCCATGAGCTTAACCAGAATCACTCACACTGAATACATACTCTTGGGAGCTAAATTGCTCCCAGCTTGAGGGCATCCCTGTATCCTGGCAGATAAAAATGCAAGTCCTCTCTGCAGAAAATCATCCACAATTTGGGCCAAGAGCAAGGTCAGAGATAGAGATGACTATCAAAGATCCCCACGCTACCGTGAACAAGAGTCATAGAAACACAGACATAGACTCCTAAGGACTTTGACGTTAGAGTGACCACATACAGAATTTTTAAAAAACTATGAAAGAAAGATTTAAATAAATAAAATTATAGCCAAAATGAGTATTGAAAATCAACAGGAAAAGATTGAAAAAGAAACAATACTTTTTGAAAAGAAAATATATAATTAATGATTCAAAACTTCAGTAGATAAGTTAAACAATAGAAATATCCACCTGAAAGGGAGAATTAGTGAACCGGAAGTTAGACTGAAGAAATTACTCTGAATACAGCACAAAGACATAGTCAGAAAAATAGGAGGAAATGACTACAAGATATTGAGAATATAATGAGAAGGTTGACTGCAAGTCCAGGTGGACATCCCAATAGAAGAAACTAGGGAAAATGGAGGCATAAAAATATTTGAAAAGACAATAGGGGAGAATTGTTTGGAAAAGATGAAAGACTTGAATGTGCAGATATAGGAAGCACAATATTTATGAAGCAGTAAAAATGAAAATATAGCCATGACTAGAAACTTTAGAAAAGCAAATATAAGCAAAAGATATTTAATTGCAGCCAGAAAGCAAAACATATACAAAAAGAAAGATATTTAAACATTCTCAGCAGCAACAGGAGACACCAGAAGATGGAAATAATAACTTCATGAGAGGAAATAATTGCTTCTCAAAAATTTTCTTCCAGGAAAAAATCATTCAAGATCAAGGATAAATAAAAACATTTTCAGGTAAACAAGAACTGGGTTTATCATGAAGAGTTCTCTATTAAAAGAACATCTAAAGAATGAACTTCAAAAAGAAAGAAAATTATCACAGAAGAAAGGTTTGAGATGCAAGAAGAACTGGTGGACAAATTAATTTGTAAATAGGGTATTTATAAAAAAATACAAAATAATAATGTCTAGACTGTGAGTTGGGGAGTTTGATTGAAGTAAATGACCTTTAGAATCATTGTATTATTTGGAAGGTAGCTATTGTACTGATTGACCCTTAGGCTTTGATAAGTTAAATTATACATGATAAAACTCCAGAGATAACCAAAAAGAGAATGTAAAATTTACAGAGAGAAAAGATAAGATAAGAGGGGAATAAAAACCAATTCCCAAAGACTAAGAAAGAAAATAATCAGAAAAAATCTGGACAACATAAAGGGAAAGGTAAGATAACTGAAGCAACTTCAAAATTTCAATAATCACAATGCAATAAATAAGCTAAATTCTGTTATAAATCAGAGATTTCATATCGAATAAAAAAGAATAAAATTCTAATATAGGCTATTTACAAGAGACATGATCAAATTAGACAGGCATAGAAAATTTGAAAGTGAAAGAATGGGGAAAATGTTATCAGGCAAACGTTAATGAAAAGAACACTGAAATAATTTTATTAATACTAATTATAATATGAATTCAAGTAAATGGAAATTTCAAGTTGTGGATTAAGTTTAACATGGTCCTAGATTGGTGGTTGCCAGAGGCACTTGCCAGAAATAACCTCAGATTGTATTTAAAGGAATGCATCTCCATCCTAGGCCTCAAATAATGCCTACAAGTAATTTTCCTAGACAAATGGGCACCTCCCAAGAAAATAAATAGCTAAGTACAGAAGAAAATAAGGCACCTTGAATAAAAACCAGGAAAAAGAAAACAGATCCACACATTTTCCAATATTGGAATTATCAGATATTGAATACAAAATATCTATACTTACATGTTTCGAGGAATAAAAATGAAGTTTAAGCAAGAAATATATGAGATGAGCCTAGATTATCTTGCAATGCTGTAAAGAAGTGCCCAGGCCAAATCAAGCAAAACCCACAATGATGGGGACATGTCAAAGGGACACAGGAGCCAACTGACAGAACTCCCAATAGCCAAAGCAGAAACAATTTGAGTAACAAAGTAAGTAAAGTAGTGTTGGATTATAGCCCAAAGTATGAAATAAATATCCACAAGTAAATACTTACATGAATAAATAGTTGAATAAATAAGTGGGAGAGAATCGACAAATCTTCCATGCAGAAAATTTGAAATAATTTATGTAGATACTTTAGTCTCAAGGGAGTGGATCATAATATCCTACTCCTTAAATGTGGGTTGTGCATAGAAACTTCCTTTCAAAGAGTAGAGTATGAAAAGAGGGGAAAAATAGTAACTTTATAATGGAGAATCCTGACAAGCACCACTTCAGAAGTAGTCAAGGCTAACATCAACAGTAATAAGTGATGTTGATAGTATGTACACTTCATTTGATGTGGTGACTATGGCACTCTATCTCTGTGGTCTTTCTCCCAAAAATATACAGCTCCAGTCTAATCATATGATAAGCATCAGACAAATCCCAATAGAGGGACATTCTATAAAATATCTGACTAATACTCCTCAAAACTTTCAAGGACATAAAATGTGTCAAGAAATGCCTAAGTAGATATAATGATTAAATATACTGTGGATTTTTAATGGAATCCTGGAAGTGTAAAAGGACATTAGATAAAAGATAAAGATTTGAAAAAAGTATGGACTTTAGCTAATAGTAATGTATCAATATTGGGTTATTAATTGAAACAAATGTACCACACTAATGTGAGATATTAATAACAGTGGAAACCCATATGAAGTTTATGAGAACTCTCTGTATTATTTTTGCAATTTTTTAGTAAATCTTAAGCTATCTAAAACAAAAAGCTTATTTACAGAAGTCAAGTTTAGAAACATCTGAGGATTGTAGGAAACTATAAAAAGTGAATATAATTTTTAAAAAGGAATAAATAGAACTTCTAGAAATGAAAATGCATATAAATTAAAATACAATATTGATGTAAGGTATTAACTGCATATTAGAGGAAGCTAAAGAAAGAGCTAGTAAACTAGAAGATTTGATCAGAAGAAATTACAAATACAGCACAAATAGACAAAAAAAATTTAAAATGAAAGAAAAGTGTTTCCATCATCATGATTATATCAGATTTTTATTTCATTAATTTCTGGTTTTCATTGCATTCCTTCTACTTTTTTGGGGTTTAGGCTGTTATTCTACTTCTAGCTACATAAGTTAGCTTCTTAAGTCAATACATTTTGGCCTTTCTGGTTTGTTTTCTTTCTTTTTTAGTTGCTTTTTTTTTTTTTAAGAGGGATTGGCCCTTCACTAACATCTCTTGCCAATCTTCCTCTTTTTCTATTTTTTTCTCCCCAAAGCCCCAGTACATAGTTATATATTATTGTTGTAGAGTTGTAGCTCTTCTATGTGGGATGCCGCCTCAGCATGGCTTGATAATTGGTGCATAGGTCTGCAAACCCTGGGCCATGGAAGTGGATTGAGCAAACTTAAGTGCTATGCCACTGGGCCAGCCCCTGTTTTTTTTAATATAAGAGTATAAGTGTACAATTTTCTTCAAAATAGCACTTTTGTTGCATCCTACAAATAGTCATACATACTTTTTCATTATTATTTTTACCAAGTAGTTTTAATATACATTATATTTCTTTTTCTTTTTTTTTTGTGGGGAAGACCAGCCCTGAGCTAACATCCGTTGCCAATCCTCCCCTTTTTGCTGAGGAAGACTGACCCTGGGCTAACATCCGTGTCCATCTTCCTCCACTTTATATGGGACGACACCACGGCATGGCTGACAGGCAGTGCGTCGGCGGGCGCCCGGGATCCGAACTCGCGAACCCCGGGCTGCCAAGCGCGGACTAAACCGCTGCACCACCGTGCGGCCCCTACATTATATTTTTTAATTGACTATTTAGACATGTTTTTTATATTTCATACATGAGAATTTTTAATTTATATTTTTGTCACTAATGTATCTCTTCATTATTTTCTTTCAGAGATGTGATATAAATGATGACATTGAGATTTGCTTTTTTGCTAAGTAAGTGGTTACTTTATAAAAGACTCTATCCATGGTTGAGAAAATGGTGTATTCTCAATTTTCTGGTTGAGGATCAATATAATATAAATATTCCTTTATATTATATCTGGAAACAATATTTTTATAATATGATAAATAAAATATTTTTATATTTTCACATTCTAATTGATGTTTGCTTACATATAGAAGTATGATAAACTTTTACATACTAGTTTTATATCCAGAAACCTCACTAAACATTATTTTTAATTCTAATCATTTATTTTAAGATTCTTTGGAATTTTCTCTGTATATATTTGTAACATCTATGAATAATTACTTTTACACCTTCTTTCCCAATTCACATATCTTTTATTTCTTTTTTTTCTTCTTAGTTTACTAAGAATTCCAGTGAATGTTGACAAAACAGTGGGGATAGTGAGTATTTCTGTGTTCTTCTCTCATCTCAAAAAGAAAGCTTTCCTCATTTCAATATTGTGTGATATTTGCTCTGGTGTTCTTATACCTATTCTTTTCTAGATTAAAGAAATTCCCTTCTATACTATTTAGTTTGGGATTGTTATTATGAATCAATATTGATTGTTCATCAAATGCTTTTCTGCATCTATTTGTATGATTGTGTGACTTTTTTGTCTTTAATCTCCAAATGTGACAAAGTACATTAACTAACTTTCTAATATTTAACCCATTTTGCATTCCTTAGATAAAATTGATTGGGTTAAGATGTTTTTATCATCTTTATTATAAATGATTGAATTTGGGTTGCTAAAATTTTATTCAAGATTTTTGCCTCTATGTTTATCAGTTTTTGGTCGGTCTTTAATAATCCTTTTTCTGTACTTCCTTGCTTGGTTTTGGAATGAAGATTAGGCCAATCTCATGAAATGAGATTTTCAATGTGTCCCTGTGTCCAAATTTCCCCTTTTCTCACAGACACAGTCATATTGGATTAGGGCCTACTCTAATGATCTAATCTTAACTTGATCATCTGAAAAGACCCTATTTCCAACTAAGGTCTTATTTGTAGGTACTGGAGGTTAGAATGTCAGTATCTTTGGGGAGGAGGGAACAAGTCAACCCATAACACTATATAAAAATAGTAAGTTAATGTAATTTTGTGGAACAATCTGTCTGTGACTAACTTGACTATTTCATAGATATATACTGGTATCTATTAAAACTCCATGAATGTACTGATAAACTTACATATTTATAAATAGTTTATATTTATTAATGTGATAACAAGCTATATACTTTAAGATAGAATTCTAAATAAAAAATAAGAATAAACATTTTTAAAAACTGCAATGAGAAATGAATTATATTTTCACTTTGCAGAGCTGTGATATATATTTTCCTTTTTATCTTTTTTACTTTGTCATTAAATTAACATAGATTCACAAGACATGTCACACTAATTGGGATATCTTTGAATTTGGTGTAGAAAAAGGTCACACTTAATCAAAGCAGATCAGATTATTCATTCAGTCTCAGTCCTGGCCATAATGTAGGATCACAGGCTTCATACTGAATTTATATCGTGTATACACTTTTTATAAGTTAATTAGACTCTGTTTATTTAAAGGCAACATGATTTCTAAACATCATTTGTCAGAGCCTGAAAGTTAAGAGGAAACCCCTCCACACATATCCACATATAATCTCAAAATCTGAAACAATAATAAACAGCTTTTGTAGTCTTAGGTAGATGTCTAATATTCAAATTTCAAAAAAAATGTTACCTTTGTTATGATTAATCAGAGGAGCTAATTAAAATGGAAAAAATATAAAGTTAAAATTGGTCAATATGGTGAAATAAGTTTGTTAATATCTTTATGTAGAAGAAAGACTTGAATCAATTGGCATAGAATTTCCTCAAATATTTCAGTCTAGATAAAATTAGTCATAACAGCAGTGACAAAACAGATTTATGTAGGCTCTACCTCTATTAACTCCATCAAACTTCTGACCCCTTATCTAAAGTTTCAGAAATTCCTTGAGGATGTCTCCCACGTTCTTTTGAATGTGATTATATGAGCAATTACCTGCCCATTTTTCTCTAGTCTTGTTTCCTGTATGATATAGGGTAACAAGTTTATTTATTACAAAGAAACTGAATCCGTCAAAATCATGGCCAGAATATAAAAACTACTCTAAATATTCAAAGCAAAATATAATACAAGGAATTGCTTACAGAGATGATGGATGTGATGAGAAGCCCCTCCTCCCCCCCAAAAATAAGGTGAGATAGAAAGATTTGCCATAGCAGGAAGATACTACTAACAGTAGGCTGGATAGACAAAGGAGCAGGTGGTGTTAACAGAGCCTAGTGGCCATGATCGCCCGACTAGAATCATTGTAGCTCTCTGTAGAGCTAGTGCCATGGAGAAGATAAACTTGTTGCCAGAGATGCCATCTAGGTTTCTCTTTTCCTTATTATCTCAATATTCTGCCTTCTATTGACTGAAAAGCCGGTGGACCTGAAGTCAGAGTTTATCAACTAAGATCAAGTCAGGAAAGAAGAAATATTCCAGGTTTGTTTAAACAGAAAGATTCTGGTGCAGAGCATTGGTTACACCACTGATAAGAGAACTGAAAGGCACCAATCAGGTGGTAAAGCAAAATCAGAAAGTTTTTGATTTTGAAAGCAATCTACCATCGCTAGACTAGAGAACCTCAGAAGGAAGCAGTGCTGCCAGATCAGAGGGCCATCCGGCAGGAGTTAGAACCACAGGGAGCACTGCCCAGTGGGACCAGGGACAATTGAGACAACTCAGCCTGTTGGTAACTTGGGAGGTGGGGAGTCTTTGCCTTCCCTCCATTTCCTCTGTTATGATGTTGATATTAAGTAGACCCTGAGGCTCTCTGTGGCTTGCTCCTATCTGCCAGTATTTGCAGGTTCATGAGGATAACCTGTGACCCACTTTCGTTGTATATGTTATCCAAAGATCTCTGGTGTTGACATCTTAAGAGCTCTACTTTTATGAGGAGATTCATAAAAATTCAACAACCAAAAAACTATGCTGTTGCCTTCATCTTCCCAGAATTCTTCCTCTCATATGTTTTCATTCCTTTTTTTTATGTCTTAAGTCGTTTTAAATCTATTTATTTATAGTCTCTCTATCAGTTTCGTTATATGACGTATCCCTATTCCTGTCATCTAATTCATAGCATCTGCTGACTCTTGTTTATTGTGGAATTTTCCTTGTGGTTTTAATCATTTTTGTCTGTGTGCTTGCATTTTAATGTCTGCAAACTGTGAAACTCCTGGTAACCCGCTGAAGACTAGTCTCTCTAGACCAGCTTAGTGTTTGCTTAGGTTTACCACAAGTTTGGAATGACTTTTCATGATTATTTCTTGACTTGTGGTTCCTAGAGCATAGAGCTATGACACATTCAAACCCCACATCATGGTGAAGGACAAACCCATTATATCACAAATTCTCAGGAAATTATGTTTTTACTTGGTGCTGAGTCAGAGACAAAAACACCTCCTTGTTGATTACCTGTGCTGACAGACTTGTTGAATCTCAGGTTTATGTGGGATACCACTAACTCCTTCCTCACTCGGGATCTTGGTCTTATTTTCCCCCACTCTTGACAATGTAAATCTCCACCATTACTTCAGGGCTTTCCTTTGATTTCTTTATGATTCTTTATTTGTGACCTGTAGGAATTTTCCTTGTAGCCTTGTGGGCTCAGCTTTACATTTATTTTAAAAGTTTGTCGCATTTTATTTGGGATTTCTTTATTTTATTTATTTATTTATTTTTATTAATTTTGTGTGTGTGTGAGGAAGACTAGCCCTGAGCAAGATCCATTGCCAATCCTCCTCTTTTTTTTTCATTTTCTGAGGAAGATTGGCCCTGGGCTAACATCCATGCCCGTCTTCCTCTACTTCATATGGGACACCGCCACAGCATGGCTCAACAAGTGGTGCATCTGTCCCCACCCAGGATCCAAACCTGCGAAACCCCGGGGCCACCAAAGCAGAGCATGCAAACTTAACTGCTATGCCACCCGGCTAGCCCCTATTTATTTTTTAAAAAGTAGAGTTTTCAGGTTAACAGGAACAACAATCTCCAAACTACAGTAGTCACACACCTGAGCATAAAGGGGGATTTCCCCAAAACAGGGTTTCCATTTCCAGATCCTTGTCCTTTACCACTCTCCTGAAACTTATCTACCTGAGAGCACCTTTACTATTCTCAATTTCTACTACCCTTTCCAAAATTACCCTTCTCCTATTTTAATATACAAAGGTCTAAATCCCATTTATTTCATATCTTGTATGGTGCGTTTCCATGGATGCAGAAACCCCTGGTCTGCCAAATAAAGGGCCAATTTGTGTCTTTGTTGAGAAAGTTAATGACTGTAAAGATAGGGTAACAAATAGTTCAACAAGTTAAACGCTTTCTAATTTTTGTTTGGTTCAACAAAATTGGAGAGAAACCTAATTGACTTATTAGTTCAAGAAAAATAATGTTTGATGGCAAGTCACAATGCGACTTTTGGCATGAAATCCACAAAGGATTCAAAGAATTAACATTGCTATAAAAACTGCCTTTTTTCCCAACACTAATTTTTGTAAATAATGATTTCTCAAAGACTATTTATAAACACCCACACATAAACAACAAAAAAAAGCCAGAAAAGAATTACTGCTAAAACTAGCTTCATTCTGAAATGTCCATCAAAATATGTATGAATTAATTGTAAAAACTACATTTAATCATACCAATCAGAAATGCATTTTATAGCAAAATTTTACTTATTAGGATTATTTTAAAAATGGATAACATATTTATGTTTTTTGATAAATTGTATACTAGTACTAAGTGCAAAGATAATTTAATCCAGAAGAACAATTTTAGTCATTTGAGTATTATGGTCCCCAGAAACTTAAAATAAATTATGTTTATTTTATAATTATATAAAAGAAATGTAAATTTATATGCATGCATTTGTTGTAGTATAATGTAGCAATTACAAAATGCTTTCAAACATAAAATACATTAGGGTAACTTTTTGTGGGGAAGCAGAAAAAATATGAATTCTAAGAGAAAAAATAACTATTTAAAATTTCCAATTATTATAAAAGAAATTAATGCCTTGATATACTTTTTAAAAGGATTATGGTGGGTATCAAATTTATATGGCATTTAGATTCCATTGAATACATTTTAAAAAGTGATATAATTTCACTTAGCAATTGTATACTCAAAATAGGCTTTAAATTACATTCTTTGCAGAAATTTCAAGCTCAGCAAAATATGATAAAATTTAGATGGCAACAACAATGTGCAAAGGGGTTCACTGTTTTTCAAAACTATTTTGTGAGTGAGAAAGATGTTAGGAGATGGCTAATCTAATCTGCCACATTGATGGTTATAGAAGTCTCTTATTTAAATTCAATACATCTTTATAGAGATAAAATATTTTCCAAAATTACACATCATATAACTGATTCAGTCAGATAGGCTGACATGTTCTGTTTTGCTTTTCAGAAGTATCCTACATAAGACCTAATTGTAAGACTATACAATGCTTCCTCCTCCCTCCATACCTCACCACCACATTACTAAAGACCTATTTATAGAAGTTTCTTTTACCCAGTGTATCATGTCTAGATATCAAGAAAAAATTACAAGACATACCAAAAGATGAAAAATTTAATTTGAAGAGACAGAGCAACCATTGGAAACAGACATGGCAAGGATGTTGGAATTATCAGACTGGAAATTTAAACAACTATGATTAATATGCTAAGGTTTCTAATGGATAAAGTAGACAATATGAAAGAACAGATGGGCAAGGTAAGCAGAAAGATGGAAATCCTAAGAAAGAACCAAAAGAAATGCTAGAGATAAAAAATATTGTAAGAGAAATGAAGAATGCCTATCATGAACTTATTAGTAGACTGGACATGACTAAGGAAAGAATCACTGAGCCAGAGGATAAATCAATAGAATCCTCAAAAACAGAAAAGCAAAGAGAACAAGGACTAAAAAAACCAGAACAGAATATCGAAGGATTGTAGAACAACTACAAAAGGTGAAACATATGTAATGGGAATAGTAGAAGTAGAAGAAATATTTGAAATAATAACGGCTGAGAATTTCCCCCAAATTAATGTCAGAAACCAAACTACAGATCCAAGAAGTTCAGATAACACCAAACAGGATAAAAGCCCAAAAAACTACACCTACACATACAATTTTCAAACTACTGAAAATTAAAGATGAAGAAAGAATCCTGAAAGAAGCCAGACGGAAGAAAGCACCTCACCTATAGAGGAATAAAGATAGAAATTACATCCAACTTCTCCTTGGAAACGATGCAAGCAAGAAGAGAGTGGAGTGAAATATTTAGTGTTGAGGGAAAAAAATCCACCAACCTAGAATTCTTTACCCTGTGAAACTGCACTTCAAAAGTAAAGAAGAAATAAAGACTTTTGCAGACAAACAAAAATGGAGGGAATTTGTTGTGGACAGACTTACCTTTCAAGAAATGTTAAAAGAAATTCTTTAGTGAGAAGGAACATAATATAGGTCAGAAACTCGGATCTGCACAAAGAAAGGAAGAATATCAAAGAAGGAATAAGTGAAGGAAAATATGTGATTCAGAACCTAGAGCTTCCAACAGAAGAAAGTGAAGTGAATTTCCAAGATGATGATAAATGGAAAGTCCCAGAATCATACTCACAGAACAGATTTTGGAGCAACCAGTCAAAATTAGAGTGGGAAGAAGGACTTCAAGAAGGGTGTCTCTAAACAGAAAAATGGAAATAATAGATTACTTGAGGTGTTTGACTATAGAAACAAGTTTTAGAGTTTATAGTAGGGGAATAGTGATAGGTACAAAAAAATGTCAAAGGCTATTTAAAGTAAAGTTTCTTGTATTTCATTGAAATGCATGATACAATTCAGTCCAACTTATACAAAGTTGTAAAAAACTTAGAAGCAGCAAATTGTGCATTGCTTGAAAGAAATATGTGGCCATGCTTTTGATAATTCTGATAACACAAGATGAAAACTGGACAAGCAAGTATAATGAGAAAAATGAAGACATTTATATGCATATTCTTATGAACATAGCATTTAATGATGTGAAATTTTGTGGAAAATGGAAAAAGCTCCAAAATTTTCTTAAAATAGTCAACTCTTTGAATAATACTTTCAAATATATTTGCACAATATTGATAAATGTTTAAGATATTTATAAATTAACTGAAGGTATAACTGTTGGGAAGCAGTCTTCCATGGTCTCCACTCCCACACTTCTTGATTAAATATCCCAAATCAAAAGGCCACGATTGTTCCTTCACCAGTGCTACTCCTCAGAATTGTTTAATCAGCTGGCAATTCTGAAAATTAGGTAATGCACCACAGGAATGCATTAAGCAATCACGAGCTGCATCTGTTACCCCTCTGGACGAAGAACAGGCTTGCTTACTGCTTGCTAGATAAATGGCAGATTTCCTAAGTTCAGGAATCTTCTCCTGTGGTTTGCCCACTGCATTAGCAGGCTCCACCAGGCTCTTTATGTGACTCTGTAAGATTTGGCTTCTGGGAAACCAGTGCAATGATGTTACTCTACCTACTGCTATTGCTGTGAGTAATATACTATCTTTTGTCTTCTGTCAACATCCATGGAACTGTATCAACTCATAACTTATTAACTCATGGTTATTCTAGTGGGCAGTCTCCTGCTTCTAGTTCTCCTCCATACTGTCAAATTCCATCAGGAACATGCAGCAAGCCGTGGAGTTTGTTAAAAATATGTTGGATTCTATCACTTCATTTGTCACTATTTGTGATTCAGAAATTGTTGGAGATTATTGAAACACTGGAAATTGGGTCAAAGATTATCCAGATAAACAATTGATAACTGAGGTGATATTAATATCTGACTTACTTTTTAATTTCAAATCTATTTATTGAATGATTCGGGTTAGAGAAATTATTCTAAAGAGCCTGAAAGTAAATTCATATATTATGTTTTTCTTTATCTTCAGAAGCAGATGCAATTAATCGTTGTATATCATTTAGGAGAAATACTCACTATTTCAAAACAATTTAGAATGGATGAGAGAAACTTTTTCAAAAATAATCTCTAAAGGATTCATGGCCAAAAATATCTTAAGAGGAAAAAAGTCCAGAAATAATTATATAGACAATTTTGAGCAGAAAATCAAGCTTATATCCTCTATCTTGAGGAAACAAATAAAAATAATATTTATTACCAATGAACATATACTATTTTACTGATTCACCATAATTACAACACAACAAAAAACATTTTAAAACCTTTGGTTAAAAGTAAAAGGGACAACAATTTCTTATCTTCAGGGAAATCCAAGTTTAATCAAAATCATGAGATGTAATTAGAGTTTTATCAATAAGTTAAGGCTGTGTGGGAGTTTGTTTGCTGTGAAACAAAGATTCCAGAAAGCACAGCTGGAGGGAGGAACCGCAGCCAAAGAAGTCAGATTCAAACCCCAGAGACACATAAAGATGAGAACTAATGAGTAGATTTTAACCTGACAGACCTATATTGTAAATCATAAGGTAAGACAGGTCGGGATTAGTAGGCGTAAGGTCAATGGTAAGGGGGAGAGTGTTGTTTCGGGACTCTTTTAGGACTATATATTTTATATTTTCCTTTGAAATTGTACACTTCTTATATTAATACGAACATTTGAGGCTAACTACATTTTCTTCATTCACACTGAATTTTAAAAAGTAGATTGATTATAACTGAAAATAATGAAGTTGTTTTTAAATGTTTTTTTAAAGTGGGAATATGGACAGGCTGAGAAAGAAGAGTCTTTTTTCCTTCATACTATTTTAATGTTTCTCATTTCTCAAAGAGCGCCCTCAGGCAAAGTCTTGTATCTGTTACAGAGACATTAAAAAAGAAATCTCAGTTCCTATAAGACATTTGCACATTTTAGAAAAGAGTCTTTTCTGCATTTCATTAGTATCATCAACTAAAAGGATGGCAGAAAAAATATAGTAATTAATGCATATTAAATGCATCATATTTTACTTGATTCTATACTTAAAGACAGGAAAATTAAGCTAAATATTGCTACTTTTATTTCTCTTGCTTCCTGTATGATATGATAAGTGAACCTTAGAGCTCTGATGTTTAGGTTAAAAGAGACGTTTTCATGCTAACAGGCCCATAAGAAATAACACTGATGAAGTTTAGAATATAATTCTACCTCTTCAACTTTATCACTTACCTTATTTCACATGATTCATATCTCTATACTTAGAAGCTTGAGCAAAAAAGATACTCATGTTTGTTTGCCTATGTTTTTTATGCTTCCTTAAAAAAAATTGTGACTGCTTCTTAAATGAATCCCTTATGTGCTTACCAATCCTTATTTATCTACCTCTATGCCTGCAGTCAGAACAGTGAGAACCCTAAGAAACCATAGGTGGAATAACCGCCTATGTGTGACCATCATGTATCAGTCAGGGCTGCCTGTTTTCACAAACATTGTGGGCACTTTGCTTTGAAAGGAATGATTATTTCTACCTCTAAATGAGTGTACAAGCTCAAACTAGAAAGCGAACAGAAACGATTTTCTGGTTTCTTCTCTGACAGTGATATACATGGATCATCAGCCCATACCTAAAGTAAACATCGAAGAGTTTACCCATTACCCTGCTTAACTGAAAACATTTTCTCCTTTGTTGCTCCCTTCTTTCCTTTTTCTTTCTCTTTTCCTTCTTTCCCTTTCTTCCTTCCCTTCTGCATTCCTCCCTTCCTTTCTTTTATCTTTCCCTCCTTCCTTCCTTTCTTCCTTCTTTCCTTCCTTTATGTTTTTTCTTTTTCTTTAAAGCAGCGGTGTATCTGTGTTCCCCAAAGCACTTAGGACTCTATTTAGGAAGAAGGCAGATTCTGTCCTGGTTATGAAGGAGAGGCTGCAAAGTCAGAGCTTTAGGCTTTCCACTATTATTTCAATCATAGACGGTTAGCTTTTATATGTTCCATATATTATGAAAAATATCAAAAATGACTGGGTTAAAGTATGGTCTTTAGAGTTTCTTAGTTAAATATGATTCTTATTATCTTATTAGCAAAAGTTAATTTCATTACAGGAAACAGGCCATAAAGAAATAAAAGCAACTTAGGAGGCTTGGCTAGGCTAAGAGTGAGGAAAGAGCACAGTACAGAACTGCCTAAGGTGGGAAGTCCCAGTGTACCATTAAAATTATTGTTAGACAATTGTCAAGATAGCAGCTCTGATAAAGCTAAGATGATCTTGACCTTCTTTACAAATAAGATGAGGGCTTTCAGCTGAACACTGAAATATAATTCAATCAAAAATCTGAGTGTCCATTTTGCACCATTTGCTATGTCAGAAATGCTATACCTCAATGATAAACAAGGTGCGACCCCTATTCTCAAGAGTCTTTTCTGAGTTCTGGTGTTATGAGGTTGGTGATTCACTCATTTTCCCTAGTGTATCTTCTAATGGAAACAATATCCAGAGTGACTTTTGAGATGTTAGAGGAAAAAATAAAAGAGAAACTTTACTTTTGACTATGATAGATTAACTTGTATCAGAAAAATATCTTGCTGAGAGAATTTAGTAAAACTTGATAATATGCAAAATGAATTGCTTTGAAGTCACGGGAGAGCTACTAAGTCACAAGAATTTGACATATGAAGATCTCTTAGAATTGGAAATGTATTCAAGTTAGCCCAGCAGTTTGGGGCAGGTTTTGCCTTGAACCATTTGAAGATTTGTAAGGGGAAGAGAGGCTGAGCACTTGAATTTTGCAGGTAGTTGGCAAAAAAGAAAAACCAAGCATACAGCCCTCTCACAATTCAGGAGCGGTAAAAATTAGAGTTCGGGCCCTACCAAGATTGAGATTCTCTAACACTCTAGGACTTAGCGTAAATAGACAAGATTGTAAAAGTTCTTAAACTCAGCTGGACTCTGCTCACTTGCTGATTAAATTAAGAATATGAGTATTTGTTCTGTCAGAAACAAATGTTAATCTCTGAATGAAGAAAACATTATCCAGAGATTACTATTTTTCTTAAATTATGACTATATTCAATCAAAAATTGCTAGACATATGAGTGTACAGGATCAAAAGAAAAACATGATATAAACAGATCTATAGTTCATCCAGATACTGGAGATAGAAGAAATCAGTTTTAAAATAATTGTTATTAATAGATTGAGAAGAGATGAGAAGAGGGAAAACATATCAGAAAAACTAGAAAAATAGTATCAAATGAAAACCTAGACCTAAATTATATAGCAACTAAAATTAAGAACAGAATAGATAAATTTAACATTCAATTAAACAAAGCAAAAGAGAGAATTAATAAACAGATAAGAACAATAAAACATATAAGGGCCAAAGGAAGAAAACAAAACTGAATTGAAAATACAAAGTACGAGGAATAACACAGATGACAGTAAGACACTATGTGTATATAGGTATAATATGTAATTATACATATAATTACGGTTCTAAAGGGGGAGAATATGGGCACAAATAATTTTCAAAGGGATAATGGCTAAGAACTTTCTAAATTAGACCCAACACATCTAGCTATAATTTGAGGAATCATTATCAACCCAAAGCAACTTCAAAGCAAACTACACCAGGCATTTGATAGCAAAATTGTTGAAAATTAAAAACAAAGAGAAAGTCTTAAATGCTATCAGACAGTAAAGACACACTACCTTCAAAGGAGCAAAAACAGGATGTTAATCTGACTTCTCATCAGAAATGATGGAAACTAAAAGACAATGGAAAGATATCTTCAAACTACTGAAGGAAAATAACAGCCAACTGGGAATTCCATTCCTACCTAAGAATTTCTTTAAAGAGTAAGATGAATAGAAACATTTAGAATAACAAAAACAGAAATCTTCACCAGCAAACTTCACTAACCAGACATTAAAAAATACCAAGGAGAGTTCTTAAAATGATTATAGGTAGGCATAAAAATGCAAGAAGGAATAAAAAGTAGATGAAAGGGTAAATATATGGACAATCTAAGTAGCTATTTATAGTACAAAATAATAATAATATTATGAGGAATACAATATATGTTTAAATAAAATAAATGACAACACAAAAGATTGGAAGGAGTAAATAAAATTAAAGTGGTGTAAGTTACCAGTATTGTCTAAGAGATACAAGTGTTTATTTGTAATTTACTGTAATCAGTAGGAATGTATATTGTAATTTCTCAAGCAACAACCCAAAGAATAATCAAGTGATGTATAACTAAATAATAGAAGCCTGATAATTCCAGCATACCTGCCTTGTCTGATTCTGATGTTTGCTCTGTCTCTTTAAATCATGTTTTTTGCCTTTTGGTATGCCTTGAAATTTTTTCTTGATATCCAGACATGATGTTGCAGGTAAAAGTAACGGCTGTGAATAGGCCTTCAATAATGTGCTAGTCAGGTGAGGGGAATTGATCTATAATCCTACAAATAGATCTCTGTCTTTTAGTGAGCTTGTGCCTCTGGACTGTGACATTCACAAATGTTTCTCAGTTTTTCCTCCCCCCTTAGGTGGACAGAATGGCTAGAGTGGGCTGGAGTTGGGTATTTCTCTTCTCTCACATGAATGGCTAGAGCTGACTGGAGTTGGGTAATTCCCTTCCTACAGGTCAGTTAGGCTCTTATCATACCCCCAGAAGGTATGCTTTTGTGAACGTCTTTCTCCTGAGGCCATGTTGAGGAGAACAGAGTGCTCTGGCATATTTCAAAATGGTTCCCTTCCCCTTCCTGCTGCTGGAAACATGAGGGGATTTTTCTCTGATATTTACTGTGAAAAACCAGGTTGAACTCCTGGAAGTGAATCTCACAAAATTGTAGGGACTCCCTTTTAACTGGGTCCCTCTGGAGTTTTTAACTCTCAGCGTTGACCACAGTGAACCTCCAGCAATTCCTAAATTGCTGTTCAGGTTTCCCTACCCCACTACTAGTTCCCCCTGCAGCTTCCACTCTTGAGTCTCTCCTCTGGTTAGCCATAACTCCCTGTGTTTGCCTTTCTGTCTCTCCCAACTTGGGGGCAGTGGTTTGCCCTGTGTCTTCCTCTCTCTTATGGATTTAATAAGAGTTGTTGATTTTTCAGTATGTTAAGCTTTTTACTTGTTAGGATACAGTGGCAACTTCTAAGCTCCTTACATGAGCAACTAGAAATGGAAAGTTGGAAACTTCATTTTTCTTAAGGTAGGACATGGATACATAGATTAGTGTATTTTTTTCCATTTTGTATGCCTTAAATATTTTATTTAAAAAAATGTTAAAAAGAAGGATATCTACAATAACAATAAAGACTTGAGAATTATGGAAGGAATTTAGATATTATCTCGTTTTAATGTTATTTTATCAGAAAATTGTTTGGGTGAAATGGAAATCAATCTCAAGTGCCATGTAGGTTCTGTGCTCTCTGGACTGTGAACTTTACAAATGTTTCTCAGCTTTTTCTCCCCCCTTAGGTGGACAGAATGGCTAGAGTGGGCTGGGGTAAATGTATTGAGTGGTTATAATCTTTATTTCTGGAATTTATTTTAAATTATCAGAAGGTAATATAGATGAGAAAATTTACAACTTAGGTTAAAAACTGAGCAACTGCTCTACTCTAAGGAACTTTGATTTCCTTGTTTTATTTGTAGCATCACTCTTGCATCTCTTTCTAATGTACTTGCTTTAGTGTTAAAAACCGGTGCTGTTCAAGTTGTCTTCCCCAGGAGGCCTTGACTCTGTAGACTACATGATATTGACATTTTATTCCAATATATATCTTCAGCTGATGAATGCGTCCTCAACAGAGCTGCAAAATGTGACTACACTTTTAGTCACTTCAAGAACCACTGGAAAAATAAAATTAATTTTAATAACAATTAACTTCCTCATTAGGAAAAACTGGTATGTTCATTAAAGAGTAATTGGAAAATAAATTAAAAATAGAAAAAAGAAAAAAGCACTTGTATGGCTTCTACTTAGAACTAGCCAGTACTAACATTTTAGTGTCGCCCCTTTTTGCAGCACATAAGCTTTTATATGATCGTGATCTTTTCGTCTTTAAAAATATACTTATCAATTTAATACTTTTAATAATTATAAAAGTGACATATATTGTAGAACATCAGCAAAATATAAAATACTTTGAAGAACAAAATGTAAATCACCTTTCAGCAGATACTGGTGACTGCTAATGTAGTACCCATTTTTTCCTTCTTTATTATGGTTCTGCTCAAGTAGTGAGAGCTCTTTCCCCCAACTACTTGCCTTTGATATTCTTAATTGGGGAGGAGGTGGAAACTACATTCATTTATCCATCCATTTATTCATTTTTATTCACTGCCAAAATGTTGGGGTGATTTCTACTAATTTTGATAATTGAATGGGACTAAAAATACAATCGGTTGGCCATTAATGATTTCCTCTCTGAAAACAGAGTGAGCCTGCCAGTATCAGAGTATTTACAAAATACTTCATTCTTCCAAAAATCACTGAATCCACAAACATAATGATGACATAAACCAGGAAAAAAAAGTATACATAGGTACATGTTTACTGTGCTGAAGCTAGACTTGGAAACAGAGAAAGAGAAGAATGATAGGAGAGAACCATCAAGGGGGAAAAATTTATATTCTCTGACCCTTCTGCTAGTCAGATGAAATTTTAAACAAGATGCCTTTGTTTTTAACTATCTTTCCAATTTTCCTTTATTGTGTAAAGAAAAATCCAGATGGAAGAGAATGCAGGCATTTTCTGATTGCTTTTTGGTTTTCCATTAAGCTTCTTAGCACAGATTAGATATATAACAGGATAGAGTGAATTTTTTCTTGTTGCCCCAGAATTATCAGTGTGGCTCAGAGCTAAAAAACAATAATACTCTACAAACTACTGATTACTGCCAAAAATTGAGAACAGGCACCTTTTACCACAGTTTAATAAGAGTTAAAAGAATCTTCTTAGTCTGGGAGGAGACTGGAGGGGAGAGTTCTTAGGTTTACAGAGAGAGCCACACAGGTTTCTTCCTAAACAGCATATTGCTAACCTCACTACCTTGTTTACAAGAGAGGGAGAGGGAGAGAGAGAGGGAGAGAGAGAGAGAAGGAGAGTGCTTCTTTTCTATCTCAAGACGACAGAGTATAGAGGAAAGGAAATGACTTGTAGAGCAAAGAGCTTATGAGTGCCTGAAATAAAGAGGATAAGCATTTCACTCCCTACCTGGATGTCTGCTTAGGCATCCAAACTCTACATGAGGAGAGAATTGAAAGGGAGAAGAGAATTGAAGAGAGGTAGTAGGGAGAGGGAAAGGGTTGAGGCAGAGCTGCTCATACCCCGTAGTGGTATGGAAAGGAATACATGAGTTTCCCTTCAGAAGTCAAGCGGACATTACAAAAGCATGTACTATCCTGCTGGTATTCCACCCAAGAGTGCTGCCTGCTAGTGGGAGGACTGCAGCAAGAACACACAGGCTGAGGGCAGGAGATGAGTATACCCTTGGAAGGAGTAGAGCCAGAGCTGGACTTTCTACAGCAGAGAAGTGTCGAGTGGAGAGATTCCACGGGATCGCCAGAGAAATCAGTGAAGTGTTCTTCTGAGAACCATCCCTTGGACACCTTCAAGAAAGAGGGCATTGATATTTCACCAGAGTAAGTCCAGGAAACAGCAACATTCATTAAAGGGAGCAGTACAACTGTGACCAACCCTCCTTCTCCTTCCCACTTCAGCTACCCTGGACAACTCAGGCTTCAAAGGAAATGGGGAAGGGCCCACACCTCTATTACAGATAGACAAATAGATGAGTTTGAAACCAAGAATACAATTTAAATTATAAAGTACATTACATTTTAATGACCAAAGTTTCTGGACTCTTTTAAAATCTGCCTGAGATCCATTAAGGGACAGGAAAGGAAAATATATCAAAGCGCTGGTGAAAGTGATGCTTGTAGGAAAATAACTATTTCAGGTTTATATTTCACTGATTTGAGGCTCCTTAAAAAGCTGTTACAGATATGAAATAAGGACAAGACCAAGGAAAATGTCTCTTAGCTGTTTTTACTATTGCAACCCTAGAGCAAAGGATTAAAATAATGTACTCCTTTTTGCTTTAGCTTAACTAGTGGGAGTGCAGTCTACTTCTAACCACTTCCAATTAAAGCAACTTGACAGTTAACTTGAAAAGTTGGCAGAAAGAAAAGAAACCAGTGAAGAGGGAAAACCCCCCCAAAACACAGGTGCTATAAAAAAACCCAGCCAACCTGCTTTCCCATCATCCTTTGCACAGCTACATTTCTACCCATTCTCATTTCATTAGGAATTTAGTTTTTAGCGTGCTGGTTACAGTAGCTAATTGTTAATTGGCTATTTGGCATGTTATGCCAAGATGAACCTGATTAATTAAAAGAGGAAGCACTACCCTTTGAGCAACATGACGAGGGCACTGATGTTGACGCCTCAGGTTGAGTGTATAATGAGACTTGTAGCTTCAGGCAAAGGGATGTTGCACGCTTTCAGTCTCTGGCACGGCACCGAATTAAGTATTAGCTCTGTAGTGGACCCCTGCTTATCAGCAACCTTGCTATTACTCTCCCGACCCTGATGTGCATAAGCAATATTTTCATCCTCTTCCCAAGAGATTTATCTGGCTGTTGAAGTAGAAAATGAATATTTTACAGTTCACTTGTCTGATCAATTACCTACAAGCTGCTGCAGTATTTTATAGCCAGTGGGAGAACTGTGTAGGTGATGATAGAGAAATCTGGAGGGAATCTCTTAGCCAACTACACAAAAGGGAATAAAACTGTGAATGAGCCATCAGTAACTGTTCTTTGTTCATACAGGTCTAGCCAGAAATTACAGTGTAACCAATTAATGTGCTTCAATGATAATCAGCAGAATGTGAATTCTAGAGGTGAGGAAACTCGACTGCTTGATTAGAGGATAATGAAGTGCAGAATGGTTCAAAACCAACCCTTCTCAAGGCAACAACTCCCTTAGTCCTGCCATTTTTGTCTTCAGTAATTGGATAAAAATCTTTTTTCAGTGACACTTTCGAATTAAAAAAACAAAAGTAAGTAAAATATGTGTACCTGAAGAATGTTGTGTTACCAATCTTATAGAGAAGTATATTATCATTGTTGACTCTCAAGGAAACTGTTTTTAAATGAATAACTTGATTTGTATAATTTTTATAATTTAATATTATTTTGTATGATCTTGACTAAACAGTTTAAAATTACTTTCTCAAAAAAACCACTTCTTTCACTCCCTAAAAGAAATATTCTAAAAGACTCCCAGATGCATTGAAGTTAGTTTAATCCTTAATGTTTTGAGATTTATAAATTATGTTACTGGAATGATATTTATTTTTTAACATAATTTGTTTCAAGCTTTACATAAACATGTAGCTGAAATATGATGAAAAATATCAAATGATACAATGCCTGGGATCTGCCATCTCTTTGACAAAGTCCACTATTCTCTTCAAAATATAAAGCCGGCTTTGACTGACAGACTGAAAACTGCACTGCCCAGTAACTTCTAAAAAAAATTGATCTGAGATTTCACTTTGTTTAACAGAGAGAAATTCAAGTAGGTTTTATTTACGTACAGTGATGATAAAAGGCACTTTTCAGAGACTAAATTAAAAGATGATCTTAAAGGAAGAAACACAAGTATTTTCTTAAACAAACATTAATTTGGAAGTACTTTATTTATATTTGAAAAAACTACATTTTTAAATTTTCCTAATGAAATTCTACTTTACCCACCCAACAAAATGTTTCATTAGGCAATAACTTCAAATTGAAAAATTAGGAAAATCAGGTTTATATCCAAAAGATTAAATTACATGGAGAATATAACACTATATATAAACACCTTTAAGGTTTGGCATTTTTTTCACTCATCCTATGATGTTTCCTTTTTGTTTTTTTTTTTCCATCATAGCTATTGAATGACAAAACAAATCTATACCAAGGAGTAGGAATTTTAACCTCTTTTTGATATATCAAAAGTAATCTTGCATCAAGTGTTTAAAATTTAAGATGAATTTTAAAATGCTTTATATTTGCAATTGTACTGAAATCTTCTTGCATTATGTAGGGCTCAGAATACATTTTATTAGGATGTGAAAATTCTTTTATAAAGAAACTTTAGTGACTAAGATTAACCTATATCACAAGTTGCCAACTGTTTGAAAATAATATAATAATAAATATAATAATAAAAGATGCATGAAAAATATAAGTCAAAACTATCTAAAGCCTTTGATGTAATGAAACTAACTCAAAAGTATTTGAGCAACTATAAAAATTATGTAGATTTTTATTTCACTGTATAATGTCAAAACAATTCTATCAGTTAGCTGATGTCTTTGGTCTCATTTTTAATCTACCTACTCACATTTTGCTTTTGGCAAAAAACAAAAAGAGGGTCCATCAATCTTTGCTTCAGTGATTTTATGACGAGGTCATTTTACCTCATTAGTTTTTGCTGCCTTTTGAGTTACCTTTTTCCTGCATATTTTAAGTACCTCCATTTCCTCTTTGCTTATTTTATTGTTCTTTCTCTGTTTTTTTCTTCTCAGCAATAGAGTGATGATGAGTTTATTGTAGAATAGTTTATTGCTTCTCCCATAGAAGTATACAACAATGACATGAAGCCCTCAAACTTACACGTTCTTAAGGCTGTTCCGGCATTTAGTCTACAATAAAATACATTTTGAAATTAATATCTGATTGGTTGGTTACATTTCTCAGATTTCAAGTCATATGTTATTAGACATATATATATATACTTTCCTAAACTAAAATTCATCTATCTCATTAAAAGATATTTGGGAGACAAATTCATAACATGGTGGTCAAGAGTTCAGCCCTAGAGACCCAATGCCTGGTGCAAAACCATGGCTTTAGGTTTTACCAGCTGTGAGCCAGAGCAAGATACATAACTTCTCCACAATTCTGTTTCCTCATCTGCTGCAAGAGGATAAAGACGATAATAATTAGTAGCTACCTCATAGGTTTTGTTATGAGGATAAATAAGTCAGTGTATGAAAAACACTGAGAAAATTATCTGGCACATAGTAGGCATACATAAAGGTTAGTAATTAAAGAATAGGTTGAATACATTTTCAACTTCAATAGCATCCTTTATGGTATAAAAGCTTTATTTAAAATAGTCACTACTTACCAAGTCTTTGTGCAGATTGAGTCTTTTTGTGATTGGCCACTACAGAGTGGATGGAGCCCATCCTCACCTATTGACCCTGCTGCCAAAATGGCCTTTACCTCTGGCTCTCCCTCCCCTTGATGGCCTCTTTGCAGGAGGTCCATAGACAGCCCATAGAGTCACCCAAGAAGTTTGCTTGTTAAATACACAGACTTTCGGAGTCCAATCCAACATAATAAAGCGGAACCTTTGAAGATATGATTCAGAAATCTGTGTTTTAAATAAGAGCCCTATTCCTTTAGATAACACTGACCACACAAGCATACCTCTCTCTTGTTTACCTTTTTTCTCTCACCCGCAAATCTCCTTCAAGCTATCATTTTCCTCTTCCATCAAAACTTAGTGAGATACTAAGACAAATTATTACTTTGTTAGAGCAATGTACTTTTATGTGCTTACTTTAATGGTGAAATAAAAGTCACTATTTTCCTATAAACGAGTTTTAGACAAAGGTAAATGTGGGGGCCTTTACCTACATGTCTAACCTGTCTCACTGAGTCCTACCCCAGGGTCCAACGGCCCAGATGATAACAATGATCCTAAATAATACCTGCTTACTTCAGATTCACGGAGTTAAACTGGTTCCTCAAAGTTGAAGAACAGGAGGCAAGACTATGTCTAACCAGCAGGACAAAACATCAGAATTGAAAGGTCAGGTTCACAATTTTAGTTCTGCTTCTAGCATAGCATAGTTTTGAACAAACCTTTGCATAAGTTTCCCCAAATACAAAATAAAAACAATTCCTGTTCCATAGAAAGCATGTTTCTGTAGATTCCATAAAACATTTATTAAAGATAACAGTTTTTAGCACATTCACATTACAAATTCTTCTGAATATTACAACTTTATTCTGATCCTAGTGAAACAGTATGATTTTTTTAACTCATGTTTCCCTTTTTGCCTTGGTTGCTAGGATGCATAAAATTACATTTTGTTTTCAATTATAGTAGTATCTCTTAGCCTATATTTTTGGGCAAAACTATTTTTCTGATTTTTACTTTCTTATTTTTCCCACAGTTGAAAAGTACAATGCTTTTAATACACTACCTCTGTAAATAGGGAAGGTAGAATAATAATAAATTGTTAGACAATCAGAAAGGAATGTTATTTTTTTTTCCTCTTCAAAATGGTGGTGAAAAAGCTAATGAAGTACCTCTAAAAACAATTTCAGAAAAGGAAACACTAATAAATCCGAAATTATTTTAAATATAAGAATGATAATATAAATTTTCCAAAAGTTTTTGCTTATTGCCAATGAAAACTCACCAACACAAAAAGAAGACTTTATACCGTATTACAAATTATGACAACATTAATGTTATAATTACGTTATTACTATGCTTATGACTAGTGGTTTTCCATCCAATTTAACTCTTAGGTGTGTTTTGTGTGTGTGTGTGTGTGTGTGTGTGTGTGTGTGTGTGAGGAAGACTAGCCCTGAGCTAACATCCGCTGCCAATTCTCCTCTTTTTTGCTGAGGAAGACTGGCCCTGGGCTAACATCCGTGTCCATCTTCCTCTACTTTACCTGGGACGCCGCCACAGCATGGCTTGACAAGCGGTGCGTCTGTCCACGCCCGGGATCCGAACCTGTGTACCCCGGGCCACCGAAGCAGAGAGTGCGAACTTAACTGCTACACCACCAGGCCGGCCCCATTGTATGGTTTTATAATAGCATCTTGACCTGGTTGACAAGAACATCATAGGGCTACATAAATTCAATTTCAGTTTTAGATCTTTTTAGAAAGCTAATTGTAGAAGCTTTTTAGAAACTAACACCAGCAAAACAACTGGTAACAATGCCACCATGGAGGTAACAAATTGAAATAAAGAAAGCTTTTTAAAAAACAAATCTGGTATCTCTTTACCCAGAACAGCAAAAATGCTGTTTTTTCACTTTTCTATTAGCCATTGTAAGGGAAAATATTTTTAAAAATAGGCAAAGCACAGAAAGCCTTAGGGAAGCAAAAGAGCTTTCACTGGGACGTTATGATTATTGTTTCCACATATTTTCTTTGGAAGTCAGATCCCACTTTTAGGGCTCTGATGCACATGGGTACAAAGAAAGCCTGCAAAGCTAGGTGGGATTTTAAGATTACGGATCTATTGTTCAAGGATTTTTTTTCTTATTTTACAGTGGAGCCCACTGTGTTATGAGGCAAACATCATTCCTATGAAACAAAGTCCCACTAGGTCTCTATTTCACCTTTACAGCTTCTAGCAGCTCAGCTGCATTTTGGAGGAAGCTCAGAGAAATTTCTACAAATGAATAAAAAAAGGATTTGTATATACACTCATACACACCTACTAAATGTCTGGAATGTGAACACTGTTTTCTCTACAAGGCAGGACCACTGCTGTATTACTTCTCCAGATTTACCAGTTTTGAATAGAAGGAAGGCCTTCTCGACCCCAACTCACGGTGTTTTATGTGAGGTAACTCGTGTAGAGTGATTATTGCCTAAAATTTTTCGGTCTTATTAGGCTTCTTCTTTCCTTACCCTTTGCCTTAAGAGGCTTGGGGTGGAGGTGGGGGGGTCTTTCTTGTCTGTGTCAATTGGCATTTCAAGGTTGCTGGCTTCTTCAGCTCCACATCTGGGATATGTATGGTAAAAACAAAACCCACTGTGTCGTTCCTTCAGTTCTGAGGTCCTTAATCAGTCTGCCTTCCTGTCCCACATGTCAGAGTTTTCTTATGTCTATTTTATATGTGATGTCCAGGGTTTTTAGTTAAACTTAGCAGGAGAAAGGGGGAAAATCACATCTACTCCATCTTCTTTGTAGAGGAAGTTTGAGACTCCTGATTTTCTGTGTAATTTGAGATTATTGTCATGAAATTTTGTTGCAAAATTACTCTCTGTCTTATACCTCTGACAGATTTTTTTGAGAGTCCTTCAACATCACAATTTTCTTTGCGTGGACTTTTTCATTAAAAGGAGGATGTGTCATGTTGGGTCAAGTAAAAGTTATATCCTCTTCCATCTTCTAAGACTGATAGTAGCTCAACGGACATTTGATGGTTGGCATCCCTATGATATTACTAAGGTTAAATACACTGCTTTGCATCAATAATTCTCATATCAATCATCTATTAATTTATCATCCATACATTTATTAAAACTTTTCCTCATCTATTTCTGATTGGAGACATCAATGTCTTTTTAAAGCAATGAAATTGTTAATAGTAGCAATTACAATGCCACTACTAATAAATGACCACCTACTTTGTGCTAGATATTGTACTATGTGGAAACAAAGATGAATAAGTTTTTTACTAATTTACGCTCCACTGGAGGAGACCTAAAAGCAAACAAGTAACTATAATGCTAGAGGACACAAAATATAACTGAACAGTGTCGTAAACAAATTAGAGGATTAATCTTTCACATGTAATAAGAAATCCGGAAGTATGGCATCTTAGGACTCAGATTCTTTATGTCTTTTTATCCAACTACTCTTAGCATATAACCTTGTTTCATAGTCACAAGAGGGGAAGGGAAAGGACAAAAAAATGTCCTGGAAGTCCCACAAATGACTTCCACTTATATCTCATTGTCTATTCTGGGCCACCCCTAATTGGAAGGGATTCTGGGCAATGTCTTTTTGTTTTCTTAAGATGGGCTCATGGCACTACAGAACAAGTAGGGTCCCCTGAGTAAAGAAAAAGCAGAGAGTAAATATTGCTATAAGAGGAGGTAAGGTTGTTAATAGAAATGGAGATGGAAGGAAACTTAATTTCTTGACACAGTATAATTTGAATGAGGTGGTAAAGTCTAATTGGGAGTAAAGGTGTTTCTGCTATGGAACGGCATATTCAGATAGAATGGCATATTCAAATTTTAAGAAGTTCTTGGGGAAATGATGAGTATTCCTGAACACACTAAACAACATGTGAGGGGAGAGACTATAACTGTAAATGTAATTAAAACATTATCCTGGAGTGTGATTGTGGAAGACCCTACATGCCATGTTAAAGAAAATCTTATAGGGATTGGAAAGTCTCTAAAAAGTTTTTAATAGATGAATGATAATCAGGTTTGTGTTTTGGAAAGAGAACTGTAGTGACAGATCACAAAGTGAATTGGAGAGAAGATTGAAAGCTCATCAGTCCAACTTAATCTGACATTAGAATCTAAAGTCAATTTTCTATTATTTTGTAGAAACAGCTCTGTTTGTTTGATAATTTAAAAGTATTCTTCCTTAGACTTCTGCAGCTCTATCACGCCCTTTGTGAGGAGGAGAGGTCACAATTACATACGATATTCCAAGTCAGGCTTACTATGGTTTCACATAAGGTAGGCTAATGCTTTCTGGTTTGTTTCCTATAGTTTTCCTTGTCCTGCCAAGCAGTTTCTATGGGATCTTGGCTCTGACTCTACCTCAAGTTTGTTGGAATTTGTTGGATCTCTGAAAAATATAGAGTTGATCAATGTTTTTCTCTCACTTGGTCCAAATTATTTTTTTTCTATTTGTTCACAAGGTTGATCGGGTTGCCTAGGCCAGCAGTTCATGTATCATTTTGTCTTTTATTCTACTCAGATAATTATGTGTCACAAAAATTTCAAACTTTTGGTTGAGCTTCAAGTATTCTATAAATGTTTGATTTGTATTTTTAAAACATACAGCTGAATATTCTAAAACTTTATAAGTAAACTACACACACAAATGTGGGTTGTAGCATCTGTTAACACATGGATTATTGTTAACTTCAGATGGCAGTTCAACTCATATTTGCATAACCCAGACACAATTTTCTTGCCATCTCTGAGCATATATTTATTTTTCACATAAAGCTTTGAGTAAAAAGTTTGTAGCTTTGCACACATCATTCTTTGAACTTGGGTCTAAGCATCACTCCTCATAATGCTTTTTGCAAGCCAGTGTTCTTTTATGGCAGACATGAAATGGGCTTAATTAAATGCCATGCAAAGCTCCAGCCATACTCTTGAGAATTATATAATAAGTGAACATATAACTTACTATATCCTAATAATGCTGCATTATGCATCATAAATGGTTTTGGAGCTTACAGTACTTTTAGAACATCTAAATTTTATTTTTGATATACATTCTGCCTACATTTATACCTATATATGTTATTTATTTTCAAGTGTGGTGCAATAATTATTCTTAAAAGTAGAACTCTACCACCCATTGAAAGGAAGAGATTTTAAAATAAACTTTGATAATGATTAATGACTCTAACACGATCAAGCAGACATAAAATCAGGGGACAATGTTTACTATACTTTCAATGACTGTTTCTTCAACCAATATCAACCACACAGACAATAGTGCATTAACTAAAGGAGTAACCTAAAAATTTTCATATGAATTCACTCAAAGACAAGAAAGTATAATAAGTTGTCTTTTGTGTTTTACATATATGCAGATAAATACAGCCCAAATTCTAAAAGAATTTTGTTGTACACTTTTACACAATAATGTTGTGGTCCCTGCAAAGTTACATATAATTTTGAAACATAGGATAAAGAACATAAACAGTTGGAACTTCTGCCTTTTAGCTTATTACAAATAGCTTAATATTACTAAAAAACTTTAACGATTAGTTAAATTAAACTCGTCACATTTTGTAGAGAGCAGATACAATCAGGAAAAAAGATATTTAAATCCTGGATGACAAACATTGCAACAAGTATATAATATGGATTGACTGGGAGGAAAATACAACTGGTACCATTGTCTGATAACCCAAAGCAGAAAGGGTTCCAAGAATGATCAACCAGCAAGACTGATACATTTGTCTAAAGCCTGAAATTATGTGGATCTTTGTTAGGCCAGAAAACATTTGAGATATTAGTTTATATTCCTTTCCTTTCTGCTTTTATTTCAGATTTTTTTTTTCTTTTCCCATCGCCAGCCCTGAGCTGATTATAGAAATGGGAGATGGTAGAAAAAGATAAAAAGGCTGTTATGTCCACATTGGTTTTGATCTTATGATCATTCCTCCCCTTGCACTCTCAACTCCAATTATATTGGCCATTTTGCTATTCCTAAAACTAGCCAAGTCCAGCCTGCATCAAGGTCACTGCACTTACTAAATTTTTTCTTTCCAAGTTCTTTATTTCATTGATGCATCTGCTCAAATACCACTTTTACAAAGAGCTTGTTTCCATCTACCTCCTTATATTGCTTTAACCTCATAGAAACTCACATTATCAGAAAACATGATTCATATTTATTTGTTAAATTGCTTATTTTCTGTTTTGTTTTTCTACAAGACTGTTAGTTCCATGAGGACAGAGACTTTGTCTTTTTGCTTACTGCTAAATAGCCAGAGAAGTGTGCTCAGCATTTAGGAGGAATTTAAGTACTTGTTGACTGAATACTTCAGAAATTGTAGCCCTTATAAAACTTAGAAGATTTCTTTTTCTTAAAAAGTAGACAGAAAAGAATAAGGTGTTCTGTTCCTAGAGTGAAAAAAAAAGAAAGAAAGATTACCCCAGGCAGGATGGAAAAATAAAGAAGAAACAATGAGAGCAGAGAATAAGTGGAGAGGGGACCCTGAGCCCTAAGACCTCTGCTGAGCTCCTGTGAGGCAAGAAGATAGCCAAGAAGGGAGTGACTATTGGGAACTGTGTCTTGGTGTATAAGACTAGATTCCATGTGCAGATTCCTTTGCCCTAGAGGCACGGGGGTAACAGAAGTACTCACAGGACCTGAAAAGAGAAGTGGAATATTTCAGGAGTTACTAATGGTACTCGAAGATCAAGGACCAGGGATGGCAGTCCTAATCCCTGGTACTGTATAAGCTCCCCGAGACCTTGAGACCCTTCCAGGGATAGGAAGAAACACTCGAATAACTGGCAAAGCTACTTCTGTCACGGATTAGGTGCATTGAGAAACTCAAGGGTGGGTTTGGAAGCATTTAACTGTTTTTCCAAGTTGTTTTTTCCCTTGTGTTATGTTAAGGAGATGTAACCACCAACCACCCTGAAACTGACCAAGCCCCAGCACAAGAGCTGTGCCCGTGACCTTTGCCTTACCTGTAATGCTAAGAGCTCTCCAGGAGGAGCTTAGGCCTCACTACCAGAACCTGCAGTGTCTGTGGAAGCCTGTTTTCCAATGGAGCCTGCGCAAGTAAATACCCACCTCTCCCTTTTGAATACTCATTCCCCATCTGAAATAAAAGTTCCTGTTTCCCTTTGTTCGGGACACCATGACTTTGCAAATGATTCCTCATGGCCTCCTATTTGCTGCAAATACACTTTACTTTGTGAGACAACTTCCACTGGTGTAGAGTCCTATTTAACTCACCAGGAGGCAAGCTGACTTGGTTTGGTAACACTTCCACTCTAGTAAATGGGGGCTTGGAGTACAAGTTCTTATATTAAATATTTATACTCCTTGAATTTATGGGCTGAGATTCATAACTGCTAATTTACAGTTCAATTGAATGAGAGTACACGTATTTCTGATTTCCATTTGCTTGTTTCATATTGTACATGCAGGTGAATGTGAGGAGGATGCATTAATTTAAACACTTGACACTTAGACAACAGGGGAATTTTTTGCTAGTGTTTGGATCAGTTTTTAACACACCATAAAAGATGTTGGCAAAAATGTAGTGACATCTGTACTGGCAGTGTGAAAGCACTGAGGTCAACAACTGCCGAGATGGCAAGTATGAATCTAATGCCCAAATGTGTTCAAGTCAGCACCACATGTTGCAAAGAAATTAGAGAAGCCAGCATCTTTCAAAAACAGTTTTGGGATATGTCACAAAATTGTCCAATGTATTAACAATTTCATTAAGTAGCAGAATTTTTCAGAAATGTTTCTAACAGTCTAGAATCAGGATGGAGGTTTGAATATGTCGTATGAGGCAAACTCACTATTTTTGCTGATGAAAACAATCCTTTTGCTTAATATGTCAAACCGAACACAACATCTCCCTCAAACATGTTTGTACAGTGTGTTTGGAATGGGTTGGATATTTTTATTCTTTAATAAGCTGAAGGGTTCATTTTGGCAGTGGAGGATTGTATTGTTAAAGTGCACAGTTTGCAGGTAAAGTGTTAAGTGAATGGATTCTGGGTTCAACCTGACAAACAGTAAATGTTGAGTGCCTTGAGAATTAAAGAGAATATCTGAGACAAATGCCACTGACCTAAGTGAGATTTATTAAAAAATATCATCTCTCAATTTATAATTATAATTATATATTTAAAATATATTTGAAAAATTCTTTTTCACCAAAAATAAAGTTCTAAAGAGCCTAGTCTTCTCATTCTAAATGTTTCCCCTGTCAGGGGATGTAAGCAATTATTAGAGGTTGCTTGTGATTGAACCGCAAAAAAAAAAAAAAAAAACACTCTCTACTATCCAGGATTCTGCTACATGTTAAATGAAGAACATCCCGTGAATAGAATGCTAGCTGTTGTTGGTGCAGCTGCTTATCTAGATACTTTTTGGATTTTTTTTCTCTGTTCAATTAACCAAAACAAAACTGTGTGATTAAATGGATGCTAAGACTTAGTTGTGCTCAATTTTTTTTCATGCAAAATCCCGTAATCCAAATTTTGGGTTATTTTCCAAAATATTTTGTGATATCCAAAATATCCACATTTTTGATGACTTTATTTTACATAAACACTATAAAATTGAACTTAATGTATACTATTAGATGTTGCTTTTACTTTCTTTATCTTCTAGAATTTTGTGTAAGATTTTAATAAAGTATTTCTACTGCTAAAATAGTTGGAAAATCACTGTATATTTTTTGTTCTGTCAGCTCACTTTTGGAATTTTATTCTCTAGATATTGTGATTAGCTTTTGGGAATTAGTGGTGAGAAAGAATTATGATACTGACACTGTACTTTCTGGAGTCTACAGTTTCATCAGGGTGACTATACATATCACTGTGAAATTATAACTGTCAAAAGTGCTATAAAAGAAAGGCATATGTCACTAAGAGAGTCTGTGATAGGGACTGATTTTTCCAATAAGTCAGAAAGTCAGGGAAAGCTTGCTGTAGGAGGCCTTACTTGAGTTGAGGTCTAAGGGAGTAACTGGACTGGGGCAGGGAAAGCCTGGTAGAATGAAGAGCATGTGAAGAAGGTGAGTGTAGCTGCAAAGCAGTGATCAATGGGGCAGGATGGGAGGCAAGAGTTGAGAGGAGAAGCAGCCAGGGTTCAAGTTGGGGAACTTGGACTTCACCCCAAGACCAATGAGAAGTCACTGAAATTATTCCAGTAGGAAGTGATTTGATCATATACGAACTTCCAAGAAGTCACTATGGCTTCATGAGAGGAGCCAATTAGAGGGAAAGGAGAGTGGATGATGGAAGACAAAGAGAGTGGGCTCTTGGAGTATCCCAAATGAGAGAAAATGGTAGCTGAGGCTATCAAGCTTTAAGAGAAAATAGTAGACAGACTTGAGAACTTTCTTTAAGTGGCAACTTACGAACAAATTGCCTTTGAGTATATAAAGGATTCTCTGGGTTTGTTTGTTGTTTGGGTTTTTCACTTGATTTACAGCATGTATGGTGATGCCATCCACACATCATTCTAGGCTTCTATTTTCTCCAGTGTAAAACACAGGGGTTGATTTCTAATGCTGTCTCCAGGTCTAACATTACATGGTGGACTGAACCAATTGGTGAAGGACTCAAAATCAGCTTTCTAATAATGTCCCATCAAATGAGATCATCTTTGCTTAGTTTCTCTTCTGTAATATATTATGGCAGATCTGACTTACATGAAAAGAACCAGAATAAAATATGAATTCTAGTTAAAATGTAAAGATTAAAGTTAAAATGGATTTCTCCTTGGTTTATTTACTTTAAAAAAATGAAATAAAGACTTCCTCATCCTTCATTTTAAAAGTTCTCTGAGCTATTGTCTTGTATCATTTTCAGCTATTTAATGCATGGCCTTCTTCTAGAAGTATGGAATAACTCAGTTCCAGGAGCCCACCTGAGACAAATACAACCTCAGAAAGCCCCTACACTTATTCATTTTGCTCTAGCAACCTTTTGAAGAGCTTAAAATTCTTAATCAATATTTGCTTTCAGTTTTGAGAATGATGGCATTTGCATAGTTACAGTATAGACTTTATACTGTATGCTTTACCTGTTGAATATACTCACATTCAGCTGTGATGTTTGCCTTTACAGCAATTATCATGTTGACCATGGAAAATGAGAAAGTAAGCCATGGTGATAGGCATATTATCATCTTCCCTACTGGAGATTGCAGACACAGCATGAAAATAAAGCTGGGCATAGTTATAATCTCCTTAATACCTTCTAAAAATGTACTTTCATTCTAATTTCTAAACTCCTCTCTCTCCTTAGATGACATTTAAAAATATAAAAATATTGCTAAAATGAACATTTGTGGCATATATTTTAATTTAGTTTTTCACTCTTTCTATTTAACTGTCCATATCTTTAAGATTATATTTATTTTTTTTGAAAATCTTTATTTATGGTCTCATTTCATAAATCTTTATGTTTCATATTAAATTGTATACTCCATGTTAAATAATATAAATTCAGATGAATATTCTCACCAATTCTTTCTTGTGTGGAGAGGATCTGGCATTTGCCAATCGACAAGCTATTTAACATGAATTTAAGGTAGAAAGTTTTCTTTCCATGATGAATTTTCTGTTTTCCCAGTTTAGGGGAGCTTCTTCCTGCCCCTAAATAAATATGGTCTATGTAGCTTGTCATAGATGCTTTTCTGAGCTCTTTCTAAAAAAGCAGGACTATATAGAGGGGAAAGCACTAAACAAGGAGTCAAAGAACTTCTTTTTTCTGCAAGTCAGGTAAGCTCCCGAGTTTTAATTTCCTCATAAATGAAGCAAGTATAATAATATCTTCCTCGCTTATCTTATAGAATTATTTTGAAAATCAAATGTGATAATTTAAAAGCACTATAAAAGCTGTAAAGTACTATATTAGTGAAATATGTCACCACATTTTGTAGGGAAGCCTTTTATATAAATAATGCATGCTTATTAGCTTTATTATTACACAGTTATGATAATATTGATGATTATTATATTAGTTTCCTATGGTGGGTATAACAAACTACCATAAACGTGGTGGCTTAAAACAACACAAATTTATTCTTTCATAGTTCTGGAGGCTGAAATTTGCTTTGTTGGGCTGATGTCAAGGTGTCAACAGGTACAGTTCCTCTGGAGGCTGTAGGAGAGTTTCCCTTTCCTTGCCTGTTCTAGGTTTTAGAGGCTATCTTCACTCCTTGGCAAGTAACCCCTTCTTTGCATCACTCCAACCCCTTGCTTCCATCATCACATTGCCTCTCCTCTTCTCTAGTCAGCTCTTCTTCCATCTCCCTCTTCTAAGGACACTTCTGATTATATTTAAGGTTCACCCTGATAATCCAGGATAATGCCGTCATCTCAAGATCCTTAATTCAATCGTGTCTGAAAAGTCCCTTTTGTCTATAAGGTAACATTCAGAGGTTCCAGGAAATAGGACATGGATGTATTTGGGGCCATTATTCAGCCCACCAGAATTATTAAAAGACTATCATGGTAGCCAAGTACCTGCAAGAATGAGGAATTAGATGACTGCAGCTCATTATTGTTCATGGAAGTATTCAACGGCAGTGCATTGCCCTAGAGGGATGAGAAGCTTCCAGCCTGAGGACTGAAAAATCCCTGGAGTGTATTCAATATATAAATTCATTGGTCCATTAATCAATAGACACTAAAAGTATCACTACTACAATGTGGGCAGCCCTGAAATGTTTTGACATGAAAATGGCTGAGCCCTGATAGGGGAGGCTAGGGCCAAATGAGTGGAGGCATCAAAAACACCAGGCTATGTGCTCCCAGACCCAATTTACAGCAGGAAGAGTCTGCTTTAAGAATTGGACTTCCAAATACGCTTTTGGTTTAATAACGGGTCCTGGAGGTAAAATAATAATAATATAGTAATTGTTTGGAAATGACTATTCCAAAAGACTATGAATCTGTCCTGCAATACCTTGACAAGCTGGAAGAGTGAGGAACTTCTTTTCACATATAAACATTAATAGTTACAGCACTCTTTTCAAGGGAACAGTGCACTGACCCAAGGTTACGTTCTCCCACATGTAATCATTCTAATACTTCCTTTCTATGAAAGCAATAACTTTTGAGAGAGCTTTTGGGTTTTGCTTTGGTTTTTATGATTGTTTTTCTTTTAACTTCACTGTTTCTTAGTAAGTGATCAGTTATGATAATGGGTCTTATTAGAATTCAAGGGTAAACAGAAGTGTTGAGCAAATTACAGTTCTTTGCAATTGCTGAATTCCTAAATGAATTCTCATATGTTTAGGCCTATGCTGTCAAAGCAATATTAATTTTAATCGAAGTGGCTTAAAAGCAAATTAGCATCCTTTCTCATCCCACCCACCATTCACTCAAAATTCTTAACCACAGTCCAGATTTGCTTAACACTTTGATTGAGCTATAGGTAAAACAATAACCATAAGGCAGTTTTTCAATTTGTATACAAATTATGTAGTTTTTAAGTTTTAACTTAGAAGTTCATGAAATCCTAACACATGAATTAGAAAAACTGGATCAGGTTAATAAAATTTGAATGCTCGCCTCTTATTTTATCTATATTGTCTATATAAATATGTGATTATTAGCTAGAGAAAACAATCAACAGTTGCTCATAGAATAAGAAATTGAACCTTTGCAATTTGTGTTTTGGAAAAAACATATACTTCAGACTGTGTCTCATTAATTGGTCAAAAGTCAAGAACAATTGAATTTAATATAGAATGTCTATCTTTTTATCTTTCTACTCCTTGTCTGTTCTCTATAAACTAATCCCACATTTTTGATTTTCACCTGCTCATTGCTATTGAGCCTTCTTAACATGACTTCAACCTGAGCCCATTCCCACCCAACTTCTACATTTTCCTATGATTATCAATGGTAAATGTAGGGGAGGAAGACAAATCCTCTGCCCTCTAGGTCCTTCTGGCTAGTCTATGAATTAAATTGACATGAAACAGAATAATAGGAGAAAATCAAACAAAGCTTCATAACATATGTACACTGGAGAAACCCAGGAAAACTTAGCAACTCCCTAGGATGGCTGAGGTTGTCACCTTAAACACCATCTTTAGCTAAAGACAAAGGAGGATGTTGGGGATTGGGGGAATCAGTTAGGGGAGAGTACCAGAAAAGGACAGTAAACAAGAATAAGGTTATTATGCAGATTTAAGTCCTTGCCTTCTGAATTGATGAGTTTCTTGAGATAAGGGCATCCGCCCTCTTCCTGGTACAGAGAGGGAAACATCTTTACAAATGGAGATTTCCTTCATAAATGTCAATGTCTCTCACAAAGGGTAACTTCTACTTGGTTTTTCAGAGCTTTTCCCATGTCTGCATTTTTTTAAAAAAAATGACCAGCTAAAAATAATCCTTATCCCAAAAGACACATTTTGAGGTGGCAAATTATGCTCCCCAACATATCATATTTCTCCCAGGTTTCAAAGCTGTGGATATCAGAGTCATTTCTTTTTCCTGTTCTTTAAGCCAATGTGCTAGTAGTCCAATACCTTTTTTACCTTTTAAATATTCTTTTATTTTTATCTTATTTCCAATTAATTATGCCACCACTCTGGACAGAAACCTTGTCACTACTCACTTTGACTTCTTCAATGATCACTTAATTTAATCTCCCAGGTTTTTTTTTTTTTTTTTCCTTTTTTTAAATTGAGATAACATTGTTTTATAACATTATATACATTTCAGGTACACATCATTATATTTCTATTTCTGTATAGACTACATCATGTTCACCACCCAAAGACTAATTACCATACACATGTGCCCTATTACCTATTTTGGCCTCCTCCATCCTTGCTTCCTCTCTGGTTACCACCAATCTAATCTCTGTATCTATGTGTCTGTTGTCTATGTGTCTATCTTCCACTTATGAGTGAAATCATACAGTATTTGACTTTCTCTGTCTGGCTTGTTTTTCTTAGCATAATTCCCTCAAGGTCCATCCAGGTTGTTGCAACTGGCAAGATTTCACCTTTTTTTTTTTTTTTTTATAGCTGAGTAGTATTCCATTGTGTATATATACCACAACTTCTTTATGCATTCATCTATTGATGGCATAGAGGAGGAAGAGAATTCCTCTACCCACTCTGGGCCCCTTTGGCTGGGCTATGAATTAAAATGACATGAGACAGAATAACAGGAGAAAATCAAACAAAGCTTTAGAACATGTATACATGGGAGAGACCCAGGAAAAACTGGGTAACTCACCAAAATGGCAACAAAAAGAGTAAAATACCTCAGAATAAATTTAACCAAAGAGGTGAGAGACCAGTACACTAAAAACTATAAAACATTGTTGAAAGAAATCAAAAAAACCACAAAGAAATGGAAAGATATTCCCTGCTCACGGATAGGAAAAATTAACATAGTTAAAATGGCCATGCTTCCTAATGCAGTCTATAGATTCAATGCAATCCCTAGCAAATCCCAATGATATTTTTCATGGAAATAGAATAAAGAATCATAAAATTTATATGGAACAAGAAAAGACCGTGAATAGCCAAAGGAATCCTGAGAAAAAAAGAACAAAGCTGGAGGTATCACACTCCCTGATTTCAAAATATACTCCAAAGCTAGAGTAATCAAAATAGCATGGTAATGGCACAAAAACAGACACACAGATCAATGGAACAGAATTGAGAGCCCAGAAATAAACCCACACATCCATGGGCAGCTAATAAAACATACATAAGAACATACAATGGAGAAAGAGAAGTCTCTTCAATAAATGGTGTTGGGAAAACTGGACAGCCACATGCAAAAGAATACATTAGACCATTATCTTAACCATACACAAAAATTAACTCAAAGTTGATTAAAAACTTGAATATAAGACCTGAAACCATAAAACTTCTAGAATAAAACATAGGCAGTATGTTCTTTAACATTGGTCTTAGCAGTATCTTTTGGAATACTATGTCTCATCAGGCAAGGGAAACAAAAGAAATAATCTCCCAGGTTTAACTCTAATCTGTCCATCCGATTATTGCAAAAATTCTTTTTAATTATTGTTTTCATGTTTTTACTCATTCTTAAAAATGCTTGATGGTTTTTCCTCAAGTCCTTCACCATTTTTTCAAGTCCTTTCATTTTTGAACCCCATCCTAACAATCACACTTGATTCCCACCACTCATGCTCCTCAGCCACAGGAAGTTGTAATTTTCCACAGCCCCAAATTTATTCTTTATTTTTGTTTCTTTACTTTGTTGTGATGTTATTTTTTCTATTAAAATTTCCTAGATATTCAGATTATTCTCTATAGTTTTCTTTTATGTTTGAAGTATTTCACACAAACATAAAACACCACCCTGGCTGTCAGGACCGAAGCAAGAAGACCAGTTAGAAAGCTATGAGGTACCCCATGTGAAAGGTGACTTAAGAGTAGTCAGGCTTGGGGCCGGTCCAGTGGCATAGCGGTTAAGTTTGCGCCCTCCACTTCAGCAGCCCGGGATTTCGCAGGTTCGGATCCCGGGTGTGGACAGATGCATTGCTTGTCAAGCCATGCTGTGGCGGCGTCCCATATGAAGCAGAGGAAGATGGGCAGTGATGTTAGCCCAGGGCCAATCTTCCTCAGCAAAAAAACAGAGGAGGATTGGCAATGGATATTAGCTCAGGGCTAGTCTTCCGCACACACACAAAAAAAGAGTAGTCAGGCTTTGCATAGAAATCAGGTTGGTTATTACATGATGTCATTATAGCTAATTTTGCTGATGTAATCATTGAATTTGAAAATGAGGTTTTTGCCTGGGCTTTACAACTATATATGTAGTTCTTAATTTTCATTACTAAAAATAACTTAAATGTAGTGAATGGATTTAGGCAAACACTTGTTTCCTAAGTCATCACATGGCAAGATCAGGTCCACTTTATATTTTTAATATTTTTTGTAAATTAAACAAATTTATAAAATTTATGACTACTGAAAACACATATAGCAAAATTTTAGTGATTTAAAAAAAATGGTTAAAAATTAGAGTAGGGGCATCTACTTTCTTCAAAATTTCAGAACCGTCAATGAAAGATTATAAATGTGAGACTTAAAGCCTAGGGAGTGAGTTTTAAGCTGCAATTTGTTTGACACTAGAGACTATAGATTTTAATATTTCAAATATTCCTCCAATAATTTCCTAGGAAAGGAACTAGGGTGACTTCATCCCTAGGACACCTTATACAAATATAGGAACTACAGTTATGAAATGAGCATTTTATCTCCTCTATAATCAATGCCCTATCATTAAAGTCAGTAAAATTGAGATGGTTTTGAAGAATGCAAGCAGTTACGCTTGGAATTTACAAAATTACTTTCAAGCTGCACTCCTTCTTTCTCCAAATTAACTCCTCTGATGGATTTTTTTTTTCTTCTGGTAGTCTTTTTCTGCTTCCTCAAGCTATAATTAGTCATTGAAAATTGTCTCAGTGCATGCCTGGGAGACATTATAAACTTGTAGTAGTTATTTCTCCTTAAGAAAAGGCTCTCTCTGAATGATATAATCTCAGTAGCCTAATGACCAGAAAGTGATTTTGGAACATCATGACCACTCTTCCTCTTTACTAGGCTATACCAGTAACATAGGTACAAAATTATTGGTACTCTGTCCTTTTGAAGATACTGGTAAAGCAGAAGCACAGCTAGTATATCCAGAAGAAAAATTTGCCTAATTGTGCACATGTTGGTGAACAGAAAAAGTAACCCCTATTCTAATAAGTATTTTGTGTCTGCATGCAATCGTAAAACTAATAAACTATATAGGTTGATAAAATCAAAACCAGTCATTTAAAATTTATTTGCAGTTACATTGCAGCTCATTTCTAGTTTCCGGCTAAGGCAACATTTAAATGCTAGATATTTGATATCCACAATTTTGAAAGGAAATGCTGAATCGGTTTAAAATAGCTTCAAAGATGTAGATATTCTTGTGGGAATTAATTGGCACAAACAAGAAGGAAAAGTGCTGAAATGATTTACGTTTACCTGTTTATAAAGTCTCCTGGGTTTCACACGAAACATTATCCAATGCTTAGTTGTCACTTTGGGCATTTTTTTCATTAATCACAACTAAAACACAGAATTTCTAACAATAACAAATATGGAATGTATCTCCTTTATTTCCCTGTGTAGTTGTGATGGGGAAGCAATATAAAGTAAAACCAATAAGTCACAACATAAAGAGACAAATGATTGTGCCCAAAAGTAGGGCAACTTTCTTCACCAGTCCAGACTCCTAAGATCAGATTTTCTGCATCCCAGTCTGGGAAACAGACTTTACTAAAGCTGAATGGTTAAGTTTTTGCTCTCAAACATAACGCCTTCTAGTCTGTAATTGCTGAGTGTTCTACAATTGCTTATTCCTGTTGAGTCTCACCCTGGACCAGACAGAATGGAAACTGATTTACACATAATATGTGAAACACATCCTTTACTAGAAGCCAAACTTTTTATTTGATTTGGAACCCTCAGCCTGGAGTGTAGCAGAGTACCTTGCAATACATTATTACTAAATAAAAATGAAGTGATAATAAACAAAAATTCTAGTCTGCCCAAATGATCTCTCTAAAATTTCCAAATCAATCTTAATCATTCTCTTTTAAAAAATCATCAATGTATAATGTATAGTATTTTATGTTTTAAAGAAAGTGAACTAAACAGAGTAACCAGGATATGTACATTTATTGCATAGCTAATAAAACAGTAAGAGGAACTCTTAAATAGAAATGTTATAGAATATGTGGGAAATAAACCACACATATAGGGCAACTAACTAAAATTAAGCAAATAAATAAATGATGCTTTATGGATTTAAAAATGAATACAAGAATAAAAAATGTAATTAAAGCTTTAAAAGGTGAAATGGAAGTAGTATTTCACAATTTAAAGTAAAAAGTAAATCACTTTTATATCAGGAATAAAAAGAAAGAGACTTTGGGAGCAGATCCAGGAGACAAAATATTCAGCTAAATAATTCTCAGGAAGAAAAAAATAAACTCACAGAGGAAAATAATAATTGAAGAAATAATAAAATTTAAAAAATGCTTTAGTTTGTATTAAAAGGAGTTGCTGAGTGCCAGACAGGATTCATTCCTTCAGTCGTTCAGTCTTTCAATAGATATAGTTTCAGCAAATATTATATGCCAGACTGTTGTAAGTGGTAGGGACACAGCAGGGAGTACACACTGTTAACGGGGAGACGGGCAATAAACAAGTTAGCAATTACTGTATTATGAAAAGACAGCGCACCACAAGGGTTTAAAGAATGCTGGAGGGGTGCTGTTTTTCTTCTGTAACTGTATTTTCTTTTCCATTTGATCTGACTTGTACATAAAGTGATCTATAAAAGTCTCATTTAAGCAGAACAAAGAAATTTAACAGAAATAAAAGACCTGAATTCTATATTGAAAGGTCCTACCATGTTTCTGGAAAAATTGACTTGTAATGATCATTGCATTTCCTTGTATTTCTTTGTGCCTATCTATCTTTATCTCCTGTGGTTTCTGTTTTATAGAGGTAGTTGTTGTGCTTCATGGGATAGATAGATAGATAGATAGACACATAACAGCCATACACACATAACTGGTATATCTTCATTGTAAATTATGGCTTTTAGCATTAAAATTTTTAATTTTTAGGTTTAATGATTTTTGAATTGAATTTTACTTCAATGACTTCAAAATCACAATCCAGATTTCTTGTTCTCCTATTTGATTGGTATATGCAGTATGTTCCTTCATTTTTAGAATTTCTAAATCATTTGCTTTAGGAATGTCTCTTGTATATAGCATATCATGTTTTGCTTTTTGAGCCAAATTGAAAGCTGTTTTTTTATATCAGGTGAACTAAACCCATTCACATTAATTGATGTGGCTGTGATAACTGGTCTCAACTCTGTGATATTGTCATTAAATACTATGTGTATTATGTGATGTTTGCTGTTTTTTTCTGTAGTTGAATGATTTTCTTTGCTTTCTGATAGTTAAAAATTCTTTTGATATTTGGAAAGTTTGTATTTTTGTTCTAGTGGTCACCTAGACCAATAGACTTATACCTTTTTTTTAATGCCCTTAATACCCTGTCATCTTTTACTATCTCTTTTATCAGTTTTTAATGCTATCTTTGACTTCCACCTAGTGCCTATTCAACTATCAAGAACTTTATTCTGTATTCCTCTTTCCAGATCCTTTTTCTTCCCTCATTTTATTTGCATTATATCCACTTTGTCAGAACCCAAAATGTACATATTTTATTCTTCCCCATAATATTTTGTGTTATTTTTCTTTCTTATACCCAGCTTTGTTTGAGTCATAGATCTTCAAGTACCATCACCAATAGTCCTTTTGCCAAAGTTTCCCTTGTCACATCATAGTTTGAGGAATTCTCTAGCAGATTGCTGAACAGGGTTTATGGTAAAGAAGTTTCTGATTTCTTAGATAACTAAAATAACTTTTCTATAGCCTTGGTATTTGAAGAACAGCTTAGCTAGATACAGCCTTTTTGGTTCACAATTTCTTTCCTTGAGTTTTTCTTTCCTTTGCACGCTGCTTTTGCCAGAATTATGCCAGTTTAAATCTCTTACAGTTGTATGTTTTTAGATCTCATTTGTTTAAAAATTTTGAAGATTTTTTATCTTTCAGCTCTACTAGTTTTCCTGGGATATGTCTCAGAGTTGATCATTTCAGTACTTCCATTTCTAAAAATGTATTCTGCGTGTATATTCATATGATGAACAAAACTATTTATACAGAACTATTCTTGTAAGCACTGCTTGTGTTAGCAAAAGATTGAAAACAACATAAATGTCAACCAATATCTGACTGATTAAATAAATTATTATACAGCCATAGAGTAGAATAATCTATAGCTATTTAAGAAACAGTCTTTTATGTTCTGAGACAAAACTGTATCCACAATTTACTCTATTAACCCTATTCCAATCTGACTTCTATTTCCATTACTCCACTGAAACTGCTCTTATCCAAGTCACCAAACGTTTTCATGTTGCCAAAATCAGTGGGTCCTTTTCTGTCTTTACCTGATCCCACCTATAAAGGGTTTATCTCTCAATTAGCCACTGTGCTTTCCTGAACAATTTTCTCCTTGGGTTTTGTGATATATGCTGATGTTTCTTTTCTTCTATACCTTACCATTTCTCCTTTATAGGTTTCTCCTTCTCCACTCAACTTATAAATGTCAGAGTACCTCAGGACTCAGTCCTCATTCCTCTAATTTTCCCTATAAGCACTCTTCCCCGGAGACCACAATCATCAAACACAATTGAAATCACAACTAGAACACGTTACTCTCAAGCCCAGAATTCTTCTTTAATATTTCATTACACTTAGTATAAGATCCAAATGCCTTACATGACCTGTAAGATGCAAATGTTTGGGAGCCTCTCTATCCCTCCATTCTCATCTCCTCTATATCTCCCATCATCCAGCAACACTGTCTTAGAAGATTTCCGGGGAAACATCATATTCATTCTAACATAGCAGATGACCTTATTTCATTAGGCTGGTTCCTGTCTCAGCATCAGGGATTTATACTTGTTATTACCTCTTCCAGGAATGCTCTTTCCATGGCTTCCCTGTGGCATGTTCTCTATTTCAGAACTGAGCTTAAATATCACTACGTGAGAAAAGATTTCCCTACCACACTATCTAAAGTGTTGCATTAGCCTCCGTCCTGGGATATGTATACACCATGGGAAGGAAAAATAGATGATCCATTGGGATATAGGAAGAAAATATTAGATTGCCCATTTGCATTTATTTTTATTATGTCCTTTCAAATATCTACTGTGTGAATGTTTTACATTATTTATAATGATAAAATAATTGTATACACATACACACATATACATACAAACATATACACATTTAAACAAATATACTTCTATAATGGGTACACAAAATTTTTAATTAATGTGTGTTCTTGAATAATGTATGTTTAAGACCACTACTCTTGCATTACTGTTTATATCCTCTGTGACTTGATTATGAGCTCTAATTATTTTCAATGTATTTACATATTTTTTGTTTGTTTCCTGACTAGAAAACTCCATAACAGCAGAACTCGTAATGGTCATATTCACTATTGTATCCCCAATACCTAGCATCACATAAGTGATTAAATGAATGAATGAACTATAAATATACATAATTAAATTTGGTATAATTTAGTGTGTAATAACATCAAATATAGTAAAATGTTATATAATGGTATTTGTAACATGATTTTTATATTAGCAATAAAACTTTGAAATTATTATGAATTTTAATACAAAATCTACAATGCCTATAGATAAAAAAATAATAAACTTTTATTTAGAGACCAAACAGAAACCCTGAGCAGATGAAGAGTGATACTGTGTTCCTAGTTCACACTGCTTAAAAATTATGAAGTATCTTTCTCTTATGAGCATGTAAATTGGGGACGATTCCCATTAGAATCCTAATTTTTCCCCCAAACTGGACAAAATGATTCTGAATTTTATTGGAAAAATTAATATTAAAAAACTGCTAAGTAACTTTTAGAAAGTAAAAAAAATTAGTAGTGGAAGAAGCTTTTATAATGAATATTAAAAAGCTACTATAACCGGTATAATAAGGTATTGGGTAAGTGACCAGATAAGAGATAGTTCAATTCAGGTGCATACATCACTCATTATAAGTTCCAATATATCTACTCACTTAGATTAATCCCGAATGAAAAGGAATCAGTTAATAGTACCAATGGAATGGAAATTGACTGCATGCCAAAATACTAGCACACATTTCTCCACCATTGTGGTTTAAAAAATGATAATGATTTGGTTTTCTAAGGGTCTTAATTTAACATGTATCAAGAAAGTAAATATTAATATTGCTTCTAAAATTTTTTGAATAAGTGAGTTTCAACTGGTAAAGATTCAGGAGACAGTATCAAAATTGCTGGATAGGAATAGGTTCATATTTCAAAATATTTATAATTATTTCAGCATATTTATGGTTCCATTGTCATATTTGAAAATGGAAATAAACTATTGCTTTATAAAACTATTTTTACAAAAAGTGAAATTTAATGAAATCCTTTTTGCTTTTGAGAATATATTGAAGATGGTCCATTTCTTATCAGTGAAATAAGTTTGCTCTCCAATCTAGAGTCAGGGAGAAATAAGAAGATATAAAAATATAGCAAATATATGTATGTGTCTATCTTGAGGAGACTTGGGATAAATTTTTCTGGCAAATAAATAATTCACTCATTATGGGAAAGTGTAGAGTTTTTTAAATTTCTTACTCATTTTTCCAAATGTTAATCTGTGATTAATATATATTAAAGTAGACCATACTGAAGATTTCAAGGCAGAGATGCAAGATAGGTTTTACATACACAGCCCACAGAAAAAAGAAATTTTAAAAACTCTCTGTTAGATGTTTTCCTCCAAAGTCTCTGCTGGCCATTCTACCATCATGTTGTGTGTGTGTGTGCGTGTGTGTGTACGGGTGTGCGTGTGTGTGTGATTCCCAAATATATGAACTATATATAGGAGAGTTTGACAGACTGAAAACTCCAGGTGTAAGCCTGTAAAACTGAAACAATAGTGTTACACCAAGAGAAAGGCACACCTTATACAGATATGGGGAGGTGGTAAAATGCATATTCATATTTAATCACATTGTTTCAGATCCCAGTAAAGCTTGGTATTTGAAAGATGGGGTTTTAAAAAGAACAATAGAATCAGAAATGTTTAGCAAAAACAGAGATCTTAATATGTCAATTTTATGCCTATAACAAAGCCAAAATGAACCAATCCTTAAGATTTTGAAGGAAATTCCAGTAGGAATTAATTAAGAAATGTTCAGAGAGTTTGAGTTCCTTTACTAAATGACAGATTAGTATTGATTTTATGTCTGGAATCCAGAAATTATTTCTTCTTCCTCTATCATCTATAATTCCATATCATCAAGTCTCATGTGAACCACTTCTATGTGGAATAGAAAGTAATGCTATAAAGTATGCAAACTTTAGAGAGTCTGAGTCATCTTTCATTGTGCTTGATTTCCAGCTAGTCTTTCATTTTCATATTGTTGCTAAGTGCTTTTCTGGCTAATTGCATAGGGACTGATTTGTTTAGCAACCTCTGTTTAGAGTTGGGCTTTGTTCTCTCCACTGTGGACACCATTCTGACACTGTTTTCCTGCTTCCATTGTTTCATAGAGCACATTTATCACAAGCATTTCGTGATTCAATTATCATCCCCTCATCCCTCCCCTATGTAAGTGATATTACCCTTTGGCTCTAAATATATGCTTCCAACAGTTGCTTTGAAAAGTTCATTGCAAGAGGCAGAAACAGAACCCAAACATCTATGTTACTAAACCGTAAATGTAGAATAGTCATGCTTAATTAAGTGACAACAGTAATCAAAATGGAAGTAGAGAATATATGCATTTCAGAAGCACCAGGATAATTGTAGTTAACGTGTCATCACATTTCATAAATTTGTGTCACGATTTACTCAAAATAATCAGAAAAAAATACTTACCTTCTTTGACAATTCACACAATACTTTATAGTTACATGCATTTAGTCCGTGGATTGTCTCATCCCAGGAAATGTAAAGCACAGGATCTAAATAGAGTGACAATCATGTCATATGAAGAATGATATGCAATGCAAAATAAAATGAAAAGCTTTTAATCATATTTCCTGAAGGTCTTTATTCCTTTTAGAAACATTTATGTACTAAGGCTCTTGCAGCATGAAAACAGAAAAGAGAAAGTAAATCTACTGAAAAAAAATTAAAGAAAAAAGTTGGTAGATCCCATTCATAGCCTAAACATATTTACTCATGAATAAGATAAACGAATGAGTAACGGGAAAATACGATCTTTGTTCCATTTTTTAATGTTAATTTCCATAAATGAGATTTAAAATTCTCATCTTGAGAAAATTATTATAATAATTACTATTTTTTTAAAAAAAGAAAATTTTGGAAAAGTGTATAAGAGAAATAGGAAAAAAAAAGTTGAATAGGTTAGAATAAATCAACCTTAAATATTTGGTATTCTGCCTGGCTACCTGTCACAAATTGGGCACCCCACTTTCCTCAGGACTTTTGTTGATCACAAGCATGGGGCATGCATCCTGAAAAGAAAGTAGTTCTCTGGAATTCATGACTATTTCAGTGGGCAAAAGAGACAATGATTGGAGTTCAAGGCTATCAAAACAATAAGAATTTGAGAGATCAAGATCTCCAGAGTAAAAGAGAACTTCAGAGGAGTGGGCATGGCATTCTGGGAAAAATTCCCCCTTGAGGCATTAGTTGAGTGATGATATTTGAAGGACAAAAATCTAAGAAAACAAGCAGAAAGGAGCTGCTGAGATATTAATAATTTAAGCAGCTATTTGGGCAGTCTTATGGGTAGGGGATGAAAATTGGAGTTTAGGACCATTAAAGAAAAGGGCCCTACAAAAACCTCAGACTTTCAGTTGAGACTCTTGAAGGGGCAACACCTCTGGAGTAGAAGCAAACCAGAAGTAGATCAGCCTCAACTGGAACAAGGTGATCTGCACATACTTTACTGACCTGCATGAAGAAGAAAGATAACATCAAGAAGAGCCCCAATTTTTTCATATACAACATCTTGCATTCAGTCAAAAATTACCAGACATGCTAGAAAACAGGACCAAATGACTGAGAAACTTAAGAATAAAAAAGCAAAAGTAGACCAACAGAAGTTCCAGATATTTGAGTTATCAGGAACAGATTTTAAAATAACTATGTCTTATATGTCCCCCAAATAAATGCAAAGATGGAATATCTTCACCAGAGAATTGGAACTTAATTTTATTTTATTTTATTTATTTTTTTTTTGTGTGGGGAAGACCAGCCCTGAGCTAACATCCGTCGCCAATCCTCCCCTTTTTGCTGAGGAAGACTGGCCCTAGGCTAACATCAATGCCCATCCTCCTCCACTTTATATGGGACGCCGCCACAGCATGGCTGACAAGCAGAGTGTCGGCGGGCGCCCGGGATCCGAACCCACGAACCCCGGGCTGCCAAGCACGGACTAAACCGCCGCGCCACCGGGCGGCCCCCTGGAACTTAATTTTAAAATCAAGTAGGAATCAGACACCTTACAAAAAAATGAAACTAAGATATAGATGAGTTTAACAGCACATTACTAACAGTAGGAGAAAGAAAATACATACTTATAGAATTGTATACATATACACATACAAAATATATAGTTGAAGCAAGTGAGAGAAAGAGATGGTAAAGAAAATAAGAGATATGTGGAATGTGATCAAAAAGTGTCATATATTTGTAACTGGATTCTAAGGAGAAGAGATAGAGAGAGAAATGAAAGTATGAGAAGAAATACTGGCTGAGAATTTCTCACAACTGATGAAAAACATCAAGCCATTTGAAACACTCAGGAAGCTCTATAAATCACAGCCTGGCTAAACATAAAATAATAATACCTAGGCACACCATATAAAACTGCTAAGAACTAAGACAAAAAGAAAATCTTGAAAGCATCCAAATAAAACAGACACATTAGTTTCAAAGGAGTAATAATAAGACTGAGAGCTGACTTTTGAAACAAAACAATGGGAGGCAGAGGCCATTGACAGTGCTGAAAGAAAATAACTGAATCTATACTGAGGAAAAAAATATTCTTCAAAAATGAAGGCTAAATAAAGGCCCTCTGGCCAAAGAAAAACTCAGAGAATTTGAGGCCATATCATTTGTCGTAAATGAAATACCAAAGGTAATTCTTCAGACAGAAAGAAAATAATCCCTGATTAAAGTATAATAATATAGGAAGAATAAAAAGAACTGGAAAGAGAAAATATTAGATGATATCAAACATAAATATTAATTGCTAAAACAATAATAAAAATATATGTGCAGTTCAAAATACACATAGAATTAATATTTGTGGTATTAGTGCAAAAGCTGGGAGAGGAATTTTTTAAGTACCTTTGTTGATCAGAAAGTGTAAAAGTAATAAAGGCATATTCTAATTAGTGAAGGATGCATATTTCAATATATAGGGTAAGCACTTAAAGCATTAAAAGAATAAGAAATAATATATTGTTAAAGAGACTAAATGATAAAATATGGAACAAAGAACAGATGGGACACAGAAAACAAATGGTAAGATTATATAAACCCAAACATGTAAGTAATTGTTATATATATTAAATACTCTTAATTGATAGACAAAGAAAGATTGTTTGGCTGTATAAATAAAACTACAACTATTTCTGCTTAAAGAAATATGTATAAATATATATATTTAAATATAAGAATAGATACAGAAAGGATGAAAGCACAAGGATGTTAAATGATATCCTAAAACAGCTGTAATCAGACAGGGCAGACTATAAGAAAAAAATATTACAAAAGATAAAAAAAGGAATTTCACAATAATGAAGAGTGCATTAATAGCATTACATTTTTATGCACCTAAAATCACATCCTGAAGACACAAAATTTGAAATTTGTGAAATTCACACATCCAAATAAATAACAGAAGACTTTAATATACTTCTTTCAACAACTTACATAAGCACGAAAAAAGCAGAATAAGCACACACAAAAAACTAGACCTGATATTTATAGAAAACCATACTCAACAATTGCAGATGACCATTCTTTTCAAGAGCACATGTAGCATTTACCAAAATTGATTGTGTGTTAGGCCGTAAAGTCGTGCTCAATAAAATTAAAAGGATTGAAAATATACAAAGAATATTCTTTGATCACAGTGAAATTAATCAAGAAATCAGTATTAAAATTAACTCTAAGAAACTTCAACGTTTGGCAATTAAAACATAGAATTTTAAATAAACAGTGGAACAAAGGAGAAATCACAATGGCAGTTAGAAATATTTTTAACTGAATAGTACTGAATATCTGACATATAAAACTGGTGATATATAGTCAAATCTATACTCAGAGAGTACAGACAAAGCTGTGCCCTAAATGCACATATTGAAAAAAAACCTGAAAATTCATGATCTTAGCATCAATCTCAAGAAGAAACAAAAAGAAGAGCAAACTAAGCCCCAAAAATTTAGAAAGAGGAAAATAGAAAAATCAAAATACCCAAAAGAATAATAATATTGATAAATCCTTTGCAAGACAGAGAGAAACAGACAGACACAGAGAGACAGAGAAAGAAAGGAGGAGGAGGAGGAGGACTAGGAGGAAGAGGAAGCGGAATAAAGGAGGCTGTTTTTTTAGATAGTTTCCTCACAGGTATGTGCTGAACAGTATCCAGCCGAATACTTGAGTAGGCTTCTCCTCATCTCTCCAAGGTTCTGTCTTTGTGCAGCTCTCTCCTGTCTGGAAATATTTGCTGAAAAGTCTACCGGCTTTAGTCTCCATAGACTCTTAATTCATCCCCTCAATTCCAGGAACCCTTGTCAGGAAATTCTTTCAAGGGGCAATCATAGGGTCTCACTTCATTTGCTCTCTATCTCCCCCCGAATTACTGTCTTTCATTGTCTAATATCCACATCATAAATACTATTGTTTCTCTTATAATTTCCCCTTTCTTGGTTGTTCGGGGAGGGGAGAGTAAATCCAGTACCTGTAATTCCATTTAACTTTATTCAAAAGTATTAAAAATAATTTAAAATAAATTGTAGGTATTTTAAAAGGAGAAATGTCAAAATACATTAACTTCTACCTAAGAGAATCTAAATTATGTCTAACATTCTGGGGGGAAAGTATATATCTTTCAACTATAGAGGGAAAAAAAATCAATCTCCTGCTACCTTCATGAGAAATTATGCTCTCTTTTGTCAAGGCAGCTTTGGAAACCATTCCTGTATCTACCCAAGATTTCCACAGTTATGTAAATATCTTAGGTAATACGCAATTATTACGTAAACCTGGTTAATCCACTGATCTTTTTGAAGGCAGATCTGCGTAATTAGTGACTGGGCTTTGAAGGTGCTCTTGGGTGATGAGCTACCTGCCTGGCACAAGCAATGAAATGCCTTCCTGATGGACACAGAGGTGACAGTGCCCTTTATAGACATGTCAGAATATGTAAAAGAAAATTCCCACTCTTCATTGATCTGCATCGTAGGAAAGTCCAAATATACTTGCTTGGAATAAATTCTGTTTGCTGACCTCATGACATGGTAGAGTTATGGGACCATGTTTTCCTTTGACAGCCTCATAGGTGGTAATAGTGAGTCTGCTGGTAAAGTTTGGATTCTTGAGACTTCTCCAAAAAATGGGATCACTAGTTTTCCTTTCAGGCTATCCCTAGTTTAAAGGATTATGACATTATAAGGAGGAATATTCAAAATGAAATTGTTATCCTACTTGGTGATAGAGCATCAGTTTATCCAGCTGTCTTGCTCTAAACAATGGTGATGGCAATGCAGACCAGTTTTACCAGAGTTAAGATAATTAAGAAGAGAAAATATAAAGAAAGTAGATTCATAAGTAAAATATCAAAAAGAGGCAAGATATGATAACTTGAAATTCATAGAAAATAAATCTCAATTAATTGATACTCCAAATTCCTTTTGAGTTTTTTTGTGAAAAATCAGTTTGAATTTTATTATTCCACATATCCTTCCTTACATAGTACATATTTGGGCAAATATAATTTATTCTTTTTTTAATAATTGTGTTAATTAACTTCTCCCCAAAGCAGACCCTGACACTGGGATTTGAGTGTGAGTAGTTTATTTGAGAGATGATTCTAAGAATCACGGGTGGGAGAATGGAGAAGCAAGACAGAAAAAGAAAGAGTCAGTGCAGAGTGTGTAAATGAGCAGATACCTACTGTAAGCAACTGCGGTTTGGTAGCATGTCTTACCGTTATAAGAAGCTTGAGAGCACTGACGAGGTCATTGTAACATGTGCTACAATGATTATGTTTTTATTATTCAGTTTCTTTGTTCTTAACAACTAAAAAAAATCAAGCGATTTAGAAACTTCAGGATGGTTAATTCTCTATTGACTACAGACCATACTTTAAAAGTTTCTGTATTTTTACAAATGTGTGTGTTAGTGAAGGGGGGGTTGCATGAATGCATTTCTTCTTATTTTGTTTTCAGATAATTAGTCTGTCTTAGAAAAGGAAAGTGGCAAAAACTGAATTATGTCAGGGTTCTAATGATTTGACTTTTGTTTTAAGAGCACGTTGGCTCTATTATACTTGTTGTCCTAAACTTTTATCCAAAAGCTCCCAAGTGAAACTGCTTTTTCATTTGCAATAAAATTGCGGATGACCATTGTCCCCGATATAGTGTTCCACGAGGAAAAAGATTTTAGCATATGGCCAGGAATACAATGTATCCCTGTGGTAATTAATATATTTATTCCTTTCTAGTATCTTGCTTTATTTTGAGTCCTGACTTGCAGAAAGCTCAGTCAAGTTTTATTCTTCAACTATAGCAAGAATTTTAATCCTAGTTGTATGGGTTTTTTTCCTCCTTTCCTTTTTATTGCTTCAAAAATTTCTTGAAAGCAAATTTAGAATGCTATATGTACTTTAACACTGTGATATTCCAATGTTTAGATAGAGCATTTTGTGATGTACACCAGCAAAAACTGTTTCTAAGCCAAATACTCTTCTGTGTAACAGAAAAAAGACATGTCCCACAAGTGAGCTCTTCCCAGTCTTCTATACTGTCTGAGAGTAGAGAGATAATGAGTCTGGCAATTTCCCATTCAGCCTAGGACTAGAGGTTAAAGACAGAGATGGTAACCACAAAGAAGTAGGAGCCAGCAGAGGATGAACACCCTGCACAGCCTTAGTCTTCATCTAACTCATGGGGAAGATGTACCCCATGACTTGACAATCTATATTCTTTCTCCCAAGGAGTACACGATTGAGGGAAAAAAAACAATTAGCTATACTTTCTCACAGAAATTTTAGGGGAAATTTTTTCTGATTCTTGGTGGCTACCATGTTGGTGAAATGAGTTGCATACCTTCTTCCCAAGCCATCGTGGCAAGATTACTCAGAGCCAGGACATAACCTCAAGAGCAGGCTTCCAAGCCATGTGAAAACACTGCACACATTAAATTGGTCAGGAATGCCGGCTGCTTGAGGTAGGTGGTCCAGACAAAGAGAAAGACATACGAAGCCCTCCACTACAGCTCTCCTAGTGTCCTTAAGTACAGTTAGCCTCATATCAAGAGTTGTTTACATGGGAGTCTGCCTCTCTCACTAGATTCTGACCCCTACTGGGCAGGTGCCACGTCTTACACAGCTTAATAACACCCATCATGCATTTTGTCTTAAATATAGTAACTTGGTCCCCTGAGTGTTTAACTCAACTGTGCTGAAGCAAAGGTCAGGAAAATAAGCCTTCACAGATGTAAGAGAAATAATGCCATTCAAATCGCAGCTGTGTACATGACTTCAAAAAAACCTGCTTACTTCTTCTAAAAGAGAGGATAAGAAAAAACTGTTCAGCTCTTACTGTAATTATTTCACCAGGAAATTGATAACCCAAAAGAGTCTGTTTGTGACTATGCTGAGGGGTTCTGTGTATCACATTGTCATTTTTCAATGAGATCATTACTACAGGCAAAAATATGACTGTCAGCATATTATTTTTAGAAGTTTCAATTTCTGTGAAATGTCAATTTAAACAAACAAAAACAAGGAATACTCAGAGAACTTAGGCTAAATTTTCACCATCTCTTCCCATCCACATGTTTAAGAGTCACAAACACTCTGATCTGTGCTCTCTATCATGTCTATTATTTCTCTTAAATAGCAGAGCTTTCACTGCATAAGCTCAAGGTAAAAACACGACAGATGCATCTGCCACTCAAGAACTCTGTTGGGTGGTTTCCAAATGTTTTGAAGAATTAAATATGAAATAATAGGGAATTGGAAGAATTACAGAATGAATAGTTTGAGGCTAAAATACAATCAATCACTTCGAATTATTGATAGTCTCATCATATTTCCTTGTTGAATACGAAGAAGCAGCTGGGTTTTATCTGAGTGGTTGTATGTCACAATAAACATTACATTCCTAGTACATGTTTCTTCAGGTGTAGAACAAGTGAGGTAGACGGGAATGACATTTTTAAATGCCTTAAAGACTGATTTTCCAAGCTTTAAATTTACCCTACTAACATCAAGAATTAAATCTCAATATAATTATAGAGTGTGCTTGTTTTCGAAGATGTTGAAATGACCTTGCTCAGGAAAAAAAAAAAAGAAAATACTAACACGCTTAGAGAATATAAAAGCTTTAAAATAGGAAAAAGTGTCTAAAATTATTTTTGAAATGGACAGAAGTATATTTTCACCTGACAAATCGGATTTTCCAATCTTACAATCAGTTAATATTATGATGTCTAAGATTCAGCCTATTGACAAAAAGATATTTAAAGCTGAAATAAACTAAAGTATGCTTCTTAAAATAGTAAAGTAAATACCAAAAGGTCTTTCTCTATGTCCCAGGCTAATCCCTCCACAGTGCTCTAAATCCAGTCTTCCCCTCTGACCTCAAGACATTCCTTTTCTCTGTCTTCAATCTCTTCCTTTCTACTGAATTATTTCCCCATTGCCTATCATTGGAACCAAGCCTCTCCTATGTTAGAACTCCTTCCACTGACTCTAAAAAAAATGGATTTGCACCAAACCCTTCTAAGGTTTACTATCTAACAGAGAAAATAAACATTAGCCAAATAATCATACAAATCAATATATAATTAAAATCCACCTAATTGCCAAATCCACAGAATTATTTTCAGTGTACTTCTACTTTATCAGTAGCATTGGTATAGTTGACTACTTCCTTCTTTCAAAAATCCCCCCTTCTCTTATTTTCTGTGATAGTCCTTAATGTATCCTTGGCCTATTTCTCTACTGTCTTTATAATTATGCTTTATTGGCCTTTGTTTATACCTTCAGTGCAAGTGATTTTCCCATGGCTATACTTCATTCTCATCTTGTATCACTTTCCAGTCCTTGTTACCTTCACAATGCTTATTTTAAGGCTACATATACCCTTCCAAATGATAAACATATACATCACATTTCCGAGTGTATCCTAACTGACTTATGCATCACTTGCTTTATTGATTACTTCTCCTATGCACCACCCTTTCTCCAGCTATCTGACCATTCTCTCCTCTTCAGTGATATCCATGTCTATAATTCTTCTCCATCTTTCTGATAATTACTACTTAATTTCTCTTTTGCCATCATTGTTGCTAGTTTTCCATTATTCTCTTAAATTCCTTGGATTCTATTTTCAGTCATCCTTTAATCTAACTTTATTCACTCTTTCTACATAATTCCTTTCTTTCTTATGCCTTTAACTATAAGCTTATGAATTGCAAATCTTCACAGATAACCCAGGCCACCACTGGAATTACAGAGACTAGACTAATGTAATCACATCTCAAACTTAATTGTACCAGGACAAAACTCATGCGATGGCATCATGGGGATACAAATTTACAGGAATTACTTCAATGTGTTGGGATCACTGGTTTGCCTGACTCTCCCAATGTAGACGATGAACTCTTTAAAGGCAGGGACTTTGTGTCTCCATCTCTTTAAAGTCTAACATATCTTCTGGCTCCTAAAAAGTGCTCACTAATATGTGATGATATAATGAATAACTAAGTCCATTGAAAGTACAGCTTTATTTCTGGCAGGTGAAGCCATATTTTACTGGAGGAGTGAAGTAAAAAATTAAGTAGATCCACGGAGATAGAAATTACAGAGTTTCCTTCATCATCCTTCCATTATTGTCAAGTTGACCCAAGCTGGTAAAGTATTCTCAAATTATTAGTTTCTGGTGTGGAATAAGTACTCCATTCTCTCCGCTTTTAATGAATCAAGCAAAGTCCCTAACAGAACACGACTCTCCTTTCTAATTATATTTTGTGTTTCTGAGACAAAGACAAAATAAGAGGTGTTTTTTCCCCTTGGTCTTCTGCCTGTGAGAAACGGGCATCCGCCCCTCCCTTTTCACCACAATATCGCGAGGATTTCTGCATTCAGACAGGGTGACACAGAACAGTTTGAGTCCTGTTTGAGTTTTAGATATAAAGAGAACAGCATCAATGTCTTTTCCTTTGAAATAAATAAATAAAAATAATTGTGGCATCTTTGGAAAAAGATGTAGAATAAAGCAAGTGAGATCAAACTGTGAATCTTAAAACCTCAATAGCAACTGATTAAGATTGGCTTTGATCGCTCTTTCTCTGTCTTTTTTTTTCTCTCAGCAGTTCAATATCGAGATTATCAATTTGGATTGCCTTTAATTTTACAAAAATACCTCAAAATGTTCTGAAAAACTTAGAGCTTCATTCTTTTATAGATAATGAAGAAAGCAACTGCTCTAAGAATACTTAGCAAGAACTCGTTCAGGGGCTTAGGATTCAAGCATGAAATGTGTTCCTGCCTTCTTAATAAAAAAGAGAATAAAACAGTGATGGGAAAGAATGAAAAACTTAAAACTGAAAAACAATGAGAAGAGGAGAAGCTATAAGAAAAAAACAAGAGAAATGTATAGAATAAGATCTGAGAATGATTTGAAAAAATAAAGTAGGTAATTTACTTTACCTATGCCAAAGGATTATTTTCATCTATCCTTGCTTTTCTTGCTAACAGGACATAATTCTATTACACCCTAGCAACATCAATGCTACTTTCATTTGACATAAAATCCATACTTATTGGAACTTTCTGAGCACCAGACACAAGTTCCTGTGGACAATATCTTAAAATATGTGTAGGAAATGATGAGTCTCACACAAAGGGGTTGCTAGATTCTTTCAACAGACATTGATCTCAGAGGCAGTTTTCAATGTGGTATTTTAGGTAATTGAAATATTTATGTGCCCTGTTACAAATCGTTTCTCAACTGGGAATGTAACACTTTCTGATAAACTATTGTTCTATTTTTTCCAGTGTATGTTATCTTCAAAGAACCATTGTTGAAATGGAGATTTTTTTCAATATCAATCAAATCAGGATATAGAGAAGCAAAATTAGCTTAGAATAAAATGCCTTAAAAAGACACATATTTTCTCAAGCTGTGCAGAATTCTAAGATGCAATCAACAGAAAGACAACAATACTTTGCACTTATGTACTACTCTTTAACAAAGGCTTTCAGAGTATTTCTAAAACATGATCATTAAACTATATCTATAGATGTGGAAACAAATACACACAAAAATTGTAAAGCAGTCAAGAGGTTGAAGATATCAGTAAATCCTCCAAAAAGTTCATTACCAGTTCTTACGACAATCATAAAATTCTCCTCAACTTCATCAGTTATAGTAGAAACTTCACTCTCCGGACATCCATAAGATATTTTCAAAGCTCCACTACTTCTATCCCACATGTTCTCACATTTTGATTGCCTCCAGAAGCCCACAGTATAATTAGGGAGTGACAATCACCTGAGCATCCCAACAATGAAAGAAAGAAGAAAAAGAAAGAGGTATTGAGGTATGAATGCTGCAAGCTGTAATACTGTAGAGCAGAAGAGAGAGCAGATGGCTACAGTTTGTGGACATCTGTTGAGAACTGGATACTTATTAGAAGACAGTGAATTATGGAATGGCTTTAAGCTTCAACTTGGAAGATTCTAGCAGACATGCCTAGAATGACTTAGAATACTTGAAGGTTAAACAAGAATATCATCATCGTCATCATCATCATTAACACATTTTATACTCAAGACATTTTTATATATGCAATGTTTCAGTTTTTCCCTTCTGCATCTCCATTTTACTTGTCAAAAAATTGAAACAGAGTTTAATGTCCCACTCAAGCACAAATTAGGGTGTCAGTGATAGGATTAGCTCAAATATCCTCTTCTTTAAACTTGCATTTTTAGAACTTCCCATGCAGACTAAACTTAGAGTCAAAATCCGTTTGAAGGTATCTAAAGAAATTATTTTGGAAGTACACATGAGCTGATTAGGACTTTGCTAAACTTATAAAGAAATGGCATTGTTTTCGATATGTATAAAAGGAAACACTCCAAACCAATATGCAAAGAATCCCAATGGATCACCAATACAACTAGGTTAATTAATTTCAAGTTGCTTACATAGAATTTTAATGTGCAAGGTGTTACTATTCTTACTGGTTTACCTAAGGAGGTCCAAGTATTAAACAGAATATGTTTTGGCCTTCAAAATTCTGCTCATGACTCATGTCTCCCACCATATAAAAAAAAAAAGGATGATAGACATAAATGTAAAACTTAAAACAAAAGCTTCTGAAGAAAACTTTAAAAAGTTTTTGTGACTTTTGTTTAAGCAAAAATTTCTTTGAAAGGACATAAAAAATAATAATTGGATGGCATCAAAATTAAAGTTTCTTCTCTTCAAAAGATGCTGTTAAGAAATGAAAAGAAAAACCAGACTGGAAGAAAATACTTGCAAAACTTATATATGACAATGACTAGTACTGAGAATATATAATAAACTCTCAAAAGGCAAAAAAAAAAAAAAAAAAAAAATGAAAACAAAACCAAACAACCCAATAAAAAATGGGCAAGTAATTTGAACAGATACTTTACCAAACAAGACAAAGGAATTGCAAATAAGTACATGAAAAGGTATTCAACATTCTTAGACGTTAAAACTCAAAGAGATACCACTGTACGCCCATTAGAATAGGAGAAAAAAAACCTTGACAACACCAAGTGCTGATAATAAGTTCGAACAACTAGAACTCATACGTTTCTGGTGGGATGTACCATAGTACAGTCTCTCTGGAAAACGTTTGGCAGTTCTCATAAAGGTAAACATACATTTACCATATGACCCGGTAACCTCACCCCTAGGTATTTACCCAAGAAAAGTGAAAACATGTCCACCTAAAAAACTGTATATTAATCCTTTTAGCAGCTTTATTCATAATCACCAAAAACTGGAAACAAACAAAATTTCCATCCACTAGTGCATGCGTAAACAAATTGTGGTACATTCATCCAATGGAATATTACTCAGCAATAAAAACAAAGTACTGACAGACACAAGCATTATGCTAAGTGAAAGAAGCCAGACCCCAAAATCTACCCACTGTATAATTCCATTTAGATGACATTCTGCAAAAGGTAAATTATAAGAAAGAAATCAGATCACTGGTTGTGCATGGCTGGAGTGAAGAGAGGAGACTGACTACAAAGGGATACTAGGAGATTTAGGGTGACGGATATATTCCACTTCTTGTTTGTGGTGGTAGTTACATAACTCGATATGTTTGTCAAAACTCAGAACTGTACATTTAAAATGGATGGATTACAACTTTATAAACCTGATTTAAAAGAAAGCACATGGAATTTCATGACTAGTTTGCTAAATGTCCCCATGGTAGCTGATGTCTAAAGGTGGCCTCCAATAAATGATGACCCTAGTATTTATACCCTTGTGTATCCTCCCCCATGTTGAGTTTGGGCTGGCTCTGTGACTCACTTTAACATAGAAAATGTGGAGGAAATGAGGCTATGCCAGACCAAGTGAGCCCCTAGGACTGCATCCCCAGCTGTCATCACTTGAAACACAGCACTCATGGTCAATCCACAGAGTCATAAAAAATAACAAATTGATGTTCCTCAAAGCTCACCTTCCCATTGAAATTTCCCAAACTAGTCCTTCTTTCCATTTTGGAATAGTACATCACAAGTGCTTAAATATATAGGCTATGCCAATGATGACTAACCTTTATTGAATGCCAGGCACTGCTCCAAGCTCATTATATGTATTAACTCACTTACTCCTCACGATAGCTATGTGAAGTAGGGTTGGCAGCCAGTCTTCTGAACCAGTGTAACATAGGGGCAGCATAACATGGTGTTTAAGACACGGGCTTGGGAACCACACTATCTGAATCTGAATCATGTCTTTGACACTTACTAGCTCTGTGGCATTGAACAAGTCATTGAACTTCCATGCTTCAGGTTTATCATCTCTAAAATTGGGATAATTGAAGAACTGCCTCCTAGATTTGTTATAAGGATTAACTGATTTAATACATAAATACTGCATAAGGAAATGACTCTAAAAATGCTAATTATCGTTGCTATTGTAGTTCACCTATATCCAATATGGTATAAGAAAAATCACAGGGTTTGGAGAGAGAAGAGCTGAGTTTGAGTTCCAGTTTCAACACTTCTTATCTTATGTTAGAATTTATGCAAGTCACCAAAATTTTCCAATTCTCAATGTCATCATCCATAAAATAGGAGTAAAAAAATAATAATACCACTTTCACATAATTGCTTTAGGGCTCAAAAGTGATAATTTTGTGAAAGAGCTATGTAAATGATAGAGCACGATAAGCAATTACTGGACATTTCTATTTCATATTTTCTTTTATTATTTTCATATCATATCTCACTATTAAACACAAATTTCCTTCATGTCTGAAAATATAACATCTACATTTTTGGTAGAGTACAGGACTCTGCACACTGTCATCCAACTGTCATTAGACTTTTTTGCTTATTCTCACCCTCAAGCTTTATAAATAGGGACCTGACCACTGCCACATAATAGATGTATTATTCTGAGCTATTACAGACAACAACATAAGTTGGTAGAAGTAGACATCCTCCTTGGTAAATGAGATGAAAATACCTTTCTTGCATAACTGATATGAGCATTACCGAAAATCTACGTTCACACCTAGAACAATGCTTGGTAAGTTGTAGACACACAATACCTTAGCTAACCTTTGAAATAAACTATTCATCTCATAAAAGCAAGTAAGACATAGTTTGCATCAACTGCTAACATGTCTCTAAAAATAATTCTCCTCACCACTAAAATTCATGCCCCTGTTTACCATGCTGCAACTTTACCCCTGAAGATTATATTCACTGCCAGCACAATGCTTTGGGGGTTTCTTCTTGGCAGATTCACAGAAATAATCTGTTTTGCCAGTCTCTACCCTCCCTCCCTCATCCCTTTGTTACAAGGACAGGCTACAAAGGCCATTTCTATGCCAGGGAATTGCTCTGTACCCAGGAATCAGGTGGGCCACCATACAGGACAAGTGACAATTCTGATGATGAATAGCAGAATGGTATTGGAGCAGAAGAGGCTGACCCAGGGATGTTTTATTGGATGACCATCATGAAAGCAGATGCTTCTAAACTGAAAGGAGTGCCCGTGTAAGAAAGAGTCTAGAAAATTGTGCTACACAGCCGCACTATAGGTCCTGTTAAAATTTGGTTTCCCAGTTAATAGTTTTCATGATCCTACATTTTACCTGGGAAGCAGATCAATAGACTATAGCTCTCCTATGTAACTATATGTCTCCTATATAACTATACTTTTCTCCATATTGCATTATCTTGTCGTCAGGGACCTCACAAATATCAATATAAAAAGCTTTGCTATTTTAGCAACATACAATACATTTTGAATACAATAAACCTGTGAAAATCACACGTTAGTCTGTAGTTTCATTGAAGCTTACAGTACATAATGCTACAGTAATTCTCCTGGGTACTTTTCAAAGACTGCCAAGAATAAATGCATTTCATCTATTGTTAACCATTCTACAGGCAACAAGATCCTGGAGTGTGATACTGGCTTTTCATTGTTGCTCAAACCAAAAGTATCCCAAATGCATATGATAAAACATTAGGAAAACAATAAGGAGTCTTTCAACAAATTATAACTAAACATAAATGCTACTGAGCCAGCTTTATGCATGAAGTGATTTGTTATTTTAACATAATAGAGCCAAATGAGGAATCCTGACTACACGAATACCAAGTGATGTTTATTTGAGGGACAGTGCTAAATTTTCTGGATTACAAAAAAAGAAAAAAAAAGGAATTCATCATTTCAATTTCATTAATTCACTGGTAATTCTATGGATCCTAGCAAAAGTAAATATACACAATTTTGCCTTAATCATTGGCAGAAGACCTTTGAGAGGAAGGAGAAAAGACACATCACTTATATTAAATTAGTTATATTCAATTCTTATTGATATGTTTAAATTTAAATATTTACAATCAAGGAGTTATAATGCAACTTTGTAAAATCATTTACTGTATCTTACTACAGTTTGGGCACTGCCTAAACCTAAAATACTTAAACTGATAAAACTTGAAGTTTTTGTCAACTTTATTTTCTCTGCAGCACAGGTAAATATTTGATTCCAAAGGCAGCATCCAGCTTTGCTGATAGTGCATATATGTTGGAAGCAAAACCACTATCTAAAGTGTCTACCATAACTTACAGTGTAACGAATTGTGGCTATGTACGTAGAGTCCTCGGAAAAGTGATTAATAATTCTGGGTCTCTGGAAATCATGTTAAGGAGAAGAAAGATTACGGTTAGTCCAAATGGTTTTATTGCCATTCTTGTGGCTAGCACAAAGATCATCAACACGTTTTATATGAGCTTTGTTGAACAAGGCTGGCCAAATTCACAGACGAGCCACGTTTACAGATTGGATGGGCATGAAAATCTGAAATACAATGAGAGAATGACATATATCATTTAATCATTTAAAATGCTCTTTGTTCAAAGTAAAAAGTGGTCCAATGAAGCCAAAGAGTAAGGTGCCATCTGGCTCTAAAGATGGAGGATCTTCTGGAAAAACATCTGATAATTGAAATAAAGTGAGACACATAGAAAAAATATGATCCAGAATAATAAAACTTAAATGATTTATGTGATTAAATGATGGTAAATAAAATATATTTAGTTATGCTTTTATTTAAATCTCTTGGGCCCTAAAGTAGAATTCTATTTAAATAATCAATCAGATGATTTGGAAAAAAACCCACACTAAACTTTAATATAATAATATTAACAAAATAAATAATATGAATATGATTTAATATGTTTGTGTTTTTATATATACATATATTTTTAAAGACTAGTGAAATACTAAGACCAAGAAAAATAATATTAAGAAATTTAGATCAAACTAAAAAACCATACAAATAAACATTCATTCTCTTCTCTTCCCCAATAAAGTTATTTCTATAGTTCAAATCCTCTATTAATAAATCTCAAGGAATTGCCTAATGTTCCATACAGTGTAATTCTGTTTCAAGGAACACTGTACCATGTATTGGAGCACGGTACTTTTTAACTGGGCAGAGTTTTCATGACAACAGCCTTTGTGGTCACAGTTTGAACCATACTAATATAAACTTCTCATCATTTTTTAATGTTATTTCAGGAAGTTATAAACAACTGGAAATAAAATATAATCAAATATATTACCTGAATTAGAGTTGCACTATCACAAAAATGACAGTATTTCTGCTGCAAAATGTTGCAGGTGTTAAACTAAAATATATTTTGCCTGTAAAAATATCTGCCCTGTTCTGCCCTCGTGAAACAGCCAGTTTGTATTACACTTTGTGAATTTACCCTGAGGTGAGCAGATACATCATCTGGCCCACAGGAGAAATGTTAAAGCAGTCTTGGGAAATCACAAAACATAATTGCTAATCTTCACTTCTTTTCAAAGAATCTTTTGCTTAATACTGATTGAAAGGAATTCTCAATGGATACTAAATTTCATCGAATATTGCAAAACGTAACCATTTATATTCATTCTGAATATAGTTGAAATTTCCAATGAGTGGTGGTGTCATTTCATGAAAGCTTACTTTAGACATCTGTTTATTGCATTGTCAATTAAATTTCTGCCCTTCAATCTCTAAATCTCATTACCTCGTTTACAGAAAGAAATAAAATCCAAACAAACAATTAAAGTTGGAAGGCAGAGTGGTAGATTATTGCTGCATCAGGGGAATACACTCCCTCGAACAACAATCATTCATACTTCTGAGATTTTCTTGAGTACGTATTCAAGATTGGCCTCTTCAATTTTAATGATACATTCAGGAAAATTTAGTTTTTATGATAGTTTGCTTCCATTTTTGGGGAAAAAATGTAGATAGAAAGAGAGATAAATAGAAAGAAATATAGATATAGGTGTGTGTATGTCATGTGTATTCCTGTATAGGAGGAATGTAGAGAAAGAGCAAGCACATAATGTGAGCCCCATTGGGCCTTTTTAAGCAGAAAGAGATACTGAAATACTTTAGACTCTTAGGATGTGATATATAATATGAAAACACTCATAATTGGGAGCTCTAAGACTCATGGTATATTAAAAAGCACTAGTATGTGCTTACTAAACAAGAAAATTATGAAAAATTATCTAGGGTTAAACTAACTACATTATAAGTATTATGATCAGGAAGAAGAAAACAGTGTTGCACAGAGAAGACTAGAAAAATATACCCAATCTAAGCATGGTTTGAAAATCTTGACACTTCTAATAAGATAAATAAAGATGGTTCATGCCTTTCTATTCCAAAAGCTGCCTGGGAGAGAGTATAATCTGGTTGGACAAATCTGGACAACTATGTTGAAACTATTTGCTGTGAAAGCAATAACTAAACTGAAGTGTTAAATCTAGACATACAAAAAAGAAAGACCAAACAACTCCAACAAAGCTGTTTTCAGATATTTTTACATTATATTTACATTACGTTACATGGCCTATGGAACACTTCATATTTTCACTTCCAGTAAAAGCTGTTACCTCATGATTGTTATTTGTAAAGACGGCCTCAATGGAGATGTTTACCACTGATGAAACTCCACTATCTCAGATATTAACCAGAGCCTAACATCACATTGACTCATTTATTCACTGGTCAATAAATATATTTGGGGTATGTGGTATGTATTCCAGCCAGCTCTGGTGGTCTACTGGTTAAGATTCGGCGCTCTCACCACCGTGGCCTGGGTTCATCTCCTGGTCTGGGAACCACACCATCTGTCTGCTGGTTGTCATATGGTAGCAACTGCATGTTGCTGTGATGCTAAAAGCTATGCTACCATATTTCAAATACCAGTGGGGTCCCCCATGGTGGATAGATTTCAGCAGAGCTTCCAGACTAAGATAAACTAAGAAGAAGGACCTGGCCCCTCACTTACAAAAAAATTGGCCATGAAAACCCTATGAATAGCAGTGGAGCATTGTCTGATACAGCACCGGAAGGTGGGAGGATGGTGCAAAAAGATTGGGCAGGGTTCCACTCTGCTGTACACAGCATCACTAGGAGTTGAAATCCACTCCATGGCACTAACAAAAGTATGTATCCTATTCTAATGATAGGGATTAAAAAATATATATTCATGTTTGATACAATCCCTGCCCTGAAAGACTTCAAAGTTTTGAGAAAATAGATATACTCATAAAATGCATTAGTGAAATTCTATGACAATTAGTCTTTGGAACAAATGCAAAGATAGAAAGGACAACATACATAGAAGTCAGGGAGAGGTCATTCTGATGAAAGAACTCAAGATTTGAATGATGAAGAAGGAAAGGCATCATATCCATAGGAAAGAACTGTTGCAAATGTAGTAAAAGAGTCTATTCATGAGTTGCATTTTCCCTAACATTGAGAAGATACGATAGAATTTTGAGAGCTCTCATAACCAGAATTGATTTTTTTAAATTCATGTCTTAATAGCTTATAACATTGTGACGTTTTAGCTGTACATTATTGTTTGTCAATCACCATATAAATGCTTCCCTTCACCCCTTGTGCCCAACCCCCCCTGGGAACCACCAAACAGTTCTCTCTGACCATGTGTTAGTTTATATTCCACATATGAGTGAAATCATGCAGTGTTTGTCTTTCTCTTTCTGGCTTGTTTCACTTAACATAATACTCTCCAGGTCCATCCATATTGTTGCAAATGGGAGAATTCTGTCTTTTTATGGCTGAGTAGTATTCCATTGTACATATATACCACATTGTCTTTATTCACTCATCCATCGAGGGACACTTGGGTTGCTTCCACTTCTTGGCTATAGTGAATAATGCTGCAATAAACATAGGGGTGCATAAACCTCTTTGGATTGTTGATTTCAGGTTCATTGGATAGGTACCCAATAGTGGGATAGCTGGATCATAAGGTATTTCTATTTTTAATTTTTTGAGGAATCTCCACAAAGTTTTCCATAGAGGTTGCACCAGTTTGCATCCCCACCAGCAGTGGATTAGGTATCCCATTTCTCCACAACCTCTCCAACATTTGTTATTTTTTGTCTTGGTGATTATGGCCAATCTAATGGGTATAAGGTGATATCTTACTGTAGTTTTGATTTGCATTTCCCTGATGATTAGTGATGTTGAACATCTTTTCACGTCCCTGTTGGCCTTCTGTATATCTTCCTCAGAAAAATGTCTGTTCATATCTTCTGCCCATTTTTTGATTAGGTTGCTTGTTGTTCTGTTGTTCTGTTGGGTGAGTTCTTTATATACTACAAAGATTAACCCTTTGTTGGATATATGATTTGCAAATATTTCCTCCTAGCTAGTGGGTTATCTATTCATTTTGATCCTGGTTTCATTTGCCTTGTAGAAGCTCTTTAGTCTGATGAAGTCCCACTTGTTTATTTTTTCTTTTGTTTCCCTTGTCTGAGTAGACATGGAGTCTGAAAAGATCCCTTTATGACTGATGTCAAATAGTGTACGTCCTATATTCTCTTCCAGGAGTTTTATAGTTTCAGGTCTCACTTTCAGGTCTTTGACCAATTTTGAGTTAATTTTTTGTGTATGGCAATAGAAAATGGCCTACTTTCATTCCTTTGCATGTGGCTGTCCAATTTTCCCAGCACCATTTGTTGAAGAGATCTTCCTTTCTCCATTGTATGTCCCTAGCTCCTTTGTCAAGGATTAGCTGTCCGTGGATGTGTGGTTTTATTTCTGGGCTTTCAGTTCTGTTCCATAGATCTATGTGTCTATTTCTGTACCAGTACCATGCTGTTTTGATTACTATGGCTTTGTAGTATATTTTGAAGTCAGGGATCATGATGCCTCCAGCTTCGTTCTTTTTTTCAGGATTGCTTTAGCTATCTGGGGTCTTTTGTTGCTCCATATGAATTTTAGTATTCTTTGTTCTATTTCCATGAAGAATGTCATTGGGATTCTGATTGGAATTGCATTGAAACTGTGGATTGCTTTAGGTAGTATAGACATTTTAACTATGTTTATTCTTCCAATCCACGTGCATGTGATATTTTTCCATTTCTTTATGTCTTCATCGATTTTTTTCAATAGTGTCTCTAGTTTCCATTATATAGGTCTTTCACGTTCTTGGTTAAATTTACTCCCAGACATTTTGTTGTTGTTGTTGCGATTGTAAATGGGATTGACTTTGTGAGTTCTCTTTCTGTTAGTTTGCTCTTGGCATATAGAAATGCAACTGATTTTTGTAAGTTGATTTTATAACCTGCAACTTTGCTGTAGTTTTTGATTATTTCCAATAGTTTTCCAATGGATTCCTTAGGGTTTTCTATACATAAGATCATGTTATCTGCAAATAGTGAAAGCTTCACTTCTTCACTGCCTATTTGGAGTCCTTTTATTCCTTTTTCTTGCCTAATTGCTCTGGCCAAAACCTCCAGTACTATGCTGAATAAGAGTGGTGAGAGTGTGCACCCTTGTCTTGTTCCTGTTCTCAGAGGAATGGCTTTCAGTTTTTCCCCACTGAGTATGATGTTGACTGTGGGTTTGTCATATAAGGCCTTTATTATGTTGAGGTACTTTCCGCCTATACCCATTTTGTTGAGAGTTTAAAATGCCTTCTCTGCATCAATTGAGATGATCATGTGGTTTTTATTCTTTGTTTTGTTAATATGGTGTATCACGTTGATTGATTTGTGGATGTTGAACCATTCCTGTGCCCTAGGTATAAATCCCACTTGGTCGTGGTGTATGATCTTTTTGATGTATTGCTGTATTCGGTTTACCAATATTTTGCTGAGGATTTTTGCATCTATGTTCATTAGCTATATTGGCCTGTAGTTTTCCTTTCTTGTATTGTCCTTGTCTGGCTTTGGTATCAGGATGATGTTGGTCTCATAGAATGTGTTAGGAAGTGTTCCATCTTCCTCTATTTTTTTGGAAAAGTTTGAGAACGATAGGTATTAAGCCTTCTTTTTGAGTGTTTGGTAAAATTCTCCAGAGAAGCCATCTGGTCCTGGACTTTTATTTTTTGGGAGGTTTTTGATTACTGTTTCACTCTCTTTACTTGTTATTGGTCTATTCAGGTTCTCTATTTCTTCTTGATTCAGTATTGGTAGGTTGTATGAGTCTAGGCATTTATCCATTTCTTCTAGATTGTCCAATTTGTTGGCATACAGTTTTTCATAGTATTCTCTTATAATCTATTGTATTTCTGTGGAATCTGTTGTAATTTCTCCTCTTTCAATTCTATTTTTGTTTATTTGAGCCTCCTCTCTTTTGTTTTTGTGAATCTAACTAAGGGTTTGTCAATTTTGTTCATAGTCTTGAAGAACCAGCTCTCTGTTTCATTGATCCTTTCTACTGCTTTTTTCATTTCAATTTCATTTATTTCTGCTCTAATTTTTATTATTTCTCTCCTTCTGCTGACTTTGGGCTTTGTTTGTTATTCTTTTTCTAGTTCTGTTAGATGTAGTTTAAGGTTGCTTATTTGGGATTTTTCTTGTTCATTGAGGTGGGCCTCTATTGCTATGAGTTTCCCTCTCAGGACTGATTTTGCTGCATCCCATATGAGTTGGTGTGGTGTATTTTCATTTTCATTTGTCTCCCGATATTTTTAAATTTCTCCTTTAATCTCATCAATGATCCATTGGTTCTTCAGTAGCTTGTTGTTTAGTCTCCACATCTTTATCACTTTCCCAGTTTTTTCCTTGTAGTTGATGTCTGGTTTCATAGCCTTATGGTTGGAAAAGATGCTTGTGACAATTTCAATCTTCTTAAATTTATAGAGGCTTGCTTTGTTTCCCAATATATGGTCTATCCTTGAGAATGTTCCACGTGCAATTGAGAAGAATATGTAATCTGCTGTTTTGGGGTGGAATGCTCTGTATATACCTATTAAGTCCATCTTGTCTAGTTTTTCATTTAAGTCTGCTATTTCCTTATTGACTTTTTGTGTGGATGATCTATCCATTGATGTGAGGGAGTTGCTAAGGTCCCCTACTATTATTGTGTTGTTGATATCTCCTTTTAGGTTTGTTAATAGTTGCTTTATGTACTTTGGTGCTCCTGTGTTGGGTGAATGTATATTTATAAGTGTTATGTTTTCTTCATGGAGTGTCCTTTTTAACATTATATATTACCCCTTTTGTCTCTCATTACCCTTTTTATCTTGAAGTCTACTTTGTCTGATATAAGTATGGCAACTCCTGCTTTTTTTGTTTGCCATTAGCTTGAAGTATTGTCTTCCATCCTTTCATTCTGAGCCTGTGTTTGTCTTTAGAGCTGAGATGTATCTGCTGGAGGCAGCATATTGTTAGGTCTTGTTTTTTAATCCATCCTAGTACTCTGTGTCTTTTGATTGGAGAATTCATTCCATTTACATTTAGAGTGATTATTGATATATGTGGGCTTAGTGTTGCTACTTTATTGCTCATTTTCCAGATCTTTTGCATTTGCTTTGTTTCTTGTCTTGTGTGATTCAGACTACCAATTCAGTTTGGTAGTTCTGTACGATGGTTTGCTTAGTTTTCTCTTTATTTAACATATGTGTCTCTGCTCTAAATATTAGTTTAGTGGTTACCATGAGGTTTGTATAAAAATTCTCATAGATGAGATAGTGCATTTTCTGGTGTCCTCTTATTTCCTTTGTCTAAGTTGATTCCATCGCTTTTCTGTTCCCCTTCTAAGTTTTTGTTGTGACAGCTTATTCCATCTTGTGTTGTGATTTCGTGTTTATAGTGATGAGGTTATGTTTATTTTTGGTATTCTCCTTCCCTTGATCTTCAATGTAATAATTAAGTGTTTGCTAACCTATTCTGGTAGACAGCTGCAATTTATCTGATTTTGTCTACCTATTTTCTCCTTGCTCAAAACTTTGTATCCCCTTTCTCTCTCTCTCTCTCTCTCTTTTTTTTTTTCCCAGGTATGAGGGCCTTCTTGAGCATTTCTTGCAGTTGGGGTCTTGTGGCAATGAATTCCCTTAACTTTTGTTTATCTGGGAGAGTTATTATTTCTCCATTATATCTGAAGGATATTTTTGCTGGATAGAGTATTCTTGGCTGAAAGGTTTTATCTTTCAGAATTTTGAATATATCATTCCACTCTCTCCTGGCCTATAGAGTTTCTGATGAAAAATCTGCTGAAAGCCTTATTGGAATTCCTTTGTGTGTTATCTTCTTTTCTCTTACTGCCCTTAAAATTCTTTCTTTGTCAATAACTTTTGCCAGCTTTACTACTATGTGCCTTGGGGATGGCCCTTTTTTGTTGATGCATTTAGGAGATCTATTGATTTCATTCACTTGTATTTCCAGCCCCTTCCCCAGGTTTGGAAAGTTCTCAGCTATCATTTCTTTGAACAAGCTCTCTGCTCCTTTTTCCCTCTCTTCTCCCTCTTGAATACCTATAATTCATAAGTTGCATTTCTTAATTGAATCAGATATGTCTCAGAGATTTTCTTCATTTATTTTTAGCCTTAGCTCTGTCTCCTCCTCCATCTGAAGCCTTTCTACATTGCTATCCTCAATAGAACTAATTCTTCCCTCCATATTGTCAGCTCTGTTCTTTAAAGATTCCAGATTTTCCTTTATCTCCTCCATTGTGTTTTTCATCTCCAACAATTCTGATTGGCCTTTGTTTATGGTTTCAATCTCCTTTGTGAATAAGCTCCTAATTTCCTTGAATTGTCTATCCACATTGTCTTCTAAATTATTGAGCTTTTTTATGATAGCTATTTTGAATTCTCTGTCATTTAGGTTATAAATTTCTGTCTCTTCCCAGTTGACTTCTGGATGCTTATCATTTTCCTTCTGGACTGGAGATTTAATGTATTTTTGCATAGTGTTTGAGGGTTTGTTTCTATTTTTCCTCATCCTGAAGATGTCTGGACGTATATTCCACTTGCCACCACTAGATGGGGGTCAATAACTATGTGCTCCGAAACTGCTAAGATGTGCGGGCGTTCTGGCCAGACTGAAGTGCAGCTGAGTTGATGCGTGTCTGGGCTGGAGCTCCAGGGGGTAGGGTGTCATTTGCCAGTCACTGGGCTGATCTCTGCTTGTTTGGATCCCTTGCGCCTCCACCAGGCTACAGCACCATTGGCCTTGGATGCCCAGGTATCACGCACTGGTGGCGGGGCTGTAACTCCATGGGGGCGAGTGTCCCACACCGGCTGCCAGGCTGAAACACTGCGGGGGCAGGTTCCACATGCCACTGGGCTTGGGTGCAGTCACAGGACTGGATCTCCATTGGACTGAATCCCTGCACACCTCCGTGGGGCCGCAGCACTTCTGGGCTAGGGCACCGAGCACAGCTGAGGCAGCATGCCAAGGGAGGGAGAGTAGCACTCACTTTCACCTTCCTCTTCCCAGGGGTTTCTCATTCATCCCTAGCTATCTGCTCTCCTGGAGTGTTAGTTTGGCGAGGACACCCCCACAACGGTTCCATTCCTTCCACGTGGGGGTTCCTCACTATGTGGGAACTTGGAGAGTGAGGGTTTTCCTGTTGAGGGCCACCCTTCCCCCTCCTCTCCGAGAGCTGTCTGTTCTCAGTCTCACGGCTGCTGCCATTGGGGAAGGAGGGGAGCCTTCTTTACCTGCTGCCTCTTCCCCTAGGGTTTCCAGCAACTCTGCCATCAGATGTAAGGCTGCATGGGTCTCTAAGACATCCTATATGTAGTTTGAAAGACCTCCATTGATGTATGGATGACCTTTTTGTTGTACTTTAGTGGGGGAGAGTTCAGGGGAAAATCTCACTTCACCATGATGCTGACATCACTCCCAGAATTGATTTTGAAATTCAAGGTCAGAGAACCTTTTGAAGTGTTTGATGATGATTTTTTATGGTGTTTACCTACCACATAAAAATGAAATTCAGTACTACATACTACTTTCAATAATCTTATAAACTCCTTGGGTATGTCTTTTCATATTCATTCCCATTTTTTATTGATTTACCATAATTTTATCCTTTTCAGAGACATTAAAGGCAATACAAATTTGCAACCTCAATCTTAACTCTGTAATAGTGTGTGTGGTAATAAATCTCTAAATTCCAGTTTTACTGTATTTCCTGGTGGGAATATTAAGCATACTAGTTTAAAGAACTGATTATTTCTACTGAATATTTTATAGAAGCATAGCATACATACATAAAAGTAAAAACATGATAAGCATATAGATTAATGCATTTTCATTAACACATGAGTGTAATTACCACCAGGTCAGGAAATAGAATATCACCAGCATTGTAGAGGCCCTTCAGAATTCTTTCTAGTCACTACTCCTCTTCTCTTCTCCAAAGTAACTAAATAATTTGAGCTGAGTTCCTGTGGTTCCACATTCTCATCAACACTTGATACTGGCAATCATTTTAATTCAAGCAATCTGATAAATATATAATGGTGTCTTATATTCATGTGTTTGTATTCCCCATATTACTAAGTGAACTAAGTGGATTGAGAATCCTTTCATATGTTTAATCATTTGAAATTCCTGTTCAAATCTTTTGCCCTCTTATCTATTAAATTGTTTATCTTTTTTGTATTGATTTATTTTTATTCCAGGATTAGTCAGTTTATATGTGAGGTAAATATTGATATATTAGAGCTTAAATTTACCATCTCATAATTTGTTTTATATTTATCCTATCTACTGTTTCTCTTTCTTTCTTCTTTTTTACTTCCTTCCTTTGTCTTTCTCCATGTCTCTCTCTCTCCCTTCCTCCTGCCCTTTCTCTCTCCCTTCCTCCTGCCCTTTCTCTCTCTGTCTCTTTCTTTTTATTTTGCTGGGGCAGTGGTGAGGAGGTTGAATAGATCATGTATTTTCTCTTCCTGCTCCTTATGCCCCAGATCTCTTACACTCTGTTTTGTATTCTTCATTATTTTTCTCTACTTACTTCATTCTGAATTTTTTTTAAACCTATATTCCAATTTATTAACTCCCTCTTCAGTCCTCCACCTGTTGAGCACTGAATTTCAGTTGTATTTTGGTTTCTATAGTGTATGACCTTGGGTGAGTAAAAATACCTTAAAGAGTGCAGGGGGCCAGCCTGGTGGCACAGCAGTTTAGTTCGTACTCTGGCAGCCTGGGGTTGACGGGCTTGGATCCCAGGCACCCGCCCACGCACTGCTTGTCAGCCATGCTGTGGCAGCGTCCCATACAAAGTAGAGGAGGATGGGCACAGATGTTAGCCCAGGACCAGTCTTCCTCAGCAAAAAGAGGAGGATTGGCAACAGATGTTAGCTCAGGGCTGGTCTTCCTCACACACACAAAAAAGAGTGCACAAAAAGCTCAGTATTTGATGAATTTGATATGGAAAAACAACCTCAAAGCCCATTGTTTTCAGCTCACTGAAAAGTACAAATACTGTTTATAGTGGACATTGTAAATATCTACCCAACATTCGTTCCTCATTTTTTGGTCAGGCCCTAGATTTTGTTTAAGAATCCACTCTTCCATCACATGACTATGCTACTCAGGAAATCTGACTGCATCCCCAGCTACTGAGTGATGGGCCAAAATAGTTCAAAACATGATGATAAACCTATAAACCATGCTACTGATCAGCTCAGGAATTCAAGATTAAATCAACAAATGCATGATATTTTCCTCATAACTCTTATTGATACAAGAATGGACATGACCTAAGTTACTCAGTCAGAATGAAGGGAACATTTTTGCTTCAGGAATACGAAAAAGGTTTTCTCTTCTCCTTGGACATGAAGAAGGGGCGCATAACCCCATCTATTACCATACTACGATCAGAAGCCTTCTTAGGAACTTGAGGGAGGAGAGCATGAATAGAAGGACCAAACAAAAAGAATGATAAAGTTGTGAGAATAGCAGAAAAAAATCAAAACTAGATTCCTGATTGTTCCTGTTCTGAAGCATTTCCACATCTGAACTTTCTATTACAAAAGATAATATGTTTCCTATTTGTTTTAGCTGCTTTCATGTAAAGTTTTTGGTTACTGGCAGTGGAAATACCTTAAGAGATACACCATCCTAGCAACTAGCAGAGCATATCTGCGTATGTATTTATTTATTTATTTATCTTTTCTGAAGTTATTTATAAAATATAGCATCATAAAGTTTTTATAGAAACGTGTACTGTTTTATTCAAGAAGCATTTAATTTTCAAATTCAATAAATGTCATGGCATTTAAAAGTAATTGATTTACCAAAAAAAGTGATTTCCCTTCTCTAATATTTGTTAAACTCAATTTTAACTTTCAGGATAAAAAATGAATTTTGAAGACAATCAATGTAGATCCCATTGATCCAACTAACAGTTTTGAGTGTCTGCTTTATATTGTTTCCTACATAGTAGAGATTAATGAGATATAGTCTTCGCAGTGAAAGATCTCAAAGTCTGGTAAGAGATACAACCATGTGAACAGGTAATGTTAAAACTGCATGTTAAGCATTATTACAAAAGTAGTAAGTGCTGATACATAAAGAGAGTTGTAAATTCTCTTTCGGGTTTCAAGAAACTTTTCACAGGGAAAGAGATTCTTCATCTCTTTCTCAAAGTATCATTTTTGCTAGATGTATATGGTGGTAGACTATTTATACAGGCATAGAGTTATAAAACAACAAAGTATAGTTAGAAGTCTAAATAGATGGAAGAGATTTTTTGATGGCAGGACTGAAAGGGCTTGGTGATACAATGAGTTTATGTCCTATTACTTGAATCTACTAAAATACAAAGACTATGACATCTATTTTCCCCAATCCTGACCACAGACCTAAGTGTTTTCCCTAAAATATCAGTCAATACTTAATATCCCAAATTCTTGCTACTCCAAAATGCAATCCAAATCTAAATAAGAATGGCAGGAAGAATAAAATAGAAGATTTTGCTATGTTTTACTTTTTATTTTAACAACCAATAATTTCTCTTTGAAGCTAAATCTATCCTTTCACCTGGGAAAAGTTCAAGTAATGAGCTATTTTATTTTACCAATGTCTGATTGCCAAATTAAGATTAGAAAAAGAAAGATTAAAAAGGAACTTCTACTCCAGGGTCTCTTTTTCAGTTGCATTGCATTTATTCAGTCTTGTTCTCTCACCTTGGGTACCCAAATGCTGCCTCCTCAAGAGGAATGTGAGAATATTATGCCGTATTACAATGGATTCATTCCCTTTAAAATAATTACCTCTTTTTTTGCCCCAACTTGCTCCACCTCCCTTAAAGATCTCCATGTAAATTTTCCTTACTTTGTGAATAAAATTGGTGCTTCTAGGAGATGATTATTTCCTATGCTTCAGATTCACAAGCGCTGTCAGTGTGGTTGCAAATAATTGTATTTTAGTATCTTGTGTTACTATTAAATTGTATAGTTTTAAATGTGTCTAAAGAAATATGCTTAAATGTTCAGAACCCAACTGTGGAGGAATTTGTCCTGAATGCTTGTTTTTAATTTTAAAGTTGTTACATATTTTAATAAAGTAAAATCGATATCATTAAAAGCAAACAAGGATGATACAAATATTTGAACAAACAGAACATATTGTAACATTTCTTTCTGGCAAGATTTCCTCGTCCAGAAAAAAGTGAAGTTTGTAGAATGAATAAAAAGCGGATGGGGGGAGAGGGTGGAAGCAACCAGGAAGGCTTTCAAAAAGCCTTTGACAAGACTTCTTGACAAATGCTATTACACAAATTAAAATGCTATCACATATCACCATATGACAGAGGTGCTAGTTACATCAGGAAAACTATTGGGTAGATCTTGTTCAGCATATTTCTACAGTATTTTGTTTGAGAGAAATGTCTAAATGCATGGGTAATGCATACTACTCCTATTTGGCATCACTATAAGGCAAATGGACTGGAATAAACCCCAGATCTCCTTTAAACTGACCCTTCACTTGCATGCCCAGCTCACGATCCCAGGATCCTGCATTTGACAAACTCTGCTCCACATTTTTCCAAGGTCTGGGAGGATATTCAAAGGCCTCGGCATTTCATGGCAAAGACAGAAAAATCTATAATAAGAGTAGAAAGTTACAAAACATATTAATAATATTAATTTGTATTTCCAAACGTGGTATTAAAGAGAAGCTCTAAATGCCCAACAAAATTAAGATGTAAGCTCTGTTTCCTCCTACTCTTAAAGCTATCCAATGTAATTAAAAGTGTGGCTTAATTCTTAGGCTTGGTTAAAGGAATCAAAACATTCTAAGGGTAAAAAAGATTGCTATTAAAAGTTTGTAAACTTGACTGTGAATGTCATGATCCAGAAAGATGTGTCTCTCTGGCTTATTGAGGTAGCCCAAGAGAGGCTGGCCCACGGTAGATGTGCTATGCATCGTTGTTGACTAAAGAGCACACTGATATTTTCTTTAAGTAGGCAAAATTCTACTGAACTAATTCTGCTCAATTCAAAGACAATATTTCTAAATTAGTGGTCTCTAATATTTTATCATAATTATATTTTGTTTTGCTTTAATGCAGCTTAGAATAATAAGCTACAGTGCCTACTAGTGCCTGGCAAGTGCCACGCTGTTTCCATGCTTTATCTCATTTTAGTCCCACGGAAACTCTATTAAGTAGGTATTTTAACTGGTTTTGCCCATGCAAATATGAGGAGCAGAGAGATCAAGTTAACTTGCCCACAGCCAGACAGCTAGGAATTTTTAAAGTCATTATTTGAACCCAAGTCTCTCCGGCTATTAAACACAGAGTCTCAATGCCTGTTCTAGGGAGATAGGAATCCAGATATAAAACTGACTGACTGGAAACCAGTCTGAATGCGTTCATCTTCATTTAAGAAAGGACAAAACCACAGCATGTGGTTGCCTGGCACTGCATTTATTAGAGGTTAAATTGAAACACTCAATTGGTTTCTCTCTATTCTATTTTTTCCCCCCTATAGTACATAGTAGTGGAATGATTAAAGTTTCCTCATCAATTGTTTGGAAATATTTAAACAATACCTAGTGACAGGTGACATAATACACTGGTACAGTTTAAAGAACTTGAATTTATCTGGTAATATGGAAAGGAGAGTTGCACATATTTGTGCTACCTTTTCTCATAGAAAAAACTTTGATGATAATCTGTGAAGCAAGGAATACATGAAAAATTTTATAATTCAGGATGGGAAAGGGTTTACTTGTTGGATTTTGCCTCTGGCTGAAGTCCTTCCTCCAGCTGCAGCAACGTCATCAGTCTGTGCAGAAGATGTACAGTTTTCTCCTTTGCATTCAGAAGCTCTGCTTCTCGGCTTCTCTTCACTCTAAACAATAATGCTTGAAAACAAAGGTATAAGAAGTATTTGTTTTCTGGCATTTCTAAAATGAGAACCTTGAATAATACCTTTTTTCTCATACTTAGAATAAACTAAAATACAGGAATCAGCTGCCCAAGAGGTAGCAGCATTTCAAAAGGCCTTTTTAGGATTGAGTAACCTGTAGTTGATGAAGTGGAAGTATACTTTGAATGCCACCATTTATTTCTAAAAAGGATTCCGTTAAGAGGCAAGAAAAGTACAACCAAATAACTTCATTTGAAATTATAACCACTGTTCCTTCGCTAAAAAAAGAAAAAAAAAAAAAAAAAAAACCTCACTGCCCAAAGGGGAGTGAGAAAATTTAGCTATTAGAGGAAAGAAAAGGGAATGCAACGATTGTTACCCAAAGCCCGTTTGGTCAAGTTAAAGGAGTAATTCAAAGAAAATGGGTACTTGTAGCAGGTGGAGCCCAGCTCCTTTCACCAAGCTGTGGACTGCAGGCTGTCGCCACCAGGGAGAAACAAAACAAATGATGTGCCAGTTATATGCACATATAACTATGTGCACAGTTTCTGTGCAGGTTATACTAATTTAAAACCTGAGAACGTGGGGCCCTCGAAGAAGAATCACTTTTCTATGTGAACAAGTGGCAGTGCCTACTATGTCATCTCTCTCTCTCATTCTCTCTCTCACTTGTCCTCAGCAGCGCCCAGCCCTTGTCCCACCCAGGTTCCACACAGGAGTTCAGCATTTCCCTAGAAAAAGTATGGGAGTCGGGCTCGAGTAAGATGCCAAGAGTCAGAACCTCCACACCTGCAGGGTTTGTTATTCTTTGATAAAGTGGGTAACTGCTTTAGATCTTACCAATTAGCTGCAAAGCAAAAATGGCCAACACATCATTTGTGCAAGGTTGAGATCATTTCATTTTAGCGTCTTTTCCTGGAACCTGCCTTTTTCTTTCTTCTGGAGTTCAGGCGAATGGCCACAGTGCCAGCCCAATTACAAATGTTTTGACTGCTTCTTCCTTTACTATCTAAAGGCTACAAATTACATCCCAGCCACCTCAGATGTGCTCCACTTCAAGAGAGGCAAATACAAATGTATTTGGCTGTCTGAAATCTTCTCTAAATGAATGAAGCCGATGGATATAAGCACTAGGGAGTGGAAAGCTCTAGTCACTTGGACAGGGCATGCTCTATGAACAGGGGGTCAAATACGACTTTTAAACACAGAGAAATATACATGCTCTGCACCAGTTTGCAAACCCTGCTTTATATAATGCTCTCTAAGTTTCAGCTGTAAATATTTGCCCAATATTTCTTAATTCAAATTCCTTAGAGAATAAGACTAATTGGCCAATAGTGGATATGACAGGGAACTCCTTGAGTCACAGTACCTATTTTTGTCCAATCAGTCAGCACAAAAGGATTATGGTCACATGATATTTGAAATATCAATTTAATCATTGCACATTCAATTGGTCAAGGGCTATTCCTCCAGACAGGGCTATGGGAGAGCCAGACATTCTAATAGTTAACCTCTCCAACAGTACCATGGTCTTTCCTATAGACTTAGAAACAGAGACACCTAAAACTACAAGAGACCTTAAGCATGGTGTAAATCAGTATTTCCTAAACAGATAATCTGTAAAATACTGTCCTGTAGGATATTAGAAAAAAAAAGATGTTTTGGATTCGGGAACTTCAAGAAATACTGAACAGATTTATTTAAATTAGAATTTCTCGGAGCCTTTAACATATTTACATATACTGTGAATCTCTAAAAAAATGCTATTTACATTTCTCAAAGTTTTATTTTGTTGTTCTTATGCTTTCTTTTTGGCTTGGTATTTTGTTTTAAAACCCTTCTATCATAAGCATTTCTTAGAATGCCTGTAACTTGTGTTTGAGACAAACTAATCAAAAATCATTTTATAGATGAGAAAAATGGGGCCTACTATTCCTCTTTAGTAAATATTCTTCAAACATCTAATACATACCAAAAATTTTACTAAAAATAGATATAGTCCCATCCTCTTATTTCTCTAGGCAGGATGAAAGCAGGGATTGTGTGGTGTTAGATTTTTGTACACTTAGTGCCTACCAGCCTATGATTTCAATCAAAATTTATTGAATTAATTTTAAGTGAATGAGGAAGTAGATTTGAGCTCTAGCTCTGAATCGGTAATCTCCCATAAGTCTGTTTAAAAAAAAAAACCAAAAACCTCATAGGCTTGGGCATACTCTAGAGCTACTAATCAGAATTTCTGGGTTAATGGCCCCAAACTTTTAATTTTCAGCCAACTTCATAGGCAATTCTAATGTACAGTGAAGAGTGAGGATCATTAATCTAAAAATATGCAATTTATTATAGACAGTATTAAAACTAAAGATATTTGACATCTGATCCAATAAGTTGTCTGCTATACTATGTCAATTAGGGACAATGTCGAGGGTTGCACATATGTACTGAGAATGGCAGAAAAACTCCCTAACAAGACATAATCATAGGCCCATGGCAAGGAATTGAGACTGAACACATTAGGCAATCAAAGGAAGGGCAGATGGTCTAGGAAGACTCACCAGCAGAATGTTGGGGGGCAGGACTCTCAGCCAATCATAATATACAGCCAGGGAACCAAGGCAGAAAGAGACAATACTGGGAATTAGGTTTGGCCCTAGGATAAGGTGGCAAAAGAATCTAGTTGGAAAAACAATACTATTACCAATGTCTATTGACCATATAGAATATGCTAGGTCTACGTACTTTACATGGAGTATCTCACGTAATTCTCGCAGTGTTACTATGAAGTGGGAATCATAATCCTCATTTTGAAGAGCAGGAAAATATAGCTCTAATATAGAGTATTTAATAACACCTTTACCGTAGGCAGTGTAGAAACTATCTAAGATTAGTTACGTAGTAAATGTAGAGCCAGGATTCCATCCAGAGCAGTCTGAAATTAGGGCACAGAGTCAAAGGACACCAGCACAAAAGGGACCGTGCATCTCATGGTCTTAAAGTATTGCTTGAGTCTTTTTCACATTTCCACGTCTCACCTCTCAGGAGTCAAGGACTGAACCCGTAGGGGGATTTTAAGGAACCTCAGCTACAAAGCTTGGAAGTTGGAAAGAAGAGAAATTCAACGGGATGATTAAATAAGAATTTTAAAAAATCTGTATTTGTCAAAACCTGAAATGGAAAGAAGCTCCTGACAGAATGCCAGGCCTCCTGGAGAAAGCTACATTGTTAGAGGGTCTGGACTATCTTCGGAGCTCAAGGGAGATTCGACAGTCTTCAGTTCCAACATTTACCAATTTTATATTTTCTTTGTTCAACTCTGGTTCAAGATTTTTTTTAAATTCTAAAGGCATTATTAAAACAATCCTTTCCAAAATCAAGAGTGAAAAGCTTTCATACAAAAACTGGTTATTTTCTTATCTGTCTAGATTATTTGCATGAATATTTATCACTAGCTTTAGAGCAATCTAATTCCTCCTTCATAGCAGTTGTGCATACCAAATTTTGTTTTCACTGAAGAATAAAATCAATATCATCTCGATTCCTAATCAAAGTTACTCATTTCCAATATACTGAATATAGATATTCCCTTTGAAATAAAGTCCTTAACTGACAGGAAATGTATAGTTTTGTTAATGACAATGATACATATACTGAATATGTACTTTTGTTCCCACTCATACAGGTCAGTTGATCTAGTTCAAGCAGTATAAATTTTATATGTTTTATACCGGCTTAATTTCATCAGCCAAAGTTCATTCCTTAATTTTCTTCTCTCTCCTCTCTCTCTCTCTCTGTTTAAAGATGATCTCACACCTCTAGAGCAGCACATTGCACTGGGAGGTACAAAAACTACTGATAGCAAAAATGTGGGAATTTGATGTGATAACAAAGTGCTTTAGGGAAGCATGTGGTATTAAAATCCAATCCAGCCTCCATGTCTATTCATAAGGATGGGGCAGTCATTTTGTAACAAGTTCTCAACGGATATGCAGAGCACTATTTTTTTACAATAAGAATTTAGTTGGTGCAGTTAAATAAAATATCTTAAAACACTGCAATCAAATTTTGGTCCAGAAGTATTTCTTAAATCTAGATGGCGATGTATATTAGCAATCTATTGTTAAGTGATAAATTACCATACACTTAAGGGATTAAAAAAACACGCATTTATTATCTCAAAGTTTCTCTGGGTCAGGACTCCAGGAATAGGTTAGTGGACCCTCTGCTTAGGGTTTCACGAGGCTGCAATCAAGGTATCTGTGGGGTTCTGTTCTTACCTGGAGTGCTGACTTCAGAAATACCAGCTTCCAAGATCACTTACGTGGTTGGCAGAATTTATTTCCTTGTGGTGTAAGAACCTAGGCTTCTTGCTAGCTGTCATCTAGAAGTCACTCTCTATTCCTTGCCATGTGGTCCTCCCAAATGGCTGTTTACTTTTTCTAAGTAAGCGAGAGTCTGTGGAGTGAGCCAGCTAGCAAAATGGAGTCATATCACGTAGCATAATCATGGAAGTGAAAGACCATCATCCTTTCCATATTCTGTTGGTTAGAAGCAAGTCTCAGGTTTCACTCACACTCAAGGGGAGGAGATCATACAAGGGCATGAACATCAGGAGGTAGCCACCCTAGAGTCTGTCTGTCATAGAATGGTAGGAGAAGCCAAGATGAGTATAGCTTGAAAGCCTCTCTGCAAATAAATATCCCTCTTTCCCTCAGAGAATCACTGCCCTCTTTCTGCCATTGTTTTTACTTAAAGTAAACTTGTGGGCCATCTATGTCAAATTCTCATCTAAATACATATCTGAAGTCCACCCTAGTCCCACTTAATGAGCATGGCTAAGGAGAGGTCCCTGGAATCTACCCCCATATGATATTTAGACTACCTAAAACTTGAGAGCAGCTTACTTACATTCTCTTATGGAAAAGATCAAAATATCCAGCTATATATAATGTCTTTCCTCAAAATTTTTAATATAACTTTAATCCCAATGATTTCTCTAAATTTTGGATTTTCCTTGGAATAACAATATCAGCCACAATATAACAAAATGAATTTTCAAAAAATATCAACAAACTAAGAGTTTAGAGTCCCAGGACTCTAAATCTTTACAAATTTGGGAGGTCCCTTCTTTAGCTATTAATTTACTGTATTAAGAACTGCAGGTTACACTCATAGTCTGGATGCCCCAAATTAAGTGCTTTAGAATATCATGGAATCATTTTTAACATGTAAAGAAATGTTTCAAAGAATAAAGTGAGGAAAAAGAAGTTTAAGAATTTCTCCAGGTAATATCCTTTTGAAAAGAAAAACCAGCACCAGGGAGAATCAAAGATTTTTTCCACATCAAAAGAGGCCAAACAGGGTGTCTTCCATTTTATTAAATCTTGTGATAATATGTAACACTAGGTTCATAATTTTGTCAAGCAAAATTATGGTTTTTCTTCTAACACCAGTGCCTTACAAATGCCTTAAAGGAGACTTTTCCCCTTAAAGGTGAATCCAGATGATTATTACTATTTCAAAGTAACTGCTTCAAGCAGTCTTTTAGGTTCACAACTTAAAAAAAGTGTGTGATCTTTGACGACTTTCCTGATTTGAGTACCATTTTCACTATATAATTTTATCCATCCTTTAGAATGTTTTCTCATCTTATGATAACTAAGTAGAAAATATTAATAGATTTTTTTCCCAGAAATTTATGATTTCCTATCTTCTCTTCTGATTCATCTGATCTTTTCAAGGGTGATCTTTTAAAATCTCTTCCATATCCTTTCTAGTTCTCAGAATGCTTTAGTGGTAGACTAAAGACAAAAACCTAAGTCTTGCCAAAATAACATTTCTTTAAATTAAGCTCTCTCTGATTTGATATGTAAACAGAGTCGTGTGTGTTGGTTTCATTACACAGAATTGCACTGTGTTGAAAAAAGTAATAATATTATATATTCCAAAACACCCAATATAGATTTGTAGACCAGAAGGTGGGCAAAGCTTGGGAGAGTTAGAGAGATCAAGGTGTGAAGGGGACAGGTAGAGGAGAGATGATGAGATAAACCACCTCAGGCTGTGCTACAGTTCTTGGATTGCAGTGAAATCTTCATTTACTAAATCATTCAGTTTTATCCAGGCCAGCAAAGCAAGGGAAATGCTCTGAGACTATTAGTACAAATATTCAATAGTGATTGGGATATTCTGCTCATGATTATAACCAAAGTAGGAATTGTCTTTGGTCTCTTTTAATTGAGATTCAGTTGAGCAGCTTTACTAAGTATCATGAGAATTATTTTAGCTGCTGTCTGGATATCTCTATACCTAAACAACCCTTGTGCATGATATTTTACTATATTCCACCTATGCAAACCCTTAGTCGGGCATCTATGCAGCACTAAGTGATACCTTGGCCATTTGGTTAAGTTAATGTTTTACCTACAAGAACAAAGGTATATGGGTTATGAGCTCCACTGGCTTACTTATGTAGGAGAGCTGTTCTCAAACATTTTGGTCTTAAAAACTATTTATATAAAGAGAACAAAGGGCTTTTTTTCCCTAAATATGGGTCATCTCTATAGATATTTATCAAATTAGAAACTAAAGGAGAATTTTGAAAATATTTATTTATTCATTCATTTGAAGGAACAATAATAAAGTCTATATATTAACATAAGTAACTCATTATGTATTAACAAAAATAACACATATTAACATAAATAACATATTTGGAACATTTAGTGAGAAGCATGTATTTGTTTTACATTTTTGCTGATATCTTCAATGCCTGGCTTAACAGAATACAGCTGGATTCTCTAATTTGTTTCCACACTCAGATTCATACAACACCACACTTCACATGGCCTCTGGAAAACTCCACTGTATATTCATGGGTGAATGAGAGTAAAAAAGGCAAATGACATTTTAGTATTATTATGACCTCAAAGACGTCTTACAAGACTCTTGGGGACCCCCAGGGCTCTCTATACCACACGTTGAAAACTTCTGCTCTAGGATGATAAGACTAAAACACAATCTTTACTCAGAGGTGAAAAAAGTATGACCTTCCATAAGCAACTTCCATGAAAGTAGTAGACACACCCAACTCTGCCCCCACAACACCTACACACCCCAAAGCTACAAATTCAGCACCAAACTCACGCTTGATATCTTTATATTTATTGTTAGCAAGTATAGAAATATGGAAAGAAGAAAGTAATTTCCAAAGATATCTTACAGAAAAAGAAAAATCTTTCTGTAAGATTTTTGAAGGAGATGTCACTATCTTTAAATTTAATAAATTTCTTTATTAAACAAACACAAATATCCTATTTCTGCTAGGAAATAGGTATTTGGTTTCTCATCTGACAGAGTGGAAGATACATAAATTATTTGCAGAAATATTACAAAGTTACATTATGAAAGATTTTCAAAATGGTTGAAACTAGCTCTTTGTGTTAGTATTAAGGTTATCTCACAGTAATTCAAAATAGGAGACACATTTGAAGTGATAAAATCATTTTACTTAAATTTCATACTAATCTAGTTTTTTGAATTTAAGAACTAATTTAGGGGAACAGGACTGCTGATTTTAGTCAAACTCACCCCATTCTCATTTGTCAGAGCACCCTTTGGCTAGAGCAATAAAAGTTAAAGTCTGGCTTTATTTAATACAGAAACAGATGAGAAACATTGACAAAGGTTTCTGGCTTTTCTTAACATAAAGAAAGAGGTAGTTAATTTATAATTTTTTGTTGTTGTTCGTACATAAAAAATGCAATCCTTAACAGATTAGAGTACAAATGCTCTCTCATTGAGTCTCATTTTACTTAGAGGAATATGGAGTTCAATGATTGAAAAAGATCTGTGATGTTACATACATTGACAAAAAAGAGTTAAAATAATTATTAAATTAGTCTTAATATTCCAGAACATCAAAGGCTAAAAATATGATTATGACCACATAAGAGTCTCAAGTCTCGGAAAAAAATTTATTGCACAAATGTTGATTAATCTCAATCTATAGTGAGGCTCCCCATCTCTTACTCTCTGAAGGTATTCTATACCCTTTTATTATGGTATTTATTTAATTGTAATTGCTTATTTATGTTTCTGGACGTTCTAACAGAGCAGGAACTATTTTTGTTCATCTCTATAATACAATAATCTGAGTGATTGATGTGGAGTTGATTTCAATAGTTATTTGATAAATAAATGATTTGATGTATTCACATTTTGTTGAAGAGGAAGTAGTTTTCCCAAACTCATATACCTACCAGGTGATGGAATTGGGGTTTACAACCTCTAAAACAGAATCCTGTCTCTCTCATACTCTGCCAACAACCAGACATTTATTCTTGGGCAAGTCACTCTCTCTGTTTGGGCTACTTATTTTTTAATATTTATTGTGTTACAAATTGGATGCCTAGTACTGTATTTATTACAATAGGTTAGGGAGAGTGGTGTGTTTTGCCCTTGCAGGATTTTCATCAAATTTATAATATACACCATTATGAAAAAAACCCCACAAAATAATGATGAAAATACAAAATACTACTACTACAAGTAAGTATTAATTTAAGAGATAATTAGGATCACAATTTCTCATTCTATTCAATGGCTTCATTATTATCACTTGCTGGTCATTAACTTACAGGTAATATAAAAACTAAAATCCTTAAAATTTTAGATTAGCCAACAATGTCATTTGGTGACACTATATTGATATGCCTTTCTGTTACAGACTGCCCTGCGTTGTACTCTCTATATTCTAAAACCGTTTACCAAGACAATTATCTTCTCTAAGCATTTTTTCTGCTTTTAAAGCTTTGAAATAATTCCACAATTTCAAAAAATCAATTCAATAAGTATTTTATAATAGGACTTCTTACTCTTTAAAATATACAGTATTCCATACAAAAAAATGGATAGGCATTCGTAAAATAAAGTCGGAAAATTGCTTGTAATGAAGATAGTCATGTGGCCTGGCATTCATTCTTTTTATCTACCTATTTTATTGAGGTAATATTGGTTTATAACATTATATTAGTTTCAAGTGTACATTATAATTTGACATCTGTATACACTATAGCAAGCTTACCACCAAAAGTCGAGATTCCATCCATCACCATACAATTGACCCCCTTTACCTGTTTTGGCCACCTCCCAACCCCCTTCCCCTCTCTTAACCTGTTGTCTGTATCTATCTGTGAGTTTATTTTTGTTTTGTTTTGTTTATATTCCATGTATGAGTGAAATCATATAGTGTCTTTCTGCATCTGACTTATTTCACTAAGTATAATACCCTCAAGGTCCATCCATGTTGTTGCAAATGGCAAGATTTTATCATTTTTATGGTTGAGCACTATTCCATTGTATATATAAATCACATCACTTTTATCCATTCATCTGTCGATGGACGCTTAGACTGTTTCCATATCTTGACTATTGCAAAAAATACTGCAATGAACAAAGGGGTACATATATCTTTTCAAATTAGTGTTTTTGTTTTCTTTGGATAAATACCCAGAAGTGGAATAGCTGGATCGTATCATAGCTGTATTCTTAATTTTTTGAGGAATCTCCACACTGTTTCCATAGTGGCTGCACCAATTTACATTTCTGTCAATAGTGTACAAGTGTTCCTTTTTCTCCACATCCTCTCCAACACTGTTATTTCTTGTCTTTTTTATAATAGCTATTTGAACAGGTGCCAGGTGATATCTCATTGTGATTTTGATTTGCATTTTCCTAATAATTAGTGATGTTGAACATCTTTTCAAGTACCTGTTGGCCATATTTATGTCTTCTTTGAAAAAAAGGTCTATTCAGATCCTCTGTCGATTTTTTAATCCGGTTGTTTGTTTTTTCATTGTTGAGTTGTACGACTTCTTTATATATTTTGGATATTAACCCCTTATTAGATAAATGGTTTGCAAATATCTTCTCCCATTCGGTAGGTTGTCTTTTCATTTGTTGATGGTTTCCTTTGCTGTGTGAAAGCTTTTTTAGTTTGATGTATTGTTCTTTGTTCATTTTGGGTTTGTTTCCCTTGCCATTGGAGTCAAATCCACAAAAACATCACCAAGACTGATGTCAAGTTGCTATCGCCCATGTTTTCTTCTACTTATTTCATGGTTTCAAGTCTTACATTCAAGTCTTTAATCCATTTTGAGTTAATTTTTGTGTATCATGTAAGATAGTGGTCTACTTTCATTCTTTTGCATCTGGCTGTGCAGTTTTCTCAACACCATTTATTGAAGAGACTCTCCTTTCTTATTGTATATTCTTGGCTCCTTTGTAGTAAATTAGTTGTCCATAAACATATGGGTTTATTTCTGGGCTCTCAATTCTTTTCCATTGATCTGTGTGTCTGTTTTTCTGTCAACAGTACTGTTTGGATTACTATCCTTTGCAGTAGCGTTTGAAATCAGGGAGTGTGATATCTCCAGTTTTCTTCTTTTTTCTCATGATTGCTTTGGATATTTGGAGTCTTTTGTGGTTCCATATAAATTTTAGGGTTGTTGGTTCCATTTCTGTGAAAAATGCCATTGAGATTTTCGTAGAGATTGTATTGAATCTGTAGATTGCTTTAGGTAATATGGACATTTTAACAATATTAATTTTTCCAGTCTGTGAGCATGGAATATCTTTCTTTTTCTTTGTGTCTTCTTCTATTTATTTCAACAATGTCTTAGAGTTTCAGTATATAGGTCTTTCACCTCCTTGGGTAAATTTATTCCTAGGTATCTTATTCTTTTGGTTGTGATAGAAAATGGGGTTGTTTTCTACATTTCTCTTTTTGAAAGTTCATTATTAGTGTATAGAAAAGCAACACATTTTTGTATATTGATTTTTTACCCTGCAACTTTACTGTATTCATTTATTTCTAATAGTTTTTTTGGTGAAACCTTTAGGGTTTTGTATATGTAAAATCATGTCATCCACAAATAGAGTTTTACTTCTTTCCTTTCCAATTTCCTTTTATTTCTTTTGCTTGCCTAATTGCTCTGGCTAAGATTTCTAATACCATGTTGAGTAAAAGTGGTGACAGTGGGCATGCTTGTCTTGTTCCTGATCTTAAAAGAAAAACTTTCAGTTGTTCACCATTGAATATGATTCTAGCTGTGGATTTGTCATATATGGCCTTTATTATGTTGAGGTATTTTCCTTCTATACCTATTTTGTTGAGAGTTTTTATCATAAAAGGATTTTGGATCTTGTCGAATGCTTTTTCTGCATCTATTGAGATGATCATATAGTTTTTGTCCTTCATTTTGTTAATGTGGTTTATCCCTTTGATTGATTCGTGGATGCTGAACCACCCTTGCATCTCTGGAATAAATTCCATTTGATCATGGTGTATAATCCTTTTAATGTATTATTATATTCAGTTTGCTAATATTTTGTTGAGGATTTTTGCATCAATGTTCATCTGTAATATTGGTCTGCAATTTTCTTTCTTTGTGTTGTACTTTGCTTTTGGAATCAGGGTAATGTTGGTCTCAAAAAATAAGTTAGGAAGTATTCCCTCCTCTTCAATTTTTTGAAAGAGTTTGAGAAGGGTAGGCGTTAAGTCTCCTTAGAATGTTTGGTAGAATTTCATTCCTTTTAAAAGCAATACTTTGGGTTTTGTATGAAAGAAAAATATCAGTAATGCTTGAACAAAACACATAAAATTTCAAAACACATGGAATTTCCATTACTTCAGAGAATTTTTCTTGATTTATTTCAGGAAATTATCTTTTAAAAACAACATGGAGTAATGGTTAAGAACTTAGGCTATGAAACCAGGCAGCCTGAGTTCAAGTCCCAGCTCTGCCATTACTAGCCTGTCTTTGGGCAAGGTACTTAATTTATCCTCACTTTAGTTTATCTGTTTTTAAAATGGGGTTAGTAATAGTACCTACCTCATAGTCCTGTTGAAAGAATTGATGTTAATCATTGTAAAGGGCTTAAGAGTTCTAGGCATATAGTTTGCACACTTTGAATGCTTGATTGATAAATAGATCTGATTATAATGACTTTCTATATATACCTGGGTATACCATAAAAATCTACAACCAATAACAGAAACTAAAGATTGTATAAAATAGACAGAGATTTTGATGGTCAAGTGGCTAAACCAGTGGGGGGAAGATGAAAGCTACACAGACAAAAATAGTGAGGCAAAAGAAGAAAGATGGAGAAAACAAACCATTTCTGTATCCCATATGTAGTTAACATCCAAAATGTGTAAGCAAAATCATCTGACTTTTTACAGATGCATGAGCAGCAATGGATGTTTGCAACTTGTTTTAAAGCATAAAATTTTAAACTGCTCTAAGAAGATCAATAGGGTTCTTTTTGAAAAGGAAAATAAATGAGCTGTTCTATGTTCCAAATGAAATATCAAATAAAATGTTGAAAAGGCTTCCTATCAAAGAAATGCTCTGTGCTACATTTTACACCTGGACAAAAAATAAAGAAGCAGCTTCTTGTTTGGAACACTAAGAAATTTAGGTTTGCATTGAGGTAGGATAATTTTATAGTAAAGTACAAAAGAGCAAGCTCCGACAGTTTGCCACCTACTGTAATTACTTTTAAAAGAACATTTTGATAAACACAGTTTCATACAAAAGACTGTAAACATAGACAAAGTATTTAAAAAGAAAATGAGAGGGGGAAATGATACTGAACAGAGAAGAATAATCATGGGTTCTACAGCAAGTTTGATAGAAAATAGATCCAGAAGGATTTTGAAGATAAGTCCTGGGAAGTCTGAGGAAAAGAGAGGTTTCAGATTCTGGAAGAAAAAGAGAAAGGAAAAGAATTAAAAGGACATTAAGATATCAAAGCTTACTGTGTATAACAGGGAGAAGTTGGGACAAGGGAGATATATATATATATGTAATTAGAAAAGCACAATTAATAAGTGACAAGAAGATATGCCCAGGATATAAAGTCACATGAATTTTTAGAAATAGGGTTTAATTATTTTTAAAAGATAACAAATATATTAGCAGAGAAGATTAAATATAGGATCTTAAAATTGGAAGAAACTTAAGTATTGAACAATTTAATCTTATCATTTTAGAGATTAGGGAAATGAGGCTCAGAAAAATGTGATGACTTGCTTAAAGTCACAGAACTGGTTAGTAGCAGGATTAGAGCTTGGATCCAATCACTTGATTCATTGGGTCAGTGCTCTTTACAATATACCCGCCCAACCTATCATGGCAGAGAAATGATTTTTTTCCTCACCCAGTTACCCTGAATAATGTCATTCCCAACAATCCAGAGAAATTAATAGATTCAAAAGCAATGTGAATGTATATCAAACAAACAAAAAAAAAATCCTCTGTAGTACACAGTATTAAATTACTTATCAAAAGTAAGGAAAATATTTTAAAAGCACAAATACTGTGTTGGTTAGCTACCTATTTATTGTTAAATGAAAATTAACAGTCACCGAACTTAATGAGATTCCTAGAAACTGAGAAAAGTAAATAGGTTGCAGCTGAAAATAATTGTAACCCCTCAATTTGTTGTGCATTCATTCAATATACATTTATTGAGCATTATTACATCCCAGCCACGGTGCTGGGACCCAAGAGTACAGTAATCAATACAGATCTTTTTCTTTTTCTTTTCCTTTTTTTTTTTTTTGCTGAGGAAGACTGGCCCTGGGCTGACATCCATGCCCATTTTCCTCTACTTTATATGGGGCACCGCCACAGCATGGCTTGACAGCGGTGCATCTGTTCAGGGATCTGAACCTGCAAAACCCCAGGCCACCGAAGCAGAGCGTGAAAACTTAACTGCTATGCCACTGGGCTGGCCCCAATATCCATCTTTTTCTTACCAGCGATGTGTTGGTAAATGATTAACAATTAACTCTCTAGGAAAAAGAAAGCCCTATTTTGTGGCATTTGCCAATTTCCATGGTATTAATACTCCGCCATGGCTGATTTTAAGCTACCAGCGTGAAATCACTGAACATGAAGTTGAGAAGAGAGGTGCAGTTAACAGACCATTATGTGGGGTTTCAGGATAACTATTGGCTTTCACAGCCAGAATGAGCTGGCTCTCCCACACCACTGGACCTTCACGGAGTATCTTCTGTTGGGAGAGGCAGATAATTAATAAGAAAACTGAAAATTGCACACGATACTACACACTGTAGTATAATTGCTGTGAAGGAAAGAGGGTAGTGGCTCCTTGGAAGAGGACTGCTTAAGGTGGAGTGGACATGGCTTTCTGAAGTGATAAGACGGGTAATAAGGAATGAAAATGAGCTGGAGGACGAGCTTTCCATGCAGAACGAAAGCAATATAGGGAAAGGCCATCGGGAAAAGTACATTTCAGGAAGCAACTAAACTTTCTGTTGGTTAATCATTAATACATGCAGAGTCCAGTAGATAGTGCAAAGCATTTATTTACTTGTCTTGATTATTCACCTTTTAATTCAAAGTTCACTGAGGCTGAAATGCAAGATTTCTTCCCTCTACTCTTTTCCTCTAACATCACTGGCCTTTTTCTATTTCTGTGCCCTTCTTCTGGGATTCTGAAGAAGTGATACAATGTTCTAATAACTCTGAGTGCCTTCCAAACTCCTTTCAGTGATGCAGGACCCAACATGTATTATAGGAGGAGGCTTTCAGTCTTTCAGACTAATCAGAATTGGTCAGTCAAACCATGGTTTCTAACACTGACCACTTCATAGCACAATGGTTATAGATAAACCACTCATACAATTTGTATTTTACTCTTTCTTGCCAAAGACTTTTTTCTCTCTAGGTAGTCAATGGATAAGGAAGGAAAAGGAGAGGAATAAGACAATCCTTTCCTGCCACATAGATTTTTTTCGTTATTTAAATATTTTATCATCATATATAAATGAATAATAATTTTATATTCTGTAGGCAATTTTTCACGTTCCTGTCCGTGGTTTGACATCAGGAGAAACAAAACATATTAGTAAAAAGCAATACATTTTATAGTACTGAATGTTTTAAAATCCTTTAAGGATGCCTTGTTTAATATTTTTATTAGAAATGCACACATTGGTAATGCTACCTCATGTCCTCACCCTCCTAGCGATTTCATCTGTACCCAAAGCTTTGACATATGCCCTTTGAATGTAGAAAATACCCTACGAGTTCTAACTGAGTGAGGTGCCAGGAACACCAGAGATCCCTTTGCTACTAACAGAAGTAATACAGCACAAATCTAATTGCTCTGAGTCTGTGAGAATTTCTACAGCAAATAAAGCCAAGAGAGTAGTGACACGATATCACAAACAAATCGGAAGAATGGAAGATTTTCTACGTTATAGATTTAAATATTCTTTTTACAAAAGGACCTTAGAAGTCTTGACCAAATGACCCAAATTTTTATTGAAATTATTTCTATGGCATTTGTTTCCATGTTCAAGTTGCAACAATTTTCACACTTGAACAAATAAAAATGGGAGATAATTTCATCAATTTGGTGCTGAAAAAGATGTTATGAAGAAATTTTTGGCTTTCAAGAATAAAGTTCTTAAAGATACACTTTGTGGGAGAAAAAAATCACTTCACTTTAGTATGCACTGAGAATTTAAAAAAAAAAAAAAAGAAAAGGTCCCCAAGCTTCTAGAAAAAGGCTGTCAGTCATTTTAAAAGATCTGGCAGATGAGTTTTAATCCTGTTTAGTCAGTCAATGTCTGGTCTCTAACCCAGAACTGGTTTTTAACCTGTGTGACCAATCAAGGGCACCTGGCTTTAGTGAACACACTTCTGCAAGCCCACTATCAATATCAGCCTCATGTTTTGAAGGTCAGCCAATAGGTGGCAGATTCACTCCAATGAACACTCTCTTAAAGCTGTGTTAACCCACTCCCTCTGCTATAAAAAACACAACTTCAAAAGAACACTTCCCCCAAAAAACCATATAAAATCAATTATTTTGTTCACAGACTAAATCTGACCAACACAGCTCTTTATTGTTTAAGTAAGTAATAAATTCAGCCATTTGGTTTCAGGTATTGTGTGACTGTCTCCTCTTTCTACAGGACTGACTGAAAGTCACTTTTCATTATACTACTGAAATTCTAATTTATTAACATCTTATGAGACTATAATACAGAATACAATCCAAAATCCAAACCTGTTAAGGCCCTATGCATTTCAAAATTCAGAACTTTTCAAATTTAAAGAGATAAAATGGTGCATATACTATATATTATAAAATCCTCAGTGAAGTCTGGGTCAGTACTTGGTAATACAACATTTCTACAGCAAAACAGTGGTATAAATAAAAATTATTTAAAGCTTCTCATCAGTTCAGGTATTCAGGTAGGATTTTTTCAGCCAAAGAAGTTCATGTCAGGTCAAGTTCTGACGCCAAATGAGTAAAAAAAACGTTTTGGTTTTGAGAGCTCTTATGGAATTTTTAATTTGGAATCCCCAATAAAGGATTGTGGAGTTTTATATACTTATTTATACAGGGATATAGGAATTATTAAGATATTTCTATTCTCTGGATTTGATAAAAGACATTTGATAAAAGACAACATAAGTAAAGCAATATATTTAATAAGCATTAAAAAAAATCCATGAGAGTGATTAAAGTGTTCCAAGCAGCACCATGGGTGTGGAAGGTGTCAAGGATGGCTGCCCAGTGATGCTGAGTTGAGTCCAGAGGAATATCCAGAAGTTAAAGAACTGGATGTAAAAGAGAAGAACATTCCAGGCAAAGTAAGCAGTAAATGTACTAAGGCACAGGGGACAGATAATATGGCTATCTTGGGGCGTGATAAAAATACCAATGTTGTATTACTGGATTGTAAACCAAAGTATAAAATAAGTATCCATGAGTCCATACTGATATAAATAAATGATTGAATCTTTAAAAATGGGAGAGAATAGGCAATCTTCTGTGCAGAATAATTCCAAATAATTTATGTGATACTGCCCCCTGAAGGAGGTAGAGCATTAACCCCCACCCCCCCTTAAGTGTGGACTGGACATAGTGATTTTTTTCCACAGAGTGAAGTATAGAGAAGGGGAAAAAAGAGCTACATTACAGTGGGGAAACCTGACAAACACTACCTCAGCTAGGTGATCAAGGTTAACACCAACGCCGATGGCATGTTGATAGCAGGTACCCTTGATATGATATGATGAAAATGGTGCTTTACCTCTCTAGTCTTCCTCTCGAAACCCATAATCTCAGTCTAATTATGAGGAAAACCTCAGCAAATCTCAACTGAGGTGCATTCTACAAAATTTCTGACCAGTACTCCTCAAAACTCTCAAAGTCATCAAAATAAGGAAAGTCTGAGAAACTGTCACAGCTAAGAGGAGCTTAAAAAGACACAATGACTAAATATAATGTAGTCTCCTGGGTGGGATCCAGTGACAGAAAAAGGATATCAGATAAAAATCTAAGGAGATCTGAATAAAAATGGACTTTTGTTAATAATAATGTATCAATATTGGTTCATCAGTTGTGGTAAATGTACCATGCAAATGTAAGATGTTACCAATAGGGGAAACTGGGTGTAGGGTATATGGGAACTGTCCTTATCGTCTTTATGACTTTTCTTTACCTTATTATAATCACGAAATTTTCTCACTCCCATTCAGTATTTCAAATAAAAAGATCTCTCTCAAACCAGACTGTCCAAAAGTTGGAAATATTTTGCCTTTGAACTTCCCCTTCGGAGATGTTACTAGGATTCTGTCAATGTAGGATCCTCCCTTTATGCAGTAAGCAATCAATTTGTCTCTGCTTGGGAAATGGGTTATGAGGTGATTTCGTCAGGAAGTCTGTAATCAACATTATGGAAAAACTCATGTAAGCAATACCTTTGACCTATAACTCTCTTGCTGTAGAATGATCTAATATATTTTGGTAAATGGGCTTATATATCCCCCACCCCTGACACTCTCCCCCATTCCAATTAGTACTGTAGGTGTCATTAGAGTTTCTAATTGCACAAACCAGTCCAGGTTCCTTCCTGAAATTTAATATAAAACTTCACTCCCTATTGCTTTCAGGCCACTATACCCCTGAAATTACACCAATAAGAAGAAAAAAACAAGAGTTTTATGGGTTATTTTCCTACTATGAAAGACAATCATGACAGTCAAATTGTAGGGGCCATTAACTACCCTATTATTATATTTTTAAAAGTGATATAGTATATTTGTGAGGGAATACACAAATACCAAAGAGTGAAGAAACAGAAGGCAAAAAGAAGACACTTTAAATTGCTATTCATCTAGAAGTAGAAATGGGAAAATCGTAAGTAATTATTAAATCAAATCATGTTAAATCAGCACTAGATTGTAGTTACTGCTTAGTAATTTGATAGCCTAGCAAAGTAGCCATTACCTAATGATGACAGCTATTTACCCAGATGGAAAGTCACAGGAAATTGGGACTACTGCCACACCACACTGCATTAATCAGAATAGCCATCAGTAATGGCCCCTTCAGAGTACCAAATCAGTCATGATTAGTAGGGGTGGTTCAAGTTCAAAGAGTTGAGAAGTTAGACAGCATGCCTCTTGGTCCCAGGACCAGGACTCTGCTGTCCACCAATCTGTTTGCTTCAGAGTTTTATGAGCTGGTTAGAACATGGTTCAAAGGATCCAAAGCCCTATAAGGACTAAGTAGCCTTGTCCTACTCAGCCATCTTAAACCATAGTGGAAAATTTTAAAATGATCATTTTTTAACTCAGCTAATCCCAAATTCCTGTTTCAAAATATAAAGCACATCAGTCCTGACTGTCACCTCTCCCTTTACCCTGGCCTTGACCCTCAACCTTGAGCCAAGAGCATTTTCTGATCCTTTCACCATCTTTGAACATTATGCCAAGCATGAATATAATGCATTTCTTATCTCAACTCTCATCTTCTTGAGTAATTCTCAGACGCTGACAAATAAACACTGACAGATATTAAAATATTGTAGAAATAAAAATTTAGAAGTCTAACAATTTCTTTTCAAGTTCATGTCAAAATGTCCCTGAATGCAAATATTCTAGGCATCAAAATGTTTAACCAAAGTGACTCCTCAAGAAGTGATGTGCCTATTGCTATAGTGAACCATTGCTTATACAGGATCAAATGAAATAGAATAATGCAATACAAAACACAGAATACAGCCTCTACTCTTGGTGTTTCACAACAATTTTAGTCTATGAAAGATGGCACCTTTTTTTAATTAGAAAGGACATGAACAGGTCTCTAAACGGGTTGCTATGACTACAGAAGTGATCCAGTGGTCTGTGGCACAGGCGGATAGGATGAATTAGTATTCATAATCTCTTATCCAGAAGGCTGGGAGTCCCCACTGAGAGAAAAGGCAAAAGGTATAAAATAGGACAGTTAGAAAAGGCTCATTGACTCTTTTCAATGAGGGGAAATCTGAGCAGATAGAGTAACTCTCAAAGATACAGGTAAGAGGAAACAACTACACTCAAAGACTAAAATTTTAGAAGAATTGGTTCTAAGTAACAAATATTTCATTCCACTGATGATCTAGATATAAGCAAGGAAGCAACAAACCAAAAGAACTGCAGGTATATTAATCTAAGGACAGGAATCAAGAAAGCTTTAAACATTCTTTTATTTTATTTTTCCTCCAAAAAACTGTATATTTTTACAAAAGTAGTTTATACTCATGCAGAAAGATTGGAAAATTAGAATAAGAAAAATAAGTACAGAAAAATCCCCCATGATCCAGTTACTAGAAATAAACATTCTGGTGTATATCCTTAATTATCATGAACTATACATAATAACTATTTATTTAAAAATCAAAAATAGGACTTTGCTTTCTGGTGTAGAGGATATTTAGTTACTCTGAGAGATGCTCCCTCTACCTCCCACACTAGATGGAACAAAGCAAAACTCATGAGCTAGTTACAGATTTGGTACCTAATTTTTTTTCCAGCTTTATCAAGGTACATTTGACTATTTAAAATTGTATAGATTTAACATGTACAACTTGATGACTTGCATATACCTTGAAAAATATTCACCACAATCAAGCTACTTAACATATCCATCACCTCACATAGTTACTATGTATTTTATTGTTTGTGGTGAGAAGGCTTAGGACCTACTACCATCTTAGCAAATCTCAAGTATACAATACAATACAATGTTGTTAACTATAGTTACATTGTTGTACATTAGATCTCCAGAACCCTCATCTTGCGTAGCTGAAACTTTGTACACTTGTATCTCCCCATTTCCCCCTCCCTCCTGCCGCTGGTAACTACCATTCTACCTATGAATCTGAGTTTGACTATTTTTAGATTCCACATATAAGTGAGATAATGCAATGTTTGTCTTTCTGCATCTGGCTTATTTCACTTAGAATGATGTCCCTCATCATTTGTTATCACAAATGGCAGGATTTTCCTTCTTTTTTAAGGTTGAGTAATATTTCATTGTGTGTATGCACTTGTGTGTGTATAAATATATATACACCATTTTCTTTATTTATTCATCCATCAATGGACATGGGTTGTTTACATATCTTGGTTATTGTGAATAATGCTGCAATGAATATGGGAATGCAGATATCTCTCAGAGATACTGATTCATTTCCATTGGTTACATACTCAGAATTGGAATTGCTGGACCATAAGGTAGTTTTATTTTTAATTTTTTGAGGAACTTCCATACTGTTTTCTGGAATGGCTGTACCAATTTATATTCCCATCAACAGTGTACAAGTGTTCCCTTTTCTCCACATCCTAGCCAAAACATTTGTTTTCCTTTAATCTTTCTGATGATAGCCATTCTGAGAGGTGTAAGGTTATATTTCACTGTGGTTTTGACTTACATTTCCCTTATAATTAGTGAAGTTGAGCACCATTTTATATAACTGTTGGCCATTTATATGTCTTCTTTTGAGAAGTGTTTATTCAGCTCCTTTTGCTCAGTTTTTAATGGGGTCATTTGTTTTTTTCATTTGAGCTGTATGATTTCCTTATATTTTATGTATTAACCCCTTATCACATACATGGTTTGCAAAATTTTCTCCCTTTTAATCCTGTCACTTGCTGTTTTTTTACTCTGTTGATTATTTCCTTTGTTGTGCAGAAGCTTTTTAATTTGATACAATTCCATTTACCTATTTTTGCTTTTGTTGCCTGTATTTCTGGTCTCATATTCAAAAAATCATTGCCCACACCAATGTCAAGAAGCTTTTCCCCTATGTTTCCCTCTGGTAGCTTCCTGGTTTCAAGTCTTATGTTTAAATCCTTAACCCATTTTGTGTTGATTTTTGTATATAGTGTGAGATAGGGGTCCAATTTCAATTGTGTTTCTATACACAAACCGCAAATATCCAAAAAGGGAATTAAGAAAACAATCCCATTCACAACAGCAACAAAAAGAAGAAAATACTTAGGAATAAACTTAACCAAAGAGGTGGAAGTCTTGTACACTGAAAATTATAAAACATTAATGAAGAAAATTAAATAAATACACAAATAAATGGGAAGACATATCATGTTCATGGTTTAGAAAATCTAATATTGCTAAAATGTCCATACTACCCAAAGTGAGCTACAGATTCAATGCAAACCCTATCAAAATCCCAATGGCATTCTTTATAGAAATAGAAAAAACAATCTGAAAATACATATGGAACCACGAAAGACCCTGAATAGCCAAAGTAACTTTGAGAAAGAAGAACAAAGCTGGAGGCATCATACTTTCTGATTTCAAAATATATTACAAAGCTATAGTAATCAAAATATTACGGTACTGGCATGAAAACAGACATATAGACCAATGGAACAAAGAAGAGCCCAGAAATAGATCCACATGTCTGTGATCAACTGATCTTCAACAAGGATGCCAACAACACACAATGGGGAAATATATTCTCTTCCAGAAATGGTGTTGAAGAAATTGGGTAGTCATGGTTTTGAGCAAACAGGAACATGAAGATTGCCCTGTGGTTAAATTCCCAAAAATAGCACTGTAACAGAGATACAGAATCTTAAGCTAGCGTCAAAATTGTTTTAACTGTAACTCTTAGTTTAAGCCAGGACCTTCAAGAGTGGCCGTAGTTATCCCAAGTCATGTATAAATCTTGGATCTCAGTAGAAGTAGACAAAAATCACCTCTGCAGAAGCAGATAAAAATCACCTCTACAAGAAGGTCCTCCAACTTAAGCCCATATGATTTGCATAGATGAAGATCAAGTACTGATCTCACAACCAAAGATAACCTAACACATTAGGAGGCAAATCAGCATGAGTGAAAGTCAGGAGAAAAATAAAAACAATAGATTTAGATCCCAAGTATAGCTGTTTGACACTGAATATAAATTATTTTCTGTGTCTATACTATTTAAATTAAAATTAGATGAAATTGAAAATTTAGTTCCTCAGTCACACCAGCTATATTTCAAGTGCTCAGTAGCCTACACGTAGCTGGTGGCTATCATATTGGACAGCACAGATATAAAGCATTTTTATTATTGCAGAAAATTCTATTGGACAGTACTGGTTTGGAATGTTTTTACCTATAACTGACAGATTCAAAAAGATGAGCAAGCAATAATAAATTGCCGTAAATTACTAGATTTTGGTCCACTGATTTTTAAGTGTACATTTCAATGTGATTTGACAAATATATGTTATGTTATCCAAACAAAAATCAATATATAAAACATTTCTATCTCCCCTACAAGTACCCTTGTGTCCATTTGAAGTTCATCCCTTAACCCACAACCCCATGGTAACCACTGATCTGCTTTCTGTCACAGTAATTTGTTTTTTTCCCCTAGAAATTCACATTAACGGAATCACACAGTATAGAGTCTTTTCTGTCTCGCTGCTTTCATTTGCCTTAATGCTTTTGAGATGCTCCCATGTGGCTTTATGTATCAGTACTTCATTCTGTTCTACTGCTGTATGGTATTCCAGTGCTTGGAAATACTATAATTTATTTATTCATTCACTAAGTGATGAAAATTTGAGTTGTTTCCAGTTTGGAGCAATTATTAACGAATCTGTGCTGAACATTCACATATAGATCTTTGTGGACATGTATCTTCCTTTCTGTATTCTGTAAATACACAGAACTAGAATTGCTGAAAAGGTAAGTACATGTGTAACTTGATAAGAAACTGCCAAACTACTTTCCAAAGTGGCTGCATCATTTTGCACTCCCACAAGCATCAGAGATATATGATACTTTGAGTTACTCCACACCAATTTCAGCACTTGGTATTGTCAGTCTTTTTCATTTTAGCCATCCTGGTGTATTTGTGGTGATAGCTGACTGTGGTATTAATTCACATTTCTCTAATGAATACTGATATTGAGCATCTTTTCTTGTGCTTAGTTGCCATTCATATGTCTTCTTTGAAGAAGTTTCTGTTCAAAACTTTTGCTTTTTTTCTTAAAAAAATTGAGCTGTTAATATTCATGTTACTAAGTTGTAGGAGTTATCTATATGTTCTATATACAAGTACTTTATCAGATCTGTATTTTGAAAATATTTTTCTCCCAATTTGTGGCTTGCCTTTTCAGCTTCTTAACCGTAGCTTTCAAAAAAAAAGAAGATTTTAATTACAATTATTTTCTATTTATTAACTTTTCCTACTATGAGTCATGCTTTTAGTGTCTTCTCTAAGAAATCTTCAATTAATCAAAAGTGGTAAAGATATTTTTCCTACATTTTCTTCAAGAAGTTCTATAGTTTTAGCTCCTTTTTTTTTTATATGTGATATACTTTGAGTTAATTTTTGTATACGGTGTAGGATGAGGATCAAGGATAATTTTTGTGTAGATATGAACCGTTTCAGCAATATTCAAAATGTTTCTTTTTCCCTATTCAATTATCCTAGCAAATTTTTCAAAAATCAATTGACAAAGTATTTGTGAGCTAGTTTCTGGACTACTTTGTCTGATGCGCTGAGCTATATATTTACTCCTACACCACATTGTTTTGATTACTGTGGCTTTGTATGTAAAAAGTTTTAAAATCTGGTAGTATAAGTCCTTCGACTTCTTTTTCAAAATTATTTAGTTTTTCTAGGTCTTTTACATTTCCATAGAATTTAGAATCAACTTGTAAATTTTACAACAATGTCAAAAAAAATAGCCTGCTAAGATTTTTAAAGAAGTTGTGTTGGATTTATAGGCCAATTTGGGGAGAAGTGCCAACCTAGCAATATTGAGTCTTTCACTTAATGAACATGCTTTTATCAATATATTTATTAGGTATTTTTACATTTATTTCAGCAATAATTTATAGTTTTCAGTGCATAACTTTCATAAATATATCCCTAATTGCAATCTCAGTTACCATGGAGCTATGCAAAGCAAGGATATGCTTCCTCTTTCTATGACCTTCAGTGAAGGTGACACCCTGCAGAGTGAGAACTGTCCATATTTCATATATTTTTATGTTATTGTGAAGGGTATTTTTTATTTAAATTTCCCAATTTTTGCTGCTGTTATACGAAAATTCAATTGATTTCTTATACTGACTTTATATCCTGTAATCATGATAAACTGACTCACTAGTTTAATTGCTTTTTTTGGTATATTCCTTTGAGTTTTCTGCATACGTGACATATTTTCTGTGAATAAAAATAGGTTTACTCCTGGGGTTGGCCTGGTGGCATAGGGGTTAAGTTAATGTGCTCTGCTTTAGTGGCCCAGGGTTTGTGAGTTCATATCCCAGAAACGGACCTACACACTGCTCTTCAAGCCATGCTGTGGTGGCATCCCATATACACAGTAGAGGAAGACTGGCACAGATGTTAACTCAGGGACCATCTTCCTCAAGCAAAAAGAGGAAGGTTGGCAACAGATGCTAGCTCAGGGCCAATCTTCCTCACTAAACAAAAAAATAGTTTTACTTCTTTATATTCAATTTTATGCCTTTTATTTATTTTTCTTGCCTTATGCCACTAGCTGGAACACCCAGTACAATTTTGAGTATAGGTGACGAGAACAGATATCCTTGCCTCATTCCCAATATTAGGGAAAAAACATTCCATTTTTATCATTAAGTGTAATGTTAGCTGTAAACTTTTCATAGTGGCTTTTCGTCAGATTGAGGAAATTCCCTTCAATTCTTAGTTTGCTAAGGTTGTATTAAGATCTACTATTTTATTATTTGTTTCTATTTTTGTTTCCCTTCCTTGCCTTCTTTTGGATCATTTGAATATTTTTATAATTCCATTTCAACTTTATCTATTTTTTAGCTATACACTTTTTGTTACTTCAATTATCATTTGAAGACAATAAATATTAGACAGTATATATTCTCTATTATTCATATATTTACCACTCCCGGCGCTTCCCAACATCTCTTGCTCTCTTTCTTCAGCTCCCTCCTATCTGCCACTCTCATTAAAGGTCCAAATTCTAGCCCCCTCAGCCTCCTAGAATTTTGATCCCTTTTTTTCAATTCACCTGGGCTTTGTGTTGGTCCCTCCCCTTGCGTTGTAATCAGGAAACCACCTCCGGTTAATAACCCCGTCAACCTTAGGACCCACACCATTTGTTTCTCTTCTCTCGGAGATCCCAGTCCCGTCCTTCCTCCTACTGTCCATTGTCTGAGAACCATTATTTCACTTATTTTTCCAATTGTCCAGTTGTTTACAGTGGACAGCAGTTGCCATGGCAATTAATCCTTCCTGGGCTGAAGCTGAAACTCATTTACTGCCTTTGGACCTGACTTCTACCTCGTCTGACATGAAGACCGTGAATCCAGCTTTCACTTTGGTCTGAGATCCGTCTCTGGTAGTCAGCCCTGGGTTGCCTGTCTCATTGCTATTCATTCCGAAACTGTTTGTCATTTAATAGATGGGTGGAGACAATCTACATTTGTTAAAAAGGCAAACATTTGATTTTAGCAGTTTGGTTTTATTTGTTTTGTTTGCATTGTTTATTTAATCATTCTTTTTCATGTTAGTCTGTTTCTTTGCTTCTTGATGTGTGTGTGTGTGTTTGTGTGTGTAATTCTTATATTTATGAAGTATTGTTGCTGTTGTTCTAGCATGGCTGGCTTTATAATTTGCCTGATGTCTGTAGTCCTCTATTTATAGAATATTAATTTTGTACTGTGAGCAATATTAAAATTACCTTTTTTCGTCTCCCTTTCTTCTTTCATACTCTCTTCTTTACCAATGTATATCAGTCAGTAAGATGTCCTTTTCTAATTCAGTATCTTTGTTACATTAAAGATGCTTATACTTATATTCGACCTGTTAGACTAGAATAATATGCTTTGAATTCCAGCTATTAGAAATTACGCAATCTGAGAAACCACTTTATCCATACCTTATTAACCCTGTTAAATTAATTATACAAGGAGGTCATTAGACTGAGGTGGCTCTAATGCTATGGTGGCCTATGTAAGCAAACCCAAACCTAAGTCTGTAAATGCTTCAAGGTTACAATATTGAAACCTAAGTACAATCAATCAAAAATGTCCAATTAGGCTTTAAGCTATAGCCAATCAAGTTATTTCCTTTCTTTCCTTCTGCATCTTCTCTATATAAGTCTTGCCCCTCGCTCCTGTTGGCAAAACACTCCTAACCACTTCCGGTTTGGTGCTACCCCATTTGAATAGATTTTTGCTCAAATAAACTAAAATTTTTTAATATGCCTTATATTATCTTTTAACTCCTCTCTCTACTAAATATGATGAGACATGTCATCTCTACTTTGTCAGAACATACAACATTTACATTCTATTCTATCTCCTAATCCACCCATTTGAGCTGTAATTCTACAGTGAAATATTTTCAATTCTTATTGCAAGTCCTTTAGCAATGGCTCCCCAGTCACCTCTTAGCCTCTTGTCCTTTGCCAATTTCTCAAGGAATGCTCACGTAAAAACATTTCCCTAAATCTTGCATGTTCAAAGTAGTATGACTCTGACCTTCATAGCTGAAGAGCAATTTCACATGTTTATACTCTTCAGAACATACTTTTTTTCTATATATATGTTTCTTCATTGTCTGCTGATGTTGAATGTTGGTGAGAAGAAATGTGAAGCCAATCTGACATTTTGCCCTACAAGAAACTTGGTATTTCTCTTTGGAAGCTCAAAGTTTTCTCTTATCCAAGTGACCTGTAATGTTACTAAGATGTGTCATGCTGCTAACCCTGATCAATTTTCCCTGGCACATACCCTTCTCAATGTGTAAATTTAGCTCTTTTATTTCAGGGAAGTCTTTTCTTGAACAATGTATGTAACTGTTCTACTTCATTATTTTGCAGTTCTTCTTTGAGGTATTCTCCAGGACCTATCTGATTTCTGCAGAGAAAAGACTGGTGAATTAAATGGAGGGGATGACCACTCCTTTAAATCTTTGAGCATGGCACTAATTTCCATGCCCACCCACCAGATGAAATTTTGTTTTGACTTACTTCCTTGGCCAGAGGTGGCTCAGTTCCAGAGGCTTTTACTTGGTCTTCCATACTATGATAGCTCTTACCACAAAAGTCAAAGGCCCAATGTGGGGTTTGCACCAACTACCAAGTGTGTTGTCACAATTGTATATTCAGATACCAGGGAAATGATCACAGAATATGTCTGCAATAGCCCCACTGTGAATTGGACCATGGCCAGGACTCTAACCATTACCTGGCCTCCGCATGCACCCATTTTAACAAAGAAATCATGAAAACTATTTGGATTTGTGAGTATGAATGTCAACATGGACCTGTGTCCAAGAGTCCTCAAAATGTTTCCCTTTCTCCAGTGTACTGTTACTCAAGTAAATAATTGTAGGTTCCTTCATGGAAAAACATGGAGATTTATTATCGTGTACACTTGTCATAGTATTGCAGTCCTTTTCCTGGGACATAGCCTTTTCTTTAATTAATAGATTACAAGTCTGAAAATTGGCTAAAGTCTGGAAACTGGGCAGGGATTATGACTTTTTATTGGGACAACTTCCCTAAGCCTCCTGATCATCTATCCTTTAATTCTTCTGTGAGTACAGGTTGATTGGTACTGTTTCTGGTTGCCCACCTATTATGCCCCCAGGGATACTATATTCTATTAACAATTTTCATAATTCTCTGTGGGTGAGGTCCTTTGGCTGTTATTTGGACCTTGCCACTCATTATAATAATTACAGACACCACACTTTGGACAGTTAAGCCTCCCCTACTTGCCACACAGGGGTTCTATGTCTGGGTCCTATCATCCCGATTACTATCAGTGAGCCTAGGTACTGGACTCTCTTACCATCATACCTGAGCAACAGAGAACAACCATTGAAATTCTTAGTGATTCTGATGTCTGTCTTACCAGCACTAGCCTTAGGACCTTGGTAAATGTTATATCCCTGGACATTCCCATAGAACACAGTAATTGGGTGCATCTTCCAACATTATGTAGCATGTTCACTCCAGCATGCACACTTCTCTGAGTTTTTTCATCCCTAACATTGTCTGACATAGAAAATTTAGCATTTTAACCTCACTTACCATGGCTACAGCATGTTTGCCCATATCTCTTGTAATCTTGGGCAGGGTGTTAAATCCTGAATTTCGGGAGAGGGCCCCCAAATCAATAAACTCTGCCATTTTTGATTTGTGTCCTGACCCTTTTGATGAATCATCCTTAGGATCAACTCCTGCATGCAATCCCCCAGCTCTTGAGGCTAGGTCTTGTAGTTCCTTTGTGGTAGAGATCCTTTTCCTCTTTGTTGTTCTTTTTTATCCCTGGCTCTGACTCAGTTATGAATTCATCCTAGCTATAGTACCAGAGGAAGTAGGAATATATCCTGAGAAGAGCATAATTGTCTTGTTGGGGGGAGAAATCTGCATGACTTTTTGAAAAATGCTGAGAATTCTCTCAACAACTTGTGTTCACTACTGTATGGTTTATACTCTATTTATGCTGCTTTTGACAATGCTTACAGGTAGGGAATTTTGTCTGTTTATTTGTTTTATTTTTCATTCTTCTTTTTTCTCCTGAATATTCTCTATGGAGAAAAACAAGATTCTGGTTTATGCAAACATATTGAATTCAAAGTTCAACATACTTTTAATATAATAAATTGGTTTCAGGCAATTCAGTAAAATTTGAAAAACGCATTTGTATGGATATTTGCATATGTCCATGTATTGTTCATGATTATTGATACTAGCAAATTTTTTTTATATTTGGAAATTATAGCTGAATCATCTGGAGTTCATAATAAAACAGCAGGAAGCCTAGGGGCAGACAATATTTGTGAATTTAAAGCAAGATAAATATTTTATTTTACAATATTTTTGGAAAATAATCCCTCATTACCTTTTAAAATTAGAAATATACAAAGCCTTTGATCTAGCAATCCTCCTTTTGAGAATCTACTATACACTATATTTAAATATATGACCAATGTATTTATTAAAGAATTTTTACGATGGCAAAAAATTTGCAATCAAATATAATATCCATCAATAAGAGAATGGTTTAATAAATGACATGCAAAATAACATGCAACTCTTAATAAGAGATAGTTTTATATCCCTGAATTGGAAGGACCATGATATATCACTAAGTGAAAAAAAGCGAATTATACAGTAGTATGCAGTATAATTCCAATTTTATAAATATATGTGCAAATAACTGTTTAAGGGTGTAGATAATAAAGTAAAGAGAAGCATACTAGGTTACATTATAGAATGACATTGGGGTATAAGTGAATAAAATAAATGGATAAAATTATTCATTTTTTGTTTATATATTTTTAAATTAGTTTACTTGTTGCAACAAGCATGAATTACTTCTCCAACTGAAAAACAATAAAGAAAATGTAAAAGATAAAAAAAGAAATGTGAGAAATATTCTAGGAACATTCAGGAAATACTTAAGTACCTAGTCCTGGGAGTTTAACTAGGTACCAGTGAAACTGGGAGAAAAAAAAGAGTAAGTTGGCTGTAAATCTCAACCAGTTTTCTCCACATTTTCTGTTTTTCTGCTATTGTCTGCATCTAATAGCCATCAATTAACTTCTTCAGTTACTAGTCATGATTATCTGGAATGGCTTAGAACCCAAAGGTGAGACTGATACACTTGATTGTACGATGAGGCTGGTATATTTGAAATGTTTGTCTCTTGTTCTTATAGGACATTTAAGCAAGGAACATGTTAATTCAGTCCTCATTTAGTTGTGAGTGAAGTTTTCTCTCTCCTTTATAATCCTTGAGGGACATTCCAATTCTAATATTTACTCTTTGATGTGGCATCAACTTATACAATTTATACAACCAATCCTGCTCCCCCAACCCCCGTCAAGTTTTGTTGTACTGTAAATAGAGAGGCAACAAAAAAAAGTCCCTCCTCTTATGGAGTTGATTTCTAATGAGAAGATAGATAGATAAAGAAATACAGAGTTTAATGTCTGGAAAAAAATGAGTGCAGTGACAGAAAATAGACCAAAGTAAGGGGATAGAGAATGAACTAGGTGCATTCTTTGATAAGGCGGTCAAGGAAGATCTCACTCCCAGGAATTAACATTTGAGAAGAGTCCTAAAGGAAAAATTATAGCAATTCATGGGAATAGTTTTTGGAGAAAAGGTAACATCAATGCAAAGGCCCTAATTGAAATGTATGAACCATTCCAATCATATGGAAAACTCAGACTTCATAGGCATAGAGAGATGGCAGGAATTAGCATGCCAAAACTCCCAGTGCCAAGCTAAGAAAAGTGATAGCCAGAGGAGAACATAGGGAGGGGTTAGGGCTACGGGAGGAGTGTACACACAAAGCAGCTCCCCTCAAGTTTAGCCCCAGCCCAGGAGTCAACCAAGGTTTGGGTTCTAATTCAATCAGCACTACCATTCCAGGAAATATAGTTAAACTTACCCACCTCTAAAATAGAAATGATAATACCAGTATTGTGACGGTTTCATAGATGAATTTTAAAGAATAGGAACAAAGAACTTAGAAGTCAATGGGGTTCACCTAACATCAGAGCACCTAAATATATAAAGCAATGCTAATAGAACTAAAAGGAGAAATAAAAAGCAATATGATAATAGTTGGAGGCTTTAATATCCCACTTACAACAATGAATAGATTATCCAGACAGAATCAACAAAGAAACAGTAGATTTGAACAACACTATAAACCAAATGGCCCTAACAGACATACACAGAACATTCCATCCAACAGCAGCTAAATACACATTTTTCTCAAGCACACATGGAACATTTTCTAGAGTAGATAATATGTTAGGCCATAAAACTAGTCTCAACAAATTCAAGAAAACAGAAATTCTATTAATCATCTTTTATAACTACAGTGGTATGAAACTAGAAATCAATAACAGAAGTAAAGCTGGAAAATTCACAAATATGTGAAAATTAAACAACATACTCCTGAACAACCAATGGATCAGAGAAGAAATTAAAGGGAAATCAGAAAATATCTTGAGGGGCTGGCTCAGTGGTGTAGTAGTTAAGTTCGCATGCTCCGCTTCGGTGGCCCAGGGTTCACAGGTTTGGATCCTGGGCGAGGACCTACGCACTATTATCAAGCCATGCTGTGACAGGGGCCTCACATAAAATAGAGGAAGATGGGCACAGATATTAGCCCAGGGCCAATCTTCCTCAGCAAAAAGAGGAGGATTAGCAACAGATGTTAGTTCAGGGTTAATCTTCCTCACAAAGAAAAACAAAAGTATCTTGAGACAAATGAAATAGAAACACAACATACCAAAACTTATGGGATGCAGCAAAAGCAGTTTGAAGAGGAAAATTTACAGCAATAAACGCCTACATTAAAAAAAAGTATACACTGAAAATCCTAAGACATTGATGAAAGAAATTGAAAAAGACACAAATAAACCACCCTGCCAGACACAAATTCCCTGATACCTTCCCAGGCTCTGTGACTTTAAATATTTCCTCTCCTTCTCAGAGGAAAACTTCTGGCTTAGGCTCTGGCTTAAAAAATTAAAGGTAGATCCCCAATTTACAACAATTCCCATAACAAATAAGTCAGTTCTACTCATCCTTCTTTTGGAAAGTTCTCCTCTTCCTTTTATTTAAATGATACTGATAGGGCCAGCCCGATGGCACAGTGGTTAAGTTCATGCACTCCACTTTGGTAGCCTGGAGTTCACAGGCTCGAATCCTGGGTGCAGAACAATGCACTGCTTATCAAGCCATGCTGTGGCAGCGTCCCATATAAAGTAGAAGAAGATGGGCATAGATGTTAGCCCAGGGCCAATCTTCCTCAGCAAAAAGAAGGGATTGGCAATGGATGTTAGCTCAGGGCTAGTCTTCTTCACACACAGAAAAAAATAATAATAAATGATACTGATAGAGGCTGCCAATCACAGTACTCCATCTGCCTCTAAAAGATGGGGATATGACCCATGATGGAACAAATGACCGTGATGGTATTTTTCGCAACTGGAAGAAGAAGAAAGTGTTCTTTATTTCAGTTTCCACTCTGTGATTACACAAACTCCAAAGCTTCCCTGGTCATGGTTTTAGCCTAATGGAAACAGCTGATTTGAGAGCCTGAGGTTGACACACACAGGAGCAGGCTACAGGAAAAAGAGAATAAAACCTTGATGAAATTAGATTCTCTGTTTTTATCTTCACCTCAACTCTTCTTATTTTCTTAATTTGGTTACAAGAGTTAATAGCCTTTTAAACCCAAGCTTGCTCAAACGTAACTTGCCTCTAAGCAAAGGAATATAGCAAATATGTCGTAATATCACTACTATGATTATATCACAAGGCAAAGTTCAGAGGATTTTGCAGATGCAATTAAGGTGCCTAATCAATTGATTTTAAATTAGTCAAAGAAGATTTTATCTTGAGTGGGCTTGACCTAATCAGATGAGCCATTTAAAAAGGGTCTAGAGGTCAGAGGTGAATAAAATGAGTAAAAAAAACTCTCTTTCCTGCTAGCCTTGAAGAACCAAGGCACCTCGAGTTCTACACTTACAAGGAACTGAATTCTGCTGACAACCAGATGAACCTGGAAGAGGATCCCAAGCCCCAGTAAGGAACTCAGATCAGCTGACGTCTTGAATGCAGCCTTATGGGTTCTGAGAAGAGGACCCAGGTAAGCCGTGCTTGTATTCCTGACCCATGGAGACAGCAAGATAAGAAATACTTGGTTTTTTAAGTTTGCTCAGATTGAGATAATTTCTTATTCAGCAATAGAAAATGAATATAATATTTTATTATAAATTGAGTGTGAAAGTGAATACGAAGCAATGGTGTTTCTCAAAAGAAAGTTTGGGTTGTGTTTCAAAAGAAAGCATGGGATTGGGGGGAATTCAAAGTCAGAAGGATGCCTCTTTCTCCTCTCTACTGCCTGTGGACAAGGAAGCGACCATAATGACAAAGAACAATGGCTAGCAGGAGACAGAATAAATCTACTAAGCAGGATTGAGTCATTAGCATTAATGGCATTTTTACTTCATCAAGATTTTTTACAGAACCAAACTTGGCCTTCAGACCTTAAATCCCTGATTCTTAAGAAAAAATAAGACAGAAAGTTCCTGGTACTGAAACTGCATTTTTTATGTCACAATAATAAAAGGTTCTATTTCTAATACAATACTATCCATAATCTAAACTATTAATTCATACTAAACAACACCAGCTACCCTATGGGAACTACTAATTTATAAGCAGGAGAACTCCCTGAGAAACTTAAGGTTGATAATTCATCACCACAAACTCAAGAAAACAGCACGCTAGATAATTTGCCCTTGGGTGGGCTTGGTTATTCACAGGTCATCAGAGCCCTAGATCTGTAGCACAGAATAAAATAGCTTAATTAATTATAAGGAAAACAAGTACTTACTGAGTGTTCAATATGTACCAGTCTCTATGCTAGGCTCCTTACTAACTCATTCTTTCCTCACAAAACTTTGGGAGGAAAATATTACCAGCTCTATTTTAGAGACTCAGAGAACTAATTCTCTTCAGGTCTCACAACTGTGACATGACAGAACAAGGATTGAAAGCCAGACTTGTTTAGTATTTACTTTTAGTCTCTGCAATACTGCCTCATGTAGGATGCAAGAATGTTACAGGTGGTACTCATAAACCACACTGAGAATAATATGAAACTCAAGCCAGGTTATCTTATGTGAGTGCTGAGTTAAAATTCCTTTTCAGAAGACACTTTTCCAAAGTTGGAGAAGTCATATTGCATTTCTTTCCATTATTATAATCACTCAGGTGATATTATTGGAGGCTATGTTGTAAAGACATGATACAGCCACTTAAAAAAGAAAGGTCCACTCATCCTTTAAGGAGGGACAGAATGAAAATCTTTAGAGAAGATATTGATTCACAACATTAAAATCACTGCCCAAGACATTCATATGAAAGGTGCCTAACTACTAACAGTTGCTATCCACTCACTATCTATTCCTTTAAGCTCTCCCAGAATGGCCATGTCTCTACCAGGAGAATTTAGATAAAGAGTGTCCAGAATTATTTCCCCTTCAATCTAGGAGATATTTTAAAAGACCTTTTTCCTATCCTCAGTTTCAAACCTACTGTCCATCTTAATACATCAATTGCTAATTCATTTGATTTGTGAATGTAGACACCTTTGATTTAGGTGACTCTTTAGAGTCTTCACATGACTTTTCATCTGTACCTTTAGTTCCAATCTATCTCCAAGATCTACCACAACATACTGAATAGTTTTCTGGGCATTGTCTCCTAGATGTGCCATTAGCTTCATAATGTTGTCCATTGGATTATAATTCAAGCTTGAAAACTCAGAAATATTTACTCCCTCATATCAATCGTCTGTAATTTCATTATTTATAACCTCCCTCATATACATCACTTTCTTTCCCAATTTCCACTGTCACATTTTTTGTATAAACTCTTATTAATGGATCACCTTTAATAGCTTCCAAGTAGGTATCCTGGCTCCAGGCATTCTTTCATGTACAATCATCCTGTACATCACTGATTGATTAATTTCCCAAGCAAAATTTTGATCATTACACTCTCTAGAGCTTAAAACTTTTTGCTGTCTTCTGAATGTCATTTCAAACCAGAAATGTTCACAACCCATCTTGAAACTATCACTTAGTTTTCTGGCATTTTCTTGCTCATATGCTAAGTTTCATGCAAATTAAATTATCCTACAAACTATCACTATCCCATAAACATAGCCTTTATATAACAAGTGCCTTTGATCTCTCTCTGGTTTGTTCAGCAATGGATTGACAGGAACTGAAGTTTTCTCCTCTTCCAGTATGAGAGATGGAACCGAACACCAACTTCTCACGGTGTAGTCATCTCCTCCCACCAGCAGGCGGGACTGCAATATCCCACAGTCCCCCAAATCTTAAGTTTGCACAGATGGCTTTCCTAATACAGAAATTGCTGGCATCTAATCTCAGACCCTGATGGCTAATCTCTAAATATTTATTCTCCTGCTAATAAGGTTATTCTCATGCCTGTACTAGAAGCAAGTAACATAGTAGAGGGGATAGAAACACTTCCCTGAAGCACAGTCATGGTGTATTCATCAGTGATTGACATGCATCCATTACAATATTATGCCAGATGATTAGGGGGCCACAGGCATCCCCCGGGACTTTTGCCCACACCAATAATCAGTTTATCAGCACATCTATCACAATACTGTGAGCTTTGCCCTCACCCACCTCTCCACACACACCTACTTTGCTATTGTCCTCAAGCTTGCATATGGCTCTCCTAATACCTTATCAAAGTTCTTCCTTGTCTTACTCTATTCTCAAAAGTTACTTACTTCATGATTTATTTCCCTTTTTCTCTATTCAGAAGAAGCTTTTCTTTGTTGGGTTCCAATGTATTAAGCACTTACCCCACACTGCCTATTATTATTATGGTGGTAGTATTGTTTCTTACCAGATTCAGAAACACTGGTAAGAATTTGCTGCCTTTCCTAATTTGTATGTATCACCACACCATCTGTCATAGAAGCTTAAGTACAGTTTATTCTCAGTATTACAAAAGATAAATGAAGAAAATTGCAGGAATAACTTCTTTCCTAAAAGAATAAAATTGACATCTATTGGTCCTAAATGTCTGGAGTAGCATTGGTTCTTCCACAAAAAATTGACCAAAGACCTCTCACAACCTGACTTAATCCAGATGCTTCAGTTCTGTCTGGGTTGGTCAAGAAGATAAAACCATAATTTAATGTAAATGGCAGTTTTACGTTTGTGAGAACAAAAGCCCATTTTCTCAAAGGCTCAATTCATTATAATATTCTTATTGTTCTTAAACTCTTAGGGTATTTAGGATGGAATTTTACAGCTCAGAAGCCTAAATATATAAGGAAATATTGACTGAAATTCAAAAATATGATAAAGCAAATACATCCACATTATATTTATGATTCTGTTCATTTAAATAAATACATGAATGGGCTTCCAAAGTCTTAGATTATTTTAATTGAATATGGCAAATTTTATTCCATCTGGATCTACACATGAAAGAATCAGCACAAATTTTACAGAGAGAAGAGCATAAAAGGCAGTTTCTTATGATCTTTCAGGACGAAATGCACTTGAAATACTGTGAGAAAGGCAGTCTTGTGATATTTCTCATTATAAAAGGTCACTGCTCCACTCATTTATCACTATTTTATGGAAGAAGCAGAGTGGATTGTGTCTAGGTGGGAGCAATGTTGCTGAGAAGAATTTTAAAAATTACCTGGTGTTAAGAGGGACAGAGAAATTACTTGGTATATTGCAAAGCAGAGTTTGGAAATATATTGCTGGTGCTAAAAATCAAAAATATTATAAGATGTGAGAGGAAAAAAAGAAATCTACATTGAAGGGACTATTCTTTTCTAAATAATTCCTCTTATCATAAAGAGGAATTATTCATGAGTTTAAAAAAAAAGGATATCTTCTGGGCATTTAGATTTCAATTCTCCATTAGGGATCATGGGAGAATAATCATATGTCATAATGGACATTAATATAACAAAAAACATACAGGGAAATATTTCAACATTTCAGTTGAAGTCAAATAGAGGGTTTTTTTCCTCTACATAATACTAACGTATCTGATGTTATGTATTGTCACGTTGTTGCATCATTGTTAAAGTCCATAATACATAGAATCAGTGCATAATCTATGGCATGCCTACCATATAGTAGATGCCACTCTGAGACTTCTATAGGGAATATCTCACTTAATCCTTAATCATTTTAACAAATCCACATAGAAAGTACTGATATTAGCTCCATTTAATAGACAATAAAGCTGAGGCAGTTGCTCATGGATGCATAATTAATAAATGATGGAACTGGAATACAAACCTAGGCAGTGAGTACCATTAAACTATGCTCTGTTTTCATATTTAGAAAGTCTTTAAATAAATAAACAACAAAAAATCCCCAGAAAAGCAACTTTAGGCAGGATTTAAATTGGAAAGTTGGAGTCCTTAAAGAGAAATTGAAAGGAAATTTTGAGGTCAAAAACCATGGGTGACTACAGCTGTTGTTTTATTACTTTCACTGATGTTCATTATTATAGAATTGGTAACTTCACAGACTAAGAACTGAGATAAATTTAACAGCAGTTTTAAGAACAAAATATAGAAAACTGTTCTCACATGCTCCTCTGAAAAATGTATGTGCACAAGCTGCTCAGCTTCTCTGTCACATGCTTTTATTCATAGGAGAGAGGGAAAACACTATAATGTAAACCCCTCTTATGTGATTGGTTTAGTAAAAAGAGCTACAAAGTTATACGAATGATTACAATTAAATTAACAAATATAAAGCATAGTAGAAACGGTAAGTGCCAGTAAAATTTCAAGAAACATTACACATAATGATAACGAGCAGACAAAAAATCACGTTTTGCAAAATAAAGGGAAATAATTTCCCACCATTATTAATATTGATTAATTACTTTGACAGGAAAAGAAAATAAAAAATACAATACAATCAATTATTTAATATTAATATATAAGCAATGATATTGGCTGAATTCAATTTTAACAAAAACTAAATTCCATTTTAAAAGATATTGTCAATCGTATAAAAATTAACTTAGTAGAATTGTAGACTGAATTTTTTGTGAAGAGTGAGCTGATCTTTCCCTCAGTTAGACAAAGTTTCTAAATTTAAATAAATATTTTAGAAGAATACACTTCCATTAATAAAAGCTGGATTCTATTATGAAAAGAAAAAACAGTCCTAACAATGTCCACGTTGACTGTGTCTGGCAAGGGAGCCGTAAATTTAACTTCCAAGTTTTCTAAGGCAGTGTTATTCATGAACAGGACTTTTGTTGGGTAACAAAAATAGGCATAATGAACAGGCAATCCTGAATTTTCCTTCTTTCATAGCTAAGTAAAAGAGAGAAAATATGCCATAAATTATATTGTTTTATTTGGATACATTTATATTCACATAGTCCTGTCTTAGTTTAACAGCAATTGGAAGAGCCATTGAAGCATCTATTTGGACCACCTACTCATTCATTAGCTTGTATCATTTGGATAACAGCCTTTCAACTCTGAGTAAACTACAAACTTGCCCTAATCAACGAAATAGTCGGTATCATAGAAATTGGAGATCAAAGATACTTCAGCTCACCATCCATTTTTAGCTCTTTCAGGTTATTGGATGCCACATTCTTTGATAATCATGCAGCAAACATTATAAAAATGGGAGTTTAATTGGAACATTGATAATCTGCAAAAATTTGAATTCATTTTTGCTGAGGAATATAGTATTTCTGGTACAATAAATATTTTTTTGCTTAAGCAATATATTTTCTTGTTTAAGTGACAGACAGTTGGGTTTGCTACTTTTGCTTCCAGAGAAAAAGTGAACCCATTGCATGTTCTATAGAGTCAAATACTAAGATTTGGACCCAATACCTTAGCTAGTCCGTGACCGGAAATGCAGTGAATTGTGTTAAACTAGACTTCAGTAAATATTTGAAGATTAAATGCATGAGTGAATTTTTTAAAAAAACATGAAGAATTTCCAAGAATGAAACAGACCAGTGAGAGAGATTTTAGGAGCAAATGTACCCTCCAAAGCACAGCACTGAAGAGACTATTTGACCTGCCTGGACATTGAGTTGACCATTTATCAGGATCAATCAATGCAAAAAAAGTACATTTTAATGATTTTTCTTCTGGACTAGTTTTGATATGCTGGGAACAAAATAGATCAAATGAGAGAATGAAGGGAGATAAGGTCTGTGAAAGCACATTGAATGTTACAGCACACAATACAAATGTAAGGAAGTTTATAATTGAAATAAAAGTAGGCTAGGAATGCCATGGAAGCAGTTCCCAGTCAGTTTCATTTTGTCACTAGCCAATATGAGTCAGCATTGGGTAAGATTCTGTGGCAAGTCTTAACCTTCTTTGGGAGCCTAGATTTAGTCCAAGTTTGAAGTTTTTCACATGCACCTTGATAGAAAGCTTTCTACACTTATTTGTACATTTAAGAAACTTTCCTTATATCAAAGTAAACTTTTTTAGTTCATTTGAAAATTCCTGTTTTGAAAAAACTTGGTTCAGATAGGAAAAGTACCGACACTTTCTATAAAAATAGTATTGATACCTGGGGCAGTATATGTTATGCAAAGTATTCGCTTTGGCAGCTGAAATGAGAATCCTCATTTTAATATCATTTCCAGAGGCTCAGGCCATGGTTTGAACCATAATCACCTGCAGGGGCAAATTTAAAGATCAAAAATGTCCATTTGCTTTCTTAATCCAAATCTAGTATTTTCTCTGCTGGAAACTGACTTTGATTTCCCCTGAAAAATATTTAAGTTTCAGTATATTGCTTAGAATTGCCAAAGAAAGTAAGATAGTATAAAATGCTGAGAAACCATGTAATTTTATCTAAACAATAGTTTATATATAGGCAAACTTACAGTTCTTATTAATTAATGAATAATCGCAACTCATATTTTCTTTGGAATTCTTATTAAAACGTCTCGTTGGAAAACATGCTTTCAAGTGATTTTATTACTGATAAAATATGCAAGGCTGAGAAGTTCTGGGTTTTGTTATCTCTGGTGTACATCAAGAGCACTTTATACTTACTTGTTTTAGAAGTGTCCCTACAAACCCAAAATACTGAGTCTCTACAAAGATCACCTAATACATAGCACAATAGATGAAATATTCATATTTGAGCATATAATGTTAATGTATGCGTAACCTGTATACATGTATACTGATGTATAATGTATGCATAATCAAATGGCTATAAGCCATTTGACAGGGAAGTAACTTTCTCTAAATCCAATTCTTATTTCACTACTGAATCAACTCCATCTCTAACCAAAACTGCGATAGAAGTAATAGGATGATGGAAATGAAATAAATCCTTCTTGAAAAACATTGCTCTCCTTGATTAAACATGTCTTGCTTCTCCATTTATCTTGGTCTCCTTGGTCTTTGCTGGGTTAATCTTTTTCTTTTTGTAAATCTTTCAGTTAGCTTTCTAAGCTAATATAAAAAAGTCTAGATGTAAGATATTAGGAGCAATATAGCATTAATATTTATATGTTCCATTTACACCTTTTTCATGCTCAGCCCTTGCAAAATCTTTTGATTCTAAAATAATTTTTGCATTATTAACAAAAATAATTACATTTTTAAAGTTTAGTTTTAGATTAAGTCATTTAACTAAAAAAATTTTTTGGTATGTATACCTCTATACTATGTGGAATGTCAATTAATTATAGAGCCATTTATGGGCAATATAGTCAGCAAATTATCAGAAAGTGTAAAATGATGATGAGTTAAACTGGTAATAAAATAAATAGCTATGTTCTAGTTTAAATTGTATTTTAATAAGAGGCAGACAAAAATCTGAGGGAAAAACATTAATACCACAAAAACAGAATAAAATTACAAGAGTGGTGGAAAAAAAAGAACTAGGTTGGTTTTACAATTACTGATATCTACAAGATAAAAGAAAAAGTAGATGATTCTTTACATGGATGCATATTTTTTGCACATATTAGATTATGGTCAGGAAGGACACTGCAGGTGCTGACGTGATATTACAAGACACCCAAATATTCACTATATTGTGATAATCGAAAGATTCGTAAGTACAGGCTTAAAATTGTCTCAAATAGTTAGCCTTATAAGACCCCCTAAAGTGAGGAACCCAGATAAAGTTAATAGAGAAAATAGTGAAAAAAGAGTCTTTGAATTTTATATACATTTGTCAGCCCAAGGATGTATGTTTGGTGTGGAGCAGAATGTGGTTTGACCTGCTGTCTCAGAGAGAGTGATGGTAAATGAAAAAGTTGTAGATCCAAGTTCTCTCTCCAGTTTCACTTGACAGTTTGTATCTGTGCTTGGAGAAAACCACGCACCAGGAAAAGGCTGAGGCTTAGGCCCCGACCCATCCAGGCCGCAGGCAGCTTAGAAGGTCCTCTTTGCCCTTTCTACTGCCACAAGGCTTAGGCCTATTCCCCAGGGAGGAGAATGGAGTCACAGCAACCCAACCTAAATTTCACATCTTATAAAGCTAGTGGGTTTCTTAAAGTCTTTCTTTTTCTACCTATGAGTAGAAAAGTTTGCAAGTGAATAAATTAGAAAATTACCTCTATTATTAGGAAATCATATACTGAAAAGCATTTTTTTTCTAGTAATGAACATTTCAAAGCTCAAGACCATATAGTAATTATCTGGAATAGGAGAAGTATTTTAAATGCAGTCTCTGTGACTCAAAACTCATTATCTTACAGAAAAAAAACAAAAACATGGGTAAAGCAAGACATAGAGCAAGATGAGTGATAGTATATTTGATAAATTAACTACAAGCTGATCATCCCTATGTGTTAGCTTTGCTAGCTTTAGTAATCTCTAGCATACTATGGAAAACTGTTGGAGAGGGAAGAGAATGGTACAGAACAAAAATCTATTAGGAGTCTAGACCAGAGAAGTGGTAGAGGAAATGTAGAGCAGAAATGTGATAGGGTAAAAGGATTTAAGCAGTATTTCAGAAGTAGAATGATACAAATGGATAGCCATTTGGAAGTGGTAAGCAGAATGAATATAGAAAGAAGATTCCAAAAGTTGCTAGTTTGGCGAGCAGGTTAGATAGTGATGTTATTGATTAATATAGGAAAAACATAACAATGAACCAGTTTTTGATTTGAGAAGAAGATAAAAAGTTCCGTTTCAGAAAATTCATTTGAGGAATCTAATTTTCAGGCATGAAGACATTGTAAATCATCAATATTAGGATAAAAACATTCGAGAGATTGAAATCACTAAACAGAGATTATTAGAAGAGATAAGAGGAAGGATATCCTAAGAAAAATTAATGGGTGTGATAGTAGCAGAGGAAAGTAGTTCAGGAAGAAATGGTGTTCAACAATACCACATACTAAGAAATTGCATGAGATGATATCTGAGAGGAAATTGTTAGATTTTCCAATTTGGCAGTTATTGGTAACTTTAAAAAAATGTTCAATTGGTTGTAGAGACTGTTAATTACTGTAAATCAAGAAGTAAACTGGTGGTAAAAGAGTTGAGACATTGTGTAGACTGCTCCTTCAAGACTCTAGAGGGTGATGAGAAGGATAGAAGTGAAATCTTTAGGGTAGCCAGGATCCAAGAAAGTAGGATTTCTTTGGTTTTGTTGTTTGTTTCCTTCTGCTCTTCTTGCTTAGGAGTGGCTTGAGTTTTTGTAAAAGATAAGAAACCAGCAAACAGGGAATTAAAGACTTAGCAAAGAAAGGGGATCATCATGGTGGCAATGGCCAGAATAGAAGGCAGAAAATTAAGGAAGAAAACAGAAAAATGTCTGATTTTAGAAAAAAATAATATCGTTTTATTTTCTTGAAAGGAAAGGTGAATATGGACATAAGTTTTAGGATGGTGTCTTAGTTTAGGTTCCTCCCAAAGTAGGCCCCAAGGAAGAATTTAGCAGCAAAAAACGCAAGAGAGGGTTGGGATGGTAAAGCAGGAATGGGAGGAGGAGTGATAAAGGATGTGTTTACAAACATGCTATAAGGTTCAACCCTCTGGGGATATTCTGAGAAACCATGTAGATCACTCCTTAGAATTGTTTCACTACAGGTGGAAGATGGGACACTGAGCCACCAAATTCTGTCCTATATTGAGTGAGGATTGATCTCAGGGGAATTAAATACCTCATTTCTCCATTTCCAGCTGCCTGAATTCAGACTGAAGAAACTCCTCTGGCCCATGAGAAAGGCTCCAGGCAGAGGGTACTTGAAATGAAAGCTGCCAGCTCCTTTAGAATGGTCTGCTGCAGCGGCAGATGAACTGAGAGTTGGGTGGAGAGGATTCGGGGCAGGACATCAAGGCTTCCACTGCAGATGGAAAAGGAGGTGCTCTTCATACAGGCAACTTAAGTGTGTTACTGTGTGTACCCTAGATTCCAGTAGAATGATAGTTCCCTTCACCAAACATGCTCCATGTGCTACAAATCCCTTTTTCTTCGCTAAGAATCCCTTCCCTTTTACTCTGCCAGGGGATTCTCTACCACTGCGCATTCAGTCAAAGAGATCAGGAAAGGTATCCTCCCACTCCTAACCCTTACACTCCGTGCCATACACACTCCCTTTCCTTCCATCCTGGTGAGGAGATCTTACTAAAATAAATAAAACAATCACACCAACTTTATTCCCATAATAGCACATTGGAGTTCTGCTTTGAAAGGTGGTCAGTAATAGGCAAGCAAAAATTTATTGACCTTTTAGGATGTTTCATTCTGGAGAATTGGAAATATTTAAAGCCTCTTCAGGGTACAGTCTGGGCCACAGGTACCTGATGCCTCTTTCCTTCTGTTATGAGGAGGGGACTGAAGAGAGGGCAGAAAAGACCCAGGGGATCTTGGGGAAGAATAGGGAGAGATTCCAGAGTGTGAAGGAAACTCATGAATGCTTATCTGAGATGGATTCTACATGACTACAGGGGACTCAATAGGGAGGGAAGGGTACATTTTGCAGCTGACTCTGGACTTTGTGTACATGAATTATTGACTAGGAGATTGTCCCTCTCACTTGCCTAGACACTATGGGTACACAGAATGGGTTATCCACGTGCTTAACTAATTTTCTATAGCGCATGTCCTATGTGCCAGGCCCTGTGTTGTATGCTGGGAACACTAGAGTGAATAAGCAGATGTGGTCCCCACCCTCATGACATTTATAGTCAAAAAAGATTAGAGGATACCCCATCTGCGATTCCTTTTCCTGCTTCTCATAGTTCGCATCAGTCTTGTTTGCCTCTTGAGTCGTCTTTTGCCTCCTGCCTTATAACTGTTTGTGGTCATGCCTGGCCTCACCTAACAGATGAAGAGTTCCCTGAGGGCAAAAATTGTTTTTTCTCACACACAATTACAGACTGGCTGACAGATTGAAGGCAGGAGAGACAACTGAGTGACGGTCTCATTTGAAGTGTGTGGTAGAAGTCTAGATATGAGCATTTTAAGCCAGACACACTGACCCAATCTGCTCAGCTATATCCAGACTGTTGGAGAAGGTTCTTTGCCTGAAGGAGTCATCTCTCCTCTTATTTTATATCTTCAAAGCAGCATATTTAATGATCAAAGCCGTATCTGTTCCACTTATTCTGGGAACAACATTACATTGAAGTTTGAGCTTTAAAAATGATGGGAAAAAGTTAGTCTTTAGGCCATTGCTTCTAAGTTCGTGGGAATGAATATTCAAAGAGACTCTCTCTGCAGGGCATTTTGAACTTTCTGAAATTGTGTGGTTCCATAAGCGGTTATAATGTTAAGGAGTAACTCAGGGGCTGAAGCCAAGTAGAATGGTGACAGGGACAAGAACTTTGGACTCAGAGAGTATAAACACTGTTACGTATTAATTGTGTGAATTTGAACAAGTAAGTTAATCCCTCAGGACCTCAGTTTCATCTTTAAAATGGGGATGTTAATACCTCTTTCAAAGATTCATAAGGATTGAGATAATTCATGTAGAGTGCCTTGTATACTGTAACACACAGTTGTCATAAATAATCCCTAGAATTTATTTATTGTGATAGCAGATATGACAAATATTTGCCAAAAGTCCCTGTTTAAATTCATGGCCAATTAGGTCATGGAACTTCTCTGAAAAACCAATCTTTTATAGGAGTTGCAAAACTAAATAGTAATAGACATAGCGAGGAACTATACATGATAATGAAGAAAAGGACAAAATATATTTAAAACACTGTTTCACCTGAGGAATAAAGAGACCAATATGTTGAAGAGAAAATGACAAAAGCATATTATTATAGACACTGCCAAATTTTTAATTAAAAATCAATGGAAAAGGCTTAAAAATAAAAACTTTCAACTTTCAAAATTTCTTTGAGGCAGAAGAAGACCTAACCAAAATAGTACTGCCTCTGTGAGGGGAATTAATCCCTGGAGAATTCACATAAAGCAGCCATCATATAACTTTTTCCAAGTCCCTCTTGAAAGAAACCAGAAAAAGTTGCATACTAATTTTTCCTCCTTCTGACTCACCATAAAATCGATCAAACCATCTTCCTGACTAGATTCGTGGTTTTCAAAGCAAGCAGAGACAAATCAACTCCAGTGCAGTGTGTGGAAAGCATCAATGTATACCTTAGAAAAGATACGGAATTGGTACCTGTAAGTCCAAACACGCATGCATCTACTCAAAACTTACAAGAGGAATATGCCAGGATGCTACCAAATGGAAACACACTCACATTTTTAAGCTTTCATAGCATTTTGTAACCCTCTGATGACACTCATTACAGAATACTTTATATTTCAATCAAGCATGCAGTTTTTCATCTCCCTTTAAGACTACAAATTACTTGAAAATAAAGACTGTGACTTGCTCATTTTTCCACTCTTTTATTTCCTGTTATGCCAACAACAGGAACCAATCCCTTGCACAGCTCAAGAAAATAAAGAAAAACAATTTTTTGAGTGTTTAATATGTGCCAGACTCTAGGCTTGGAGTTTCTTATAAATCTCATTAAGTACATTATTGAATTCAATTTTTGAAGTGATGCAAGTCTCTTTGGCCTCTTACAAAAGCTAAAATGATGGCTTCTCTACTTTACCCAAGCCAGAGTGAAATCTTCTTCATAGGCTACAAGTTACTGCATAGTAGTAGTTTAATACACAACCGTTAGAGGCATTATTCCATCTTCTCCCAGATCAACTCATGAGTGAAAGTATTCATTCTAATTAAAGAAGTTTCTCTTTCAAGTTACAAATTAGAACATTTAGCATAAAGGGAACGTCTAAGAAATAAATCTCATTAAAATAATGAGTCTCTCAGTGTCATCATGTATCAGCTTCCAAATATTATTTTCCTTTCTAACTCACGTGTTATGTGTTATTATGGAAAAGTAACTGGTACAATCCTTTGAAATAATAAGGAATAAAATTGAAATTAAAGCCTTCCAAATGTGCAGAAGTGTAATATAATCCACAAATAAAATGCAGACTCCTCTCTGTTCTTCCTCCTCCAAAGATAATAATTAATCAAAAGAGTATTCCCTTTGAGTAAGGCGCACCAAAGTAGTTGGCTCATATATTTGCAATTCGATAAGAAACAATTTCTAAAGGAGTCGAAGAATCTCCTCTATAATCTTACCCATGGTCTCAGAAAGTGAAAAAGTGGTTTCACTTTTGTTCAGTAGTTGACTCCCAGATGATAAACTGAGATTGGAAGGACAAAATTGATACTGGAAAAAGAAAAGTTAAATGCAGGATTCTGAGTTCTGTTCAAACTGGAGAACACCAGTGGGGAGACTAGAGGCCTCTCTTTACTGATGCAGCAGTTTGAAGTACTCTTGTGTAGTATAATAGAATAATTGACCCAATTAGGGCTCTATTCATCAGAAATTAGATTTCTGCAGGTGCCACGCACAAAGGCTTTTAAGGGCCTTCTCAGCTTCTCACTAGCAACATTGGGAAATTGCAGGCACAACAGAACTGCAAAATCTGCAATTTAATATCTTTCCTCAAGGTATCTGCCGAACCTCACTTTAATTTTAAAGACGGGTGAAAGGGACATAGCTTAGGATCTGCTCCTTGCCGAGACAGCCCTTTCCTGTAAGCCTGTGGCCAGCCATCCTCTCTAACCCCGCTTTAGATAAACACATTCAAAAGCAACAACTGTAGCCTGTGATTGAATATTCACCTTCCACAGAGCATCTCATTCCCAAGTCTGCCCAATTCAAGCCATCTTTTTGGAGATTAATACTGTATTCACCATTACCAGAATGGCCTCAGCCAAGTCCTTTAGATGCTATTTCTTCAGATGCAATTCACATTACATAGCTAAAGATTCTTAAAATTGTGTCTGAGACTGTCAAAAAAGAAACACTGATGGTACTTCAAGTTTTCCTAGGAGTATGGGAAAGGAAAGAGGTAAGGAAAAGCCCCTTACCTTAAGATCGAGGGGTTTTTGAATGAAGTTCAATCCTTTAATTTTTCTGATGAAATGTTCCCTTTCACCAAGAGGATATGAAGAAATTCACTCCCCTAACCTCTCTATCTTTTCCACCTTGAACACACATACAATCACTCCAGTTTTTTATTCTTCTCTTTTTTTTTCTGCATTGATTATTATTTGAATTACGTTTATGTATGTGTCTGTGTGTAGTTACACTGGTTTCTGTATCTCCCATTACAATGCATGTTCCAGGGAAGTAAAGACATTTGCTCACTTATTTACTGCTGTGTCCCCTATCCCCGGTGCCTGGGAAAGTACAGGGCACATGGTAGATTCTTAGTACATGTTTGTTGAATGAATGAATAAAAGAAATTTGTTTTCCTTAGGGAAATCTAAAATCACCACATTAAAGGTGAACTGATACTAAGGGAACCAGTACCCCTGTCCTGCTTCTGGGGTTCAAAAGAAATATATCAGATCCTGTAACTAAACAGCATAGTGTTGAGTTTAGCTTTAAGCCAGATTGTGGCTTCCCTCTTTCTCTCAAGTTACTTCTTCAGCATTGGCTCAGTTCCCAGGATGAACATGGTCACAATATGGCAGAAGCAGCTCTAGTCTGTTCTGATTCACACCTAACCAGAAAGGGGAATCTTTCCTATAGTTAAAAAAAAAAGTCCAGGAAATTTTATCCTACTAGCCCTGATTAGTCTAACTTGTGTTATGTGCCTTCCCTGAACCAGTCACTAGGACCATGAGGCTAGAACCTGTTGTTGACTTGGTTTAGATCACGTGCTTCACTCCAGGTGCTAGGGTAGAGTCAGCTTTACCCAAAGCACATGAACCAGGAGGAGGGAAAGCCAAGGACATGTTCCCCCAAAACAAAATCAGGGTAATAACGCTGCAAAGGAGTAGTTTGGGCCTGAAGCAAAAATTAAAATGCCAAGTATACCCCTAAACTCCAAATCAGTGGATATCTTTTAGTTGTTATTTTAATTAAACTCTCTGAAGCATATGCTAAAGTTTCTCATTCCTCCCATTTTGAATTTGTCTCTTTTTTGGCTCTGATCTGACTCTTACATCTCCACCACGTTTCTGACTGCCCATTTTGGTTTCATATTCAGCTACTTTTATGCCGCCCTCCCTTTAAACGCTAGTATGCTGCAGGATTTGTCCTCATGCCCTTCTGTTCTCATTCTCTACACTCTCTCACAGTGATCTAATTCACACCCATCGCATCAACTAGACAGGAGTGCTGATGACTCCTAAATCTTCATTTCCATGTCAGCCCCTTCTCCAATGCTACAGGGGCCATATATAAAACTGTCTACTAGACCTCACCACAACTGAAAGGAAAACTATCCTAAACTAAATGTTATATCCCCCTCCTTCCTGCAGCTCTACTCCGATTACAACCCAATTTCTCCCACTGTGTTGGTTACACTTAATTAGACCCAGCAGAGGCAAAAACCTACCTCAATTTTTAACTCTCTCACCAACATACAGACACCAAATCCTGCCAGTTCCACTTCTTAAATATCTCTCCAATGTGTCTATTTCCTCTCCATTCACATCATTATTGCCACTGTCTTAGATCAAACCATCATTTTGTTTTTCTTGCTGAGACTATTGGGAGAGCCTCAGAATTGGTCTCCTTACTTCAGTCTTGCTTTTTTGCTCCCAACCATCTCCCATATTTTTATTCAGAATATTTTTTAAAGTATAAATTTAATCACATTCTTTCAATAGTTCCCACTGCCTATTCAATAGAGTACAGAATTCCTAGTAGGACACAAAAGACTCTTCGTTCCGTGGCCTTGCCTGCTTTCCAGCCTCGTCTCTTGCTGCTCCCCATGGATACTTTGCTACTTTCACATTTTCCTCTGCTCTTTGGCTGTTCATTGTTCTCTAATAGTAATGACCTTCTCTCCCTCTGCTCCTCATCCGCTAGGAAAGTCCTACTCATCCCCAGGACTCAGCTCAAGGGCCAGTGGACTTCTCTCAGGACAGACTTTGGTACCTGGGGAGAAATGAGTAGTCCATCTACTCTAGTTCAATATTGTCTTCTGCAAACTTCTCAAATACCATTTATTCTATTATTGCAAATATTTGTGCATTTTCCTCTCTCATACTAACATGAGACCTCTTTAGAAGCAGGTGCATTGTCTTGTTCATCTTTGTGTCCTACAACCAGGGAGAGAGCATTGTACAGAGTATGGATGTGCTCATGGAAATGATAGAATAGCCCCATCTTACTACATGTCAGTTTCCTTTTCAAGACCAGCAGAAGAGTGTCTCTGAACTCAAGGGCTCAAGTCACTCTTTTAAAGGGCTTGCCTGATTAGATCAGGCCCACCCAGGATATTCTTCCTTTTGATTAACTCAAAGTCCACCAATTATGAACCTTAATTATATCTCAAAAATCCCTTCACCTTTGCCATGTCATGTAACATAATCATGGAAATTGCTTCATTGTATTCACAGGTCCCACACACACTCAAGGAAAGGGGATTACACAAGGGAACGGGTCATTGGAGTCATTTTAGAATTCTATTTACCACATCTGGGCACCTCTAGACTAAATAAGGCTTCTCAGTCCTCAACTCATATCACTGGGGTGATCTCAGAAATTGCACCACCAAGCTGAAATTTGAGGGAGCAAGCCAAATGAACTCAGGAATCTAGAGATATCTCCAGGTTTATTAGCTAACAAATAGCTTATTGAGCTAATTATTTTTTTTTTTGTTTTTGTTTTTTTTTTTTTGTGAGGAAGACCAGCCCTGGGCTAACATCTGTTGCTAATCTTCCTCTTTTTTGCTGAGGGAGACTGGCCCTGGGCTAACATCCGTGCCCATCTTCCTCTACTTTATATGGGACGCCGCCACAGCGTGGCTGACAGGCAGCGCGTCGGCGGGCGCCCGGGATCCGAACCGGCGAACCCCGGGCTGCCAAGCGCGGACTAAACCGCTGTGCCACCGGGCCGGCCCCTTGAGCTAATTATTTTAAAGATTCTTGTGTTAATTATTTTTATAGTCTATGTATGGATGGTCAGGTAAACTATATATTTGCATGTATATACCACTTTTTAAATTAGTAACTTTTTTTTCATTTTCAGCATGCTTGTTTATCTTTGTGTCTATATTCACAGCTACAGTGTGAAATTGTAAGGGCAATGAAAGTATGATTCACTTTTATATTCCAAGTGCCTAGATCTCAATATTTAATTAAGACCCACTCAAGTAAACAGTTTTTCTAATTCTGCTTCATTTAGGCCTTTTGCCTTGTTTGACCTTTGAACCACCGATGTCCCTTAAGAGATACAGAGAAGGACATTTGATGTTTGCTCAACATATTGTAAAAATGTCTATATAATTTGATCCCTAGTCCTTTCTAATGAGAATATTCTAGCTTTTTGGCAGCTAAAAAAGAAATATATGTAGTCTTCAGCTCTGACAACTCAAAAATGTCTTGGAAGGTACTGTTTTCTCAAAACCAATTGAGGTCAGTGATATCACAGAGCTGTTCCTGAGGACTTTTGCTTCCTCAGCAAAAACAAGCAGACAAAGGCCTGTGAAACAGCACTCCTTTTCTACCAGTGGAGAAAGCTGGACTCAGCCCTGTGTGTGTACTGGGGTTTTGCATTCCCTTGGGCAGCAGAGGTGGCCTAACTTTCAAACTTCCCACAGAATATTCTCAGAATGCCACCAGTGCAGGTCTCACGTCAAAAGCAACAGAACAGTGAAAGCAGAGAACTGACATGGCATTTAAGACACTATCAGTGCCCCAAGTCCATACAGGCAGTGACTTCAGTCATGAAATTGTTCAATCTTCAGTGATGCATGAAGGAAAAAAAGAGACACATAAAAGGAAACTCACAGAAATCCTCAGATTCCCATATAGCAGAAAGGCTGCAGGTGATCGATTAGGGTCACATTTTTGCCACTTGAAGCCAGCTTAGTATTAGAGAAACGTCTTTGCAGATCAAGGCTCTAACCTTAGTTGTGTGGATTGCTTCAGAGAGTCCAGAAAGACCCTGAAATAATAGGGGAAAAGTCTTGCCAGTACATGCATGCAACACAAATGTCACTGGGGATATTCTCTGCCCTTAGAGACTTAGGGAATTTTCATCTAAACTCCAAATTCAGGGCCTGGGGCACTGAAAAGCCACACACACCTACGTGTGCCTTACTTGTGCTTCTTTCTTCTTTGATCTGGAATCAGGGTAGCCTGCTTTGCGCTGCCCCACCTTCGAACCAGAAATAAAGCTCTGCCCTTCCCACTTGCCTCCACAAGAAATTCCAATCATGGGGCTGGCCAAGTGGCACAGCGGTTTAGTTCGCATTTGGTAGCCCGGGGTTCGCGGGTTTGGATCCCGGGCGCCCGCCGACGCACTGCCTGGCAGCCACGCTGTGGCGGCATCCCATATAAAGCAGAGGAAGATGGGCATGGATGTTAGCCCAGGGTCTTCCTCACCAAAAAAAAAAAAAAAAAAAGAAATTCCAATCACAGCAAACATATTATGAGTTTTATTGATGTACTAACATTTGTGAGGTCATGAAGAAGCAGCTCATAAGATTTCCCCTGGATTTGTTTCATTTCTTTCTTTGCTCTTGCAGTTAGTACCCACATATTCTGTCCTTTCCAAATCTGTGTTTATCACATAGGGCCCTCCCTGCCCCATAAATATTCCTGGGAAATATCATCCAGCCCCTACTTCCCTATAGGGCCCTTCCAAAATCATGTGCCTTCCTCAGTCCTCCTGCATCATTGGAAAATAAACATTATTCGTCTGTGTTCATGCCTATGCACACTTTCTCCCTAGAGAGCAAGTGAAAAGCTTTTACCATTTTATCAACAAGGGTCCATGATCCAAAATGAGTAAGAACCATTGCTTAGAGCCTATTACCATGGGGGAAATGTTTGGAAGCCACATTTCACTGCCAAGAAAGACAGACAATATATCACACGAGAGCCCCTAGTAAGAACAGAGTGTTCAGCCTCCCTCTGCCCCCTAGAGGCGGCGGAGTTCTAGCTACGGCTTCTCTCCAGAGCAAGGTGACTCTGCTCTTCACATCCTTAATCACTATCCTCCTGCTCTGTGCCACCTCTTTGTCTTTTCCCACCGCTCTTCTCCACCTTCAACCCTGCCGAGTGTGCCCTCTGGAACCTCCTAACATTATTAATAAATACAGTTTCTTCACGACTTCTTCTCACAACGTTCTATCTCCAGAGTAGCAGCAAAACCTAACAGTTTAAGTGTTTGAGTCCGAAATTAGTCTTTCCATTTTCAAATCCATGCTCCGTGAGTTTGGTCAACTTCATCTTTCATCTATAAATTGGGACAATAATAGTATTCACTCACAGGATATTGTGAAGGTTAAATGAGTAAATATATGCAGGGAACTTAGAACACAGCAAGTCTGCAGAAAGCGTTAACTCTCTTTTTATCATTACATCATCATCCGTCATCATCTCCTAGTTCCACCTGAAGGATCTACCATGAAGGCTGCACTTCTCACGCAGCCCTCTCGAGAGGGGTCTCTTGTCTCCCACACCCCCCAAACCAAAAGCCTGGGCAGAGACATTGACATAACGCCAACCCATCAATACATTTCTATATTCACATAGGTGACAACCCAAACCACTACATGGAAAATGGCTTGAATTTATTCCTTATTACTGTGAAGATAAAGGTGAAGTTTGATAGGTTGATGTTATAGGAATGAGGGTTTAGCTAGCACTGGAAAGTAATTCCTAATATTGAGAACTGCCCAGGAGTGAAATATGTCATTTGAGGAGGTAACAGAGTCCCTGACCTAGACATATTAATAGCAGTTTTGTGTGTGCCCCCTATCTCTGAAGTTATAAGAAAAATTCCTGCCTAAGGAGGAAATTTGGCCTTAATTTTTAAAATCCCTTTTAAAGTAAAATCCCCCAGTCTCCATGGAATTTGTTTATATTCTAAGGAACATACATAACAAAACCAGTAGTTTTATATACACAATATGGCTGTAGTTAATTGGGGTAGGGAGAGCACAGCATTATTGGTTACCAGACCTGCCTCTCCGCTTGGCTCTGCAACTCACTTGTGTGACCTTGAAGAGGTCATTCAATCTCTTTTAGTGAAGGGGAAATAAGTGGTTGCACCTAGGGCTTTCAAATGCTTTTAAACTCTAAAATCCTTTCTACTAATGAAATCCCATGGAGAAGCTCAATATGTAACAGAAATAAATTCCCAGCTGGAAAAGTTTCAGTAGGAATGACAGTGGCCCAACCAGTTCCCTGCCCTGCAACCCCACAACTCCATGTCTCCAAGGTCAGCCCTTGATGTGGCTTCATATACCTTCAAAGGTCGTCAGAGTCAACTTTCAGAACAAACTGACCAACCTGAGGGAAATGGCTTCTAGAGTCTTTTCACCTCTATCTGGAATTTACATTCTATATATATATAGTATATCTTCGAAATTAACAATGTTTTATCCTTGTTCAAAATTTTCTTGTTTGGCATTAACAGTCAGCTAAGATCAAAGGATTTTGGCATTGAAATGGCATTGTTTTATGGCTTATTTTAATATTTTCAGGAAGACATGATACAATAAATTCTCTCTTGGTCTATTTCTTCCCTATTTACATTTTAATTAAGTTGATATAGGATGTTTTTCTTATACTATCGTTATATAGCTACTTGCTTTTTGCCACACATGAATATCTGCATAGTGTATATTTCATATATAATTGATAGCATGTTTTATAAAGTATTAGTGCATGTGTGTGTATATATATATATATACATATGCTACATCTAAAAATTTTTTTAATAGATAAAAATCCCACGGAGATATTTTTAGCTCCTTTCAACCTTATTTAAAGACATCACCAGTTTTCAAATAGTAATATAAAATGAATATGCAAATAATACTTCTAAGAAAAAGGAATAACAATATTTTGACTATGATGAACTTCTGGCATTTAAAGGGGCTCTAATATGGGTATCAAATATCTCAAGATGCAATTTAGTTGGGAAAAGTTAGGTTCATGAACAAAGATGAAATTGACAACTGGAGTATTCAAAGATATCTGTTGGAAGAAAAGATTTTCTAGTTTTTATTCTTGCCTAGGAATAAAATTCTAAAACTTAACTTGTAACCCAGATAAAAGAGAAAAATTAAGTTAAAACAGTCACTAATATAGGTAGAAATAAGATGCAGAAGAAAACAAGAAATAACAGGAAATAAAATACTGATGAAAACAAGTAATTACAGGACACTCATTATTTTCCATGATAAAATTGATATTTCTTAAATGTTATCATCACAATGTATTTAGCACTAGTCAAGACTTTATTAAAACACTCAATTTTGTTTAGGGTGCACAAATTAAATTATCTATAGGACTACAAAGAAAGCCCTGAAGAAAATCACAAATATCTACTGCTAACAAACTAGAACGTGTCTTAAGACACAGCATTTAAAGGATTTTGGCCTGTTTCCTCATTCGACTAGATGATCACTATTGCATTAACATCTGTAATTCCATATCATTAGGAAATATAGAGCCTAAGAGGAAAGCACAAATATGCAATATCATTGACACTGATATTGATTCACGTGCTATTTTAATGGAAAACCATAAATGCGGGCTTTCGCAGGTATCAAAAGCTCTCCTGAAAAATGACCTCAGGCAAGAATAAAGTAACTCCTCTTCTGTTCCTGTGTTCTCCTTCATTCCCCTCATTAACCAATGTCTTGAAAGAGTGGTTTGCACTCTGTCTGCACTTCCTCAGCTGCCATTAATGCCTTAGTCTTCTGTAATCTGGTGTTTTCCTTCATTATTCAACTAAAAGATCTTCACTTCAAGTCAAGCATGGCCTCCCAGTGGCAAATTCAATGGGCATTTTTAAATTATATAACTTGATCTTGCTCCAGCATTTGAATACACTTTGATTGGATGTAATTTTTTGTGATTTCTATTCTCTCCTGGTTTAATTTTTACCCCTCTGGGTATTGTTTTCACCCTTTTGGCTGATTTCTCTTTTGCCTCAAGGTTCCATGCAAGGTCCTCATCTCTCTCTCACCTATTCTCACCAGGCAAACTCCCCCACTCCTATGCTTTCAGCTATCATCCATACCACAAATGCTCAGATAGCCCGTGTCTAGGCTTTACTGTTCATCTCTCTTCCTACCCCACTTTTTCAACTATTCATGTGATATTTCTCCACTTGGATATTCCAGAGGCAGCCAAAATTAAGAATGTCTGAAATAGAACTCACACTTCAAACTCCTACTAGTTAATTTTATCCTGCTTTCACCAGGTGCCCAAATTAGGAACTTTAAAGCCTTCTCAGATCTTCCATCTACTTTGTTTTTTACTTCCCACCCTCAGTGGATTCCTAACCACTACTGATCTTCCCAAGTTAATGTTTCTTCAGTTGTTCACTCAGTCCATCTCCCTCTGCCTTATTCTCCTTAGTCGTTCTTGCCCCAAGTCTTACTTTCTCTAATTCATTCTCTCCACTGTTAGCTAAACTGATCTTTAAAAAATATAAATAAAATTTCTTTGCTCTTTTGATTAAAAATACTTATAATATCCCTATTGTATGCAGGATATAATTCAACTTTTTAACCATGGCATACCAGCGCACACAAAATTTTTACTGTAGCCCTTTCCCCGATCCTATCCACACACACGGCACACACAGGCTCTTTTGCCTCTCCAAGTAGTTCTGTTTATTATTCTGATTCCCTTTTGCATTTCCAATGTCTCTTTATTAGTTCTTCTCATCAGTATAGATATATCCTTATCATAATATTTTAAATTTAAAAATTATATATTTCCTCCAACTCTATGTCCCTCTCTAGCTAGTAGTTCTTCTACATTTACTGTTCTATCTACTCTGCCACCACCAGCTATGTTAAACAATGTTTTTCTAATGAACAAATTCAGTTGGCATTATTTAGTATTTATCTTTTGTGAATACTCAGCAGGATTTGTTATTGTTGTCCTCTTTCTCCTTAAACAACTCCAACTCTTATATATTGTTGGATATGACCTCATTCCTGTCAGAATGGCTATAATTAACAAGACAGGAAACAAGTGTTGGAGAGGATGTGGAGAGAAGGGAACTCTCATACATTGCTGGTGGGAGTGCAGACTTGTGCAGCTACTATGGGAAAAGGTATGGAGATTCCTCAAAAATTAAAAATAGTTTTTCTTTCTAAGCTACCAACTTAAATCCATATGTTACTTGCTGGACATCTCTATCTGATAACCTCACAAATACTTCAAACTCAATATGTCCACAAATTGACTCATTGACTCAAATTGACTCAAATCAAGGTAAAGAAGTGCCAACGCCATCCACTATCAGGCAAAACTGAAATCTGGGAACCATCCTAAATTACTCTCACTCTCTCTGCACCATCATCACCACAGAATGTACATTACCAAGGACAGTTAATGCTGCTTCTTAAATATCATCACAGTCACCATTTGCACCATCCCCTCTGTCTTTATTCAAATCTCGTAATTCTCTCACCTAGATCAATGTACAGTCTAAATTCTAAATGTAATTTCTAAATACTAAATTCTCAGCCACAATTATCATGGACTACATAAGATAGAAAATGAGAACAAAACACAGTGTAAAGGGACAACAATTAAGTTTATAAAATAAAAATATCTTATTTATGTATGTCATAATTTTAGAGCTGAAAAGAAAATTAGATATGACTCAAGATTCTCAAACAACTCTGAAATGGAGAAAGAACTAAAAGATTGTTCTGGCGAGAAAAACCAGTAAAAAGAGATTAAAATATATTCCTCGCTTTCTGCTTATAAATTCTATTTTTTGGAGGAATAAATAATATTTTGAGTTAGAGGAAGTTATATTGAACACTATTAACCATGTAGCCCAGATGAAAAGAGGGAAAAAAGCAGCTAGATGGATCATCATTCTTAGGCCTCCCATGAAAAGGGAGTGAATTGAACTTTTTCCAAAATGGGTTCACCTAAGAACCTCTGTTAATGGTTTGCGTATTGGAAGATCAGTGCTATGGACTGAATTGTTTGTGTCCTCCCAAAATTCGAATACTGAAACCCCAATCTCCAGTGTGATGGTATTTGAATGTGAAGGCTTTGGAAGTAACTAGGTTTAGCTGATGTCATGAGAGCAGAGCCCTGATGATGATATTAATGCCCTTATAAAAAGAGGAAGAGACACAGAACTCTCTCTCTCTCTCTCTCTGCCACATGAGGATACGAGAAGCAAGCCATCTGCAAGCCAGGAAGAGCACTCTCACCAGGAACTGAACTGGCCAGCACTTTGAACTTGGCCAGTCTCCAGGAAAACCAGAAATAAATTTCTGTTGTTAAGCCATCCAGTCTGTGGTATTTTGTTATAGCAGCCTGGACTGACTAAGACAACCACTTTATCCAATTTTGGACAGCCAAGAACTGCTAACATGTTATGGAGGCAATCTAGTTTTTGTTAACATCCTGTGCTTGTTTTGTCTCTAGAGTAAAATCCTGTTGAACAAAACAAACATTTGGCAGTGGGCCATATTTGTAATTAATTCTTTTGTGGCTACCTAAATTCAATATGTAATTTACTTACTTTCTGAGTCCAAAAAGGCTTAAAGGAATTTTTATATCTCTTTACTATATATCTCTCTATGCTTTTATATCTCTATGCTATACTATAGCCAATATACCCCCAATTTTTGTTTATTTTTGGAATAAATCAATCACCAATTGTTGCATCCTTTGTTGAAAGGCAATGACTAATTATATTAGTTAGAAATAACTGAGTGAAATAAAAGATAACACAAGAGTAGATAAAGAAAATAAGAAATCCGGAAGTAGGCATTGATTCAGCAACTCAATATCAAAGCCAATGTCTCTCTGAATATCTATGATTGCAAAATGGCTGCCATAGTTCCATTCATTGTGTCTAAATCCAAGCAGGAAGAAGGAAAGAAGGTGCCTGCTGTAGCTGTCCCCTTTAACAGGAAAGTGAAAGATCTCCCAGAAACACCCCCAAGAGACTTCTTTTTACATACCATTAACCAGAAGTGTATTATCTGACCAGTCATCGTGTGAAGAGAGACTGTAGGAGCAAGTGTGCAGCTTTTCCAGCCCTTTTGGTAGAGGCAAGGAAGGGAGAAATGGACTGGGACCTGGTTTGGGGTTAGTCTACCAATAGCATCTGCTACTCCAATTATCTACCAATCGATCCAGAATTCTTTTTTTAAACAAAGAGGCTAAGCAGATTTGTAAAATGCCTTAACTAACAGAAACATAATATTTAAAATTTCACTTTATGGAAAGAGATTCTTTCTATCTTTAAATGCCTTTCATAGTATTAGGCCAAGTCATGGTGCCCTGTCTCCTTAATAAATCAGGAAACAGCAAAGCAAGCAGATTCATAAGTCTTTGCAGACATCTTGGGCCTATGAATTTTTTAAAAGGTTACTGTATTTGTACATCAGCCCAGGTTTCCTGTATGTCTTTCAGAGGAATCAATTCATCTTTGGACTCTAGCACTGGTTTCCTGAAATAAAGCCAACAAGAGCCCAGGAGCACCAGATCAGAAGTGGTGAGTACAGTGGTTAAGAGCTTGGCAGCTGTGTCACATAAAAATAAGTTCAATTCCTGATCCTACACCCTGCTGCTTGTGTGAGTGCAGGCAGGTTATTTAGCCCGTCTAAACCTCCATTTCCTCATCTGTAACATGAGAATTTTAACAATATCTACCTTGTAAGACATGAATAGGAAAATGCCTGCAAATTTGATCCTGAGATAAGTGTTCAGGGTTGTTGAGCAGACTGCTAGCTATCTGCCCAATAGCCCTTTCGCCTTATATGTAGACATGTGCATAGTTAAAGATCCCACCTCCCTTGCAGACAAAGGTGACCATGTGGCTAGATTCTGATCAGTGATAAGTAAGCATTAAGGTTTCTGAGAAAGCATCTTTAAGAAAGGTGCTGAATAGCTGGCACATTTTGCCAGGGGCCGCCCGGTGGCGCAGCGGTTTAGTCCGTGCTTGGCAGCCTGGGGTTCGCAAGTTCGGATCCCGGGCGCCCGCCGATGCACTGCCTGTCAGCCATGCCGTGGCGGCGTCCCATAAAAAGTGGAGGAAGATGGGCACGGATGTTAGCCCAGGGCCAGTCTTCCTCAGCAAAAAAGGGGAAGATTGGCAACGGATGTTAGCTCAGGGCTGGTCTTCCCCACAAAAAAAAGGTGCTGAACAGCTGGCACATTTTGCCCCTTTCCCTTTCTTTTCTCCTGCTGATGGCTGGTGTCCCAGCCACCATCTCATGACCAAGAAAGATACAATGCCAAAGGACAGTCTAATGTTTCTTGAAATCTCTTGTGAAATTTTTTCAATAGTACATTGCTCTATTTTGGAGTACAACAGAAAATTACGTACTTATTTTTTATGTTGTGACTTTAATGTCACAGAGATTGTCAGCAAAAGAGTTAATTCAAATATGGGGAGCATAGCAAATTAAAGAGGAGCTGGCTATATTTATTATCCTAAGGAAAAAAGAACCCCTCACTATCCACTGACATGATGCAAAAAAAGAAGGGACAGTCTCATCTGTTTCTTCTGTCCTAATGAGAATTTGTCTTATAACTATCTAACAAATTATAGAAGGCATGCAGAATATCATATTCCCTCCTCCTACCTGCTATATCATTTTTCTCAATGAAAATTACATGACTCAAATCTTAGGGCATAGGACCAACTACAATGGACAATATTAGAGGAATTCAACTTTGCTCAGAGATTTCCAGACAACATATTAATAATTTGCCATCCTTAAAAAGATGGAAAGTGAATTCTGGGCCAAAAACCACAAGTGAAAAGTCTCTTCAAAAATCCCCTTGTGAATGACATATTAAATGATGTTTAGGATATTATTATAAGAACTATAAGGTACAAAGAAAAACAAATTTTGAGCTACAAATGGAAAACCCCAATATACTTCTCCACTTAAACTTTTCTGCTTGCCTCAATATTCTGATATTAACCCATTAGCAAATAGATTTTTATGAAAATCTACTTAAAAATGAAGAAACTTTTTCTTTAAAAAAACCCCCAAAGAAAAAAGCAAAACAACATAAAAGCTTGATCCTTATTCCACACTAATCTCAACAGCAAACAAATCAAATACTCATTGCCTAATTTCTTTCAACGAAAATCTTTAGATTTGCGTCCATTCATTCATCTTCAATCACTACACATCACAGTTAGGGGTTGTCATGAATGCAGCAATAGCTGAAGCCAGAAGAATGAGTGAAATCCCTGAGGAGGAGGCAAAGAGCAAAAAAAATAGGGAAGAGACTGATTCACATGGTAGGCATAGCTATGGAATAGTGGGAGGAAGGCTGTGGGAGAGAAGGGAGGGATTGTTGAAATCAAAGCAAGAGACAAGTGAGCTGGGTCAGAGCACCAGGATTTTGAAATGCTGCAGAAGCCAAGGGAGGACAGGAGTGACGTTCTGTTTGAAATGCATCTGAGAGACTGAAGATAATAGGGTGAAAAAATGTCATTGAATCTAGCAACAACCTGGATATTCTTGATCTCAGAAAAACAGATCTCAATGGATAGTTAAGATAGTATGAGGGTAGGTAGGTGATATATCACTAAAGATATCAGCAAGAGACAGAGAAATAATATCCAAGCTAAAATAGCCAATAGTGTCAAAAAAAGGAGAATAATTCTTTTCTTTTTACAATACAGCACAGTCTTCTTTCTGTTCTTTAACACTCTTGTCTTGCTTCACTTTCAGATATTTCTTCTTATTGCTGATTGCCTGCCTCTAAGGATATCCTCTCTGTAGACACCTTCTAAAGTTTTATTGAAGACACACGGGTGCTGGTATATTGTATATTCAAGCTGGATGAATAACAAGTAACATGAGATTGATGGACAAATGGCTCCAGCCCAATAATAAAGTATGTGTCGAATTTATTTTTGATGTCTTAAAATAATTGTCTGGTTATTACTTGGCTGTTTTCTTTCTCTTTAAGATTATCAGATGAATAATATCTGAATGACTGAATTGTTCCTCCACATAAGATTTCTGTTTTTTCCTGGAAGCTGTATGATACAGGCCCTTAAGATACGGCCCTGGATAAAGGCCGGAAAGTAAAAGTCACTGAGGATTTCTCCTGGAAGCTTATCATCATCGTGGACCACTGAAAACTTCTGAAAGAATTCCCTAGAATCTTCCTCTTTTTATCCTTTTGACTAGAAAGAAATACTTTGAGAATTTTCCCATTAGAAATTTGAGAGTAGCTAATTTCTTACTTCTTAATCAAATCTGTAGGTGGAATGGCAGTTCCATTTCAAATGATGAAAATGGTTTAAATATTGGCTCAAGATTCAGGCTGTTTTAGTTTATAGAACCTGGATACCTGTTGCTCAAATATATTCATATTTCAAAATTTACAGTTTAGATGCTAAAAAGGCTGGCAATTTTCTTATAAGATGCACTACTATTTCATCAATCATATTTTTTTTAATGCTGCTGCTGGAATCGGTATATGCTCTATCAGTAAGTTTTAATTGTACATCTATTCATTTGAAATATTCATCCAAAGTCTTTAAAAGCATCATAAGAAAATAATACTTGTTATATAGATTTGGCAGCATCTGTTGTAACACTTGCTACTTAAAATTAGATAGTTAAACACCGATTCATTCCTTTATCCAACAATAAACATATCTATGACTTTGGTTCTCTTTTTAGGGAGATAAATCCATTCCTTATAATTGCTTGAAATCCACTCTGAGTTTAATAGATAGAGTGACACAAGAAAAGAATGCCATTTCTGCTTATTAACATTTTCTAAGGATTAAAAAATAACAATCTATAATAATGACAGTTAAATCTACTTCCCTGTGTATTTTAGTAAAATGTGTTGTCCTTAGTGATGGACAGCACTTAAATGTCTAGACACTTTGTTTAGACGAGCCTTATGGGATTTGAAGTTTCTCTAAACCAATTCTTCATGCAAATTTGACTGAATATTTCCAAACAGCTCTTCTTTTGCTTTCTCTGTGATTTGTTTGTTTCAGATCGTACTAAAATAAGGTTTCTGTCCTATGGCATACAAAGATTTATACGAAGAAAAGAATAATACTAAAAGAAAAACTTAAAAATATTATGATTCTCATTCACTTCTTTTTTGTTGTTACATAAAAATGCAAAGAAATAAACTGTTAGGTTAGAACCATACCATAATGTCTACATAAGGCCATTTCTTAAGAGTCCGGTTTATTGGTCAGATAAAAATTAGAGTGATCAAAAAGTTATCATCTCTATCTATCCACTATCAAGAGAAAGGGGCAGCATAATTATTCTGCTGGGATTCCAGGCATAAACAAGACAGTTCCAAGCAAACTGAGACCTAAGACAGACATATGGTCATCTGAGTTATAATTTAAAAGAATGCAAAATAAGTTATAGTCTTGGTGACAGAAAAACATGAGAATCTGAGATAAAACAACAACAAAAAAAGATGGGAAGCAGTGCTGGGGAAAAAACACAGAGATTTATAACTTACATTTAGAGAATACAATTCCCAAAATAAAATATGCAGGAGGAATAAAGGGTAGTAGTTCATTGGGAAATAGAGTGGCCTCAAATAAACATTTTATTTAGAAAATATAGTACCCTCAATAAAACAGTGTTTGGAAAGGTGAAAAGAAATCCGTGGAGGCAGTGAATTATAGGATTAGAGATTTTCATATAATACCCTGGATCAAAATGAGAGAGAACCAGGCCCTGTAGGTAGGTGACGCTCTCCCAAGGGTAGAGCAGAGCATAAACGAATGTCTGCTGGACCATAGATGAATTCCTGCCATACACTGGGGTTTACACTCATTGCACCAAACTCACCTCAATCGATGCAACTGAGAATATATTTGACAAGTATCCAGTTGAAAAAAGTGTAAAACCAATGGTTGTATAGCCATTTATTTTCAATTGATCGAGAGTTTCTGTGTAAGAAGGAGAAATGAGCAAGTTAAACACAAAGTTTATGAAATGAGATTGCAAATTGAAGGGAATTGGGCCTCATAAGTGAACAGTCAGAGAAATAACATCTCTAAATACAATAAGTTGCAAAAAGATAAATATTTAGAAAATTGTTTGTAATTACAAGAATTGACAGGAAGCCATCACTATTTGAAATAGGAGCAGACATCCAAAAGAAGAGAACAGGTAAAGTTTAAAAAAACGGGATAAACGTAAAAACAATGAGGTAAATAAGATTAAAAATGACTAGAGAAAATTAGATTAGAAAAATAAATTAACATTCTCAACCACTATCACTAAAAACAGAATTGACTTCCAAGAAATCAGTTTAGTGAAGTAGAGAAAAAATTAGAAATTCCCTCAGAAAACAGAGAAAAAGTCAAAGAAATTAAAATGGAAGAGAAGATAAAAGAGATCGGAATAAATAACAGTGCTCCAATATAAGGATTGGACATAGTCCTAAGAATTAAATTTAAAAAAATCAAAATACAAGCACTAGTAAAAGACAATATTAATTTTTTTTTTATTAAAGGTAGAATTTAATCAAATGGCAGACTAGCTGGTTTCAGAACAACCATGTCACAGAGAATAGCTAGAAAAAAATACACATATTTTCAAGCTGGCTTGGAAGAATGAAGGAGTACCAAGTGAGAGAAGGCTCACGTGACATTATTCTAGAGAGAAGAGCAACTCAGAGAAATGTCTCTGCAGATTCAGTTACATTAAGCTCGTTGATTGGGTTGGGTAAGTCCCGCCGTCTAGAACTGGCAATCAAGTCCATTTCTGGAGAAAGGATCATTAGGTAGAGTTGTTCAGCTACAGTGGTCACTAAAATATCTTTAACAGAATGAATACAAATTAAATCATAGAAAATATTGGTTTATTCTCGATTGATTACTGTATGAATCCTGGGGGAAGTGGGAGTGCTTCATAATAATGACAAATGGATCATTGGAGAAAAAGGACATTCAAACATCAAAGCTTTAGTTTAGTCAAATAAAATAGTAATCAACAAAAACATAGAAAAACAGAATTCATAAATATTAAGCAAAAGATAAGATGAATTAATTTGTCTTTCAAAATATTGCAATGAATGTCAGGATATGGAATACTAACATACAGAGCATAATCAGCATATTGTTTAAAAATAAAAGGTTGTATTTCTATACAACAGTTGAAAGACTATATTTACTTTTTATTTTATTATCTTTATTTTATTCAAGTGCCGAAAACAAAAGAAATCAGTGTGTTTTGTAAACGTGAAAAGGTTATTGAGAATCGTATTGATCAATACTCACAAAAACATTTCCTCTCAAGGTCAACTGATAGCCTCAGAATATGCAAAGTAAATAAGAGGCAGCAGTTGCTCTTTCCAGAACTGACTTTTATTTTACCACAACTCTGGCATTATTTCATTTCCTAATGGTGACATTGCAATTTTAGCTACAACAATCGCATAGCAATGACAGATGCTTATATATGCCTATTCTTCTTCAAATGACTAATTTAAAGCCTTGAAATGTGTATACAGATGCACATCGTACAAGTACCATCACAATCCTATCTGCTTTCAAAAATTCATGAAAAAAATGACATTAATTTATGTTGTAAATGAATGAAGAAAAACATTTCAAATAGCACTGAGAGAGGCAATAATCTATTAAAATCAAGTCAAAAAAGAATTAAAAGGTGTCATCAACTCAGCTGTTTATTTATTCAAAGACAGTGTCTAAATGAGCCAGAACTGACACCAGAGGCATTCAGCTACATATTTTAATGTCATATCAAATTTACTGGTGTTCTAAGTGTATAAACAATATATTTGCATCATATTAGTGACAAATGTCATGCTAATACCATAGCAAAATGACTACAAGGGGATTTCATAACTTATTTACAGAATGTTTTTCTAGGTACGAGAATTCATTTAGAATTGTCAAACAACCAGAGAATTACAGGAACTTTCAATCTTTGGTTAGAGAAGTTTTATTTCATAGCACAGATGCCATTTATATTATTTAGTGGAATGAATTCTTAATGTCCTTCCTGTGTTTTGTGGAGTCAGCCATTTCTGTTAGGTTCCCTTCAGTACTTCTCGGTAAGAACTGTTGGCATTTCAACCTATTTTTCTCCGTATCATGTATCAATGTCCCCAAACTGCCCCTAAATGGTTAATGGTTTCTTCTTACTAAAGTCTTCTTTTAGAAAAGGCAGGTTACCAGAAATACTTCAGTTCTTCCCCTACTGTACACTTGGGACATGGTTATCTTTCTTACTTAAGGATAAATCTGTTCTTCTCTCTTCTGACCTTGTTGAATTTCCCTTTATCTCCGTGGGCCACTGGAACTTGGGAATCTGCAGCAGCCCTGCACCGTGAAACTACATGTTTTTCTTCCCTGAGAAATGGTTTTGTAAGAAATGTCTCCTGGACCAAACTGTTTCCCAAATCTTTAAAAGTTGCATGTTCTTTGAACCAACTCAAGCACACACAGGATGAATCTATTTTAAAATATTTTATATGATATTAAAAAGTATTAAGCTGGTTCAAGGAAATAGGTTTAAAATAAGTTTTCACCTTTATAGACAATTAAAGCAATCGTTTGGTCAGCTAACTTCACGAACAGTGATAGCAATCTAGTCCTGCCTGATCGAACAAATCCACAGAGAAATATACTATTAAACTCATGTTAAGTGCCTCTTCTACGTAAAAATAATTCTGGAAACATGTCGCTGAAGGACTAGCGTGCACTTCTCTTGAAATCTGCTGTGAAGTTAAACTAGAATCTAAGAAAATTCTTTACCTCCATCTTTATAAAAATAGTTATTAATGGTACATGAAAAAAAAATCAGTGTTCTCTCTCTCTGTTTTTTTTTTTTTTTTTTTTTTTATATAAGGCATTTGCAGTTCTGACAACTCTATATTTCCAAGTGGAGTTGCTACTTAAGTTTGAGGACAGCTGAGCTTGCCACAGTAAACCTTAGTTTCAAGTATCACAGCTCCCAGTAACCAAGTTTTTCCACTTGAAAACATTGCTATTTTCTACAAGAGCCAAATGAAAACAGTCTATAGGATCTGTTCCCTTTGCCCCTTTTGACCACGGGCTAGCCCACTGCTAATTTTAGGTCAAAGATCATATTGGCCTTCCCTGCCCCTGGGCCTTGGCAAGGGTCATCTAGTACCTCTAACTAAATGTGGGGAGGACTGGCTGGGGGATCATCAGCTCTTTCACTTCCAGGGGACCTCTAACTTTGTTGCAAACTAGAGCTCTGAAAACCATGAAAAGGGTTTTTAAGTCAAAGTCACCTTACATTTTTTCCCCCTTAGGACAAAGACTTTTCTGTTATACTTTTGCATTATAAAAAAGGGCACACAAGATCTGTTTCCAGGTGCTTTCCTGCCTCAGCTTATGTGGAGTGCAGCTAACAATTTTCTCACTGAGAGGGAAAAACAAGAAATGTAATCCCTTAGAGTACCCTTTGATCACTGGTAGTTTTGCCCATTATAGAAGTGGTTTGCACAAACAAGTCTCTAAGATCCTTGAGATTCGGAACTTAGAGAAACTTTTATTCATGAAGTCATCACCACTAAAAAAATCCAAAGATAACAGAACTAGCTGCTCTGTTCTCAAGATAATGCCAAATTCAAAATGTCATCTTTTGCAACATGAAAAGAGAATTCGGACTCCTCCGAAAGCATACGAGTAATATAGGTTTTCAAGATTTTTTTTTTTTTTTTAGAGACACAGAAAAGGGATTATATCACATTATATAGGATAACTTCCTACAAATCCTCTTTAAACACCTTTTTTCCCAAATTCCCATTCTCTAGTGCAGCTGCCTCATCTCTCTTTTCTAACCCTTTCTCCATGACCCACCAGTTACATGAACCTCTCTCTTCTCCTGCACTCTTCTTGGGCACTGCAAATAAAGGCTTTTCTCCCCCTTCCATTTTCCTGCATTTAGCAGGGCAAGAGGACTGTAAAAATGTATGATTTGGTGTTTTTCTGCTTTCACCATCAATAAAAAAAACAGAGACATCTAATTAAAGACTAACGTAATTTGCCAGTAGTCCATTGATAGTATAGCTCTTCACTCCATACGTGAAAACTAACATTTAAGGAAAAAATAGCTCTTTCACTTTGACTGTTAGAAGTGTACTTTGGGCATACTATACAAAGCTACGTGGAGTCCTGAGTGACCAGTAACTAAGCATAGTAAATGTTACTCAAACATCTCATGCTGTTGGTCTTGTTAAAAACTTGCCTTTTGAATACATAATATAGTGGGGGAAATCATATAACAAAATACCCTGAGAGATTGCACACTAATTCTTTAAAAACTACAAAATGATGTTTCTTTTTTCCCGTCTTAGACAAATAGTGTCATAAATTTTCCTCACCAAGGAGGGATTCCAATGAGGTCTGCTTTATTGTTTTTATTTTAAAATGGGGTTAGATGGAAGAAATTCTGATTGTTTAATATTAGGAAATGAAAATTCCAACTTAAAAAAAAGGAAAAAAGAAACTCCCACAATATTAAATCCAGCCCCCGAAGAAGCTATTTTTGTTTTGCTCTCTTTTTTGCACACCTTTTGTCCTCTATTACAAGGTTGGCAAACTACATCCTACAAGTTGAATCCAGTCACCATCTATTTTTGTAAATAAAGTTTTATTGGTTCATAGCAATACCACCATTTACATAACATCAATATCTGCTTCACTGTTAGGTAGTTGTGACAGAGACCATATAGTCTGCAAAGCCTAAAATATTTACTCTCTCGCCCTTTACATTAAAAGTTTGCCAAGTCTGCTCTATCATTAACAATAAAAATTTGATTTTAAACCTATTTACAAAAAGAATTTTCTTTTTCACTTTTTTGCTTCTTCTCATAAGTAAATTTAATTTTCTTTTTCTACTGCATACAGATAGTACACTACAAACTGCTTCAAAATTCAATAGAAGAATCTCGCGTGTTAAAATGCCATTTGAAACGAAGTGGCAACACTTCATCATTTAAGACAATTCTCTTTTATTCCGTGTTGTGAATTAGCAACACTGAAGAGAGGACTTGGAGTATCTAACTAAAATCTCTTCTAATTCAAAGGTAAACTAACAAGAGCTGTGTGTGGATTTTTTAAATTGTTATAAACTTAACTGTACCAAGTATGTTCTTCACATCACAATTAACTATTTTCTTGTGGTTGTTAATCTTTTTTGCATATAGCTTCCAAGTATTATGGTTGAGAACAGAGTTTTCTCTAAAAAGTCAATTCAAACTAGATACTCATCTCTTTCAGTATCAGATTCCCCACATAGTTTATGTTTTCATATTTTAGCTGATTTCAACAAATCATTGTCTCAGCTAGAGCTGCCATAACAAAGTACCACCAATTGGGTGGCTTAAACAACAGAACTTTATTTTTTCACAGTTCTGGAGGATGGAAGTCTGAGTTCAAGGTGTTGGGAGTAATGGTTCCTTCTGAGGGCCGTGAGGGAAGGGTCTGTTCCAGGCCTCTCTACTTGGCCTGTAGATAACTATCCTCCCCCAGTGTCTTTACATCATCTTTCCTCCATGTTTATGTCTAAATTTTCTCTTCTTATGACGACACCAGTCATATCGGATTAGGTCCTACTGTAATGACCTCATTTTAATTTAATTATCTCTTTAAAAAAACCTCTCTGCAAACAAAGTAACATTCTCAGGTACTTGGGGTTAGGACCTCAATATGCAAATTTTTGTGGAGACATAATTCAGCCCATAACAAGTGTAAGTGCTAAATATTTAGAGTATAATGAATTTTATATAAAATGTGCACCTGTCAATCCTTTCATTAATAAGCCCAATGATAAAATTTTTGAATTTTAGATTAGAATCAATGCTGCACAACTTATCTTGCTATTATCTCATAGCATCAGAATTTTCATAATTTTCTGATTACTTCATTCTATTCCTTTTTAGAATTGTTGATTTGACACATTCTAGAATTTAGAACTCTCAAATAATCTTTGCTTTGTTAAAGGGGACAGCCATAAGAAAAATATACTTTACTCAATTAGCTAAGCATCTTAGAGAAACATTGTCTTTTAAACTTAAAAAAATAGATGAAATTAATCTAGTTTTATTGGAGTTTCTTTGGAGTAATTATTTTCCAGGAATAATATACTATACAAAATTTCTGTTAGAGATTACATCAAATTAGGGTTGTTAGATACATGTTTGGTAAATCTATGGAAATTTTCTATTACATTTTCTGATACTGAACTGGATTGAATCAGAGGCCTTTACCTCATGAGGAGTATCCAAAATTGTTATTTGTTTGTATCTACTTGAACTATTTCATCAAGTTTTGTATGTACTATTTACATGTTTGTATGTACTATTTAAGAAAAATAGCAGGTCTAAACATGTGAAGATATAACCTAAAAATGTCAATATTTAAATGCCTTCTTGAGAGTTCTGTTGTGTCAAGAGACCTAGTTACAAGTAATACCACTTTGATATTCCAGATTTTGTTATTTGTTTAGTTGCATTTTGTTTTTAATTATTCTCTCCATGTGTCAGCTTCCTTGGGGCTTTAAGGAGGAGACTTTCACAATTTACTTTGGGTAATGAAGATTTCTTAGGAGGATACGCTAAACGCATACAGGAAGTCATCTCATCAGTCACACTATCCACTAGCTCTTCCAACATGAGGATATGCAGCTGGCTTCATAGAGAACCGGAAAAGTAACTCGTTGGGTGAATCAACAACTTGGGGTCAGGTGACCTGTTTTCTTGCCCTCACTGGCAAATAACTGGTTAGGGACTAGTAGCCTGCTGTCTGGTATGGAGCACCCGCTATGGGCAGGTTTGATGCCAATCTGTGCTAAGGTTCCAGGTATCCCTCGCACTTAGAATACGGGTAACTTCTCCCCACGTGGGCAGCAGTTTCCTTCTTTAATCAGCTATGGTTAGAGTTGCAGCATTCTCTTCATCTGCTTCATGATTTACAGTGTTTTAAGAAGGAAAGAAATTGCTAGCCCCACTTTCTTAAAGGGTAACTGTGTGTGTGGCATCTCTGGGAGTTTTGTGAGTTCTTCTTTCAGCCTCCTGAATATACCCAGAAATAAGAGATACCAAAAAATGCAGTGATGCAATAAAATGCACTGTACTGCACATTAAGCAAGAGCAGCATATTTCAGACGTAAGAAAAGAGGCCCTCAATATGATTTTTTAGAAAGTCTGCTATCACTTCTTAGTATAATCAAGTAATTAAATATTTTTTGTAGGATAGTAGAGGATAAAATAATTATACATAACATACATAAATTATGTTCTGATAAAAACAAAAAAGACTTTTTAATTTTTTGCTTTTAATAAATTTAGAGAATAAACACAGAAAATGAATACAACAAATGCTGAGTTGTTAGCTTCCATATAAAAGATCTTCAGGAAATCTACTTGTAAAATTAAATTGAATGAGCAATGTAAATGAACTGAACATTCTATTAAAGATCATAAATAAAACATTATATAGTTTCAGTTTTTCAATTTGAATGAAGTCAAAAATTGGAGTACAAAAAGTGATGATTTGACGTAGCATTAGTTAACATTCATATTTAAAGATATAAAGTAGAAGACCATAATTTTAGCTGAATTCATGTATTTTGACAACTAAAGAAGCGTAAATAAATAAAAGAAATAAAATATGGAGGAGAGTTAGTAGATATAGAGTATGTTTTACCTTTGGTAGTTGCCAGGAATCTTTAGGGCAAAGGACTACAAAAAGTAGTGAATGAGGAGTAGGCAAACATTAATAATCATAATAAGCCCTAGAAAGCAAAAAAGCTCTGTTATCTATTTGATATTTCACCTGAATTATTTTATCTGCTCTAGAACTTTTGTCTTCATTCCTAAGGACACCTGGTATGATTTCAAGGTAGTTATCTGTGTCCTTTAGTATGACCTCCTGAAGGGCATTGACGGTCATAGGTCAATAAACATTCCACCAATTTTAACATTTTAAAGGAGTGAAATAATCATTAACCTCTCTATAATTGCTAATTTGACTAGATTGACTTGGTAGTAATCAGCTCTAACCATTCAGTTCAGTCAAAATTAGATGATGATCCATCCCCAAAACGTGAACATTATATAAGGTCCCATCCTTGACCTTTTATCTTTTCATTTTAAATATTCTCCCCCATGTGGCCCACAGGCACATTCATCATCTATACATTGATGACTTACAGATCAAGGACATCAGCTGGGATGGTGTTCCTCTATCTAGTCTCATGCTAAACAACTTCACATGGATGACTGACAGATACCTCAAACTCAGCTCCTCCAAAATAAAGCTCATATTCTTTGGAGAGTATCAATTTTATTGAAGTATAACATATACACAATAAAATATACCAATTTTAGGTGTACAATTTAATGACTTTGAAAAATATATACGATGAGGATATAGAATATTTCTATCGCAACAAAATATTCTCTCCTGTCCCTTGCAATTAATACCCTCTATCCACCCCCTATCGCCTGGCAACTGTGGATCTGCTTATTATTACTAAAATTTTGTCTTTTCCAGAATTTCATATGAATGGAATTATACAGTCTTTTTTATATGGCTTCTTGCAGTTAAAATAATGCTTTTGAGATTCAGTCATGCTATGTGAATGCATAGTCCCTTCTTTTATATTGCAAAGCAGTATTCCATTGCATGGATGTACCACAATTTGTTTATCCATTCCTCAGTTGATGGGCATTTGGGTTCCTTTCCAAATTCAGACTCTGATGAATATAGTTGCTAGGAAGATTCACATACAAGTCTTCATTTATCTGGGGTAAATGCCTAGTAGTGGAATTGCTGAGTAATATGTTAAGTACATGATTATCTTCATAAAAAATTGTCCATCTGTTTTCCAAAGTGTCTGTAGCATTTTACATTCCCAACTCATGAGAGTTCCAGTTGCCACACATCCTTGTTAATACTTGGTATAGTCAGATTTTTTTCATTTCAGCCATTTCAGTGACTGTGTTTTGCTAGCACATTCTGGATTTAATTTGCATTTCTCAAGTGACAAATGTGTTTGTTTGCCAGCCATATATCTTCTATAGCAAAGTGTCATTCAAATATTTTGTCCAATTTGTATTGTGTTGTTTATCTTCTTATTTATTATTGAGTTGTAAGTGTTCTTTGTGTATCCTGGATGTAGGTTTTGCAAATATTTTCACCAATTCTGTGGCTTGATATTTCATTTTCTTAAGTGTCTTTAAATAAAAAAAGATTTTAATTTTGGTGAATTCTAACTTATCGTTTTTATGTAGATTTTTCTTTTATGTGAGTGTTGTATTAAAGACATTTTTGTTTAACTCAAAGTCACAAAGATTTTCTCCTAAGTTTGCTTCTAGAAGACTTTTAGTATTTTTGCTCTCATTTTAGATTAACAGTTCAAGTTAATCTTTGCACAAGGGATGATGCAAAAATTGTTTAGTGATGGGGTGTGTGGGGAAGGGGGAATATCCAATCACTCCAGCACCATTGGTTGAAAAGATTATTCCATTTTCAATAGCCTTGGAATTTTTGCCAAAAATAAATTGACCATAAATTTGTGGGTCTATTTCTGAATGCTGTATTTCATTGTCTGCATATCTGTCTTTACACCTAAGGCACACTCTCTTGATTATTGTCACTTTATAAGGGTTAAAATCAGATAGAATAATTCCTTCAACTTTGTTCTTCATTTGTAAAATGGTGTTGGCTATTTCAAGGCCTTTGTATCTCCACATAAATTTTAGAATCAGCTTGTCAAATTTGATTCAAAACAAAAAGTTTTTGGAATTTGATTGGGATTGTTTTGAACCCATAGATAAATTCAAGGAGAGTTTACATCTTAGCACTATTAAGTCCTCTGATTCATAAACACTTGGTATTTCTCAATTTATTAGTTTTCTTTCATGTTGCTCTGCATTTTTTTAGTTTTAGTTTTTAGTTTTCAATGTACAGAAATCTTGACAAATTCTTCCCTAAATATTTCACAATTTTTTTGCTGTAGAAATGGTATTTTTTTAAAATTTCAACTTCCAATTGTTCATTGCTAGTGTATAGGAATACAGTTGTCTTCTTTTGGTGAGGAAGATTGGCCCTGAGCTAACACCTGTTGCCAATCTTCCTGTTTTTTATTTGAGGAAGAGTGGCCCTGAGCTAACATCTGTGCCCATCTTCCTCCATTTTGTATGTGGGATGCCACCAGAGCATAGCTTGATGAGTGGTGTAGGTCTACACCTGGGATCCGAACCCACAAACCTGGACCACCAACGTGGAGCAGGCTAAACTTAACCAGTACGCCACTGGGCCAGCCCCTACAATTGACTTTTGTATGTTAATCTAGTATCCTACAACCTTACCAAACTCTCTTATTAGCTCTAGAATCTTTTTCATAGATTTCTTAGGATTTTCTACATAGACATTCATGACATTATAAATAAAGACAGTTTAATTCTTCCTTTCTAATCTAGATGTCATTTCTTTCTTTTTTTTTTTTTTTTTTTTTGCCTTGGTGCACATGATAGGAAATCCAGTACGATATTAAGTAGAAGTGGTAAGAGTGTATATCTTTGCCTTATTCCAGATACTAAAGAGAAAGCATTCAGACTTTCATTAAGTATCAATGTTGTGGGCTGTAAGTTTTTCATAGATACCATGTATCAGATTGAAGTTCCTTTCTACTCCTAGGTTGTCGAGAGAGATTGTATCATAAATGAGTATTGAATCCAGACAAATGAAAACTTAGCTGTTGAGGTTTAATTCTTATCATCCCATCTGTCTAATAGGTGTCTCAGAAAGAGAGTACGGAGGAAAATAATCAAGAAGAGATATAATAAAGGAGACATTTTTCAGGAGATATCTTTATCCTCAAAGATATATTAAGAGAGAGTTCTCAGAGATAAAGAGAGGCACAAGTTTTCATGTAGAAGGCTTCACAGGTGCCCAACACAATGAATGACAGAAGATTCATACCTAGATAGCTTTTTAAAAATTTTGGGAATTACTAAAATTAAAATAATATCTCAAAAAATTCTGGGATTCAGAAATATGTTACCCAAATGTAGTGTAAATCAGATTGATATCAGACTTCACATCAGCTACACTGAATGCAAGGACAAAATGGAGCAACATCTCCAAAGCTGTGAGGGAAAGTGATTTTGAAAACATATTTTAACAGCAAACTATGAATAAACAGATAGAAAATAAAGTTGGTGTCAGGCATGAAGAAACTCAGTGGTTTATCTCCCTCATACCTGTTTTTGAAAAAAAGCAAAAAAAGTACTTGACAATTTATCCCCACAAAAACAAAAGAGCAACAAAAGAAAGAACCCAACTGCACTAAAAAAATACTGATACTGAACCAGGATTTCAGTGAAAATGCATTCAAAAAGACAGCTGAACAAAAGTCTAGAAAGCAGTTGATCTCAATGATTAGGAGTCAGTTAGTAGAATATCTTTTTAAAATGGACTTCATTTAATAAGAAGTGATGGTGAGGAAGTAGGGGTGATCTTCTCATATACATATTTTAAAAGGAAGTTAGAAACTCTAGGATTAATAAAAACGCATAGCAGCAAACCATAGCGCTTATATGCAACCTCCTAAAATATAGCTTAATTTTGAGCCATTGATAGGATGTAAGAGATGAGAATCTATTTGACTGCACAGATTGAAGCAGTATCTGTTGAGAGGCAGAGGTTTCCTGACATAAGATTGATTACATTTCCTCCTCTAAAGGTTCATTTACACTGTTGGGTCTGTAGTGAATAATATTTCCATACATTTAATATTGTTTAGTATTTTTAAAAGTTCCAAATAAACCTAAAAACAATGTATAAAAGAAAATTATAAGGACAAAAGACTATAGATATTATCAATTCTGAAATTATAAAAGCAGTAGCATAGCTGGCAGCAGTTGGGGCATTTGGGTGGAGGAGAAAAGTGCTCGGAAGTCAGCTCACATAGACGATTATCAAGAGATACCTGAATTGTTGGAAAGAGTTTCAACAAATGGTTTAAAGCTATAATGACAGCCAATAAAAGAGTGAAAACTAATGTGCATTATATTTATTTTTAAGTGGGATGAGGGTAAATGGAAGTGGTATAAATAATCTAAGTTTTTTCACAATCAGGACTCAACATTATCTAAATTTTATAAATTTAAAAATGGAGCTATAGGCATATTATTTGTGGTGGTAGCTACCACATGGACTAAAACTTGAAATGATTTGTTAACTTTTCAAGTGCCTTCTTCAGAGGTTTTGAACTTGAACCCCCCAGGTGGTCAACAAGTATCGTAAATGAAAGAAGCTACCAGTGAAGAGAGATCATGACGAAGAGACAGCACTGCCGTCTTAACTCCAAGCTCTTGTTGCCAACTAGGAAGTAAGTCCAGTGTTGTCAGACACTCTAATTGTGCAAGAGAACCTGTATATAAAGATTTTTGCATGATCTTCAGATTTTATGTATCAGGGACTAATTTTAACAACTACTTCGAGAATCAGCATTGTATGAGCCAAACAAAAATGTGTATCTGGGCCACAGCTGGCTTATGGACCACCAGTTTTCCATTCTGGAAACATAAATGGTCTTGTGCTATAACCAAAGCCTGAAAGTATGAACGTATGTTGTGGCTCCCCATTTACTCAGGATTTGGAACATGTTGCAGTTCCAAATGTATCGATTAAAAGTAACTAGACTAGAAAGGACACTTGCCGTATGCTAATCAGGCAAGTAGTTAATTTTTCAAGTGCCTATCTGTACCTCAATTTTCTGGTTTTAAGGTGGGTAATAATAGCTGATTTGGTTGTCTCTTGAAGTTTTTGTAAAGCTCCAGTAAAAGAATATATATGCAAATTTATTTTAAATTACCAAGAGCTAAACAAATAAAAGACAGTATCATTTCTATAACTACCTCCCTACTCCCCACAAAAAAGAATGTGGGCTGTGATGGTTAATTTTATGTGTTGACTTCACTGGGCTAAGGAATGCCCAGAAAGCTGGTAAAGCATTATTTCTGGGTGTGTCTGTAATGGTGTTTCCAGGAGAGATTAGCATTTGAATTGGTAGACTGAGTAAAGAAAAACACCCTCACCAGTGTGAGTGGGCATCATTCAATCCATTGAGAGCCTAAATAGAATGAAAAAGGCAGAGGAAGGGTGAATTTGCTCTCTTGCTTGAGCTGGGACATCCATCTTCTCCTAGGCTAGGACACTGGAACTCCTGATTCTCAGGCCTTCAGACTCAGATTGGAACTCACACCATATTCTCCCTTGGCTCTCAGGCCTTTGAGTTTGGACTGGATCTACACCATTGGCTTCCCTGGACCTCCAGCTTACAAATGGTAGACCGTGGGACTTCTCAGCCTCCATAATTGTGTGAGGCAATTCCTCATAATAAATCTCTTTCTATGCAATCTTTCTATTGATTGATAATTGATAGATAGATCCTATTGGTTCTGTTTCTCTGGAGACCCTGATTAACACAGAGGTAGAGACCACTTCTCATGCTTTTCCTATAAAATGGAATTAAATGTCTTGAAATTAATAAACGATTAATAAATACATGATGATTTGTTGCTATCACTACAAAAAATTGTTATTGCACTTTATATTTTTTTTAAAAAATCACACTGCTTAGTTGCTTTCTGTCTTATGATGCACTAAAAACAAAACCATTGCATCAATTACAACATACTAGGGGAAGAGCAATAAGCAACTAGTGGTCAGTGTTTCCTTGGATGTAGCATATAGGTAAAGACAGCAGTGAAAGCACATCACAAGATGTCCTTTGGAAGAGTATAGTAGAAAAGGAGTGCACTGTCTGTGATTTCTGAAAGGCAATGGTGTGCAGTGGAAAGAGCCCTCAGCTGCTATTCAGAAGCATTTTTCCTGTGCCAGCTCTGTTACCCACCAGCCGTGTGACCTTGGCCAGGCCACTCCTCACTCTGAGCTTGATTTTCTTATCTCTAAGGTCAGATTAGATGATTCAGTTCTAAAATTCTATTACTGACTCTTAAATGCAACTATATTGAAATTAATGAAGCTGGACAGAAAAAGGGAGGCATGGATCTAAAAAAAAAAAAAAAGAAGAAGAAGAAGAAAGAAAGAAAAAGTAAAGGCAAAAAGAACTTTCACTGTGTTCCCCAGTGAAGAAGGTCTGAGTCATGAGTACAAGTAAATAAAATTGAAGTGAATTATCATCTGTTCATATCCCTTCAGATTCAAAGATAGCCTACAAGGTCTAATACGTTGTTACATGACAAAAACGCAGTTTATTACCCAGATATTTTTACATTGGGAAATGGCATTTTATTCCTCAAAGAAAATGGACATCACAAATTACATTGACCTAATTTCAAACTATATGTGAAGAAGGTTACAGCTGCAAAGGGAAAAAGGAAAAAAAAAAAAAAAGGTGGGTAACACTGTGGAATGGCAATAGAAGCAGACCAGACTGAGTAGAGAATCAGTCATCTTTCTGTAACTTGATAGCCCTTGATTTCTCAGATGCCTAATCTCATCAAGGAGCCCAAGTTTAAAAAGGGTAAGACTTTAAGTAATTAACAAGTTCCAGGATCCTACCATCACTATCAGAAACATCTATATTCACAGGCCTTCGTTTTTTGTGTTAACTCTTTACATCATCATACTTCCCTATCCAAGAAAAGAAAACTAGGTTTTAAATTCTTAGACTCAGTCTTGATTTAAGAAGCAAGGTGGAAAGTATTATATTTAGGATTTCCAAAAGAGTAGATCTTAAAAGTCCTCATCACGAAGAAAAAAAAATTGTAACTATGTATGGGGAAGGATGTTAACTAGACTTATTGTGGTCATCATTTCCCAATGCATACAAATATGGAATCATTATGTCATATACCTGAAACTAGTATAATGTTATGTGTCAATTATACCTCAATAAAAAAAACAAACATGGGATTTCCAGTAAGAGAATGTTCAGAATACAACTCTATCTCCATCCCTCTCAAAATTATACTTGGAGTTGGGGCAAAGTGATTCTTTTTCCTTTAGAATAGAGTTGAATTCCACGAAGCAGCCCATATCCTAGGATAATGTATGGATAGTATGTATGTCTCAGAATCTCTTTTCTCTCCCGAGGAAAAATAAAAGGAACTAAACCAGGGTAGTGAGGAGCAATGTGAGATTATAAAATCTGTAGATATGGGGAGGGCAAGGTGTGAAGGGAAGCATGGCGAAGAAGTGGAGTGGATTTCCAGGGCTGCTCTGTTTGAACCATCTCTAAGAAAAAGAACTGAATTTTCCAAATCACCTTTCCTTACTTTGTTGGAAATTCATTCACCCTTCAGTCTATACTGGAATTGATCACTTGCTCAGCAATATGTGGAGAGAGGCTATCTTGGTCTTGAACAGCCCTAAATGTCTACAAGAAGAAAAAAATATTAGCTATGACTATCTTGTTAAGCTGCCAAGAGCACACCAGGGCTTTTAAAAATGTCGTTGCCAGGCTTTCTACTTACCCCCGAGACTCTTTAGTGCAGTGAGGAAGGAATACGCTGCATCACATTCATCATACCTGACTCTATTCAACCACAGTGAGGTTGAAAACACCTGAAAAGAAATGGTGGGTCCCAACTGAGCATTATAGCAACTTAAGCATCATTGAAAGGCAAGGGAACCACAGAAAAGTTGAAAGGCGAACATTCATTTGGTGCTTCCAGTGAGTCTAATGAATTTCAACACTTTCAATAAATAGTTTTTGTATTTTAATCTGGGTAACATTTGTGTACGGACTTGGCATCAGATAAAATAAAATTTAATTAAAATATTTTTATAAGGCACAATCTATATGTTTTAAATCAAACAAAATATAAATCATTGCTGCTGCCTGCTTCCATGCCTCTGTGTACGTGTGATAGCATGAGTTGGGATGAAAGGCATTAGTTACAGGAACACTGAAATAATAAATTTATTAACAAAAAGAAAAGTGATATATGAATGTGTCATATTACAAATAGAAAGAGCAAATAAATATTTTACTATACACCGAGCACATCAGACCTATTATTAAGCTGTATTTAACCACATCCTCTTATGTTGTTATTTTTCAGGCACAGCAATTCTTTGGAATCCTATTTGATGTGCTGGCCTATAACATTTGACCACACTTACAGCACAAGTGTAAAATCAATTTTCTGTTCTCCCATTTATCTCTGTACCGATGTTAGTTGGCTCTCTAATGGAATGACTCTTCTGGAGAGGTAGTTATTTTACTTCAGAGTGGCATTTCAGAAGCCTTAAATGGGCTGAAGAGATGGCATGTGACCTTTAGGAATATTTTAGTTCTACATTTCTTCGAAAAAGAACTGTTTAACCCTGTGTATGTTATTACATTGCTGACGCCTCTCTTGTTCCTCTTCGTGTTCACTATACCATAAGAAAGTTTGGTTTTCTTTATATCAGAACGATGTCAGGAATTTTCGTACCTGTAAAATTTGACAACTGTGTCTGTTGAAAGGGATAATCTCACAATTAAACAATGTGTAGTATGATCCAATTTCCTGATTATAGTTTCTTTCAGGACAATATCATGTTCTTGCTTATGATAACCTTTTAAATTGACATATACAAATACCAAATAATCTACATGAAAAGGAATAATTTTTAAACATCTTATTGCACCTAATCTACCTCTTTTGAGGACACGTTCATGAAGTATCTTATTTTAAAAAAATAATTTTAACTATACTTAAATTTTTCCTTGTATTTTCACCTTTTACATCATTTATATTTTCTTTCAAATGTAAATAGCTATTATTTAATTTTATTTTAAATTCAATATTATTTACAAAATCTTAAGTTATAGGGTCATACTCTAATTTCCTAATTTTAGAAATATTGAGATTTTAAATTCTAATTTTAGAACTTTTTCAGTTAATTTTCTCCTGTAATTACACTTTCTCTCTCTTTTAAAAATCACTGTATAAATTAAAAAAAAAAAATTCTCTTCTAGCAGATGTAATTTCTGACCATTTTTATCTTTAGTACAGGTAACTACATTTCCTAAATCCCACCCCATTACCCCAAAAGGTGAATTTGAAAAACACAAACCCCTTCATATGGGGGGAGAGAGTCTTAGTATTAAACTTCAGAATTAGACAACATATATTTAGTATGTTCATTACAAATTACAATTATTTACTTCCTTTTTCAAAATGTAAATAATTTATAATGACAAAGGGCATATGGAAGATATTTTGATGCTAGAAAAATATATATATTTGTCAAATCTTCTTTTTGTGTTCCTCTAGGAAGATTTATATATGCTTGTGTTATAAGGTCACATAAAATGGCCACATTGGTATTTGCCAAGCATACACCCAGTACTTTTAATACCCTTGTGTATATTCTATAGATATCTGTGGACCACAGACCTCTATTCCTAACCATCAGAAGAGGTAAATCCTGTCCCTGGGGAGTTATAAAGACTGAGGACATCAAGATTTGGACCCTCTGCCCTTACCAATGTCTCACCTCCAAGTCAAGACATTTAATACAGGTAAAAGTTTACCAAAACCTCAAGCCAAAAAAATGACCCAAGCCGAGAAATCTACTCTAGATGCTAAGATGTAGGGAGATTGTTTACTTGGCTACAGGTGGATGGACTTGCAGCCATGTGTCCTGAACTCTCCTTTCCTTTTACCTATTTCTGACAAGACCAAACCCTCTATCTTAAAACTTGGAGAATTTTGCTCTGCTTTTAGTAAGGGAGGCAACCAAGTCTTTACAAGGTGTGACAGGGTCAATCCACAAGGCCTAGCCATTGGTGGGAGACCATCCCAAAGTGGGCAGTCACATTCAACAGTAGATCCTCAGGGTGGTAAATCCTAGGAAATCAGATTTGGGACTTTGGGCTTAATTTCAACAAATGCAGTAATAATTCTATTACAGCACATTCCACGTTGAGGATATATGTGAGAAAAAGAAGAGACATGCTTTACTGAGATAACTTATTGTTTTCTTTCGTTTTGTTTTTTACATGCATTGTGAGACTCATTTTAGTTTTTCCAGCAGGTGGCAGTTACACTTCGCTTCTCTCCTCACTTTGGTACTGGTTTCTAAAGCAAAGCAGGTTTCCTCATTCCCATCTCCCATACCGGTGGCATGTGGTAATCTTTCACCTAGTGCTAAAACAAGAGATTACTGAGGCCGGCTAGTGGCGCAGTGGTCTAGTCCGCGCTTGGCAGCCCGGGGTTCGCGGGTTCCGATCCCAGGCGCCTGCCAAGGCACTGCTTGTCAGCCCTGCCATGGCGGTGTCCCATGTAAAGGAGAGGAAGATGGGCACGGATGTTAGCCCAGGGCCAGTCTTCCTCAGCAAAAAGAGGAGGATCGGCAGTGGATGTTAGCGCAGGGCTGGTCTTCCTCACCAAAAAAAAAAAAAAGAGAGAGAGAGATTACTATCTACACTACAGCTTTGAGCTAAACTAAGAAAGTGAGTTTGAAAAGAACTCAATTGATACCTTAAATCCTCCCTCTCCCCCAATCTGGATCATGCTCGACTTACTTGCTTTTGTACTAATTTCTGGAGCTGATAGTTGCTTAATGCTTTGAATGCCAAAACATGGAATTCACCTCAAGTATCTAAGCTTTCTTTCGTCTAAAGTTATTTACAAATCAATGATACACAAAAGAAATTGGAAAGCACTTGAGAAATCTCACTAATGAAATAGTACTTTGAGTTATCCAGGCTTTTCTCTGTTCTTGGGAATTGTGAGTGTCAGAATTTTAGAGTGTTTCTAAATTTTTATGTTCAATCACCAAGAACAGTGCACATAATTATATTATTATCTTATCTTATATTACATATATATATGCAGAAGAGAAGTACTTTGAGAATCATAATAATAAATACAGTGACTTTACTAAAAGCCATCAGCATATTCATTCATGAGACTATAGTAATGTTAAAATCAGCTCATTAAATATGAAATATAAAGATTTTAAAAAATTTCACGGCCAAGAAGAAAATATTTATAATATACTCTTACTGCTGGTGTTAGAATATTATTAGGATTTAAACCAGATTCTTAAAATAGCTTATTTTACTTTAATATTTCTAATTAGCACAAGTATTTATAAGGTTTTCCATCATTGTAACTGGGGTCCATATAACTGAAAAAGGTACAGCACATGATGGCTTCTATCATTCTGATGGTCTCATTAGAAATGAAGGCAGAGACATCGATCATTGCATTGAATGCTTCATTCCCAGCTCCCAGAAGAGGACCTAACATATAGCAAATGCTCAATAAACAGTCATTAAATAAATAAACATGCAATCTGGCATTGACCAACTCAAGCTATACTGCCCCATTAATAATAATGGCAAAAATTATTAGACAAATTAGGTTGTCTTTGATTCAACCCGATAGGATAATCATGGCCTCCTGTAAAATCCTATATATTTTCTTTATGCAAGCTTCATTATAAAAGACTTGAAACAGAATAAAGAACTGTTTTCAATTATAGAAAGTGTATATGGAGAAAAAATAAACGCTGTAAGGATGAACAACTTTTTCTTAGAATTATTTTATATACTTTCTACTGAAAGCATTCCTGAAAGACATGCAAATAGTTGCTGTTAACAATATATGCCCCACACTTTCTGTCTGGTGCAATGCATTTAAATATAATAGCATCATAGATAGTGTCTGACTTTGCTTTCTTTTTTACACCATCCTAGAATATGTGAAAATATCATTTGACCAAAGTTGTATTTCCAATTTCATTTTTGTTCTTTATATAACATAACCCTCATGAATCTAATAAGCCCTGTACAGAAAATTGAAAAATGCTTATCAGTTTAACCAAAGCACAAGCCTTGATCTACAGTGTCAGAGACACATTTCTTTTCATTATAAAACAGAGGAAGTCAAGTCTTTACATCAGGGAGAAGTTAAGTTTCTGCTTATGTAGATGCTAGAAATCTACGGAGCCCAATGACAGAGCAATTCTCCCAGATATATTGAGCTTTGGATTATTACACTAACCTTGTTTATTGTATCAGCATAACCTCCGCACTTCTTGTTTGCTGTTTTTCTTTTTCTTTTACAGAAAGGATTCAACGAATCAGAAATGTACTTATTGGACATCACATTTGTACTCCTTAGGAATCAAACCAATAGTTTGAAACTCAAATATTTACATTTTGATGCAATAATATGAAATTTTAAGCTGTGCCAGATTTTTAGGGCCCTGATATAGTATATCTTTATAAAAAGAGCACTGTTTTAGGTGACTAACAGTAATCTTACAAAATGTGCTGTGATATTTTCTATTTATTGAAACTAAAGAGCTTTTTTGTAACAGACATAGAGCATATTCTAAATATTCTCGACATCTATGAGGTCATAAACTCCACAAAATACCTTTTTACTAGAGCTTTCTAGAATATGGAAAGATTCCAGTATTTGAAACACCTCCATGTGGAACACACACACACACACACACTCCACCTAAATTGCTTAAAGGCAAATCAGACCGAAAGAACAAAAGCAATTCCATGAAATTTTCCTATATTCCCTAATTCCCAATGTGGAAAAACGGTTTTTCTAAGTTTGGGGGTCAAGATGGATAGGGAAAGAATGGTCACTCTGCATTTATTCCTTGGGGTATAAATCAAGAATTCAAAAGCAACTAGATACATAGTAATATTTCAATGTATATTCAGCACAAAATTTGTTTAGCAAACATAGGTTTGATATAATGAGTCTTTCAATTCTGCTGTGTAGTTAAGGAGGCTCTCTGAAGAGATTTCTTGTACGGGGTTAAAAACATGACCCCGGGTTTCCTGCAGTAGAGCAGTTTGCATTCATACTTTTCAGAAAAGAAAGCTGATTCATCAAAGGATGGATAGATTTTTTTTCCTGAAAACTTATTATAATCATAGTTTCACCTTTTAGTTTGTGCACCTGGATGCTAATTTGTCAGCCTTTCTGCACATGTATTCCTAAAATGTGGATATGATTGATTTTTCAGAATTTTTCAACTTTGGCACTATAGCTATTTTGGGAGGGGTAATTCTTTTTTTCCTTAATTATTTTATTGAAGTCATATTGGCTTACAACATTGTGTAAATTTCTGGTGTACATCACAATATTTCAGTTTCTGCATATACTACGTCATGTTCACCACCAACGGTCCATTTTTTGTCTGTCACTATATATATGTGCCTCTTTACCCCTTTCACCCTCCCCTCACTCCCTTCTCCTCTGGTAACCACTAATCTGTTCTCCTTATCTATGTGTTTGTTTGTCTTCTACATATGAGTGAAATCACATGGTATTTGTTTTCTCTGTCTGACTTATTTCACTCAGCATATTACCCTCAAGGTCCATTATTGTTGTCACAAGTGGCACTGTTTTGTCTTGTTTGTGGCTCACTAGTATTCCATTCCATATATATGTATATATACACACCATGTCTTCTTTATCCATTCATCCATTGATGGACAGTTGGGTTGCTTTCACATCTTGGCTGTTATGAATAATACTATGGTGATAGGGTGCATATATATTTTTGAATTATTGATTTCATATTCTTTGGACAAATACCCAGTAATGGAATAGCTGGATCATATGGTATTTCTATTTTTAATTTTTTGAGAAATCTCTATACTGTTTTCCATAGTGGCTGCACCAGTTTGCATTCCCACTAGCAGTGTATGAGGGTTTCCTTTTCTCTACATCCTCTCCAACACTTGTTATTTCTTGTCTTATTGATTACAGCCATTCTGACAGATGTGAGGTGATATCTCATTGTAGTTTTGATTTGCATTTCCCTAATAATAAATAATAATACACTGAAAATTATAAGTCATTATTGAAAGAATCATAAAAGAATCCATAAAAAATGAAAAGATATTCCTTGTTCATAGATTGGAAGAATAAACATGGTTAAAATGTCCATATACCTAAAGAAATCTACAGATTCAATGCAATCTCAATTAGAATCCCAATGGAATTCTTCACAGAAATAGAACAAAGAGTTCTAAAATTTATGTGGAACAACAAAAGACCCCGAAAAGCCAAAGCAATCCTGAAAAAAAAGAACAAAGCTGGAGATATCACACTCCCTGAATTCAAAATATACTACAAAGCTATAGTAATCAAAATAGCATGGTACCAGCAGAAAAAGACACACACAGATCAATGGAACAGAATTGAAGGCTCAGAAATAAAACCACACATCTATGGACAGCTAATCTTCAACAAAGAAGCCAAGCACATGCAATGGAGAAAGAAAAGTCTCTTCAGTAAATGGTGTTAGGAAAACTGGACAGCCACATGCAAAAGAATGAAAGTAGACCACTATCTTACACTCATACACAAAAATTAATTCAAAATGGATTCATGACTTGAATTTAAGACCTGAAACCATAAAACTCTTAGATGAAAATATAGGCAGTAGGCTCTTTGACATCAGTCTTAGCAGTATCTTTTCGAATACCATGTCTATCTAGGCAAGGGAAACAAAAGAAAAAAAATAAACAAATGGGACTACATCAGACTAAAAAGCTTCTGCATGGCAAAGGAAACCATCAACAAAATGAAAAGACAACCCACCAAATGGGAGAAAATATTTGCAAATCATATACTGACAAAGGGTTAATTTCCAAAATATATAAAGAACTCATATAACTCAACAACAAAAAAAATGAACAACCTAATCAAAACATGGGCAGAGGATATGAACAGACATTTTTCCAAAGAAGATATATGGGTGGCCAACAGGCACTTCAAAAGATGTTCAACATAACCAATTATTAGGGAGGGATAATTCTTTTTGTGGGGTACTGTTCTGTTCATTGTACGCCATTTAGCAGCATACCTGCCCTCTACCCATTAGATGCCAGTAGCACCTGCCCCAATTGTGACAACCAAAAGTGTCTGTAGACATTGCCCAAAATATCTACTCAATCCTGGATTGAAGCAGGTGTCATAAGACTGTCCTTCACATCGATTGGATGTGCCTCATTGGGTGGAATAGGTGTGATGCTGTTAGATAATTAATTGGTTCCAATACATCTGCAAATGGCTCTGATTTGTTTTTTAACTTTTCTCTTAAATATACCAATTCATTTGTTTTAATCATGTTAATGTGTCCTTGTGATGAAAGATACATTAGAATAAAATCAACTAATCATTTAATATATGGTCATACATTTCCAAGGTCACAACAAAATACACAACAAGACACTCTTTTTAATAAAGGAGAGCACAGGGCAGAACTATCAAATGTGGCATTGTCAGTACATCTGATTCTGAATTTTACAAACTTCTGTAGATGTAGTGTGCCCTGTTTCTAAATAACAGCTAAAATCCAGTCCTGTGTTATAGCCAAATGGAAATCTTTAAGAAATCAGTAGAGTCATTTCTTTAAAATATCCCCAGGGATGAGGAGTTAGAAGAGTTAATGTACTCAATGCATCATTACTTCTCAACCTCCTGCAACAAAAAAGAAATCAATTATTGGTGTACTATATACATTTCAACACAGTATAATAAATGTACATTACACACATAATTCTAAACATAATTGAGTAAAGTAATTTTGTTTCTAAAGCAGTAAGCAGAGGTGCCTATCAATCAGTTTAAATATATTGTATTTTACACAACCCAAGTGAAGAACAAAGCATAAGAATTATAACTTGTATAATTTTACATGCTCTCCGGTGAGAACTTTCTGGGAACTGCTGCCATCTGTTGGTCATAGGTTACAGTATATAAGATCACAGTTCAGTAGCTAGCGATTCTGTATACACGTAAGGAATTTTACTATGGCTATTTGCATTTATCAATATTTATGAACATAATTTTTATCACTTGTAGTCTAATCACACTTTATTAACTTAGGATGTATATTACTGCACAGTTGTCATATGATTTAACATCTAAGAAATTGTTCCAAAAACGATTAGGATTTTGAAACAGAGTCAAACCTTGCTTGCGATTAGCTAGTTTCAAAAAGCGGATGATAGAGTGCGTCACAGAATATCTCTATAAAAGGCCTTTGATATTCAATAACGGTCTCTACAAAGCCTATCTTGTTAACCTGCACAACGATGATAATATTGTTTCAATGTAGGAAATTGTCACACTAACAACTTAGCTGTAGAAAGAGATATAAGGGTGTAAACAAATTAGAAACACCAAAGTCAACTTCATCTCTAAACAAGAGTGTGGATCTATGTTACCATAAGAAAAGATGCTTCATATGCAAATAACCGAATAAACACGTCAGTGAGTTAATACAAAACTGACAAGATGCCAGAATAGGACTATTTTTAAGAAGAGCACAAAGAAAGATGCTAAATGTCAAGCATCCCTTTGGATGTGTTTCCATCTTTGAATGTAAACATCTATGATAAATTTGCTGAAGTTTATGGAAGCTCAACTGCGAAATAGGAAACATCATAACAATGCTGCTTTTAAAGTTATACAATTATTTATCCAATCACTATTTTTAAACAAATACTAAGCATGCTAAGTAGGCACTCTGTTAGGTACCAGAGTCTTTCTTAAGGCATCAAATATGAAAAGAGCATTTCTCTTGTTGAAAAATATGCTACTCCATTTTAATTATTGATGGTTTTGATGAAACCACTTTGCCTTTATCCATAAAATAAGAAGCAACTGGACAAACTGTGAAAGCACTGAACCCTGTGAGTTGCCTCCCTGTGGTTGAAGGCTGCAGAAAGGAATGAAAAAGAGTTTCAAAGATTAACATTGTCCAGAGAAGCAGAGTCACAAATGGTGTGAAAAAATCATGATAGACCTGGCTCTTAACAATGACTTAACCACTTACAAGCCGAGTAAACCCATTCAAGTCTCTTAAAGTTTTAAGTTCTGTTTTCTCTTCATTCAATATCAAGAGCACTGCAAGGAGAGAGAATAGACTCAATGATATTTAAATTCCTTCTCAACCATAACATCCCACTATTTCGAACAAGTCCCAATAGTACCTTCATATTTAAAAATTATCATGATCATTAATCTTGTCATACTCTCAATAAATCTAACACCCTCCCTTTAACGCCATTGTTAGGTAGTAGTCTATGTAGAGCTAGTGATTCTTTATATTTGCATAGTTCTGTCATTTGGAAGGCATGAGCTCCAAGTTATTTATACTGACGTATTTTTTTCCTTCCAACTAGTATTCCAATACTTAGCATCACATACTGGAGGAATAAAGATGAATAAGAGATGGCTCTCGCCTTTAAGTAGGTAAACAATCTAGTGAAGAGGTCAAACATAGAAACAGATAATAATACTAGGCAATGATAGGACAATTCACGAGAAATAAACATAGGAACCACTTAAATCAGTCTTATGGTGAGTGAGGAAGGAGCCAGAGAAGGCTTCCCAAAGGAAGGAATCCCCCAACATGGGTTTTGAAGGATGTCTTAAAAGATGACTAAGCATGTACACAGAAATAAATGATGTCGAAAAATCTATCTTATCATCAGAAGCAACAAAAAGAATAAACACAAATGAAAACACAGTTAAGGACAGGAAAGAGGTTTTTAAAAATATCACACAAAACAAAATATGTGGTAATAATGTGCTTTGCAATGAAATAAACATGATGGAGAGAAAATGATAGATATTGACGATACCAACTTTATAGTTAGTATTCCTTTGATAAGAAAAAATAAATAGAAGAGAAACAAATAAATAATCAAATGTATAATAGAAGTATATGTCCCTGAAAAGAAAAAGTGTTAAATCTGCATATTAAAACCACCCACAGAAAAGTTGATACACAATGATTAACATCAAGACATACAGTGTTAACATTAGTGGACTCCAAGAATATTCTTGTGAAGGAAGTGACTACAAGATGGTATATCTTGCATCCCTTTTTCCCAACAAGGAAGCATTATGTTTGATGGCATATATTACATTTGGGCCTCCTGTTCTGATCTAAAAGTCTTGAGTGGGTACCAGAGAAACAAAAGCCTTTCCAATTGATCCAGTCTGGAAAGCAAGGGTAGGGCACTTAACCCTCACAACTCAGCAGATCCAATGTCGACCTGAGGGTCAGTGGAAGATCAGATGCTTTATGTTGCCCCTGGCAAGCCAAACTGGGGAATTACAACAGAGTTCTTGGGTTCCTTGGGTGCACTCAGAGTCCTGGCCTCTGCCTCTGCTGCTCCTCCTTCAACTAGCCCCTGTGGACTCATATAGAGTTTACTATGAATAGCTGAGTAAATATAAAGCAATTTGGTATGAATTAACAAGTGATTCTACATTATATACTCACAGTAACTTAAAGTTAAACTGTTGGGGCCATCAGAGACCCCCTCAGAAGTGGCACTAAATGAAAAGGACAATCTTCATAGAGGAGAGAATATCAAGCAGTATAACTTAAGGTCTATTTTGCCTATAAGAAGATATGGCCAGAAGTCAGGATTTACACAGATTTCAGGGGCTAATTGTCTAACCAGCTGGCCAAGGACATTAAAAGAACAATATTGGAGCACTGCTGATAAAGATTTTGGGAAAAGGAGATATGGACAATGTCTTAGTCAGTTCAGTCCGCTATAACAAAATGGCACAGACTGGGTGGCTTAAACAACAGACGTTTAATTCTCACAGTTCTAGAGACTGGAGGTCAAAGATCAAGGTGCCAGCAGGTTCAGTTCTTGGTGATGGCCTAGTTCCCAGCTTGCAGACAACTACCATCTCACTACGTGCTCACACAGCTTCTTTATTGTGTGCGTGTGAAAAGTCTCTGTCTTCATCTTCTTTTAAGGGCACTAACCTTATCATGAGGATCCCACCCTCATGACCTAAATCTAATTACTGCCCAAAGGCCCCATCTCCAAATCCCATCACACTGGGAGTGAACAACATATGAATTCCGCAGGGACACAAAACATTCAGCTCATAACAGATAAACCTCTCATACACAATAATGCCTCTCACCTACGAACTCACTTCAGTGCAAAGGAAATAAGGCAACAGGTTGAAGCCTACGGGATTACTGGTTTTACCACGTAGTCCATCACCCAGAAGTGACCAACTTTACAAATGGTGAAATGGCCTAATGAGGAGCTGGCTATCACACTAGCTGAAAGATAACACCTTTTAAGCATGGAATTCTATCCTGCAGGATGGAATATATGTACCAGCAACCAGAATATAGTAATATTTTCCTATAAATTGCATTCTAGATCCAGAAGTGGGAGGAGGAGCGAGCAGTACATATATACTGCATATACCTAATAGCCTTCTCTAAACATCATTGTTATTTGTTTGGCATAATTTTTTCAGGTGCAGGGATAAGGAAGTCTCCCTCCTCTTCTCCTTATTCTCAAACTACCTGCCTTTCATCCAACACCTGGCCCATTTTTCACAGGCCTGGGCACCACTGCTTATACACATACATAGTCATTTTCTTGAGTAATGCCCATGCTGCTGGGGAAGTTGATCTGAAGGGGTTCCAGCACCAAGTAAACACTGTGCCCCAAACTATCTATCACCAGAACCTTGAGAAAACACTGCTCTTCTCTTATCTAAATGATCAATTCTATCCCTCATAATATCCCATGCTGGAATCAGAGCTGAGATGTGTTCCTGGAGATCCTGGAACTTCACTTCTGCTACCAGCCACAGCAAAGAGAGAGAGAGAATAATGGAACTCCTAGAATACAGCTTCCCCAGGATGGCTTCTAAAACAGACCTACTTCTTAGGCTTAAGACCTCAAACAAGTTACTTGACTCTTTGATCCTCATTTTTGCCTCAGTTTCCTAGATATTTCTCTGCAGTGTGTGGTCATCTTACATGAAAAAGTGATGAGCAAGTATGGATAGGAGTCCATGTCTTTTTCCATCAATGACTAAACAACAAGGTATGTGAGACATGACTTCAGGAAATAAACCTCAAGAAGTCAATGTCTCAAATGCAAAACGTCTTCATAGAGAAGATTCTCCAGGCATGGCTTTAGGCATAGGAACTACAGCAGAAACTGAAAAAAAAAGGGTATCCAGGTTGTTAGTAAGCTTACAATAGCCAAGTAAGAAAACAAAAAGTGAATCACTGATGGTGGCTAAGAATAAAGTTGTTGAGATGGAGATGGTGAATAGCACTCGGATCCAAATTTTTGGAGGTAGAGGCAATAGAACATCCTGATGGGGTGGATATGGAGTGATTTGGGAAATGAGTGACACTTACCTGGGGCATCCACATGAAAAATAGTTCTTAATCTTTTATCAGCTTATCATGATTGAGACTACATCTGTGTTAAACTAGTATTATATGAGGAGAAACATTTAACCACAATGCGTGATTTTTAAGATATAATTAACTTCAAGGCTTCAGTCAGCTATTCCAATCACTTAACACTACTGGCAAGAGGTCCATGAAAGTCTTCTCCTTGCCTTTTGAAATACACGGTACTTTAGCTATAGCCTCTATAACACAATCTATCACAAGACACCATTGTCACTAAGAAATGATGTATTTCTACAGCAATGTTTATAAAATTACACAGCAAAAGAACCAATCACCATTTCACGCCAATGTTTATAAACATTTCTTCTCTCTTAGGGTTTTATTTTTTGCTTTATTTATTCATTCACTTATTAAACAAATGTTTATTGAGTACCTCCAATGTGGCAGGGAAGGTACTATTACCCAAGGATAAAAATGGAACAAGATGAGCATATAGGGATAAAAGGCATTGCCCCTATATAACAAAGCTTATGATCTAGTGGAGGAGGGGTACACACGCACTCACACGCATGCACACACAAACACAAATAGTAATTATGAAGCCCCAACAGCTTTTAACTTTCCAACAACTTTCAAAACTTGCGTGTGAAAATTTTTCTAGTACTAGTACATCAAACAAATGGAAAAGTATAAAGTTTTAGGATTTGAATCATGTAATATTTGGAAATTCATATTAAATTGCTATTATATACCACAGATAGATTACTTAAAAATATACATGTGGTTTTAAAATAAATTATTTAATTAACTAAATGCTACTAGAAACACTTTTCATGATTCCCTGTAGGATCAAAATCAGTCCTGATGTGCAAACTACTTAAGAGAGGGAAAACATCATAACTAAACAAATCTAAAACGTTTTGAGATTAAAAATATATTCCTTGAGCATTTAAAAAATACAAACGTCAAAACTGATTAGATTTTGCTGATTTTATGATCTTTCAAAAAGAAGCTCCTCTGATGCTAATGCAAATAATTTGACAGAAAAACAAATGTAAAGGTTAAACAACCATTAGAAGCAAAAGACATCTTTCTCTTTGGGTGACTTTAATTTTTGCACACTGCCTCCCATACTGGGAAGTCCCTTGAATACAAAAGCCCGCAGAGAAAAAGGAGGCTTTGAAGTTTCTAACTTAAACGTTTTTTAAAAACTAGAGGAGAAAGAAATGGAAATTAAAGCAATTTCATGCCCCCATGGTGAAAAACTTGAAGCAAGAGGACAGCTTTATAGAAACAGCTTTACATAGGCATCCACTGATTATTATGTAGCTTCCTTCTAGCATTTCAACATTTAAATTCTGAGTTTCAAGTGAGTCAGGAGGGTAGAAGTTTTTACGAGGATAAATATTTCACCCACGAAGTAATTTAGAGACATATTTGCACTTACAGTGCCAATCACTCCAAAAAGCAGCATCATTTCCTAACACCAAGGACACTAGTACATGTCAGAGTACATTTGGGGAGGAATTTCTCCCAGGACCTTGATAGTGCAAGTGTAGACAAAATAAATAAATCTGTCAGTGTGAACAAATTACCCACAAAACCTGTTCTCAGGGGCGGTGACTGTACTCTCACCCGGGCCCTTTGATACCAAGGGATTTATTCACCAGCAAGAGTGAGAAGAGGTAGGCTTGGCAGAACAGAGCAGGTATTGACTGAGTGCGTGTCCTCAGACAGGCATCTTCACGTGGACGTTTCACCTGGGATCCACCACCCAGGTCTCTCGTCCTCCCTCCCCATGACAGCCTGCTCCTCAAATCCTCCCTGGGGAGACTATTTGTTGATAAAGTTCTGACAAATGCCTGTCTGAAATATCATAAAGCTGTTGAAAGCTAAATTAATTTCACTTAAAATAGAAACAGTATCTGGATTTCATTCAAATCCAGTTTGATACGTGTGTCAGCGTGGAAGTTGTCAAAAAGCTTGTGGGACTCTTTCAGTAGCATTTCACTAGATCCTACTCATGTAAGATGCTCAACTTAAAAGTTGGTACTTGTGTGTTGAAAAATGCAGCCCCTTTCTTTGTTCCTAAGCCTTGAGAACACCTGTCTCCCCCTAATTTTCTCCATGTTCTATTTTTTCTTAAGGCTCTCCAAATATTCTAATAAGGTCAAAATATATCATCTAGTACAGTGAACTGGAGTTTCCTCCTTTGCAGTCCATATTAGTGGGTCCTGGGTATGAACAAGAGGATCCACACGGAGATTTGCCATTTTGGTGGTAATGGATTCGCATAGTCTCCAATACTATGTCGCTATTTCAGAATTTTACTTTTCCTTTAGACTAAAGATGTATTAAAGCAGTTATAACTCAAATGCTATCTAGCTACTGGGTGGAAAGGTCTGGTATTTCTCAGAGAGTTTATGGAAGTGAAAAAGAAAGTTTTCCACTGCCCTTTAACCTCTTTTGCCACTCTTTTATCCTTTCTAACCCTCCCTCTCTAACGTCTGAAATATGATCTCTGAACCACAGGATATGAAGAAAAGAGCATACAACGTTTTTTATGAGACTAGATCTTTTTGCTAGACACCCCTGAGAAAAGACCAGAAAGAGCACAATTAATAGAACTACATGCACATTAAAGAATTATGATACATCATGCAGGTCATTAAAAGTTTCCTGCATGGCAGGAAAGTTCCCCTTGCCATGTCTTCAGCTTGGTTTGGGCAAACTCCTACCTCAACACAGAGGGATGTGCTACAGGATCTTTATCAATTCTTCTCAGCTCCATGATTCTCTTGCTGAAAGAGAGAAAAATACAAACACGTAGAGATAGTAGTATATATTTGGGGAGAATAAAATTACCTAATTTTTAAAAAAAGCGTTCAATGAAGTACGTTTTTGAGTTAAAGTTATTGAAAATGTTATACAGAAATAATTTTGCTCATTATATGACTCCAAATTATATACGCCAGTAAGACAAACAGTGCTTAATGCATTCAACACAACTAGAATGCTCATTTTAATCTCCAACAGAATTTTGTGTATTGAATAATTCTGTATTTTTTTACATACTAGAGAATAAAGAGCCATGTTCTACCCAACTCCAAACTAACTCCCTAGTTATAAACTGGGAACTTAAGTGGGCCATGAATCTTTCTGAGCATTAGAAAAACATTTCACACAATTTGAAGGGTGAATTCAAATGAGGAGAAGAGACTGAGATATGTCGCTTATCAGGCCCTTTAGAATCTCCGCCTTATTTTATGAAAGAATCATTCATTCAGTGTGTACTCTGTGCAAGGCAATGTGCTAAGCAGTAAAGATAAGAAACTTTCAGGTTACTAGAAAAGGAATTTTGGAGGGCTCTTTTATAGAGCACCTTTCAGTGGCAGGCACTTTACATATATCATCTCATCTAATCAACAACGCAGGCCTATGAGCTGGTTTTATACGACACAGAGAAAAGGGCACATGAGAGCGATATCTCTCTCACATGAGTCTGTACATGTAGTAGGCAGCAAAGTTGAGATTTGATTCTGGGTCTGTATGACCCAAAGCTACTGAAAGCTCTATCTATTACAAAATTCTGCAAAGTTGTTTGCAATGATGATTTAGTGGCTAGAAATTATCAGAAGATTCCTTGATTGTTTGCTCCATTATCATATTTAGGTTCACAGGAATGAATATAGTCAAGTACACTTAGAATCACAGAACTAGGAAGGAATTTCATGTATCCAGGTAAGATTAAGTTCAACTGTAAAAAAAAGAAAATCTCATAATAACGGTGACTTAAACAAGGTAGCAATTAATTTCTCTCAAGTAAAGAAAATCTGCAAGAAGACAGCCTAGCGTTGGTATGGATGCTGTATGAAGTTTTCAGGGACATAGACTCCTTCCATATCACTAATCTGACTTCCTTAGGAAAGTCTTCTCTGAGACTTAGTATTACTGCGGGAATTCTAGCCATCATATCTGCATTCCAGGCAGCAGAATGAAAGAAGAAAGGAATGAAGATAGGTTCAGCCTTTCTCTTTAAGGACTTCTTTGAATTCACTGCTAAAACTATTGCTCGTTGGCCAAAATCAAATCATATATCTACACTTTGCTACAAATATTCAGAGAGAAAACGCTAATGGACATGAGGAGGCAATAAAAAGTGCCACATCTGAGAAGTAAAATAAGTGAGTCTGCTTTCTCCTCCTGATGCCCAAGTTTGTATCAAAGCTAACCATCTCATCGGTCCTGAAGATTTAGCCTTATTTTTTTAAGCACTGAGTTTCATCTGGGAAAGGGAAGCAGAGGGAATAAAGTGGTCTATCACCTTCTCCCTCCCTTGTGTCGTCAGTATACCTTAGACAGGCCGCCTGCCATGTGAGGATGTGCAGGAATTGGCTGACTCTCAGCACATACACTGGTCGCCAAGCCAGGGACCCCTCAGGGCTATGTCCACTTAGAGGGATGTCTTTTTCAAACTCTCACCAGGGCCCTGAATGAGCCAGCCACAGCCTTGGCCTTAGAAGCTGTCTGTCATCATTGAGGTGGCACTGTCCTTTGTGCTCCCATGTCAGATCTGCCTTAACAGATTTACAAGAATCTCTGAATTATTTCCAAGTTGTGCCCTTATCAGTAAAATCATAAATAAAAATTTTTCAGCACTCTAGATATATACAGTGGCATTTGTATGTTTATATTCATGTTCTAATAAACTAATCTATTATGCATAATGTAGAACATAAAAATATAACACCATGATATCAATATAATAATAATATAATATAAAACACAAATTAAAAAGCAAGTGTTAAGTGGTAATTCTAATCTCTTCTTCCTGAACATCAATGGAACCTCTTGTCCAATCCTTGGGAAAGGCAACCCCATTTTAAAGACTACTGTTGAATAGTCTGGAATATGAACCTTGGTTCTAAAAATTCCTCCTTAACCATATACCCACCCTCCTCTGAACTCTCTTCTTCCCTTGTCATGGCATTCCTCCCAGCTGAATCGGCTCAATTGAACGCACGCAGACAGCTGCAGCTCTCGACAGAAGCTCTCTAGCTGCATTTCTAAAGGAAGGGCTCTTTCTTAAAACATTACAACATATTCTAAACATACACAACGAGTTTTTAAATGCACACTGATTTCCTCACCCTGACCTAAATCCCTCCCCTTGCAGTTTAAGGCTTCTGTATCCTGATCTGTCAATAGTGGGAGTGGAAAACATCTGCTACCGTTCTATGTGTGTAATTTCTTCAAACAACGTGAATATCACTATTATATGAAATGGCCACTTGTCTAATTTTAAGGCATTTATTAACTTGCTATTGGTGTCCTAGTGCGTTTTGCTGATCAAAATGATAGAGTCATTAGGATGCAAGTCTACTGAGGATATATAACCATCTAAGGAAATGAATGCTCTTTGATTGTTTCAGCAATTCTACATGAAGCTGGTGAGTTCAGCCCAAGCACCCAGCAGACTTTGCAGAACTACACTTTTAGGCAGGCACTTCAGTCCATTCACCTATACTTCAATCATAAAGACACAGGTATGCTAGAGATTCCAGCAGACTAGAGGAGGTTTAACAATGTGAGCTGTCGTCTGATTACTCCAACGTTATTTAGATCATCCTGGTAATTCTCAGGCGCCTGCATTCTCCAGAGGAGTCTTTGGACAATGAAAATGACCCCCTGCAGGATTAGCAGACTTGGCTTGGTCCTCCTTGCCTTTGAGATCTATCCAGAGCAAACCCACTGTCTTTTCAGACCTCAATCCCTTTGGAGTATGCCCTTGCTGGGACCATACTGTCATTAGGTTTGGCACGTTTAGGAGCACGTACAATGTTAAAATTACTTAGGCAAATCTGTATGAATGTAGCAAAATTCAGAAAGATTAAACTTCTAAAAAGTACAATTCATCACAGTTTTCTTTGAGGACTAGACCAGGAATCCTGCCAAATAAATTACGTATATTTTTCCCTCTATGGTTTAAAAAAAAGAAAATCGTGAATCTGACTGATGTCAGCATCCCATAGCCTTAAAAATGAAAGTCCGAGATGTGTTTTTAGAGATTCACTGAAGTAGGGTGGAAGGGTTGGGGAGAACTATTTAGAGGAGTAGGTTGAGATGAAAGCAAAAGCCACAGAGAAATCATGATTCCCCAGGACCAAGGGGGGATATTTTGATGGGTCCTTCAGATGGTGGGGAGCAGTACCTTGTTCCCTTGACATGCCCCTGGGAATATGTAGGATGCAAAGAAGAAAATGGTGCATGTTAAACCTAACAAGCTAGACACCAGCTTTTCAGCTCCTAGCTTGAACCATGCCCCCTCATAACCAGGCTTGATTTGGAAGCAGTAAAGCCAGATCACTAGGCTTGGAGAATGAGCACCCAAGAAGCGATTAATGCAGGAGGGAACAAGGGGCCCATCTCAGTGCTCTGGATTGACCCTTGAAAGAAGAGATGCTGAAAATAAGACAGAAATTGAATTTCTTTCCAGCCTAGTGAGTGGGTCTTCAGCAGATACCATTTGATTTTTAAAATATTCAAGTATAGCAATTCATACACCCATGAGGTAGGGTAAAAATTATACTACACCAATAATAAAATAATATGTTATCAGTTTGAATTTACTTTAGTCTGCCTCATTTGAAATTCAATGGAAAGAGAATAATTGCTACTTTCATAAGGGTTATTTCTTTTTCTAACCCTCAAGTTAAGATAGAAAGTATTCGGGAATTCAACAATGGTAATTGTTATTAGTTTTGTTCATCATAGCTAAGGCTGGCATCTCATTTTTAGCCTGTTGGTTTACCCTAAACTAAAATTATTATATATATATATCATGCACTGTTATGGTATTACTTTTCTGATATTGTTTGGGTAGAAGGTATTCCTCAGAAGTAAATAATTAGACATATACTTTATTTGTTTTTTAATTATGAAATATTTTCAGCATATTAAAAACCACAGAGAATAAGATGTAAAAGGTCCATATACTTATTATAGAGTTGAAACCCTCTGTCTAATTTCCAAACTCTATCAGATGTCATCAAAATCCTGATTTTCACATTTAGATGTTTTTTAATATCTATACCACACAAGTATGTATTCAAAAACAATAGAAAGAATTGTTTTACGTGTTTTAAAATTTACATAAATGATATTGTAGTCCATGCACACACACACCCCTCCTTTCTGAAACTTGCTTTTTTGCTCAAATTTATACTTTTGCAGTTTAGCCATGTTTATATAAGTAGCTGTATTTCATTCACCTGCTATATACTATTCCATCACATAAATACATAAATTATTTATCCATTCTCCAATTGATAGAAATTTATGTTGATTCCAAATTTTCTTTAAAAGATATTGAAAATAAGATAGAAATTCTCTTAAATAGCAGTTATCTTAAGCAATTCTTTGTGTCTCTTTCTCTGTATGTGTCATAATTTCTCTAAAATAGACCTAGCAATAAAATTGCTGATCCTGAGAGTATACACATATCAGACATTGTGAAATTGCTCTCCAAAGAAGATGTACCAATTTATCACCTATCACCAGCATTGTATGACACTTCCCATTTCTCCACATTCTTAACACATGATGTCAGACTTTTAAATGTTTGCTGTCCTGGTGGAATATCACGGTATTTCACCCAGGCTTGTATTAGTTTTCTATCACTGCTGTAACAAATTATCACAAACATAGTGGCTTAATAATGACACAAGTTTATTATCTTCCAGGTCTGGAGGTCAGAGTTCCAAAATGAGTCTCAGATCAAGGGGTCAGCAGGGCTGCATTCCTTTGAGGGGTTCTACAGAAAAATTCATTTCCTTGCTTTTTCTAACTTCTACAGGCTGCCTCATTCCTTGGCTTGTGGTCCCTTCCTTCATCTTCAAAGTCAGTAGTGTGACATCTTCAGATTTCTCTCCGACTCTGACCTTTCTGCCATCATCTTCCACTTATAAGGACCCTTGTGATTACCTAGGGCCCACCCCAATAATCCAGTATCATCTCCCCATCTCACAGTCAGTCGGTTAGCAAACTTCATTCTATCTTCAACTTTAATTCCTCTTTGTATTGTACATTAACATAGTCACAGTTTCTGGGGACATCTTTGGGGGCCATTATTTTGCCTACCACAGGGCTTAATTTTGTATTATCTTGATTACCATTCAAATTGAATATTTTTACGTGTTTATTGACTATTTGGGTTTTATCTCTGTAAATTTCCGATTTTTTGAACAGAGTTCTTTCTTTTTTATAAGATTTGCCAAACCTTTTTGTATTTTCAGGTTTCTAATCATCTGTTAATTATATGTATTTGAAATAACATCTCCAAGTCTCTGACTTGTCTTTTGGTGTCTGTAATCCAGAAATGCTGCTGCCTCTGATGTTGCTGATGCTTTAATGCAGTCAAATTTATCACCTTCTGGTTTATAGTTTTGGTGGCTCAAGAAATCTTTCCCTACCTTGAAGTTATCTTTTCTATACATTATTTCCTAATCGTTTTAAGCTGTTATATAGGATGCAAATACTTTTGCGTATTAATTTGATTTACAGAAATTTGTTGTTCTCCCTTATTAGTTCTAATAGTTTATATGTAAATTGTCTTGAATTTTCAAGGTAGGTGATTATATTATCTTCAAATAAGCAGAGATTTTGTTTCTTCTTTTCCAGTTCTTTGCACATTTTATTTCTTTTGCTTTTCTTACTGTGCTGGCTGGAACTTCAAATACAATATTAAATAAAAATAGTAATAGCAGGTATTTAAAATTGCTTCTTGACTTTGAAAGAGTTATTTGTAAAATTTTATCATTAATAACACTTCTTTCTGTAAGTTTTTGCTAGAGATCTTTTACAAAGTTAAGTAAATTTCCTCTAATTCTATTTTGATAACAGTTTTGAGGTAGGTAGTTGTTGAATTTTATTAAATAATTTTTTCTATCTATTGATCAACTGGTTTTTCTACCATAAAACAATTTTAAAGGTAAAAGTAGATTAATCATTTTTTCAGTGTACCAGCATAATTATATTATAGTTCACACTGATTACACTTTTAAGCACCAAATAGTAAAAATACATATACATATATAGTTATTGAATAAAACCTTTCTAAAATATATTCTATACTTCTGTCTTTTAGAATAATATATACTAAAGGTTATGACAGTCTCTTAATTATTCAGGATAATCAAGCAATACTTAATAAGCTATGCTAGATAGTGCCAATATTTTAAAATTGTCTCTTTTCTTCTTTCCCCAGGTTGGAATCTCACGTCATCAGTCTACAACACACACTAACTGCCTCCTAAAGTCGTCTACCAATACCCAGGTCATTCTATCCCACTCTTTGAAGATTTTAGTCCCTGGCTTACTGTCACTCTCTTTAACATAATTGCTATCATAATTCTTGGAGATGTCAGTAACCACATATTTTCATACCCAGCACTCTTAGTTCCTTGAGCTTCTTCTTCATACATATGAAAAATCTCCTCACTCTATCTTGGTAAAGCCCTTGATCTTACCAAAAGCTAGAGCCTCATCCTACTCTGAATTTTAAGCACTCCACTCTCCAGCAATAACTTCCTAATATTCCAACTCTCTCCTTCTTGTACTATAACTCCTACAATTTTTTTGACCACAGACTAATATACAATTAATTGACCCCATAACCTTTTTGTTGTTCTTCTCATCCTCATGTCGCCTTACCTACCTTGAATTCTGTCAGATATTATCACTACTTTGCACACATCTTCAACTCCTTTGTTCTTTTTCTTTTTCTTTCTTGTTCTTGCACTAACCATGGTGGAATTCAGCTTTTTACCCACTTCATAGTTGTCACTGGCAGCTAAAAATTTCAGGAAACACATATCCACTTACACATGCATGCATGCACACCCACTCACTCCCCAAAGCTGGATTTACATTAAATTCATAATCATTAACCCTAATCTTTAATACTGCCCCGCCCAGCAACCCTACTACATTTCCCCTGTCCATTCATTCCCCTACCTTGATAAATGACTATTTCATTTTATCTGATCTTTTCTCAAATTTCCAATATCTTCTTTTCCACTCTTGTTCTTCAACTAATGACTTTGCTTTGTATTTATTTTTCTGAAAAAAAAAGCTTCCAAAAGTTCCTACTATCACATTAGCCCAACCAATTGCATCTGATTCATTCTCCTGCCTTCTTTCCTGCTCCCATCAATGAACCATCAATGCTCCTGTTAAGGACAAAGCCTCTACTTCTCTGTTAGATCTCATCACCTCTCACAGTAAAAATTATCATTCAAGCAATTCTCCACTCTCTCTGCCTACTCATCAAATTTTCTCTTTTTCCTGGATTTTTCCCATCAGCATAAAATGTAACAGCTCCTGCCCCATTATTGTCCATCTCTCTACTATTCGAAAACCCTTTGAAAAGTTGCCTATAAATATGTTTCTAATTCTGCCCTTCCCATTTCTCTTAAATGCACCATAATCAGACTTTTTCTCTACACTGAATTACAGACTGAACTTCACTCATGTCAAAGTTATCAGTAAACTTCATGTTGCTAAGTCCAATAGTCTCATCTCACTTGATCTACCACAGAAGTTAACACTGCAAGCCATTACCTCCTACTTAAAGTATAAGCATCATGATGGCGAGGACTTGTGTCACTTTTGTTCATGACTGTATCCCTAACGTGAAGAACAATTTCTGGCACGTAGTACTCAGCAATTATTTGTTGAATGAATAGTTTCCTTTCCAGTGAGTCTTTAACTGTCATTTGTTTCCACTTTCTGAGTGGCTTCCCTTAACATTCTAACTCTATTCCTTTCTAATATGCTACTTCTAATATACTAAGAAATGGGTAAATAGATAACAGCGTTAAAATTTTGCTAAAGAAGACATACGTAGTCGCTAAGTTAATGGCTGGAGGACTCCATAGTAACTAAAACATATGAACCTGAATGACTTTCATGTTTATTTTTGGTTAACCAGAAACGTTTTTTTTTTTATTTTGGTTGCCTGATATTTTAAAAATATAGTTAATTTTACTAGATAAGAGCACTTGGGATAAGTGAAAATTAACAATAATTAGTATTAAAGATTTTTCAAGGTTAATATATAAGGTCCTTGAGTGTTGTTTTTTTCAATAGGAGGGTGTTGTAATTGATGGAAAGATTCCAACAGGCACAATGTTTTTATTCACAGTTTCATTAATGGCAAAGAACAAAAGAGATTCACTGAGAAGCTAATGAAGCTTAATCTTCGGAACCCTGTACTTGCACAGGCCCCTTCCAAGGCCCTGGGAGGTACTAGCAGTGCATCCACGTGGCCATGTTTTTGTATAAAATGCAAAAGCAAGCTATTTGAACCATAAGCTGTTCAGATCACTGTTACTTTCCTCCCCAAAAAGACTCACGCCTAAAATTTGTGGGGCCTGGGCAATAGTACAAATAGAGGTCTCATCCTGCAGCCCAAACCCCTGTTTCCACTCCATGCTCTTTTCAACAAGATATGAGTCCTCAGCATGCACACCACCCCAACCCACTATCACACTCTCCCCATCTCCACTCCTGCAAACATCATCTCCCCGCTAAGGCCTAGGCACTCATACAACTGGAGTGCTGAAAGAGAGGATGCACCTGGGGGAGATTCTCAGTCATGCCCTGGAAGCAGGCTTGAGGCTGTGCAAGGCAGGAGTTCCAGAGTCTCAGGTATCTGGATCATGGTGATGGGGGACACATGGGATAAGAGCGGGTTTCAGCACAGGCTCTGGGAAGACATATCTTCATGGTCCGCCAGACTCCTTGCCCTAGGAGAAGGGGCACAGATGAGGAAGGCCAAAGAGAGACCCTCTAAAGCACAGGTCCAGTGCAGAGGCCCCACTTGCTCACGTCTAAGAGCAGCATAGACTCCAACTTCCTCCCTGTCACAATTCCCCTCAAATAATAAGAATCTGCTAAGAGGCAGCTGATTTGGAGGCCAAATATTTTTTTATTTGGTGGAATATGTATTTCCATGGTTTGCAGTCACTTCCGGGTATAGTCTAATTGAAACTGGCAGTTCTGGTGTAGAAATGGTTTATAGGAATCCTCCCTCTGCTCTCTATACTGACTCACTGAGGCGACACCAAAGGGCAGGGTCAGGGGTCACATCACAAAATGATGTTCTGGTGACCGGAGGTGGAATATGTGGAAAGTGAAAGAGAAACCACTTTTGAAAAATACATAGACAGAAGCTAGTGGAGAAGAAACAAAATTTGAAATGACAGAACCAGAAGAGTATCTGCAGGAAAATCTTTTAAATCTTACGATGCATATGTAAAAGAATCTGATACAGGTTTTCCCAAATTTGACAAAAATCCTAAAAAATGTACATGACATCACCAATGACAAGTCATGAATCCAAAATAAACTTTTAAAAACTATCAATAATAAAGAAACTCAATCAACCACAGTACAGGAAAAATTAACTTTCTATCCTCTCTATTGAAACCAGTATAAAATCATTGCCACAAAAAGAGATAATCAGAGAGCCTGTAGCCAAAGATGCAGGGAAAAGTCTTGTAAAGGTGTTATTTTTCTGAGATTTGTGATGTTTGTAATACTCATCAGCGTTTAAAATTTGTTATTTAGTATAATTTCTCTATCTAATTAGATATTTTTGTTTCCATAAGTTTATATTATTTTTCATAAAAAGGGCTCCCACTATTACATAAACTTCAGCCCCCACAGAACCTAAATCCACCCTGGCAAAGAATAAGAAAATCCATCAGTTTAAGGGGAATATTCAAAGCAGAAGACGGTACAAAGACTAGTCAGGCCTTTCCCAAGACTCCAAAGTTCCTCTGGGGCAAGCATCATGGCTCCAGATGCTGCCTGCACAGAGAGAGGATTCCACCAGACGTGAGACACTCATCTTTGTCCATCTTCATGGGGAGAAGGCTACATATCCTGTTCCTCCCTCAAACTTCACCCAACTGTTCTAGAGACTCTGCCTGTGGGCCTGTCTGCTCACCAGATTCTATTAACTGGTGCAAATTAATACACACACAGCCCACACACAAATATACATTCCTTTATTTTTACTATAAAACTTGGTGAATCAGAACTCAGTTTTTAGGAGTAACTCTCAGCAGGCCCAGGCTTTAGGACGGTCTGAGGATCACTCCTGTGTTCTCCCTTCAAAGATTCCATTTAAAAGGTGAGAAAAGATGCCCTTCACAGAACCAGACTTCACAAAACATTAAATCTTTAAGACACTTTCTAAATCCTATTCTTGACCCCACCTTCAACACAGGAATATAATGAACAAGAATGAGATTTGGCCTGGATCTAGATATTAGATTAAACCAGAAAGCAAACACTTTCCAAGTCAGCTGCGGCCTGCAAACCATACGGGAGATCACAGCACTGTGGCAACTCATCTTTATTGCATATTAATGCGCAAGGTTTCTAGAACGGGAGTCTAATAAATGCTGATGCACCGTGCTTGTCTATTTCATAGGCGAATGGGTAAGTTCCTGTGTTACACACTTGGACCACTGGAAGAGAGAAGTCGAGAGAGATAAGGAGAGTAGAAACCTCTGTTTTTTTCTTTGTGGACTCACAGCACCTTAAAAGAAAACAGCACTCAACCTGAAGAAGAAGGTCGAAACAGATGTGAAATCTTTGCCACCCTCTGAAGCTTTTTTTAAATTTCAAACCAGACAAGGCTTGTGGCCCTTATTAAACGTGTGTGGAGCTGCTAGTTAGAAGCCATAGACATATTCTGCCCTACTTTTCCTCAGCGTCTGCAATGGGAGCTATCACTGTAACTGACAAGAGCCCCGTACTCTCTTTCCAGGAGGCAAAACTGGTCCAGGGAGCGGCACTCAGTGATTGCACATTCTTTCTTTGGAACTATGACAAGAGCTGATCTGTGCTGCCAAGTCCACTTATGCAGACCATCACTGCCCCCTTGTTTCTCAGAGAATGCTAGAAGCCCTGACTTCTTAAGAGAGTGCCGAAGTAAATCTGCTGTATTAAATAAAGATGAGCATAGGTTTCTACACTTTATTCTAAGAGCCTAGTCAAGTCATATCTTAGATTGTGCCTACTAAATCATTATTTATAGAGTGAACAAACTCTTCTAGTGCTGCCAAGCTAATCAACTTAAAACAATTATGTAAATTAAATAACTTTTACTTTTCTTTTAATCTAGCCTTTCAAGTCACTATAAAAAGGTACTAGCCCATTATTTTACTTTCTTTTTTTCCCCTTTTTATCAAGCTTGTACACTTGAAGTTAAATTAGCATATTTTCCTAGTTAGCTGATTCATCTAAGGCTATCAAGAGATTCAAGTGAGGAAAACTAGCTGTGCTTTGGATGGCTACCTTACCTTTAATGTTAAAATGTCACCTGCTAATAATGGCAAGGCCAAAAGGTGCAGAGTAAAGCATTGATTATTTTATGAGTTTCTCACCTAACAAAAAAGAAGTACTATGTAAACTTGAAATGTTGCTCAGAAGCCTATTTTAATGTATTCTTAATATAAAATCAATACGCAAGAAATTCAATGGAAATAACCTCAGATCTCTTTTTCTTTTATCGTATAGATATTTTTCTGATTCTGTATAAATATTGAATATTATTATTCTTTGATATTAAATGGTAAAAATAACTTCATGCACTATCTATTCTCACATAATGGTTCACTTTCCAGTCATTAAAAGATCCTCTTGCATATATGCAAAGACATCTAGTATTCTGACTAATTTGATACATTTAGCCCAATGTAACAGGGCACAGCATATGAATCTGTATAATTTTGAAGCTTAATGTATCCTTAGACATACTTCCTTTTTTCAAATGAGGAAACTGGGGCTGAAAGAAGTTCTGTGACTTACCCCAGGTCAAAGAATCTGTAACCACAGGTCAAAACTAGAACGAAGTCCCTCAACTCTCTGTCCAGTGTTCTTCCTCCATTACAACTTATTCCCTTAACATTCATAGCAAAACCCCATCAGAGGCCTTGAGAAAGAAAGACTGATTTCAAAATATAAAAAAGTCTAAGTCTGAAAAATTGTTAAAGACATGCTGTTTATCTGTCTAGCGTTAGATTAAAATGTGAGCAAATAACCAAACAAAATTATATTAGTAATTTTGATGACTCTCCAGGATTTGAATTGTTTGTTCCAAAATAACTTTAAAAGAAACAAATTTATGTAAAAATTGGCACCATAAAATGATTCTTGCAAAGTTTAATGTCTACCTTAAAATAAATAATGACCAATAAAGTGTTTACAATGGGTATGTCTTGTGATCTAGATTTTTAGTGAATGATATTTACATTTGGAAAGACTTAAGAGAGATATGTGTTGGTGCCAGAAATTAAAGCTAGAATAAACGAACTGGCGTTAAAACAGTTGTTAAATTGTTGTTTAAAAAAATGAAGAGAAAAATGATTACAAATGATTTTATTAAAAACAAAATAAGTATACCATATTTGACCCCTCACCAATTAAAATGATTAGTATCTTAATTATTGACATTTTACATCTTTTCTCCATAATGGAGCTAAGTGTGATAAACAGCATGTGAGAATACCTAACTTCTCTTTTTAAAGTGTTATCTGCAATAAATTCTAAGTTAAAACACTCTGTGCATGAAGGTGATACTGATTCCTTAATTTGTTTATATGAAATTTAGTCCAGGAGGGTAATCTAAGAAATTCAACCACTCAATAATGTTTGTCTCCTCATTTAAATAATTCATCCTTATATCTAGTTGCAGTATCTGGCAGCTTTCCACTTTCTTGTCCCCATGTTAATCATTATGAGAAATTATTTACCTTAAAAAATTCATATCATTAGGCTGTAAAAAAAAGTCTACATTTGCAAAGGAAATTTTTGTTAGTAGCATAGAGTTGTTGCTTTTTTTAAAAAACAAGAGTTTTTGATATAAGACAATTTAAGGTTACCAAAAAGTCATTGCAAAAGTCAATATAAATAAAACATTACCACACGTGTTCAGTAATCCTAAATATAATAATTTTGTTCAATAATCAATAACTTTGGTATATCAAATTATCAAAAAATGTTCAACTTCCATACTGTAATGAAGATTCAGTTTGAAAAATATTGGCTCAGAACTGCACCCCTACTTTCCTGCTCTGTTCCTTCATACTGCCTTGTCTCCAGTATCCCCCAGTTTCTTAAATGCAACCACAATACATCCAGGTGTTCAAAGCTAGGAACCACCAGGATTCCCTCCACTTTCCCACAACCCACCAGTAAATGTTATCAGTTACCCAAAATAGACATTAAACCCTAATCAATGCCACTTTATTTTAAAAATAGCTTCAAAATACTCTTCCTGCTTTTGGTCTTAATCTTCTGCAGTCTGCTTTCCACACAGTAGCAGAAGTGATTCTTTGACATGTTCATTGATTTCTGCATGCATCTGACTAAAACCTATTAAAGGTTTTCCACTGTATTTGGAAAAAAAATTTTCACAAAAAACTGTCGTGCCCCTGCCTGATCTGTAATTATAGACCTCTGCAATCTTGGTGACCTCTTCCTTACTCCTGTTAAGCACATTTCCTCATATGTTCCAAACATTTCTCCTTTCCTGACATTTGCACATGTTGTTTCCTATGCCAGGAGTACTCTCCCCTTTATTCTCTGCATGTCACATTCCTTTTCGTTAGTCATATCTCAGCTGAAATTTCTCACCAGAAGGACCTTCCCTTTCATATCTGTCTAAAATGGGTTCTCTGAATCCAACCCACCCCACTCCATCCCACCTCTGTATGCTCCACCTCAGTATCTAGTTATTTAGGTCATTAACCTGTCACAATCTGTAATTCTTTGACTTGATTGTTTACTGCTTATGGCTTAGTCTCTCTCCCTACATTGACTGTAACCTACTTGAGTGAAGGGACCATATCTCCATAAGTTCATCCAAGTATCTCTAATACTGAGCAAATTTAATTAGCAAATAGTAGTTAAATTAATGACCAATTGGTAAAAATGTGGATAAAAATGTTAAAACTCTGCATGCATCTGGATTGGATATTGGGTAATTTTCATGCTTATAAAAATAAAAACAAAGAAATCTTAAGCAATATCAAGTGAGGGAAATATAGTATTTATATGAGTAATAATCCTAAAACTGAGCACAAAACATTCTAATTATTTCTCTTCCCACGTCCTGATGACTACTTGGGTATTTTTATTGGCATCTTCCAAAGGCATGGGAAGTTAACAGAGAATTCAAGTGAAGTCTTTTTTTGAGGCACCACATATCTTTGCCTGTTTAACTACAGAAAAAATTCTTTATGGAGATGTGTTTTCTGGAGAATAGCAATTTCAAGATCAAATAATATTCAGTCACGATTGGCATGTTATTCATAAATTGTGATGGATTTTTGCTGATAATGATGAGTTCTTTCGCCCCTTGTAACTAGCATGCATTGGTGATACAGCTGGAGAGAGTTAGAGAGCTTTCTCAGGGTCTAGAACAGAGGTTTTACTCAATATGAAGCTAATTAAACCTCACAGGGGCTCTAACCCCTGAACTTGCCCTCATTAGCACCATGCTGTAACCAACGAAGACAACTAACCAGGCAGACTGCAGGCCAAAATACTCCTATTGACATTCCACCTCTCATTTTCAGTCAGAGAAGAATCTGCTTTTGATATTTACCAGAAAGCCTGGTGATAAATTCCACAACTTTGTGAAATAGATACTTCAAATGGGATGCCAAAGTAACAGTTCAAACACCTTTAGACTTTGTAGATAAGGTCTCTGTCATCGTTCTCTGAATTACACCATTTTCCCAAAATAATCTGTACTTCAGAGTCGGAAAACTCATGACCGAAGCATAGAGGGCTTCATTTAGCATATAAAGGATGTAGAATAAGGATAAAGACAAGAACATATCCCCAAATCTTGTTGACCCTTTAAAATTAAATAAATACCATGGTTAATGTCACTGGTTCATTATAGTGCTATTTGTCTCTTTCCTAAAAAGTGAACAATCACACGTGTGTGTACGTGTATATATATGTTGTGTGTGTATACATACAAAACAGCAATTACAAACACTATTAATATATATTTTCCCCATAATCTGAATGCTATTACATGCACTAAGGCAACAAGTGAAAGAGTATCATATTGATTGCTTTCAGTAAATGGGTATTCTACACTGAGTTTTGGGTGCACTAAAACCTGTGTTGTTTATTCCACTTGCACTCTCTCTGTTACTTACTTTGTGTTCAGGTGAAAATTTTTAACCTTGATGATTGTCAAAAGGAGTACAAGTGATAGTACTGAACCTATCACAAAGAAAACAATGGAATACATCAGGCTGATGTTAAGTTTTGCAGCAGATCAAGGAAATAGTATAAGAAATGAAATGTAGAATACTGGGAAATTAGGAACTGGTGGAAGTCCTTTGACAATCTGAAGGGCATAATGACAATCACTGCAGTCTGGGAAGGAATAATGGAATGACCAATAATCATTTAAATGGTATCTGGATGAAATTTCAGCCAGGATCATATCATGACTTTAGAGGTTTTTCAGGGAACCGAAGAGCAAATGAAAGAGATGCTAGAAACTACTCCTTCTTAGGGACTATGTTGTACTGTCCATGAACAGCCCTCCAGTTCCTAAAAACACATCCTTTATGCTAAAAGAAAATGTGTGTGTATATATATATATATATATATATATATATATATATATACACACATATATATGTATATATGTGTGTGTGTGTGTGTGTGTGTGTATACACATTTAGTCTTAGAGCAGCACAAAAGCTTTCAACTATGCTGGTATGAATTTAGATCATCTGAGAGCTTCATCAAAGAATCAAGAGAATAACTGAATATTGCATGCAAAAAAACCTTGTGGTCTCAAACTTATTTTTAAACATTATTTTGGCTTGACTTTCACTTTTGGCCATGACAAAGTAACTGGTATCATGGTCCTTCCATCATAAATATTTATCAAATTGGACAAAATGTATGAAGCAACTCTTTTCAGTCTTTGTACAACAGATAACACAGAATGACAATCCCTGCAAAAATGGAATAACAATAGATGAGCCCAAAGACTGCCCACCATTCTGTTGAGAGACACTTTCCAAATCATGACCTAGGGAGGTAGTGCCCAAGAAGAGCACAAAAATCTCAGTGAGATGAGGAGGCAGACATTGGAGGGTAGGGCTGCTTGGCAGCTGCATATTGTGAGGCATGGTGCCCAAGAGGAGAAAACTATGCAGGAAAGCATTTACAAAATTCTTTTTAGGGATCTCTATGTCTTTCATCAAATACTAAATCATGCATGCACAGGGCAAGAGTCCACAAGGCCTGGCAGAGAAGAATAATTGAGAATCTGTGAGTTAAACATAGATTCAAGAGGTTGAACAATGCTAAGATACATATGAGTTCTTGCCAACCAACCGGAGTGGAGAGATTTCACTAAACACCCTTGATAGTCTATTGAAAGACACAGAGGACATGTCTTAAAAGTAGACATCACTCTAGACCCACTTTAACAAAGCTGAAAAAGCAAGCCTTGAAAAGTTGAAGCTGACACACCTGTAATTGACTACCACTACAAAATTTAACACTCTTTACATTAAATTGACAAAACTCGGGTTTTCAACAATGTGGCACTCACAATGTCCAGCACACAAGAAAAAATTGCCATACATGTGAAAAGGCAGGAAAATTAGTGAATTCATCATCAGCAAAATTACACTACAGGAAAAGTTGATGGAAATTTTTTGGCTTACCAAAAAAATGATACCAGAGAAGTAAATACATAAATAAAGAGGTGAGCATATATAAAAGAATTTTCTCATTTATTATTTCATTAAAGGATAATTGACTATTAAAAGCATAATAATCACAAAATGTATTATAGTATTTATATACTATGTAGAAGTAAAACATGAAAATATACTGTCATATGTTAATTCACGGTAGACTGAAATAAATTAAGGATGCATATTATAATTCCTAAAGCTGCTTATGAGAAAATACTACAAAAGAATTTATCTTATATAGCCAATAAAGCAGGTACACTGGAGTGTTTTTAAAAATACTCAGATAATCCAAAGTAATGCAAGATAAAATGGGGAAAGAGAACAAAAAAACCAATGGAACAAAGAGAAGTGGGATGGCAAGTTAAACCTAACCATATTAACAGTTACATTGAATATAAATGGACTATATACACTTTTTAAAAGACAGAGATGGTCAGAGTGGATAAAATAAAATCCAATTACTTACCATTTGCAAGAGCTATATTTAAGTACAAAAACATAAACAGGTAAAAATAAAAGAATGAACAAACATATAACATGAAAATGCTTAAAGATGGAGTGGCTATGTTACTATCAGACAAAACAGACTTTAAAATGAAGAATATTACTGGAGATAAGGAGAGACACTTCATAGTAATAAGAGGTCATTTTATTAAGAACACATAAAGAGGCATGCAGCAAATAGAGTTTCAAAGTACATAAAGGAAAAACTGACTGATCTTAAGGGAAAAATGTAAAAATTCTACAAATTGTAGAAAATTTTAACACTTTTCTCTCAATAATAACTAAAAAGTAGAAAGAAATAATTAAGGATATATTAAATTTAAACAACACTATCAATCAACATAAACAAATTGATATATATATTGTATATATCAATCATATATATATGTATATGATATGTATATATCATATATATAGAACACTATACTCAAGAACTACAGTGCATATGGAATTCTTTTCACATGCACATGGAATGTTTGCCAAGACAAACTTTTTTTTTTTTGTGAGGAAGACCAGCCCTGAGCTAATATCCGTTGCCAATCCTCCTCTTTTTTGCTGAGGAAGACTGGCCCTGGGCTAACATCCATGCCCGTCTTACTCTACTTTACATGGGACGCCACCACAGCATGGCTGACAGGCAATGCGTCAGCAGGCACCTGGGATCTGAATCTGCGAACCCTGGGCTGCCAAGCCTGGACTAAACCACTGCGCCACTGGGCGGCCCCAAGGCAAACATTTTTTTAATGTGCACATGGAATATTTTCCAAGACAAACGAGAGGCCAGGCCATAAAAATGTCTCAATAAATCAAAGAATTGAAATCATAAAGTCTATATTCTCTACTCAGAAGTAAATTAATAGCGAATAATAAAGTGATATTTGGGAAATCTCCAAATATTTTTAAATTAAATAGAATACTTATAAATAATCCATAAGTCAAAGAAGTGATCAGAAGCAGAATTAGAAAATAGTTTTAACTAAATAATAATAACACCACATGTCAAAATTTGTGGTATGAACTAACGCAATGCTCACATGGAAATTTATAGCTTTCAATACTTACATTAACAAAAAAAGAAAGGTTTAAAATCAGTAATCTTTAAAAACTTCCACCTTAACAACATAGAAAGGTAGAGCAAATTAAGTAGAGGGGAAGAAACAATAAAGATATGATTAGAAATCAATAAAATAAAAACCAGACAATCAGTAGAGAAAATCAATGAAATCTAAACTTGGTTCTTTGACAGCATCAATAAAATTGATGAACACCTAAATAGAATGATCAAGAAAAAAAGAGAGAAAATACAAACGACTCATGTCAGGAATAGAAGAAAGGACAAAGCTGCAGATCCTACAGTCATTAAAGGGATAACAAGAGAACATTATAAACAACTGTATGCCAATAAATTTGCCAATTTAAACAAAATGGACTAATTCCTTGAAAACACAATTTACCAAAATATGTGCATAATAAGTGGATGATTTGAATAGCCTTATATAGCCATACATTAGTTAAAATGTTTAATTTGTGGATTACAAGAAAAAAAGAAAAGAAAAAAACTTCCCACAATGAAAGTCCAGGCCCAGATGTGAATTCTAACAAAAACTTAAAGAAAATGTACTGCCAATATTACACAAAATGTTTCACAAAATAGAGAAAAGGCCATTTCCCAAATCATTTTATGAGGCAAACTAACCTTCACACCTAACCCAGAAAAAGGACATTACAAGAAAAGTAATAGCCCTCATAAACATAGCAAAATATCCTTCGCAAACTATTAGCAAATGAATCCAGCAATGTATCAAAAGAATCATAACTGAGTAGGTTGTATCCCAAAATGCAAGATTAATTTAACATTTGAAAATTAATCTAATCTAATGTTCCACATTGTCAAAAGAGAAAACTCATATGGTCATCTCAAAAATGCACAGAAGGTATTTAATATAATTCAACTCCCATTCATGATAGTTTCAGCAAATAAGGAATAGAAGAACACTAGAACACTACTTCAAACTTATAGAGAGCATCTACTTTTTAAAAACTACAAATAGTATTTTATTTATTAATGAGAAACTGAACATTCTCCTCTAAAATTGGAAACAACTCAAGAATATCCACTCTAACCATTTCTTTTAACATTGTACTGGAAGCACAAGCCAGTGTAATAAGACAAGAAAACAAAATAAAATTATCCAGGGTCAAAAGAAAAATGTAAAACTGTCTTTATTCACAGATGACATTCTCATGTACATAGCATACTAAGAAATCATGAAAATCTAGAAAATTGCTAGAACTGATAAGTAAATTTATCAAGGCTACTTAATAAAAGGTCAATAAACAAAAATAAATTGTATTTATCTATATCATGAAAATAATTAAAAATGAAGCTTAAAATCAGAAACATAAAATAATTAGGGATAAATTTCATTAAAATGTGTAAAAACTACTGCCCTGACAATGACAAAACATTGCTGACAGAAGACTTTAATTAAATGAAGAGATATACCATGTTTATGAAACAGAACTCAAGATTATTAACCTATCAATTATCCCCAAACTGATTTATAAACTCAATGCTGTCCAATCAAATTCCCAGCAGACTTGTTTGTAGATATTGGCAAGTTGATTTAAAATTTATATGGCAATGAAGACCACAATAGCAGAAATAATCTTGAAAAAGAACAACGTTGTGAGATTTACAATACCTGACTTAAAGGCTGACAATCAACTGCAGCAATTTAGAAAGATAGTATAATATTGACATAAGGATAGACAAAGAGCTCAGTAAAACAGAAATAAGCACGTTTGTATGGTCTTTTCAACAAACACATCAAGGTAGATTAATGGGGAAAGGAAAGTCTTTTCAACAAATAGAATTATATAAACTGGAGAAAAATAAATCTAGACCTATATCTCATACCCTGCACAAAAATTAGTTCAATATGGACAATAGACTTAAATGTAAAAGCTAAAGCTATAAAGCTCCTAAGAAAATACTTCAAAGAATATCTTCATGACCTGGAGGTAAGCAAGAATTTCTTAGGCAGAACCAACAAAGCAATAACGATGAAGGAAAACACTGGTAAATTAGACTTCACAAAATTTAATGGTTCCTCTTCAAAAGACATCATTTAAAAACTGAATTGTTAAGCCATAGGCTGGGAGGAAATATTTGTGATATACACATCTGACACAGGATTTGTATCTGAAACACATAAAGAACTTTCATAACTTAACAATAAAAAGGCAAACAACTTAAAGTGAGTAAAAGACATGAGCAGACACCTCACAAAAGAATATGTACAAATGGCCAATGAAAACATTAAAACGTGTTCACCATCACTCAAGATCAAGGAAATGTACACTAAAACTCTAATAAAGTAGCAATACACACCCACCAGAATGGGTAAAACTGTTGACCTACAACACCATCACATTTTAGCAAAATGTGAAGCTTTCATGCATTGTTGATAGGGGTGTACAGTGGTATAGCCACCTTAGAAAATGATCTGGAAATTTCTTATAGAGTTCAACATATTCTTACCCTATGATCCAGCAATTCCATTCCTGGATATTTACAAAAATATGTGTCAACGAAACTACTTGTATAAGAATGTTCATAGTGGGATTATTCATAATAGCAAAAAGATGAAAATAATCCAAATATCTATCAGTAGAGAATGATATATTCATGCAATGGAACACTACTCAGCAATAAAAAGGAATAAACCTCTGATACAAGAAACAACATGAATGAATTTATACAGAACTTTTATAACTCAAGAAACAACATGAATGAAGCTCAAAAACATTATGCTGAGTGAAAGAAGCTAAATCTTCCAACATAACATCCAACAGAAGCTTCCAGTCACCCATGGAATAAAGTAAAAATTGCTTTGCATTACAGGCTAGGGCCTCTGTAATCAGGTTCCAGCTTTACCTGTCTGCACTTCTCTCAGCACTCCTGAGGCTTCAGCAATACTATATTTATTACAGGAGTTTGCAAACTTTTATGTAAAGATAGTGAATATTTCAGACTTTGCAGGCCATGTGATCTCTGTCACAAATACTCAACTCTGCCACTGAAATGCACAAGATGCCATAGACAACAAATAAATGGATGAGTAGTGTGTTTCAAGAAAACTTCATTTACAAAAATGGGTGACTGGCTGGATCTGGCCTACAACCCATAGTTTGTGTCTCCTACTATAGTACTTACTGATCCCTTGACATAACATCAAGCTCTTCTATACACCAGAGAGTGCCTTCTACATGATTCCATGTTAGACTAAACTAATCCACAGTAATTGACATTGGGACAGTGGTTGGCTCTTGGGGTTGTTCAGGGGATTGCCTGGGAAACGGCAAAAGAAATCTTCTTGAAGGAAGCAAATTTTATGTCTGATAGGCATGTGGGTACATGGGTGTTTAGATTTTTCAAAACTCAAAACTTTATTTTATGCCTCAATACAAAGATCAAAAGCAAAACTGAAATCTGTTACAACAAAAAATAAAAGTCAATGCTGATACTAATGTCTAGAGTTTACAGTAAGTATTTGAAACATTATGTAGCTACAGTCTATTATAAGGATTTTAATTTTATGCCCTTAAAAAGAACGAAAAACTTTTCCTCAGTTTCATGTAATAATGAAAATTTTGTACAATAATAAAAACTTATTTTGAACAAATTTCAATATTAAATATATTAGATCAGGCAATGTAATTTGATCTCTGTTGTGTAAACCAGATTTCCATGGCACTACATTATGACACAGAATTTCTAGGGAGATGAAACTTTTCACTACTAGAAATAAGGAATTAAATGGAAAATCTGAATGAAACTAAATAGATTAAGATTGTCATCAAATTCAAATATATATTTTAAATGCTCTACTGTCCTATATGTGTATACATACATGCGTATACATGGAGATATAGTAAGTTCTTTAATGGCTTGGGCTCTGAAGCTTGCATTTAAACGTGGCTCTGCAACTTACAAGCTGTGTGACTGTGGGTAACTCACTTAATCTTTTGGTTTCTGAGTTCCTTTTTATAAAATGTAGATAATAATAACATCTAACAATAGAGTTTTGTGAGGAATCTATGAGACAATACAAGGAGAGATTTTAAAGCAATACTTTAGACATATAGTGGGGTCAATAAAAGTTAGCTGTTATTGTTTTTATTTTACCAGACATGACCGTAGATAAAGATATGAATATTGGTATAGAAGTGAATTTGGATATGGATAGAAAAAAGTACTAAATATTTTAATAATGGTTTTCCCTGAGTGGTGGAATTATGGGCAGTTTTTAAATACTTTTATGCTTCCTACATTTCCTCAATAAAGATTTTTACACTCAAAAAAACTTAAATCTTGAAAAAAAATGGTTATGTCCCCAAATCCCAGGCAAACATTTCAGTGCCCTCCAAGGTAGTCCAGCTGTCCTTGAGACATGCAGACATCATCCTAAGTGAATTCTGTGCTATAACTATGAAAATATCTCCTCAATAATTAAGGCATTAGCCAGTTGGCTTTTTCCATAAAATCATAACAGAAATGGCTGATCACTACATTATGTAGGAAATTCTGTATCCCATGGCTGGAGATTAATAGAATGGCATATTCCATTGACATTGTCATACTAAGCAACAGTGTTCTCTCCATGCAGCCACAGAAGTGGGTACGCTGTTCTGAGCCAATCTAAGGTGATTACCACGGAAACAGCACTCATTTTACTAACGGCAAGGCATATTATCCTTCATGCATGGTCTAGCATCCAAGTTTAATAAGATTTTGAAAGTGAAACTGAGGACATTTGGGAAAAGGACCCTAAATCCTGTGGAAAGTATTTTGCAGCCTCTTACTTGTTTATCACTTGTGAGTCTAATAGCCATCTCAACTGTGCTAACGAATCAATCTAACAGAAGGGCAAATAGATTCACCATAACAGAAAGAAGACAACGTTGATATTACAGACTTGAAGGTTTGACTAAAGTAGTAGAAAAATCATCTCTCTTCTGCTATAGTCATTCCATAGGGGAAAAAACAGCAGACAATTTTATGTTAGGATGGCATAGATAAAACAGAAAGAAGCTTTTTAAATTGCAATTTTTAGTGTGCCTAAGCGTGTATCAAAGATCAGGACTGGCTAAATGTTAAGGAGTATTGTAGGGACTAGGATCACTGTGCCACCCTCCAACCCAGGCCACCCGGATGTCAGAATGCTCTTTCTAAAAGACACATCCTAAAGTTTAAAACCCATCCTAAGCTCCACCATGTCCTACAGGATAAAGTGAAAACTGCTCTACTGACGGCGCAAGGGCCTCAATAATCAGGTCCAGCTCTGTCTACTTCCACTCCTATCAGCATGCTGGAGGCTTCAGCAATATGATGGTACTTGCTGATCCCTTAACATACCACCCTGCTGTTCCATACATTACTGTTCCAGTGCCTCAGCACACGTTGTTTTCCCTACATAAAATGTCCCTTTTTCCTTTGTTTACATGGATTATTCCTACTCATCCTTTACAATTAAGTTTTTAAATTTTCCAAATGCCAGGCAGAGTTAATTATTCCTCCTTTGTGCTTCCCATACCTTGCACATGTGTACACATTAACATAGGGATTATTGACACATGGGTTTGTCTTCCTAGAGGACCATGTATTTCATGAGAGCAGGGCAGGGACAGTGTCTTACTTACATTTGTATCTCTCTGTAGATAGACGTCCTCTAAAAATGTATTAAATGTTGAGTAAATAAACTAGGAAAAATAACCAACACTGTTTTTAAAATCATCACAAGATTAAATTCAGAGGAAAGCTGTAGATTAATAAAGGGAGGAGCAAAACCAAATTAATCAGTTGTTATGAGCCTTATTTTCCTAATGTCTCATCAAATTTCTTTCTGTAAATGAAAAATTATTTGTCTATAATTCTTCAAATTTGGCAGGTACGACTTACAGCAGTATTGCTTGTTTGGCCTAATTGATACTCACAGCCTAAGAGAATCATAACAACCAAAATGGAAGACTCAGGTCAGACGAGACTGTTTCTCACTTGAATGAATGGAAGCTGTTGTCTGGTAGGTGCACTGTACTTGCAAATGAGCAGGTTTCCAGGCACATCTTGCAATTGCTCCAAGACAGAAGCATCATACGAAGGTTTTCTGGAAGTAATTTAACCTCCAGTAAAAAATAGTTTTCCAGTTATCATTCTGTTTGACTGAAATGGAGTCCACATAGTCTTTCTGAATTTTTAAAATTATAATGGAAAGTTTCACATTTGACATCTTTTCCTCTGTGACTATTTTATCTGCTATAGCTCAATAAGTCTCCCCACAGTCCTTTTAGTCCCTACTCTTGCCCCAGCCAATTAAAAAAGCCCAGAGCCTACATAAGCTTTCCAGCTCTCTCCAATTAATATCAAGTCCCTAGAATAGCATTTACTAAAGTGTGCTATGTGCAACACCAATTCCATAGGATGTTAATATTTATTATAAGAAAAGAGGATTCTGTGGTCAAATAGGTAAACAGTAAAAAGATTTCATTCATCAGGACTCCTCAGAGCCTTTAATACATTGAAGTGCATCCGAAATCTCTTATGTTTTAATATATGTGGATATGTTATACAGGAATTGCAGCATATATGACTATGACATATTTTTTTTTCCAGGGCACTTCTCAATGTACTAGTAGTCCATGAAATACACTTTAAGAAATTCTGTTCTCTCCCAAAAATGAGAGAGGTAAGCAATGTGAGATATTTCAAGAGTATCATGACAGTCTACTCTCAGTATGACAAGACAGAGGAATGGACCATCTCACCAGAGCAATATGTGTCTCCCAAATAAGAAAGATGCGTATATGTAAATAGTCAGATGTTCAGTCATTTTTCTTAATCGCATTTAAATAGTTTTTCCAAATGAAAAAAATTAGAGACAATTGCAGATAAAGTAAATATCTATATTAGTTAAAATAGAAACAGAAGATTAAAATGAAGACTTTTGGAGTCAGGATTAGGGAGGTGGAGCATGCATTGTCTCATAAAATTCTGTCTTAGAATTTATTGTTGAAGGGTAACAAATACAAAAAAAGATTACACTAGGTATTTTTTGAATTAGAATATAAATAATATCACAGGTGCATCCATAGATTTCTCATTTGGAATGCCAAATAAATCATATCATACAAATGACATATGTGTAGGCTCTCACTGTGTGTGAGCATAGATATGGAAATGTGACTAGCAAGGAAAGCCAAATGGGGGCCAACAGTGATGATTAAGGATGGCAAAGCACAGAGTGGCACAAATTAAGACATACCTGAGATCTAAAATGAGGTGCTGGGAACCCCAGACATGGGGAGGCAATGGTTAATACTCAAAATTCCAGGCAAATAGTTGGTCTAAGTCTATCCATGGATAGAAAATATTCATCCAGTCAACAGAGGCTCGGCAGCAAGCCTTCAGTCCAACATAAGAGAAATTGGATAAAATGAAAACAGGCTTCACATCCTAGGAATGCTACAGATTATTGTAATCTAAACAAAAAGTTCATAGAGTTCTATATATAGAATATGTAATTCTACATTCTGCCACTTACTACCCCTGAGATACTTGGAAAAGTTCCTTGTGGGAAACTCACAAAATTATTGGGACAATGCATATAAATTAAGTAGAAGCATCCCTGTCACTCAAAAGATGTTCAGTAAATACTAGCTATTATTATTATTGACAAGTTTCCAAAATAGTAACTCAGAATTGGGATGAAAATAGAGAGCCACTTATACTAAATACCCAAGGAAGATATAAACTGAGAACTTGCATTGTAGGAATCTCTTTGTCAGAACGGCAGCCAAGAGTAAAACCAAAATGTAGTTTAGAGGTCCAGGGAAGAGCACCAAACTACGTCTGAGATCTTATTCATACTGGGTCATCTCATGTTTAATATCAGGTCTCAATGCTCCGTGTGGAGCCACCATCACAGTGGTCATCTTAGCTGAGGGTGACCAACAATGCTATATATTTTCTCTGCATGTCTCTTTCTCTCCCCCCTCCCCCAACTCCTGAAGGTATATTTAGGGTGGTCATTCATATATTTGTTTCTTCAGTGTGAGGCACAAGTATAGTGTACAACACAGAGCTGGACACCACCTGCACTTGAGCCTGCACTGCACCAATGAGCAGCTAGGTCACCTCAACAAGTCTAGTAACATAGCATGTCAGTTTTAACTTCTGGGCTTCCCAAGGTGGGAGAAATCCCTGCCTCAGGCAGGACTTGAGCAGAAACTAGGGCAGGACAGAGCCCTTAATTGGGGGATGTCTGGGGATCCAACTGCCTGAGGCTGAAGACAGTAGAGGCTGGAGGCAGACAAGAAGGAGTTAGACTTGCTGCTCACTTCCTGGCTCACTAAATCTAGCCCCGACCTTTTTTTCAATGACTTGGTTTTTGAGGCCTTCTATCAACTTCCTTCAGTTCTCTTTTTCTAATCATATTTCTTATTGATCTTCTGGTACTTATGGTTCTTCGTGGGGCAGAGAGTACATAACAGTCACCTAGGAAGTCTTTGTAAGTTAATATTGTCCCCATAGCTACTGATAGGATCAGTGGTATACATTCCTGGATTCTGTGGATGGCAGGCCAATGTCAATATATAGGCTGACCCAAGTGGTTCTGAAACACAGACAGGGACAAAAACACACTCATCTTTGAAAACACTGCTCTCATCCCAATCTTTTTGTCAGGCAAGGAAACATAATTACCCAACGCAGGATTTGGGTATATACACATACAGCTGTGCTCATTCACCCGGAAGTCATCTTGTCATCACTAATCCATGTCTCATATTCTGTTCCTATAAACTCCAGCTCAAAATATGGTAATTAAAAATGTAAATTATAACTTTGAGTTTTAGAAGATAGATAAAATCTAGATATCTGATATGCAATTATCTCCCTTAATATACATTAGGTAAATGGAAGCTAAATATTTCCCCTTCTCACACTCTTCCAATCCAAATTGTTAGAGCCATTGAATCACCTATGAAGCTTACATCAATTCTAAATTTCAGCCTCTGAATTGTTCTTTCTTTGGTTAGAGTCATCCTTTTGACTGGCATGCCCCGTAAGCTTTGAAAGCAACGCAAAGAGGTTGCTAAGTGGAAAGTATTTCAAGAGCTCTGAAAATATAAGCTCGACAGAGTTCTAGCCTTGAAGCCCCCACTTTACAAGAAAATTTATTGTACACACATGTTGTAGAATTAGAATGCAGCATGTGACATTAAATCAAAAAAGAGACAGCCAAACACCTACATTTCTATGCTGGAGTAAAAACTGTCACCCAGAAAAGGAAACAAATCAAGTACCAGGGAAAGAAATGACTATAAAAAGCATCATGGGAATGTTACAAACTATTATTTTCTGAGCTCTGAGTTTGAGCTAGTAGGAGACTTTCAGCTTCTTCAAATGGCCCCAGCAGATGCAAAATAAAAATTACCAATGAATACACTGGAACGTTGCTTTACAGCTCTAGACATCTGAGACACATTACAAAGCAAGAAGTAAAGCTGAATACCCTACATAAATACAGATTGCAATGGTTATAGAGGTGACAGGTATGAAGTTTGCCAGAGGCGGAAGAATTATGATTTTTGTGTTTTGCGGTATGTCAGTTTGTACAACCAGAAAGCCACCATTTCCGGAGAAAATCACAACAGGTGTGGCAGTCAGCCATACAACACACTCTGCTTTGCACACAGTGGCTCACCTGGTTTTCCCTGGCAATGAGTATAAGGTTTGTTCCAAGTCTTAGATAAAGGTGCAAGGATCATCATTCAGAGTGACAGTTGAAAAAATATATATTCTATTTAGATCAAAATTAGTAATTTTGCAAGTGGAGATATCTTCATTAGTACGGGATCTTTCTGGCCCAGGAATTCAACACCTCTCAAGCCCTTGTCTTGGCCCTAAACTGTAATTTTCAGAGTCACACCATTGTAACCTCAAACTAGTCATTATAGCCTCAGGTGTGAAAGACATAATAAGAACAAATAATTAAAGACTGTTCTCAGTAACGTGAACTCAGTCAGAATCCCAATTTAGTGCCCAGCAACACTGAGAAAGAGAGGAAGAGGAAACAGAAGAGCAGAAAATGCTCAATGCTCAAAACAGCAAATCACCATAACTTGGCTTCGTGCACAGTCTTTTAAATTAGAAACATATACAGTGGCTAAATCAAAAATTTCATTACTACATAACGAATGACAACAGAACAAGAATGGTATTGATGAATATGATCAAGGGAATGCAAGATGTTTTTAACACATTGATGTCAGAACACATTGTTTCAAGCATAGACTTTTTGAAGGTCAAAAAAATGGGACTACGTCAAACTAAAAAGCTTCTGCACAGCAAAGGAAACCATCAACAAAATGAAAAGACAACCTAAAAATTGCGAGAAGATATTTGCAAACCATATATCTGATAAGGGGTTAATCTCCAAAATATATAAAGAGCACATACATCTCAACAACAAAAAAACTAACAACCCAATTATAAAATGGGCAAAAGACCTAAACAGACATTTCTCCAAAGATATACAGATGGCCAACAGGCACATTGAAAGATAGCATTAACTATCAGGGAAATGCAAATCAAAACTACAATGAGATATCATCTCACTGCTGTCAGAATGACATAATTTACAAGACAGGAAACAAGTATTGGAGAGGATGTGGCGAGAAGGGAACTCTCATATACTTCTGGTGGGAGTGCAAACTGGTTCAGTCACTATGGAAAACAGTATGGAGATTTCTCAAGAAATTAAGAATAGAACTACCATACAATCCAGCCATTCCACTGCTGGGTATTTATCCAAAGAACAGGAAAAAACCAATACTTAAAGATACATGCACTCGTGTGTTCACTGTAGCATCGTTCACAATAGCCAAGACTTGGAAGCAACCTAAGCGCCCATCAAGGGATGAATGGGTAAAGAAAATGTGGTATATACACACAATGGAATACTACTCAGCCATAAGAAAAGATGAAATCCAGCCATTTGTGACAACATGGATGGACATTGAGGGTATTATGCTAAGTGAAATAAGTCAGAGGGAGAAAGTCAAAAACTGTATGATCTCACTCATAAGTAGAAGATAAAAATAACAACAGACAAACACATAGAGACAGAGATTGGATTGGTGGTTACCAGAGGGGAAGGCGGGAGGGAGGAGGGTGAAGGGATGATTAGGCACATGTGTGTGGTGATGGATTGTAAGTAGTATTTGGGTAGTGAACATGATGTAATCTATGCAGAAATAGAAGTATAATGATATACACCTGAAATTTATACAATGTTATAAACCAATGTTACTGTAATAAAAATAAAATTCTAAATGATAAAGGACAAATAAAGTTGTATAATAGAAAGTTTCAGGCTTTTTCTGAGTTCTGAGTTAGGTGATTACCTTTCCTCTCATGTCTCCTAAATAGTGCAGCTGCTATATTATTTTGCCTCATACAGTCTTGCATGAGTTCTTTTGTGGGAGAATGTATATGCTTTGAAGAAAAGACTCAACTACTGGTGTTTACCCAACAATAGCAGAGCCCTTTTCACGACCCCAGCAAACACATAATGAATACAACCACAGCCAAATTGTGCCAACTAGATTGTAACGCTGACCCTGCAGGATAATTTATTGTATTTCAAAGCAACTATTAGTAGCATATGCAAACAAAATGTGTGATGGCTTCAATTTTAATTTGGAGTGTGCAGCTGGTTCTGTTGTTTACCTACCATCTGTTAACCCTTCCTCCTTCTTACCAAAACCTGGATTTTTTTTTATGTACTCACACCTCCCACAAACAGCTCAAATGATTTATGGGACACAGTATCGTCAGTATTTGTTTCTGAAATGTTCACCCAGCCATTATGACATCCAGTGAGGGAGACTGTAAAACCAGAGAGCTGAATATTTGCCCACATCCTCTTCTATGCATCTGGATAATGTCCAAACTTAAGCAGTAAGTGAGGCTCTTTATCAAATCCTAACAGTGCAATTTGTTCTGACGTCCACCCAGACATTCCAAGAGATTCAAGGCAAGGTCCTGTTACCAGCCTTGTTATAAACAAGATATTTTCATGGCCAGCCTATGCTTCCTTAGCCTTACCTGAAACTGATCTTCCCAAGCCCTTGGGCTATTGATGATGTTTATATTGCTGACTCTGAGCCGGGCACAACACTGCCCCGGGATTACCATCTATTGGATTGGGCTGCTATCATGAAATTGATGAAGTTCATTCAATGATAATAAAGTCATAAGATAATTTCATTAATTTTGTTGTCTAAAATAAACATCCAAATACAAATTGTCCTGGAAAGTGGTCAGCTTTTCAGATCATGTCACACACTTCTAATGAGGCTTCCAGTGTTCAAATATTTTTGGAACAACTCTAAAGAAATTCAGATCAATTAGAAGCCACAGAAAAAGGAACTGGCTTATTATATACAAAGTGCAAAGTGATAATGACCAAAACCAAAGTTATCCACATAAATTCTCAAAATATTGCTTTTAGTGACCAGTTCTAAACCCTGCGATCTGGGTACTAACTAGGAGAGAGACATGTTTCAACATGTTGACAACGGTAGAATTTTGATGCAAAAATATGTGTTCTACTTGGGGATTTTAATATAAATTACCATCAGATAATTTTTTGAGCCATATTTCAGTATATGGCCACATTTACTGGGTTTGACAACACTAACTTGGACACCTTTCCTAACATGCTATTTATTTTACTTGCTTATTTTCTGTCACACTCATTAAAACATAAACTCCCATAAAGCTATGGATTTTTGTTCTTTATGTATCCCCAGCACAGAGAACTGTGCCTAGTACATAGTAGTGACCCAAGAGATATCTACTGAATGAATGAGTGAGTGAATGAACCTAGAACACAGGCCACATGCTCCGCAAAGGAACACCTCAGTTACATGCTTCCAAGCATCCACTAGGCATAGAGCTCAGAACAAAGATAAATAGGCAAATGATCATAGCACATCACTCGCTCAGTAACTTGGCAAAGATTTCTGCATTTTCACACCTTTACCTCAAGAGCATCTTGATGCATTGTGACATTAGCATTAGTATTAAAAGTTAATCCAACCCAAGAAATTGGTAATCGCTCGTCACCTTTGATTTTTGGTTAAGAGTTTCTAGATGTCCTAAGGGAGGGATTCATGAACAATTGCTGAGCATGACATCAGGGTCATCAAATCATTTCACTCATGACACCCAGGGAGCCACTAAAACTACATTATGTCAAGTGCATCACTTAAAAATAAAAGGCAGAGGGCCTGGGACCTGGAGACACCACTAACAGGATAAAAATGCAGAATTTGTGGAATAGTGACTGAATTGGTAAAGAATTTTAAAAGGTGAAACTGAGGTCTTCATATTTAGACATCAGGCTTTATATTCAGCTGATTGTAAGGTAAAAAAGTTCAAGAATAAAAACCATATCTTGTAATAAATGTAATACTAAAAACAAGTCCCTTTTTAAACAGGTCAACAAAAAGTGTGCCGAGAGAGAAGCAAGATGAAAATGCTTCATAAAATCAATCCAGATCTTGCTTGATTTCAAGTATGCACTTCACATATTACTTTGTGTTTGCACTAACAAGATAAATCTATTATTGTCAATAAAATTAACAATCAAGCCAATTTTGTTTTTTGACAGCTGCAGCTTGCTTTACGATTAAGATATAAAAAAATAGAATGAGGTGGATATGTCCTCATCTTGTCTACAAAATGAGAAAGACTACTTCTTACCCTTTACATTAAGATTAACTATAACATCTAAGCAGTTGCCAGTAGCAGGCATGATTACTGTATTTTCATGTGGCTCCTTCATGTCATTCTCAGTGGCCAGTTCGTAAGGGCATATGACCCGGTACCACTCACATTTCCTTCATGAAGCCACCTATTCTTGCAGTAAGGTGCAGAGGGGTTCTCTTAAAGTAGTTAGCCAATGCTACCCTAGAAGCCTTTCTATATCACTACTACACTGAAAACAGAACAAATATTTTTTCATAGCAAATCTATACCTTATGACAGAGCTAGATTCTTTGGCATCTGTTATTTCATTTTAATCTTCACTATTCTGTGAGATAGAGATTAACAGCCCTATTGTGTGAATTATGGAGCTTAGGAGTCATGATTTGCTAAAGGTTAGAGAGCTGGTCCATCAGCTTGTCTGTATTGATCCCAGATCTTTAAGGCCAGGGCTTTTTACACTTTCCACAGCAGCCTTCCTAATGAACTTCTCAGCGTTGTTCAGCCCTCACAATACACTTTCATATTTTGTATCATGGTAGTGATTGTTCCATAAAGATTCTAGAATAAGTTTTCCCAAGAGTCAAAAACAAATTAAAGACCTAATTCACAAATGACAACATCAATGGCATCAAAAATAAAATAGCTAGGCCACAAGTGTGAGAGACCATTTCTTTCGAAAGACTGCAGTCTGCACAGAGATAAATTAGTCTTCTCTGATTTGTATGCAGCTGGTAGCTTATCCAAACCCTTCAGGTTATGACCATGACACTGGGATACTTTTGATTTTCTTCTTAATTGAAAATCACATGGAAACGATGGCCAAGTTCTGTGTAGCACAATCTCGTCATCTCACAGGGGCAATCAATGACTTCAAGCTGCCTAGCACTAACAGAAGTACACTCAAATAGCTTTCAGGAGAACACAATCACTGTCTTCTCTTTTCTAATTTTTCAGCACAATAGTTTGAAGCAATTTGGGAAAAGTGTGTGACTAGAAGAGAAGATGTGAGTTTTTATCTTGGTTTTATTACTTTCTAACTCAGTTACCTTGGGCAAGTCACTTAACCTCTCTGGGCCTCAATTATTTCATATGTAAGACCTGGAGATAATAATACTTGACATGCCAACCTCACAGGGCAGTTGGGAGAACTGATTGACATAAGGTGCAACGCAAAGTGTTATGCAAATGTAAAGGGCAGGCAAGGAAACCTGAAGATTTTCAATCAAGAATCGGACTTTTACTCTGCTATCCTATTTTTTTATTCTACTTAACATTCTCTAATGTAAGAGAATGAGAATTTTTGCAAGAATTGTCTTAAAAATCCATGCAGTTTTCCAGCAAGGGTTTTATTTTTCTCAAATAAAGTGTGATGACTTTTTGGCTTATTTTGGATTATTTTGATTTTGATTCCACAAGTTACACATGCTCCTGAAGAGAATTTTGGAATTATTAATATATAAAATAGTGGGAAAAATTACCCACCACAAATTCCACAGATAACATTTTAATTTATTCATTTCCATTCCATTTCTCTGCACATATATTTATAAATAAATGTATATTGCTAATATATAATGGGACTGTTTAGAAATTTGTTTTTTCACTTATCAAGAGCTTTATGCAGGTTATTAGTCTGTGGAAACATGAGATTTTTAAATGAAAACCCAATATTCCATTGAATAAATGTAACATTTAATTTTTGAACAAACGCTGAGGTTTCTTTCAAATTTATACCATTATCAATAATTATATAATAACTATATGTTAACTGTTGCCTGTTTTTTTGAGTACCATTCTACAATTGGTACCTAGAAGTGGGATTTCTGGTTTTAAACACTTTGAATATTTTTAAGGCATTTGTTACAGATTGAAAAATTGTCTTCATAAAGCCATCTTAATTTACACTCCCATAATCAGTGAATGAAGCTCCCTATGTCACCGCCACCAGAATCAAACATCCTATCACACGCTCATACTCACAGACACACACACGTACAGCACAACACAAAACAATACATGGCATCTATAGACATGACAAATGCACATCAGTTTATAATCAAATCTCAGATTGATAATGAACATTTTTATGTGGCTTAAGGGACTGAGGATATGCATCTTTTTGTCACTGGTTATTTACTTAAGACAGATTCTTAAAAGTGAATTTATTGGGATGCAAATTTATGAACAAGTAAAAAAAATTTACATACATACTCAAATTGCTTTCCACAATGATTATGTTGGTTTAGGTTCCCACAATTGATATTTTTTTCACTCATTCATTCATTCAACAAACACATACTAGTCACTTACATTGTGTTGGACATCGTTCTAGGCACTCGGAATACAACAATGAACACAACCGTCGGCAACTGCAGCCCTCACGGAGCTCATGCTCTATTTGGGAGGAGAGAGAGAATAAACAGGATCTCGAAGTAAATTATATAGTTAGACACAATAGCTAGGGAGAAGAAACAAAGAATTGGGAAGTAGTGTAATGAGGATGGGACTTAACAATTCTAGACTGAGTGCTCAGGGAAAGCCTCAAAGAGAAAGTGACATTTCAATAAAAATTTCACTAAGCTACTGATAGGTTAGGTAAGAAGAGAGTCAAGAATTGGTCAATGGATTTAGCAATGTGGTGGTCTTTGTGGACCTTAACATGATCAATTTCAGTGGGTTGATAGGAGTCAGAGCATCAACCTAAGGCATAAGGGTCAAAGAGGTCACTAGGTCTGCAACTACTTAATTACTTAAACGAATGGAGGAAAAGACATCCAATCCAGATCAGGAGACTAGAGAGTGGTCTAAGGTCAAAGCCCTAGCTCAGAATAAACTTTGTTTATTTGGCAGAATGTCCTATGTGTGTCATATACCCAATGTGATATTTAAATATGGCATATAAATTACACTAGGGAGGGAGAGGAAGGTTACTGATCTTGGAAAGTGTCCTCACTCAGAATGTGCATTCGGTATAGCTTTGCAAGTGCTTCAAATTCATCAAAGGCTAGTCTCAGAATATCAATTAATTAGCATAAGGTAAGTTAGTAACAATTTTCATTGATAAAATGAATGTGTTCAAGATATGTGATTAGCTAGAAAGATTTTGCAACAACCCCTTGCATCAATAAGTATATAAGAATCCCAGTTATCCCAGTAGCCTATTTGAAGTAACACTTATGGCTAGGAGCTCCATTTAGGCCTGTGCGTCCTTGCTTCACGGAGGACTCTGATTCTCTAAATCCAGACCAGAAAGTGGACTGAGTTTCCCTTCAGAACACTGTTAGATTTACCGGGGAGTGAAACTCTTATGCAACGTACTTGCCTGAAAGCCTGAAGCCCTCCTATCTCTTCTTCTCCCTGAGCCTCTATTTCAACCTCATGCCCGGAGGGCTTGGGACGCTTGTGAGCAGGTAAAAGTGAAGTTAGAGTGTTTCCTGAATCTCCAAAATACGCACAGCAGCTGCAACGTCTTCCAAAAGGTTCATACACCATCCCGCGGTAAGTGGGATAGCCTGGATGCCATAGAAGCCTTCATGTCTTTTAGAAGAATCTGAATCAAGCCCTGCTGTGCTGGTGTAAGCTCTTCTGTGTGAATCCTCGGGGAGTCACTTCCTGCAAGTGTGAGGATGTGGAAATCTTCAAGAAGACGATGACCACCTGACCAGTCTGCACATCTTCCCTGGGCGACTACACTGTGAGAGGCTCATTGTCAAAAATGGCAAGAGGCTTCCAGTTTGGGTCTTCTCAGTGGGGAAGCCTCCTGGCCTAGAGGCTTTTCCTTGAGGTTCTGCCCCCCAGCCTTGAGGCATCACCCTTAGATTCTGCCAACCCTAGGGAAGCTTTTTAGCCATTCTCCAAGTCTCTTCTAACCATGAACCAAGTACAAAGAATGTCATCTCTATTTCTCCAAACAGCTTAAGCTCAGTGTTTTCCTTTAATTTATTTTATTTTTTTTCCATTTACTTATTTCTGAAAGAAGAGCTGTATATTCAGATATTAATTTTTTTGCCCATAAACATGAGGGTAGATTTTCTTAGGTATCCCTTATAACAAACTTGATTGCTATTAGAATACTCTAGGACAGCTCATCTGCAGAGTCCCTGGACAAATTTCCAACATCTTTAATAGTCATTTATCTCCTGCTCCTAGTACATGATTAGCTGACTCTATAAAGATGAATTTATTCCTTAAATATTTGAACAATTCTAAAAGTAATTAGGAATAGACACATTGGAGTCAGGCAGAAGTGGATTCTACCAATTCTTCCATTTTCAGGCTATGCAATCATGAGCTATGATTTAATCTTTGAAACTCATTCCCATCATTTATAAGATAGATATGACAATATCTTTCTTGTAGTATTATTATGAGAATTAAATAGAATAGCATATGTGAAGTGTTTAGCAGAGTGCCTGGTGCATAATAAGTACTGGAAAAATAGTACCTAATATAGCAATATTTTCTTGCCAGCGTTAAGTATATAAAAACTACAATTCTCAGAATGCATGCTTTGGAACTTCCAGTTTCCACTCCACCTTGCAACTGAATTTTCATACATGGTTGAACTATATCACCTCTTACCCATGGCCAAACTGCATTACAAAGAAAAGTATGAATGAACAGCCAGACAGAGATAAAATTGCTCTACATTGCTCAGAAAGCGACTTACCTGAAATAAGAGAATGGTTTTACTTCTAGTTAGTAAATTGATTCAGTGTCAGAAGTAATGGTTTGTAGTGGGAGTAGATAGAAAGCCACCTTCTTCCTCTATAAACCAAACTCTCCATGATCTATCTGAACTTTATTAATAAAAATTCCTTCCAGGATATGATAATTTTTTTACATTTGATCTTAATAACCTATATTGTTTTTATTCTGTATATCTTTCTATATTCTGGTTGGTTTTGTTTTGTTTTGTTTTTGTTTTTGTTTGTTTTGTCTTTTGTGTTTGTTTTGCATTTTTTTTTTCTATTCAGTCTCAATAACTGCCTGACAACTTTCTTGTTGACCCAGAAGTTCATGGAGCATGCTTTAATATCTTCTTATAAGATGAGAAATAATATCAAGTATATCGTAAACTCCATGTAGAAATTCTATGTCAGCATATATTCTTCATATATTAATCTTTCAAAAAAGAATCAAGAAACCATTCATATGGATTCAATTTTTTACTAAATTATCTTAATTGATTCCCCTTTCACAAGATTCTGAAAGAATACTTAAAGGTCAATTTGATAACATGCTTATAGCATCACCTCTCTCCCACTGGACTACACCATTTTCACTCATACATCTGAGACTATTCATTCACATGGCATCTCCAGAGAAACATCACCGCAATTAGACAGAGACACTACAATAAGTACCCGCAAAGTACTGAGGGAAGAGAGGCCTAAAAATGTTTCAGTTGTATGTTGCTCCTGAAAGCCTGTGAGACTTCTCAGGAAAGAGCTCTTCAAGTAAATGAGCTAACAACTAACACATCCTCCCTAAGAAACTGAGCAGAGCCCATACAAAACAGTTCAAGACGCATCACTGAGTAGGCTACACACGCACACACTCAGCAGTGAAATAAAACTCAGTCAATAAATCGCAAAGCTTTGCAAAACTTTTTTCATGATTTCTTCAACATGCATGAACTAAAAATCGATCATTTGCAAGGCCTTTCAAGGATACAAGAAGTAATAGACATGGCCCAGCCTTCCCATGAGCTTAACCTTTGACCCGAGAAGATATCAAAAATACGCATAGAAAAAGAACGCAAACTCAAAATATTGAATATGCTGCTAAAAAAATGTTTGACAGAGACAAGGAGTTCAATGTAAGACTACAGAAGAGATATTCCCATTGGCTGAGAGATGAGAGAAATCTTCATAGAGAATTTGAGGAATATTGCAAAGGTAAGCAAATTCCAAAATTATGATGCAAAAGATGACAGGTATTCCTCGACAAACAAGGTCTGTTCAAAGAAACAGAAACAAGTATACAGTGAGTTCATATGTCTAGTTACAGTGGAAATTTCATACAAAAGAATTATTCAGAGGAAAGGTTTAACTACTTTGTGCAGTGTTTAAGTAAAAAATAAGACAGTCTGTAAATCTAATCTAAATTTTAATTGAAAATAGCAAGTGTTCAGTGTCCTAAGAAAAATCCTTCTTCTACACACACACACACACACACACACACACACACACACCCCTGAATGAAATGGCAGAATATGTAGTAGAGGAGGCATTCAGTTTCTTTTCTTACTCTCTTCAGACTTCTGAATCTTACTGTCACAGTCCTGCATCCTCAATGAAACCTTCCCTTGACAGTCCAACTCAGAGCCATTTCTTCTTTCCTTTCAAATTCTGTGTCACTTGCTATCTCTATCCCCCATTTGGCCATTCTATTTGACCTTATTTTGCCCTTTATTATGAATATTACCTTCTTAGCCAAATTTTAATATATCTTGAGAGCAGGTACCATGTCTCATATTTTTTATGCGTTATACTTATTTTCATTTATTAATCTAATATTTCTGGTATTAGTGCCTCTGGGTTATGAGAAAGGTCACTTTATATACTCTGGTGGAAAACTAGGGGAATGAAAAACATCTTCACTATCTACTAAGTAAAGTGAGTTGAAGAATAAAAATATATGTCTGTTTCCACCCCAGCCATATAAATGCTTTTAAAATAAGCATTCTTTAAATTTTGTCTCCCAGCTTCTTTAGACTAAAGGATATAGACACGTTTTAGAGTTAGTATTTAAATTTAATAGACCAGAGCTTTATAACTACTTTCAAGTGGGACTGGGGAATAATTATGCCACCATTTGGTGAATTTTCTTCTGAGATGACATCACTATGAGTATTCAAACTCAGGGGGCTTTTAATATAGGGTAGTCATCTCAAGTTGCTATGAGAGTTAGTCATAGAAATTGTATTAAAACAGATTAGACACTAGTGTAAATTGGTTGGAATATCAGAAATTTCTGGACTTAGCATTGACTGAAGAGCTACAAAGCAATTTCATGTGAATATCAATTATAAAAATATTCCGTGTTTATTTTATTACTATTGAGTTTTAGGGGACCCATTAAATAAATTTTTTTGACCCAGACAAGACCTATTGTGTAATAAACACAGGAATCAGGTAGATGGAGACCAAAATATCTTTATTTTTTAAAAACATTTTTTAAAGAAAACTTCAAACACAAAGTTAACAGGAATAATACAATGAACCCTCATACCCCATCACCCAGCTTCAACATTCATCAATTCTTGGCCCCATTTATTTCATCTATATACCCCCATCCACTTTCCCATCCCCTACTGGGTTATTTTGTAGACAATACAAGACAATATCATTTTATCCATAAATATTTAACTATATCAATAAAATACAAGGAATATTTTTAACATAATCGGCTTTGCCAGTTCAGATCCTGGTCATGGACCTACTCATGGCTCATGAAGCCATGCTTAGGCAGTGTCTCACAAAGAAGAACTAGAAGGACCTACAACTAGGATATACAACTATGTATTGGGGGCTTTGAGGAATAAAAAAAGAGGAAGATTGGCAACAGATGTTAGTTCAGGGCCAATCTTCCTCAAAAAAAAAAGTGTAAAACTATGTTTGGTACATGGTAATCACTGAATGAATCAAAAAATTAATGAATCAATGAATGATTTTGTGAATTATACAACCAGTTAACTAATATTGACATTCAAGGAGCTCAGGAAGACTCCAAAAAGAACGTTTGGATTAAAAATAATTGGTTTGGTGCTGGATATGTTGAGTTGTAATGTTAATGTGCCTTTGGGACACCCAAATGAGCACTAGATACATGTGTCTGGAGTCCAGAAGGAAAATTGAGATGTAGATGTAAGTGTGAGGGTCATCTACAGAGAAATAATCGTTGAAGTCATACAAGATGGATGAAATCCCCAAGAGAAAGTATACAGTGAGAATAGAGAGGAGCATCTAGTGGCAACGTGAAGAACTCTAACATAGAAGTGAAGCCAGGAAAGGAGAATTCTATAGCAAAAGGAAAGAGAAGTAAAGGAAGAGAGGTAAGGGGCGGCACAGAGTGAGCAGGCAATTGTAAACTGTTTGCTTAGAGTTTGCTGGGAAGGAAATGTTGTTATGAGGAGTGATAGAGGCAATGATGGAAAGGGCCAGGACTCAGAGACTTTGAGTGACTCATTAGGGAGATTAGAGTGTAGAGTGGGAGCCCTGAAGGCTCTAAGATGAAAAACATAATCAGACTGAGATAACTGGATTAAGAGCCAGGTTTTGGAGAAGCAGCATTTGTAATGGTATCAAGTAGTGAAGGTTACTACTTTGGCTTTCAGCATTTTTCATCTTTGAATGCTCAATAAAACTGTTTTTGGCAAAGGACTTCTATGTGTCCAGCCTCATTAAAATCCTTCAGATACATTGGGAAAAATTACTCAAAAGAATATATTTTAGTTGAATTACATAGAGTTTAAAGAGCTTACTATCAGGACTTCACAATCTTTCCATAATGACAGAAATTTCTCCGTATTCAATCATCTAAAAGGAGTTAGTTCCCAATATAAGAACCAAATGAATGGCTAAATACATCCTATTTGGTTTTTCTTCCTCTAATAGACCTTGTTAACTTTGGGAATAAATGTTATGATTCCTCAGGCTTTCAGAAGGAAAATGGATTTTTAACACTTTGTATCACACAAGAAATTTACATGGTAATATGAAAGAAAAATTAATCAGAGGGGAGGGTCACCCATCATCCATCAGGAATTAAAGATGACTTATATATGCAAGAGCGAGCAGGGGGTGTTGTTTATAATCAAAGTAGCACCAGAATATGAAGTGGCAAATACCCTTGACACAGCCTTAAAGCACTTACAGCATTGATTCAATTCACAAATATTTTATTCAATAAAATGATTGCTCAATCACTGCAGTTTTCTTTAAACGTAAATGTTATGGCCTCTTAAGTTTAGGCTTTATCCAATGAGCACATAGAAGGGTTTTCCTACAGTGTCTGACTAGCTCTCTCACTCACTTTCTTGAGATATTATCTCACGTCATCTCTCAGGTGGGCTTTATCTGACAACCCCATATAAAATTTCAATCCCTTTATCATTTTTCTACTTCAACTATTATTTATTTATTTACTGTTTTTGCTCTCTACCCCAACTCAAATGAAATGTGACAACTTTGAAAGAAAAAATTTGTTGTTTTGTCGTGGATATATTCCCAACGCTGATATGTAGTAGGGATCCAGGAAATATTGTATGTTTGTTTGTTTATATGAATGAATGAAACATAATTATTTGAAGAAGAAGCTATGGACAAATTAATTGCCTACTGCTTTTTACAACTACCCGAGGTTTATAGCTGTTTCATAGAAATGGCATAATGCAGAGGAAAAATATGGACGAAAGTTTGCAGATAAAGCTTTCAGAGGCTTGGGTATTCATCCCAGCTCTGCCATTTCCTAGCTATGCAATTTGGGTAAATTCTTAATCCTTTATACATCAAGCTTTTCATTTATAAGTGCTAACCACTCATTCCTCCAGAAGACCAGCAGTAAAACCTGTTGATAAAGCAAAGCTAACTTTATTCGATTTAACTGCAGTAGAAGAGATCATGACACTATCTTGATAATGTCCCAGATCTGAGAAGTCAAAGAGAGAACATTTATAGGATTACAAGGCCAGGGCTGGGTGGTTTTAGAGCAAGTCTTTCAAGGAATGAGATGGGGTAGAATTTATGACATAATACTTTTGGATTGGCCAGCCCATTGAGGGGAAGGTCTTGAAGGGATTCTTGATAAGCAAACTGATAGTCCTGATAAAAAATACTGTTTTAGTTGGTTCAAGGTTTTATCTTCCTAGATTAAGTATATTTTGGAATAAGCAGCTAAATTGTGTTTCATTTATTCTCAATATTGGGAAAGTAAAGTATGTTTGTATTCAGTATTTTTTAACACAAGGACAAGAAATTGTATTGTTTCAGTCCTCAAATATGAGGACGATAATCCCTGCCCAGCTTGCAGAGTGATAAGGATCAAATCAGATAATGTGTTTCAAAAGTTATAGAAAGCTGCTATTATTATAAAGCTCAATACAATAAATATTTATTGAGCTCTTATCATGTCCAAGAAATAGTATTATCCCTGGAAATGATATTGAGACAAATAAGACATGATTGTCATCTTTAGGGAGTTTACAGTTCTGTCAGTTGGTTAAAACCAATCATACAAGTAAGGTATGTGCCATAAGAAAGGCACAAAAAACGGTGCTACAAAAATTTAAATAAGAGACCTATGTTTGATAGTGATTCAAGAACAGATTTGTGGAAGGGGGGCACTTGAGATAAGCTTTGAAGAGAGGATTTTGCCGGTTGCATATGGAAGCAGTAGAGACAAGTTCGCGCCAGACAGAAGAAACAGCCTGAACAAAAGAATATGACATGTAAAGGAATTACTTGCATTGAAAAACATTCTATAGTCCAAGAAGTTTGGGAAAGTTAGTCAAAACTAAACAAGTTTCTTTATTGCAGGTCATTGCAGGCTTTCATTTGTGAATATGCATTGTCTTCCAAGAAGGACACACAGTATGCACCCTTCCTGAACTGTGTAATCATGGAACAACTCTTCCCCTGTTTTAGACTGTCTCATTGGACTTGTTGCTACCAAACACATTCTAGTGAACATGGGAATGGAGAGAGGTAAGAAAGTCGGGGTAGAGTATTGAGAGGGACTAGGTCAGGGAACAGCAAATAGTTCTGTTTTCCTGGAGCTAAAAATGTTCTTGGGGTCCAACACACACACAAAAGTATTCTTGAGCACTACAATGGAGAATATATATTTAATTTAGTAACATTGGGGGAAACTATCCACAGAGTAAGCAGAAATTATGATTGAACAATGCTTTATGTTGATCAGTTTGTCAGCGTTAGGTAAGATACACTAGGACAGGGAGAAATAGGAATCAGGAGGGCAGGCTTCAGTGCTCCACAGCACAAATATAGATTGTGGAGAGATGTATCCAGGAGGGTGGCAGTAAGGATAGAAGTGAGATTCAAGAAACAATGAGGTAAAATCTACAGAATATGGCATATGACAGGAGAGAAGTAGAGTATAAGTCACAGTTGATACTGGACTGTTGAGCTTGATTCCTGGTAGAATTCTGGTGCCAGTGATGGGAAATCAGGAAAATCTTTGGAAGAAGATGGTTAGAAAAGTAGATTAAAGTAGTTATTTGACGTAGTGAATTTCTTATTCTGCTTCTTCTAAAAAGAACGCTTTGTGTACATAATGCTTTGTGTTAAAATTTCTGTATGCATCTGTATAAGGACAACAATTTCAAGAAATTTTATTTTTCTGGAACATAAGAGGTTCATGATTTTTACCTTTCCATGAGAAAACTAATGCTATTAAAACATAATTTATATGTTAATAAAATATTCATTGTATTTTCTATTATACAAACATATCTCATAGTTATACCTTCTATGTATTAGAAATTACCTTTAAAATGTGTCAAAGCAAATACTTGTCAGAATTTATCCAAACTAATTCTCTATCTTTGAAAAGAAAGTTTCAAATTAGCAGAACCATACTTTGCTCAGATAATTAGCACTATGTAAATAACTAAGTATTAGACTGATTAAGAAAGAGAATAAGACTGTGAGTTGAGAAAAAAATAGCTTCTCAAGTGGGTGCTAAAGTCAATACTGTAAAGGAAGTTTTAAATTCCACCCAAATTGCACAGACATTCTCCCCAAATTGTCTTGCCTTAAAAATCATCCATTAATTCAGCCTAAAATGTCTTCATTTCATTTACATAACACAGCCTTGTCACAGTATGAAGTTACCTAAAATAGTTATTATGTCTTTGGGCAAAAATAGGCAGACAGCATTGGCGAGAAAAGCATGTGAGTGCTTAGATCCCCTACAGAGACAGAGATTATATGTCTGGTTTCCTAAATACCAGAAGCAAGATTGGATTAAAACTATGTCATTGAAAGACTCCCAAATGTAGCTGGGCGCTATCCAATATTCTTGCTTCCTAAATGTACCTGATTCCCGGGAGGAAGGAAGGGGGGAATTGGGGAAATATGATTTTATTTTTCTTCATTCATTATTGAGGAAGCAACCTTGTCTGAGTAGATGGCACAAGGAAATGAAACACTCTTTCCATGGTTATGATTTGGGCAGTTTTCTATAACCTTGAGAAAGGTCTTGTCTCAACATAATCATCTATAAAAATCTCATTTGAAGGTTTGTTTAATTGGTAAATTGAACAATTACTGAGGTGCTAAATAAAAGATTCCAGACAAGTGTGATGCATTTTTCTTTTTATTTCCATTTTGAAGCCACAGTGAAGCAGTATTAGAAGATCTCTCCAACCTGCTAATCACCAGGAAGATGAAATACCTATAGATCAATTTAGGACAGAGAGTATAGAAGAGAGGAGGAGAAATTCCAGAAAGGAATTAAAGATACAGGTTTTTTTTTAAGTCCATGAGGACAGAAAGTAAAGCAGGGTAAAATAAAGATAAAGTGGTTATGGCCATAATGACCAGTTTCTGAAAGAAAAAGTTAAAGCACTGTATGATATAGTAATGATGGATACAAGACATTATGCATCTGTCAAAACCCATAGAACTTTACAGCACAAGGATGACACAATGTACACAAATATGTTTTAAACAATCATTTAGGAGATCACGGTATCTCAGGAAGGAATGCAGGCTGTGACAAGAGAATCTAAATGTAGTGCAAATGCATGAAACAACCTCACTGAAGAGGATGGGGGAAAAGGTGCTGATCTAAATAACTTTGGAAAAGAATGGAGTAAGATTAAAGGCAAAAAGAACAACACATAAGTGTTTTAGTCAGTTGATAATGGTATTTCTAATAGGATTATGGGTTAACAATTCTGATACTATTATACATGTCAACTGGAATGGAACAATTAAGTAAGGTTTCTCACTGTTGGAGGATGAGTTTACAGAGAAGCAAGGGTGAGAGGCTAAACGACCCATGTGGTCACAGATTAGACTTGAAGACATCAGTATGAACTCATATTTGGCTTAATATAGAGATGGTTTCATATAGAAATATTTATAGATATGTGTATATACCTGGATTAATATAAACACATTTATTTTTTACTTTTTCATCTGAGAGGGCCTAAAAGAAACAACACCCTAATAGCAAGGAGCACACCTAGCACCCGGATCTTGGTTTCTAAAACCATTCTCCAATAAAGGAACCAGGATCCTTGGAGAAAGGGCTGATTCTAGGACTGGAACAGGAAATATACAAGATGAGCCTTGTACATCTCATAGTGCCAGAAATTAAGGAAGTGCTCACACACTCATACACACAATAATGGAGTATGTCAAAAGAGTGTAGCAGGCCACTGAGAGAGGTCCCAGTGGCCAAATCTGGAACAATTTCATCAACAAAATAAATTAATTAGGATTGTAGTTAATACTAAAGTATAAAATAAATATCTATGAGTCAATAGTGAAATGAATGAATGAATGAATAAATAAGTAAATAAATAAATGAGGGAGACAAGAGAAATATTCTTATAGAAGAATTCCAAATATTCAGTGCAGACACTCTGCCCTCAAGCAGCCCAACTTCCCCTCCTTAGATATGGGCTGTACATAGTTGGTTCCTTTTAAAGAGTACAGGGAAGGATGAAAAGAAATGTAATTTTATGGTGGAGAAACCTGACAAACACTACCTACTTTCTCATTATTCATAGTGTAAAATGCAGACTTAGGATGGTCAATTCTACAGCAGTCAATCTCATTTTCTTCCTTCCCACCTATCTACTCTTTGTCAACCACATGCTCCATCTACATCAAATTACTCACAATCCACATTAATACATTTATGTATTCACTAAATAAATAATCATCATATCTACTACAGTTCAGGTACTTTAGTAGGTGCTAGGAAAACAAAGATAGATTTTTTTGAAAGCTATAATTACCTTGAAAGAGAACTTACCAGCTGCTAGGGGGAATCAGATTATATAAAACAAATATGTGCTATTAAGTGTTGTTAAGACAGGTGATGCAAAGAAGAAAATGGCTATTCATTCATTTATCGACCCATCAAAAAACATTTATTAACTGCCTGCTATGAGTAAAATACCATGCTGGCCCCTTGGGATACAATGCTGAAAAAGATAGACATAGTTTCTGCCTTCATGGAGCCTGCAGACTAAGAGGTAAGGAGAGGAGTGAGGAGTAGAGTTAAACAAATAAACACACACACATATAATACTGAAGCTTGACAAGTGCCACAAAGAAAACAATAGGAGTGCTATGACAGAAAATAACAAAAAAAAAGGCTTATTTAAAGTGAGGAGGTCAAAGAAAATTCTCTGAGAAAATGATATTTGAACTGAGATCTGAAACGCAAATAGGAACTAGTCAGGCAGAGGGCAAGAAAGAGCGTGTGTGAATTCTGTGAGACAAAAAAGAATACAGCTCGCTCAGAGAACTAAAAGAACGCCCAGGTGACTGGAGCACAATGATGCTTGCCGAGGCTACAAGTATAGACAGGGTCTAAATGCTGCAAGACTGTGTTAAAGAGCTTGTGTATGGGAAGCAACTGAACTGTACTTGATCTGATGAACATTTTTTAAAAACTCACATTGACCATCACATAGAGAATGGATGGTAGTGGCAGGGGGACAGGAATGATTAAGACTGAAAGAAGAACCTCAGTTTCCTATTGCTGAGATAATAATGATTTGGACCTAGAGCCAAAGCAATGGAGACGGATGGATGCTAGATTTATTTTTAAAGTAGAATTAAGCAGTACTTGGTGGCAGACCACTTCTAAAAGGGTTGGGAAGTTGTAAGAGGATCACCAAAGGCTCACTTGATTCTTAAGTTATCTTAAACATTATGTAGCTGTATGCAAATAAACAAGAAAGTAGCTTGTGTAAAAAAAAGAGGGGTGTTAAATTATAGAGCTTAAAGTTTGAGGAGTGAGGGAACATTACAAGTAATTATTTTCACTCATTCTGAGGAAGTCAGTATTATTGACTGAAGGTTACTATGTGCTAGGTGCGCAGCTAGATACTGAAGGTACAATTGTAGTAAATCAGGCCATCACCATCCTCATGAACATACAGCTCAGTGAGAATAGAGATATCAATCAAATAATCAAAAAATAAATAGCGTGAAATTTTTTGACATGCTAGGAAAGAATAGTATGTGAAGCCATGAGAATCTACACAAAGAGAACTGATTTATCAGAATAAGGAGGAGAAGGGAAAACACCCCTAAGAAGGAAAGATTTGAGCTGAGATCTGAGAAATAGACAGGACTTCAGGTTAAGGGGTTATGAAGGTGCAGGCAGCATTTTAGGCAGCCTTTGGGTTGGAAGGAGAATGACATATTCAAATAACTGAAAGGAAAATGACACTGCAGAGTAGAAAAAAAGAGGAAGAGAGGCACAAGGTAAGGAGTGGGGTCATTCGGGGTGTTACAGGCAGTCTTAAAAGCTTGGGTTTTGTCCTAAGAGTGAAAACCATTCAAGGGTTTTAAGCAGACTGATTATATGAGGCTATGTAGAAAAGCAAGGACTGGCTTAAGGAGGGACTTGCAATGCCATGTCGAGGAGCCAGAAATACAGTGATACGTTTTTGTACCTGAACTATGAGCCATAGATTCTTAAAATTTCTAAATTTGGATCTCTGCTGGAGCTCATCACGCACATTATAACCCTAGAAACCCATATTTTTTAATCCAAAAGATATGTCTTTATATAACATTTATCTCTTTTAAAAAGCTGTTTAGCTTAGAAAATTTTACTTAAATACCAATGCACTTGATGGGTCACGGAAACACATACATAAATATCTTTTAAGATATGAATGTTTCTTCTCTCATTTATTTCTGTTTTCTAACAGTTTAATGTAACTACAATCTTTAAATTTCATCATGGAATCTGAATTGTATAGTATATTCAAATGCAGCAGAAAGTTTAGGTATAGCTCCTGGTTGTGCTCCATGTTTTTTAGCATGAGGCAGCCTAGTCAGCATGTGCAATGTCCAAAGGTGTGAGAAGGGAAACTGACTTGTATATTCTGTTTTTCTGAGACAGTGCAGCTGGCAGAGAGTCATAAATGAGTCCTAAAAAGGATACAGGTATAGATTCATTCATTCAGTAAATACGAATTGAGAGCTTACTGAAGATTAGGCACTATACTAGGTCCTAAGAGAAAAACAGGAAACAAGATGGTCCCTGCCTCCAAGGAGCTTATGATCTCAGGCAGTGCTTTCCAAAGGATGCTCTGAAGACTCAGCATCAGTATAACCTGGGGTGCCTGAGAAAAATGCAAATTCTTGGACCTAACCTCAGACCCAACAAACCAGAACCTCTAAGAATGGGACTCTAGAATTTGTACCTCAACAAGCTCCTGGAGTGATTTTTAAGCATATTATTTTTGAGGACCATTTGTGTGATAACGAAGGACCTTCTTTGTGAGCCTAAGAAGTTTGCATTTTATCCTGAAGGTAATGCGGAAGACACTGAAGGATTTTAGGAACAATTGCATCAACCAGGAAAATCATATAAGAAGGAATTTGAGGATCTCTCTAAGCAGGAAAGAAGTTAGGAGTTCACTTGCTTACTTCAGGAAAGATAATAAGGACCTGATCTAAGGTAGTAGCAGTTGATAGAAATAAGAATAAAAATATGAGAGCTATTATGGCTGTAAAATTGATGGAACTTGATCATATAATGAAAAAAAAAAAGGCAGGTTTGGGGAAAATGTAGTTCACTTTTGCTCATTTGCTTTTGAGATATCTATGAGACATCTAACCAGAGGTCCCTGTAGAGGAATATATAGGCCTTTACCTCAGGGCTGGTTTATATGTTATTATTAGCTAGATAATATTTGAAAACAACGAGGTAAAATAAATACAAAAATTAAAGCTCAGGTAAGATGAATTCCAAAAGAGATAACGGGCAAGGAAACAGCACAAGGACAAGTCATTCTAACTGCCTAATCCAGTCATGCCTCTCAGGCTAGAACTATTTCAGTGCTCGGGAATTTCATGGGCGTTGATATGCATCTTATTTTTCATATTAGAAAAGCAGCTCTTTGTAGTCATCTTTATTTTTGCTCTTGCAGTAACATCATAAGGAAGAAATCCAAGAAGTATTTGCTGAACTTTGAATTCAGAAGTGCCAGAGAGAGAAGTCTGAGGGAATATGTATGCTAAATGGCGGTATTCTGTGTGTCATTTATGAAACCAGTTCTCATTAATAAAACCAAGTATGTAACTCAACTATTCACTTTGTCACATGGTGGGATAAGATTTAAATATGCTCACAGAGAAGTTCTTTGCTCCCAATTAAAATTTGCCCACGAGTTCAAGGCTGCCCAAGCTTATCACCTCAGAAAAGAGCCCACAGAGCCAGGACCAGAGAGCAGAAAGTCAATTTGTTGGCTTTTGAGTTTCTAAGCAGACTTTTGAAATTCACAGAAGAAACAATAATTTAGAAAAGCCAAAGAATTTTAATCTTAAGTCCTACACTTTTGGGGAAAGAATAAGGCTTGCGTTCCAAAACTTTGATTTCAGATTTCAAAAGCAAATTTCTGAAGGAAAAAAGGTATAATGTTTAGTACATAAATAAAGGATTGGAAAAAGACTGGATTGTGTTAATGTAGGTTTGTCAATTTTAACAAATGTACTACTCTGGTGGGGGATGTTGATAATGGGGGGATTGGGGGGGCAGGAGGTATATGGGGAATCTCTGTAGTTTGGCCCTGAGCTAACATCCACTGCCAATCTTCTTCTTTTTGCTTGAGGAAGAGTGTCCCCGAGCTAACATCTGTGACCATCTTCCTCTATTCTTTTGTATGTGGGACACCGCCACAGCATGGCTTGATGAGCGCTGTGTAGTTCCATGCCTGGGATCCAAACCTGCGAACCCCAGACCGCCAAGGCAGAGCACGTGAACGTAAGCACTATGCCACCAGGCCAGCCCCAGAAATCTCTGTACTTTCCCCTCAATTTTGCTGTGAAACTTAAACTGCTCCCACAAAATAAATTCTCAATTAAAAAAAAAGAAAAAGACTAGATGAAAAAGTTCATGCTAACCCACTCCCAGAGTTTGATCAGGTCTGGGAGAGGAGGAGTATCTGAAAGGAGAGAAATGAATTGCTGGAGAGATGTCCCTGCTCCCCAGCCCCTAATATTAATTTATGAGTGGGACATGGGAACCAGGGGAGGTCGTACATGATAGAACCCACAGGGGACTTTTCTATGCAGATCCCTGGGTGATAATCAGAAGGAGTGTTTAGACAAATAAAATTGAAGAAGATCCTCAAGTCTTCCACAACCAAATGAAAATTGGAAAACATCCAGAAGTTTCCTCTAACATCAAGACATGTTATAAAAGAGACAGGGGGAAGGAGAGCCTCCAGGCATAAAGGTGCCCACTTGTCAAGACTGATGACCAGGAAGGTGGTGACATTGGTCAGCCTAAGAAAAACCACGTAGTCCAAATGGGATCATTTTAGAAAAGAAAGGAGATACAGTTCACAGGGATAATGAGTAGAACAAAAGAGTTGTCTCCAGAATTATACTGTGAACTTTATGAACAGGGACTAAGTCTTAAAACTCTGAGCATAGTGCTACATGCTAGGTAGAGAGTGATCAATCAATAATCAGGAAATGATCGCATAATATATGTTTTAAATCTCTAGAAAGTTTAATTGCTGTCATTGCTGAGGATTTCTATGAAAATCACATTAGTACCATGGAAAATTTGGTCCTCTACTATGCAACTCACACCCTTACTCTGTACTCCAGCTGTTCCTTGAATGCCTCCAGCATGCTTCCACTTTAGGGAATACATATTTGCTAATTCCCCAGCCTGGAATATTCTTACTCTCGATATCTGCAAGGCTCTCTTCCTTCAGAATTAGGTCTCTGATCCAATGTCACCTTATCAGAGAGGCTTTACCCCACAAGCTTATCTAAAAAGTAAACACGCACACGCGCACACACACACACACACACACACACACACACATTCACACACTTCCAAACAGTTCTCATTCTCATTATTCTGCTTTATTTTCCTCTACAGCTCTCATTACTCCCTGATATGGTATATATTTATTTGTTTACTATCTGTCTCCTGCCATTACAATGCAAGCTCAGAAAGAGCAAATTTTGTCTGATCTATACAAAACTATAGTCTCAATTCCTATAACAGTGCCTGGCACATAGGCATTCAATAAATATTTGGCAAATGAAGGAATAAAATTTTCAAAAGGTAGCCAAGACTTTTCTGTATTAGATCTTAATTGTATAAAATTATTTCTCAAAATAAGTTGCATATCAGCTAGAGCTTTCTAATATTTTTCATTATACAGATTTTTATTGTTAATGCTTTTGTTTTAATGGAATGTGACTTGCTGTAAAACAATCTTTTATATTAATTTTTCAGCACAACTGGAAATTGACCATTTCCCTGTATCTGGGCTAATTGCATTATTTTCTGCACATAGTTATCTCATCAAATCCAGATTGTACAATAATTGTTGCATTAAAAAATGTATCTTTCAAATTCAGCCTGCAAATAAAACAAGTACAGGCCTAACTTTTATAGCTATAAAGGGGAAAAGTTAACAAATATAAAACCTGTTGGTTCTTAACCAATTGTTATCTTCATCTACCTACTGGAAATCTTAGCCTCCATCTCCAGAAGCCCTTACCCTATACTATCAAAGGAGTCTATTTCTTGTGCATTTGTTTTTTATAGCTATGTGTCCACCAGAGCACGCAATGTCAGATCCTGTCCAATGCTGCTCATCATTCTCATAATTAATTCTCTTCATTGTCTTTGGTGGCACACCATCTGCGCATCTGAAAATGGGCTTTTCTCGGGCTCTGCTGTTCTTCATTAATCTCTATTTAAATTGGAGACTTCCAAGCAGGGGAGTTGCCCAACTCGTTTAGCATACTCCTGGTTGACTTATTCGTATATTTTCTGAAGGACTCTCCAATGGATTTCCCTCAAGAATCCAAAGTGTCTCAAACTAGTGGTCTCAAGCAATGAGCTCTCTCAGTTTGCAAGCCCTGCCATAAATAGTGGAAGGCAGTACACATAACTTCTTTGAAATAAGTGGTTGTAAAGGGGTGAAGCTGCAAGCTGTTATATCCAAGGGAAAGTTTAATAATGTTGTATCATAGTTATTGTTTCTGAAAAACTGGAAGATTCTTCTTAATTTTGACTATATACATTAGGGCCCTTCCTACATACCAACTAGATCCTGAGGTAGGGTAGAGAGGAAATATTTTTTAATATAATGCTAGGCTTATTGAAGGTAATGCAAACCTCCAATCCTTTCCAGCAGCTCCAGCAGTAAAAATGAGCAAGAGAAAAAATTGAGCTGTGAATTCTCATATGGAATGATGAAGATTAAGCAAAAGAGAAGGATTCTCTGGAGGTAATACCCATTCCAGGCCAGCTATTTGGAGACTGAGTGTTGGCCTAGCAGCCAGAGTAGTTGCTAAATCAAGGACTTCTGCCTTAAATTCTGAACTCTAAAAGGAAGCTAAAGTAATTAAAACTTGGTAGAACCTTTAGCTTCTGATAGAAGCAAATGCAAATCCTCTCTTGAATAGAAATTCCCTATTTAGACCTTCAGGATTCCTGCAGAATAAGGTCAAACACAAATGAGATCATAATCAAATGAGTTCTATCAAATATGCAAAATAAAACAGAATGAGAGACAATCTGCAGAAATAGCAAGCTTTAAATTTAGGAAACCCAAGGTTCTCGAATATTGCACTTATCAGTTCAGGATATAAGTTAATTATGTAGGGAAGTTTTAAAGAAATAAAAGGTGGACTCATGAAAATGAACAAGCGATGAGGAATTTAAAAAATGCCCAATTAGGGAGAATAAAATAGAACATTTAGAATGAAAAGTCTAATTTTTGAAATAAAAAACTTACTGGATGGTAAAATACAAAATAGGCATAACTGATAAGAGAATTAATATACTTGTATTGTTCAGGAAGAATGGTTAGGATATTGATTAACTTCAGACTTTCTTTAGTATGCTATGCATGGTAAAATTTCAAAATGTCAACCAATAAAAGAATAGAAATAGAGGCTATAAATTTAAACAGTGAAGGGTGAAAAGTAAATTTAGAAAAATAAAAAAATTCAATCAAGTTTTTAAAATGCAAGAAAAGAAAAAAGGAGTATAGAAAAAAGTGAGACAAAAAGGACAAAAATAAAATCATCAAAATATATCAATAATCACAATAAATTTAATATATGAAAAATGTCAACTCAAAAGATTAATATTTTATTATTCATTTTTAAAAAATATATCTAGCTTACAAAATATCCACTGCTTATCAGAGGCAGTTAAAACACAAGGACATAAAATGGTTGAAAGTAAAAAAAGCCATGGAAAATTTGAAAGAGATGGACTAAGACATACTTGACAAATTCTAATAAAACAAAGCTCAGTATCTATTGTAATATCAGAAAAAAATATAGACTTCAAAGCATTACTGGGATTAAGAGGATCACATCACTGTGATAAAAGGTCCAATTTACTAGAATGACATAATAATTTTCATCTTCCATGTACCTACTAACATGGTCTCAAAATATATTAGAGAAAAATTGATGAAACTCAATTGTCAAATGTATTCTTTTCTGAAAGAATGATATAGGTTAAACAGACCAAGAAACAGCAAAATATAGAATATTTGAAAAATCTGAGCATGATTTAATAAACATTTATTAATCCTTTCACTCAACGATTAGAAAACATATGTATTTGTAAGGCACAAACACATTTATCAAAATTGACCACATAATACACCATAAAGAATGTATAGGGGTTTCAAAACATGCCTACAAACATTTTGACATATGTCTCGTTGAGATGTGAGTTCTATATCATATCTCCTTGATTTGGGAGTTGTTATAACTGCTTTGGCCAATGGAGTACAATGGAAATGACACTATGTGACTTTCAAGGCTAAGTTATAAAATGGCATTCCAATTCCTCCTTATTTGCTGCTGGAGCCCTGAGCCTCAGGATGAGAAGCTCAACTATCCTCAAGCCACCAAACTGGGGAGGTCATATGTTAGCCCTTCGGTCAAACATCCCAGCTGAGCCCAGTCTTCCAGCCATCTTTGCCACAGCACAAGACATGTGAATGAAACCATATTGGACCCTTCAGACCACTCCATCCAGTGATGCCACACGGAACAAAACAATCACTCAGATCAGCCCTGTCTAAAATTCTGGCCCATTAAATTCAGTAGGTAACTGAAACACTAAGTCTTAACACATTTTGAAGAGTGAAAGTTATATAGACCACACTCTCTGATCTCAGTGCAATCGAGTTTGAAGTCAGTAACAGAAAGATAAATTGAATAATTCTCTTATGTTTAGAAAATTAAAACTAAATAACTAATGGAGAAAAGAAAAAAAACCAAGGTGGAAATTTTAACAATGCTTACTATTGTTCATTAATGAAAATTCTATATATGAAATATTGTGGGATAAACCAAAAGTGATAATTTGAGGAAAATATACTTAAATATTTACATTAGAAAAGAAAAAAATGAAAAGGTTGAAAAAGTTACCTAAGTATGTAATTTAAGAATTAAAAAAGAAACATTAGACTAAATCCAAAAGCATCCTATACTTAACTCAAAACTTTACAAACATTTAGGTATTTGGACTTAATCACATCACCTGTATAATCCTCATTCCACAATTCAGAGTTAATCTCCTTCAGCTAATCCTTTTATCATCTCTATAAAGTCCTGAATTAAAGATTTGCTTTAGTTTACTGAAGAGGGTTAACTGGGCCAATTGGACCAAACTAACCATTGAGCCAAGCTTTAGTCCAGGTTAGGAGCTCCATTGTAGAATACTGTGGTCATAAGGCATATTGCTGTCTTGGATAATGTCTACCTAAGTAACATTAACCTTTTATGTTTACCACTTCCTTCTTATTTTCTTCTTATTGTACAGTTATCTTAATTCTTCAGGTCTTTCCACAAATCTATAAAGTTTTTTTAAACTACAGTGATATTTAATATATGACACCAAAACTTACCTAGTAAATTCTTGCTGATTCATACATGAGATAAAAATGTAAAGGATGATATTATTCTCTTAATATTTTTACACATTATCATCAAGAAATATGAGCAAATCATTAAATACTACAATATGCTTTACCATGTCCTCTATTAAGTCATAGTATTTTCCAGAGTAAAAATTCATTTTTTACCACAGCAGTACACCTTCTGTCTGTGCTGAGAGTGTTTTACCTCAAGCAAACAACTCAGTACATCTCGTCCCTTTGGTATTGTCTATGGACAATGCTGTGCCTTCTTAAGTTAGTTTTTCTATGTTCTTCCCAGGTGCAAATGTTATTTCTTTCAATTACATAATAAGCTAGAGTTAAGATCTCCATCTGATAGCAATCCTGCTTTAATAAATAGTAGCTGATGGTGAGAAAATGGATCAGTGAGGCAGCACAGTAATTGTCAAGAGCTTTCTTTGGTAGATGTTATGTTGAAAAATAATTTTCATTATCATTGTTATTTGTATGTTAAAATACATATTATTACCAGATTACATAAATATTACCAGATACTGGTAATTTTAAGACTAAACTTCCCATCTCATTGGCAAATCAGGAATGAAAGTCAGGAATATGTTCAGTAAATATTTTACTCTTGTCCCACAAGATTCCTATTTTCTCCATCTTTTGGGATAATCTATAATTGTCGCCTTGATCAGTACTTATTTCTTGCTTCTTAACGAACTCATAGTAATGATATTGACAAATACTGAGCACTTACTACCTGCAAGTATTGCTCCAAGAGTTTTACATACATGCACTCCTTACTGCTCATGATGTCACTATGAAGTAAGTGCTATTTTCATTCCCAATTGTGAAATGGGGAAATTGAGGCACTGAAATGCTACAGTTAGTAATTGGATTCAAATAAAGAGGCCAATCTTTTATGTATCAAGATAAAGAAAAAGAAAGAATAGGGGTTGTCCTGGTGGCATAGTGGTTAAGTTTGCATGCTCTGCTTTGGCAGCCCGGGGTTCACGGGTTTGGATCCCAGGCACGGACCTATGCACCGCTTATTAAGCCATGCTGTGGCAGCATCCCACATAAAAATAGAGGAGGATGGGCACAGATGTTAGCCCAAGGCCAATCTTCCTCAGCAAAAAGAAGAGGATTGGCAATGGCTCAGGGTTAGTCTTCCTCACCAAAAAAAAGAAAGAAGAAAGTTTCAAGTTATACGCCAATGGCGTTGTAAAAGGTGGTGCAAACGAGTAAACAGACTGGTTAGGAACACTTACATTCTTTTCCTCCCTCCCACCTCCACATTCTTTCTGCTCCCTTACTTCATTATTTCGTTCTAATGCTGAAAGAGGAGCCAATGACTCCTCTTGAAATGGACTCTGTAACATTCAGACAATCTGGGCAACAAATAAGATGAGATCATGCAACCAAAGCTCCCTTGTCATTTTTCATGAGATTTGAGTATTTCTGCTTATCATTCAATCATCAACTTTGCAATGGTGAGCTAGACACCAGGAGAAAGAAAAAACAAATAAAAGGCATGGTTCTTGCCAGCAAGAAGGCACAAAAGAATTGGTTGCCCACAGCACATAGACAGTGGAAAAATGACTAGAAATGTTTTCAAAGCAATGCACAAATGGATACAAATGATCATATTGTAAAGAGAGCAAAACCATACAAAAGAAATGTAAGATGAATTTCTTATCATAATGAAATGGCATCACAAAAGGAAGGTTTCCTGGAAAGTGGAGTTTACAACCAGGTGTTAAAAGTGTGGCAGGGGAGGAGGAGGGATAGTTACCAGCAACAGACTGCTCCTCTCCTGACAGTTGTCCTGGCAGGATTATCTCAGGTGTACGATGCCCAATGGGCTTCTAAAGTGCAATGCTTCACAATCCTGTTCTTGGATACCGTTTTCCTCTCTGCCACGTTGCCTGCACACTTCACCCATTACACATTTTTCCATGGGATGGAAAGCAGAGCTCCGCTTTCTGGAACAACAGTTGCTAACAAACACGTTCCATCCCTAAAACATTTAAAATCTAGAAGATTCCTTCAGAACAAAGCAGATAAATACAAGTGTCATTCATCTTCTGCCCCTGCTCTCCAAACTCTCTTGAAGAAAATTATTTCATTTTGGACTTTCTCAGAAAGAAACTAAAATTCTAAGATTTAAGGGCCTTGAGGGTTAGTAGTGGGAACCCAGAGCTGGGGAGTTCAGCAAGAAGAAAATGAAAGTATGAGAAAAGGGGAAGAATTTATAATGAAAAGAGTGCTTTCGTCAATAGTTCAAGGCAGAATCCTACATGCCAAAATTTCTAATCTTTAAGAATTTTATAAACTTTATTTTCTTCAGATATACTTTATATTTTAAGGTGTCACAGAAAGCACAGTTCCTTTTCAGCCTCCCCAGTTCTGCTCATCTTTCCACTGGACCTTTTGCAAAATAAAAAGCTGAACGTCAGAATAAGTGGTTTCAGCAACTGCTACTCTAGGCTTTGATTTGGCAACAATTAAGACCTGATATCTGGCCTTCGGCCTTGCAGATTGAGCTATATGCAGCAGTCTGACCTTCTACTTTTAGCAGTGGGAAGCCATATGTTTGCTCTTTCCCTTTCTCGGTCAGTTTTTGTGTGGTTGTAATGACATCTCAAGAGCTGGACCATGGGAAGATCTCCGTAATTAGTAGATGAATCTGTATTAAAATTTGAAAAACAAAAGGTCCCAACTTTCAGAAATATAAAACATAGATCCATTCTCTCTCCTTCTCTCTCGCTCTCTCTCTCTTTCCTTGTCTAAATAAACTGTGCTATTCCCGTAAATCACTGAAAAGTTACAGAATTTTTCAGGTCTGCCTGTGGGAGGTGTATAAGGAAAATGATGCCCTTTCATTTTTATAGCTTTTTAGGCAAAGTAAAGAAATCCTTGTTACATCAAAAGATTCACCCAAGCAAAAATTGTCAACGGAATTAAGTCAGCTTTCCTATATCTCTCACATTCCTGCCGTATCTTCTCTCTCCATCACTAAGCTAAGAGGACATAGGCAGTTGTCCAGAGAAAACACTTAAGCATTTTCCCACAAACATCAATTGCTACCTTGAATACTATATTTAATTCTGTAACATACAAAGATATCACTCATTCAGAAACATCTTTGTTTCATGTGCCTTGCCTAAGAGGTATATGTGCTATATTTTTATAATTTGGTGAGGAAACAGAAATTAAGGTTCCTTCAAAGTTCTATAGGGCCTGACATCTTGAAATAGAGGGATGGAACTCAGAATTATAGTAGGACCTATCTCTTCCTCTAGGATATATCTCAGATGACAAAAAAGTTTGGATATCATTAAATCATCATCATGGAGGGAACAAATTATATCATTAGAAAACAAAGGTGACAATTCTGGGTGATAAGTACTCTCTATTTAAATTAACAGTCAAAGGAGTAACTGAAATAGCCATCATCACATCAAAGGAATCAGTGACAATGACCTCTGCTTGGCATAAGCTGACTTTACATTCATTGTAAAATTAGTGAGGAACTTTTAAAAACACACATACACACACATATATTCCATGGAATTGTGGCGTTGAAAGCTACCTTAGAGATTATCTACTGCCATCTTTTTTATATATCCATAATACAAAAGAGTCTCCATCCACTTGTCCCTACCACTTTACCTCAAAGTTGTAGAAAGACTCAGAGTTTTCTATTGAATTAATTTCTCTCTCAGGATATCAGACAGAGAATTTTAAAGATTTAAATTTTCTATAAATCATTTTTTGGGAGTAGTAAGAAGGAAATATGAGACTTCCAAATTTTTGCAAGATTTTTTTTATCACCACTGGTGAGTCTGGTACAATTTGATGTTCCAACATATTCCTCACAAAGATCGCCAATTCTGTTTACTCTTTCAGCAGGGCAACGTTAAAGAGAAAGAGAAACTAGCATGTATTAAATGCTTGCTACAATACTATACTAGGTATCCCACAAATAATCTCATTTTATCTTGACAGCAATTCAATGATGGAGGCATTCTACCCAATTCCCAGATGACAAAACTGAAGCTCAGAGAGGCCAGAGTCATAAGCTAAAACGTGGTAGAGCTAGAATTTAGTATCAGATCTGTCTGACTTCAAGATCCATGCTCTTCTTCTAAGAAAAAATCTGGAGAAAAAAAAAAAACTGCTGCCAACAAAGACTATAAGCCATTCAAATCAGATATAAATTGGAAATGATAAAAATAATTCCTTCTCAAATGGGAGAAATAATCTATAAAGAGACAATGGAAATCAATGCCTCGTATGATTATGAAGTGAACTTCCATGGATTGAGGGAATTATGCAGTTTGCACATTTTCATTAAGCCTTCTAGCAAATATTTGTTGAATGCCTATTTGTGAGGAACTAGAAGTACTATGCTTAGTCTTTCTTTGATAAGCGATCAAGGTTTAACAAGAAAAATATTGGCTAAAGATAATATGGCAAATTACATTATTTTCAGTTATTCACTGCCTCTTTTTCTGTAAAAAAAATTATATATCTCTGCTCCATTAAATTGGACTTGGTTATACAACTTGCTTTGGCCTTTGGGGTGTGAGTATATATGACATATGCCATGTTCAAGCAGAAAATTAAAATGTAGATTCATGGTTTGACCTGGTCTGATTAACAAAGTGATTGAAAATAATATATCCATAAGAGTAGTACTTATTATTTTTCCTGCTCCAGACCAACAAATGGAAATGATATACCCATCAAGAACAGTAGCACAGTAACACCATGATTCTCCACATGCTGGGGTGAGGAGCGATGCTCTTCTTGGGGAGCATGTCACATTCTAATGGATGGTTTGAGTATTGAAAAAAGCTTCTTCTTATTCTCAAGAAGTATCCCCTCAAAGGGGAGTATCGGAAATTATATTGCTCTTTGCCAAATATTCTGAATTTTCTTCCTGGGGTAACCCTCTCTGGGGAAGAAGTATACATCCCCACAGTGTAGAATTGGAAATGCCCAGGTGACTTGCTTCAGCCAGTGAAATGTTGTCAGAAGTGACATGTGGCACTTGCAGACATGAATTTTAACAGCCAGTTTGTGGTTCTCCATATCATTTTTACCCACACCACAAAACTTTAAATGCTCAAAATAGAGACTATTCTGTCATCCCAGACTCTGGAGCAAAAAAAAAAAATATGGAGCAAAGTCACAGATGACCCATAATAGATATGTATTTCTTGCATGAGTGAGAAATTTGTGACTTTAAGCACTGAGAATTGGGGTCCTTTGTTACTGTGGAATAGCTAAGCTTATTCTGACTAATACCATTAGTGAGGGAAAGTATCATTCTTTCTTGACAATCACTGATTTAGTGGACTTTCTAGCATCCAAGCACTCCTCTCTCTATATGGTTTCTATCTGTTGACTTTTTGAAAGATATTGAGCAACAGATAGTTCAAGAATATATTCTGACAAGCACCTACAGTGCATCTAGTCCCAATGTTGATTTTAACGTTGATTTTAGTTTTAACAATTAGTCAATATGGAGCTAGAACTTATATCCTTTTAGGACAATTGAGGAGCCTAAAAAGATGTTTGCTTGAATAGAAGAGATAAGCCAAGCAAATGCCTGCATCTATCACTTTCTAAAAATGTAAGGTGGTCCCTGACCAAGGTGGGTGATTGATAGATGAAAGATAGATAGATAGATAGATAGAATTCTGCTCCTAAATCAAGACCAGTCTAATTTTAACCTGGAAAGAGATTTAAGTAGCTATAACTAAGTATAATTCTCAACTGACAATATTTTTTATTTTCAGTAAAGCACCCATAGTTTCAAGTAAGAAAGCTTCCTCTTAGAAACTCCAATATGAAATTATTCAAAAACATACTTCTAGACAGCTATATGTGAGATTATTATTTATAAACCAGTTAAAATAAAACACCTTCCACTGATGATGGCTTTGGTTTTAAAGCAGTTGATCTAAAAGCCTTCTTTCTTCCAGGATGAGATAGCAGAGTCACTTCTTTATTAAGGCCATTCCTAAGTTATAACGGTAAAATCATGCCATATTTATTATGAGGGAATGCCTGGCCAACTCTTCACTCTTGAAGATGGAGATGTTTCCAGATCATCTGAACATGGAATCAAATTATTGAGGAAATGATTAAAGAGATGGGAAGGGGTACTAAAATGCATCTTCTTTTCAATCACTTTGGAAATTATCATCTGATGCATAAAGAGACCATGCTTACTGACAGTCTCTTAACTTAGATGCAGTCTAAGGTCTGTATTAACAGTCAAATATAATAAATTTCTGCTCATGCAGTCAAAAGGCAAAGAAAGGCCATTAAAATTTACAATATTGTATTGTTATCATAGTATTCTTGTGTTATCCTTGGCATTTCATGCAAAAAAGTACAGGTTGATTAGGCATCTCTAGTGGAAGTGATAGGCCTCCTGAGCTCACTAACTCTTCACATCAACCATTGAGCTAAGAAGTATAAGCTTATAATTTATCAAGCATACAAATAGTAGATATTTTAGATCGAACAACTTGTATTTCAAATGTGTTTATAATTTAGAGAAAATCAAGGGTTGTTCTGGGCCAAATAAGGCAGTATCATATCTATAGAACTGGTAAAGGAAAACAAGTTAACAAGATCGGAACTCAGCATTTCATATTTGCCTTCAAATACTCATGGTGCAAGAAGCCTTTCCTGGGTGGCATTTATCCATTGATGACTGCACTTCACCATCATGCTGCTTATTTCTAAACATATTAATTTCAGCTTGACATTTGCTTTATGAACATTTGATTCTCAGAGTTAAGAAAACAGCTTAACTAGGGGAACAGATATGCAAAATTAAAGGTTATTTATATAATCACTAACACAGTGATGTTTAAGACTCTTGAAACTGCTGTGAAATTTTAGGGTTATGATATGCCTTACACTTTGAAAAATTAATTCAAATTAGTTTGGAAATGAGCACTTTTATATCCACTGAAAATTTCATTAACAATAAAAATATGGAGTTATAATCAAAGAAATGGTAGAACTCTGGAAAGATGTCTACAAGGTTAAAATTGGGTCCTTTTTTATATCTTCATTAAAGATCTAAAAGTAATAATGAGCAGATTATTCAAGTGTACAAATATTAAGAAAGAATAATAATAAAGTCATTAGAAAAGAATTATAGGTACTTAAGAATTAAATATCAAAATTAGATTAATTTTAAAAGAAAATGATCTGGAAAATAGATATAGATATTAGAAAAAGAGAGAGGATAAAGGATCCAGAAAACAATAATGTAAATAAATAAATCCATAATATTATGTGAAAATCTCAATATTATCTGGAAAGATGCTCTGTTACAGCTGGGAGGGTTAAGGCTTTCTACATCTAACAAGACCTCAGCTATTTGCCCCACTGGACATTGCCCTTCATAAGGCAATGAAGATTGTTCAACCATTATTACACAGATGAAGAGTAGTATGAGGCAACTATAAACCATACCTTGTTCTTTTGATACTGTAGTAGCAAAACTAGTGCACATAATTTTCAAAGTCTGGTGGAAAGAGAACCAATCATTCAATACTCTAGGACAGGCAAATTATCCATAATGAGTCTTCTATTCCTTATAGTATACTCAACCTGTAATTAATCCCCTCCAATTCAAATCTCCTACTTTGTGCTAATTCTCAGGGCTTCTGTGGCAAGCACGACTATAAACTCTCTCTTCCTCATCTCCCAGCTGATAAGTGTGGCTACATCAGAGCTGAGGCCACTATAACCTAACATACTCCCTCAAAATGGTACATAGTTTATCAGCTTTCCTTATTATCCAGGGTCACTGTCTGCCAGCACAGAGACAAAAGTAATCATTGGAGATGTTTCTCTGAATATTTCGACAGAGAAGCACCAAAGCCTTGACCACCACAGTTCTGGAACCTGTTCTTGGCAGAGTGTTCTAATGTGTTAACCAGCAGCTAATGACAGTGTTGAGTTTACCAAGATTCTAGCATGGGTAAAAATCCACATACCTGATGTTGCCATAAAATGTCTATTGGAGGGTCCTGAAGAAGAGTCACTGGAGCAGTATTTTTAAATTAGAGAATGAAGGGAAATTTCCAAATATACAAATGAATGGTCTTTTCTTTGAGGCGAAATAGGAGCAATTAAGAAATGACACATCCCATCAACTGAGCCAACGACTTTCCAATCTTTAAACTCAGGGGACAAAGAGGAGCAACTCCAAACTCAGCTTGAGAGACACCCGTCTGAAAGATGATCAGACCATCTCCCACCATTAATATGGACAAGAGTCAAGGGTAATAAGGGCAAAAGAGCAAAAATGCAATTCTGACTGGATAAATCCTTTTCCAGCTTTTCCAGGTAACGGAGACAGACAGTCTAAAAAGGTTAATTCTAATGACATTCACCATTGAAAAATGAGCTTGGATGCCCCCTTTGCCCATACTCTTTCCTTTGCAATAATCATAATGGATAACTGTTCCCTGTGGTTAAACAATTGAGAAATTACTTAAACAATTTTCAGCAAACAGACATTTATAATGTAGAAACATAAGAAAGGAAATGAACTGACATTTCAAAGGCATTCTGCGGGAGGAATCTTGTAGTTTTCAAGTTGAAAGGTGTGTTTTGGCACAACAAACTAGACTTGCAAAGACAACCTAACCTAAGATACAGGTTATCTTCCTTCAAAAATCTTCCAAGGATGATATTTCAGTTTCATGGTTTTCATCAGCACATTTTGATATTAATGTTTTAATATCTAATATTTCCAAAGTTCTAAGTCCAAGTCAGTCACAGATCAGTTATTCCTCAATAAAATACCAGGAAAAGTGAATTGTGAATAACCATATTTCAAAGATCCACAAGAAAGTCAAGATAGTTCTATTATCACTTGGAAGGTTATCATGAGTTTTCTTTGTAGAGCTCCATGTAACTTCTATAATTTATTTCTGCACATATTTTCCCTTTAATTGGATGTCTCTTCTACTAGATTGCAACCATTTCTGAGTAACAGATTTTTGTCCTTGTATCCTCAGTGTCTATCCCACTACCTAACATATTGTAGATATTAAAAAAAAATGGTTTCTGAATGAAAAAACTGGAAGAGTTTTGTGCACTGGAATGCTTCCTCTCTTGTTCTCAAAAACCTCTACTTCTGTATTAACACTTTTCTCTTTTCTGTTATCAATTTCTTCCACCTTATTGAATTAAGTTCTTTTGTCTCCATCTTTTCCAAACCCTTCCTGATCCCATATACCACTCCAGCTACTGCCCCACATTTCTCCTCCTTGTTACATCAAAATATCCCCTCCAAAACAACTTATTCTAGCTCCTGTCATCACTTTTTCACCTGCCATTTATGCTTCCATTCACTCCAATGTGATTTTCTACCCTACCATTGCAAAGACACTCTTGATCAAGTCTTTAATGGCTTCCATGTTGCAAATCCAATGGCTGCTTCTTTGTTTTCACTCAAAATTCTCATATGATTTTTACATAGCTAATAATTCCCTCCGTGATTCACATTGATTTTTCAGAATTCAGTCCTCAGCCGTCTTCTCTTCTCTATCAATATTCTTTCTCTCAATAATCTCATTCATTTTCAAGCCTTAAAATATTATCCCCATACTAACTTTCAAATTTTTATCTCCTTTGTATCATCATCCACATACTGATGACTTTCAAATATTCATCATCACATACATATGACCCTGAGCTCTTTCTGAGCTCCTTACTCATATAGACAATGACCTTCATCTCTACTTGGATGACTTAACATATTCAAAGGGATCTCTTGATTCCCTCAACTAGTCTTTTCCATCTCCGTAAATGATACCACTATCCACCCAACTGCTCAAGCCATAAACTACAAGACTTAACCTTCACTCCTCTTTTTCTCTAATATACCCCCCATAAAATCCATAAGCAAATTGCCAGTTCTACCTCCAAAATAAACCAAAATCTAGCCACTTCACCTCATCTTCATTGCCATCACCCTAGTCCAAGTCACCACCATTACTGGAATCACTTTCTATGATGGCCTTTTAACTGCAGTAGTCTCCCCACTTCAACTGTTGTTCCCTCTATACCCAATTTGTTTTCCATCCAGCATCCATCATAAACTTTTTAAAAGGAAATCAAATCATGTTGAGGGTGTATCAAAACCTTCAAAGATTCCCCAAAGCAGTTTTAAAAATATCTAAACTCCTTACCAAGATTTATAAAATCCAACCATGATCTGGCCCTTGCCTGCTTCTCCAGTTTCATCTTCTATTCTTCCATCAATTGTGCTTCCTTTCTTTCCTTGAAAACACCGAGCTCCTTCCAAGCAAAGAGCTCATGTACTTGTTCCTCTTGCATGAAACTGTTCTTCCTTTGGTTCTTGTCATGGCTAGCCCCATCTCATCCTTCAAGACTTATTTCAAACAGCACCTCCTCAGAGAGGTTTTCCTTCAGCACCCTATCTAACGTACTCCTCCCCAACCCCTAAGCCCAGTTATTCTCTTTCATATCATGCTGTTTATTTCCTTCAAGACATTTATCACAGTCTGAAATCATTTTATTTATTTGTTTACTGTCTATTTGCTCTAACTAAAGTATAAACTCAAAGGGTCTTATAAAATTGCTGTATTTCCCAAGCCAAGTCTGGCAAATAATAAGTATCTGATTAAGGTTTTAAAGGATAAATGGATGGCTATATAAGAACTAGAGTAATTTAAGACAAATGTCCCCTTAAAAAATCTTACTACTACCTAAAATCCTAACCATTAGTATAGATTCCTTTCTTTGGTAAGAACTGACCAGATAAGCATAAAGCATATGAATTAGTATATCAAATCCTTTCACTGGGCAATTTTTTAGATTGTAGAGGAGGGGGCTGTTATTCTAGAACCCCTATTCAATCTCTGTACATTTAAGCCAGATCCAATATTTCCATTGGACAAAGAAAGCTGAGCTGCAGAAACACAAAGGCTTTACTCTATAGCTAGCTCAACCCTTTCTCACTGTCTTAGGCTCTGATCCTGTCTCTATCCACCCCAAAACCCTAAATGCCTCTCTCTCTTCATAGTCAGTGATCTGTGGTATCACTCTTAGACTATTCCTAAATGTTCTTGAATTGCTCTTATTCCATTGGCTCTTTTTCTTCCAAAACAGCTTGAGTAGGATGCATCAAGTTATGATGACTTGTAACTCTACGTTGAGAAGGGAGCTCCATGATAAAAATCGGCCCAATTTTCCTTCTCTCTCTTACCCAAAGGAGATGGTTGAATGATTTAGCAAATAAAAACACAAAATTCATAGTTAAACTTGAATTTCAGATAGACAATGTTTTTTTTTATATATATAAATAGATCCTGTATTTGAATGGAATATATGCACAATATTTGAGAAATTCTCATAAAAATTTATTCCCAGGAGCTGGCCCTGTGACTGAGTGATTAAAGTTCCACATGATCCACTTTGGTGACCTGGGTTTGTGGGTTCAGATCCCAGGCACAGACTTACACCACTTGTCAAGCCATGCTATGGCAGCAACCCACATACAAAATAGAGGAAGATTGGCACAGATGTTAGCTGAGGGCTAATCTTCCTCAAGCAAAAAAAAAAAAAAACGGAGGGATATTGACAATCGATGTTAGCTCAGGGTGAATCTTCCTCAGCAAAAATTAAAAATTAAAAAAAAATTATTCCTCATTTCTCTGAAATCAATTTTAAGTCAGTGTTCTGGATTTTATCCAGCAACTCTAGCAAGGGAGAAGATGGATTTTCCCAGACTTGGGTCCAAATGAGGAGAGAGGCTCTCTCTGGGTCTGAGTTCCCAGATCTGAAAGATGAATGAATTAAGTGAGATCATTCATAAATTCATCAAGTATTTATTGAGCATATATTTTATGCTCAGCACTCTTGGAATTACTGGATATTCAGTGGTCAACAAAACATACATGGGCCAATCCAAGCTTAAACAAGTAAGTTCAGCTGCTAGCCTGCTTTCTAAAATTTTTCCTCAGATTCTCTCTCTCTCTCTCTCTCTCTCTCACACACACACGAACCCCACATTCTAAAAGCAAATAGCAGTTTTAGTTATTTATAAATTTGACATAGTTCTGTTTTACTTTTCTTGTAATTAAGCAACAGTCCCCTTAGGAAAGACACAAACCAATCTTATTATCATTCTACCAGTAATATTACAGAAAAATTAAATGGTATGATGTTATCATACGCCTTGCAGAGTTTGTTTTTTGAGATCTTGATTTGATTTTTAGACCTTAAAGCTGAGTAAAATTTCAATTTTCAACTAAATAGCAGTGAGTTTATTATGAATGGACTGTCGTAAGATAAGAGGATCCTTTACAATGTTTATCATCCAGATTTGCCTTATTATTTGTTCTACTAATATCCTCTGCAGTTATCTATTACTTTGAATCACAAATTCTTGACTCTAAGCATTAACTGGTCAGTAGTAATGTAAAGTTAAATGCTTACATATGTCATGGCTTGGAACAGTCAACAAAATGTGTTCTAAGTTCCTTTATTGATCTGATATGCTGAAGTTTATGTTGGAGAAATATTTATTTATTTATTCATGCAGATATGATTGAAGCAGAACAAAGATATTCCAAAGGCAAAAGTTGAAGAACTTTTTCTGGGACTGTCCTCTCTGATGCATAGAACCTGAATGAGGAATGGTTTCTCTAAAACTGTTCCCCACCTCTGACTTTCAGAAGCAGGCACCAGAATATGAAAAGCCCTTGTTCTAGCAGCGAGGGACACAGCGAAGACCAGCATGGTTGGCAGGGCTCCTGTTGAAGTCCGTTCCTGCTCTTCAGTGTCCTCAGTGACTTCAGCTCTCCCCCAGCCTGTCTCCCCCATTCTCACACACCCATGGGAACTTGAATGCTAGGCCTCAATGGTCAAGCTGAGTAGAACTTCTTTTAACTCACCAACCCTTTCTTCATCAAGATCCTCCAGCCTAAAGGATCCTTCCTTTAGTACTGAGTGGAGAGAAAGAAAGGGCAACACTGTTTCTTATTCCAATCAGTGAGCCCATATTTATGCAATTCAGTTTCAAAAGTCTGAATATCACAGTCTTGATTCAATCAACCCCATGTAGGCTACATTAAAAATCCTACTGAAAACTGTAAATTTTCATCAGTGCTCAGACTAAGCCTGGGGCCATTCCAAGACCCTGGCTAAAAGTTTAAATTATGAATTGGTCAAAATGGAGTTTCACTACTTTTCTGCATGTTCAACGTCTGAAATTAGGCCAACTCAATCCTACCTTGTAGTCACCTTACTACAAAAAAATGTAATTAAAATTAATTGTATTCATTTGCTCAACAAAAAATGTGTTCAGTGGCTACTACATTTTGGGCACTGTGAGAGGCACTTAGGGTATAATTATGAAAAAATACAGTTGTTAGCTATCTAATGGAAAACCTATCAGTTATACGTAAATAATGCTTTCAAAGTATTTAATATCCCTGGAAAATATTATAAATTATTTAAAGCACTTGAAGATGTTCAAACACTAACAATTAGGGAAATATTTATTCTTTTATCTCTAGATGAGTAGGGAAGATTTGTGAAGTTTTCAAGTTGTTCATAATCTGTCACATAAACGAATTACTAATGCAGTAAACCTGAGCAGCAGGGATGTAGAGCACCATGAATTACTGAGTATAGAATTAGTCAAGGTTCTATTAAGCATAGGATTGCTGTGATTGGAATGTTTCTGTCCTCCCAAATTTCATGTGTTAAATCCTAACACTCAATGTGACAGTATTTGGAGGTGGAGCCATTGGGAGGAGGTTAGAGCATGAGGGTGGAGCCTCAAGAATGAGATTAGAGCCCTGGTTAAAGAGGCTTCAGAGAGATTCCTAGCCTCCTTTTGCCATAAGAGAGAAAACCAGAAGTCTGAGACCCCAAAGAGGTCCCTCACCCAACCATGCTGGCACTCTGCTCTCAGACTTCCAGCCTTCAGAACTGTAAGAAATAAATTCTTGTTTTTTATAAGCCATCCAGCTTATGGCACTTTTGTTAGAGCAGCCCGAAAGGACTAAGACAAGGATCGAGTCAAAATCTCACATAGACTATAGCTATATCCTCACTCTCCTGCACTGCCCTCCATTGCACTACACCGAATTTAGCACAACATTTTAAATAGATTATTATTTATAGTTTACCATTGAGAATTCACTTGTGAACTAGATGATAAAGCTCCTGTTCTCCGTAGCTTCCACTCTAACGCACCCATGTGTTGTCCTTATTCATATCCAACAGAGGCTAAATATTTATTTAATAAGTACTGGCGTATGATCCACCCAAACAGTACAATGCCTTCTTTCAGGCCTAGTGCAGTGGCTCCCACATCGCTGGTGTTAGCACTTGTTTCTTGAATAAATAAATTATCTCATTTAAGTATCAAACAGCCTTCTTAGATAATTGTGTTATCAAATATTACATCAAAACAGAAAAGCTAGTTCTAAAATGAAGACTTAAAGAGGTTGGAAGACTCGCCCCAGGTTACAAACCTAGAAGAGAAGTTAGTTTCCAGTTTTGTTGAAATGATAAAAGAAAATAATGAGTGAAAGTGCTTCATAAACTTGAAAGTTAATGTGTCAATCTAAAGGGCACCCACAGGAAATGGCAGTGGCAGCTTTCAGTGCTCAGAACTCTCATTCATTTTTCTAACAAACCCTGCAAGATGTTACCTTGGATTTCTAGCATGCTGAATTATTCCGCTACTGTTAACATTAGATGTTGTTTAAATAATAACTAATATTTAAGTGTACACAGATATCAAGTTTGGGGAAAATGGCTGAACTCCTGTTGTAAATAAATTCTTCCTATAAAAGTTTCTAAATTCATAGGAAATTTGCAGATGCACTGTATGTTTAATTAATAATGTCACTGACCAAGACCAAGACACATTCAAGTTCCTCTCAGCTAACAATTCCCTAAACTTTAGATGGCTTCTTCCTGACTCTAGACCCTGATCTCCTTTTTCTTAGAACATTTCCTTTAGAAAATTTGTAATTGTAAATTCTTTCTCTGTCCTTTTGAGATGTAAATCTTTTTAAAAGCCTCTTGACAGCTTTATAACCCAGGAATGTCTTTCTCAAGAACCTGAGAACCATCTCTTGGAAATGTAATCATCAAAGGAGATAGTGCCCCTATTTCCCAGCTTCTGTGAACAGGTAGAAGCCTAACTTTAGAGAGTATTTTGCTCCAAGTTACAAAACTACCTCCTGTCATAAAGATGTGAGAAGTTAATTTTTCCTTTGGATAAAGCCAATTAGAAAACACAGACAGCCTATGACTTACCCATAACCTCCTCCAGTACTTTTCCACTAGCCCTCCAAAGCCCTTAAAAAACACTACCCCCTGTTGTGCCAGCAAGGTTGAGCTCAGGCTTAGCTCCTGCATCTCCTCAGGCTGCAATAGCCTTGGATAAAGTCTTTTGTGCCTGTTTAGGTTTGTCTGGTGCAATTTTTGCTTTGATACCACATTTTTGAAAAATTTTTCATGGTGTAGGGGGATGTCATGTGCATAAACAAAACACAAACAAAGAGCACCTCACTTCCCATAAAGATACCAGCTCTGGGGCAAAATATAAATTTAGTGAAGTCAAGTTTATAAATTATTGTTTGAGATAAATGTTTCTGATTAAAGTGAAAAATGTTTTCCCACTCACCTGGTCATTTTCACAGGCAAGAAACAGACGTGGAAGCTAACTATATGAAAGCCGTTCATCTCATGTTATTTGCAGAAATTCAAGTAACTTAAAAATGAAAAGAAAGGGCCTCCCAGTGGCGTAGCGGTTAAGTTCACGCAATCCGATTCAGCGGCCTGGGGTTCGCAGGTTCAGATCCTGGGCACGGACATACTCACTGCTCCTCAAGCCATGCTGGGGTGGCATCCCACATAGAAGAACTAGAAGGACCTACAACTAGGATATGCAACTATGTACTGGGGCTTTTGGGAGGAAAAAAGAAGAAGAAAAGAGGAAGATTGGCAACAGATGTTAGCTTAAGGCCTATCTTTAAGAAAAAAAAATGAAAAGAAAATACAGCATTTGGGTTTAGAAGGATAACCAGATATTTATAATCAACGAATTTTACAAAAGGAATCCATACCAGGGAGTTCAACAGCCAAGTGTGATCAATAGTAGGCCCTCACTGTACCTCCAATAAATGCCACACCCTTTTCTTTTTCCACTCTGGCAATTAAAAAAACAATAGAAAGAAATCAAGTTACTTGTTATAGGAAAATGTAAATGAGAAAACAATCAAGAAGATTGAATACAATATGCAGCAGAGCATTCAGAAGATAATGTAAGAAGGAAGAAAATCAATCTGAATGTCTAAAACCAAGACTCACATTAACATCACCAAGCTTGAAATATATTTCTTTAAATTCATACAGTTTGAATGTAGAGATGAACTCAAACATAAGCTAAAGGTATTAATAGCAAATTTGCCCTGTTCTCATTGCTCATATAGCAAGAACCAATTTTAAGTGATAGTAATCAGTATGAGACTTGTGAAGAAGACAGACCAACAAATTAAAATAGAATCTAATTTCTCAGAAACTTGGAAAATGATACAAGATTAAATGAGATATCCATGTGCTAGAGAAAAAAAATAAACCAGGAATGTGGTTATGGAGACATAGGAAGATACAGAACACTTTAGAAGTAACTATTTATTGAATTGAGAGAAATAATCTTTCCTAAAGAATATAATCTTAATATTTACCCCAATACAACCAATATTACTGAATGATGAAAGTAGTTTGTATTTATTAAGAATTTGAAAACTCAGACATACCAAGAAATAACTTCACAAAAAGAGTACATTGTCACAGGAATCAATTTTCTATCTGGAAACATTATTTGTCCTTAAAAAATTCCCTAGTAAGAGTTAATAGCCATAAATCAGAACCATCTGTATTAAAATGCTACTATTATTTCAATTACTATTACAATAGAAGTTTTTACTGTCAAGAAATAGAAATAAGAACTATGAAATAGGCAACATATCTGATCTACTAACTTTCTATGTGATTTACACAGCACAGCACAGCTCAGATAAATATAATGAAATTCAATTATACAGTTAATTTGGTACGATGTTTATTTATCAAATTAATTATATGAAACCAAAAGTGGCAATACTCTAAAATAATTTTTAAATCACAGAACTATTTATTCAACAGGTGTTAGATTGGATCTTACATCTGTTTATATAAATCCATTTATCATGTCAAATTATTGTAAAGAATTTACAATCCAGAAATTGCAAAAAGCATTTCTTTTTTGTGTGTGTGGGGAAGACCAGCCCTGAGCTAACATCTGTTGCCAATCCTCCCCTTTTTGCTGAGGAAGACTGGCCCTGGGCTAACATCCGTGCCCATCTTCCTCCACTTTGTATGGGATGTCGCCACGGCATGGCTAACAGGCAGTGCGTCCACGGGTGCCTGGGATCTGAACTCGCGAACCCCAGGCTGCCAAGCGCAAACTAAACCGCTGCGCCACCGGGAAATGCATTTCTAATGAATTCTAGATACCAATAAAGTGCTCTCAAAGATTTACTAATTCCACAAATAAACACAATTAAACAAAATAATATTACAAGCATTGTCATTGAGGTATTCATCATATATTCTCCACCCCAACATGATATAAATTCAATGCAAGCTCTGTACCAGAAATAAGAAGCAAATTCTTCATTTGCTTTTTCCTTGCCAGGGTAATATATACCATTAGTCTCAATATTTAGTATGTTATTCGTGTTTTCTCTTTTTCTAGCAGCATCTAGCGCACCACCAGAAATCACCATACTAATATTTATAGCCCTATACATTCAACAGGTATCTTTTCTACTAAAGAGTCCATAAAAATCTCACACTGGAATGTGAACACTCTATAAATAGAAGATATAATTCCTGACTATAGGAAAGTAAAGGAAATTATACATTTTTTCCTTTAGAAATATTTTTTTCATAATCAAGTTCAATCTTTGAAGAAGCAGAAAACAGATTCCATGCTTTTTCAGTTATATTTACATTGCTATGCAGCTCCAGTTAAAATCAAACACAGTAAGTCAATTGAAGTCAAGACATTATATCATAACTAATCAGTACTTTTATTTCCTCACTAAAACTTCAGGCTTACTATTTGTGATTTTTATAAAGTGCTGACCTATATAACGTCACACTTCGTTTTACCAATTTGTAATTTTCTTTTGGGTTTATGCGCGTTTGCTGATTATGAGATGGAAAAAAAAAAAACCCTTCATTTGCTGTCTTAAAGTTTAAACTTCTAGAACTTAGAAGCTGTATTTCTGTTCAGAACATAAATATAGATAGGTAAAATTTGAGTGTGGGAAAGTATCAGTTCTTATACTGTGTTTCATTTAGAATGTATATCTTACTTCCAATATTGGTATTGAGAATAGCAAATTTTCAGATGAAGGCCTAGAAGTTATTTTGCCCAACCTATACTACGAAAGACTCTTCCTCCCAAAATCCTGAAAGATCCTCGGTATTCTTTCTTAAAATCTCCCATTGACAAAAATTTCACTCCACTGTAATAAATTCCAGTTTCTGGTCGGATAATTCTAATCATTAGAAAGCTCTTCTTTACATCCACCCCCAAAATATATGCCTCTAGCTAATATTCACCACTCTTTTTTCATGAGGAGATCCTTTATTCGAAGACTTTTGTTACTCCTTCATGCTATTTTCCCCTTCCTGCAGTTGGGCAAATTTGTTTTTTAAAAACAAATGTGTATAATTTCACATTTATCTTTAAAGAAGTGTATATCAAACTACAAACGACCATCTAAATAGGTCTCTAAAGGAAGCAGATCTAAGGTAGAAAGGGCATTAGAGGTTGCACTACAAGGAGCAAGACAGATGCATCTATTAGTCCAAAAGAGAAACCTTATACACTTGGTCAAACTGTCTTAAATTTTGAGGTTTTTTTTTTATCAGTTTCCAAATCCATTCCCCTATACTGGTGAGTGTAAAGAAATACCTCACCCTAGAAGGATTGTAGATATCAGTATCAATTTGGGCATTCCTAGGTTAAAGATATCAAAAATTCAATCTCGAATATTTCTGCATAGAGTGGCCACTTTTTCGAAACTCAAGCACCAATCCCCACTCTCTGGTTACAGTATTCTTATTTTTCTTGGGGGGAAGTGATCGACTCTATTTTTCTTTTCTTCTCTTTCTATGTGCTTTGAAAGGAGCTGACTCTCAGGCAAGGCATTTAAGATTTGAATCAGGAATGGACAGTCAGAGCACCTCATTTTCCTTGGGCACAGTGATAGGTTCAGCATTGAGCATGTAAACCAAGTAGGGAGAGAATCTGGGGATATTTGGTGAGATTGTAGAGAGAACTGCATACTTTTCTCCCTGGACTTTAAACAGGAAAGATGTAAAACCAGCTCTTCTGTCCACCATCCTGCTAATCATGAAGTCTAAGAGAGAAGCCAATTTAAAAGAAAGGAGAGCCAAGAAGTGGTGTGGTAGGCTGAATAATGCCCTCTCCCCCAAAGATGTCCATGCCCTAATCCCTGGAACTGTGAATATATTACCTTATATATCAAAAGGAACTTTGCATGTGTGAATAAGTTGAGGATGTCAATGGGGAGATTATCCCACATTATCAATAAGTCCTAAATGTAATCACAAGGGTCCTTATAAGAGGGAGGCAAGACAGTCAGTGGGGATAAGTTGGCAACGTGAGGATGAAAACAGAGATCTGAGTTAAGCAGCCAGGAGCCAAGGAATGCTAACAGCTTCTAGAAGATGAAAGAGGCAAAAAGAAAAATAACAGGTTCTCTCCTAAAGCCTCCAGAAGCCTCTGCCCACACCTTGATTTTGGCCCCTTAAGAATCATTTTGCACTTCTGACCTCCAGAACTGTAAGAGAATAACTTTGCAAGTGTGCTTAAAGTCAACACTACCCCTAGAACATTTTAGTTACAGCAATTTGGGTTGGGTTCTCTTTACTTTCAACTAAAATTATTCTCATATAGGAAACAAATTAGGCTTCAACTGAGATTAGTTAAAATGATCTCTTTTTGTCAATCAAATTTCTACATGATCCTCACATTCAATAACTTGTCTTTCCTTTTTTCCCTTACTCAAAATGCTTTTGACAAATTTCACCATCTTAATATGACTTTATCATTCAATGCTAGTAAGGTATTTTTGATACCTAAATTTTTACAATCTATTGACTATTTTTATTAGCTTTATGCCATTGGTTTATTTTCAAATATACCAGATATTTCCCCCAACAATTAATTTAATCCATATATTAATTGATGTAGTTTGCATATATAACTCTGACTCATCTTGAATTTGCAATTTATTTAAATCACATTCTACAACTTTCTCCAAGTCTAACATAAGTGAAACTTTAAATTATTTGTTAAAATTGGATGTATTTTTTATGTCTAATTCTATAGAAGTATCAACTTAAAGAAAAGAAACAAGATTAGTTTGTCTTAAATTCCTCTTACTGTACTCATGTCAATTTCACTGATCACTACCTTTTTTGGTCTGGTTTTGTTTTTATTGTGCAACTTACATTTTATTCCTAACAACACATCTCAGAGCACCTTACATATCAGTACTCAACTCACAGGACTACAGACTTCTCTCTTTTTTTAACTTTATTGAGATATAATTCACATTTCACAAAATTCAGCCATTTAAAATGTACAATTCAGTGGCTTTTAGTATATTCACAGAGTTGTGTAACCATTACCACAACCTAATTTTAGAAGATTTTCATTGCCCCAAAAAGAAATTCCATACTTTTATCAGTCATTCTGACTCCCACCTCTACTCCCCACCTCTGGCTACTGTTAATTACTTCCTATGTCTATGGATTTGCTTATCCTAGGTTCTTCATATCCTGGAATCATATAATATGTAGTCTTTTGTGACTGCCTTCTTTTACACGGCTTAATGTTTTCAAGGTTCATCCATGTTACAGTTTGTATCAGTGCATCATTTCTTCTCACAGACAAATAATATTCCATTGTATGGATACAGATGGCTACATTTTTTAAGTTTCTACAGAACCAAATAAAATAAACATTAACTATAGCATGTAAATTTCCAAAATCAATATCTTTACTCCTGTGGAAACTATACACCTACATTCAATCTCCTCTTTTCCTAATTTATTATTTACTAACAACAGTAATTACTTCTGCAAATGTTTTCAACTTCTTTGAGATGGAATTCATCTAGACCCAGTTTTTCAAATTCATTTAATCCAGATAGGTGTTCTCTCATGAGTTGGGCTCGCCCTACTATTAGCAATGTTATATTATCTTTTAGAGTTGTAGGATTATTCTCAATGGAAAAAAAAGGAAACGAGGCAGCAACCAAGTAGATCTACTTAACTCTATTGTCATTAGTACGATATTCACCAGAAATAACTATATACCTTTCTTATTTATTTTCTTCCTCCAAAAAAGGGGAACTGCCTTTGCTAGGAAAGGCCCTCTTGGGGTAGGTGAGTCTCTACAGGGAAGGAATGGCTGTGTGCTTCTGCTAAACACTCCACAGAAGGGCCCAAACCAATTTGCTAGAGTACTGGAGAGAGTTTGTTCCACAGAAAGGGAAAAGACATGGAAAACAGAGAGAGATGAGAAGGTAAGAAAGGAGAGGAGAAGAAAGTCAGAAGGTACTGAAAAATTATGTGAGCCTGATAGAAACATTCCTCTGGTCTTACAAATATTTAATAAGATTTCTACTTTCAAGAAGTGTTTAATGTGCATAAATTTTTCTGGAAACTGATGAAGCATCAGATTTTCACATGCAGATTGACATGGGGCAACATGGTGATAGCAAGTGAAGATTCAGGAACAAAGGACTGGTGAGACAATAAGAACCTGGGAAGTTCAGAGAAATCTTGAAGAGGTTTAAGGTTGTGGCCTTGGCCTTCAAAATAATCCTCCCTAAATGTAAAGAGTTAAGGAGGCCCAAGCTGGGGACAATGGCTTGGATGAAGGGAGCTTTTTAGACGGTGTCAAGTTGATTTTTTTTGCACATTATGGTTCATTCTTAGATTCTAAAACAATTTATTAATTATACCTTTTTAAATTGCATTCTTTTCCTCTCTTTTTGTTAGATTTAGAGTTTTCTTCCCTACTGAGATTGCTGACAATTGTCCTTTTTGAAGTCTCCGATCTTTTTGAGCTAAATATTCCTTATAGAAACTCTCATTTTAGTAACTGTATTCATTTGTTAGGGCTACCATAACAATATACCACAGACTAGGTGGCTTAAACAACAGAAATTTATTTTTTTCACAGTTCTAGAGGCTAGAAATCCAAGATAACAGTGTCAGCAGGATTGTTTCTTCTTCTCTAATTGGCTTGCAGATGGCCACCTTCTCACCATGCCCTCACATGGTCACGACTGTGTCTATGCCATAATCTCCTTTTCTTATAAAGACACTGGTCGTATTGGTTTAGGGCCCACCCTAATGAACCCATTAACTTAATTGCCTCTTTAAAGGCCCTATCTCCAAATACAGTCACATTCTGAGGTACCACAGATTAAGGCTTCAACATATGAATTTTGGGGAGACACAATTCAGACCATAACAATAACATAATCACATTTTCTCTGAATTTATGTAATCTAATTCATCAAAATCTTCTCTGTCATATATCTGATAGAAGCTTCTCTTTATAATGTGTTGTATTTCTTCAGCATCTGAAGTGGAAATAATTGTTTTCCATCAAAAATTACATATATCAGTAAATACATACACAAGTCAGAAGTCCCAATTCAGGCAAATTTGTGTCCTGATCATTCTACAGTAGAATCTTTATCCTCCATGTACTGGATTGTATGTGTGTGCATGTATGTGTGTTTCTTCATGTGTGTGTTAACCTTACTTACAGTATCCTAACTAGGGTTAGAAGGGATTGATTCTTAGTATTCTTAAAAGTTACACTCTTTAATGAAGTAAATTATACATGGAATTGTCTAGTGGATAATTGCCTATTGACCAATGTAAATGTCTGTTGGAACTGGTTATTTGAGTCAGAAATCTCAGATTGTAAGAGATAAATAAAGATGAAGAGGCAAGAGGAAGAAAACAGAGTACAAAATTTTAACGAAGAGAACAAAATAACCCAGTGACAGACATATAAGTAAAATTTACGTCTTTCAACACTCTATGATGTGCTTTTGCTATTAGACCATGGTCTTTTAGGTATGGATTATAAAATGCCACTATTTCTTGAAGTGCTATTGCTCCCTTTCCTATATGATTTCCACCACATTACAGAGATTTTATGAAAATTAATTGTAGGAAAAGGCCCAAAGTACTTTGAGCTCCTAAGAAGAAAAGTATAAAATGAAACAAAATAATTGTCATTATTATCATTATTATGCATTACACAATGTCAGATTGCTTCAGAAAGGTCATTCATGGGACCAAAAAAACTAATATTAGAGTCAGCAACATATTAAATCGATTACTGTTAAAGGGGTATGAAAGAATCATTGCCCCTCAGGAATTTATGTTTCATTAATCCAACTACTAAATATAAGTATTAAAGTAGTACTCCACATATATCAACAAACTCAGAGTTCCCAGATGACAATTAAAGACTAAATTTGCCTTCAGGCACATGTAGATTTGTCTTCACACACAATACTCTACAACCAGAATATAAAGTATTCACAGCTCTAGGCTTCCCACCTGACTTCTTAAGTGAGCTTACAAGGCACCATGTAAAAATTATTAAAAATAATATGATACTGCATGAAATCAAATCGGTAAATTTGATAAATATAAAACTTTTTAGTAAGTGTCTGGTCTCAAAAATTGTAAACTGTCTAAGCCAAGAATTTAACCTTTAGCAAAACAAAACTGAGAATGTCAAATGTTTTTGGATACACTGTCAGTGCAATTCACTTTGCATACTCATCAGAGATATAGACTATATAAAAGGATTTGTATATTAATTTCAATGAGGCATTTTGATGCCCTAAAGAACTGGGATGAATCAGGATTCAACAATGTTTGCCTGCCCAATGCATCCAAAAGACCAGCCAATTCCAATGTAGCTGTAAATTCAAATATCTGAATTAGTGTGCATCTGGACATAGCTAGATTATTATGTGCCAATAAAAATGTCAATTTCTTATAGAGATTTCTAAGTTATTACTCATCTCTTATGAAATATATGCATTTCTGTTTACTTTTATGTGCACATATAGCTCACTTTTTAAAAACTACAAATAAACAAAAACAGAAAATTCGTTCTAGCAGACCTGCTTAAAAGAAATACTAAAGGAAATTCCTCAGATTAAAGCAGTGAACTCAGATGATAATTTGAATCCATAACAACAAAGAGCACCAGCAAAAGTAAT